>JASDDO010000031.1:296392653-297822099 GCA_030015575.1 Agapanthus africanus
TGAGAATTCTCGGTTCTGAGATTTGTGATATATACCCGATACGATGAGTGAGTGGGCCATGTGCGGGCACAAGGTGGAGCCCTGTACGGTTCCCTTCGTCAAGTTGTTCGTGGTACAGACGATGAGCCTGGAAGGTGGGCAAGTACCTACCGGTGATAGTATTTGGACTCGGCGGTTATCGTGAGGATACCGACCGGAGTGATGTACGAACGTGACGTCAGGGCCGGTCATGGTGACAACGCCTGAGTTATGAGGATTTACTTGTAGATGCTAGACATGGGTATTCATGATGTTTCGGGTGTTGGTGATAGACACCCAGGTTTCCATGATTGTGATGTGGCATTGATGGACACAAATTATTTGATATCCTCATATTTACCTGCATATGCTTTTATGATATTTACATTCAGGAGTTGTTGTGTCAGTGGTCGACACGTGGACGAGATCCACTACATACATGCATTGATTTTATTCTTGGACGAGATCCACCTGCATACATGCATTGATTCATTGTTCGATGATATACACTTATTGTTAGGCATTTATTATGTGTTGGCACATATAAAGATTTGGTCACCCAAGATATCATAGTATTACCTTTATGATATAGTTGACCTAGGTATCGTTGTTTATTTCGATTTCTACCTTTTGATGTTTTCTACTCACGAGTTGGCAACTCACCCCCGTTGTGCCTTAGTTCTTTCAGGTTGTCTGCTCGGATCAGTAGCGGCATTGCTGGCACACAGCTTGCTTTCTGGTGTTTTGCTTTGGTAGGTGGTATAAGTTGGATAGTACCCCTCTTTTACTTGTTATTCATATTGTATCTAGTCACTCCGTCAAATCAGAAACTTGAAATTGTATATGATGTAGACTTAGAAGACTTGTAGTTACGAGACTTGAGCGATGGCTTTTATGTTCACTTTGGGGTTGATGTCTTGCTTTACTTTATTTCCTTTTATGGATCTTCGCCGTTGGGCGTCGTATACTTGTTATTTATACTTGTGGTGTTGTTTCCGCCGTTGGGCGTGTTTTGCTCCCGTTTGGGATGCTTTCTATATATTCCTTGTTGTACCCGTTTTCGGGGCTAGTTTTTACAAAGGAGGTGCTGCCGAAATTTTTATGAAAACCAAGGAAAAGAGTTAAAAATAATTTTTAACGATTTTTACTTAAAGTTTCTAAATGTTGTAAATGTTTTCTTTACTTACTTCAGTTGTAGGTTTAGATTTTTGGGTTTCGGCTTACTTAGGTTACGTTATGCCTGTAAACGTTGCGTAATTTAAGTGCCGGTCACGAGCTGCTATTTTGGGTGGTGACAAAGTCGGTATCAGAGCGCTAGGTTTAACCTTAGTTCGAGTCTAGGTTTGACTATGTGGGGTCTAGGGCATATGTATCTTGGAACCTAGGCTTGACCTTACGGAACCTAGACTTGAACAAGGAGGTGTTAGACCCGAACTTTCGTTTCATAGGCTGACCCTGATTGATGGAGTTGGTAGCTTGAGTAGAGTGACATACCGTACGTATGTTCCGCGTCATATTTACGATATGATACTCCACTTAAGTGACCTTAGGATGTACATATCTTGAGACTGGTGATTCTCTTCGTTCCTTTGATTTTACATCCATTGAGATACTTGATTTTATTCTCTTCCATGATCATACTCTCAATGATTTGACTCGTCCTTATGATCATGTATCTATTTCGGGATCTGTTGACTCTTTCAACCATTGGTCTTTTCGTCGATACTTGATTGGGGTTCCTGTCAACATGGTTTGAGCGCAGATTGAGCTGCTGCTGGTGTTGCGGTCAGGGCAAGCTCGTCGTGGACGAGGACTGACCATCGTGTTTTCCGGTGACATGGGAACGTATTGATGTAGTTTTGTGTTGTGACCCCTAGTTTGAGACGAGTGTGTGGTCTAGTACCTGATGATCGGGCTTTTGTTAGAGGCTGCCTGTTGGGAGAGGACTGTTGATGTACAGCATACCCCAAAGATTGTGATGTCATCTACCGGGCAGACAGATGACCCAGCTCTTGCTGAGATTGATGTGATGCCGCTTCCAGAGCTTACGAGCTGAGATTGCTGGAGCTTTCAGGCAGCGAGGCGACAGGTGATAGCTAGTCTATCTTGAGTTGTGATACGAAGGTGATTCGTCTGATTGATGCGCCGACGCAGGCCCAGCTGAGTTGAAGATTGCCAGTGTGGAGAGTCTTACTCAGGTCTAGAGTAGACCGACCCAGAGATGACCATTGATGTATCGTCTATCCTTGAAGATCGGGGGCATTGTTTATCATGCAGACAAATGATGTTCACATGTCGTCTAGGTAGAGTTGAAAGGTTCGAATGAATGTCAGAAAACCCATTTTTCCAAGTTTAATGTATTCAGAAGGACATGCAAGTGCTTCTGTGGACCCTCTAAAAGATTGAAACTCTAACTCGACGTGATGACCATGAAACCGCTTTTGAACCTTAGGGTTTGCGGCAGTTTAGCGGTGCCATTAGTAAGGCTTGGGTCTGCCCTTCTACGGTCGGTCCATAGATATTGTGGCATATACCAATATTATTAAACCGTGCTCAGATGTTGAGCTCTTGGAAAATTTGGGACTTTTGATGACTCGATCGAAAAGTTTAACGCCGTCCGGATATCCTGTGATAGGAGATCAGCAACAAGACCAGCTTCTGATAGAGGACCTCACCAGGTGTGTTGTGAATTGATCGAGAACGGACGAGTATTGAATATTCCTCCGATTGTTGGGACGGGTTCCCTAGGACGTGTTCAGCTAGATATCTTCGATAGAGTGATGAAGATACCGTGTTCGTATTTCAAGTCCGTGTGAGAGACTCCAGATTGATTGTAGCCGAGAACATTGCGGTAAGCAGATAGCATGATACGACTTCAAGTGGACGATAATGAAGACGAGTGGAGTAAGAGGTTCATGCGAGACGTTAACCAGCTGTTGTTACTCCCCGTTGAGATTAGAGATCAGATATGTGTACAGAGGCGTTGAGATACGGCCAGTTTCCGAGGAAAGGTTGTGCTGAGAACGCAGATGTCCAGAGAACGAGAAAGATTATATAAGAGTACGAGCCTCTGTATAATTCGGCGTAGTCAAGATCGGAAGTGACCTTGAGCCGGTTCCTTCCATGAGACTGCTGTAATAAGATTTGCACCGAGGATCAGATGTGTTACGTGTATTCAGAGGACCCAGAGACATAGGACGCCAGACCGTGTGCAGGAGGCGAGCGGATGTTCTTGCCCTTCCAGCTTAGGCGCACCGACTTTTTCTTCGACATTGTAGGAGGTGTACCTCGATGTCTTTTTTTGCGTATTGCGTTGTGATCCGAGTATCACGCTTATATCGCTTGGATTTTGAGTTCATGATATTTTGTGCACCATGGCTGTACCTATTGGGTACTTTTTTTTCATTTTGTGCATAGTTATTGCACTTGATATACGTTTTACACACTGTGGTACTAGTTTATGATTTTTGCATATCTATTTGCACTTGATATTGAATTTGTGCCTTAGCTGCACATGTTTATGATTTGGTGGATTTCATACGGTTGATGTGATATGTGTGTGTGGTACGCACTCATATGTGCTTGAAGTGCATTGATATGTGTTTTGTGCACGCAGTTGCACACTTTTATGACTTTTATACACCTTGGTACGCTCGTGGTGTTTTCATACGAATTTGAGTTATTGATGATATTTCGTGCACTGGATGCACAGGATTTGATATTTCGTGCACTGGATGTACAAGATTGGTATTTCGTGCATTGGTTGCACCCGATTTATGCCTTTGAGCATTCATTTTACCGGATTTGTGTTTTTCGTGCGCGTGTGTACTTGATATTCATTTTAGTGCATGCTACTGCACTTGATGCTTATTACGGACCTGACGCACTTGAGTTGGATTTTCGTGCATGTTGAGCGCATGATTGAGATGTGATTTGTGCACACCGGATGCACTCTATTGGGACTTTCGTTCGTGCATGATAGTTGCACTGGATTGAGATTTTCGTGCACTATAGATGCACTAGATGTTGTTTCCGTGCACACCTGTTGTACTGGACAGATGCTTTCGTGCACACCCGTTGCACTTAGTTGCTTTCGTGCATATTAGCACTTGTATTTGGGTTTGAATTCCGTGCGCACTAGACGTACGTGATTGTTGGATACGCCTTTTGAGGCTGATTTTGCTTTTGATTACTTTGTTTTCATGATGAGGCCTATACTTTGTAGTACCCTAACAGGACTGATCCGAGAACAGTACATGTGTACTTTGCATGCATAAAAAGTTTACCAGGAGGTTTAAAAAGGAGCTATAGTCTCGCTATTTCTTACGTGTCTGTGAGTGACACAAATGTTTACAAAAGAAAACCTTTTAGGATATTTTAAAAAGGGCGGAACGTATATTTTGAGCAAAACATATATGCTAGTATATTATTACTTTAACAATGAGCGTCGGCCACTTGTGCCATGAGTTACGTATTACGCGGCAATTCAGAAAAGATTATGCATATGGTTTATTCGGTTTGTAGAGATTTTTCAAACAGGATGCGTACTATATATGTATTATAGCATTTGATTAGTGCATATCGGATTTCGGCAGTGGATCTGAGATCTGTATCTCCTTTGGGACTCCGATGATATGCGTGCAAGTCAAATGATTTGCGGGACGCTTGACGGAGATCGGTTTTGAGTTTCGTACTCATTTTTCCGGCGCATAGGGTGCGTTGTGGTTTTCTGTTTCTTCCGTTATTTCGGAGCCCCGTTGTTTGAGTTGTTATTGAAATGTTTTAGCATTTGGGGGTTTAAATTTAAATTCGGGGACCGAATTTCTTTAAGGGGAGAAGATTGTAACGTTTCTGAAGTCTTTATACGAATTTTTCCGTTTTAGGGTAAAATAGTCGGTATTTTCCGTTTTAACCCGATTGTGTTCAAACATCCGTAGAAACTTTCCGGCACCTAGTTTAGCTAAAATAAATCTAGTGCGCGAACTTTGGGGGTAAATGGGAGGTTTTGGTTCAGATATAATTTTTCACTAATAAAATATTATTTCAAGAGGTAAATTATGCAGGTAAATCGGGAAATTTCTTCTAAATGAGAATCATTAGAAATCCTCACTACAATTATTTTAGAACCTTCTTTTTAAATATCTAGATTTTCTTTTGGACAAAAGGATATAAAATTTAAAAGAAAAGAAAAGAAAGAAAGGTGGCAAAATGCATTTAATGAAGTATTTATTGCTAATTCTTGCTAGATTTTTCCATACACTTTGCACAACCCCCCCTTCTTCAATGGCCGTGCACTCCCCTTGCTACCCTATTCTCTTTCCCTTCTCATTTCTTCATTTGTGAGCTCCAAAATTTATCAAAAATCCCAAAATAATCCCAAAAATTCATAAATAAATCATTTCCCATTATTCTTCATCTATAATCTTGCTCGGATCTTCATCAAAAAGCATCATTTTGGAGGGTTAATTTTGGTGATGTTGCAAAATTGAGATCTTGTTTATGAGGTATAAAAATCCTAACCCTAATCTTTTATTGTGATTAAATGTTTAAGCTAGCTTATTTAAATGCTTAAATAAAGCTTTAAAGTTCATGTTTAAATTAATCCATGATAATTTAATTACCAATAATTTGATATGACATTCAAGATTTGAGCTTAAGCTTGATGAAGTGCTTAACGTTAATTGATGTTTAAGAAAAACTTATTCTAGTGGTAGAAAATGATTATTATTGTTAATTACTAATTTGTCTAATTAAAGGTTTATGATTACTAGGTTTTTGGTAAACTTAATTAAGCAAGCCTAAAAATATGGAGAAGGTTTTGATAGCTTAGTTAAGCTATTTTAATATGTTTGTAATCACTAGAATTGTTAATTTTCTAGACTTGTGCTAAATTGAGAGAAAATGATATAAACTACTTACTAGCTTTTCGGTAAATTTTTTGCGTCGGTTTTAACTGGAAATGGAGATGACATAATTTTTAATACCTACGATATTTATTGTGTTTGTAAATGTGTATTGGTATTACTAGGTTTTAATGTGGTAGTTTTCCTGTATAGCGACCCTATTTAGGGTTTCGGCTACGTTTTCCGGTATTTAGATTATTGATTTTGAGTTTGGATGTTGTATTTGGTCGTTGGATGTTTGTACATCAACGACAAGGGTAGTTGATTATTTTGCATGTGTAGGCTATAGGTTCTAACCTATGAGCGCACCGCGTGCCGTATTTTGGATTTCGGAATTTGATGTTAATAGCTTTGCGAATTCGTATTGATTGTAGGTACCTTCGTAAGGATTCTGAGACGACGAAGCGCATCGACTATGGCTAAGCGATGAATTTAGCTGGTGAGTAGATTTATATCTACCGGGGAAGTCGGGTTGATGGCGTATAGCACCCCCGCAAATATTGGATTGAAAGATTGTTTGATTATTATCTCCTGATAAATGATAGGCGGCTAATATGACCTTAGGTCTTGCAAAAGATAATATGATAGAGATGGACATTAGTGAACATATTGGTTTAGGAGAATACGAAATGATAAGTAAGATTTGAAAGAGAACAAGTGTGATGTTTATAATAACGTCTTGCGAGATATTAGTGAAATGAACGGGTATACGATGTGATATGATGACTTAGTGTGATATGTCGAGTCGATATGTGATTGTTGATACCTTTGTAGGTCCCCTGATACGAGATTGACATGGATGTGACCTGAGAGATAGGTATATATATATTTTTATGGATAATGATTGCATAATGAGTGATCTACCATACGAGACTTAGATCCATACCCCGATGTTGTATAGGATGATAGAATCCCTATTCGTTAAATTACCGTACGCGATAACTTTTACCTGTTGAATTATCCATACCCTTGATTAGAGGATGCCGTACGATGGATTGTACCGTCCGTGACGTTGTAAGGCTGGATGCCGATTGATAGATTCACCGACTCGGTCTTGTTGATATGTATACCCCATAGAATCTGATTCATTATATTCATTATGCCACATTCATGCTATTCTCATTGCATTGCTTATACCTGTGCTAGTACTCCTACACCATTATCGATGATGCATATGTTACACATACACAGATTTGCTGGCTCACATACTTCTTCATCGATAATTTCTATGTCACTTACACAGTAGAATTGCTACATCATGCTATGATATACTGCCATGTTCACATCGCTAAGCTAGGTTGCATGATATACTAACATGTACACCCAAATACTCTGCTACAGCTACATGTACATCATGCCTACATATTGACATGTGATATTGAGACATTGCTTATTGTACTTATGAGATGCATCATACATACCTGCTTACATGTAGATACTTAAACCTTACTACAATTACATGTACACTTCATATGATGCTGCACTTGATCTCGGAGGATTTGGGAACCGCAAGATATACTTTTAAAGCTGGATTCATTTAAAAGAGCGGTTTTCCCTTTATATGCTCATATTGATGTTTTATGTTGCATATATCAGTTTTATATGGATTTTACGCATTGAGATATGGGTGTCATGTGATTTATGGATTTGAGAACCGTGGGGTTATTTTCAAGAAACTATGTATTGTTTCAAAACCCGGTTTCTCTTGATAAAATATTTTCATGCGTCCACCATGAGATTTCTCGGTTCTGAGATTTCTGATATATACCGGATGCGGGGAGTAAGTGGGCCGTGTGCGGGTACATGGTGGAGCCCGGTACGGTTCCCCTCGGCAAGATGTTCGTGGTACAGCCGATGATCCTGGAAGGTGGGTAAGTACCTACCGGTGATAGTATTTGGACTCGGCAGTTATCGTGGGTATACTGACCGGAGTAATGTACGGACATGACGTCAGGGCCAGGCATGGTGACAGCGCCTGAGTTATGAGGATTTACGTGTCGATGCTAGACACGGGTATTCATGATGTTTCGGGTGTCGGTGATAGACACCCAGGTTACCATGATTGTGATGTGGCATTGATTGACACAAATTATTTGATATCCTCATATTTACCTGCATATGCATTTATGATATTTACATTCAGGAGTTGTTGTGTCAGTGGTTGACACATGGACGAGATCCACTGCATACATGCATTGATTTTATTGATGGACGAGATCCACCTGTATACATGTATTGATGCACTGTTGGATGATATACACTTATTGTTAGGCATTTATTATGTGTTGGCACATATACAGATTTGGTCACCATAGATATCATAGTATTACCTTTATGATATAGTTGACCTAGGAATCGTTGTTTATTTCGATTTCTACCTGTTGATGTTTTCTACTCACAAGTTGTCAACTCGCCCCTGTTGTGCCTCAGTTCTTGCAGGTTGTCCGCTCGGATCAGTAGCGGCATTGCTGGCACACAGCTTGCTTTCGGGTGTTTTGCTTTGGTTGGTGGTACATGTTGGATCGTGCCCCTCTTGTACTTGTTATTCATATTGTATCTAGTCACTCCATCAAATCAGAAACAAGAAATTGTATATGATGTAGACTTAGAAGACTTGTAGTTGCGAGACTTGAGCGATGAGTTTTATATTCGCTTTGGGGTTGATGTCTTGCTTTACTTTATTCCTTTTGTGGATCTTCGTCGTTGGGCGTAGTATACTTGTTATTTATACTTGGGGTGGTGTTTCCGCCGTTGGGCATGTTTTGCTCCAGTTTGGGATGCTTTCTATATATTCCTTGTTGTACCCGTTTTCGGGGCTGGTTTTTACAAAGGAGGTTCTGCAGAAATTTTTATGAAAACCAAGGAAAAGAGTTAAAAATAAGTTTTAAGGATTTTTACTTAAAGTTTCTAAATGTTGTAAATGTTTTCTTTACTTACTTCAGTTGTAAGGTTTAGATTTCTGGGTTTCGGCTTACTTAGGTTACATTACGCCTGTAGACGTTGCGTAATTTAAGTGCCGGTCACGAGCTGTTATTTTGGGTCGTGACAACTTCGAGGGAGGTTTTACGACTCTTTCGCGAAGTTCCTTAATTAAAAAACCTCTTTTCCTTGGAGGCGTAGCCCCGCTAACACTGTTCTAGACACCTACTTGGTTTATAGCATTGATCGTTAAGTGAAGATTCTCCCGATGAGTAGCGGATACTCAAAGTAGGATCGGTATCCAAGTATCATTGTATGATAATCCTATAGGATCCTACCAACATTATCACAATCCAAATGGTATGCATCACTAGCAGGTTTCAGTTTCCTTCGAAACTCCCGATGTGGATTTTTGCCCCATGCTCTTATGACCTTGACGAAGGCCAACATATCATAAGTCACATGTCAAGTTCTACTCGTCATTGTCCAGGTTAATTTGAACCCACCCGTACATACCCTTGACGAAGGACAAAATAGTAGTACGACTGTCCCAAACCACCGCATCTATCTATGCTACAGATGAATATCCAGCAGCTACTAAACACTATGCCTTGGCGAAGGTCAAAATACATAGATTAAATACTACTGAATATTCTGCTGAAATGACGGAGGGATACGAATGGTTTTGGCGAAACCGTGAACGGAGTGAACTTGATATAATCGAAGAAACCTGATAGATTTTAAAAGGAGTGGTTTAAGCTCCGCATTTAAAAGTCTCCTGTTTTAAAATAACCGAGTGGTTTTAAAATTTGTTCCAACGATTCAGCTTTGGATTTTTTGCTTTGCATTAATGTAATGCAGTCCCATCATTTACACCTATCATCACAGAAAAAGACGAATATACCACGTCCACTTATGCTATCTGCATTCGCCACTGGGCCCCGTCATCACCCGTTAGGTTACTTAACTAACGATAGAGCGGGGGCTGGACTAGCGCGGATGCAAAACATAAGCAACGCCTACTAGATATCATATATAGATATATACATTCTTCTCGCGCAATAATAGGCATTCTAGATCACAGATGAACATATTGGATATACTAGGAATTCAGCGTTTCGTTTGAGCCTGTAACGAAAGACAGATTCCACGGACTTGATGAATAGCCAAACCACACCCTAGACCTCTACGGGTGCGGCAAAAGACTTGCCAAATACCCGAAGTGATGCAACGTCCCTCAACAAAGTGAGTAGGCCACTCGGCACTTCAAACTACCCGGTAGTTTGTGCACCCCACCTTGGGTCTATGCTAAGAGGAAAAACAGTAAAATAAATAATACAACGGTGGCTACAACCTCAACACGGATGTGCCCTACAAAAAATAATATTACATCACTTTACAAATTTTACATCGAATGAAAGAATGAAAACCCTCATCTCACATCCCCGGCTATTCATCTACAAAAATCCAATAAATTTCATATACACAAACCAACATAACAACATCTTAGATATGTGCAACCCTGACTAATCGACGTATATCAATTAGTCGACGTTTCCAAACACATATATACATCACAAAGTTTGTAAAGTAACCGCGACATTAGAATTCCGCACACAATTAGCAAACTTAAACAATTTTTGCAAAACACAAAAAATTCAGTGAGCTAAAATTCCAGAACCGATCGTTTTAAGCCAATTCTGAAGTCCGAATCAAAACGAAACATCGCAGGAAGTTAGAGCGCGAAATTAACTTCGAGTCAGGGGGCCTAGAGGGGGTACCCAACCCCGAAGCCACCACGAGGTGGCCAGGGGTTGCGGTAGACGCGAAACATCCCAAGGTGGGGCAGTTTCGGGTCCCCACCGCCAAGACCTCCTTGTTGTGGTCTTGGGGAGTGGGCCCAGCCATTCGGCCCCCGAGAGGGTCCCCGGGGTGCGCACACTCCACCCCGCAGCTTCTCGGTTCAAACCGTGAGCCTGCGGTGTAGGGTTACATAGCGCGGCAACAAGGTTTCGGGAGGCACCGTCTTTGCCGTTTTCAAAAATTTTCCGTTCTAAATAACTCTAACCCTAGAATCTTAACTAGAGTTTTAAACAAAAAGCTTGCAAACAACTTTACACACTAAGTCAATGAGGAATACAACCTTTGTAGACCGGTCCTTCACTTCATATGCTTCGTGTAAATGTCCCTTCGCTGCGAGTATGATCTCCTGAACTCTTGAGAGGCTCCACAAGGTGAAAGATGCAAACTTGCTTGAAGTCTTCAAAGCCGAAGATGATCTACGTCGAGGAGACTCAAGCTCATGCTACCTCTTCACTAAATTATGGTTTAGTAAAGCACACACCCTAAACTAAATGGCTAATAGTAGAGAATGAAAAATTAGGAAATGGGCTCTCTTTATTTTTCTTTTTCTCTCAATATTTTCTCACCATGGAAAAAGCTAGAAAGATTTTCGTGAGGAAGAAGAAGCTCAAGTGAAGAAGAAGGAAGAATGAACTCAAGAGGTGAGAATATAAACGATGGGTGTTGGGCTTCCCTTGCATCTAGTCTAGGGTTTGGTAGCATCACTCATGCCAATATAAAATTTAGAGAGGTGCAAAGCAAGCAAAGAAAGAATCATGCTAGAATTTTTTGGGTAACAAGTTTGTATCACATATAAAAAGGTAAAAGAGATAGGGATTACAACCTTTGTAGTCTGTTCTTTCGATTCATAAGCACCATGTCGAGGTCCCTTCGCTGCGATCATCAAGAACTGCAACTCTCGTGAGGCTCCAAGAGGTGAATGATGCATCTTTCTTGAAGTCTTCATGATCTAAGATGATCTACCTTGAAGAATCTCTAACCCAAGCTTACACTTCACTAAACAACTTATTAGAGAAGTTAACACCCTAATATAAGTGGCTAGAATAGATGAGGATGATGAAGTAGGAATTTTGCCCTCTTTTTTTTTCAATTTCTCACTCAATATTATCACAAATCAAAAAGAAAGTGATGGTATTTCAAGAGCTCAAGGAAGAAGAAGAATGAGAATATGAAGCTAATTCCTTTTGTGATGAATAATGAATTATTGTTATGGTTACTTATTCAACCATGAGTTAAGCATGAAGGGTTTTAACTCATGTAGAGAATAAACTAGAGTTAATGGTTTGGATTGGGTTAACAAATATCTACACAAAAAAACAAAGCATAAGACCAAATCAAAGCTTCATGAAGCTTCATGCAAAAGCTAACCCTAATCCAAACCCTAACTAAGTTTAAATACTAAATCATGGTTGCATTTGTAACCTTAACTTGTTACAATAATATGTTAGTGTATATGCCCTAGAGGCCATTACTGTATCATACTAGTGTGTTTATTACTTAATGGATGCTTGGGATATTCACAGTTGTATAGACAATATTGCTCGAAATGGTAGTATGCTACTTGGTTTGTTTCTACTTCAATATGTGCGTATGATTCTTTTAGCATATAGCTTATACATATTAGTGGAGCCTTTTGGATCTTTGCTTGATTACTAGCGTTGTGATGGCAGTCACACTAGTGGGGGCTGGGTAATCTACAAGCACATCCTTATACAGGTCCCTAGTCGTAGGATTATCGAGACAGGGCATCGATACTCCAGAGTAGACTAGTGTATACGCTTCTCATCCCAGGAGGGGAGATGGTCTGTCCCACAGCCATCAGTATGTCGTACTGGAGATAGTATGCAGGTGCTCATTAGGTTACGAGTACACTGGACAGGACTCGCTGGGAACTGTTGGTTTGGTATTATAACTATCGTCAGTTATCAGTTCCCACGTGACATGAGTACAGCATAGTCCGTTGACTTGACACTGTCACTTCGCCTCGAGTGTGTTCCCACTGTTCTTAGATTACTATCCTACCACGGCTCAAATGAGTCGTGCAAACAGGTAGTAGTTGGGTGCAGTCCCGAAGCACTTGGAGGCAGTGACGGTTAGACATGATTCGTCTCTCCCGGTATTGGGGGTTGATATCGCGCTGTGTCTAGGAGAGCCATTACACAAAGTCCCTGGCCAGGGCAAGCGAGATATAATGGTAGCGTTTCCAGTGTTATCTCAGGGTGTTCTGGGCTACACTCCGACACGACTTGTACCGCTATTAGGGGACTAACGTTTACCGCCACCCTAAGCCCGACATGCTATACTCTCAGACGAACAGACCGGTCTATATGGAGATTGTCACATTCAGGCTCAGTAGGAGTTCGGATGGGTTCACCTCATCAGTCTTCTTATCGGCATCTACCTGGGGACCATTACGTACAGCTAGTACCTCTTGCGGCCTGTGGTTAAACCCACTGTCAGCGTAGTGTCGAGTCTTTAGAGTCCCACACAGAGGGCTGTTCGCCGTTGGGCAAAACAGAGTAGAGGTCGCATGGTTTTGCGACGAGGTTCGTCCAAATCCGTGCACTTGTGCACGTTTGGTGTCCGGGCAGTTATCACTGGTGGGCTTTGTTTTAAACCAGATCCTAGTATATATTTTGGGATTGGTTTTATCTCATTATATTCGTGTTCCTCGGAACACGGATGCGCGTGTGTATGCACAGTTGACAGAGGCAGAGGATTCTCATTAGGGTTGTAGACCATTGAATTTTTCCAAACCCTAATGAGAATGAGAAATATGATTAATAATATTAATTAAGGATAATTGTGCCATGGTTAGGTTGACTATTTGACTTTTGTTGACTTGTTGACTTATGGTGGACCGGTTGACTATTGTTGACGTGTTGACCATCATCATTTCATTTCAAAGAAGCTTCTTATTTCTTGCAAATGCATTAAATGATGAAATGATAATGGTCATTCATAAACTAACCATCACAATTTCTTAATTATTATTATTATCATTATTCTTATTTTGGGGGCACGGTTGTAAAAAGCTATTCTCATTCTCACTTGCTCACTCTCTCTCATCCATTAGCTCATCCTCTTCCTCTCTCAAAGATATCATCTCTCATGTGTTGGGAACCATGAGCTCTTGAGATAAAACTACCATAACTCCTCTCTACTCATTCTAGGTTTCTAGGTTTAGCAAGCCAAGCACTTTAGTTACCTCTAGGTTGAGGTAGGAGCTCAAGGTAGAGGCCTTCAGGTGGATCCTTCTTCAGGAAAGAGAAGACTACGAGGAGGAGCCGTTCAAACCACTTCAAGGAGCAAGAAGAGAAGGAGTTCAAGACCAAGGTATAACCTCCTAACCGAGTAACTAAACTTGTAGTTAGTTTGCTAGGTTTTTGTTTAGCAAAGATCCTCTTGTTTCTAGTCCATGTTGCCTTAAGAAAAATTCATTTTTTACCTATTCCGCCTCCGCGTAAGAACCGGGGTGGGCAACGTGGACTTACAGTGGTTTCAGAACCTAGCAAAACAACAACTAGTATGTTAGCAAAGTGATTAGAACTTCGATCCGAAAAAAAATCACGAAATATGTCCAAAAACTAAACTTTCTGCCGATTTTTAAAACTGCTCTAAAAATAATTCCACATACCTTAAAAATCGGTGCAGGGTCTTTTATGAACATGCAGGAAAAATGAGACCACGACTCGGTCAACGCGGCGCGGAAGCGCGGCGAAACCACGCGTTTCGCAGCGGATTCGCGGCCGAGTTGACTCAGCCGCGACTTGTGTTTGCTGCAGTTTGTTCAGTGTTCTGTTTTGGAATTTTTAAGATATTTAATTCTGCCCAGAATTTTCAGAGAACAATGTTGTGTTTGGGGTAGTTACAAATTGGTATTTTGATCGAAGTTCTACAATTTTTTGCTAAATGGTTATATCTGTGATGTGATATATGCACCGAACGTCGACTAATCGCTATACGTCGATTAGTGGGGGTTGTGCATATCTGTGGTCTGTAATGTTATTGGATTGCGTATATGAACTCGTTGGATTATCGCGGATGAATAGCCAGTGTTTTGTAAGATGAGAGTTTGTTTTTCTTTCATTTGATGTAACATGTAAATTGATGTAATATTATTTTATGGCCGCACATCCGGGATGAGGTTGTAGCCGCCATTGTATATTATTTCGTTTACTGTTTTTGCTCCTAGGATAGACCCAAGGTGGGGTGCACAAACTACCGGGTACTTTGAAGTGCCGAGTGGCCTACTCATGTTGTTGAGGGAGGTTGCTTCACTTCGGGTACTTGGCTGGTAGTTTGCCTCACCCGTAGGGGTCTAGGGTGGGGTTTGTCTATTCATCGCGACCGTGTAATCCGTCATTCGTTGCAGGCTCGAACGAAACACGGATTCCTAGCATATCCAATGTGTTCATCTGTGATCTGGAATGGCTATCATTGCATCTGACCAATGTATATATCTATATATGATATCTAGTAGGCATTGCTTATGTTTTGCATCCGCGCTAGTCCAGCCCCCGCTCTGTCGTTAGTTAAGTAACCTAACGGGTGATGGCGGGGCGCCGTGGCCAATGCGGATGGCATAAGCGTACGTCATATTTTCGTTGTTTTCTGCAATGGTAGGATTAATTGATGGGATGCATTAAATTAATGCAAGAAAATAAACCAAAGTTAAAATCGTTGGAACAATTTCAAAACCACTCGGTTTCTTTTCAAAACAACTTTTAAAATGCGGAGAATAAACCACTCTTTTTAAAAGCTATCAAGTTCCTTCGATTATATCAAGTTCACTACGTTCACGGTTTCGCCAAAACCATTCGTAGCCCTCCATCATTTCAGTTAAATATTCGGTAGTATTCAAGCTATGTATTTTGACTTACACCAAGGCATAGTGATTGGTAGCTGCCGGATATTTATCTGTTGCAAAGATAGATGCTTTGGTTTGAGACAGTCGTACTGCCATTTTGGCCTACGTCAAGGGTATGTACGGGTGGGTTCAAATTAACCTGGTAAATGATGGGTAGAAATTGACATGTGACTTATGATATTTTGGCCTACGTCAAGGTCATAAGAGCATGGGGCAAAAATCCACATCGGGAGTTTCTAAAGAAACTAAAACTTGCTAGTGTTGCATACCATTTGGAGTGTGATGATTCTGGTAGGATTCCTTCAGTTTTATCACACGATGATATTTGGATCCCGATCCTACTGTGAGTATATGCTACTCCTCGGGAAACCTTCTCCCTTAACGATCAATGCTATAAACCAAGTAGGTGTCTAGAAAGGTGTTAGCGGGGCTACGCCCACATGGAAAAGAAGTTATTTAATTAAGGAACTTCGTGAAAGCGTCGTATAACATCCCTCGAAGTACCAAAACTGGCCTGGCTGAACGATTAAGCAAGTATTGTACGGTGAGATTGATCCCGACCAATTCATCTTTTTTTGGTTTGAGGAAGGATTCGAGAAACAGTGGGAGCCATCCTGTTTAGACAAATTAAAAACAACTGTCAACTTGCAAGAGCATCATGCTAAAGTGCTTCTTCTCTCTCTCTCCTAATTGCAGCGACCAAACATCATGACAGGACTTAAATTACTACAAGAAAAAAAATATACTGATAGGGCCAAACAACAAAGATTGGCTCAGGAATGTCAAAATGGCAATCACTTATGACAAGTTGGGGTATCTTATTACCACCAAAGCTCCCCCTGTCCGAGGTCTTCAATCCAGCGTCGCGGATAAGGAAATCCGTAAGACCTGGGAGATTGATTGCGCGAGGGCCAAGTGCATTGTGCATGCCTCTATGGACAATGAACATCAGAGGGGGCACGAGGATATGGACCTAGAATCCATATTTCTCCATACAAAAGATCTGTATGGAGAGCAATCCCGTATCGCCAGATACGAAGTCTCGAAAAAGTTGTTTTCGGCGAGATTGGCCGTCGGATCATCTATAGCGGAACACATGCTTTAGATGATTGGCTACATTGAAGAACTCGCGGACCTTGGACCACGTTAGAGAATGAGCAATACACTGACTTGATTCTCCAGTCCCTTCCTTCCACTTACGCCCTGTTTATCCTGAACTTCAACATGCAAGGAAAAGAAGTTGAACTTCTGGAACTCCTCAACATGTTGAGGAGTGCAGAGGGCACCGTGAAGAAAGTAAGGGAAACACCCACTTTGTCTATTGGAGGACCTTCTTCTTCTAGGTCCAAGGCGAAAGCCAAAGGAAAGAAGAAGAAAGCCCCCACCAAACCAAGGGGCGGTGTTAGTAAAGTGGAAGCCAAGGGAAAGGCAAAGGTGGCAAAGGTAGCGGGACAGCTTGTGGGGAAAGAAGAGTGCTGTTATTGTCATAAGAAAGGACACTGGAAGAAAGATTGCTGGGCTTGGAAGGCCAAGAACCAGGACCCAAAGCAAGTTGTGGCTTCGGCTTCAGTTGTGTATGTTATTGAAAACTGTCTATCAGTAAACTCTACTTCCTGGGTATTGGATACCGGATCGGGATCTTATATCTGTAATTCTTTGCAGGCACTAAGAAAGCGTAGGGTTTTGAAGGCAGGTGATATGACCCTCAGAGTTGCAAACAGAGCTGGCATGGATGCTGAGTCCGTTGGGGACTATCACTTGGGATTCCCAAATGGTCATGTTTTGGTTTTGCGTGATTGTTATTTTGTACCCAGTGCGACATGTAATATCATATCTGTATCTTTAATGTCTAAAGAAGGTTATGATTTTGCATTTGTAAGCAATGTTGTAAACATTCACCTTAATCTTGTTCTGATTGGGTCGGGTACATTAAGCAACGATATATACGTATTGAACCAACCAAAGATTTTCAATGTGCAGAATACACACAAAAGAAAGTCTCCAGAGATAAATCATGCTTTCTTATGGCATTGTAGACTGGGTCACAACAATGAGAGAAGGTTGACTAAGTTACGTAAAGAAGGATATTTGGATCCGTTCGAATATCAATCATATGCAACTTGTCAATCATGTCTCAAAGGAACGATGACAAAGACTCCGTTCACTGGACATGGAGTAAAAGCGAGCGAGCTCTTGGGACTCGTACAAAGCGATGTATGCGGTCCAATGTCTACACATGCGCGATGTGGTTATTCTTACTTCATTACTTTTACGGATGATTTTTCAAGGTTCGGGCATGTCTTCTTAATGAAGCATAAATCTGAAGCCTTTGAAAAATTTCAGGAATACAAAAATGAAGTAGAAAAACAAACAGGAAAAAGTATCAAGGCACTAAGATCTGATCGAGGTGGTGAATACTTGAGTACTGTGTTCCTGGATTACCTAAAAGAGAATGGAATTCTCTCTCAGCTTACTCCTCCATACAGTCCACAACATAACGGTGTATCGGAGAGGCGGAACCGAACCCTATTGGATATGGTACGCTCCATGATGAGTAACGCTGAGTTATCGCGATCTTTCTGGGGATATGCACTAGAATCAGCTGCATATCTTTTGAACCGAGTTCCAACTAAGACTGTGCCTACCACACCATATCAGATGTGGAGTGGGAAGAAACCCTATCTTCAATATCTGAAGATTTGGGGATGTCCAACTTTTGTTAAAAAGCAGCATGCGGACAAACTCGAGGCACGCTCAGTACAGTGCAAGTTTGTGCGATACCCAAAGAACTCCAGGGGGTATCTTTTCTATTACGCAGAAGAACAAAAGGTATTTGTCTCTCGTCATGCCCACTTTCTGGAACATCGGTTCTTAGAAAAAGAAATAAGTGGGAGCGTATTGGAACTGGAAGAAATTCCAGAACCACAAGCTATTACTGAAAGTTTAGAAGAACCAGAAGGTTCGAAAGAACAGGACATTCCTACACCGCTCCGCAGGAGTAGTAGGTAATCGCATCCGCCCGAGAGATATTGCGGTTTTCTCATAGACGGGGATAGAGAGGATTGCATCATTGATAATGATAAGCCGACTAGCTTCCAGCAGGCCATTCAGAGCACTGACTCGGTAAAGTAGCTGGATGCAATGCCGATCGAGATGGAGTCTATGTACACCAACAAAGTATAGACTTTGGACGTTGCTCCAGAAGGGGTAAAACCCGTAGGCTGCAAATGGATCTTCAAAAGCAAGATTGGGTAGATGGACAGG
This sequence comes from Agapanthus africanus, assembly GCA_030015575.1. NCBI lineage: Eukaryota > Viridiplantae > Streptophyta > Magnoliopsida > Asparagales > Amaryllidaceae > Agapanthus > Agapanthus africanus. The sequence goes on from JASDDO010000031.1 coordinate 296,411,491, forward strand.
TTGAGACCTATATGGCTAGACTTGTTGCAAAGGGTTTTCGTCAAAGACCTGGTTTGGACTATGACGAAACCTTTTCTCCAGTGGCTATGCTCAAATCCATTCGGATCCTTCTTGCCATTGCTGCCTTCGACGATTATGAGATTTGGCAGATGGACGTAAAGACTGCTTTTCTAAATGGAAATTTGGAGGGGTGTGTCTATATAGACTAGCCAGAGGGTTTCATTCAGAGTGGGAGCAGCGGGAAAGTGTGCAAGTTGCTTAAGTCCATTTATGGAGTAAAGCAGGCATCGCGGAGTTGGAACATCTGTTTTGATGAGACGGTCAAAGAATTTGGCTTTATCAAAAATCCAGATGAACCATGCATTTATAGTAAAGTTGTAGCACGAACTGTCGTATTCCTTGTTTTGTACATGGATGACAATCTCTTGATACGAAATGACATTCATATGCTACAATCTGTCAAAGGGTTCTTGTCACACAGGTTCTCTATGAAAGACCTGGGTGATGCCTCTTACATTCTGGGGATCCGGATCCATCGTGATAGGTCCAAGAGGATATTAGGACTTTCACAGTCCAGGAACATCGACACCATACTGAAAAGATTCACTATGGAAGATTCCAAGCGCGGTAATTTACCGGCTTGTCACGGGATCACCCTCTCCAAAAAGATGTCTCCCAAGAATAATTTGGAGAGGGATCACATGTCTATTATACCCTACGCATCTACGGTAGGCTCTATAATGTATGTGATGTTGTGTACCAGACCAGATGTAGCTTATGCACTGAGTGTGGTAAGCCGGTATCAGTCAAACCCTGGGGAGAAACACTCGATTGCGGTAAAGAACATTCTGAAGTACCTGAGAAGGACTAAGGATATGTTTTTGGTTTGCGGCGGAAAAGACCTCCAGATGGAGGCCTTTGCTGACTCCAGCTTCCAGAGTGACAAGGAAGACTCCAAATCCATGTCAGGTTATGTCTTTACCTTCAATGGAGGGGCGGTGGAAGAGTTCCAAAGAGGAAACCGTTGCTGACTCGACGATGGAAGCGGAATATATCGCTGCATCTGATGCCGCAAAAGAAGCCGTCTGGATGAGGAAGTTCTTGACAGAACTTCAGGTGGTTCCGTCCATTGTTGATCCAATACCTCTGTATTGTGACAACAACGGGGCTATAGCTTTAGTGAAGGAAACCAGGTCCCATCAGAAGTCCAGACACATCTTGTGGCGGTATCACCTGATCAGGGAGATCGTGCATCGCCGGGAGATCGAGATTCCGAGGGTTGCTACAGAAGAAAACACTGCAGATCCATTCACGAAGGCCATACCCCAGACTCAGTTCGAGCGGACGATCGAGATGATAGGTCTTCGATACGCCAGTACATGGCCTTAGTGCAAGTGGGAGATTGTTAGTGTATATGCCCTAGAGGCCATTAATGTATCATACTAGTGTGTATATTACTTAATGGAAGCTTAGGATATTCACAGTTGTATAGACATTCTTGCTTGAAATGGTAGTATGCTACATGGTTTGTTTCTACTTCAATATGTGCGTATGTTTCTTTTAGCATATAGCTTATACATATTAGTGGATCCCTTGGGATCTTTGCTTCATTACCAGCGTTGTGATGGCAATCATAACTGGCAGGGGCTAGGTAATCTACAAGCATATCCGTATACAGGTCCCTAGTCGTAGGATTATCGAGACAGGGCATCGATACTCCAGAGTAAACTAGTGTATACGCTTCTCATCCCAGGAGAGGAGATGGTCTGTCCCACAGCCATCAGTACGTCGTACTGGAGATAGTATGCAGGTGCTCGTTAGGTTATGAGTACACTGGACAGGACTCGCTGGGAACTGTTGGTTTGGTATTATACCTATCGTCAGTTATTAGTACCCAGGTCACATGAGTACAGCATAGTCTGTTGACTTGACACTGTGGAGGCAGTGACGGCTAGACAGGATTCGTCTCTTCCGGTATTGGGGGTTGATATCGCGCTGTGTCTAGGAGAGCCATTACACTAAGTCCCTGGCCAGGGCAAGCGAGATATACTGGTAGCCTTTCCAGTGTTAACTCAGCATGTTCTGGGCTACACTCCGACACGACTTGTACCGCTATTAGTGGACTGACGTTTACCGCCCCTAGGCCCGACATGCGATACTCTCAGACGAACAGACCGGACTGTACGGAGATTGTCACATTCAGGCTCAGTAGGAGTTCGGATGGGTTCACCTCATCAGTCTTCTTATCGGCATCTACCTGGGGACCGTTGCGTCCAGCTAGTACCGCTTGCGGCCTGTGGTTAAACCCACTGCCAGCGTAGTGTCGAGTCTTTAGAGTCCCACACAGAGGGTTGTTCGCTTTTGGGCAAAACAGAGTAGAGGTCGGAAGGTTTTGCGTTGGGGTTCGTTCACATCCGCGCACTTGTGCACGTTTGGTGTCCGTGCAATTATTACTGGTGGGCTTTGGTTTAAGCCAGATCCTAGTATATAATTTGGGATTGGTTTTATCTCATTTTATTCATGTTCCTCGGAACACGGGTGCGGGTGTGTATGCACAGTTGATAGAGGCAGAGGATTCTTATTAGGGTTGTTGACCATTGACTTTTTCCAAACCCTAATGAGAATGAGAAATATGATTAATAATATTAATTAAGGATAATTGTGCCATGGTGAGGTTTACCATTTGACTTTTATTGACTTGTTGACTTATGGTTGACCGGTTGACTATTGTTGACATGTTGACCATCATCATTTCATTTCAAAGATGCTTCTTGTTTCTTGCAAATGCCCTAATTGATGAAATGATAATGGTCATTCATAAACTAACCATCACAATTTCTTAATTATTATTATTATGATTATTCTTATTTTGGGAGCATGGTTGTAAAAAGCTATTCTCATTCTCACTTGCTCACTCTCTCTCATCCATTAGCTCATCCTCTTCCTCTCTCAAAGATATCATCTCTCATGTGTTGAGAACCATGAGCTCTTGAGATAAAACCACCATAACTCCTCTCTACTCATTCTAGGGTTCTAGGTTTAGCAAGCCAAGTACTTTAGTTACCTCTAGGTTGAGGTAGGAGCTCAAGGTAGAGGCCTTCGGGTGGATCCTTCTTCGGCAAAGAGAAGACTACGAGGAGGAGCCGTTCAAACCACTTCAAGGAGCAAGAAAAGAAGGAGTTCAAGACCAAGGTATAACCTCCTAACCGAGTAGCTAAACTTGTAGTTAGTTTTCTAGGTTTTTGTTTAGCAAAATATCCTCTTGTTTCTAGTCCATGTTACCTTAAGAAATAATCATTTTTTACCTATTCCGCCTCCCCGTAAGAAACTGGGTGGGCAACGTGGACTTACAGTGGTTTCAGAACCTAGAAAAACAACAACTAGTATGTTAGCAAAGTGATTAGAACTTCGATCCAAAAAAAAATCATGAAACATGTCCAAAAACTAAACTTTCTGCCGATTTTTAAAACTGCTCTAAAAATAATTCCACATACCTTAAAAATCGGTGCAGGGTCTTCTAAGAACATGCAGGAAAAATGAGACCACGACTTGGTCAACGCGGCGTGGAAGCGCGGCGAAACCACGCGTTTCGCAGCGGATCCGCGGCAGAGTTGACTCAGCCGCGACTTGTGTTTGCTGCAGTTTGTTCAGTGTTCTGTTTTGGGATTTTTAAGATATTTTATTTCTGCCCAGAATTTCCAGAGAACAATGTTGTGTTTGGGGTAGTTACAAATTGGTATTTTGATCGAAGTTCTATAAATTTTTGCTAAATGGTTATATCTGAGATGTGATATATGTACCGAACGTCGACTAATCGCTATACGTCGATTAGTGGGGGTTGTGCATATCTGTGATCTGTAATGTTGTTGGATTGCGTATATGAACTCGTTGGATTGTCGTGGATGAATAGCCGGGGTTTTGTAAGATGAGAGTTTGTTTTTCTTTCATTTGATGTAACATGTAAATTGATGTAATATTATTTTATGGCCGCACATCCGGGATGAGGTTGTAGCCGCCATTGTATAATATTTCGTTTCCTGTTTTTGCTCCTAGTATAGACCCAAGGTGGGGTGCACAAACTACCGGGTAATTTGAAGTGCCGAGTGGCCTACTCACGTTGTTGAGGGAGGTTGCTTCACTTCGGGTACTTGGCGGGTAGTTTGCCGCACCCGTAGGGGTCTAGGGTGGGGTTTGGATATTCATCGCGACCGTGTAATCCGTCTTTCGTTGCAGGCTCGAACGAAACACGGATTCCTAGCATATCCAATGTGTTCATCTATGATCTGGAATGGCTACCATTGCATCTGACCAATGTATATATCTATATATGATATCTAGTAGGCGTTGCTTATGTTTTGCATCCGCGCTAGTCCAGCCCCCGCTCTGTCGTTAGTTAAGTAACCTAACGGGTGATGGCGGGGCCCCGTGGCCAATGCTGATGGCATAAGCGTACGTCATATTTTTGTTGTTTTCTGCAATGGTAGGATTAATTGATGGGATGCATTAAATTAATGCAAGAAAATAAACCAAAGTTAAAATCGTTGTACAAATTTCAAAACCACTCGGTTTCTTTTCAAAACAACTTTTAAAATGCGGAGCTTAAACCACTCCTTTTAAAAGCTATCAAATTCCTTCGATTATATCAAGTTCATTACGTTCACTGTTTTGCCAAAACCATTCATAGCCCTCCATCATTTCAGTTAAATATTCGGTAGTATTCAAGCTATGTATTTTGACCTATGCCATGGCATAGTGATTTGTAGTTGCCGGATATTTATCTGTTGCAAAGATAGATGCATTTGTTTGAGACAGTCGTACTGCCATTTTGGCCTACGTCAAGGGTATGTACGGGTGGGTTCAAATTAACCTGGTAAATGATGGGTAGAACTTGACATGTGACTTATGATATTTTGGCCTACGTCAAGGTCATAAGAGCATGGGGCAAAAATCCACATCGGGAGTTTCTAAAGAAACTAAAACTTGCTAGTGTTGCATACCATTTGGAGTGTGATGATTCTGGTAGGATTCCTTCAGTTTTATCACGCGATGTTATTTGGATCCCGATCCTACAGTTCTTGTGCGATCGTTGAGTACAGCTTAAGTTCGTCTCTACTAAGGAGACAGCTGGCTCATGTCCGCGCCCGACCACTTTTCTTAAATCGCTTTCGCGAGACACTGCCCGCCGACGCACGTTCGTCACAGATATTGGAGCCTACTCGGCTGGGTAATGTTTTGGAATCCTTGACTTGTGGCAAGGGTGTGCTTGGTTAGAGAGACACATGTGTACCTAATATTATGGGGAAGAGACGTGGAATCCTAGGGTAGGCACATCGGTCAACTCTTTGTACTCATTCAAGCCCCACCAACTGTTAACGTGACTTGTAAGGTAGTTATGGGTGGGCAGGGTTAGAAAGTGAAGTCTCGGGGTTCGTTTCAAGGTGTTTGTCTTGTTGTGTACTGGAGTTGAGCAACTGAGACTGACGGGAGAGTTGTGACCTTTAACCGTTCCGAAGAGGGAACGAGAGCCGATCTCCCTAAAATTAGTTATGGTGTCCACCCAGGAGTTGTCAGGATGTGACTCCATTCGGATGCTTGTCATCTGGTGATACTCAGTTGCTCTTGTTAAGTTATGTGTATATAGAAATTGTTGTCGGCAGTTGGGGATCGTCACTCTCCATCGTTAGGATTCTTCTTCGATGACGGTTACCAGGAGACACTCCAATTGGCAACCTTTAGGTTTAGAGGTTAGGTCGTGGCGATCACCGGTCTGTTTTTCCTAACTCCGTGTTGTAGGAGTATTGGACCTCAGCTAGTCTAGAAACTTCGGAAATGATCCAGTTGTTTTAGGTCAGGATGAGAATTGTCCATTTTGGATAGTGATCAGATGCTGACCAAGATGGTTGCAGATTCGAGTTCGCAATGGCAGATCATGTATTCCCACGGAAATTTCCGATAAATGACATGTTGAGTTTTGGGAAGCTTTCCGGGATAGTAAGTCTTTTTAGGATCCCTAAGGCGAGTTGGTTCGTTGCTTTAAGTTGGGCACTTCCACCCAGATTATTGAGTATTCACCCTGTATTTCCTATGTCGATACTTTGCAATTACCTTCATGACCTTTCTCATTGGATTCAGCGCCAGACCATTTAGTTCGAGCGTGATCCTTCGTTCAACCAGCAGCCAGTCGTAATTTTGGACCGGCAGGTGAAGAAAATTCGATCAATGGTCTTGCCATCAGTGAAGGTATTTAGGTGTATCCCAAACGGTGAAGTGATCACTTGGGAGGCTGAGGGCGAGATGCAGAAGAAGTTCCCTCATCCCTACGAAGGTATGCGTAGCTTTGTATTTTAAAATTCGGGGACGAATTTTCTTTAAGGGGGGAAGATTGTAACACCTTAAGTCATGTTTAGGGGTTAATTATATTTTGATAGATAGTTTTTGGTAAAAAGTTTACCAATATAAGTTTCAGATATTTTATTCTAATTAATGAAGATTTTATTAGGATTTTTCTAGGCACACACACACTTGTGCATGTTAACTAGGGTTTAGATTTGGGGTTAAAACCATGATTAGCAACCATGGTGGGTTAACCTATTTGTATTAAGTGTTTTGGGATTTAATTGGGTTTTATTTATTTTTGTGTTGTTTTGTTTATTTGAATTTCTTTTCTTGTGTTGACTTGATGAGAGAGAAGGAGTATGGGCAAAGGGCATGAGCCATGCTCATTAAATGAAGAGAGATGGAGAGAGAGGGGGTCTTTGACTTGTGCTCTCATTTCTCTCCTCATTCTCAATCTCCCAACTCACACACACACACACACTCAGCTGAGAGAGAGAGAGACAGCAGCTGCAGAAGAAGCATCAGCAGCAGCAACTAGCATCAGCAACAGCAGCATCATCAGCAGCATCAGTAGCAGCAGGCAGTGGCAGCAGCAACATCAACAGCAGCCCCCAGGAGCTGCAGCAGCACTTCCCATCTTCTCCACCCCCTTTCTCCTTGCACCTAGGGTCTTGTAAGGTATAGAATCTGAGCCCAACTTCTTTTTTGTTTAACGTATGTGTAGTTTAGCTTCGGTTTGTATAAAAAGTGAGATTTTGTGCTTGAAATGGTGATTTGTGTGAACTTATGGTTTAGTGCTGTTAATATTGGTTAACCTAGCCTAATTAGGTGTTATTAAGACCATGTAAACCTAGTTAGACCCCAGATTACACCAAAATACCATAGGGTTTCTAATTGTTCAAATTTAGTGTTTTTAAGTGGACTTTTTGGATTTCTGTGATCTGCTATAGGCCCGAGTAGTTCAGGTTGAAATAGAGTTAACTGGAGCTTGTATACAAGGTAAAGACCACACCACCAGTGCCCGAGGCCCCCACCCTATAGTGAGGCCGCCGGTTTATTCATTCTGGTCGCAATTTGCAGCCAGATAGGGGAATATTTGGGTAATGTTTGCTTGGGTAGGAGTCTGTTGTCATTTCTAGGCCAGTGGTATGTATAGTTTTGTAAGTTGTTAGCCTGGGTAGAATCTGGGATGTTATATCGTATTTCTAGTACGTTTGGTTCGCGCGATACGCGAGAGGGTTCCATGATTCAGCGTATCACAGCGTGTCGGGGTTAGTTTAAGACGCGTGCACGCGTTTAGCGTATCGTACACACGCGCGTTTAGTTCGCGACGCGAGCGTATCGTTTGACTTCGATGTCGCGTTTTGCGAGTTAGTTGCTTATATATGGATTCTTGTGTAATTCCAGGTTCGCAGGCGGGTACGTCGGACGTAGCTAAGAAAGGGAAGCAGGTGGTCGGCTACGAGTAGCGCACGACCAGGTGAGTAGATTTTACATCTACGGGGAAATCGCCCGTATGGAGTTAAGCGTCAGGGTGTGTTAGGATATTAGATTGTAGATGTTCATATGGACTGTAGTAGCATACCTTATTGTTGCATATAGAAATGATAGCATAGGACACTGCACTATCACTAACGGTTCAAGTCGCACGAGCACGATTGATATTGCTACACACACCGTTAGTGATTGCCATGACACTCACATCATAGGATTGCTATAAATCATATATCATGCACACTGTATATTCATACCAGTGCAGACATATATTGATATCTTCATACTAGCTTAGATTACGCATTGAGAAATGTTGTTTCCATGTTAATTCTGGATTTGGGGAACCATGGATATTTCAAAGAGAATAGTTAATTATTTAAAACCCGGTTTCCCTTGATATGATATTTCGGTGCGTCCACCATGTGTTTTCTCGGTACTAGAGAGATATATGTGAACCCGAATCGAGGAGTTGGATGAGGCCGATTACGGGTACATGGTGGACCCGGTATGGTACCCCAGGGCGAGAACAGTTTCGCTGTGTAATAGACGGTGAGCCTGGCAGAGGGGCTACTACCTACCGGTGATTGGTTGGACCTGGCGGTTATCCGGAGGATACCGACCAGAGTCGATGGATGGATAAGGGACGACTCGTACTGCCGGTGCCGAGGGCCGATACCGCAGACAGAGCCCGTGGGCTGATCCGGACTGACGGATGCCCTATACTGGAGGATTTGCGTATCGATGCTTGGTACGAGTATTTATTGATATTTTGGGTGCCGATGTTGGGCACTCACGATTATATGAGATTTACAGGATTTGAGGACCGATGAGGATGACGACGCCTGAGTAGTATTGGGATTTGGGTGCATTGATGGGTACCGATTATACTTTCCATGATGACATTCCGTGTAGATGTTATATTTCCCATACTCAGTATGTAGTAATTGATATCTCATCCTGTATCTATTGTACCTGATATAATACACATGCTTGCACGATCATTGCCTACCCTGTTCATTCTATATAGGGTTGTTAGATTGCATTGCTATACCTGATCATCGCATATCTTGTTCATCACTTGGAGATGTTATTAGATCGCACTTGTTGCATGATTTGAGCATCCAGTTCATCATATAGATGTTATCTGTTGGTATAGGTTAGAGTAACGTTGCACGTGCATACTCGCGATTACCTTTATATGTTATCTTCTATTCACAAGTTGGCAACTCACCCCCGTTGTGCCATAGTGTTTGCAGGTTGCCTTTCGGAGTAGTCGCGGCAGGCTGCGTTCTTGCATCTTTTTGACACAGATACCCCTACAGTTGGTGTACTAGCTCTTTTGATGATAGGTGGGTTTTGTGCGGTATCTGGTTATCTTTCAGTTATGTACATTGTTGTATCTAGTACTCTCCATCTACCACTTATGTATTCACTTAGAGACCAGTTGTGAGGACGATGTATATTATTTTGTATTCTGGCGTCGAGCTTGTTGTCAGCCGACTTTACTTATGCAGTTTATTCTATCCGTGATGTTTCTCACTTGTTGCTCATTTTCTTCGCTACGACGTCGTATATTGTTATCTTAGTAATTGGTTCTATTAAATGCTTAAATCACTTTATACTTTTACTGGTTTGATTTCTGGGTTTTCGGCTTACTTAGTCGCGTTACGCCTGTAGACGTTACGTGGTTAAGTGCCGGTCACGGGCCAAACTTTGGGTCGTGACAAAGTTGGTATCAGAGCGTAGGTTTTACCTTCGGAGTGTAGGATGACCCTGGTATGATGGAGTAGGTAGCTGCAGCAGAGTGGCGTAGCGTGCGTATGTTCCGCGACATACTCACGACACGGTACTCCGCCTAAGCGATCTTAGGACTTATTAATTGAATTTTCCTCAAGATTGTATACATCCTTGTGATTCGATTTTCGTATCCTCATCGAATCATACCTTCTTTTCAGCCATTATGCCGCCAAGGACTACGAGGGTGCAGAGAGAGGCCGGGAGAGCCGAGGTTCGAGTCCATTTATCTGAGACGAGGACTGATCCGAGTAGTACTCCTGTTGTACCAGGACAGTTTGTTTCTCCTACGACAGATCAGATCGCTAGACTATTGGCAGAGATGCAGAGCTTGCGCCAGACGATGAGCTCATTGGTAGAGGTCATTCGAGCGCAGCGACAGATGGTTATCACCCCTGTTACCCAGTTGTTCCTTGCGATCATCATGCAGTATTCCATCCCCTACTTGGCACCGGTGGAGGCAGCCCCAGTTTACGAGACACGTCTTCCAGAGACCGTGAGAGTTCCGGAACAGTTGTGGAATCGTACTGGTGTACCATCCCAGAGCAGAGGCTTAGGACGAGGACAGTCATTTGGCTCTCATCCCCAGGCAGGACAACAGTTAGCACGTAGGTGTTTACGATGCGGAAGCCTTCAACACCTCATCAGGAAGTGTTTCTTCACACCACGTCAGGGTCGTATTCTGAGACGTCGTGGACGCGGAGGGTTTGCAAAGAGGGGTCAGGCTAGTAGAAGAGGAGTTTGATCAGTCGCAGATGAAGGACAGACACAAGTTTTCGCTTCGACACATCGGGACGCGAGGGCGTCCAATGCGGAGCCTACAGGTACTCTTTCAGTATGTCCTTTGTTGCACTCATATGTTTACACATTTCGTGCCGAGTTTAGGACGAGAGTCGTGCTATGTAGATCGGCCGTTTGTTGTGTTAACTTCTGTCAGCGATCCTTTTGTTGTGCGACACGTACTTCGGTCATGTGCCCATCAGATAGGAGATAGAGATTCGTCTGTCATTTTGATCCTCCTAGAGATGTTTTATTTGGCAATCTCCTGAGCACGAACTGGATAGCTACGTGCTAGGCGTTGTGGGCTACCGTGAGGAAACGATTAGGTTTTGTTTTCCCGGGCGATTCAGTCTTGTGGTGCTGGCAGATAGTTGTGCTGCCTCTCCCAGCTTGAATTTAGCCTTTTCGCTAGTTGTCCTTTGAGGAGATGTCGTGGATTCTTGGTGTTCATTCGTGATGCTGTAGCCACAGTTGGTTTGTTGGACCGGTTTTCTTTCATGCGAGAATTTTTCCGACGTCGTTCGAGATGAGCCGGCGAAGCTTAAGGAGCTAAGGATCTGCTGCAGAGTGGATGTTGAGGGAGTTGTGCGTCTGAGTGTTTCGCATTTAGGAAGCTCCTATTTCTGTTCGTCAAGGAGAAAAACGACAGATTGAGGTTGTGTATTGATGGATCGTCACTTGAATCGGCTTACGGTGCGGATAGGTATCCTGTACCACGCATTGACGATTTCTTCGATCAACACCAGAGTGCAAGACTTTGTCTAAGTTTGTTAGGGATCAGGTCATCATTGTTGCGGGTTCGGAGTGATGACATTCCGAAGACTGTCTTGTGCGTGCTACGGGCTTTGTGTGTTTTGGGTGTGTCACTGGACTCACCAATGCTCTAGCAGCATTCGTAGGTGTGATGAACTGGTTTTCTTCGGGCCATTCCTCGACTAGTTATTGTTGTGTTATTTACGACATCCTAGTCTTTTTAGTGTGTCTTGAGGGTTAGGGTAGCACTTGAGGATCTGTTATACGGATACTGGGAGAGCCCCAGCGGTTTACTAGATTCTCGGAGTGTCCCTTTAAGCATGTTTGTGTTGACTCCTAGGTTTTGTAGTTACGGAGACGAATTGGTATGGTTTTGAGGAAGATCATGGCCGTACAGCTTAGGCCCAAATTTATGAGCAGGACGGAGGTCCGCAGATTTTTAGCTTAGCAGGTTTTACCGCCGTCTCATGTAGGATTGCTAGTGTAATGCTGCCCCGTTGACTAAATTGACTGGAATGGAGGTTCCTTTTCTTTAGACTGAGGCTTGTGTACGGAGTTTCGGCAGTTGAAGACTCGGTTAACAACTGCTTCAGCTCTTTCCTTGCTTTTTGGTTCGGGCGACATTGTGATTTAACTGTGATGTTTCGTGAGTAGGACTCGAATGTGTACTGAGGTGACACAATGGAGTTATCGATTTTGCTTCCCTACATTTGGAGGAAGTACGAGAAGGATATCCCACTCATGATCTGGAGATGGCCGCGGTGGTATTGTGTTGGAGATTTGAGACACCACTTGTTTGAGAGTCGTGTCAGATTTTCACGGACCACCAGAGTTAAATGTACATCTTCCAGCAGCGGGTTTTGATTGTTGTGATAGTCCTCCGTAGATTTACAGTTCTTGTGCGATCGTTGAGTACAGCTTAAGTTCGTCTCTACTAAGGAGAAAGCTGGCTCATATCCGCGCCCGACCACTTTTCTTAAATCGCTTTCGCGAGACACTGCCCGCTGATGCTCGTTCGTGAGAGATATTGGAGCCTACTCGGCTGGGTAATGTTTTGGAATCCTTGACTTGTGGCAAGGGTGTGCTAGGTTAGAGAGACACTTGTGTACCTAATATTATAGGGAAGAGACGTGGAATCCTAGGGCAGGCACATCGGTAAACTCTCTGTACTCATTCAAGCCCCACCAACTGTTAACGTGACTTGTAAGGTAGTTACGGGTGGGGGCAGGTTTAGAAAGTGAAGTCTCGGGGTTCGTTTCAAGGTGTTTGTCTTGTTGTGTACTGGAGTTGAGCAACTGAGACTGACGGGAGAGTTGCAACCTTTAACCGTTCCGAAGAGGGAACGAGAGCCGATCTCCCCGAAATTAGTTATGGTGTCCACCCAGGAGTTGTCAGGATGTGACTCCATTCGGATGCTTGTCATCTGGTGATACTCAGTTGTTCTTATTAAGTTATGTGTATATAGAAATTGTTGTCGGCGGTTGGGGATCGTCACTCGCCATCGTTAGGATTCTTCTTCGATGACGGTTACCAGGAGACACTCCAATTGGCAACCTTTAGGTTTAGAGGTTAGGTCGTGTCGATCACCGGTCTTTTTTTCCTAACTCCGTGTTGTAGGAGTATTGGACCTCAGCTAGTCTAGAAACTTCAGAAATGATCCAGTTGTTTTAGGTCAGGTTGAGAATTGTCCATTTTGGATAGCGATCAGATGCTGACCAAGATGGTTGCAGATTCGAGTTCGCAATGGCAGATCATGTATTCCCACGGAAATTTCCGATAAATGACATGTTGAGTTTTGGGAAGCTTTCCGGGATAGTAAGTCTTTTTTGGATCCCTAAGGCGAGTTGGTTCGTTGCCTTAAGTTGGGCACTTCCACCCAGATTATTAAGTATTCACCCTGTATTCCCTATGTCGATGCATTGCAATTACTTTCATGACCTTTCTCATTGGATTCAGCGCCAGACCATTTAGTTCGAGCGTGATCCTTCGTTCACCTAACAGCCAGTCGTAATATTGGACCGGCAGGTGAAGAAACTTCGATCGAAGGTCTTGATATTAATGAAAGTATTTGGGTGTATCCCAAATGGTGAAGAGATCACTTGGGAGGCTGAGGGCGAGATGCGGAAGAATTTCCCTCATCCCTACGAAGGTATGCGTAGCTTTGTATTTTAAAATTCGGGGACGAATTTTCTTTAGGGGGGGAAGATTGTAACACCTTAGGTCGTGTTTAGGGGTTAATTATATTTTAATAGATAGTTTTTGGTAAAAAGTTTACCAAATTACGTTTCAGATATTTTATTCTAATTAATGAATATTTTATTAGGATTTTTCTAGGCACACACACACTTGTGCATGTTAACTAGGGTTTAGATTTGGGGTTAAAACCATGATTAGCAACCATGGTGGGTTAACCTATTTGTATTAAGTGTTTTGGTATTTAATTGGGTTTTATTTATTTGTGTGTTGTTTTGTTTATTTGAATTTCTTTTCTTGTGTTGACTTGATGAGAGAGAAGGAGTATGGGCAAAGGGCATGAGCCATGCTCATTAAATGAAGAGAGAGGGAGAGAGAGGGGGGTCTTTGACTTGTGCTCTCATTTCTCTCCTCATTCTCAATCTCCCAACTCTCACACACACACACACTCAGCTGAGAGAGAGAGAGGCAGCAGCTGCAGAAGAAGCATCAGCAGCAGCAACTAGCATCAGCAACAGCATCATCATCAGCAGCATCAGCAGCAGCAGGCAGCAGCAGCAGCAACATCAACAGCAGCCCCCAGCAGCAGCAGCTGCACTTCCCATCTTCTCCACCCCCTTTCTCCTTGCACCTAGGGTCTTGTAAGGTATAGAATCTGAGCCCAACTTCTTGTTTGTTTAACGTATGTGTAGTTTAGCTTCGGTTTGTATAAAAAGTGAGATTTTGTACTTGAAATGGTGATTTGTGTGAACTTATGGTTTAGTGGTGTTAATATTGGTTAACCTAACCTAATTAGGTGTTATTAAGACCATGTAAACCTAGTTAGACCCCAGATTACACCAAAATACCATATGGTTTCTAATTGTGCAAATTTAGTGTTTTTAAGTGAACTTTTTGGATTTCTGTGATCTGCTATAGGCCCGAGTAGTTCATGATGAAATTGAGTTAACTGGAGCTTGTATACAAGGTAAAGACCACACCACCAGAGCCCGAGACCGCCACCCCATAGTGAGGCCGCCGGTTTATTCATTCTGGCCGCAATTTGCGGCCAGATAGGGGAATGTTTGGGTAATGTTTGCTTCGGTAGGAGTCTGTTGTAATTTCTAGGCCAGTGGTATGTATAGTTTTGTAAGTTGTTAGCCTGGGTAGAATCTGGGATGTTATATCGTATTTCTAGTACGTTTGGTTCGCGCGATAGACGCGATAAGCGAGAGGGTTCCATGATTCAGCGTATCACGGCGTGTCGGGGTTAGTTTTAGACACGTGCACACGTTTAGCGTATCGTACACATGCGCGTTTAGTTCGCGACGCGAGCGTATCGTTTGACTTCGATATCGCGTTTTGTGGGTTAGTTGCTTATATATAGATTCTTGTGTAATTCCAAGTTCGCTGGCGGGTACGTCGGACGAAGCTAAGAAAGGGAAGCAGGTGGTCGGCTACGAGTATCGCACGACCAGGTGAGTTGATTTAACATCTACGGGGAAATCGCCCGTATGGCGTTAAGCGTCAGGGCGTGTTCGGATATTAGGTTGTAGATGTTCATATGGACTGTAGTAGCATACCATATTGTTGCATATAGAAATGATAGCATAGGACACTGCACTATCACTAACGGTTCAAGTCGCACGAGCACGATTGATATGATACACTCACACCGTTAGTGATTGCCATGACACACACATCATAGGATTGCTATAAATCATATATCATGCACACTCTATACTCATACCAGTGCACATATATATTGATATCTTCATACTTGCTTAGATTACGTATTGAGATATGTTGTTTCCATGTTAATTCTAGATTTAGGGAACCGTGGATATTTCAAAGAGAATAGTTAATTATTTAAAAACCCGGTTTCCCTTGATATGATATTTCGGTGCGTCCACCATGTGTTTTCTCGGTACTAGAGTGATATATGTGAACCCGAATCGAGGAGTTGGATGAGGCCGATTACGGGTACATGGTGGACCCGGTATGGTACCCCGGGGCGAGAACAGTTTCGTTGTGTAGTAGACGGTGTGCCTGGCCGAGGGACTACTACCTACCGGTGATTGGTTGGACCTGGCGGTTATCCGGAGGATACCGACCAGAGTCGATGGATGGATACGGGACGACTCGTACTGCCGGGGCCGAGGGCCGATACCGCAGACAGAGCCCGTGGGCTGATCCGGACTGACGGATGCCCTATACAGGAGGATTTGTGTGTCGATGCTTGGAACGAGTATTTCTTGATATTTTGGGTGCCGATATTGGGCACTCACGATTATATGAGATTTACAGGATGTGAGGACCGAGGAGGATGACGACGCCTGAGTAGTATTGGGATTTGGGTGCATTGTTGGGTACCGATTATACTTTCCACGATGACATTACGTGCAGGTGTTATATTTCCCATGCTCAGCATGTAGTAATTGATATCTCATCCTGTATCAATTGTACCTGATATAGTACACATGCTTGCACGATCATTGCCTACCCTGTTCATTCTATATAGGCTTGTTAGATTGCATTGCTATACCGGAATATCGCATATCTTGTTCATCACTTGGAGATGTTATTGGATCGCACTTGTTGCATGATTTGAGCATCCAGTTCATTATATAGATGTTATCTGTTGGTATAGGTTAGAGTATCGTTGCACGTGCATACTCGCGATTACCTTTATATGTTATCTTCTATTCAAGAGTTGGCAACTCACCCCCGTTGTGCCACAGTGTTTGCAGGTTGCCCTTCGGAGTAGTCGGGGCAGGCTGCGTTCTTGCATCTTTTTGATACAGATACCCCTACAGTTGGTGTACTAGCTCTTTTGCTGATAGGTGGGTTTTGTGCGGTATCTGGTTATCTTTCAGTTATGTACATTGCTGTATCTAGTACTCTCCATCTACTACTTATGTATTCACTTAGAGACCAGTTGTGAGGACGATGCATATTATTTTGTATTCTGGCGTCGAGCTCGTTGTGAGCCGACTTTACTTATGCAGTTTATTCTATCCGTGATGTTTCTCACTTGTTGCTCATTTTCTTCGCTACGGCGTCGTATATTGTTATCTTAGTAATTGGTCCTATTAAATGCTTAAATCACTCTATACTTTTACTGGTTTGATTTCTGGGTTTTCGGCCTACTTAGTCACGTTACGCCTGTAGACGTTACGTGGTTAAGTGCCGGTCACGGGCCAAACTTTGGGTCGTGACAATATATCACATATATATATATATATATTATGTTTTGTAACAAAAGAAAATAATACAATTAACATATATCGCATATATATCAACGTATTATCCCGTGAGAAAATGAATCAATAAAGCTAGCTTATATTAGTTAACGTAATGTAATATATCACATATATAATTATACATTAAATTATTGAATCAACACTTGATCCGATAATCCGGCTATAGTACATATAACCGACTAATATAACATGTACCAATTCATCGAATCAACACTTGATTCGATGACCCGGCTATATCACATATACCCGGCCGATATCCCATATCGAGAGACTAGAATACGGTATCTCATATCGTATTATTCTCGGTTCCGCACATATCAGATATGTGCTCCTACTCCGTTTTGCCTGAGCTAGGAAACCTCTGTGTAGGACTCTAAAGAATCGTCAATACGCCGGCAGTAGGTGATGATCATATCAAATACCCACAAGCTGCAAGCGGTCAGCTAAACGTAACAGCCACCCAGGTATTGAGTGATCAGAAGATCAACAAGTAAGCCTCTACATTCTCCTGTGAATCCAATCAGTAACACTACCGTACAGTCCGGTCTCTTCGTCTCATATGTCGCATATCAAGTCTACGGGTGGTAAATGTCAGACCCCAGTAACCGATAAGTCGTGTCGATGTGAGGCTCATAACGGGTCGAGAAACTACTAATAACTCTTACCAGTAGCACTCTATATCAGCCCTGGCCATGGACTTCCAGTTATAGCCAATCGAACACAGCACAACATCAACTCCTTATGCCGGGAGAGACGAAACCCCTCCTATCGCTCATTGCCTCCATGTGATTCGGGAATGTACCCAAAAGAAACCATTTTGCACGCCCTCTTGGATGTGGTAAGGTGGAAATCAAAGCACAGTGGGAATCACACAAGACTCTATGATGATCTCGGGTCTACAGACTAACATGTACCAGTGTCAGCGGAGAACTGCTATCTAACGATAGGTATAGTACCATCTATGAGTTCTCGGCGAGTCCGTTCAGTGTACCCAGTCTCCACCGAGCACCCGTACACCATCTTTGATGTCAAACACGGATGGATATGGGATCATCCATTGCCCATCATATAGGTCAATATGCGTATACGCTAGTCTACTCTGGTGTATCGATGCCCTGTCTTGATACACTCTCGACTAGGAACAGTTATAGGATGTACTCGTTGACTACCATGGCCACACTAGTATGATCTCATCATAGTCCTCGTAGTCAAGTACATATCCTAAGGGCTTCATCAACATGTGAGGGCAAGACCGTAAATCAATAAAAGTCAACATGTTAAGACAAAGTGAAACCAAATAGCATACTATCATGTTGAGCAAGAAAGTTCTCTCTATATATATCCAAGCATCCACTATAATATACATCATATGTACAACAATGGCCTCTAGGGCATATATATAACTAACAATCTCCCACTTGCACTAAGGCCAGCTGTTGCAGTATCTCATACCCAACATATCGAAGAGTTTCTCAAATTGTATTTGGGGAATGGCCTTCGTGATTGGATCCGTAGTGTTGTCCTTTGTGTCAACTCTCCTTACCTCATCGATACATCAGGTGATACCGCCTCAGAATATGTCTGGACTTCTGTTGGGACCTGGGTTCCTTGGCTAAAGCCACAGCTCCATTGTTATCACAATACAATGGTATCGGATGCTCATTGGATGGAACCACACCAAGTTCAGTGATGAACTTCTTCATCCAGACAGTCTCTTTGGCAGCATCGTTGGCAGCGATGTATTCAACCTCCATCGTCGAGTCCGCCACGGTTTCTTTCTTGGAACTCTTCCAACAAACCGCCCCTCCATTTAGGGTAAAGACAAATCCAGAGTGCGACTTAGAGTCGTCCTTATCAATTTGGAAGCTCTAATCGGTAAAGGACTCCACTTGGAGTTCTCCGTTACCATACACCAAGAACATCTCATTAGTCCTTCTCAAGTACTTGAGAATGTTCTTCACAGCTGTCCAGTGATTCTTTCCTGGATCTGCTTGATACCTACTCACTACACTTAGGTAGTATGCTACATCGGGTCTGGTACATAGAATCGCATACATGATAGAGCCTACTGCCGAAGCATTGGGTATCTCTTGCATGCGTGGTCTCTCCAAATCAGTCTTCGGAGACATCACTTTGGAGAGAGTGAGTCCAGAGAACGTGGGTTGGTTCCCATGCTTGGATTCTTCCATACTAAAGCTCTTTAGTATGGTGTCAATGTACCTGGATTGGGAAAACCCCAGTATCCTTTTAGATCTATCTCTATAGATTTTTATCCCCAAAATGCAGGAGGCATCACCTAGATCTTTCATTGAGAATCTATGTGATAAGAAGAGCTTGACCGAATGCAGCATAGGAACATCATTTCCTATCAAGAGTATGTTATCCACGTACAATACGAGGAAGATAACTTTACTCTCTACAACCTTTTTGTAAATAAGGTTCATCTACGTTCTTGATGAAGTCAAAATCATTGACTACAACATCAAAACAGATGTTCCAACTCCGCGATACCTGCTTTAACCCGTAGATGGATTTAAGCAGCTTGCACACCTTTCCGCTGCTCCCACTATCTACGAAGCCCTCTTGCTGAGTCATGTACACACACTCCTCTAAATCACCATTTAGGAAAGCGGTCTTAGCATCCATTTGCCAGATTTCGTAGTCATGGTATGCAGTAATGGCAAGTAAGATCCAGATGGACTTAAACATAGCCACTGGAGAAAATGTTTCGTTATAATCCACACCTGGTCGTTGACGAAAACCCATTGCAACAAGTCTAGCTTTGAAAGTCTCCACTTTCCATCTACACCAAGTTTCTTCTTAAAGATCTACTTGCTCCCAATGGGTTTTACCCCTTCAGGAGCGACTTCTAAAGTCCACACTTTGTTGGTGTACATGGATTCCATCTCAAATCGCATTGCATCCAGCCACTTTACAGAGTTACCACTCGTGATGGCCTGGTCGAAGCTAGTGGGGTCATCATCTTCCATGATGCAATCCTCGCTTCCACCGTCAATGAGAAAACCGTAGTATCTCTCAAGTGGATGAGAAACCCTACTAGATCGGCGGAGAGGCTGAGGTTCGTCAGGAACTACTGAATCATCTGGTTCCACTAAATCTTCAGTTGTAGTTTGTGGTGCTGGAACTTCTTCCAGCTCTTCCTCATTGCTACTAATTTCTTTTGCAAGAAATTCATTTTCTAAAAAGGTGGAATGTTGAGCAACAAACACCTTTTACTCATCACTGTGGTAGAAAAAATATCCATAAGAGTTCTTTAGATATCCCACAAATTTGCAGAGAACTGATCGTGCCTCGAGTTTGTCTGGATTTTGCCTTTGACATAAGCCAGACAACCCCATATCTTAACTCGTTTAAGATATGGTCTCATCCCACTCTATATCCCATATGGTATGGTAGGTACAGATTTAGATGGAACTTGATTCAATAGGTATGCTGTTGTCTCAAGCGCATAACCCCAAAAGGAAATAGGTAACTCAGCAGTGCTCATCATAGAGCGCACCATATCTAATAGGGTGCGATTCCTCTACTCCGATACACCGTTGTGTTGTGGTGTATAATGAGAGAGAATCCCATTCTCTTTTAGATAGTCCAGAAACTCATTGCTCAAGTATTCTCCTCCTCGATCAAATCGAATGATCTTAATACTTTTGCCCTTTTGGTTCTCTACTTCGTTCTTATATTCTCTGAATTTCTCAAAAGTTTCAGACTTGTGTTTCAACAAGAACACATGTCCGTATCTTAAGAGATCGTCAGTGAATGTAATGAAGTAGGAAGAACCGTTCTTGGCATGTATAGACATGGGACCACATACATCACTATGTATCAGTCCCAAGAGTTCTGTAACTCTTTCTCTGTGTCCACTAAACGGCGTTTTGGTCATCTTGCCTTTGAGACATGACTGGCAGGTGTCATAAGATGAAAATTCGAACGGATTCAAATATCCATCCTTATGTAACTTAGCTAGCCGTGTCGCATTGATATGACCTGGTCTACAATGCCACAAGAAAGATTCGTTCATTTCTGAACTCTTACTCTTGTGTGTGTTTTGTACATTAAGTACTGTTGTTTGGTTGAGAACGTATATGCCATTATTTAACGATCCTGATACAATCAACTTTTGATTCAGAAATATGTTCATAACATTATCCTGTACTACAAAATTATATCATTCTTTGCTCAATAAAGAAACTGATATAAGATTGCATATCAGGGTCGGAATGTAATGGCATTCGTTCAGAACCAATGTATTACCATTTGGTAACACAAGGTGATATTCGCCAACTGCTTTGGCTGCAACATTTGCACCATTCCCTACTCTTACGGATTGATCACCCTCTCCCAGTTCCCTTCCTTTACGTAGCCCATGTAACATATTACATATGTGTGATCCTGATCAGGTATCTAATGCCCAGGACATAGAGTGAACTGAGAAACAGTTCTCGATAACTAACACACCTGAAGAAGATGCATCAACATGCTTATTCTTCATTTTGGTGGCGTGAGAATCCAGATATTCTCCTATTCCCTGCTTGGACTTATAACAATTATAAGTGGGAGCGGGACTAACGTTCCCATGCTAAGTATAAAAAGCGGGTTCAGTCAATACATCCATATTATTATCTTGATTAATGCCTGAAATGGTCGCTACCTGGAGAGAGAGAGAAGAAAACACTTTAGCGTATGCTCTTGCAAGATTAGACTGGTTATTATCTTATCTAATCAGGATGGCTCCCACTGCTTTTTATCAAATCTTCCTTAAAACCCTAAAAGGTAAGATTAGCCGGGATTAATTACACTTTACAAGTTCGCCAATTTTTCAGCCACGCCAGTGTTGGTACTTTAAGGGAGGTTCCCCGTGATTTCGCATGGACCTAATTAGAATAAACCTCGTTTTCCCAGAGGCGTAACCCAGTAAACACCTTTCTAGTCACCTACTTGATCGGCTAATTGTCCGGTGTAAAACAGTCTCAGGAGTAACTCTTCCTCGCAGTGGGTATTAGGATTCAACTATCTCATAGGAGGTATGCAATCTCATTACAAATTTCAACACTTGAAATTCCCGATAATGCTTTTATCCATAGCGATCTATGACCTTGACAAGGTCAACAAACCATAAATCGCAAGTCAAGTTCAACCCGTCATTTCCCGATTAAATTAAACCCACCCGCACGACACTTGATAAGGTCAATAAGTTCGTACGACTGTCACGACCCAAAGTAGCCCGTGACTGGCACTTGAATCATATGAAGCCTATAGGGCCCCATCTAATTCAAGTAAGCCAAAAGCCCATAAATCTAAAACCATTTTTAGGAGTAAATAAGAAACTAGTTTTTAAGAAGTGAAGAAAACAGGTTTTTAAAACAAAGTTTTTAAAATAGGTAAGCCGAATATGCATTTTAAATCCTCCAATCTTTTCTAAAAATTTCGGCAGAGTTTCTTTTGTAAATACTAGCCCCGAATGGTGCACAACAAGAATAATATATATGCAATGATAAAAGGCATCCCCAAGCGGGAGCTAGCTCTTCGTCAATCGACGGTCACAACCACGCAAGCAATATAATATACAACGCCAAAGGGAGAGGATCAAAACTAAAAAAAGAAACTCAAAATCAACATGAAAACCATAGTACTACAACGCGCGACTCTAAGGTTGAAATAATACATAACTGGTTTTCTATGTCTGAAAAAATATACAAGTTTTGGTTTATGGAATTACTAGATATAACTGAATAATACATGTACAATGGTGGTTCTAATGCAAAAGAACCCACCTACCAAAGCAAATCACCCATAAGGGAAGCAGTGTGCCAGAAAAGCCGCAATGAAACCTGTACGGCAGAACCTGCAAGAAACTGTGGCACAACGGGGGTGAGTTGCCAACTCATGAATAGAAAACATCACAGAGCAGAAATCGTATGTATGACACAATCCTAGGTCAATACAATCAAATATATATATATAAACCTCAAATGAATAAGTCTGAAGCATGATAAGGTAGCAATTAACATCTATACCTGAGTGTAGTGCCAAGTGCTCGTGCCAGTGTCTCAGGTAATAACATATCATAAATATGAGGTATGATCAATGTCGACCATATCATGAAGTTTATGAAAAAGTGGATATCATCCAACTATGTTATCAATGTCAACTATATGCATGTGGAAATCGTCCACGTGTCACCCAATGACAATAAGCATCATGCATGAAATATTATAAAGCATATGCATGGAAATATGAGGATATAAATTAACATGTGTCGCTCGCGGCATATCAAATCATGGAACCTGAGTGTCAAGCATCGACACTCGAAAACATCATGAAACCTGTGCCTATCATCGGCACGTAAATCCTCATATATCGGGCTCCGTCAGTCTGGATCGGCCCATTTCATCTCTCGACTCCGGTCAGTATCCTCCGGATATCCGCCGAGCCCAAATAATATCACCGGTAGGTAGTAGTCCCTCTGCCAGGCTCACCGTCTACTACACAGCGATCCGTTCTCACCCCGAGGTACCATACCGGGTCCACCATGTACCCGCAATCGGCCGCATCCGCCTCCTCGAATCGGGTTTCATATGTCGCTCTCAGCACCGATAAAACACATGGTGGATGCACTGAAATATCATATCAAGGGTAACCGGGTTTTTAAAACAATTACATACTCTCTTTTGAAATATCCACGGTTCCCAGATCCAGAAATATCATGGAAACAAGATATCTCAATGCGTATAATCAAAAGCATGATGTATGCGACATGTAAAAAGAAATGTAAGCATATCAGTATATCATGCAATATGGAATAGTAATATGCACATATTGAGGGAAACCGCTCTTTTAAAATGAATCAGTTTTAAAGAGTATCTTGTGGTTCCCAAATCTCTAATCAAGCGAGAAATCATCTATGTATGTGCAAATATGTATGTGTACAAGTATGAGTGTACAGTAAGTATGTGCACAAGTATGCCATGCAAGGGTCATAATCTGAATTCAACCGTACTACAGTGTAGTGACATGACAATTATCGATGATGAAGTGTGTGAGCCGGCAAGCAATTGTACTTGGAACATACGCATCATCGATAATGGTGCTGGTGTCCTAACAGCAAGGGTTTAATATACAATAAACTCATTTGCACATGCGATGCGAATAGCATGAATATACGGAAATTGAATAATCAACGCAACAGTGAAGAATCTACAACAATATATAAATGTCATGGAGCTTTGCTATTTGAAATAAGACGAATCGGGGTTTTTAGTAAAATAATGGCTACAGTGTTTTTAAGAAAAGATGCGTCTTTTGAAAATATCCGTAGAATCCCTTTGCTTATCATTGAAATACTCCCGATTCGTTAGTTTTTGAAATAGGTATGACATCGTCCTAGCCTAACATCTACCAGCAAATCTAGAACTCTAACTAACAAGTCAATCAGGAGGGTATGGAAACCACCTAAATCTGAGTCGATATATATATATATATATATATATATATATATATATATATATATAAATATAATAGTTGGTGATCCCGCCTCAAAGGTACCACGTACGATACAAAATCATATAACATCCTTGAGTCATGAGTGCGGATCTATCATGAATATAAAGCTCGTACGGTAAATCATCGTACGACATCCCAAAAGCTGGGTACGGGTCAATATCACATTCCTCTCATCAAATATCAGGTATCTTTATCATCATATCACATGATCCCGAGTACTGATCTAAGTCTAGTACAAATCGATACCATCTATATGAATATGAATGCGTGTGTGAAACACACGTCCAAAGGCCCGCTAAAAATCTCATGTCGTATCCCAAATACGAATCACATCATATCACCGATATCATGGCACTATGCCCAATCTCATCGACTTATCTCCAAATATCATATACTATCCTCGTCATCACGGTATAAGTATACAAGCAAGCATGTGTGTGTATGGGTGTAAACTTATTGTAGGGTTCGCAACTAGGAAACTATACTAATTCACTTCCAAAACCCAAATTTATCCATAGTATACCTAATCTCATCTCAAATATCCACGACACACAATAAGCTATCATATATATAATATATATATACTATAGTAACATCGAACTACGGGGGTGCTATACGTCATCCGCCCGACTTCCCCCGTGGATATAATCTACTCACCTGGATCTTGCTTGCCGATGTCGATGTCGCTACCATCTTCTTCATCTCGGATCACCGTGGGGGTACCTACATTTCACATGTATCGCATCGCATTAAAACCAAATCAAAACTAAAACGACACACGGAAACCAAAACGGTACGCTTAAAAGCCTATAGGTTAGAACCTATGGTTAGCCTTCGCAAAACAACCCGAAATCACTCGATATAGACGTACAAACGCCACGCGATCGAGATAACACAGAAATATCAAAATCTGGAAATCGAAATACGGAAAACCATAACCGAATTCAAAGCAGCAACTTATAAAAGTGTTCCCATATTTTGTCTCAGGTGAAACCATGGTTCCAAAACAATACTAGGGTAATATATAGGGTATATGTGACCTACAGAAGAAACCTGGACCCTACCCCACACCAAGTGGCCGAGCCCCCTAAAGGGAAAATTCAGCCAGGCCGGCCCTGCATGATCCTATGGGGTTCGTATTTCAACAGGGGGTTCCTGGGGTCAATTATAGTCCTATGGTGTTGTTTTCTTTTCCAGTAAATTCCCAGTTCATTCCAGATTTGCCTGCACACTCAAAGTGCACATACTGACATTAATGTTCTGAAAATCCGTATTTTGTGTTTCAGGTTTGGTATAAGTATATGTTCTGGGTTAATCACACCATGGGGGTTTAAGGTCACTCAAAACACTCAAGTTCACCACACAAACTCAACTTAAACCCTAACCCTCTCTAGAAATCTCCAAAGTTCACCAAATCGCACCAAACCACAACTTAACACATAAATAGTTTAATGTGAAGGAAAAACTACACTAAGAGTGAAGGGATTACCTCATCTATCACCCATGAATCCTTCACAGCGCCAAAATGAAGACTTTCTTGGTCCATTGGGTAGCTAGAGGGCTTGTGCACCTTTTTTATGAAATGAGGATGAGGTTTTGAGGTGTTTATCATGGTGTTTGAGAGGATTGAAGAGAAGGAGGGGATAGGGCGGCAGTAGCAGCAGCAATAGAGGGAGGGGGAGAGGAAATGAGTGAAAAGAATGAAGGAGGATGGCT
This sequence comes from Agapanthus africanus, assembly GCA_030015575.1. Taxonomy (NCBI): domain Eukaryota; kingdom Viridiplantae; phylum Streptophyta; class Magnoliopsida; order Asparagales; family Amaryllidaceae; genus Agapanthus; species Agapanthus africanus. Next base: position 296,437,320 of record JASDDO010000031.1, read on the forward strand.
CAAGACTTGGTTCAAAGTAAACCCTCACCTTTCTCTCTCTCACCCATACCCAATATTATATTTTTTCCCTTTTTCTGTTCTTCTCTCATAAAAATCATCAACCATGACAAAACATGTAGGAAAAGCCATGGAAAACATATGTAACAAGTGTAAAATGATATGGTGCATGTTTGCACAAAACCCGCTTAAAATCCGATTAGCGATTTTTAATCGCGATTAGCACTAAATTAGCATATAATTAATCATAAAAACATAAAAATGGCATAATTCACATAATAAACCCTCTTTTAAATAATTTCCATAAATTTTCCTCATTTATCGGTATTTAATTATACCGAAATATTAAAATATTCATTAAAATTAATATTAAATTATAAAAATTCTCAAAAATAATATTTTATATTTTTGAAATGTTACAACGACTACCCTAATCCAATCGCATCTCATGCTTTGGCAGAAAAATACTAATTAGCTACCGTACACTACGCCTTGACAAGGTCAACAAACGCAGCACGAATACTAAGTAGGACTTATCTGAAATGACGGAGGGCTACGCAGGTTTTTTTTAGAAAACCATGAGCGCAATGAAATTGATATCGTTGTAGAAACAATTGATTTTGAAAAGGAGTGTTTTTGAGGCTTTTCTAGTTTCGCTAAAAAGGTTACTCCCAGTGAAGGGATCTCGGCTCTTTCTTCATCGAATAAGGTGCATGGTATATCGCATATACCGCTGTGCAAAGCAAGAACTATAGAAGCAATCAAAAACAAAACCGTGAGTTTATAGCATCTTACAGTTTTGCTAAAGCGGTCACTCCCGGTGAAAGGATCTCGGCTCTTTCCTCATCGAATAAGGTGCAGGGTATATCGCATATACCACGGTGCAAAGCAAAAACTGTAGCTACCCTTTTTGAAAATTTGATTCTACAACATCTTTTAGGTTTCTTTTCTTTTATTAATCTCATTAATAAATCCCATCATTTATGCTTCCTAAGCATCACAGAAGAAACGAAAATACAACGTACACTTATGCCATCCGCATTCGCCACAATGTTCCATTATGCACCGTTAGGTTACTTAACTAACGGCATACCGGGACGGGACAAGCGGGTATAAAACATAGGCAACGTTTATTATATATCATATATATAATAATAAAGCATTCGTCTCACGCATATAAAAATGATCACATCACAATATATCAGCAGAAGAAACATATGAAATGTTGGATATATTAGGAGGTCCTTGTTCTATTTCGAGCCTGTATAAAACACGGATTCCACGTTCGCCATGAATAGCCAAACCCATATCCCTAGACCCCTACGAGAGAGGCAAGTAACACTGCCAATTCTAGGGTTAGGAGACCCGGTCTCGACTCCTCGAGATGGCCTCCCACTGGACCCTAGAACCCGGTTACTTGTGCTCCCCTCCTTGGGTCTATCGTAATGCGGAAAAGTAAATAATATACAATGGTGGTATCAACCTCAACCCGGAAGTGCCCCAATAAAAGAATATTACATACAATTAATTTTACATGAATGAAAATAAAAACCCTCATCTAACATAAAACCCCGGCTATTCAGAACACGACGATCCAATATAACATATCACAACAACACATAATATCTCATATCATCAACGTAAGCAAGTATGCGTATCCCGATTGTCGTTGATATATAGCAACGAAGCTGGCAATACCCCACATACTACGCTTACGGTCACAGAAAAGAAGGTGTAAAACTACAACATTTGGAATCCACAATCGACTTAGACATCGTAAACCTGAAATATCACATATTACGGATTTCATGCCTAACTATATGAATTCCACATATTGTATCATATTACAGAATATCATGACGATGTTTAACGTTTCGATTGAATCAACATAGACTCACAAATTACCCCCATGAGCTCAACACTTGAGCAAAGTCAAAACACTCAAAAACCGTGCCATGGTGTCTATGGTCCAGCCGTAGAAAGAGTTAACCAACGTCTCACATATGACACAACGGAACTACGGCAAACACGGAGGTTCGAACGCGGTTCCGTAGGCATATAATCGAGTTAAGGTTATTATAGTCTTCTAGAGGGTCCATAGGGGTACTTGCACAATTTTACGAGTACGATCAACTTCGGAAAATTACAACACTTAGAAATTTCAGCGGGGTACAAAATGCGGTGTGCGAAGTTCGATCGAACTGCTAAAAATAGTCAAGGTTACTAATACAGTGTTAAGTTATACGACTACAAAGCACTACGAATTAGCCCCAGGTCAAACAGATCATCACATGAAACTTGGGCTAAATAAACAATACTAGGAAACCAAAATTGAACACAAAAGAGAGCAGGAGGAATACGAGGGGCAGAAGAGTCCCCACGGCCGGCCTGGCCGGAAATTTAAGCAAGGGGCTCTGCCAAAATCCGTGCCCCTCCGTATTTCACCCATGCTCTTAGAATTGTCCAAATATCATTCTGCAGTCGTTTGAAAAAAATTTAAAGGACTTTTTGGAAAATTTCCAGAGAGCAAAAATAGGGTTTCTAAATACTGTATTTCGGAGTGGATTTTGTTTTCGTAATTGTTATAACACCATATCTAGAATTCTAGTTTGGCTCTGATACCACTGTTGGGATTTTCTTGCACCTAGTCTAGGGTTTGGTAGCTTCACTCATGCCTATTTAAAATTTAGAGAGGTGGGAAGCAAGCAAACAAAGAATCATGCTAGAATTTCTAGGGTAGCAAGTTTGTGTCACATACAAAAAGGTAAAAGAGATAGGGATTACAACCTTTGTAGTCTGTTCTTTCGCTTCATAAGCTCCGTGTCGAGGTCCCTTCGCTGCGATCATCAAGAACTCCGACTCTCGTGAGGCTCCAAGAGGTGAATGATGCATCTTTCTTGGAGTCTTCATGATCTAAGATGATCTACCTTGAAGAATCTCTAACCCAAGCTTACACTTCACTAAACAACTTATTAGAGAAGTTAACACCCTAATATAAGTGGCTAGAATAGATGAGGATGATGAAGTAGGAATTTTTCCCTCTTTTTTTTTCAATTTCTCACTCAATATCATCACAAATCAAAAAGCAAGTGATGGTATTTCAAGAGCTCAAGGAAGAAGAAGAATGAGAATATGAAGCTAATTCCTTTTGTGATGAATAATGATTTATTGTTATGGTTACTTATTCAACCATGAGTTAAGCATGAAGGGTTTTAACTCATGTAGAGAATAAACTAGAGATAATGGTTTGGATTGGGTTAACAAATATCTACACAAAAAAACAAAGCGTAAGACCAAGTCAAAGCATCATGAAGCTTCATGCAAAAGCTAACCCTAATCCAAACCCTAACTAAGTTTAAATCTGAAATCATGGTTGCATTTGTAACCATAACTTGTTACAATAATATATATCATATATATATTATGTTTTGTAACAAAAGAAAATAATACAATTAACATATATCCCGTGAGAAAATGAATCAATAAAGTGAGCTTTTATTTGTTAAAGTAATGTAATATATCACATATATAATTATACATTAAATAATCGAATCAACACTTGATCCAATAATCCGGTTATAGTACATATAACCGACTAATATAACATGTACCAATTCATCGAATCAACACTTGATCCGATGACCCGGCTATATCACATATACCCGGCCGATATCTCATATCGTGAGAATAGAATACGGCATCTCATATCGTATTATTCTCGATGTCGCACATATCACATATGTGCTCCTACTCCGTTTTGTCTGAGCTAGGAAACCTTTGTGTAGGACTCTAAAGAATCGTCAATACGCCGGCATTGGTAATGATCATATCAAACACCCACAAGCTGCAAGCGGTCAGCTAAACGTAACAGCCACCCAGGTATTGAGCGATCAGAAGATCAACAAGCAAGCCTGTACATTCTCCTGTGAATCCAATCAGTAACACTACCGTAAAGTCCGGTCTCTTCGTCTCATTTGTCGCATATCAAGTCTAGGGGTAGTAAACGTCAGACCCCAGTAATCGATAAGTCGTGTCGATGTGAGGCTCATAACTGGTTGAGAAACTACTGATAACTCTTACCAGTAGCACTTCATATCAGCTCTGGCCAGGTACTTCCAGTTATAGGCAATCGAACACAACACAACATCAACTCCCTATACCGGGAGAGACGAAACCCCTCTTATCGCTCATTGCCTCCATGTGATTCGAGACTGTCATCAAAAGCCACCTTTTTGCATGCCCTCTTGGACGTGGTAAGGTGGAAATCAAAGCACAGTGTGAATCACACAAGACTCTATGACGATCTCGGGTCTACAGACTAACCTGTACCAGTGTCACCAGAGAACTGCTATCTGACGAAAGGTATAATACCATCTAGGAGTTCTCGGCGAGTCCGTTTAGTGTACCCAGTCTCCACCGAGCACCCATACACCATCTTTGATGTCAAACATGGATGGATATGGGATCATCCATCACCTATCATATGGGTCAAGATGCGTATACGCTAGTCTACTCAGGTGTATCGATGCCCTATCTTGATACACCCTCGACTATGAACAGTTATAGGATGTACTCGTTGACTACCATGGCCCTACTAGTATGATCTCATCAAAGTCCTCGTAGTCAAGTATATATCCTAAGGGCTTTATCAACATGTGAGAGCAAGGCAGTAAATCAATATAATTCAACATTTTAAGAAAAAGTGAAACCAAATAGCATACTATTATGTTGAGCAAGAAATTCCTCTCTATATATATCCAAGCATCCACTATAATATACATCATATGTACAACAATGGCCTCTACGGCATATATATAACTAACAATGGGTGAGTTAGTGTCATGCACTAACTCATGTAGAGACTTAACTAGAGTAAGGATAAAGGTTTGGTTAATAAATATCTCAAAGAAAACAAAAGAGCGGACTTGGTCAATGGTTATCCAAAGCTTTCTCAAAGCTTCTAGAATGACAAAATTCCACCATTTTAGAATTACTTTGATAAATAAAAACCCTAGGATTATCCTAACTATAGTGTAAGTCTCATACACCCATGTTTCATGTATCATCAAACATAACACAATAAAATGTACATTAATATATATCACATATATACAATATGCACACAAGTGAGAAAAAGAATACTTAATAAGAAAATATTAGTTAATGCAAGTTAATATATCAAATATAATTCTACATTAAATTATCAAATCAACACTTGATTTAATAATCCAGCTATATCCCATACCACCGACTAATATCATATGAATCAACTAATCGAATCAACACTTGATCCGATAACCCGGCTATATCTCATATAACCGATCGTTATCACATATCGTGAGAATAGAATGTGGTATCACATACACGCATTTATCTCAGTCCCGCACATATCACATATGTGCTCCTACTCCGTTTCGCATGAACCAGGAAACCTCTGTGTAAGACTCTAAAGACTCGTCAATACGCCGGAAGTAGGTGATGATCATATCAAGCACCCACAAGCCGCAAGCGGTCTGCTAAACATAACGGCCACCCGGGTATTGAGCGATCAGAAGATCAACAAAAGTTCTTGCTCAAAGTCATGCGAATCCAATCAGTAACACTACCGTACAGTCCAGTCTCTTCGTCTGATATGTCGTATATCATAGCCTGGGGGTGGTATAACGTCAGACCCCAATAGCCTGATAAGTCATGCCGATGCAAGGTCCATAACGGTTCAAGAAACTACTGATAACACTTACCAGTAGATCTCAGCAACCCTGGCCAGGGATTTCCTGTTATGTCCAATGAAGCAAAGCGCAACATCAACTCCCAATACCGGGAGAGACGAATCCCCTCCTATCGCCCATTGCCTCAATGTGACTAAGGAATGTACCCAAAAACCACCTTTTTGCACGATCTCTTGACCGTGGTATGGTGGAAATCAAAGCACAGTGGGAATCACACAAGACTCTATGACGATCTCGGGTCGACAGACTAACCTGTACTAGTGTCACCAGAGAACTGCTATCCGACGTTAGGTTTAATACCATTTAGGAGTTCTCGGCGAGTCCGTCCATTGTACCCAGTCTCCACTGAGCACCCGTATACCTTCTCTGATGTCAAACACAAATGGATATGGGACCATCCATCGCCCATCATATGGGTCGAGAAGCGCATACTCTAGTCTACTATGGAGTATCGATGCCCTGTCTCGATACTCCCATGACTAGGAACAATTATAGGGTGTACTTGTGGAATACCCTTGGCCCCACTAGTATGATCTACATCATAATCCTGGTAGTCAAGTACACATCCTAAGGGCTTTGTCAACATGTGAGAGCAAGACAGTATCACGTTTACAAGTCAACATGTTTAGACAAAGAGCAACCAGATAGCATACTATCATGTCGAGTAAGAAAATCCTCCTTATATATGTCCAAGAATACACTACAATATACATTACATGTACAGTAATGACCTCTAGAGCATACATATAATTAACAATATCCCACTTGCACTAAGGCCATCTGTTGTAGTATCCCATACCCAACAAATTAGCAGTGGTTGTAGTATCTAATACTTAACCATCCCAAAATCTCTCAAATAGTATTTGGGGTAGCAGGCCTTGGTGGGTGGATCCTCCATGTTAACCTCAAAATCTATTCTCCTTACCTCAATCCCTTAGAGATCAACCACCTACCGATCAGGTGATACTTGCCACAGAATATGTCGGGAACGCTGATGGGACCGGTGTTCCTCGGCCAAAGCCACAACTTCATTGTTGTCACAATAACAGTTATTAGACGCTTAATGGTAGGAACAATGTTCATCTCATGAACAAGAAATGTCCAGAAAGCCACTTTGGTAGTATCGTTGGTAGCAATGTATTCAGCCTTTATCGTCTAGTATGCCTCGGTATCTAGTTTGGAACTCTTCCAATATACCGTCCCTCCACTGAGGGTAAAGACAATGCCTTTGACTGACTTTCATTCGAATTTATCACTCTGGAAGCTGGAGCCAAGAACTTTCTTTTAGTGCTTCTCATGTACTTAAGAATGTCCTCCACAGCTGTCCAGTGATTCTCCCAAGATTCGATTGATTCCTGATCACTGCACCTAGTGAGCCATCTACATGTAGTCTGGATTTGGGACACTCCCAACATCCACTTAGATCTATCACCATAGATCATAAACAACAATATGTAGTAGGTATCATCCAGATCTTCTATGGAGAATCTCCGTGATAAGAGGAGCTGGACCGAGTGTAGCATAGGAAACCATTTCCTATAAAGAGTATGTCATCTACGTACAATACGTGGAGGACAACCTTACTACCTACAACCTTCTTGTATATACAAGGTTCATCTACCTTTTTGATGAAGTCAAACTCTTTGACTGCCACATCAAAACAGATGTTCCAACCCCGCGATGCGTACATTGATCCTGATGGACTTAAGTATAGTTTTGAAAGACTCAACTTTTCAATGTACACCAAGAATCTTCTCAAGATCCATTTGTTCCCGATGAGTTTTACCGCTTTAGGTGCAATATTCAAAGTCACACTTTGTTGGTGTACATGGATTCCATCTTTGATCGCATAGCATCCAGCCATTTCACAAAGTCTCCACTTGTGATGGCCTGCCTGAACCTAGTTGGGCCATCATCTACCATGATGCAATTCTCGCTCCCACTGTCACCGAGAAGACCGTAGTATCTCTCAAGTGGACAAGGAACCGTACCAGATTCACGGAGAGGCTGAGGTTCCTTGGAGACTATTGAATCCTTTGGTTCCACCAAATCATCAGCTGTTAGTTTGTCAATCTGGAACAACTTCCAGTTCTACCTCATCTACTAATTTCTTCACAAGAAATTCCTTTTCTAAAAGGGGTGGCATTCTGAGAAACGAAACACCTTTTGCTCCTCAGATTGGTAGAAGATATTCCCTCACAAATGTTTGGGATATCCTAACAAACTTATAGAACGGACCTTGCCTCGAGCTTGTCCGGATTCTGCCTTTCAACATAGGCCGGACAACCCCATATCTTAACTCGTTTAAGACATGGTTTCTTCCCATACCATATCTCATATGGAGTGGTAGGCACTGATTTGGTTGGAACCCCATTCAATATGTATGTAGCTTCTCAAGCGCACAACGCCCAAAATGAAACAGGTAACTCAGCAGTACTCATCATAGAGCGCACCATATCTCATAGGTCGCTATACCTCTGCCCCGATACACCGTTGTACTATGGTGTATACGAAGGAGTAAGCTGAGAGAGAATCATATTCTCCTTTTAGAAACTCCAGGAACTCCATTCTCAAGTATTCTCCTCCCCGATCACATCGAAGGACTTAATACATCTACCCATCTGGTTCTTAACTTCAAGCTTACATTCCTTGAATTTCTCAAAAGTTTCAGACTTGTGTTTCAACAATGATCACTGAATATAATGAAGTATAAAGAACCAGCCTTGGCATTTGTAGACATAGGACCGTATACATCATCATGTATCTGTCTCAAGAGCTCAATAACTCTTTCTCTGTTTCCAGTAAACGGAGTATTGGTCATATTACCTTTGAGACAAGACTCACAAGTAGCATAAGATGAAAATTCGAACAGATTCTTATATTCATCCTTATGTAACTTAACTGGTCATGTCGCATTGATATGACCTAGTCTACAATGCCTCAAGAAAGATTCGCTCATTTCTGAACTAATCCTCTTGTGTGTGTTTTACATACTTTGAAATGTAGTTTGATTTAGAACGTGTATGCTATTATATATCGTGCCTGATCCAATCAACTCTTGATTCAGGAAAATGTTCACAACATTATCCTCCAATACAGAATTACATCATTCTTTAACTCGTTAAAGAAACCGATGTAATGTTGTATATCAGGTTCGGTATGTAATAACATTCGTTCAGAATCAATGTATTAATAGAAGGTGATATTTGCCAACTGGTTTGGATGCAACACTTGCACCATTCTCTAACACTTAAAGACATATCACCCATTCCCAGTTCTCTACCTATATGTAGCCCATGTAATATATTACATATGAGGGATCCTGATCCGGTTTCACATATCCAGGACGTAGAGGATACTGAAAAACAGTTCTCGGTAATGAACACACCCGAAGAAGATGCATCAACATGCACTTTCTTCGATTGGGTGGCATGGGAATCCGGATATTCATCTATTTCCTGCTCGGACTTATAACAGTTATAAGAGAGAGCGAAACCAACGTTCCCTAGCACAGTATAATAAGCAGGTTCGGTCAATGCATCCATATTATTATCTTGATTAAGGCGTGACATGGTCACTACCAGGAGAGAGAGAGAAGAAAACACTCTGCGTGCGCTCCTGCAAGATTAGATTGGTTATTATTTTATCTAATCAGGATGGCTCCCACTGTTTTTATCAAATCTTCCTTCAAACCCTAAAAGGTAAGACTAGCCGGGATTAATTACACCCTATAAGTTCGCCAATCATTCGGCCAGGCCAGTGTCGATACTTTGAGGGAGGTTCCCCGTGCTTTCGCACGGACCTAATTAAAATAAACCTCGTTTTCCGAGGGGCGTAACCCCATTAACACGTTTCTAGACACCTACTTGATCGGCTAATTGTAATGTGTAAAACACTCCCAGGAGTAACTCTTACTCACAGTGGGTATCGGGATCCAACTATCTCATAGAAGGTATGCAATCTCGTTACAAATTTCTACACTTGAAATACCCGATAATAGTTTTTACCCCTAGCGTTCTATGACCTTGACGGAGGCCAAACTACCCATAGTCCGCTAGTCAAGTTCAACCCGTCATTTCCTGATTGAATTAGACCCCCACCCGCACGACCCTTGACGGAGGCTAAACAACGCTGTACGAATACCCTAATCCAATCGCATCATATGCTAGCAGATAAGAACGAATCTGCTACCTTACACTACGCCTTGACGGAGGCCAAACTACCGCAGCACGAATACTAAAATAGCACTTATCTAAAACGACGGAGGGCTACGCAGGTTTTTAAGAAAACCATGAGCGTGATGAACTTGATATCGTTGTAGAATCGAGTGATTTTGAAAAAAGGAGTGCTTTTGAGGCGTTTACTAGTTTTGCTAAAGGGGTCACTCCCAGTGAAGGGATCTCGGCTCTTTCCTTATCGAATGAGGTGCAGGATATTTCACAAAAACCACTCTGCAAAGCAAGAACTATAGAAGAAATCAAAAGACAAACCGAGTGTATTGTAGCATTTGCTAGTTTCGCTAAAGAGGTCACTCCCGGTGAAGGGATCTCGGCTCTTTCCTTATCGAATAAGGTGCTGGATATTCTACACGGAATACCGCTATGCAAAGCAAGAACTAGAGCTACCAGTTTTTAAACAAGTTTCTACAACATCTTTAGGTTTCTTTTATTTCATTAATCTCATTAATGAATTCCCATCAATTTATGCTTCCTAAGCATCACAGAAGAAACGAAAGTAGCAATATTGATTATATCTCATATATATAACATAGGCATTCATCTCAGAACAAATCAAGTGATCACATCAAAGAATATCAGCAGCAAAAGAACACATATGAAATATTGGATATAATAGGAATTCTGTGTTTTAAATTAAGGCTGTATAAAACACGGATTCCACGGTCGCGATGAATAGCCAAACCCACATCTCTAGACCACTATGAGAGCGGCAAGCAACCCTACCAATTCTAGAGTTAGGAGACCCGGTCTCGACTCTTCGAGATGGTCTCCTACTGGACCCTAGAACCCGGTTACTTGTGCTATCCTCCTTGGGTCTATCCTAATATGGAAAAGAAAATAATATACATCAATGGTGAAGTCATCCTCAACCCGGAAGTGCCCCAATAAAAGAATATTACATACAAGCTTTTAAATGAATGAAAATGAAAAACTCTCATCTCACATAAAAAAAATCCGGCTATTCAAAACACGACGATCCAATATAACTGTAACACTTCAGAAAAATAAAATATTATTTTTGGGAATTTTTATAATTTAATAATAAATATTATGAATATTTTGATAATGCGGTATAATTAAATACCGATAAATTGGGAAATATTTGGAAAGTTATGGGAATTACGTAAATGAGGGTGTTCTATATGATTTAAGCAAATTATAATTCTTAAGATTTATTTTATTCCATTTTAATGCTAAGCGCGATTAAATATCACTAATCGCGTAGTAAGCTCGATTTGTGCACGTGACTTGCACCAAGTCATTTTACACATTTGTTACATTTTCTAACATGGCTTTTTTATTTATTTTCAAGCATGTTTTGGGTATTAATGAGAAGAGAAAAGAAAAGAATAGAAAAGAAAAGAAAAAGGAAAAAGGAATAAAATAAAGGGTATGGACAAGAGAGAGAGAGAGGGTGAGGGGTCAAACCTTGGTCTTGGTCTCATTTCCTCTCTCATTTTCCCTTCATCATTCTCTCTCCCTCTCAACTTATGGCAGCCCCTCCGCTCCACCACCTTCACCACCTCAAAACATCATAAAAAACAACTCAAAACTCCATCTCCATTTCATTAAAAACATGCACAATCCCACTACAAACACTTTGGACCAAGAAAAATTGGATTTTGAAGACTTGGGGCAACTCCAGAAAATTCTTAAGTTGCCAAATGAGTTAATCCCTTAACCATTAGTATTGTATTTGTCTCACTTTAGCATTCATGTTAACTTAAAAGTGATATTGTGTAGTTTAGTGAGGTTAGGAAATTCCAAGTTCGGGTTTTGAGGAATTCTTGAGTTGTGAAGTGTAATCGAGATTAGTGGAGACCATACAACCCCTGTAGTGATGATATATTGGATTAAACCTTAGAGTAAACCCTAATTCATAAACTTAGAAACCCCAACATCGGGAAATTGTGAGAATTGTTATGTGTTTTGTTGATCTGCTATAACCCGGGTGACCTGAAATTTTTTTAGCAAACACAGAGAGATGTGCAGGAGATATGAGGTATACCCTGAAGACCCGAGACCCTACCCCGCTACTTGGCCGCATATTTATTCTTCCGGGCAGCAATTTGCGGCCAGGGTGTGGTGGAATCCATTCGTGTTTGGTCCATATCTTAATCTCCAGTAAACTAGACCCTACACAAATGCAAAATTGGCTAATTTCACTTAGGGTAAAATCTGGGGTGTTTTCTTGAGTTGATGCTTTATTTTGCGGGTTCGTTTTTACTTGATTTTTGGTATTTGATAGTTAGATTTCAGTCTTGTGGCGTTCGAATGTCAATGACTAGGGTTATTGGTCGTGTTTTGCATGAGAGGCTATATGATTTAACCTATGAGTGAACCATGTGCCGTATTAGTTTTCTGACATGATTTTAATAAGCTTTTGCGATTGTGTATTGGTTGTAGGTACCCTCGCATAGATTCCGAGATGACAAGCATCTCGACTTCGGCAAGCAAGGATCAGGTCAGTAGATCTACATCTACGGGGGAAGTCGGGTGGAAGGCGTATAGCACCCCCGCAAACTTTGATGGAAACCGATTTATATATAGAATATGGTTAATGGAATCTTTAATAGGAAACTATGGATAGAGTCAAAAGATAGTTAGAGAAACCATATTAGAAACTAAAGGATAGTTAAAAGTCATAGGATACGATTAATACGTGATGACGAGATTTGAGGATAAGGTTCGACGATATTGCCGTATTGGATACTATAAAACTAGATAGCCGACGTAAATGTGTCATCCGAACCATACCTTTTCTAAACTGAAGAATTGTATGCATCTCTAAAAAAGATAACTTGAGGGTCGTTACGGATTTTCAAACGATATCTTTTCCTTAAAAACACCGTAGCCCCTTCTTTCAAAACTACGATTCGCATCTTTGAAAAACTGATCGTATGGTTCACGTGTGGATGTTAGATTATATATGTATAGGGTAGAATGTATATATAAATTGACATGATGTGGGATATAAATGCGATGAAAAGAATATACGATGTGATATGATGACCTGATGGTATGTTGGTATACGGATGCGAGTCGATTAAGATGATTGATACCTTTGCCGGTCCCCTGATATGAGTTTGTTATGGATGTGACTTGGGACATAGGTATATAGATATATATAGAATGTCGTGAATCATGAGTGATATGCCGTACGAGACGTTAGGTCCGTACCCCTCATTGTCACATAGGATGATAGGATCCTCGATGGTTTAATGATGTCGTACGATGATTTTCCGTACGTGATGAGTTGGGCTTGATGATTGATCCATACCCTTGACTAGAGGATGCCATATGATGGATTATACCATACGTGATGTTGTGAGGTTGGATGCCGATTGATAGATTCACTGACTCGGTCATGTTAGATACGTATACCTGTCAGCATTTGCATATGATTTACTTTATGCTACGCTCATGTCACTCTCATTGCATTTCATATACTTGTGCTAGTACACCTACACCATTATCGATGATGCGTATGTTACACTTACACTGATTGGACGGCTCACACACTTCATCATCGATAATTGCTATGTCACTACACAGTAGGATTTCTGCATCATGATATGACTTCTTGCATAATATACTTGCTATAGTTACATATGCACCTTTTTACAATGTTGCATTTGACTTTGGAGAATTTGGGAACCGCATGATATATTTTAAAACTGGACTCATTTAAAAGAGCGGTTTTCCCTCGTTATGTGAACATCATTGTTCCCTGTTGCATGATATACGGATATGCTTACATTCTATTATATGTCGCGTACACCATGCTTTACGATTATACGCATTGAGATATGCTGTTTTCATGAGATTTCTGGATTTGAGAACCGTGGATATTTCAAAGGAAAGTAAGTAATTTTTTAAAAACCCAGTTTCTCTTGATATGATATTTCAGTGCGTCCACCATGCATTTTCTTGGTCTTGAGACGTATGATAGAAACATGATTCGAGCAGGTGGATGATCCGTTTGCAGGTTCATGGTAGACCCGGTATGGTTCCCCGGGGCGAGAAATTTTTCGTGGAGTAGACGATGAACCTGGCATGGTGGCTAGTACCTACCGGTGATTGGTTGGACCTGGCGGTTATCCGGAGGATACCGACCGGAGTCGTGAGATGTTATGGGCCGATTCCGGACTGACGGAGCCCGAGATATATGAGGATTTACGTGTCGATGCTGGGCACGGGTTTCATAATGTTTCGAGTGTCGATATTGGACACTCAGGTTCCATGATTTTTATGTGTTGCGAGGGACACACGTTGATTTATATCCTCATACCTTCATGCATATGCTTTTATGATATTTACATGCATGATGTTGTTGTGTCAGTGGTTGACAGGTGGACGAGATCAACATGCATATAGACTTCGATGTTATTTTTGGCACATATACAGTTACGGTCACCCTAGATATCATACTTTACCTTTATGATATAGTTGACCTAGGAAATCGTTATTTTATTCGATTTCTACCTGATGATGTTTTCAACTCACGAGTTAGCAACTCACCCCCGTTGTGCCACAGTTCTTGCAGGTTGGCTGCATGGATCGGTAGCGGCTTCGTTGGCACACAGTTTGCATTCGGTCGACATGTTTTGGTAGGTGGTACATGCCGGATCGTACCACTATTGCATTCTTATTTTATATTGTATCTAGTCAACTCCATCAATCAAATTTAGTAATTGTATAAGTAATGAGACTTAGTGAGACTTGTGGTTGCGAGACTTAGAGCGAGGGGTTTTCCGCTACTTGTGGTTTTGATTTCTTGCTTATTTCTTTATCTTTTGTGGTGAACATCTCCGTTGGGCGTCGTATAATTATATTTACTGTCTTGCGTGGTTGTGATCCGCCATTTGGCGAAGATCTAGCTCCCTCTTGGGGATGCCTTTATCATTATCTTGTATTGTGGTTTTGGATCAAATATACAAAGGAGGTGCTGCCCAAATTTTTAAAGGATGAAACTTGTTTTCAAACTAGTAAATTTCACTTGTATTATTCATGTTCCTTTTCTATGCATTTAAGAAAACTTGATTTCATTATACCCTTATTTCAAAACTTCACCTCCTTGATTTTTCTTAAAAAGGTTTAGATTTCTGGGTTTCGGCTTACTTGAATTACGTGACGCCTTTAGACGTAGAGTAATTTAAGTATCTGTCACGAGCTAATATTTTGGGTCGTGACAATAATATATCACAGCAACACATAACATCACATGTCATCAACGTAAGCAAATATGAGTATCCCAGTCGTCGTTGACATATAGCAACAAAACTGGCGATACACCACATATTACACTTACGGTCGCAGAAAAGAAAGCGAAAAACTACAACAGTTGGAATCCGCAACCACTTTAGACATCATAAACCCAATGTATCGCATACTTTGGATTTCAAGCCCAACTAAATGAATTTCTTAGCCATTACATGCCTAACAATTATAAACCCCGCATTTTAGTCTCGATATTGAAAACACTTTCCAATAATCTGTCGGGTAATTCAACAAGATTCCTGATAACCTGATCGAATGCTCGTCGGAAACTTTATTAGATGGTCGCACCCTCGATGCCATCGACAAAGTGCACTAAGGCGGAACACCGCTGTCGCGAGCACCCGAACGGATGCTTTTAGCGACGAGGTTCTCCTACAGTCACTTGGTCGGGGCTATGGGGCATGGCTATCTAGTAATGTTACTGGGCGAGTATACGCGTACATTACATAATTGCGACGGACTTTGGATCCACATCAAAATTCCGTGGCAACCTATCAAATGAGACTAAACTGCTAGATTTATAAAATTCAAACCAGTTATCTCATAACTATTTATGGATTCCAAATATTGTATCACAATTACAGATAGCTAGAAGAAATTAAATTTTTCGATCGAATAATCAAGCACTCAAAATTTCCCGACAAGCTCAACACTTGAGCGGAGTTCAAAAAGTTCCCAGAACTTGCCACAGCTCCTAGGAAGCAGCCGTAGAAGGGTCAACCAATCCTCAAATGTGGCACCGCTGAACTACCACAAACCTCAAGGTTTGATGGCGGTTCTGACGGTCACATAATCGAGTTAAGGTTTCGTTCTTCTAGAGAGTCCACAGAATCGCTTACAAGATTTTCTGAAGATTTTAAACTTGGAAAAAATCCAACAGAAAATTTCCAGCGGGGAAAAATTGGGTTATTCATATCCGTTCAAACTTTTTAACATCGTCTAAATTGAAAGATATTTTGTTATGACTCATTCCTTGACCTAACCCAAACCCTAGCCCTAGTTAAGTCTCTACAATGGTTTAGTCAACCATGGTTGCATTATTCATCATATCTCCTTTGCTTTATTCATCACAAAACGATTCTAATTGATTCATTTCATTTTCTTGCTTCTTCTTTCTTTCATGGAAAAAGCTTACTAGCTTTTTTCCAAGTGATGAATGAGTGTGAGAAAAAGATAATAAAAGAGAGAAAAAATCCTACTTCATCATCCTCATCTATCCTTGCCATTTAGATGAGGGTGTTCACTTCATATATGAGTGTTAGCTTCTGTTAATGAAACTTCATGGTAGATCATCTTTGTATCGAAGATCGGAAGCAAGACTGCATCTTTCTTTTCGTGGAACCTCTCGAGAGTCCGTAACACGATGATCGAAGCGAAGGGACTTCAACACGGAGCTTAAGAAGTGAAGGACCGGATCTACAAAGGTTGTAATCCCTCTCACTTAATGTTAAAGTGTTTAACATACTAGTTTTCGCCTAAACTCTAGTTTAAAGATCTCGTATCGGGTTGTTCGGCACGGCTAATTTTTAAATCGGGCATGGTTGATGCCTCGTAGACCCTTATGCGTGTGCCTAGCAACCCAACATAAATAACCCGAATACATGTTAGAATTACGACTGCGAAACACTCCGAATTGCTTTTGCAGAAAATTAACATCACATGAAAATTTAGCAAAAACAAACAACACATGAAACATCAAAACCGAAAGACTGGAACACAGAAAAATTTGAAGGGTTTTTCTCGGATTTTGGCCGAGATGAGGGGGGCTGTGGCCAGCCAATTTCAAGCCAAAGGCTTCAAATTTGCTAGTGTTCATGTTATATCACATACAAGATTCTGTACATGTTTAAAAAAAATTTGACACCTCTAAAAATTCGACAGAAACTGGATTTCGTAGTTTCAAGTTTCTGAGTTGTTTCGGTTTCGTAATCTAACAAACATCGTTTAAATCTCTAGCCTGTCTCTGATACCACTGTAGGGTTACTTAGGGCGACAGCAAGGTTTCGGGGGGCATCGTCCATATCGTTTTCAAAATTTTGCCATTCTAAATAACTCTAACCCTAGAATCTTAACTAGAGTTTTAAACAAAAAGCATGCAAACTACTTTACACACTAAGTGAATGAGGAATACAACCTTTGTAGACCGGTCCTTCACTTCAAATACTCCGTGTAGATGTCCCTTTGTTGCGAGTATGATCTCTCGAACTCTTGAGAGGCTCTACAAGGTGAAAGATGCAAACTTGCTTGAAGTCTTCAAATCAGAAGATGATCTGCGTCGAGGAGACTCTCATGCTACCTCTGTAAGTCCACGTTGCCAACCCCGGTTCTTGCGGGGAGGCGGAAACGGTATAAAAAACAAATTTTTAGCGCATTAGGAAACATGGACTAACAAAAGTCGGGATATTTTCTAACTAAACTAGCTACCAAGCTAAAGAGAGTTAGCTACTCAGAAAAGATGTTATACCTAACTTGAACTCCTTCTTCTTGAAACCTTTGTAGAGCTTGGATGGTGCTTTCCTCGTCGCCTTCTTCCGTCAAAGATGGATCCACCTGAGGGTTCAACCTTCGGGCTCCTTTCTCGAACTTTGATCTTTGGCTTGCTAAACCTCTAACCCTAGAGTGAGTAGAGAGTGGCTTTGGGGTGTTCTTATCTCAAGGAGAGAGTTTCTCAACACATGAGAGTGAGTCTCCTTGAACTAGAGGAGGAGGAAGAAGAAGAGAGGAGAGAGAAGTGTTATGATAGAATGAAAATGGCTTTTTACAACCATAACATAATATGAAATGAATTATCAAATTAATAATAATAATCTAAATGAAATAGTTGATGGATGGTTTGGAATGACAATTATCATTACACACATTAAATGGTTTTGCTAGAATCAAAGAGCATCTTTGATATGTAATGATGATAGTCAAAGTTTCAACCATGGTCAACAAGTCAACCTTGGTCAAGAAGTCAACAAACCCAACCATGACACAATTTCATTTAATTAACATTATTAATTGATATATCATAAATTCATTAGGGTTTGGAAAAAGACGTCTGTCAACTGTGCATACACACCCGTTCCGAAACCCTAATGAAAATCCTCTTCCTCAGCCTCAAACAACTATGCATACACACCCGCATTCTTGTTCCGAGGAACATGAACACAATGAGATAAAACTAACCCCAAAATATATACTAGTATCTGGCTCAAACCAGAGCCGGCTAGTAATATCCGTCCGGACTCCAAACGTGCACAAGTGCGCGGATGAGAACGAACCCTGTCGCAAAACCATGCGACCTCTACTCTGTTTTGCCCAAAAGCGAATAGCCCTCTGTGTGGGACTCTAAAGACTCGACACTACGCTGGCAGTGGGTTTAACCACAGACCGCAAGCGGCACTAGCTGTGCGTAACGGTCCCCAGGTAGATGCCGATAAGAAGACTGACGAGGTGAACCCCATCTGAACTCCTACTGAGTCTGAATGCGACAATCTCCGTACAGTCCGGTCTGTTCGTCTGATACATCGCATGGCGGGCCTAGGGGGCGGTAAACGTCAGTCCCCTAATAGCGGTACAAGTCGTGTCGGAGTGAAGACCAAAACACCCTGAGATAACACTGGAAGCCTACCAGTATATCTCGATTGCCATGGCCAGAGACTACTCGTGTAATGGCTCTCCTAGACACAGCGCGATGTCAACCCCCAATACCGGGAGAGACGAATCCTGTCTAACCGTCACTGCCTCCAAGTGCTTCGGGACTGTACCCAACTACTACCTGATTGCACGACTCCTTTGAGCCATGGTAGGGTAGTAATCAAAGTACAGTGGGAACACACTCGAGGCGAAGTGACAGTGTCAAGTCAGCGGACTAAGCTGTACTCATGTCACCTGGGAACTGATAACTGACGATAGGTATAATACTAACCTGTCAGTTCCCGACGAGTCCTGTCCAGTGTACTCGTAACCCAACGAGCACCCGTATACTATCTCTAGTACGACGTACTGATGGCTGTGGGACAGACCATCTCCCATACTGGGATGAGAAGCGCATACGATAGTCTACTCCGGAGTATCGATGCCCTGTCTCGATAGTCCTGCGACTAGGGACCTGTATAAGGATGTGCTTATAGATTACCCAGCCCCCACTAGTGTGACTGCCATCACAACGCTGGTAATCATGCAAAGATCCTAAGGGCTCCACTAATGTGTATTGGTGATATACTAAAATAAACACATGTACACATTGAAGTAGAAACAAACCAAGTAGCATACTACTATATTGAGCAAGATTGTTTATACAAGGTGAATATCCCAAGCTTCCATTAAGTAATATACAAACTAGTATGATATAGTAATGGTCTCTAGGGCATATACACTAACAATCTCCCACTTGCACTAAGGCCATGTAATGGCGTATCGAAGACCTATCATCTCGATCAGCCGCTCGAACTGAGTCTGGGGTAAGGCCTAGGTGAATGGATCTGCAGCGTTATCTTCTGAAGCAACCCTCCGAACCTCGATCTCCTGGCGATCCACGATCTCCCTGATCAGGTGATACCGCCTCAAGATGTGTCTGGATTTCTGATGGGACCTGGGTTCCTTCGCTAAAGCTATAGCCCCGTTGTTGTCGCAATACAAAGGTATTGGATCAACAATGGACGGAACCACCTGAAGTTCTTTCAAGAACTTCCTTATCCAGACAGCTTCTTTTGCGGCATCAGATGCAGCGGTGTATTCCGCTTCCATCGTCGAGTCTGCAACGGTTTCCTGTTTGGAACTCTTCCAACACACCGCCCCTCCATTGAGGGTAAAGACAAAACCCGACATGGACTTGGAATCATCCTTGTCACTCTGGAAGCTGGAGTCAGCAAAGGCCTCGATCTGGAGGTCTTTTCCGCCATACACCAAGAACATCTCCTTAGTCGTTCTCAGGTACTTGAGAATGTTATTTACCGCTATCCAGTGTTTCTCCCCAGGGTTTGACTGATACCGGCTTACCACACTCAGTGCCTAAGCTACATCCGGTCTGGTACACAACATCGCATACATTATAGAGCCTACCGCAGAAGCGTAGGGTATAATAGACATGCGATCCCTCTCCAAATCAGTCTTGGGAGACATCTCTTTAGAGAGGGTGATCCCGTGACAAGCCGGTAGGTTACCGCGCTTGGAATCTTCCATACTGAATCTTTTCAGTATGGAGTCGATGTACCTGGACTGAGAAAGTCCTAATATCCTTTTGGATCTATCACGATGGATCCGGATCCCCAGGATGTATGAGGCATCACCCAGGTCTTTCATGGAGAACCTGTGTGACAAGAACCCCTTGACAGATTGTAGCATAGGAATGTCATTTCCTATTAAGAGAATGTCATCCACGTATAAAACGAGGAATACTACAGTTCTCGCTACAAATCTACTATAGATGCATGGTTCATCTGGATTTTTGATAAAGCCAAATACCTTGACCGTCTCATCAAAACAGATGTTCCAACTCCGCGATGCCTGCTTTAGTCCATGGATGGACTTAAGCAACTTGCACACCTTTCCGCTGCTCCCACTCTGAATGAAACCCTCTGGCTGATCCATATAGACACACTCCTCTAAATTTCCATTTAGAAAAGCGGTCTTTACGTCCATCTGCCAAATCTCATAATCGTGGAAGGCAGCAATGGCAAGAAGGATCCGAATGGATTTCAGCATAGCCACTGGAGAAAAGGTTTCATCATAGTCCAAACCAGGTCTTTGACGAAAACCCTTTGCAACAAGTCTAGCTTTATAGGTCTCAACCTGTCCATCTACACCAATCTTCCTTTTGAAGATCCACTTGCATCCTACGGGTTTTACCCCGTCTGGATCAATATCCAACGTCCATATTTTGTTGGTGTACATGGACTCCATTTCAGTCCGCATTGCATCCAGCCATTTTACTGAGTCAACGCTCTGAACGGCCTGCTGGAAGCTAGTAGGCTCATCATAATCTATGATGCAATCCTCTCTATCCCCGTCTATGAGAAAACCGTAGTATCTCTCGGGCGGATGAGACTGCCGACTACTCCTGCGGAGCGGCATAGGAATGTCCTGTTCTTTTGAACCCTCTGGTTCCACTAAGCTTTCAGTAATAGCTCGTGGTTCTGGAATTTCTTCCAGTTCTACTACGCTCCCACTTATTTCCTTTTCTAAGAACTGGTGTTCTAGAAAATGGGCATGATGAGAAACAAGAACTTTTTGTTCCTCTTCGCAGTATAAGAAATATCCCTTGGAATTCTTTGGATATCCCACAAACTTACACTGTACTGAGCGTGCCTCGAGCTTGTCCGCATGCTGCTTTTTAACAAAAGCTGGACTTCCCCAAGTCTTAATGTGACTGAGATGGGGCCTCTTTCCACACCACATTTCATATGGTGTGGTAGGCACAGTCTTAGTAGGAACTCGGTTCAAAAGGTATGCAGCTGATTCTAGCGCATAACCCCAGAATGATCGCGGTAACTCAGCGTTACTCATCATGGACCGTACCATATCCAATAGGGTCCGGTTCCGTCTCTCCGATACATCGTTATGTTGCGGAGTGTATGGAGGAGTAAGCTGAGAGAGAATTCCATTCTCTTTTAAGTAATTCAGGAAGTCGGTACTTAAGTATTCTCCACCTCGATCCGATCTTAGAATCTTGATACTTTTGCCGGTTTGTTTTTCTACTTCATTCTTATATTCCTGGAACTTTTCAAAGGCTTCGGACTTATGTTTCATTAAGAAGACATAACCGTACCTTGAAAAATCATCCGTAAAGGTAATGAAGTAAGAATAACCGCTTCGCGCATGTATAGACATTGGACCGCACACGTCGCTGTGTACGAGTCCCAAGAGCTCGCTCGCTCTTACTCCGTGTCCAGTGAACGGAGTCTTTGTCATCTTTCCTTTGAGACAAGATTGACAAGTGGCATACGATTGATATTCGAACGGATCCAAATATCCTTCTGTATGTAACTTAGTCAACCTTCTCTCATTGATGTGACCCAGTCTACAATGCCATAAGAAAGTCTGATTGATTTCCGGAGACTTTCTTTTGTGTGTATTCTGGACATTGAAAATCTGTGGTTGGTTTAACACGTATATACCATTGCTCAGTGTACCTGACCCAATCAGGACTTGATTAAGGTGAATGTTTACAACATTACTTACAAACGCAAATTCATAACCTTCTTTAGAAACCAAAGATACAGAAATGATATTACAAGTTGCGTTGGGTACAGAAAAGCAATTGCGTAAAACCAAAACATGTCCATCTGACATTCCCAGGTGATAGTCCCCCACAGCTTTAGCATCCATGCTAGCTCCATTCGCAACTCTGAGGGTCATGTCACCTGCCTTCAAAACCCTACGGTTTCTCAACGCCTGCAAAGAATTACAGATATGAGATCCTGATCCAGTATCCAATACCCAGGAAGTAGAGTTTATTGAAAGACAGTTTTCAATAACATACACACCTGAAGTTGAAGCCGCAACCTGCTTCAATTCCTGTGTCCGGGCCTTCCAAGCCCTGCAATCTTTCTTCCAGTGTCCACTCTTATGACAATAGAAGCATTCTTCTTTACCCACAAGCATCCCCGCTATCTTTGTTGCCTTTTCCTTTCCCTTCATATCCACTTTACTAACACCGCCCCTTGGTTTGGCGGGGGCTTTCCTCTTCTTTCCCTTGGCTTTCGCCTTGGACCTAGAAGAAGAAGATCCTCCTACAAACAAAGTGGATGTTTCCCTACTTTTCTGTAGGGTGCCCTCTGCGCTCCTCAGCAAGTTGAGGAGTTCTGAAAGTTCAACTTCTTTTTCTTGTAAGTTGAAGTTCAGTATAAACTGGGCGTAAGTGGAAGGAAGGGACTGGAGAATTAAGTCCGTATAGAGCTCACTCTCCAACGTGGTCCCAAGTTTCGCGAGCTCCGCAATGTAGCCAATCATCTTAAGCACGTGTTCCGCTACCGATGATCCGACGGCCAACTTTGCCGAAAATAACTTCTTCGACACTTCGTATCTTGCGATACGAGATTGTTCTCCATACAGTTCTTTTGTATGGAGAAATATAGATTCAAGGTCCATATTCTCATGCCTCCTCTGATGTTCGTTGTCCATAGAGGCAAGCACGAGGCACATGGCCTTCGCGCAATCAATCTCCCAAGTCTTACGGATTTCCTTATCCGCGACGCTGGAGGTGGGACCTGGGACGGGGGGAGCTTTGGTGGTAAGAAGATACCCCAGCTTGTCGTAAGTGATTGCCATCTTGACATTCCTGAGCCAATCTTTGTAGTTTGGCCCTGTCAGTATATTTTTATCTAGAAGTAACTTAAGTCCAGTCATGTCGATTGGTCGCTTCAATTAGGAGAGAGAAGAAGAAACACTCAGCATGATGCTCTTGCAAGTTTAGAATGGTTTTTAGTTTATCTAAACAGGATGGCTCCCACTGTCTCTCGAATCCCTCCTCAAACCATAAAGGAAGAATTAGTCAGGATCAATCCCACCGCACAATATTTGCTTAACCGTTCAGCCAGGCTAGTGTCGGTACTTCGAGGGAGGTTTTCCAACGCTTTCGCGAAGTTCCTTAATTAAATAACCTCTTTTCCCTGGGGGCGTAGCCCCGCTAACACCTTTCTAGGCACCTACTAGGTTTATAGCATTGATCGTTTAGTGAGAAATTTCCCGAGGAGTAGCATATACTCACAGTAGGATCGGGATCCAAATATCATCGCGTGACGAAACTGAAGGAATCCTACCAGAATCACAACACTCCAAATGGTATGCAAATCTAGCAAGTTTCAGTACTTATGAAACTCCCGATGTGGATTTTTGCCCCATGCTCTTATGACCTTGACTTTGGCCAAAATATTATAAGTCACATGTCAAGTTCTACCCGTCACTATCCAGGTTAATTTGGATCCATCCGTACCTACCCTTGACTTTGGCCAAAATGGCAGTACGACTGTCCCAAACCAACGCATCTATCTATGCTACACATGAACACCCAATAGCTACCAATCACTATGCCTTGACTTTGGCCAACATACATAGCTTGAATACTATTGCCTATTCATGCGAAACGACGGAGGGCTACGAATGGTTTTGGTAAAACCGTGAACGTAGTGAACTTGATATAATCGATGTAACGAGATAGCTTTTAGAAGGAGTGGCTCAAGCTCCGCATTTAAATGTTATTTTTGAAAAGAACCGAGTGGTTTTTCGAAAGTGTTCCAACGACTTTTGCTTGGTTTATTATCTTGCATTAGTTCTTTTAATGCGTGATATTTTTGCATTAGTTCTTTTAATTCGTCCCATCAATTAATCCTACCATTGCAGAAAACAACCAAAATATGACGTACGCTTATGCCATTCGCATTCGCCACGGGGCCCCGTCATCACCCGTTAGGTTACTTAACTAACGACAGAGCGGGGGCTGGGCTAGCGCGGCTGTAAAACATAAGCAACGCCTAAATAGTTATAAATGTAAAGCAATGATAGACATTACAGATCACAGATGAATACATTGGATATACTAGGAATCCGCAATCCGTTCGAGCCTGCAACGAAAAGCGGATTACACGGTCGCGGTGAATAGCCAAAACCCCACCCAAGACCCCTACGGGTGCGGCAAACTACCCGCCAAGTGCCCGAAGTGGAGCAACCTCCCTCAACGCCGTGAGTAGGCCACTCGGCACTTCGAGATACCCGGTAGTTTGTGCACCCCCTCCATGGGTCTATCCTAGGAGCAAAAACAGTAAAAAGAATTATACAATGACGGCTACAACCCCGACCCGGTTGTGCGGCTATATAAATAATATTACATCAATTTACATATTACATGAATGAAAGAAAAAGAAAAGCTCATCTCACATCCACCCCGGCTATTCACCCGCGACAATCCAACGCATTCATATACACATACCATCATCAATCACAGATCACAGATATGTATAACCCCGACTAATCGACATATAGCGACTAACCGACGTTCAATACATACAAACATCACAGATATAACGTATTAGTCAAAGTATAGTGAAGTTCGATCCAAAAATACGGATTTATAGGACCCCAAAAACAAATTTCTCTTCTGGAAAACCTGGGAACATATAAACCATCTTAAAAATCCCAAAACCCTACCAGAAGAACACTGCACCAAACCCGGTCGTGAGAGGAGCCTAAACGGCGGCGGTTCCGCGGCAAATGTATGCTTATTGCCGCGGAACAGCGGCGGTTTGAAGGATTCAGGCGACCGTTTTTGGTGGGAGTCTTCACAAAACCCTGAGCCGATTTTAGGAGTAAAACTTTTTATCTTTTGAGCACAAAAAATTTCAACAGAAAGTTAGGGTTTTTGATGTTTAGGTTTTTGTGATTTTTCCGATCGAACATCCATACACTTTACTACTTAGCTAGTTTAGGTTTAGTTAGGCTCTGATACCACTGTAAGTCCACGTTGCCAACCCCGGTTCTTGCGGGGAGGTGGAAACGGTATAAAAAACAAATTTTTACCGCATTAGGCAACATGGACTAACAAAAGTCGGGATCTTTTCTAAACTAAACTAGCTACCAAGCTAAAGAGAGTTAGCTACTCGGAAATGATGTTATACCTAACTTGAACTCCTTCTTCTTGAAACCATTGTAGTGCTTGGATGGTGCTTTCCTCGTCGCCTTCTTCCGTCAAAGATGGATCCACCTAAGGGTTCAACCTTCGGGCTCCTTTCTCGAACTTTGAGAGAACTAGGATCCTTGGCTTGCTAAACCTCTAACCCTAGAGTGTGTAGAGAGTGGCTTTGGGGTGTTCTTATCTCTAGGAGAGAGTTTCTCAACACATGAGAGTGAGTCTCCTTGAACTAGAGGAGGAGGAAAAAGAAGAGAGGAGAGAGAAGTGTTATGATAGAATGAAAATGGCTTTTTACAACCATAACATAATATGAAATGAATTATCAAATTAATAATAATAATCTAAAAGAAATAGTTGATGGATGGTTTGGAATGACAATTATCATTACACACATTAAATGGTTTTGCTAGAATCAAAGAGCATCTTTGATATGTAATGATGATAGTCAAAGTTTCAACCATGGTCAACAAGTCAACCTTGGTCAAGAAGTCAACAAACCCAACCATGACACAATTTCATTTAATTAACATTATTAATTGATATATCATAAATTCATTAGGGTTTGGAAAAAGACGACTGTCAACTGTGCATACACACCCGTTCCGAAACCCTAATGAAAATCCTCTTCCTCCGCCTCAAACAACTGTGCATACACACCCGCATTCTTGTTCCGAGGAACATGAACACAATGAGTGTGACGACCCAAGTTTGGATGTGACCGGCACTTAGATTGTATCATATCTAAAGATATGCACAAGTCCAAGTAAGCCGAAAACCAAGATCAAAATACCTTTTTGCGGAATTACTTATAAAAATTTAGTTTTTAAGTAAAAATCTCAATTTATGAAGTTAATTTATTAAACAAATAATAAAGGTTAAGTTTAGTTGTATTCCTAGTTGGAATCAACAATATTAACAATGAACATGAATATGAACATATAGAACATCACTGTGAATCTCATAAAGAAAGAAACTATGATACTGACCAACAGATCTCAACTGTCCATATATATACCATCTCTCATTTCTAAGTCAAAATACAGGTTTGATGGAGACTTTCTAGATACAAAATAAAAAATCAAAAAGAAAGGTTGCTACACATGTAACCTACCTATCAAAAGATGGAATACAACTGCAAAAGTAACTCTGCCTCGCAGCTACCCGTCCACTCTATCCCTGCAAGGAACTGTGGCACAACGGGGGTGAGTTGCCAACTCAGTGAATAAGACTAACATATAACGGTGAATAAAGTAAATATGACAATCATACTACTGAAATATGAATCAATATAAGATATGAGTATATGTGAAATTCAACAATAAATCTCCTGATACTAGGGAAATCTCAACTCAATAAAATCATTTCTCAGTGTCCATCAACGACATAAAACTTCCATTTCAAATAGGCATCATTCCCCGAATAACCCTGAATCATAAAACCGGTCGTTATCATCTAGATACACGCCGTATATTTATTACTAACTCCGGTATCGAGTAACCTCGCTAGGCTCCCCCGTCTCAATACGGCTATCCTGCCCCTCGGTCTCGACCGGGTCCACCATGTATCCAACTGTATATCTCCCCCACTCAGTATGGATAACGCAAAATCCGCGATCGTATATCTCCCCCACTCGGTCCGGAATAAAACCAAAACAGAAATCATCTCATGGTGGACATGACACATCAATCATGAAAATACTGGATTTATGTAATAGTATTCAAAACTCAAAACCATAAATCCTCAATTCTGCATTTACCTCATATATAACACAAAACACGCATAAAGTAACAGGATGTCAATGATGCAATCTACCACTATATTAGATATGTGAAATACGATATAAATCCGTGTTAACAAGTATGATATTTAAGTGTAAGTGACATGGCAATATCGACGAGGTGTGTGTAGCATATAAGATGTGCACGTGGCATGACTCGTCGATAATTGTGAAGTGTTCTAATCATCTAATCAATTTATATGTATATATGATGAATGCATATGATCAATTTGGCATAACGATATAAAGCATTAAGTTAAGTAAAACTACGGGCGAAACACGCCATCTTTACAAACTTCCCCGGTAGATGTTTAGTCTACTCACCGGAAAAGTCGAATCTACTCCGGAATTGCTAATCCTTTCCCTTTCCTCGCGGCTTCCGTAATTCTTGCATCCGAGTCTAAATTTACAAATTAACGTATATAAGAAAAACGGTTATTCCGATATAACGGAAATGAAAAACACGCTTTCCCACTTACAAGTTATATACTATTCGATTATATCAAGTTCTTAAACGCTTAATCTTGCTGGATTTTAACCTTATTCTGTACTGTTTCAGAAATTAAAAGGCGACGTGATTTAGTCATGTCGTATTTAGTGTTTTGAATTACCCTTTCCGATATATGTTCCCAGATTCTTCTTACAGTGGAACTAATTTAAATAAACAGTACCAAAATAACCAAGATAACACACTGGAACATACCCAACAGAAAAAACCCACCTAGCTCCTAACATGGCCGGCGACGCCGGACTTTCCTCTATTGCCGCCGGCCCAAAACCGGCCCCCTGGTGCCGTGGTCTTGTGGTTTGTTCTAGTGGATTCCTACATCATTTTAACTCTGTTTAATTAAGTTAATTATCTTCCACATCAAAGCAGATTTTAACAGACACTAATTTAACTAAAATACGATATTATGTGACTTGATTAACTCTAAACTAACTAAGCTACAGAATTTAATCCCTACTGTGTTTAAGAGTTTTACCCTCCTATATTGCTGTAGGAATAACCTCCCAAGATTGATAAGCTCCTCCTAGCTTGATGATGAACAAAACTCAAGAACAAGCTCCTCTTTCATCTTCTTCCTCTTGTTCTTTCTTGTCCTCTTTTAAATTTCCTTTTCTTTTAAATTTCTTTGAGTTTTAATCTGTGATTTGAACTGAAAATGAGCTATTTAACTGAGTGGATGAAGAGATAAGGGAAGGTGGAGGTGTCAAGGGCTAGGATGTGCATGTTTCATGCAAGGAGGAGGTCTGAGATGAGAGGTTGCATGCAAGCATGAGGTGTTTTTGCATTATCTTTAAATTTTTTGTTTTAATTTAATTAAAAATTCTGAACTAAAATAATTTCCACTCACTTTCACTTATATCCACAACAACCTTATATTTACATGAAAACTTAAACTTTACAATTTAACCCCTCACAACTTAACTTATTATAAAACACACATTTTGTTAAAATGAAGCTAAATTTATCATTAAAACCCTTATAACTTATTTAAGTTGCATTCAAAAATTCTAATTTAATTTGTACTACATATAACTTATGAAGATTGACATATTTGATTTTAACCGTTTTGTGATTTATCACTTTATTATTATTTTTTTAATTTAATTAATTTTATTTATTTCTAACTTTTCCTAAATGTTACAATATTCCCCCCTTAAGAAAATTCGGTCCCCGGATTTAAAATAATTACTAGACGTACCTATGAAAAGATGTGGAAATTTCGTTCGCATTGCGTCCTCCGTCTCCCAAGTAATCTCCTCGCGATCCTTTCCTTGCCAGAGAATCTTTACAGATGGCAGTATCCTCGATCGTAGTTGCTTTGCCTGCCTGTCCAGAATAGCGACTGGCTGCACTGTGTAGGATAAATCTGGCTCAAGCTGTAGAGTCTGATGCTGGATCGCATGAGATGGATCGTGAAGATATCTGCGAAGCATCGAAACGTGAAACACCGGGTGTACGTCGGGAAAACTAGGTGGGAGTGCTAACCGATAAGCTACAGCGCCCACCCTCTCTAAAATCTCATAAGGTCCAACATATTTGGGGCTGAGCTTCCCTTTCTTCCCGAAGTGCATCACACCTTTCATTGGAGATACTCGAAGGAACACATGGTCTCCCACATCAAACTCGAGTTTACGCCGTCGTCGATCTGCGTATGACTTCTTTCTGCATTGGGCCGCTTTCATTCTATCTCGTATCAATTGAATCTTCTCTGTAGTTTCATGTACTATCTGCGGTCCCAATACACAATTCTCACTAAGTTCCGTCCAGCAAACGGGTGATCGACATTTCCTTCCATACAAGGCTTCAAAAGGTGCCATCTGGATCGTCTCCTGAAAACTGTTGTTGTACGAGAATTCTACCAAAGGTAGGTGACGATCCCAACTACCACCGAAATCTAGGCTACAAGCCTGAAGCATATCCTCTAGTATCTGATTGGTCCGCTACGACTGACCGTCTGTCTGTGGGTGGAAAGCTGTACTAAAACTCAGTCGTGTACCAAGAGCGTCCTGAAGTTTCTGCCATAGCCTGCTCGTGAACTGGGTACCTCGGTCCGATACTATGCATGTCGGCACTCCATGTAGACGTACAATCTCATCGATATAAACCTGTGCATACTGAGCAAATCCATACGTCGTCTTTACTGGAAGAAAATGAGCGGCTTTTGTCAATCTATCTACAATCACCTAAATGGAATCATACCCTCTACTAGTCCTGGGTAGACTCACCACGAAATCCATGGAAATCTGTTCCCATTTCCACTCTGGAATGGGTAAGGGTTGCAGCTCCCCGGCTGGCCTCTGGTGTTCTGCTTTAACTTGCTGACAAGTCAAGCATCGTGAAACATACTCCGTAACATCCTTCTTCATTCCTTCCCACCAATAATTATCTTTTAAATCACGATACATTTTGGTGGAACCAGGATGAATACTGTATACTGATCTGTGGGCATCCTCTAAAATCTCATGCCTCAATCCGTCAGAATCTGGCACACAGAGACGAGTCCTAAAACGTAATACCCCATGATCATCAATCACGAACTCCGTCTCCTTGCCCTGCCTAACATGATCCATAATCTCCATCATGCGAGTATCTGTAGGCTGCGCATCTCGAATACGATCTAATAACTGAGGTCTGGTGCGAACATGTGCTAACTGACCTCCTGCCGACGTGAACTCAAACTGTATACGACTATCACATAAGATCTGCCAGTCTGTAGAAGACTGTCTCTGCAAAATGCTCAAATGAGATAAATTACCTCCAGGCCTCCGACTCAAGGCATCTGCTACCACATTTGCTTTGCCTGGGTGGTACAAGATCTCACAGTTGTAATCTTTCACCAGTTCCATCCATCTACGCTGCCTGAGGTTCAGATCTTTCTGCTGAAAGATATACTTTAAGCTTTTATGATCTGTGAAGATTTGACACGATTCTCCATACAAGTAATGTCTCCAAATCTTCAATGCGAATACTACAACAGCCATCTCTAGATCATGAGTGGGGTAGTTTTGTTCATGCCTCTTCAACTGTCGAGAAGCATATGCTATAACTTTGCCGTGTTGCATCAACACGCAGCCTAAGCCCACTCTAGAAGCATCGCAATACACGACGAAGCCCCCTGACCCGGAAGGTAAAGATAATACAGGTGCAGTCGTCAAACGCGTCTTCAACTGTTGGAAACACTGCTCACACACATCTGTCCACTGAAATGGAACTTCCTTCTTAGTTAATCCTGTCAAAGGTGCCACTATCTGTGAGAAATCTTGTACGAAGCGTCTGTAATAACCTGCCAGACCTAGGAAACTCCGAACCTCCGTAACTGACATAGGCCTGGGCCAGTGTTGTACCGCTTCAATCTTCTTTGGGTCTACACATATACCTTCTCTCGTAACTATGTGACCCAAGAACTCCACACTATCGAGCCAAAAAGCACACTTAGAAAATTTTGCATACAGCTGATGCTCCTTCAAGGTCTGCAATGTGATACGTAAATGCTGCTCGTGCTCCGTCTGACTCCGAGAATATACAAGAATATCATCTATGAATACTATAATAAACCGATCAATAAATGGTCTAAAGATACGGTTCATCATATCCATAAAAGCTGCTGGAGCGTTGGTGAGTTCGAACGATATCACCAGAAATTCATAATGCCCATATCTCGTACGAAATGCCGTCTTCGGAATATCGTCCTTCCGAACCCTCAACTGATGATACCCCGACCTCAAGTCAATCTTTGAGAAAAACCCAGCTCCTTGCAACTGGTCGAACAAGTCATCTATACGTGGTAATGGATACCTATTTCGCACAGTGACGCGATTCAACTGTCGGTAGTCGATGCACATTCTCATACTACCGTCCTTCTTCTTTACAAATAAGACAGGAGCTCCCCACGGTGAAACACTGGGACGAACAAGTCCTCTATCTAACAACTCTTGCAACTGGCCTTTGAGTTCTTTCAATTCCGTTGGTGCCATTCGATAGGGTGGTATAGAAATAGGCCCCGCACCCGGAATCAAGTCGATGCAAAATTCAATATCTCGATCAGGTGGCAATCCTGGTAACTCAGCAGGAAATACCTCAGGAAATTCTCGTATGATCGGGATTTGGTCCAAAGGAACTTCAGCGACCCATATGTCCTGAATAAAGGCCAAGAACCCATAACAACCCTTCCTCAAGAGCGGCCCCGCACAAAAAGCAGAAATCATGTTGACAGGGGTTAACTTGCAGTCCCCCTACACAACAAACACCGGTTCACCTGGAAAACAAAATCTAACCGCTTTTCCTCGACAATCTACATAGGCATGACAAGCGGCTAACCAATCCATCCTAAGAAGTATGTCAAAGTCTAACATGTCCAGGAGAATCAGATCAACTAGAGAATCTCTAGCACCAATACGCACCGAACACGATCTGAATACGTGCTGAGCTATAAAAGAATCTCCAACAGGAGTAATCACTACCAAAGGTAACTCTAATAATGACGACTCTTTTCCCAACAAAAGTGCGAATCGTGAAGATACATAAGAATGTGTAGAACCAGGATCAAATAAAACATGTGCCTCTAATGAGCATACTGTAAGAGTACCTGTCACGACTGCATTTGATGCCTGGGCATCCTGTGGAGTCAGCGCAAATACCCGTGCCTGGCCCCTGCCCGCATCCTGTCGTCCTCTACCTCTATCTCCTCTACCTCTCTGAGCACGTCCTGCAAAGCCTCGACCTCATGGTGCAACTGCCTGGCGTGTAGCGCCAACTGGGGGAGGAAGTAAAGCCATCGGTGTAGGAGGTGGAAGGGGTAAAGCAGCCTGTGGAGTAACGGTCCTTCCCTGAGATCTACAATCCCGCGCAAAGTGTCCGGGAAGTCCACAACTAAAACAGGTAGATGGTGGTCTCTGATCATCAGGATAAGAACTGAACATCTGGCCCTGTGTCCAACCTCGTCCGATACTGCGGCCTGGAGTATATCTGCCTGGATATGACCCTCTACCTCGGCCAAACTGTCTATTGGTCGGCACGACCGGTCTACTCCTCTTTGGCTCCGGAACGACTCCTGACTCGCTCTAACACTCCTCTACTCGAATCGCCGCATCCATGGCCTGTGCATATGTATCAAAATGCTGGGAGCGTATCACCAGATACAACTGTGTGTCCAAACTCCTTAGGAACCTCTTCACCCGAAGCTCCTCTGTAGGTACTAAGTATGGGGGATATCAAGACAGCTGGGTGAATCGTAAGTCATAATCTGCTACTGACATACTTGCTGATTTCCTCAACGCTTCGAAACTGCTAGCTCTAGCGTCCCACACACTCTGGGGAAGAAATCTGGCGAGAAAGACTGTAGAAAACTCGGTCCACGTCATCGGAGGAAGATTCGTAGCTCGCCCTCTTTCCATCGACTCACACCACTCCTGTGTAAGTCCCTCCAAACGAAAGCTAGTCAGCTCAACTGACCTCGTATCAGAACATCGCAATGATCTGCCAATTCTCGCCATCCTATCAAGAAAAGACTGAGGATCTTCCGCCACATAGGTCCCTGTTAATACCGGGGGTCTTAATCTCATGAACTCTGCAAGTGATACCTCCATCACTCTCGTATCTACTGGCGCTACCGTCTGTGCAGGCTGTACCTCGGACTCTGCTACGGTCGGTGCTGGATCTGATCTCAATACTCGAGTGGTCTCAGCTAACTGTCCTACCACTCGCTGTAATCCCAACACACCCTCCTCAATCCTAGTCATGCGATCTGGAGGAGGAGGATCAACATGCTCATGCACCGCCGGAACGTCCGGTGTACCAGTCGTTATCACAGGTGGACTCGCCCTAGCTGCATCTCTGGCCGCGGCTCGCCTAGCCCGCGTAGCCATAGCAACTGGAACAAGAAACGAGAGTTGATAAGGTGTAGGAACAGAAGCAATCAATAACGGAGAATCAACGAAAGAATAGATCAAGATAAACATCCTAATGTTTAGTTAGGCTGAATACGATAACGTAAATATGCCGCGGATTATACGTACGGTACTGCATTCGTCCTAATTCACCTACTCCATCAAACCAAAGGTCATCCTAACTCACGGACTTACATCAACCTATTGAAATCCCTTACTGAATTCCGTAAGGTTACTCCTAAGCTCTGATACCAACTTTGTCACGACCCAAGTTTGGATGTGACCGGCACTTAGATTGTATCATATCTAAAGATATGCACCAGTCCAAGTAAGCCGAAAACCAAGATCAAAATACCTTTTTGCGGAATTACCTATGAAAATTTAGTTTTTATGTAAAAATCTCAATTTATGAAGTTAATTTATTAAACAAATAATAAAGGTTAAGTTTAGTTGTATTCCTAGTTGGAATCAACAATATTAACAATGAACATGAATATGAACATATAAAACATCACTGTGAATCTCATAAAGAAAGAAACTATGATACTGACCAACAGATCTCAACTGTCCATATATATACCATCTCTCATTTCTAATTCAAAATACAGGTTTGATGGAGACTTTCTAGATACAAAATACAAAATCAAAAAGGAAGGTTACTACACATGTAACCTACCTATCAAAAGATGGAATACAACCTGTCAATGATGCAATCTACCACTATATTAGATATGTGAAATACGATATAAATCCGTGTTAACAAGTATGATATTTAAGTGTAAGTGACATGGCAATATCGACGAGGTGTGTGTAGCATATAAGATGTGCACGTGGCATGACTCGTCGATAATTGTGAAGTGTTCTAATCATCTAATCAATTTATATGTATATATGATGAATGCATATGATCAATTTGGCATAACGATATAAAGCATTAAGTTAAGTAAAACTACGGGCGAAACACGCCATCTTTACAAAATTCCCCGGTAGATGTTTAGTCTACTCACCGGAAAAGTCGAATCTACTCCGGAATTTCTAATCCTTTCCCTTTCCTCGCGGCTTCCGTAATTCTTGTATCCGAGTCTAAATTTACAAATTAACGTATATAAGAAAAACGGTTATTCCGATATAACAGAAATGAAAAACACGCTTTCCCACATACAAGTTATATACTATTCGATTATATCAAGTTCTTAAACGCTTAATCTTGCTGGATTTTAACCTTATTCTGTACTGTTTCAGAAATTAAAACGCGACGTGATTTAGTCGTGTCGTATTTAGTGTTTTGAATTACCCTTTCCGATATATGTTCCCAGATTCTTCTTACAGTGGAACTAATTTAAATAAACAGTACCAAAATAACCAAGATAACACACTGGAACATACCCAACAGAGAAAACCCACCTAGCTCCTAACATGGCCGGCGACGCCGGACTTTCGTCTATTGCCGCCGGCCCAAAACCGGCCCCCTGGTGCCGTGGTCTTGTGGTTTGTTCTAGTGGATTCCTATATCATTTTAACTCTGTTTAATTAAGTTAATTATCTTCCAGATCAAAGCAGATTTTAACAGACACTAATTTAACTAAAATACGATATTATGTGACTTGATTAACTCTAAACTAACTAAGCTACAGAATTTAATCCCTACCGTGTTTAAGAGTTTTACCCTCCTATATTGCTGTAGGAATAACCTCCCAAGATTGATAAGCTCCTCCTAGCTTGATGATGAACAAAACTCAAGAACAAGCTCCTCTTTCATCTTCTTCCTCTTGTTCTTTCTTGTCCTCTTTTAAATTTCCTTTTCTTTTAAATTTCTTTGAGTTTTAATCTGAGATTTGAACTGAAAATGAGCTATTTAACTGAGTGGATGAAGAGATAAGGGAAGGTGGAGGTGTCAAGGGCTAGGAGGTGCATGTTTCATGCAAGGAGGAGGTGTGAGATGAGAGGTTGCATGCAAGCATGAGGTGTTTTTGCATTATCTTTAAATTTTTTGTTTTAATTTAATTATAAATTCTGAACTAAAATAATTTCCACTCACTTTCACTTATATCCACAACAATCTTATATTTACATAAAAACTTAAACTTTACAATTTAACCCCTCACAACTTAACTTATTATAAAACACACATTTTGTTAAAATGAAGCTAAATTTATCATTAAAACCCTTATAACTTATTTAAGTTGCATTAAAAAATTCTAATTTAATTTGTACTACATATAACTTATGAAGATTGACATATTTGATTTTAACCGTTTTGTGATTTATCACTTTATTATTTTTTTTTAATTTAATTAATTTTATTTATTTCTAACTTTTCCTAAATGTTACAATGAGATAAAACTAACCCCAAAACATATACTAGTATCTGGCTCAAACCAGAGCCGGCTAGCAATATCCGTCCGGACTCCAAACGTGCACAAGTGCGCGGATGAGAACGAACCCTGTCGCAAAACCATGCGACCTCTACTCTGTTTTGCCCAAAAGCGAATAGCCCTCTTTGTGGGACTCTAAAGACTCGACACAACGCTGGCAGTGGGTTTAACCACAGACCGTTAGCGGCACTAGCTGTGCGTAACGGTCCCCAGGTAGATGCCGATAAGAAGACTAACGAGGTGAACCCCATCTGAACTCCTACTGAGTCTGAATGTGACAATCTCCGTACAGTCCGGTCTGTTCGTCTGATACATCGCATGGCGGGCCTAGGGGGCGGTAAACGTCAATCCCCTAATAGCGGTACAAGTCGTGTCGGAGTGAAGCCCAAAACACCCTGAGATAACACTGGAAGCCTACCGGTATATCTCGATTGCCCTGGCCAGGGACTACTCGTGTAATGGCTCTCCTAGACACAGCGCGATGTCAACCCCCAATACCGGGAGAGACGAATCATGTCTAACCGTCACTGCCTCCAAGTGCTTCGGGACTGTACCCAACTACTACCTGATTGCACGATTCCTTTGAGCCGTGGTAGGGTAGTAATCAAAGTACAGTGGGAACACACTCGAGGCGAAGTGACAGTGTCAAGTAAGCGGACTAAGCTGTACTCATGTCACCTGGGAACTTATAACTGACGATAGGTATAATACCAACCTGTCAGTTCCCGACGAGTCCTGTCCAGTGTACTCGTAACCCAACGAGCACCCGTATACTATCTCCAGTACGACGTACTGATGGCTGTGGGACAGACCATCTCCCACATTGGGATGAGAAGCGCATACGCTAGTCTACTCCGGAGTATCGATGCCCTGTCTCGATAGTCCTGCGACTAGGGACCTGTATAAGGATGTGCTTATAGATTACCCAGCCCCCACTAGTGTGACTGCCATCACACGCTGGTAATCAAGCAAAGATCCTAAGGGCTCCACTAATGTGTATAGGTGATATACTAAAATAAACACATGTACACATTGAAGTAGAAACAAACCAAGTAGCATACTACTATATTGAGCATGATTGTTTATACAAGGTGAATATCCCAAGCTTCCATTAAGTAATATACAAACTAGTATGATACAGTAATGGCCTCTAGGGCATATACACTAACAACCTCTTTACTAAATTAGGGTTTAGTGAAGCAAACACCCTAAACTAAATAGCTAATAGTAGAGAATGCTGAAGTAGGAAATGGGCTCTCTTTAGTTTTCTTTTTCTCTCAATATTTTCTCACCATGGAAAAAGCTAGAAACCTTTTCATGAGGAAGACGAAGCTCAAGTGAAGAAAAAGGAAGAATGAACTCATGAGGTGAGAATATAAACCATGGGTGAGTTAGGGTCATGCACTAACTCATGTAGAGACTTAACTAGGGTAAGGATAAAGGTTGGGTTAATAAATATCTCAGGGAAAACAAAAGAGTAGACTTGGTCAATGGTTATCCAAAGCTTTCTCAAAGCTTCTACCATGACAAAATTCCACCATTTTAGAATTACTTTGATAAATAAAAACCCTAGGATTATCCTAACTATAGTGTAAGCCTCATACAACCATGTTTCATGTATCATCAAACATGACACAATAAAATGTACATTAATATATATCACATATATACAATATGCACACAAGTGAGAAAAAGAATACTTAGTGAGCAAATATTAGGTAATGCATGTTAATATATCAAATATATAATTATACATTAAATTATCAAATCAACACTTGATTTAATAATCCGGATATATCCCATACCACCGACTAATATCATATGAAAAATCTTATCGAATCAACACTTGATCCGATAACCCGGCTATATCTCATATAACTGAACGATATCAAATATCGCGAGAATAGAATGCGGTATCACATACACGCATTATTATCGATCCCGCACACATAACATATGTGCTCCTACTCCGTTTCGCAAGAACCAGGAAACCTCTGTGTAGGACTCTAAAGACTCGTCAATACGCCAGCAGTAGGTGATGATCATATCAAACACCCACAAGATGCAAGCGGTCTGCTAAATGTAACGCCAACCCAGGTAATGAGCGATCAGAAGATCAACAAGCAAGCCTGCTCAAACTCCTGCGAATCCAATCAGTAACACTACCGTACAGTCTGGTATCTTCGTCTGATATGTCGCATTTCACAGCCTTGGGGTAGTATAACGTCAGACCCCAATAGCTTGATAAGTTATGCCAATGAAGGGTCCATAACGGTTCGAGAAACTACTGATAACACTTACCAGTAGATCTCAGCAACCCTGGCCAGGGATTTCCTGTTATGGCCAATCGAGCATAGCGCAACATCAACTCCCAATACCGGGAGAGACGAATCCCCTCCTATCGCTCATTGCCTCCATGTGACTCGGGACTATACCCAAAAACCACCATTTTGCACGATCTGTTGACCGTGGTATGGTTGAAATCAAAGCACAGTGGGAATCACACAAGACTCTATGACGATCTTGGGTCGACAGACTAACCTGTACTAGTGTCACCAGAGAACTGCTATACGAGGATAGGTATTATACCATCTAGGAGTTCTCGGCGAGTCCGTCTAGTGTACCCTGTCTCCACTGAGCACCCATATTCCATCTATGATGTCAAACACCAATGGATATGAGACCATCCATCGCCCATCATATAGGTCAAGAAGCGCATATGCTAGTCTACTCTGGAGTATCGATGCCCTGTCTCGATACTCCCATGACTAGGAACAATTATAGGGTGTACTTGTGGACTACCCTGGACCTACTAGTATGACCTACATCATAATCCTGGTAGTCAAGTACACATCCTAAGGGCTTTGTCAACATGTGAGAGCAAGACAGTATCACGTATAAAAGTCAACATGTTTAGACAAAGAGCAACCAGATAGCATACTATCATGTCGAGCAAGAAAGTCCTCCCTATATATGTCCATGCATCCAATACAATATACATCATATGTACAGTAATGACCTCTAGGCCATACATATAACTAACATGCGGGGTGTGCAAACAACTCAAAACATCAAATTTGGAAACTGTTTTATCGGCAGTTTTTGTGAGACAAAAACGACGGATTTCTTACGTCGCTACAAACTATCTAAGGTTTATGAGAGGCTCTGATACCACTGTAAGTCGATTTCGCGCACCCCACGTGTTTGCGGGGAGGCGGAAATTGCAAAAAATGATTTTTACGGGCTTCGCAACACCGACTTGAACAAACGATCGAACCTAAACCCTAGCTAGCAAACTACAAGAGGTTTAACTACTCGGATGAATGTTATAACTCGTAGTATAGTGTCCTTCGGGTCTTCTCGCTGTCCTCCTCGTCATCATAGGCTCCGAGGATTGAAACGGATCAAAGCATCTTTGTCGGCTTCTTCGAGTCAAAGACGATCAACCCGAGGATCTATAGTCCGAGCTCCAACCTCAACTCCGAGCTAACTAGGGCAAGTAGCTTGCTAGACTAGATGGCCTAGGTGATGTAGACAGTGAAGATGGAATACTTGGTCTCTAGGAACCCTAGGTTTCTCAACTCATGAGATAATTAGGGTTTCATATGAGAAAAGAAGAAGACTTGAGAAATGAGAATGAACTTGTAAGCACTTGGAAAAAGCTTGGCTGTCCAATGGATAAAGAATGAAGTAAATAAGATATTTTGGAGATAAATATCTCACCATAAAATATCTCACAAGCTTCACAAATATCTATTTTTTCAAGTGAGCGAGTCACCAAGTAGCCATGCTAGATTCAATGATCAATTCCACCACATTTCTCCACCCATATTGTTTAATCCATGAAAGATTCAAAACCCTAATAGGTGTCCCCTTCTAGTAGCTTTCCCGAACTAATTAAGAGATTGCCCCTCATCCGTATATACATAACCACATCCGCATTCCGAAGAATACGAAAACAAAGAGACAAAACAAATCCATCAGTACAATACTAGGATCCGGCTTAAACCAAAGACCACTAGTATTATCCGCCCGAACATCATACGTACACAAGTGGACATAAGTGTTCAAAGCCCTGTCGTAAAACCATACGATTTCTACATCTTTCGCCCAATGCAGGGAAACTCTTTGTGTGGGACTCTAAAGACTCGACAGTACGCTGGCAGTGGGTTTAACCACAAGGCGCAAGCTGTACTAGCTGCGCGTACGGCTACCCAGGTATCTGTCGATAAGAAGGCCGATGAGGAAACCCATCCGAACTCCTACTGAGCCTGGATGTGACAATCTCTGTACAGTATGGTCTATTCGTCAAATAGTATCGCATATTGGGCTTAGGGGGATGGTAAATGTCAGATCCCCAATAGCGCAATAAGTCATGCCGGAGTGTAGACCAAAACACCCTGAGAAACTACTGGAATACCTACCAGTAAATCTTGCTTGCCCTGGCCAGGGACTTTGTGAAATGGCTCTCCGAACACAGCACGATATCAACCCCCAATACCGAGATAGACGAATCTTATCTAACCGCCACTGCCTCCAAGTATTTCGGGACTGCACCCAACTACTACCTGTTTGCACGACTCCTTTAAGCCATGGTAGGGTAGTAATCAAAGTACAGTTGGAACACACTCAAGGCGAAGTAGCTGTGACAAGCCGACGGACTAAGATGTATTCATGTCACCTGGGAACTGCTACCCGACGATAGCTATAATACCAACCAACAGTTCCCGAAGAGTCTTGTCCAGTGTACTCATAACCTAATGATCACCTGCATACTATCTCTAGTGCGACGTACTAATAGCTGTGGGACAGACCATCTCCCCTGCTAGGATGAGAAGCGTATACACTAGTCTACTCCGGAGTATCGATGCCCCGTCTCGATAATCCTACGACTAGGGACCTGTATAAGGATGAGCTTATAGATTACCCAGCCCCCACTAGCATGACTGCTATCACAACGCTGGTAATCAAGCA
Source organism: Agapanthus africanus (assembly GCA_030015575.1). Lineage (NCBI taxonomy): Eukaryota > Viridiplantae > Streptophyta > Magnoliopsida > Asparagales > Amaryllidaceae > Agapanthus > Agapanthus africanus. The sequence continues at coordinate 296,478,695 of JASDDO010000031.1, forward strand.
AAGTTCCTAAGGGCTCTACTAATATGTATAAGCGATATGCTAAAAGAAACACATGCACATATTGAAGTAGAAACAAACCAAGTAGCATACTGCCATTTTGGGCAAGACTGTCAATACAACTGTGAATATCCCAAGCTTCCATTAAGTAATATACAAACCAGTATGATACAATAATGGCCTCTAGGGCATACATCACTAACAATGTACAATTAATATCTATATGATATATATTATTGTGTCATGCTTGTTGCTACATGCAACATGGGTGTATGAGACTCACACCATGCTTATCATAATGATAGGTTTTATTTATTTAAAGTAAATCAATATTAGTTGGAAATTAGTCACATGGTTCAAGATTAGTGGATGCTTGTAAAACCCATTGACTTAGTCCATTATTGTTAGCCATGGTTTAGTCTCTACATGAGTTTATATATGATATTAACTCACCCATGGTTTCCATTCTACACTTAGATTTTTCCATGGCTGCTTTTCTTCATCTCTTTCCTCAAGCTCTCTAGCTTTTTGAGAGGTAAAGAAAATGAGTGAGAAAATTAATTCTAAAGTGAGCAAAAATACTACGTCATCATCCTATACTAGACTAGCCATTTAGTTTAGTGTGTTTGCTTCACTAATTCCAAATTAGTGAAGAGATAGCTTGAGTTGGTGTCTTCTCAACGTAGATCATCTTCGGCCTCGAAGACCTCAACCAAGCTTGTTCCTTTCATCTTGTGGAGCCTTTCTAGAGTCCGGGAGTTCACTACTTGGAGCCATGGGACTACTACACGGAACTATTGAAGTGAAGGACCGGTCTATAAAGGTTTTATTACATGTTCACTTAGATGTAAAGTTGTTTACATTCTCGTTTCATTTAATTCTCTCGTTAAGATTCTAGGTTAGGGTTCTTTAGCGTGCCAATTTTTTGAAAACGGCATGGTCGATGCCTCCCGAAACCCTGCGGCCGCCCTAGGGAACCCTGGAGTGGTATCAGAGCCATGCTAGAGAATTAGACGATATTTGTAGAATTACGAAACCAAAATAACTCCGAAACACCCGAAACAATAACATAGTTTCTGTCGAAATTTTCATAGTGTCTAAAATTTTTTTAAGCAACTGCAGAATGTTACATGAGATGTTACATGAACACCACGGGAAAACGAAGCCCTCTTGCTGGAAAAAGATCGGCCCCACCGGTTTTGTTAGCTTCTTTTGGTTTCGTTTTCGTGTGGTGTTCCAGGCTCTGGGTTTTGGTGTTTTATGTGTTGCTTGTTTTTACTGATATTGCATGTGTTGTTATATTTCTGTAAAGGCAATTCGGGGTGTTTCGTAGTCATAATTCTAACATCGTTTCAGGTAATTTAGACGACGTTAAAAAGATTGAACCGATATCAATAACCCATTTTCTCCCTCGCTGGAAATTTTCCAAGAGTTGGATTTTTCCATGTTTAAAATCTTAAGAAAATCATGCAGGTGTTTTCTATGGACCCTCTAGAAGAACGAAACCCTAACTCGATTCTGCGACCGCCGGAACCGCCACCAAACCCTAGGGTTTGTGGTCGTTCTGCGGCGCCATAGGTGAGGCAAGGGTTGGCCCTTCTACGGTTGGTCCATAGGTGTTGTGGCATGTTCTGGGTATTTTTTAAACTGCGCTCAAGTGTTGAGCTCTCTGGGAATTTGTGGGCGTTTGTTGATTCGATCGAAAAGTTTAACATCGTGTAGCTATCTATGAATTGTGATACAATACATGGAATCCACAATATTTTGTTTTATGAAAACTAATTTGAATTTTATAAATCTAGCAATTTAATCTCATTTGATCGGTTGCCACGGGATTTTGATATGGATCAAAAGTCCGTCGCAATTACGTAGTATACGCGGATACTCGCCGGGTAACTTTATTAGATAGCCACGCCCCATAGCCCCGACAAAGTGACTGTAGGAGAACCCAATTGCCAAAAGCATCCGTTCGGGTGCTCGTGGCCACGGTGTTCCTCCTAAGTGCACTTCGTCGACGGCATCGGGGGTGCGTCCGTCTACTAATGTTTCCAACGAGCATTCCATCAGGTTGTCGGGAATCTTGTTGAATTACCTGACAGGTTATTGAAAAGTGTTTTCAATATCGAGAGTAAAATGCGGTGTTTATAATTGTTAGGCATGTGATGTCTAAGGAATTCATTTCGTTAGCCATGAAATCCAAAGTATGTGATACATTGGGTTTATGATATCTAAGGTGGTTGCAGATTACAATTGTTGTAGTTTTCACTTTTTTTTCTGCAACCGTAAGTGTAATATGTGGTGTATTGCCGGTTTCGTTGCTATACGTCATCGACAATTGGGATACGCATATTTACTTACGTTGATGACATGTGATGTTATGTGCTGCAGTAATATGTTATATTGGATCGTCATGTTTGAATTGCCGGGGTTTTTATGTGAGATGAGAGTTTTTCATTTTCATTCATGTAAAAACTTGTATGTAATATTCTTTTATTTGGGCACTTCCAGGTTGAGGATGATGTCACCATTGATGTATTTTATTTACTTTTCCGCATTAGGATAGACCCAAGGTGGGGAACACAAGTAACCGGGTTCTAGAGACTAGTGGGAGACCATCTTGAGGAGTCGAGACCGGGTCTCCTAACTCTAGAATTGGGAGGGTTGCTTGCCGCTCACGTAGGGGTCTAGGGATGTGGGTTTGGCTATTCATCGCGACCGTGGAATCCGTGTTTTCTACTGGCTTAATTTAAAACACGGATTTCCTAGTATATCCAATATTTCATTTGTGTTCTTCTGCTGCTGATATTCTGTGATATGATCAGTTTATATGATGAGACGAATGCTTTATTATATATATGATATATAATAAATGTTGCTTATGTTTTTCACCCGCGCTAGTCCCGTCCCGCTATGCCGTTAGTTAAGTAACCTAACGGTGCATAACGGGACACTGTGTGCGAATGCAGATGGCATAAACGTACGTTGTATTTTCGTTTCTTCTTTGATGCTTGGGAAGCATAAATGATGGGACTTAATTAATGAGATTAATGAAAAAGAAAGAAACCTAATGATGTTGCAGAATCCTGTTTTACAAACTGGTACCTCTAGTTCTTGCTTTGCATAGCGGTATTTCTTATAGAATATCCAGCACCTTATTCGATAGGGAAAGAGCCGAGATCCTTTCATCGGGAGTGACCTCTTTAGCGAAACTAGCAGATGCTACAACCCACTTGGTTTTGTTTTTGATTGCCTTTTTAGTTCATGCATTGCATAGTGGTATTTATGAAATATCCAACACTTAATTCGATGAGGAAAGAGCCGAGATCCATTCACCCGGAGTGACCTCTTTAGCGAAACTAGTCAATGCCTCAAAAACACTCCTTTTCAAAATCACTCGATTCTACAACGATATCAAGTTCATTACGCAAAGGGTTTTCTTAAAAACCTGTCGTAGCCCTCCGTCATTTCTGATAATGATTATTTAGTATTCGTGCTGCGTTTGTTGGCCTCTGTCAAGGCGTAGTGTGCGGTAGCTGATTAGTGCTTATCTGCAAAGCATGTGATGCGATTGGATTAGGGTAGTCGTACAACCTTGTTGGCCTCTGTTAAGGGTCGTGCTGGTAGGTTTAATTCAATGATGAAATGACGGGTTAAACCTTTCTAGCGCACTATGGTTTGTTGGCCTCTATCAAGGTCATAGGACGCTAGGGGTAAAATATTATCGGGAATTTCAAGTGTTGAAATTTGCAATGAGATTGCATACATTCTATGAGATAGTTGGATCCCGATACCCACTGCGAGTAAAAGTTACTCCTGGGAGAGTTTTGCAGATGGCAATTAGCCCATCAAAGTAGGTGTGTAGAAAGGTGTTAACGGGGTTACGCCCATGGGAAAACGAGTTTATTTTAATTAGGTCCGTGAGAAAGTATGGGGAACCTCCCTCAAAGTACCGACACTGGCATGGCCGAAAGATTGGCGAACTTCTACGGTGTAATTAATCGCGGCTAGTCTTTCCTTATAGGGTTTAAAGGAAGATTTGATAAAAACAGTGGGAGCCATCCTGATTGGATAAAATAATTACCAATCTGATCTTGCAAGAGCATACGCTGAGTGTTTTCTTCTCTCTGTCTCTCCTGGTTGCGACCGTGACATGCCTTAATCAAGACAATAATATGGATGCATTAATCGAACCTGCTTATTATATTGAGCTGGGGAACATTGGTTCCGCTCTATCTTATAATTATTATAAGTCCGAGCAGGAATTAGGGGAATATCCGGATTTCCACGCAACCCATTCGAGGAATGAGCATGTTGAAGCATATTCTTTGGGTGTGTTCATTACCGAGAATTGTATCTCAGTATCCTCTACGTCCTAGGTATGAGATACCGGATCAGGATCCCACATATGTAATCTGTTACATTGGTTACAGAAAGGTAGAGAACTGGGATTCGGTGATATGTCTCTAAGTGTTAGAGAAAGGTGCAATTGTTGCAGCCAAACTAGTTGGCAAATATCACCTTGTATTACCAAATGGTAAATACATTGATTCTGAACAAATGTTACTACAAGCCGAACCTGATATACAGCATTACATCAGTTTCTTTATTAAGTTAAAGAAGGATATAATTTTGTATTGCAGGATAATGTTGTGAACATTTTCCTTAATCAAGAGTTGATTGGATCAGGCACGTTATATAATAGCATATACGTTCTAAATCAAACCACGGTTCAAAGTATATAGAACACACACTAGAAGAGTAGTTCAAAAATGAAAGAATCCTTCTTGAGGTATTGTAGACTAGGTCATATCAATGCGACACGACAAGCTAAGTTACATAAGGATGAATATTTGAATCCGTTCGAATTTTCGTCTTATAATACTTGCATGTCCTGTCTCAAAGTGAAAATGACCAATACTCCGTTTATTGGAAAGAGAGAAAGAGTTGCTGAACTCTTGGGACTGATACATGGTGATGTATACGGTCCTAACTCTACAAATGCCAGGGTTAGTTCTTAGTACTTCATTACATTCATCGAATATCTCTTAAGATTCGGACATGTGTTCCTGTTGAAACACGCGTATGAAACTTTTGAGAAATTCAAGGAATGTAAGCTTCAAGTTAAGAACCAGAAGGGTAGAAATATAAAGTCCTTCGATGAGACTGGGGTGGCGAATACTTGGGCATGGAGTACTTGGGTTTTCTAAATAGGGAAGTGGATTCTCTCTCAGCTTACTCCTTCGTATACACCAGAACACAACGGTGTATCGGGTCGGAGGTATCGCTCCCTATGAGATATGGCACGCTCTATGATGAGTACTGCTGAGTTACCTATTTCCTTTTAGGTGTAATGCACTTGAGAACCTGCATACCTATTGAATAGGGTTCCATCAAAATCAGTGCCTACCACTCCATATGAGATATGGAATGGGAGGAGACCATCTCTTAAACGAGTTAAGATATGGGGTTGTCCGGCCAATGTTGAAAAGAAAAATCTAGACAAACTCGAGGCAAGGTCGGTTCTGTATAAGTTTGTTGGATATCCCGAACATTCGCGAGGGTATATCTTCTAACACACTGAGGAGCAAAAGGTGTTTTATTTCTCAGAATGCCATCTTTTTAGAAAGGGAATTTCTTTGGAAGAAATTAGTGGACATGAGGTAGAACTGGAAGGAGTTCCAGCTAAACAAACTAATAGCTCATGATTTGGTGAAACCTAAGGATTCGATAGTCTCCAACGAACCTCAGCCTCTCCGCGAATCTGGTAGGGTTCCTCATCCACCTGAGAGATGCTACAGTTTCCTCGGTGATGGTGGGAGCGAGGATTGCATCATGGTAGATAATGACCCAACTAAAGTTCAGGCATGCCATCATGGTTGGGGACTCTGTGAAATGGCTGGATGCTATGCAATCAAAGATGGAATCCATGTACACCAACAAAGTATGACATTGAATGTTGCACCTGAAGGGGTAAAACCCATCAGGAGCTAGTGGATCTTGAGAAGATTCTTGGTGTAAATGGAAAAGTTGAGACTTTCAAAGCTATGCTTAAGTCCATCAGGATTAAAGCAGGCATCGCGGAGTTGGAACATCTGTTTTGATGTGGCAGTGAAAGAGTTTGACTTCATAAAAAAGGTCGATGAACCTAGTATATATAAGAAGGTTGTAGAGAGTAAGGTTCTCTTCCTCGTATTGTACGTAGATGACATACACTTGATAGGAAATGGTTTCCTATGCTACACTCGGTCAAGCTCCTCTTATCACGAGGATTCTCCAAGGAAGATCTGGATGATACCTACTATATCTTGTGGATTATGATCTATGGTGATAGATCTAAGTGGATGTTGGGAGTGTCCCAAATCCAGGTACATTAACAACATACTAAAGGGGTTTAGTATGGAGGATTCTAAGCATGGTGGTTTGCCCACTTACTCATGAATCACTCTCTCGAAAAAGATGTCTTCCAAGACTGATTTGGAGAGAGCTTGCATGCAAGGGATACCCTATGCTTCGGCAGTAGGCTCTATCATGTATGCGATGTTATGTACCAGACCAGATGCAGCTGACTCACTAGGAGTAGTGATCATGAATCGATCGGATCTTGGGAGAATCACTGGATAGCTATGTAGGACATTCTTAAGTACTTGAGAAGCATAAAATAAATGTTCTTGGTGTTTGGTAACGGTGAACTCCAGTGGGGTCCTTTACCAATTCCAGCTTCCAGAGTGATAAGGTCGACTGAAATTCAGTCTCGGGCTTTTTCTTTACCATCAGTGGAGGGACGGTATGTTGGAAGTGTTCCAAGCTAGATACCGTGGCAAACTAGACGATAAAGGATGAATACATCGCTACCAACGATGCTACCAATGTGGATGTCTGGATAATTCTTTTTCATGAGAGGAACATGGTTCCTACCATTGAGCATCCAATAACTGTTATTATGACAACAATGGAGTTGTGGCTTTGGCCTTGGAACGCCAGTCCCATCAGCGATCCAGATATATTCTGAGGACAGTATCACCTGATCAGGGAGATGGTTGATCTCCAAGGGATCGAGGTAAGGAGAGTTGACGCGAAAGATAACACGGCGGATCCACTCACAGAGGCCTTTCCCTAGAGAGACTTTAATCGGGGCGTTGGGTATGAGATACTACAACAAATGGCCTTAGTGCAAGTGGGAGATTGTTAGTTATATGTATGACCTAGAGGACATTATTATACATGTGATGTATATTATAGTGGATGCTTGGATATATATAGGGAGGACTTTCTTGCTCGTCGTGATAGTATGCTATCTGGTTGCTCTTTATCTTAACATGTACACTTATTGTCTCTCTATTACATGTTAATAAAGCCCTTAGGTTGAGTACTTGACTATCAGGATTATGATGCAGATCATACTAGTGGGGCAGAGGTAGTCGGTATGTATATCCTTCAAATGTTCGTAGTCGTGGGAGTATCGAGACGGGGTATCGATATTCCAGAGTAGACTAGCGTATACGCTTCTCGACCCATATGATGGGCGATGGATGATCCTATATCCATTGGTGTTTGACAACAGAGATGGTATACGCGTGCTGTTGGGAACTCACCCACGCGCGCGCAAACGCGTATGTTTTGGAAATGGAAATGTTTTAAGGAAATGGATGTGCACGCGAGATCGTTCTCGTTTTAAAATTTATAAACCGCAAGTGCACGGCGCGTTGTAGCAAGCCGGCAGGTACGGGTCGATCCGCAGGGAATTGTGTATTAGGTCTTGTTGTTTAAGGTTCAACAAATAACGAATGGTTTGGTTTGTCACTAAAAATAGAAAGAATACGAAAACAAGATAACAAAGAAAACAAGTTAAGAAAGAAGTGGTTGTGGCTTTGGCTCGGAAGGTCGAATCGCGATGATTCCTTCGACGCTCCCTTGATCATGAGTTATCCGTCCTTACGTTGATCGCGGCATGAAGCATGACTTGTCAAGGCGGTTGCGAAGCATAAATCATCAAATTCCGATATTCGCCGCAAAACACGAATCGAGTCCGTTTTGTTCACTTACCGTTTGTATGTCCAAACTTGGGGTATCAACATTAAGCACGAGGGTTAGCAAGCATACCACAACATCAAAAACACAAATCAGTGAGTGAAAGCAAATCATTTTAGGTTGAGTTTGCTAAGTGTTTGTGATATTATATAGTATATGAAACCATGAGATTTTTCAAGTCACTTAACCACAAAATACCATATCTAAACCTAGCAACCTTAACACTAAATTGATTTTAACTTAAACATTGAAATGGGGAAAGGGAGTGAATATGGTATATGAGGAGGTTACAAAATTACCATGTTTCAATATACCATACCACATCAATACATAAACAATCTTTTAGTTAGAATCATATATATAAGCACATTAAACATTAACATGAGGAGGAGGAGGCAAAGCCTTTCATCTCATCCTCACCATTACCACAACCAAAGATATTAGTTAAGCATGATAAAAAGAAAAGCAAATAAGAAAAAGAAGCTAGTAATCAAAGAAACAACAATATTATTAACACTTGAAGAAGCTTAGCTACAAGATATTGGTAACTTGTTCAACCTCCATAATGAAGCCCTCAAAAGAAAGCTTCAATAGGGAAGAAGAAGAAGAAATCAAGTTGAAGCCCACTCAACTCTCATGCCTAAACCAAAATCAAACAAAAATGGAAAATGGTATAATATCTATGCACCCTTGCTCAATATCTGTTCTTGTATTTATAGGCTCAACCCCAGAATAAAAAACAATATTGATGGACTGATGTGACCCTAAGAAATGACCAGAAGAAAAATGAGGATGATTGGAGCAAGGGGGCCGGCGGCGCCGGATTTTCATGGGGGGTCGCCGGTTTGGATCCGAGCACATAGCCTCGTTTTGCTGTGGTGATCTTTAGTTCACTCTACAATCTCTCTGGTGCTGTTTGATTTCTTTTTAATAACCTGGTTTGCACTAAGGAATTTGGAGGGAAACATGAAGCAATATATCACATCACAACTTTATGCATTTAACACACGTCACCTCACATGTGCCCGCCACTTGCACAATTCATCATTTTTGTGTGCCAAGGCAGCCCCGCCATGGTCCATGTACCAAAGAGCATCTGCACACTTGCATTGTGTTGGACCAAAAATGTGTACACATGTTTATTTGCAAAAAGAACTCTTTGGACATCGGTCGGTTTTCTGTTCTGCTTCCCGTGTCGACTCCCAAACGTTATATCCGTGATTTAGAATGTGTTTCCTGTATTTTATCACGAACACCTGTAATCTGTAATTACTGAGCAGAAACTGGTTAAAAGTACCGATATATAAGAAAATAGATAATGAATGAGTGGTATTAAAATGCAGTTTTCTGAGATGAACAAATACCCTCAAACTTATCTTTTGCTCGTCCCGTGCAAAGCAAAAAATCTTAGCCGCACTTTAGCAGGGAACGCGATTGCACTGAGCATGTGCAACAAGCCGTTAAACCTCTAGGTGTCCCTAGTAGGAGGAGTGTTGTCTGCTGAGGGTTTTCAGCTGATTACACCCACAAAATCTAGTCAAGTTAGCATCATGGAGAAAATGTTGATTCTAATCTTAAATTAGAGATCAAAGTTTAGAAGTTCTATTACCCAAGTTAGAAACGTTAAACCCTATTTTTCACTCCTCACAATTTGTTTAACATAAGCTTATATGCGTCTTTTCGTTATTGTGCGGATAGTGTCCATAAGCTTTTGAGAATTTGATTAGGGTCAACATGTCATAAATACGGACTAGGATAAACTTCTAAAGGATCACACGAGTTTGAAAGGAGTTATGATTTTCTCATGTTTTTCTCTCTAGTTAGGTTTCAAGTCAGAATGTATATCAACATTAACAGGGAACAAAGTCATATTCTTCACTCCTACCTTTCACCTGTTCTAGTTCATACACACCCTTCGTTATTGTGCAAAACGTCTTTATAAATATAAACCTTCATATCTCCGCGAAAAAACTGTTTTATAAGAAAAGTCGTCTCCGCCAAGATTATTCTCCCACAAATGTCACGACCCGAAATTTAGTTCGTGAGCGGCACTTAAATCACGCCACATCTAAAGGCGTAACGTAAATTAAGTAAGCCGAAGAACATAAATCTAAATCTTTTAAAGAAAATAAAAGAGGTGAAGTTTTGAAATAAAGGTATGATGAAATCAAAAGTTTTCTTCAATGCATAGAAAAGGGAACATGAATAATGCAAGTGGATTTTACTAGTTGAAAAATATGTTTCGTCTTTTAAAAATTTAGGCAGCACCTCCCTAGTATATTTTGATCCAAAACCACATATACATGATAATATAAAATGCATCCCCAAGCGGGAGCTACCTCTTCTCCAATCGGCGGAATCACAACCACGCAAGTCATAATTTGTATACGAAGCTCAACGGCGAAGATCAACACAAAAAGATAAGGATAAAGCAAGACATCAAATTCCCCAATAGCGAACATACCCCATTGCTCTAAGTCTCGCAAACTCAAGTGTTGCTAAGTCTTACTACTTATACAAATACTAGTTTCTGATTGATGGAGTTAACTAGATATAACAGAAGTAATAATGCAATAGTGGGCATGATCCGAATGTCCCGCCTACCAAAGCAATCACCCGAAAGCAAGCTGTGTGCCAGCGATGCCGCTTCTGATCCATGCTGTCAACCTGGAAGAACTGTGGTACAATGGGGGTGATTTGCCAACTCATGAGTAGAAAACATAATCAGGAAGAAATCGAAACAAACAACGATTCCTAGGTCAACTATATCATAAAGATAATACTATGATATCTAGGGTGACCGTATCTGCATATGTTCCAACAATATAATCAATGCCTATCAACATGTAGATAACATCTACGTGTCTATCAATGACGCAACAACATCATGCATGTAAGTATCGTAAATGCACATGCATGTAAATATGAGGATATCAACTATCTTGTGTCCATCAACGACACATCAAAATCATGGAACCTGAGTGCCCAACATCGACACTCGAAACATCATGAAACACGTGTCCAGCATCGACACGTAAATCCTCATATCTCAGGCGCCGCATCCTCAGATCGGCCCTCACGCGCCGCATACTCTGGTCGGCCCTCATATCCATCTCATGACTCCGGTCGGTATCCTCCGGATAACCGCCGAGTCCAAATACTGTCACCGGTAGGTAGTGCTCCCCTGCCAGGCTCACCGCCTAACTATACGAGCCTTCTTGCCCCCGGGTACCTCACCGGGTCCACCAAGTACCCGCAGACGATGCCTACCGCTCATCGAATCGGGTTTCACATGCCAATCTCAGAACTGAGAAAACACATGGGGGACGTCTCAAAATATCATATCAAGAGAAACCGGGGTTTTAAAACAATAAATACTTTCTTTTGAAATATAACCACGGATCTCAAATCCAGAATCTTATGAAAACAGCATCTCAATGCATATAATCGTAAAGCATAATGTATGCAAACATATAACAGAAATGTGAGCATATCCGTATATCATGCAACATAGAACAGTGATGTGAGCATATCAGTATATCATGCTGTAGGGTGTTTTTCGTCACCCCATTGAGATGGGAGTACGCGCGCGCTTGTCAGGCGTACTACAGATTCCCCCTGCCTAGGGTAGGCCGGGGTTTAATGATTGTGGGGATCCGAATCTCCGTCAGCCGCGAACTAAGCTGCCGTTAATTACCCCTCGTCTTTGGGGCGAGGGAACCTCCGATTAACGGGTTAAATTGGTCATGCGAACTCAATGTGCAGTGTGCGTGTGTTTTGTTTTGAAAGGGGTTTTTGGATATATCGGGAGCCACGCAGAGTTTTTACGGGGGTCCCGCTACCCGGATAACGGGCTGGGGGTCAAGGGGGCTAGCAGCCCCCTTGCGGGGTTCGGGGCAGCGCCCCGGCCCGAATATTTTTTGGAGGGGGAGAATGTGGCGGAGTATGTATATGTGTGAATTTGTATACATATGTATATGTATATGTATGTACATAAAAAGAGGGGAAAAAGGCATCCAAGGGATGCGTGGGGGGCCAGCGCCATGAGCGCTGTGCGCTTAGGTGCTGTGCGCTCAGGCGCAAGCGCGCCACGTGGGCGCTTTGCGCATGAGCGCTGCGCGCAGGTGCGCAAGCGCGCGTGCCACGTGTCGGCATGTGGGCGCTTTGCGCATGAGCGCTGCGCGCAGGTGCGCAAGCGCGCGCGCCACGTGTCGGCACGTGGGCGCTTTGCGCAAGAGCGCTGCGCGCAGGTGCTCAAGCGCGCGCGCTACGTGTCGGCACGTGGGCGCTTTGCGCACTTGCGCTGCGCGCAGGAGAGGACAAGAGGCTTTTAGCCTGAAAAAAGATTTCTCAAAAGAGAAATCAGAGAGGAGTCGGGCTCCTGAATGTGTTTTGGGTTTAATGGAAGTGGTTCTTCTTCTTCCTCCTGTTGCTTGCTGGATCTTGAAGATCAAGAGATGTGAAATCTCAAAATCTCTCCTTTTTAAGATCTGATAACAGATCCAAGTTCCCCTTTGTGGGTTTTGTGGCGAAAAACTAATTTGTTTTATAAAAAGAAGAGTAAAACTCTTGATTTAATTCAAGAGAAAGAAGAAGGTTTTGGAACCTTGAAGAAGAAGAATAGATCTCAGATCTGAAAACTTTTTTTTTAGAGAGATAAAAAGTTGTTGGGATATCTCATTATCCTTGCCTTTATAGGCCATACATTTTACACATAGCCCCTTGGGCTTCACAAAATGGCATTTTGCCTATCCCATGGCTCATGTGCCATTTCTTTTTGCACATAAGCCATGGGCTTTACAAAAATTTGTCTTTATGCCTATTTTTCTTACATTTATCCAAAAATAAAATAAAAGAAATACAAAAAAATTATTTATTATAAAATTTTTATCTTGGCATGGGAGGAGGCCGGCCGCTTCATGTTCAGGCTCGACCCGGGCATGGGCCCACTGGATCTGGGCTTGGGCCAACTTGGCTTGGGGTTGACTTTGATTTTGACTTGGTCAACCGGGGTGTAAATTTTTACCCCAACACATGCGACATATCATAATGATGTGAGCATAGCAAGTATATCATACAACATAGCATAATGATGTGGCAATGTTACTGTGTAAGTATATCATACAACATAGCATAATGATGTGGCAATGTTACTGTGTAAGTGACATAGTAATTATCGATGATGAAAGGGTGTGAGCCGGCAAATCTGTGTAAGTTTAACATACGCATCATCGATAATAGTGTAGGTGTACTACCACAGGTATATTTAATGCAATGAGAATGTCATGAACGTAACATAAGGTACATCGTACTTGAAATGCTATCAGGTATACGTATATACGATATATCCGAATCGGTGAATCTATCAATCGCCATCCAGCCTCACTACATCGCGTACGGCATAATCCATCGTACGGCGGCATTAAACAATTAGGGATTCTATCAACCAATATGACAATGAGGGTACGGACCTAACATCTCATACGGCATATCAATCATGATCCACAACATTATCCATATATATATATGTAGGGTTTCTAGGCACACTAATGAGGTCTCACAAGTGATCAAACATGGCTAATTCAAAATTTTCCATGTGCCTACAAACCCTAATACGGACCGTTAACTAGATGTATAGGCGATGCAAGCAAGTAAACGAATTTATTGCTAAAAGAAAGTGACTACAACCTTTGTAGATCCAGTTCTCCACCTCCATGGCTCCGTGATGAAGTCCCCTCGCTGTCCATATCGGATCCCGGACTCTAGCATCGGCTTCATCGGAGAAATGGGCGGGCTAGGTCGTCGGCTTCGATGCCGAAGATGATCTACGTCGAGGCAACACAAGATCAAGCTCCAACTTCACCAAGCCATGAAACTTGAGAAGAAAACACCCTATACTACTTGGCAAGAGGCAGAGGATGAAGAAATAGGAAGTGGGTTCACTTTAGAATTGGATTTCTCACTCTTTTTCTCAAGTTGCCATTGATGAAGGCAAGGTTTTCTTCTTGTTGAAGATGTTGAAGAAGAAGAAAGAATATGATAAGTATTTTTAAAAATAGAAAATGAAATGATACTTATCATATATCCAACCATGGTTTAGTGTAGAGAATTAACTAAGGTTAGTTGAATGGTTAGGGTTAGGAGAAGAAGACAAGAATGGTCACTTAGTCAAAGATGCATGAGGCATCAAGAAGCTTCATGTTTGAAAGCAACCATTTTGTTTTCTTTTTCCAAAATAAATAGATAAATAAATAAGTGAGTAAATCAAAACCCTAATCATTAACATAACCATGATTAATTCTTTACACAAACCCAAGTTTGCATGTATCATCAAACATGATACAAACAAGTGCACAAAAGTATATCACATATACAACTTGTGCATTTCAAGTGAGAAAATCCATTTAAAGTGAACCAATACTAGTTAATGCAAAGTAATATATCAAATATATAATTATGCATTAAATCATTAAATCAATACTTGATTTAACGATCCGGTCATATCGCATATAGCCGACTAGTATCCAACGTATCGGCTTATCGAATCAATCCTTGATTCGATTACTAGGTTATATCGCATACAACCAATCGATACATTCATCGCGAGAATGGAATACGGTATCACATACACGCATTATTCTCGGTCCCGCACATATCTCATATGCGCTCCTATTTCGTTTCGCTTGAGCCAGGAAACCTCTGTGTTGGACTCTAAAGACTCGTCAATACGCCGGTAGCAGGTGATGATCATATCAAACACCCACAAGCCGCAAGCGGTCTGCTAAACGTAACGGCCACCCGGGTATTGAGCGATCAGAAGATCGACGAGCAAGCCCGCTCACACTCCTGTGAATCCAACCAGTAACACTTACCTTATAGTCCGGTCTGTTCGTCTGATATGTCGCATATCTCGCCTAGGGGTGGTAAACGTTAGACCCCAGTAGCTTGATAACTCATGCCGACGTAAGTTCCATAACATTTATGAAACTACTAATAACTTTTACCAGTATATCACTGCAACCCTGGCCAGGGATTTCCTGTTATGGCCAGTCGTGCATAGCGCAACATCAACCCCCAATACCGGGAGAGACGAATCCCCTCCTATCGCTCATTGCCTCCATGTGAATCGGGACTGTACCCAAAAACCACCTGTTTGCATGACTCAGTAGAGCCGTGGTAGGGTGGAAATCAAAGTACAGTGGGAGACACACAAGACTCTATGACGAACTCGGGTCAACAGACTAAGCTGTACCAGTGTCACCAGAGAACCGCCATCTGACGTGAGGTATAATACCATCTGGGAGTTCTCGGCGAGTCCGTTCAGTGTACCCAGTCTCCACTGAGCACCCGGATACCATCTCTGATGTCAAACACCAATGGATATGGGATCATCCATCGCCCATCGCATGGGTCGAGAAGATATACGCTAGTTGATTGTTAGGATACGTGCGTGTTCAAATTCTAGTTTAAATACCGCAATCAAGACGGTTTCGCTTGTAGCTAGCCGGTTGAGTACGGGTCGTCCGCAGGGAGATGGAGTCTTTTTCAAAGTGTTTTAACGAGTTAAGTCCGGTTTTCAGATTTTGTTGGATTATCTAAGTGTTGAGTTGATATTTAAAGAGAGCTTGTTAGGGTTAGGATTAGGTTAGTTTGAGTTAGGAGTCTCCACATCTTTCGTTTCCCCACTTAATATCGGTGTTACGGTAATCGGCAACAACGGGGATTAGCACGACTAGGAAGGAACTTGCGAGTATAAGCTAGGCTTTCCAACGCATAGTCCTTCCTTTTGGTGCTTGTCCGTCCGTTCTTGGCTCTTATCCATAACCTCCGGTTAATTCAACCACAACCGGTCTCACTACGGAATCACCGCTATCATGTAGGATAGGGTGCCGTAAGGAGCGGATTGTGGTTCAATTAACGGGAGTTGATTTAAGTTGTTGGGCAAGGAAAGAGTGAGAGAGATTTCCTTCTCTCAAACTTCCCTTATCCTACCCTAACAAGTATAGAACTATTCACACTTCATGATAAGGAAAAAAAAACAAAACAAAGAGGAAGATAGAAAGAAGGAGATTAGAAGAACACGACTAACTATTTGCGACCTCACCTTGGCGAGGATCAAGCGTAAGTATCATTGTCATATGAAGGATAAAGGAAAAGAGAGAAGAAAGAAACAATCAAACAAATAACAACAACTACTTAACAATTAAAATTGCAATACATTACAACAAGTAAAAGAAAGAAACAAGCATGATAGAAAAATGGTCTTCTTTATTCATCACTCTTCACTCAAAAGCTCACTACAAGTTTTAATGGAGAAGAGGTGAGAAGAGGAAGAAGAACAACACTAGAACTAGGCAAAATGAAAATACAAAATTGGACCCCTTCCTTCACAAAGTTCTGGGCTATTTATAGGCTGTAGAATGGAAATCAAGGGCAACCACCAGAACACATCTAAAAAGACCAAAATAACCCTGAAAAATTTCTGTCTGCCGCCACTATATGGCCGCGGATCCGTGGCCTGGACCCCACTTTGGCCGTGGATCCGCGGCCTTATAGTTGATTTGAGCTTCCCAAATTTCTGTGGTTCCCTGGTTTGACGAGTACATTATTCTGGTATATGTATTTTTTCATAATTTCTTCACGAATTTTCCAGAATTTCTGTTGAGGGAAAGGTGGACTTTTTGTCAAGATTTTGTCATGATTGCCTCGAGCTCCGCGTAGATTTCTTGGAAGTTGTTGTTGCCATTGAGCCTTGTGCATGAAGGTGACATTGATTTGACATTTTGTCTTCCTAAACTGGTATCTGGCAACATACGGATGAAGAGCGGAGACCGTGTTTTATCTGCGGTTGGTAGGAACTGGTTTTTGTCGTGTTTTCCATGAATTTCTCCGTTTGAGAACCGGGAACCTGTATCCTGCAATTGACTAGAAAACACGGCTCAAGAGTATCTACCGAAATGCAATGTGATAAAAATTGGGCGGTATGAAAATACAAAAATCTGATATGAACAAATACCCCCAAACTTATCATTTGCTCGTCCCGAGCAAAGCCCATTTATTCACAAAAAATTTCCTAACCGCACTTTCGCAGGGAACGCGATTGCACTGAGCACGTGCAACAAGCCGTTAAACCTCTAGGTGTCCCTAGTAGGAGGAGTGTTGTCTCCTGAGTGTTTTCAGCGGATACTACCCACAAAATCCGGTCAAGTTGGTTTTGTAAAATAACTAAGCTTCAAGTCCTAAAGTTTTGTTTTAGAAAATAACAATTCTATAATCCTAAGTCTAGACTATCGAACCTTTATTTTTCACAGCTCGCTTCTTATTTAACTACAGATTTTATATGTCTTTACGTGCAGTGCAAATAGTGTCGTTAAGTTCCCGAAAGGTCGAATAAAGTCATCATGTCTCACAATAAAGCCCAGATAACGATTTTAAAAGGATCACATAAGTTTTATAAAGAGTTAAGCATTTTTCAAGTTTCGTTTTCCAGTAAGGTTTCAACTTCAGAATTTCTATCTTCCTTAACAGGAAACTAAGTCGTATTTTTCACTCCACCTTTTTCTTGTTTTCATTTCATACACACCTCTGTGAACGTGCAATAGTCTTTATCAAAGAGTAAAACCTTCATATCTCCGTTAAAAAAAAAAATTTTAAAAGCCTGTCTTTTATCAAGATTATTCTCACACAAAGAACCGTTAGGAATTTTAACTCGGAGAGAACACTTGCTTGACTTTGTTTTAAACTGGACTTTCTAGGCTTCTTAGCGAGATTTGGGCCAATGCACCCAAACCAGTTGGTTTTAAGGCATTAGGTGTAAAAACACCCCAGCGGACTTAATTACTCAAGTTACCTAGGTCCAAAAACAAAAGACAGTTTGTTATGCAAATCATACGAACGGAGATATAACCGGCAGTTCAAATATTTTTTGGATAAAAGACGTGTTTGGTGCGTTTGGTGTGTAATCATTCCAATCAAGTTTTAGATGGGATATTTGTCAGAATTAGCTCCAATTACGGAATCAATAACATTCCTTCATATTCGCTTTACTTCATAAACTATTCTTCACATTACTTATTTCAGAACAAACCTATTTGATCCTCAGAAAATCATTTATCTGTTTAAAAGTTTAAACATGAAAGACTTGTCATCTAATTCCCAAAATCTTACGACACGTGTAGTGTGATGTAAAGACGTATATCAGCTATAGTTAACTTCAAAGGAGAGTTATCTTTCAGGTTTTCAAAATCCAAACATAAGATTTAGTTATTCCTATTTTTTCAAACAAAAAACCGTCGAAATGTTGAATCAAAGTTCTTCCACAAGCTAACTTGACAAAAAAGTTTTTATAGTTTTTAGAAAAATTTCAGTTTTTTATGGATTTTACGAATTTAAATATGCAGATGCAAAATATACATATGAATGCGAAGGTAAGAAATGCGTACCGAGCGTACCCCCAAACTTAAACTGGACAGTGTCCTCACTGTCGTTGCATGACTAGATCACTTGAAGGGTCAAAATTGTCGGTTAGCAATAGACAAATTTTTATTTGTTTTTGTTTATAAAGGAAAGAAAAAGAATATACACACATATATGCAAAATGGTTTGTACATACCCCCAAACTTATTTGGAACAGTGCCCACTGTTCTTGGCTGGATAACCGAAGTTTGGAGGTAGGCAGATGAAGATCATTAAGGGTAAACCGGCTCCTGTAAGAACAGGAGCTCCTCTGTTGGTTCGGCGCTAAGGTACGGTTTGCATCGGTGTCCGTTCACTTTGAAAATTGAACCGTCCTTTGGATTTTCCAAATCCACAGCGCCCTGCGGATACACATTCCGCACAAAATACGGCCCTTTCCAGCGAGATCTGAGCTTTCCAGGATGGAAGTGAAGTCGGGTGTCGTAAAGAAGTACCTGTTGACCAGGTACGAAGGTTTTGCGCAAAAGGTGTTTATCGTGAAACACCTTCGTTCGATTCTTAACGACAACCGCGTTGTCGTAAGCCTCATCCCTAAGCTCGCATAGTTCGTTCAGCTGCAGCTTCCGATGGCTGCCCGCGTCCTCAAGAGAAAGATTCAGCTCCTTAATCGCCCAAAATGCGCGATGCTCGATTTCGACAGGAAGGTGGCAGGCTTTTCCGTATACAAGCCGATAGGGAGACATGCCAAGGTCGGTCTTATAAGCGGTTCTAAATGCCCAAAGGGCATCAGTGAGTTTCAGAGACCAATCCTTACGGTTCTTGGAAACCGTCTTCTCCAGTATCTGCTTGATTTGCCGATTTGAAACTTCGGCCTGCCCGCAGGTTTGGGGGTGGTAGGGCGTAGAAAGCTTATGATTAATGGAGTATTTCCGCATCAAGGCCTCGAAAGTCCTATTGCAGAAATGACTTCCATTGTCGCTAATGATTGCTCGGGGGTGCCCAAACCGTGAGAAAATGTTTCCTTTAAGGAACCTAACGACAACCTTGTTGTCGTTAGTTCGGCTGGGCACAGCCTCGACCGATTTAGAGACGTAATCAACAGCTAGAAGAATGTACAAGTTCCCAAAAGAGCTGGGAAACGGCCCCATGAAGTCTATCCCCCAAACATCGAAAATCTCCACAACCAAGATCGGTTGGAGCGGCATCTCGTTTCTCCGGGATATCCGGCCCATGTGTTGGCACCGGGAGCAAGTCTTGCAATATTCGTGAGCGTCTTTGAAAAGTTGTGGCCAGTAGAAACCACATTGCAAGATCTTCTCAGCTGTCTTTCTGGGCCCAAAATGCCCGCCACACGCTTGATCGTGGCAAAATGACAGCACACTCTTGAATTCCTCATCGGGGACACACCGACGAATAATCTGGTCGGGACAGTACTTGAACAAGTAGGGTTCGTCCCAGTAAAAGTGTTTTACTTGGGATAAGAAGCGAAGTCTGTCCTGACTCGACCATTCGGTCGGTAGTAATCCCGTGGCCAGATAGTTCACAATATCGGCGAACCAGGGTTCGCAAGATACTGTCAAGAGTTGTTCATCCGGGAAAACGTCATTAATAGGAATTGGAAGCGAAGGCGAAGAAGGAAGTCGTGAGAGATGGTCGGCAACTACGTTTTCACATCCTCTTTTGTCCTTAATGACAAGGTCAAACTCTTGAAGCAAGAGGATCCAACGTATTAACCGAGACTTGGCATCTTTCTTCGCAAAAAGATGGCGCAGAGCTGAATGGTCCGTGTAGACAATGACTAGAGAGCCGATTAGGTAGGGCCTGAACTTTTCTAAAGCAAATACAACAGCTAAGAATTCCTTCTCAGTTGTTGTATAGATCAGTTGGGCGTCGTTCAGGGTCCGGCTCGCGTAATAGATTACGTGCGGCATCTTGTTGATGTGCTGTCCAAGGACAGCACCGATGGCAAAGTCGGATGCATCGCACATAATCTCGAATGGGTGCGTCCAGTCAGGAGAAGAGAGAACGGGAGCAGAAGTGAGTGAGCGTTTCAGTGACTCGAATGCAGTCACACAGCTCTAGTCGAAGTCGAAAGGCGTGTCCTTGGCCAGCAAAAGCGTCAAGGGCCTAGCAATCTTGCTAAAGTCCTTGATAAACCGTCTATAGAAACCGGCATGGCCAAGGAAGGCTCGGATATCTCTGACGCATCGGGGAGGAGGCAGATTGGAAATGACCTCAATCTTTGCTCTGTCAACCTCTATGCCATTTTGCGAGATGATATGTGTGTATATTCTTTTTCTTTCCTTTATAAACAAAAACAAATAAAAATTTGTCTATTGCTAACCGACAATTTTGACCCTTCAAGTGATCTAGTCATGCAACGACAGTGAGGACACTGTCTAGTTTAAGTTTGGGGGTACGCTCGGTACGCATTTCTTACCTTCGCATTCAAATGTATATTTTGCATCTGCATATTTAAATTCATAAAATCCATAAAAAACTGAAATTTTTCTAAAAACTATAAAAACTTTTTTGTCAAGTTAGCTTGTGGAAGAACTTTGATTCAACATTTCGAAGGTTTTTTGTTTGAAAAAATAGGAATAACTAAATCTTATGTTTGGATTTTGTTTGTTAGACCTCAACCGGTTTGGAAATGGAACATTTTGAAAATTGGTTGAGTCTAATGCTGGAGGAGGAGATTTTGGAGTCGGAACGGATCCCAGAATAGGTGTTTTCGTGGAGTGAGAGGTTGGTCCGTTCAGAGCAGAAGAAGAGGAAGGGGAGCCTTGTGAAGAACGGAGAATAGGCTCGGAAGACGAAGAAGAAGGAGAAGAAGAAGAAGCGGCGGCCGGGGTGTCATCGATGATTCGCTTGCCAATGTTGTTTTGCAGCATCCTTCCCGATCTCAGCGTAGTCACGGCACTCACATTATGGTTTTGTTGTTCAAGAGCAACATGTGCATTATGTGGGTGACCGGGATTTGGAAGTGGCTGGGACGGGAGCTTCCCCTTCTCTCGCTCGCTCAAGGCCGCGTTCAGCTGTGCAATCTGGGCCTCGATGGTTTTGATGCTCTGCCCGTGTGCGGCGGTGTGTTGCACTAAAGATTGGATCGAAGACTGGATGTTGGCGGTGGATTGAGTCGATTGTTTAACAAACGCCTTCAGACTTCGCTCGGGCGAGGAAACCTTATCAGTGTTTGACGGAACAAAGTTGTTATTTGGTGGAAAAGAATTGTTTGGTGCAAAGTTGTTCGTCTGGTTTTGGAAAGGTTGGGGTTGGAAGGGCTGCTGATATTGGTGTTGAGTTTGTTGCTGCGCTTGTTGTTGCGGCGGAGGGGCCCTTTGGAAATTGTTACCCTGGAACTGATTTTGATTCTGATTCCAGGCGAAATTGGGGTGGTTCCTCCAACCGGGATTGTAGGTGGAAGAGTATGGATCATTCCTCGGTCTTTGCTGGAAGGCAGCATTAACCTGATCCTGTCCTTGCGAGGGTGGATTGTAAGGACACTCTTCGGTCAAGTGGGAAGGATCGGAACAACAAGCGCAGATGGTACGAAGGGGGAGAACAGGGGCAGGAGTAGGAGCAGAAAATTTGCTCTCTATCGCTTCAAGCTTTCGTGTAATTGCAGCCATTTCAGCTTTCATCGCAATAGAGACATCGAGTTGGTGGATTCCTACCCTAGATTGACCGGTAGAAGTGGAGGTAGAAGAAGAAGAAGTCGGTCTGGTGCTCTCCCACTGTAGCGTTTGCTCCGCAAGATCGTCAAAGAACTGCCACGCTTCCTCGTCAGATTTCGATAGGAAGTGGCCCTGACAGATGGTTTCCAGCAACTGCTTCGTTGCTGGGTTCAGTCCCTCGTATAAGGTTTGGCAGAGTTGCCATTTCTCTATACCGTGGTGAGGACACTGAACAAGAAGGTCTTTGTACCGGTCAAAGCACTTCCAGAAGGGTTCAGAAGGAAGCTGGGAGAATTGGTTGATTTCATTTCGAATTCTTGCGGTCTTATGATTTGGATAGAATTTTTTCAGAAACGCTTTAACAAACTCGTCCCAGCTGGTGATTGAGCGGGAAGCGGTGCTATACAGCCATTTTTCAGCGAGATCGCATAAAGTGAACGGAATGACCCGTAGACGTATAGCATCGTCCGACAGCTGGGTTGTTTTCATCATGGCACAGACATTTTGAAATTTATTGATGAAGATATAGGCATCTTCAGATTCGAGCCCATGAAAACGTGGAAGCATGTTGATGAAATGGGGCTTAATTTCAAAGTTGTCCCCATTGGCCGGAGGAAGAGAAAGGCAGGTGGGAAGTGCAGAACGGGTGGGGTAAAAACGATCCTGGAGCGCAATTCGCTGCGGCGCTACAACAGGCGGAGGTGGTGGAAGATTGGTTTCCGTAGGAGGTGGAGCCAATCCAGCGGTGGTCAAAGAGATGTTCGGATTAAATCCCGACATCGCGGAAGAAGAGGTTGGTGAAGGTGAAGGTGAAGGTGAAGATGTATGAACAGAATTCCGGTCAACGTCGGAGTTGGCCGGCAAAGGAAGGGGTGAAAGAGGAGTGGACGGAGTATCGACTTCGGAGTCGATCGCGTAGTCGGTAGCGACTAACGTAACGCGGACTAGACGGGCGCTAGTGTCCCGAGTCCAAGCGGACATACACTAAACGAGTTTAGTATAGTCAAAGCGAAGAAGGTGAGGGTAAGAAAACGTCAATGGAGAAAGGCGATGGGTGGTGGGTGAAAATGGATTTGGCGATAAAAGGGCAAGTTTTTTTTTTTTTATAAAAGTTTTTGATTTTTTTTTTTTTAGAAAGAGATTTACAGAAGTATGTACGGAAATACGGCTTAAGCAATCACAAACAAGATATGAACAATCACACCTAGATCTACGGTCGCCTAGGTCTACTAGACCTGCTCCTGAACTTGATTTTCGAAGTTAAACAGTGTCGAGAAACAGGCTTAAAAATACACCGATCACGGGGCCAGGTAAGTGCAGAGATAAGGGGAGGTTGTCCAACGCTTTCGCGAAGTTCCTTAATTAAATAACCCTTTCTCTTTCGGCGGTTGCGCCTTTAACACTTTCCTAGACACCCCGTAAACAATGTACGGTTAAGCGAGATTCTAAACACGGTTTATCTTCTCCTAATGAGCGCGAAGTCCTTAGGGCTGAAGTCTAGTATTTTTTTAATTTACAATGGACAATGCATATGCTTTAGTGATTTTTGGGGTCCTGGGAAGGGTGATGAAATCCCCACCCAATCTGGATTAGTTTCAAGCCCCTTAAGTCTGTATTAAAAATGCAAAACAGTAACAAATCAACTGCAAACAATTTTTATTTGCGGCGCAAAGAATCCTGCACAAGAACAGTTTATTGGAAGGGGGAGAAGAATTTGCGCAAAGAAACCTGCAGAAAACACAATTCAGTGGAGTTCTGAGGAGTGGAGAGAGGCAGAGAAACTTATAGAGAGAATTTGGCACACTGAAGGCACTGAATGGCCGCGGTTCCGCGGCCAAACACCTACTTAGGCCGCGGATCCGCGGCTAAGTTGAGGAATTGGGGCTCTGAAAAAAAATTGGGTGTTCTCTGTTGGTGTCCTCTGCTTGTCTGGATGTACTGAATCTTGATTTACTCACTGTATTTGCTCCAGATTTGTACAGTAGACCGGATGCTTCGTTTTTGTCCGTCGCGGTGTAGCCGCGAAAATGTGTGTCTATCTTCCCACGTCTTTGGCACTGTACTTGAACACCGTATTATCCGACGTCTTTGGCGCCGATCTTGAACTTCGTATTTTCCTGCGCACTTGCACAAAAACTAATCAAGAATAACAAGAATGTTCTTTACAAAGTATGTATTTTTTTTTCGTTTTTTTTATACTTACAAATTAACCCGAAATTACACAAAGAAACAAACTACCGTCTCCCCGGCAACGGCGCCATTTGATTGTTAGGATACGAGGGTGTTCAAATTCTAGTTTAAATACCGCAATCAAGACGGTTTCTCTTGTAGCTAGCCGGTTGAGTACGGGTCGTCCGCAGGGAGATGGAGTCTTTTTCAAAGTGTTTTAACGAGTTAAGTCCGGTTTTCAGATTTTGTTGGATTATCTAAGTGTTGAGTTGATATTTAAAGAGAGCTTGTTAGGGTTAGGATTAGGTTAGTTTGAGTTAGGAGTCTCCACATCTTTCGTTGCCCCACTTAATATCGGTGTTACGGTAATCGGCAACAACGGGGATTAGCACGACTAGGAAGGAACTTGTGAGTATAAGGCTTTCCAACGCATAGTCCTTCCTTTTGGTGCTTGTCCGTCCGTTCTTGGCTCTTATCCATAACCTCCGGTTAATTCAACCACAACCGGTCTCACTACGGAATCACCACTATCATGTAGGATAGGGTGCCGTAAGGAGCGGATTGTGGTTCAATTAACGGGAGTTGATTTAAGTTGTTGGGCAAGGAAAGAGTGAGAGAGATTTCCTTCTCTCAAACTTCCCTTATCCTACCCTAACAAGTATAGAACTATTCACACTTCATGATAAGGAAAAAAAAACAAAACAAAGAGGAAGATAGAAAAAAGGAGATTAGAAGAATACGACTAACTATTTGCGACCTCACCTTGGCGAGGATCAAGCGTAAGTATCATTGTCATATGAAGGATAAAGGAAAAGAGAGAAGAAAGAAACAATCAAACAAATAACAACAACTACTTAACAATTAAAATTGCAATACATTACAACAAGTAAAAGAAAGAAACAAGCATGATAGAAAAATGGTCTTCTTTATTCATCACTCTTCACTCAAAAGCTCACTACAAGTTTTAATGGAGAAGAGGTGAGAAGAGGAAGAAGAACAACACTAGAACTAGGCAAAATGAAAATACAAAATTGGACCCCTTCCTTCACAAAGTTCTAGGCTATTTATAGGCTGTAGAATGGAAATCTAGGGCAACCACCAGAACACATCTAAAAAGACCAAAATAACCCTGAAAATTTTCTGTCTGCCGCCACTATATGGCCGCGGATTCGCGGCCTGGACCCCACTTTGGCCGCGGATCCGCGGCCTTATAGTTGATTTGAGGTTCCCAAATTTCTGTGGTTCCCTGGTTTGACGAGTACATTATTCTGGTATATGTATTTTTTCATAATTTCTTCACAAATTTTCTAGAATTTCTGTTGAGGGAAAGGTGGACTTTTTGTCAAGATTTTGTCATGATTGCCTCGAGCTCCGCGTAGATTTCTTGGAAGTTGTTATTGCCATTGAGCCTTGTGCATGAAGGTGACATTGATTTGACATTTTGTCTTCCTAAACTGGTATCTGGCAACATACGGATGAAGAGCGGAGACCGTGTTTTATCTGCGGTTGGTAGGAACCGGTTTTTGTCGTGTTTTCCATGAATTTCTCCGTTTGAGAACCGGGAACCTGTATCCTGCAATTGACTAGCAAACACGGCTCAAGAGTATCTACCGAAATGCAATGTGATAAAAATTGGGCGGTATGAAAATACAAAAATCTGATATGAACACTAGTCTACTCTGGAATATCGATGCCCCGTCTCGATATTCCCACGACTAGGAACAATCAATGGATGTACTCATCGACTACCCAGGCCCCACTAGTATGATCTGCATCATAGTCCTGGAAGTCGAGTACACATCCTAAGGGCTTTATCAACATGTAATCAGAGAGACAGAAAGTATACATGTTGAGATAAAGAGCAACAAGATAGCGTACTATCTTGTCGAGCAAGAAAGTCCTACCTATATATGTCCCAGCATCCACTACAATATACATCCAATGTACAGTAATGGCCTCTAGGGCATACATATAACTAACAATCTCCCACTTGCACTAGGGCCATCTATAGCAGTGGTTGTAGTATCTAATACTCAACCATCCCCTAAAAGTCTCTCTTTGGGAAAAGGCCTTCGTGAGTGGATCCGCCGTGTTGTCCTCTGAGTCTACTCTCCTAACCTCAATCAACCTGGAGATCAACTATCTCCATGATCAGGTGATGCTGCCTCAGAATATGTCTGGGTCACTGATGGGACCAGGGTTCCAGGGCCAAAACCACTCTTCCATTGTCGTACAATGGTAGGAACCTAGTTCATCTTATGAACCAATATACACCCAAACTGCCTCTTTGGTAGTATCTTAAATAGCGATGTTACCAGCCTTTATCGTCTAGTTTGCCACGGTATCTTGCTTGGAACTCTTCCAACATACCGTCCCATTACTGAGGGTAAAGACAATGCCTGCGACTGACATTCAGTCGTCCTTATCACCCTGGAACCTTTCCAGTGATTCTCCCCAGAATCAACTGATACTATCTTACCATAGCTAGTGAGAATCCTAACATCCATTCAGATCTATCTCATAGATCCAAAACCCAGGATTTATGAGGTATCACTTTGATCCTATTGGAGAATCCTTGTGATAAGCGGAGATTGAACGAGCGTAGTATAGGAAACTCTTTTCCTATCAAGAGTATGTCGTCCACGTACAATACGAGGATGAGCACCTTACTCTCTACTCCCTTTTTGTATATACAAGGTTCTTCTACCATTTTGATGAAGTCAAACACTTTGACTATCACACCAAAACAGACGTTCCAACTCCGCGATGCCTGCTTTATTATGTAAAGCAACTTGCACAAGTTTCCGCTGCTCACACTGTTTACGAAGCCCTTTGGCTGTGTTCTTATAGACGTTCTCTTCTAAATCATTATTTAGAATAGTAGTCATGGCACCCAACCACCAGATATCGCAGTTATGGTATGTAGCAGTGGCAAGTAGGATCTGGATGGACTTAAGCACAGCTACTGGAAAAGGTTTCATCATTATCCACGCCTGGTCGATGACAAAAACCTTTAACTAGTCTATCTCTGAAAGTCTCAACTTTTCCATCTACACCAAGTAATCTTCTCAAGATATACTTGCTCCTGATGGGGATTTAACCCTTCAGATATCGCAACCAAAGTCCATACTTTGTTGGTGTACATGGATTCCATCTCAGATCGCTAAGCATCCAGCCATTCTTACAGAATCGCAACTCTCGATGGCCTGCTCGAATCAAGTTGGGTCATCATCTCATGATGCAATCCTCGCTCCCACTGTCATCGAGAAACCGAAGTATCTCTCAGGCAGGTGAGGAACCCTACCAGATCGGCGGAGAGGCTGAGGTTCGTCGGGGACTATTGAATCCTTTGGTTCTGTCAAAACATCAGCTGCAGTTTTGTATAGCTGGAACCTTTCCAGTTCTACAGAACTGACCTTGCCTTGATTTTGTCTGGATTTTTATTTTGACATAGGCCGGACAATCCCAAATCTTAACTTGCTTAAGAGATGGGTTCTTTCCATACCATATCTTATATGGAGTGGTAGGCATTGATTTGAATCGAACCCAATTCAATAGGTATGCAACTTCATAAGTGCATAACTCCCTAAAAGAAACAGGTAACTCAGTGATACTCATCATAGAGCACACCATATCCAATATGTTGCGATTGCTTTACACCGTTGTGCTATGGTGCATTCAGAGGAGTAATACTGAGAGAGAATCTCATTTTCTTTTAGAATAATCCAGGAATTCTATGCACAAGTATTCTCCTCCCTGATCTTATTATAGGACATACTACTTATACCTGGTTTTTGGTTCTCTATTTCTAACTTATATTCTGTGAATACCCCAAAAGCTTCGGTCTTATGTTTCAACCGGAACATATGACTGAATCTTGAGAGATTATCAGAGAATATAATGAAATATAAAGAACCAGTCCTGGCATGTGTAGACAGGAGACCTTACATACATCATCATGTATCAGTCCCAAGAGTTCATTAACTCTTTCTCTGTTTCCAATAAACAGGGCTATGGTCATCTAATCTTTGTGACATGACTGGCAAGTTTCACAAGATGTAAATTCAATACTGATTTAAATATGCATCTAAAATGTAACTTCAGCCAGTCGGGTCGCATTGATGTGACCTAGTCTACAATGCCTCAAGAAGGATTCGTTCATTTCTGAACTCTTCCTCTTGTGTGTGTTCTGTATACTAGGAACTGTAGTTTGATTTAGAACGTA
Source organism: Agapanthus africanus (assembly GCA_030015575.1). Taxonomy (NCBI): domain Eukaryota; kingdom Viridiplantae; phylum Streptophyta; class Magnoliopsida; order Asparagales; family Amaryllidaceae; genus Agapanthus; species Agapanthus africanus. The sequence continues at coordinate 296,507,207 of JASDDO010000031.1, forward strand.
AATGCTTTTAGATAACGTGCCTGAACCGATCAACTTTTGATATAGGAAATGTTCAAAACATTATCCATCAATACAAAATTTTATCAATTCTTTACTAATAAAGATACTGATATGATTTTGTATATCAGGTTCGGTATCTAATAGCATTTGTTCAGAAGCAATGTATTGGTAATACAGGATGACAGTGACCAACAGACTTGGCTGCAACACTTGCCCCGTTTTCTGTCTCATGAAACTTATCACCTGTTCTCAGTTTTTCTACCTTTTTGTAGCCCTATGAAACAGATTACATATCTGGGATCCGGTATCAAATACCCAGGATGCAGAGGATACAGAGAAACAGTTCTTTGTAATGAACACACCCGAAGGAGATGCATCATATGCACTTTCTTCGTTTGGGCGGCATAGGAATTCTGGTATTCCCCTATTTCCTGCTCTGTCTTATAACAATTATAAGTTGGAGCGGGACCAACGTTCCCCAGCTCAGAATAGCTAGCGGGATCGGTCAATACATCCATATTATTATCTTGATTAAGGCGTGATATGGTCGCTACCTGGAGAGAGAGAGAAGAAAACACTCTGCGTGCGCTCTTGCAAGATCAGATTGGTTATTTATTTTATCTAATCAGGATGGCTCCTACTGTTTTTATCAAATCTTCCTTCAAACCCTAAAAGGAAAGACTAGCCGGGATTAATTACATTCTACAAGTTCGCCAATCTTTCAGCCAGGCCAGTGTCGATACTTTGAGGGAGGTTCCCCGTGCTTTCGCACGGACCTAATTAATGTAAACCTCGTTTTCCCAGAGGCGTAACCCCGTTGACACCTTTCTAGACACCTACTTGATCGGCTAATTGCAAAATGCAAAACTCTCCCAGGAGTAACAATTACTCGCAGTGGGTATCGGGATCCAACTATCATATAGAAGGTATGCAATCTCATTGCAAATTTCAACACTTGAAACTCCCGATAAAGGTTTTTACCCCTAGCACCTACGACCTTGGCTAATGTCAACAAATCATAGGTACTAGTCAAGTTCTACCCGTCATTTCGTGATTAATTAGACCCACCCACATGACCCTTGGCTAAGGTCAACAAAGCCACATGACTGTCCTAACTAATCGCATCATATGCTGTGTAGGAAGACATCACTTAGCTACCGCACACTACGCCTCGGCTATGGTCGACAAACGTAGCACGAATACTAAGTACTCTACTTCCTAAAATGACGGAGGTTTGCGAATGGTTTTTAAGAAAACCTTTAACGCTTTGAACTTGATCTCGTTGCGGAATCAAATGGTTTTTAAATGGAATGTTTTTGAAGCTTTTCTAGTTTTGCTAAAGGGGTCACTCCCGGTGAAGGGATCGTCGGCCCTTTCCTCGTCGAATGAGGTGCGGGATATATCATATATATCACTGTGCAAAGAAGAAACTATAGAAGCAATCAAAAGACAAACCGACTGTGTAGCATCTGCCTGTTATTGCTAAAGGAGTCACTCCCGGTGAAGGGATCTCAGTCCTTTCCTCATCGAATAAGGTGCAGGATGTTCTACAAGGAACACCGCGATGCAAAGCATGAACTGTAGCTACATGTTTTATTTTTGAAATTCGATTCCAAAACATCAATTAGGTTTATTTTCTTTCATTAATCTCATTAAGGAATGTCCCATCATTTAAGTCCACCTAAACATCACAGATAAATCTAATGTACGCTTATGCCATCCGCATTCGCCTCGATGTCCCGTTTGCACAGTTAGGTTAGGTAACTAACGGCAGAGCGGGGCAGGGCTAGCGCGGGTGTAAAACATAAGCAACGTTTATATAATATATCATATATACTATATATAATATCTATCTAAACATATCACATGATCACATCACAGATAACGCAGCAGAAAATATCATATGAAATATTGGATACACTAGGATGTCCGTGTTTTTAATACGAGCCAGTATAAAACACGGATTCCACGGTCGTGATGAACAGCTAATCCCACACCCCTAGACCCCTACGAGAACGGCAAGCAACCCTACCAATTCTAGGGTTAGGAGACCCGGACTCGACTCCTCGAGTTGGTCTCCCACTGGACCCCGAAACACGGTTACTTGTGCTCCCCTCCTTGGGTCTATCCTAATGCGGAAAAGTAAATAATATACAAATGGTGACATCATCCGCAACCTGGAAGTGCCCCAATAAAAGAATATTACAAACAAGTTTTTACATGAATGAAAATGAAAAGCACTCATCTCACATAAAAAAACCCGTCTATTCAACCACGACGATCCAATATAACATATCCAGCAACACATAACATCACACGTCATCAGCGTAAGTAAATATGCACATCCCAATTGTCGTTGACATATAGCAACGAAACCGGCGACATCACATATTACACTTACGGTCACAGAAAAGAAAGTGTAAAACTATAACAGTTGGAATCCGCAACCACTTTAGACATCGCATGCCTAATCAAATGAAATACTTAGACATCGCATGCCTAACAATTATAAACCCCCCATTTTAGTCTCATTATCGAAAACACTTTTCAATATCATGTCGGGCAATTCAACAGGATTCCCGAAATTCTGATCGAATGCTCGTCGCAAACTTTAGTAGGCGGCTGCATCCCCGATACCGTCGATGAAGTGCACCAAGGCGGAACACCGCTACCGCGAGCACCCAAACGGACGCTTTCGGCGACGGGGTTCTCCTACAGTCACTTAGTCGGGTCTATGGGGTGAGGCTGTCTATTAAGTTTACCAGGCGAGTATCCGCGTACGCTACGTGATTGCGGCCGACTTTTGATCACATCAAAATTCCGTGGCAACCGATCAAGTGAGACTAAAGTGCTATGTTTATAACATTCATTCAGTTATCTCATAACTATTTGTTGATTCCAATTATTGTATCACATTCCAGATAAATAGAAAATGTTAAACTTTCCGATCGAACAATCGAACACCCATGTTTTCCCGATACAGCTCAACACATGAAATAAGTCTAAAAACATTCAGTTCGTGCCTCAGTACCAACGGTCCAGCCGTAGAAGGGTCAAGCCAATGCCTCACATGTGGCACGCCGTACTGCTCCAAACCTTAAGGTTCAAAGGGCAGTTCAAGACGGTCACATAATCGAGTTAAGGTTTGTTCTCTTCTAGAGGGACCATCGCGTTACTTGCACTACTTAGAACGACATTAAACTATGGAAAAGTCCAACAATTGGAAATTTCCCGGCAGGGAAAAAAGTGGGTATTTATATCCGGTCGAACTTTTTAACAAATTCTAAAATTATACGGAAAAGCACACAGACAAAATTAGACAATCCGATCGAAACACCGAGTCTCCAATACAACCCAGAAAACTCAACTCTTGAGTCAGATTTAAAAATTCCCAGAAAATACAGCAACAAAATATAAGAATTACAGTGCAGAAATAATTGTCAGAAGGGACCACGTGGCCGCGGAACCGCGGCATTAGGCAAGTAAGTGCACGGCGGCGCCCCGGCCGTCAACCCGACGGCCAAACGCGGAAACGGTGATAAACTTTAAATTTTGCGGACTTGGCAAACCGGCACCACCGCGCACTAAACCCCGGATCGTGCCATTAAACTAGTCTAAGCTAAGTAACAAGATAGGTTAGAGATGTACCGACTGATCCGAGTCCTCCGGTCTTCATCTCCACTCCGATCTCCTCGCGGGATCTCCGTCCGTCTCCTCCTCGTCGGAAAGGGCACCACGAAGCCGGGTACTTTTACGGGCTCCCACCTCAATACCGAGGCAACTCGCTCATGAAGCCGGCTACTCGACATGCTCAAGATATGCTGTAGGGAGTGTAGTGTAGAATCATAGCTCACTTTGGGGTTGGTTGCCATAGATGGAGGAATCGGATTAGGAAAAACGGTACTTTCATTTTTCCAAAACAAGAAGAAGAAGGAGATGAAGAATTCCTCCCAAAACTAAGATGAACTCTCTCATTCTTTTTCTTTCTCTCTTTTCTTTTTCTTCTTTCTTTTCTTTTTCTTCTTTCTTTCTTTCTACCATTTTTCATCAAGTGAGAAGAATAAGGTGGAGGAATGAATATGAAGCATAACCATAGAAGGAAGGTGAGTGTAGGAAAAGTAGAAAGGTGACTATATCCTAAACATCATCATAACAATCTTTCTTATCAACCTCAAATCCTTTCTAATCTCATTAATACAAATCAAGTGATGGTTGAAAAGAAAAGATGCTTTCATAATTAATCATCTTGCAAATAAGTCCTCCACTAAGTGTTATTTGCAAAACTGCAAATAACCCCCTCCATCAGAAAAGTCCGGCCGGGAAAGAACAAAGGAAAACCGGCCGGAACGGAAAGCAAACTGGCAACTCCAGAAAACTGGTCCCGTAATAAATTACAGGATAACCCCGATACTGTGCATACACACCTGCATTTGTATTCCGTCCGGATACAAATGCAAAGAGACAAAATCTACACTGTACTATACTAGGATCGGCTTAAACCAAAGCCGGCTAGTAAAATCCGTTCGATCCTGATCCGTGCAATACCGCACGTATCTGATCGAACGCTGCCATATAACTATACGGCCACTAGTACAAACCGTCCGATCCTGATCCGTGCAATACCGCACGTATCTGATCGGACCCTGCCATATCTCCATACGGCCTCTACAACGTTTCGCCCGAAAGCTTGAGTAACTGAAAGTGTGGTGGACTCTAAAGACTCGTCAATACTATGGCTGTGGATTTAACCACTAGCACGTCAGAGGTATAAGCCAATACGTGACGGGCCACCAGCTATTGACCAAAAGGGACGTCGATGAGGAAGCTCACCCCGACACCCAACTGAGCCTGTCAGTGACAATATCCGTACAGTCCGGTCCGTTCGTCTATGAGCATCGCATGGCGGGCCTAGGGGGTTGGTAAAAGTCAGACCCCCAAAAGCGGTACAAGTCGTGTAGGAGTGTAGCCCAGAACACCCTGAGATACTACTGGAATACCTACCAGTAAATCTCCTGCCTTGGCCAAGGTCTTTGTGTAATGGCTCTCCTAGACACAACGCGACCTCACCCCCAATACCGGGAGAGACGAACCCCCGAAGATCCGCTCACTGCCTCCATGTGGCTCGGGACTGTACCCAACTAAAACCTGTTTGCACGACTCCTTTGAGCCGTGGTAGGGTAGTAATCAAAGTACAGTGGGAACTCACACGAGACAAATGACGATCCCCAGGTCGATGAACTAACCTGCACACATTGTTGGAGATAGTGCCCTCAGAGTCAATTATTGGATCACAGGCACGTGATTGCAATGATTGAGGGAGGACCTATCCCGGTAGGACAGTCTTACTCGAGATGATAGTATGCTATCTGGTTTACCTTTATCATCGTGTACTGCTTTAGGTGACCTGACATGTCGCTATTGCACGTTGATAGAGCCCCTAGGATTCTTGCTTGACTACCGGCAGTATGAGGGCGATCATATACGTGGGAGCTGGTAGTCTATAAGCACATCCTTAAAAGGTCCCTAGTCGTAGGAGTTTCGAGACAGGGCATCGATACTCCAGAGTAGACTAGTGTATACAGTCGAGACCCCGACGAGGGGCGGTGGCCGGTCTCACAAGCCACTGGTGTCAGTTGGTTCACCTAAGATGTATACAGGTGCTCATTGGGTTATGAGTACACCGGACAGGACTCGCCGGGAACATGCTAGTTGGTCTTATACCAGACGTCAGATAGCAGTTCCCAGGTGACATGTGTACAGGTTAGTTCATCGACCTCGGGATCGTCATTTGTCTCGTGTGAGTTCCCACTGTACTTTGATTACTACCCTACCACGGCTCAAAGGAGTCGTGCAAACAGGTTTTAGTTGGGTACAGTCCCGAGCCACATGGAGGCAGTGAGCGGATCTTCGGGGGTTTCGTCTCTCCCGGTATTGGGGGTGAGGTCGCGCTGTGTCTAGGAGAGCCATTACACAAAGACCTTGGCCAAGGCAGTAGATTTACTGGTAGGTATTCCAGTAGTATCTCAGGGTGTTCTGGGCTACACTCCGACACGACTTGTACCGCTTTTGGGGGTCTGACTTTTACCAACCCCCTAGGCCCGCCATGCGATGCTCATAGACGAACGGACCGGACTGTACGGATATTGTCACTGACAGGCTCAGTTGGGTGTCGGGGTGAGCTTCCTCATCGACGTCCCTTTTGGTCAATAGCTGGTGGCCCGTCACGTATTGGCTTATACCTCTGACGTGCTAGTGGTTAAATCCACAGCCATAGTATTGACGAGTCTTTAGAGTCCACCACACTTTCAGTTACTCAAGCTTTCGGGCGAAACGCTGTAGAGGCCGTATGGAGATATGGCACTGTCCGATCAGATACGTGCGGTATCGCACGGATCAGGATCGGACGGTTTGTACTAGTGGCCGTATAGTTATATGGCAGCGTTCGATCAGATACGTGCGGTATTGCACGCATCAGGATCGGACGGATATTACTAGCCGGCTTTGGCTTAAGCCGGTCCTAGTTTAGTACAGTGTAGATTTTGTCTCATTGCATTTGTATCCGGACGGAATACAAATGCGGGTGTGTATGCACAGTGTGGGGTTTTCCTGTAATTTATTACGGGACCAGTTTTCTTGAGTTGCCATTTTGCTTTCCGTTCCGGCCGGTTTTCCTTTGTTCTTTCCCGGCCGGACTTTTCCGATGGAGGGGGTAATTTGCAGTTTTGCAAATTACTTTTGTGGAGGGGTTTTCTTGAAATTATGAGAGCATCTTTACTTTTCATGGTTTAATGAGATTTGAAATGGATTTGAGGTTGATTTGAGATTTAGTGATGATTATGTTCTTGGATGTGGTCACCCTCCTCCTTTTCCTACACTCACCTCCCTTCTTGCTTCATATGGTTTTCCTCCACCACATTATTCTCACTTGTTGCATAAGAAGTTTTTCATGGTTGAGAAAAGAAAGAGAAAAAAAAAAGAAGATGAGAGGTTTTCATTCTTGAGAGAGATTCATTCATCATCTCATTTTCTTACAAGAAAAATGCAAGCACCATTTTTCTTATCTTGTTTCCTCCATCACTTTCAAATGGCAACCACCCCAAAAGTGAGACATACATTATACATTATACTTTCTACAGCATATCTTGAGCATGTCGAGTTGCCGGCTTCATGCGCGAGTTGCCTCGGTATAGAGGTGGGAGCCCGTAAAAGTACCCGGCTTCGTGGTGCCCTTTCCGACGAGGAGGAGACGGACGGAGATCCCGCGAGGAGATCGGAGTGGAGATGAAGACCGGAGGACTTGGATCGTCGGTACATCTCTAACACTTTCTTGTTAGTAGCTTAGACTAGTTTAATGGTTACGATCCGGGGTTTAGTGCGCGGTGGTGCCGGTTTGCTAAGTCCGCAAAATTTAAGTTTACCACCGTTTCCGCGTTTGGCCGTCGGATTGACGGCCGGGGCGCCGCCGTGCACTTACAGTGGTATCAGAGCCTCGTCATTAACATAGTCTAGCTTGGTGTAATGTGTTTTTCTGTTTCGATCTATCGAATGTTCCAAAACTGCATTTTAGTTCGAATCAGTTTCTGTTGAAAATTTTTGGTCTCGGAAAATTTTTCAGGTTGTAAAATATTGATGTACTGGAAAATCTAAGAGTTCTGTAAAAATTTGACGATGTAACTCCACAGTTGGAGCGCGGAAGCGCCGCGAAACCCCACCACGTGCGGCCCTTCCGCCGCGCACTATTCACATCACATCACCAAATTTTTCCAGAGGCCTTCTGGGCTTAAAATATGGGTTTTGGAATATTAAAATTGGGCCCAGGATTTCTGTGAGTGCTACAGTTTTTGTTTGGGGGCCCACTTGTTAATTTTTGATCGATCGGATATTTTAAACACATTTTTCACAGTATTTACATTATATCTGCGACCGTGAATGTCACTCGATCGGTAAATCCTGTCTAACTGCTATAGCCCGGTTAGACGGATTTGCGAACGTGACTTTCACGTTGATGTTCTATGTTTATGCTGTGATGTTGCGGATCGGTCGTGGGGGATAGCCTGGATGCAATGCTAGTACTGTGCTGTTGTATTATGTACATTTGATATTGCGGGGCGAGCGTCCGACATGTGGACTGCCGTCACTGCCTGATTGTATTATTCTTTTGGGGCACGACCTGGTTGCGGTCGATGTACCCGGTGTTTGTATATTTTACTTTCTGTACTAGGATTACCCCGCGGTGGGGTGCACGGATGGCCGGGTTCCAGAGGGCAACAAGCCCGCATCTCATGGCATTGAGACGGAGGGGGCTTCACTCTGGGATTGGCGGGCTATTCGCCGCACTCGTAGGGGGTACAGGTTGACCCAGGAGGGGTGCCCAAGTTACCGGATTCCGTGAAGTGCTGGGTGGTCCATTCACGGTGCTGAAGGGGGCTGCCTCGCTTCAGGTTTTGGCGGGTGACTTGCCGCGCCCGTAGGGGTCTAGGATTTCATTGCACAGGCTATCCACACGACCAGGGGAACGTCGGGTTTCAGTAGTGGCTCTGTGAAACCCGGGGATCCCAGATATCTGTATTGTTTCTGTGATGCTGTTCATTCTCTGTGATGTTGCATTTCTTCCACGCCTTGAGCGAAATATAATATATTGGTATATATATTAGTAGATGTTGTATATGTTTTACATCCGCGCTAGTCCAGTCCCCGCTCTGTCGTTAGTTAGCTAACCTAACGGGTAATGACGGGACCCAGTGGCGAATGCGGATGGCATATACGTACGTCAGTATATTTTCGTTCTTTTTGGTGTGATCAATTGATGGGACTACATTGATTTGGATCAATGCAAGTTAAAAACAAACCTAATCTGATGTTGTTGGAACACTTTTCAAAAAGCTGTTATTGCAAGGACGTTCACTTTTGTTTTGCATCGTGGTATTCATTGGAATATCCTGCTCCTCAGTCGACGAGGCAAGGGCCGAGATCCCTTCACCGGGAGTGACCCCTTGGACAGAAGTTTGCGTCAGGGCATTAACTTCACTATAGCCGGTTACTTTTGCTTTGCATCGTGGTATTCATTTGGAATATCCTGCACCCCATTCTACGGGGAAAGAGCCGAGATCCCTTCACCGGGAGTGACCTCTTTAGTAAAGGTTTTCGTCACTATATTTTCTAAAAAGCTATCCGTTCCTTCAACGATATCAAGTTCATTACGTTAAAGGTTTTCGCCAGAAACCATTCGTAGCCCTCCGTCGTTTCAGACGGGTAGCACGTAGTATTCATGCTATGTTTGTTGACCTTCGTCAAGGCATAGTGCATGGTAGCTGCTTGTTACCTTTCTGCTGCATAGGTAGATGCGTTGGTTTGGGACAGTCGTATAGCCTTGTTGACCTTCGTCAAGGGCTTGTACGGGTGGGTTCAAATTAACCTGGACAATGACGGGTAGAACTTGACATGTGACTTATGATTTGTTGACCTTCGCCAAGGTCATAAGAGCATGGGGCAGAAATCACATCGGGAGTTTCAAAAGTACTGAAACTTGCCAGATATGCGCATACCTTCTGGAGTGTGATGACGTGAGCGGATTCCGTCACGTTATCATGCGATGAGAGTTGGATCCCGATTCCCACTGATGAGTTAGTTTACTCCTCGGGTGACCCCGACTAATTCTACTTTCAGGTTTGGAGGAGAATTTGAGGTACAGTGGGAGGTTTCCAGATTAGATAAATTGGTAACCATTCTGATCTAGGTTAGAGTGCACGCTGAGTGTTTCTTTTCTCTCTCTCTTTGGCAGCGACCATTGACCCGACCCTAAGATTTTGACTCAGTGACCAAGTTGACCGAACCTTCTTAACACTGGCTTTTGGATTGTCAGAGTTGCAGACCTCATTGCCACTCCTGCTTTTACCCTTTTCTCCAGGACACCCCGTATTACTACGAACGTCCACTTCCATTGGACAAAACCATCGTATGGTTAGATACGAACTCGAAAGAATTTATTCGAGGATGGTTTCCGGTTCTGGAGAAAACGGATAGGATTATTCAGTTGTCTTTTCCTTTTACCCTCTCTCAGGTTACGAGTACTCCTTGGTTTAGGGGTAGTACACCTATTACGCAAATTGGATTGTCTTCTTCCAAACCTTAGGCTGGTGCCGACCGGTAGGGAATGAAGAAAACCAGTTAGCCTAAACGGTGTACAGAAGGTATTAAGTTCAGACAAAGCAAGGGATTAGTAAGAGGGCAAAGTAAATTGCGACTGCTATTCACGACCAAACCAAGTATTTCTTCGCCAATCCTAAATCACCTTTGTATTTCTCCAGGACACTCCGTATCACTACGAAGATCCCATTTTATTGGATAATCCATCGTATGGTTATATACGAACTCGAAAGGAACTTGTTCCAGTTCGGGGATGGATTCTGGTCCAGGAGAAATAGGAATAAAGTACATTCAGGTGTCTTTTATCTTCACCTTCTCTCGCGTTGCGAGTGCTCCTAGGATTAGGACAGTACACCCATTATGCTTATTGGATAGTCTTCTTCCAAACCATAGGCTGGTGCCGAACGGTAGGGAAGGAAGAAAACCATTTGGCCTAAGGGGTGTGCAGAAGGTAATGACTAAAGACATATAAAGGGATTTGGAGAGGTGGCAAAGAATTATACGGTTATAGTTGTGAATCTGGATAATGGAAGAGGCATTATTAGGAATACCAGGAAACCCCAACGAAACATTTCAATGTTTCAGGTTCACTGTGTACTGTTAAAAGAAAACTGATTTCCCGATTAGACACTTACTCCAGGGTATGTATTTACCAGGTATGATTCTCACATCTGTATGGTTTTACAGATGATGAGTGGGAGTAAGTTATTGGGAATTGGGTGATCATCCTCATTATATCGGGATTCGTTGTAATTGGTGATATTTGAGGATGCCACCTGGGTTGTTTGCCGGTCGGCAAATATTTGGTTTTGAATATCCGCTGTTGTGCACCAATTTCAAATTGATATATCTGTACGTCTATTTTCATAGAGTGAGATATACCTTTTGATATTATGTCGATAACATTTACCTATATCAGTGGATGGTTAGGTAAGGAGCATTGAACAGCGGTGTAATTCTTCTTAACCATAAGTACAGTTTTCAACCTACGACACACAGTGAATGAGTTATCAGACTCAAGGGACTTATACAGAGTATTGTATATTGTCCAGGGTCCATCAGGACAAAGGGGTTGGTTCTCGTACTATATTCGGTTTACTTATGACTTCTCTAGTTTTTAGACAAGTGTTTCGTGTAAACACAGGGTCTGAATTTTGAGAAGTTATAGGTATTTGAATAAAGTAGAGAACCAGGTGTTGCAAGTATCGGGATTCTTCAAAGTGATCGAAGATGTAGATACTTGTGTATGGTATTCAGTTGATAGTAATGATTAAGAGAAATTGCTTCTCTTTCAGGTTACTCATAATTGGAAAGCATTCCTAAGTTAAGTAACGCTGATCGGCCTCTCTCCATTTAGTTGACATGCACTGGAGATAGCTGCATGATTTGAATCTGGTTCAATTAAATCAGTGCCTCTGGTTCTATATTGGATATAGAACAGTTCATATCTTAACGTTGTTAAGGTACGGGGAGTTGTCTGGCTTATGATTAAAACCAGACTCTGGATAACTCAAGGCACGTTTCTGTAATGGCTATTTGTGGGTTGACCCAGGCTATGACGAGGGTTGACTTTCTACCATCTGGAAGATCAATAGAAATATTGTTCAAGACTCACCACAGTTTTATTAAAAATGGATTTTTTTCAAAAACAGCAGTGGGATTATGGTAGAACTGGAAGTGATTCCAGAACCGCAAACGATTACTGAAGATTTGATAAGGAACCTAAAGATTCAATCTGATTTGACATTCCATTGGCCACTCCGCAGATAAGGTGGGTAACTTCAGCCACCCGAGAGGTACTCCGGTAGCCTCAAGGACGGTGACAGGGAAGTTCTTGTTTACCCACACTTACCATTGCTGTTGTTCCAGGCTGCGAGACCAGGCGGGAGGATGAGTATAGCGTCGTTCTAAACTAGTTTTAGAAGTGTACGTCTATATGACTCTGCCAGAGGGTTGTCGTAGTCAGTGGGAGCAGTGGAAGCATTGGTGGACATCAGGCTTATGTATAGACTAAAGCAGATGTAGCGGAGATAGATCATCTATTTCTGATGTAACAGTCATAGGTTTGACGTCATCAGAATAGGGGATGGATCTGTTGAGAAGGTAGTAGGGTGTGATATCCTGGTATTTGGATGACATACACATAGTAGGAAAAGAAACTCCTATACTACGATCGGTTATATTTTGGTCGTCACACAATGGTTTCTCCACAAAGGACTTGGACATTATATCAGACATACTGGTTACTAGATCTATGGTTTTAGATCTAGATTTGGGTGGTTTCCTAATCTGGGTACCTTGACAGCATTCTATGAGTATTTAGAATGGACGACTCCTGGCACGGTAGTACACCTGCAGGTAATGGAGTCACCCTCTCTAAAGGTGTCTTACAGACTAAAGGGGAGAGGGATGTGCATGATTGGCAGATCACTTGCTTAGGCAATTGAGTCAATCATGAAATGTCAAGTACCACACCAGATGTTGTTCTTGCAGTAGATGCAATAAGTTGATATTCATCCAATCCTGGAGAAACAGTCGGAGGCAGTTTTAGAACATAAGTGGCTGTTCTAGGGATATGATAACGAAAGCCCCATTCGGGAAACAGTTATCATTCCAGGCTTCCAAGGTGACATGGACAACAAGAAGGTTGTCAGAGTTATAGTTTTCCCTCCTGCGAGGGGCAGTATTTTGGACAGGTGGTCCAAGGCAATACTGAGGGAGGCTTGTCGCAGGATACTGATTAAGTTCAGTTGACGATACAGTCTAAGAAGTTTGGATTTGGAGTTCATTTATGAGCTAGGTCCCATCAGACATCCAGACATTCTAAGACAGGTATTGCTCATTTCGGGAGATGGCTTTCTCCGCGAGCTTGAGATTTAGAGAGACATAGAAAGAAACATCAAGGCGGATCCACTCACTGAGGCTATTCCTCGACCGCAATAGTTTCACAAACGGGATTTGTAAGACTGACTAGTAGAGGAGTTGGGTGTTCGGTATCACACGGGCTGTGAGTATGCGACATCGCAATAATTAGCCTTGAGTGCAAGTGGGAGATTGTTGGAGATAGTGCCCTCAGAGTCAATTATTGGATCACAGGCACGTGATTGCAATGATTGAGGGAGGACCTATCCCGGTAGGACAGTCTTACTCGAGATGATAGTATGCTATCTGGTTTACCTTTATCATCGTGTACTGCTTTAGGTGACCTGACATGTCGCTATTGCACGTTGATAGAGCCCCTAGGATTCTTGCTTGACTACCGGCAGTATGAGGGCGATCATATACGTGGGAGCTGGTAGTCTATAAGCACATCCTTAAAAGATCCCTAGTCGTAGGAGTTTCGAGACAGGGCATTGATACTCCAGAGTAGACTAGTGTATACAGTCGAGACCCCGACGAGGGGCGGTGGCCGGTCTCACAAGCCACTGGTGTCAGTTGGTTCACCTAAGATGTATACAGGTGCTCATTGGGTTATGAGTACACCGGACAGGACTCGCCGGGAACATGCTAGTTGGTCTTATACCTGACGTCAGATAGCAGTTCCCAGGTGACTTGTGTACAGGTTAGTTCATCGACCTGGGGATCGTCATTTGTCTCGTGTGAGTTCCCACTGTACTTTGATTACTACCCTACCACGGCTCAAAGGAGTCGTGCAAACAGGTTTTAGTTGGGTACAGTCCCGAGCCACATGGAGGCAGTGAGCGGATCTTCGGGGGTTTCGTCTCTCCCGGTATTGGGGGTGAGGTCGCGCTGTGTCTAGGAGAGCCATTACACAAAGACCTTGGCCAAGGCAGGAGATTTACTGGTAGGTATTCCAGTAGTATCTCAGGGTGTTCTGGGCTACACTCCGACACGACTTGTACCGCTTTTGGGGGTCTGACTTTTACCAACCCCCTAGGCCCGCCATGCGATGCTCATAGACGAACGGACCGGACTGTACGGATATTGTCACTGACAGGCTCAGTTGGGTGTCGGGGTGAGCTTCCTCATCGACGTCCCTTTTGGTCAATAGCTGGTGGCCCGTCACGTATTGGCTTATACCTCTGACGTGCTAGTGGTTAAATCCACAGCCATAGTATTGACGAGTCTTTAGAGTCCACCACACTTTCAGTTACTCAAGCTTTCGGGCGAAACGCTGTAGAGGCCGTATGGAGATATGGCACGGTCCGATCAGATACGTGCGGTATCGCACGGATCAGGATCGGACGGTTTGTACTAGTGGCCGTATAGTTATATGGCAGCGTTCGATCAGATACGTGCGGTATTGCACGCATCAGGATCGGACGGATATTACTAGCCGGCTTTGGCTTAAGCCGGTCCTAGTTTAGTACAGTGTAGATTTTGTCTCATTGCTTTTGTATCCGGACGGAATACAAATGCGGATGTGTATGCACAGTGTGGGGTTTTCCTGTAATTTATTACGGGACCAGTTTTCTTGAGTTGCCATTTTGCTTTCCGTTCCGGCCTGTTTTCCTTTGTTCTTTCCCGGCCGGACTTTTCCGATGGAGGGGGTAATTTGCAGTTTTGCAAATTACTTTTGTGGAGGGGTTTTCTTGAAATTATGAGAGCATCTTTACTTTTCATGGTTTAATGAGATTTGAAATGGATTTGAGGTTGATTTGAGATTTAGTGATGATTATGTTCTTGGATGTGGTCACCCTCCTCCTTTTCCTACACTCACCTCCCTTCTTGCTTCATATGGTTTTCCTCCACCACATTATTCTCACTTGTTGCATAAGAAGTTTTTCATGGTTGAGAAAAGAAAGAGAAAAAAAAAAGAAGATGAGAGGTTTTCATTCTTGAGAGAGATTCATTCATCATCTCATTTTCTTACAAGAAAAATGCAAGCACCATTTTTCTTATCTTGTTTCCTCCATCACTTTCAAATGGCAACCACCCCAAAAGTGAGACATACATTATACATTATACTTTCTACAGCATATCTTGAGCATGTCGAGTTGCCGGCTTCATGCGCGAGTTGCCTCGGTATAGAGGTGGGAGCCCGTAAAAGTACCCGGCTTCGTGGTGCCCTTTCCGACGAGGAGGAGACGGACGGAGATCCCGCGAGGAGATCGGAGTGGAGATGAAGACCGGAGGACTTGGATCGTCGGTACATCTCTAACACTTTCTTGTTAGTAGCTTAGACTAGTTTAATGGTTACGATCCAGGGTTTAGTGCGCGGTGGTGCCGGTTTGCTAAGTCCGCAAAATTTAAGTTTACCACCGTTTCCGCGTTTGGCCGTCGGATTGACGGCCGGGGCGCCGCCGTGCACTTACACACATGTCACCAGGGAACTGCCATCTGACGTCTGGTATATGACCAACTAGCATGTTCCCGGCGAGTCCTGTCCGGTGTACTCATAACCCAATGAGCACCTGTATACATCTTAGGTGATCTAACTGACACCAGTGGCTTGTGAGACCGGCCACCGCCCCTCGTCGGGGTCTCGACTGTATACACTAGTCTACTAATGGAGTATCGATGCCCGGTCTCGAAACTCCCACGACTAGGGACCTTTTAAGGATATGCTTGTAGACCCCCAGCTCCCACTTATATGATCGCCCTCATACTGCTGGTGGTCAAGCAAGAATCCTAGGGGCTCTATCAACGTGTAATAGCGACGTGTCAGGTCACCTAAAACAGTACACGATGATAAAGGTAAACCAGATAGCATACTATCATCTTGAGTAAGACTGTCCTACCGGGATAGGTCCTCCCTCAATCATTGCAATCACGTGCCTGTGATCCAATAATTGACTCTGAGGGCACTATCTCCAACAATGCATGCAAATGCCGCGGTTCCGCCTCGCTATTATCGATTCAGGTGCTCGGGATTCACACTAATTCTTAGAAATTCCTGCTTGGTTTTCTGCATATTTTTAATTCTAAAAAATCCTCGTTTTCAAAAAATGTACAGAGAGCAACTTTGAATTAGGGTTTCGGTTCGATCGGACTTCTAACTCCGTCTACGCATCGCCTAAGGTTCTAGCCAGGCTCTGATACCATTGTAGGGTTCCTAGGCACACTAATGAGGTCTCACAAGTGATCAAACATGGCTAATTCAAAATTTTCCATGTGCCTACAAACCCTAATACGGACCTTTAACTAGATGTATAGGCGATGCAAGCAAGCAAACGAATTTATTGCTAAAAGAAAGTGACTACAACCTTTGTAGATCCGGTTCTCCTCCTCCATGGTTCCGTGATGAAGTCCCCTCACTGTCCATATCGGATCCCGGAATCTAGCATCGGCTTCATCGGAGAAATGGGCGGGCTTGGTCGTCGGCTTCGATGCCGAAGATGATCTACGTCGAGGCAACACAAGATCAAGCTCCAACTTCACCAAGATATGAAACGTGTGAAGAAAAAACACCCTATACTACTTGGGTAAGAGGTAGAGGATGAATAAATAGGAAGTGGGTTCACTTTAGAATTGGATTTCTCACTCTTTTTCTCAAGTTGC
The DNA here is from genome assembly GCA_030015575.1 of Agapanthus africanus. Lineage (NCBI taxonomy): Eukaryota > Viridiplantae > Streptophyta > Magnoliopsida > Asparagales > Amaryllidaceae > Agapanthus > Agapanthus africanus. The sequence goes on from JASDDO010000031.1 coordinate 296,523,815, forward strand.
CATTGATGAAGGCGAGGTATTCTTCTTATTGAAGATGATGAAGAAGAAGAAAGAATATGATAAGTATTTTTAAAAATAGAAAATGAAATGATACTTATCATATATCCAACCATGGTTTAGTGTAGAGAATTAACTAAGGTTAGTTGAATGGTTAGGGTTAGGAGAAGAAGACAAGAATGGTCACTTAGTCAAAGATGCATGAAGCATCAAGAAGCTTCATGTTTGAAAGAAACCATTTTGTTTTCTTTTTCCAAAATAAATAGATAAATAAATAAGTGAGTAAATCAAAACCCTAATCATTAACATAACCATGGTTAATTCTTTACACAAACCCAAGTTTGCATGTATCATCAAACATGATACAAACAAGTGCACAAAAGTATATCACATATACAACTTGTGCATTTCAAGTGAGAAAATCCATTTAAAGTGAACCAATACTAGTTAATGCAAAGTAATATATCAAATATATAATTATGCATTAAATCATTAAATCAATACTTGATTTAACGATCCGGTCATATCGCATATAACAGACTAGTATCCAATGTATCGGCTTATCGAATCAATCCTTGATTCCATAACTAGGTTATATCGCATACAACCAATCGATATATTCATCGCGAGAATGGAATACGGTATCACATACACGCATTATTCTCGGTCCCGCACATATCTCATATGCGCTCCTATTTCGTTTCGCTTGAGCCAGGAAACCTCTGTGTAGGACTCTAAAGACTCGTCAATACGCCGGCAGCAGGTGATGATCATATCAAACACCCACAAGCCGCAAGCGGTCTGCTAAACGTAACGGCCACCCGGGTATTGAGCGATCAGAAGATCGACGAGCAAGCCCGCTCACACTACTGTGAATCCAACCAGTAACACTTACCGTATAGTCCGGTCTGTTCGTCTGATATGTCGCATATCTCGCCTAGGGGTGGTAAACGTCAGACCCCAGTAGCTTGATAAGTCATGCCGACGTAAGGTCCATAAAATTCGTGAAACTAATGATAACTCTTACCAGTATATCACTGCAACCCTGGCCAGGGATTTCCTGTTATGGCCAGTCGTGCATAGCGCAACATCAACCCCCAATACCGGGAGAGACGAATCCCCTCCTATCGCTCATTGCCTCCATGTGAATCGGGACTGTACCTAAAAACCACCTGTTTGCACGACTCCGTAGAGCCGTGGTAGGGTGGAAATCAAAGCACAGTGGGAGACACACAAGACTCTATGACGATCTCGGGTCAACAGATTAAGCTGTACCAGTGTCACCAGAGAACCGCCATCTGACGTGAGGTATAATACCATCTGGGAGTTCTCGGCGAGTCCGTTCAGTGTACCCAGTCTCCATTGAGCACCCGCATACCATCTCTGATGTCAAACACCAATGGATATGGGATCATCCATCGCCCATCGCAAGGGTCGAGAAGATATACGCTAGTCTACTCTGGAATATCGATATTCCCACGACTAGGAACAATGAAGGATGTACTCATCGACTACCCAGGCCCTACTAGTATGATCTGCATCATAGTCCTGGAAGTCGAGTACACATCCTAAGGGCTTAATCAACATGTAATCAGAGAGACAGAAAGTATACATGTTGAGATAAAGAGCAACCAGATAGCGTACTATAATGTCGAGCAAGAAAGTCCTACCTATATATGTCCCAGCATCCACTACAATATACATCTAATGTACAGTAATGGCCTCTAGGGCATACATATAACTAACAATCTCCCACTTGCACTAGGGCCATCTGTAGAAGTGGTTGTAGTATCTAATACTTAACCATCCCATAAATGTCTCTCTTTGGGAAAAGGCCTTCGTGAGTGGATCCGCCGTGTTGTCCTATGAGTCTACTCTCCTAACCTCGATCAACCTGGAGATCAACTATCTCCATGATCAGGTGATGCTGCCTCAGAATATGTCTGGGTCACTGATGGGACCAGGGTTCCAGGGCCAAAACCACTCTTCCATTGTCGTACAACGGTAGGAACCTAGTTCATCTTATGAACCAATATACACCCAAACTGCCTCTTTGGTAGTATCTTAAAAAGCGATGTTACCAGCCTTTATCGTCTAGTTTGCCACGGTATCTAGCTTGGAACTCTTCCAACATACCGTCCCTTTACTGAGGGTAAAGACAATGCCTGCGACTGACATTCAGTCGTCCTTATCACCCTGGAACCTTTCCAGTGATTCTCCCCAGAATCAACTAATACTATCTTACTATTGCTAGTGAGAATCCTAACATCCATTTAGATCTATCTCATAGATCCAAAACCTAGGATTTAGGAGGTATCACTTTGATCCTATTGGAGAATCCTTGTGATAAGCGGAGATTGACCGAGCGTAGTATAGGAAACTCTTTTCCTATCAAGAGTATGTCGTCCACGTACAATACGAGGATGAGCACCTTACTCTCTACTCCCTTTTTGTATATACAAGGTTCGTCTACCATTTTGATGAAGTCAAACACTTTGACTATCACACCAAAACAGACGTTCCAACTCCGTGATGCCTGCTTTATTATGTAAAGCAACTTGCACACGTTTCCGCTGCTCCCACTGTTTACGAAGCCCTCTGGCTGTGTTCTTATAGTTGTTCTCTTCTAAATCATTATTTAGAAAAGTAGTCATGGCACCCAACCACCAGATATCGCAGTTATGGTATGTAGCAGTGGCAAGTAGGATCTGGATGGACTTAAGCACAGCTACTGGAAAAGGTTTCATCATTATCCACGCCTGGTCGATGACGAAAACCTTTAACTAGTGTATCTTTGAAAGTCTCAACTTTTCCATCTACACCAAGTAATCTTCTTAAGATATACTTGCTCCTGATGGGGATTTAACCCTTCAGATATCGCAACCAAAGTCTATAATTTTTTGGTGTACATGGATTCCATCTCAGATCGCTAAGCATCCATCCATTCAAACAGAGACGCAACTCTCGATGGCCTGCTCGAATCTAGTTGGGTCATCATCTCATGATGCAATCCTCGCTCCCACTGTCATAGAGAAACCGAAGTATCTCTCAGGCAGGTGAGGAACCCCACCAGATCGGCGGAAAGGCTGAGGTTCGTCGGGGACTATTGAATCCTTTGGTTCTGTCAAATCATCAGCTGCAGTTTTGTATAGCTGGAACCTTTCCAGTTCTACAGAACTGACCTTGCCTTGATTTTGTCCGGATTTTGCTTCTGACATAGGCCGGACAATCCCAAATCATAACTTTCTTAAGAGATGGGTTCTTTCCATACCATATCTTATATGGAGTGGTAGGCATTGATTTGAATCGAACCCTATTCAATAGGTATGCAACTTCATAAGTGCATAACTCCCTAAAAAAAACAGGTAACTCTGTGATACTCATCAAAGAGCACACCATATCCAATATGGTGCGATTGCTCCACCCCGATACACCGTTGTGCTATGGTGCATTCAGAGGAGTAATACTGAGAGAGAATCTCATTTTCTTTTAGAATAATCCAGGAATTCTATGCACAAGTATTCTCCTCCCTGATCTTATCATAGGACATAATACTTATACCTGGTTTTTGGTTCTCTATTTCTAACTTATATTCTGTGAATACCCCAAAAGCTTCGGACTTATGTTTCAACAGGAACATATGACTGAATCTTGAGAGATTATCAGAGAATATAATGAAGTATAAAGAACCAGTCCGGGCATGTGTAGACAGGAGACCTTACATACATCATCATGTATCAGTCCCAAGAGTTCATTAACTCTTTCTCTGTTTCTAATAAACAGGTTTATGGTCATCTAATCTTTGTGACATGACTGGCAAGTTTCACAAGATGTAAATTCAATACTGAGTTAAATATGCATCTAAAATGTAACTTCAGCCAGTCGGGTCGTATTGATGTGACCTTGTCTACAATGCCTCAAGAAGGATTCGTTCATTTCTGAACTCTTCCTCTTGTGTGTGTTCTGTATACTAGGAACTGTAGTTTGATTTAGAACGTCAATGCTTTTAGATAACGCACCTGAACCGATCAACTTTTGATATAGGAAATGTTCAAAACATTATCCATCAATACAAAATTTTATCATTTCTTTACTAATAAAGAGACTGATATGATTTTGTATATCAGGTTCGGTGTCTAATAGAATTTGTTCAGAATCAATGTATTGGTAATACAGGGTGACAGTGACCAACAGACTTGGCTGAACACTTGCCCCGTTTTCTGTCTCATGAAACTTATCACCTGTTCTCAGTTTTTCTACCTTTTTGTAGCCCTATGTAACTGATTACATATCTGGGATCCGGATCCAGTATCAAACACCCAGGATGCAGAGGATACTGAGAAACAGTTCTTTGTAATGAACACACCCGAAGGAGATGCATCATATACACTTTCTTCGTTTGGGCGGCATAGGAATTCTGGTATTCCCCTATTTCCTGCTCTGTCTTATAACATATAAGTTGGAGCGGGACCAACGTTCCCCAGCTCAGAATAACAAGCGGGATCGGTCAATACATCCATATTATTATCTTGATTAAGGCGTGATATGGTCGCTACCTGGAGAGAGAGAGAAGAAAACACTTTGCGTGCGCTCTTGCAAGATCAGATTGTTTATTTATTTTATCTAATCAGGATGGCTCCCACTGTTTTTATCAAATCTTCTTTCAAACCCTAAAAGGAAAGACTAGCCGGGATTAATTACACTCTACATGTTCGCCAATCTTTCAGCCAGGCCAGTGTCGGTACTTTGAGGGAGGATCCCCGTGCTTTCACACGGACCTAATAAATGTAAACCTCGTTTTCCCAGAGGCGTAACCCCGTTGACACCTTTCTAGACACCTACTTGATCGGCTAATTGCAAAGTGCAAAACTCTCACATGAGTAACAATTACTCGCAGTGGGTATCGGGATCCAACTATCATATAGAAGGTATGCAATCTCATTGCAAATTTCAACACTTGAAACTCCAGATAAAGGTTTTTACCCCTAGCACCTACGACCTTGACTAAGGTCAACAAATCATAGGTACTAGTCAAGTTCTACCCGTCATTTCGTGATTAATTAGACCCACCCACATGACCCTTGGCTAAGGTCAACAAAGCCACATGACTGTCCTAACTAATCGCATCATATGCTGTGTAGGAAGACATCACTTAGCTACCGCACACTACGCCTCGGCTATTGTCGACAAACGTAGCACGAATACTAAGTACTCTATTTCCAAAAATGACGGAGGGTTGCGAATGGTTTTTAAGAAAACCTTTAACGCTTTCAACTTGATCTCGTTGCGGAATCAAATGGTTTTTAAATGAAATGTTTTTGAAGCTTTTCTTGTTTTGTTAAAGGGGTCACTCCCGGTGAAGGGATCGTCGGCCCTTTCCTCGTCGATTGAGGTGCGGGATATATCATATATATCACTGTGCAAAACAGAAACTATAGAAGCAATCAAAAGACAAACCGACTGTGTATCATCTGCCAGTTATTGCTAAAAGAGTCACTCCCGGTGAAAGGATCTCAGTCCTTTCCTCATCGAATAAGGTGTAGGATGTTCTACAAGGAACACCGTGATGCAAAGCATGAACTATAGCTACATGTTTTATTTTTGAAATTCGATTCCACAACATCAATTAGGTTTATTTTCTTTCATTAATCTCATTAATGAATGTCCCATCATTTAAGTCCACCTAAACATCACAGATAAATATAATTTACGCTTATGCCATCCGCATTTGCCTCGATGTCCCGTTTGCACCGTTAGGTTAGGTAACTAACGGCAGAGCGGGGCAGGGCTAGCGCGGGTGTAAAACATAAGCAACGTCTATATAATATATCATATATACTATATATAATATCTATCTGAACATATCACATGATCACATCACAGATAACGCAACAGAAAATATCATATGAAATATTGGATATACTAGGATGTCCGTGTTTTTAATACGAGCCAGTATAAAACACGGATTCCACGGTCGTGATGAACAGCCAATCCCACACCCCTAGACCCCTACGAGAACGGCAAGCAACCCTACCAATTCTAGGGTTAGGAGACCCGGACTCGACTCCTCGAGTTGGTCTCCCACTGGACCCCGAAACACGGTTACTTGTGCTCCCCTCCTTGGGTCTATCCTAATGCGGAAAAGTAAATAATATACAAATGGTGACATCATCCGCAACCTGGAAGTGCCCCAATAAAAGAATATTACATACAAGTTTTTACATGAATGAAAATGAAAAGCACTCATCTCACATAAAAAAACCCGTCTATTCAACCACGACGATCCAATATAACATATCCAGCAACACATAACATCACACGTCATCAACGTAAGTAAATATGCACATCCCAATTGTCGTTGACATATAGCAACGAAACCGGCGACATCACATATTACACTTACGGTCATAGAAAAGAAAGTGTAAAACTATAACAGTTGGAATCCGCAACCACTTTAGACATCGCATGCCTAATCAAATGAAATACTTAGACATCGCATGCCTAACAATTATAAACCCCCCATTTTAGTCTCATTATCGAAAACACTTTTCAATATCATGTCAGGCAATTCAAACGGATTCCCGAAATTCTGATCGAATGCTCGTCGTAAACTTTAGTAGGCGGCTGCATCCCCGATACCGTCGACGAAGTGCACCAAGGCGGAACACCGCTACCGCGAGCACCCAAACGGACGCTTTCGGCGACGGGGTTCTCCTACAGTCACTTAGTCGGGTCTATGGGGTGAGGCTGTCTATTAAGTTTACCCGGCGAGTATCCGCGTACGCTACGTGATTGTGGCCGACTTTTGATCACATCAAAATTCCGTGGCAACCGATCAAGTGAGACTAAAGTGCTATGTTTATAACATTCATTCAGTTATCTCATAACTATTTGTTGATTCCAATTATTGTATCACATTCCAGATAAATAGAAAATGTTAAACTTTCCGATCGAACAATCGAACACCCATGTTTTCCCGATACAGCTCAACACATGAAATAAGTCTAAAAACATTCAGTTCGTGCCTCAGTACCAACGGTCCAGCCGTAGAAGGGTTAAGCCAACGCCTCACATGTGGCACGCCGTACTGCTCCAAACCCTAAGGTTCAAAGGGCAGTTCAAGACGGTCAGATAATCGAGTTAAGGTTTGTTGTCTTCTAGAGGGACCATCGCGTTACTTGCACTACTTAGAACGTCATTAAACTATGGAAAAGACCAACAATTGGAAATTTCCCGGCAGGGAAAAAAGTGGGTATTTATATCCGGTCAAACTTTTTAACATATTCTAAAATGATACGGAAAAGCACACAAACAAAATTAGACAATCCGATCGAAACACCGAGTCCCCAATACAACCCAGAAAACTCAACTCTTGAGTCAGATTTAAAAATTCCCAGAAAATACAGCAACAAAATATAAGAATTAATGTGCAGAAATAATTGTCTGAAGAGACCACGTGGCCGCGGAACCGCCGCATTAGGCATGCAAATGCCGCGGTTCCGCCTCGCTATTATCGATTCACGTGCTCGGGATTCACAGTAATTCTTAGAAATTCCTGCTTGGTTTTCTGCAAATTTTTAATTCTAAAAATCCCCGTTTTCAAAAAATGTACAGAGAGCAACTTTGAATTAGGGTTTCGGTTCGATCGGACTTCTAACTCCATCTACGCATCGCCTAAGGCTCTAGCTAGGCTCTGATACCTCTGTAGGGTTCCTAGGCACACTAATGAGGTCTCACAAGTGATCAAACATGGCTAATTCAAAATTTTCCATGTGCCTACAAACCCTAATACGGACCGTTAACTAGATGTATAGGCGATGCAAGCAAGCAAACGAATTTATTGCTAAAAGAAAGTGACTACAACCTTTGTAGATCTGGTTCTCCACCTCCATGGCTCCGTGATGAAGTCCCCTCGCTGTCCATATCGGATCCCGGACTCTAGCATCGGCTTCATCGGAGAAATGGGCGGGCTAGGTTGTCGGCTTCGATGCCGAAGATGATCTACGTTGAGGCAACACAAGATCAAGCTCCAACTTCACCAAGCAATGAAACGTGTGAAGAAAACACCCTATACTACTTGGCAAGAGGTAGAGGATGAATAAATAGGAAGTGGGTTCACTTTAGAATTGGATTTCTCACTCTTTTTCTCAAGTTGCCATTGATGAAGGCAAGGTTTTCTTCTTGTTGAAGATGATGAAGAAGAAGAAAGAATATGATAAGTATTTTTAAAAATAGAAAATGAAATGATACTTATCATATATCCAATCATGGTTTAGTGTAGAGAATTAACTAAGGTTAGTTGAATGGTTAGGGTTAGGAGAAGAAGACAAGAATGGTCACTTAGTCAAAGATGCATGAAGCATCAAGAAGCTTCATGTTTGAAAGCAACCATTTTGTTTTCTTTTTCCAAAATAAATAGATAAATAAATAAGTGAGTAAATCAAAACCCTAATCATTAACATAACCATGGTTAATTCTTTACACAAACCCAAGTTTGCATGTATCATCAAACATGATACAAACAAGTGCACAAAAGTATATCACATATACAACTTGTGTATTTCAAGTGAGAAAATCCATTTAAAGTGAACCAATACTAGTTAATGCAAAGTAATATATCAAATATATAATTATGCATTAAATCATTAAATCAATACTTGATTTAACGATCCGGTCATATCGCATATAACCGACTAGTATCCAATGTATCGGCTTATCGAATCAATCCTTGATTCGATAACTAGGTTATATCGCATACAACCAATCGATACATTCATCACGAGAATGGAATACGGTATCACATACACGCATTATTCTCGGTCCCGCACATATCTCATATGCGCTCCTATTTCGTTTCGCTTGAGCCAGGAAACCTCTGTGTAGGGCTCTAAAGACTCGTCAATACGCCGGCAGCTGGTGATGATCATATCAAACACCCACAAGCCGCAAGCGGTCTGCTAAACGTAACGGCCACCCGGGTATTGAGCAATCAGAAGATTGACGAGTAAGCCCGCTCACAATCCTGTGAATCCAACCAGTAACACATACCGTATAGTCCGGTCTGTTCGTCTGATATGTCGCATATCTCGCCTAGGGGTGGTAAACGTCAGACCCCAGTAGCTTGATAAGTCATGCCGACGTAAGGTCCATAACATTCGTGAAACTACTGATAACTCTTACCAGTATATCACTGCAACCCTGGCCAGGGATTTCCTGTTATGGCCAGTCGTGCATAGCGCAACATCAACCCCCAATACTGGGAGAGACGAATCCCCTCCTATCCCTCATTGCCTCCATGTGAATCGGGACAGTACCCAAAAACCACCTGTTTGCACGACTCGGTAGAGCCGTGGTAGGGTGGAAATCAAAGCACAGTGGGAGATACCCAAGACTCTATGACGATCTCGGGTCAACAGACTAAGCTGTACCAGTGTCACCAGAGAACCGCCATCTGACGTGAGGTATAATACCATCTGGGAGTTCTCGGCGAGTCCGTTCAGTGTACCCAGTCTCCACTGAGCACCCGCATACCATCTCTGATGCCAAACACCAATGGATATGGGATCATACATCGCCCATCGCATGGGTCGAGAAGATATACACTAGTCTACTCTGGAATATCGATGCCCCATCTCGATATTCCCACGACTAGGAACAATGAAGGATGTACTCATTGACTACCCAGGCCCCACTAGTATGATCTGCATCATAGTCCTGGAAGTCGAGTACACATCCTAAGGGCTTTATCGACATGTAATCAGAGAGACAGAAAGTATACATGTTAAGATAAAGAGCAACCAGATAGCGTACTATCATGTCGAGCAAGAAAGTCCTACCTATATATGTCCCAGCATCCACTACAATATACATCCAATGTACAGTAATGGCCTCTAGGGCATACATATAACTAAAAATATACCTATCTCTCAGGTCACATCAGTATCGATCTCATATCATGGGACCGGCAAAGGTATCAATTTTCTCATATCGACTCGCATCCGTATGACGACATATCAAACCAAGTCATCATATCTCATCGTATACTCTTTTCATTACGTCAATGTCTCACATCAAATCATCTTATACATCTTATATTTATTCTCTTGCAACTACATATCAATATATCGTGATTCACATTCAGTTTTCATATCCTTATATATCAATTCGAGACATCATTTCTATCATATCATGTCAAAGAGTCATATCCGTATAGCTTTCATCTCATATCTCGATATATATATTCAATCATTCATATAATCTCTAACTATATTTTTAAGCATATCCATAGTTTTCTAATATAGGTTTCCTTAACCATATTCTATATATCGATTTCCATCAAAATTTGCGGGGGTGCTATACGCCATCCACCCAACTTCCACCATAGATATAAATCTACTTACCTTGATCCTTGTTTTCCGAAGTCAATGTCGCCATGCTCCTCCTCATTATCCGAATTCCACGTGAGGGTGCCTACATATATAAACACATAGTATCGTAAACATAAATCGCACACAAAACCAAAACGGCACCCAAATCACACATAGGTTAAAACCTATGGTCTACGCATGCAAGAATAACCAAACAACCCTCGTCGTTGACGTACAAACATCCAACAACCCAATACAATATCAAATACTAAAACCAAGAATTCCAATATCGGAAAACATAACCAAAAACACCCCAATATGCCCCCCAGATTTTGGCTCAGGTCGATTAGGTCTAAACTAGCAAGTACCGGGGATTGGTTACAGGGATTAAGGGCTACAGTCAAAAACCCAATCCCAGACACCACCAGAAATCCGGCGACATCGCCCCAGATTTCCGAGCTCGCCGGCCAAAATAGGGAGGAATGGTCTCGTATTTGGGTGTGGGTCTCCTGGTCATTTATCTAGGTCACTAGACTTGTTGGATTTTCTCAGAAATGTCCCAGGTAGCTCCAGATACCCTGTAGGCCAACATAGCTTCACAAAACCGACATTGCGACATCTAAGTTCGTATTTTGGTTTCCAATCTCTGTTATTTGGCCATAAAATCCACACTAAGGTCTTACAACAGCCCCTAAACATCACAAATCCACACAATCACCCAAACCCTCTCTTGGCATTTTCCAAACATCACTAACCTAAACAACTTTAACTATAAACCAACCTAGGATGCTAGGAAACTTAAAACTAAACTAAATGAAAGGTGATATACCCTATTTGGCAACTCAAGAAATTTCTTGAGTTGCTCAACATCTTCAAAATCCAACTTTGCTTCGTCCAATGTGTTAAGGATGAGGTGGGATCATATTATTTGAAGGGAGTATAGGGTTTTGATGAGGATTTTGAGATGATACTTGGAGATGAAGGTGGAAGGAACATGAGGGTGGAGGAGATGAAGAAACCTTCGAGGAAAATGAATGAGGGCAGCCCCTCTCTCTCTCCTACCCTCACTCTCTCTTATTCTCACCCTCTCAATCATTTAAGCTTTGCCCCACTCTCTCTCCCTCCAATAATACACTTTCTTTTTCCCTTTTCTCTTTTCTTCTCACAATAATATAACCAAATATCACCAATGCAAATATGTAACATTTCAAAAAAAAAATATTATTTTTGGGATTTTTCATAATTTCATATTAATTTTTAATGAATATTTTAATATTTCGGTATAATTAAATACCGATAAATGAGGAAAATTATGGAAATTCTAAAATAGGTTACTTTGTGGAAGTATGCCACTTTTAAGTTTTTATGGTTAAGTATATGCTATTTTAGTGTTAATCGCGATTAAAAATCGCTAATTGGATCTTTGGCTTTTTTTTGTGCAAAAATGTGCACATAACATTTTCCACACTTGTCACACTTGTTTCAAGTTTTGGATTAATGGTAGCCTAGGGTTAACCATGTTTAAATGAGCATGGTGGATTGAACCATTTGGTTATGTTGATTGGGTTTAACAAAGGGTTTTAGTTTTTAATGGTGATTAGGGATGGGGGTTGACTTGTGGTAAGAGAGAGAGAGCGCCATGATGGTTGAGCATTTATTTGGAGAGAGAGAGAAGTGAGGCTCCAAGGTTATGTCACCTCCTCTTCATTTCAAAACTTTTCACTCACATCTTTCAACTCCCTCTCACACCTACACATACACATCAGCCAACATCAGCACAACTTCAGCCCCAATTTTTATCAACATCAGCTGCAACAACATCATTCAAAACTACACCAACACAACCCCAACACAAATACTTCAACTTCAGCACATTCCAGCCACCCAACAGACATCAGCTGCCTCAGCAGTAGCAACAACCCCAACCACAAAACAACCACAAAATAACTTCAGCCACAGCAGCAGTTGCTGCAACAACACCATAACATCAACCCCATCAGCTTGTAGCTGCTGCAACAACAGCAAAAACAACCTCCACACCATCATATACCACAACAACATCAGCCACAACACTACACAAAACAACAACAGCCACTTCTGCTGCTACAGCAACACTAACATCACACAAAAAAAACAGCAGCAGCTTCAGCCCAGAAAACAGCTTCAGCATCAGCTGCAACAGCAACACCACAGCAGTAGAAGCAGTCCAGTAGTAGCAACAGCCCCTTCCTCCTTCCTCCTTCTTCCCTTCTCCTTCATCCTAGGACCCCCTTGAGGTATAATCTCGCAACCCAACTCTTTTCTTGCTCAGTTATGGATAGTTGGCTGAAATTTAGTGTTTATATTGTGATTAGTGCTAGTTTAGGCAAATTTGAGTGAGACTTGACCAAGTGTTGGTTTTGAATGTTAGTATAGCCTTATTAGGTGCGTTTGAGACCAGTTAACCCCAGAATACCCCAGATTTCATGTTAGTTATCTGAAAGTTTCGACTTGGCGTATTTTAGCGATTTTATCGACTTTCTAGCCTTTCTGAAAACTGCTATCAACCGGTACCTCCTAAAATAATTTTGACTTGGCAGTGTGATATGTGGGAAGATAGAAACCAACACCCAAAACCCTAGCCCCCAACTCCATTTTCTGGCAGCAGATATATTCCCCGTGGCCGCAATTTGCGGCCAGAGCAGGGGGAAACCCACTCGTTTTTGGTGCATGGCCCTATTTCCTGTAACTTGACCCTGGGTATGTGCAAATTTGTCTGATTCCAGTTAGGGTTGAATCTGGGTTGATTTTGTTGAGTTGGTGCATGATTTATGACTTGTTTTAGCATGGTTTTTGGTATTTGGTGATTCGTTTCTGTCAGGTGGCGTTTGAATGCCAACGGCAGAGGGTTATTGGCTGTGTTTGCACGCGAGGCTACAGGTTTTTACCTATGGGCGTAACGTGTACTGTTTTGGTTTCCGACATAGTTTTCATGTGCTTTAGCGTTTGTGATATTCTTTTAGGCACCCACGTGACATCGAGGCGTTGGAGATTCTAATGGCGACGTCGGCACCGGCACGCATAAAACAAGGTGAGTAGATTTATATCTACGGGGCGAAGTCGGGTGGATGGCGTATAACACCCCCGCAATTCCTAGTGATGTATACGGATGCGTATACACACATACAATTATCATATGTTTTTGGGGAATTATTGATGATTAAAGATGGATATTGGTGTGTTGGATTGATTTAGTGTCGCGGAACCCTAGAGTAGAGGTCGCACCACACATGCACACACACATACATACTTGCATACATCCTTATTTCTTATGTGGTTATGGAATTCTATATAGTTATGTGTTCATATAGGTATGGGACTATGTGTTCACATACGGATTTGAGGATGATATATGGGATTGAGATGAGTCGATAATATTCGATATGAGATTATGATATCAGTGATAGGGCAGGATTCGTACTTGAGATACGTCCTGATATGATAGCGGGTCTTGGATGACGATTACATGTGCATAGTGATATATATGTATAAGTGATCGACATGTGATTATGTTGTGAGATATGATATGATATGATATGACAAGATATTCATGACAGGCCGCATTGGGCGATGTATACTCCTTTGTGATGATATGTGCCGATGATATCGATCTATACAAGATTGTCGATCAGTAGTCAGATCATGATTATAGTAACGATATTAGCATTGTACTAGACGTAAGTAAGTACCCCAGATGATGAGTAATATAATGAATATGATATTGACCCGTACCCAGATTTGGGGGATGCCGTACGACGGATTTACGTACGAGCTATATTCTGATGTTTGACCCGCACTCTTGACTTGGGAAGAACCGATTATAGGGATATGGTATCGGATGTGATATTATTGAGGAGGGATCACTGACTAATGTATATATATATATATATATATATATATATATATATATCGACTCGGAGGTTAGGCGGCATCCCTTACCTGCAGTTAGCCTATTAGCTCAGCCCTATAGTTGGTGTAGCTATATGTCTCTGATGACATTAGATGCAGTTTAGCTATCATTGTTTTTAGTATTCAGCTCCCGCACATTATCGTTGTTGCTCCGCATCGCATACTTATTGTGATTCATAGTCCATTTTTGACATCATGCTGTTAGGACACCAGCACCATTACCGATGATGCGTATGTACCACGTACACTTATTTGCCGGCGCACACACATCTTCATCGGTAATTGCCATGTCACGTACACTTAGAGAATATTATGCTGGATTTAGCTTGTTTGCTAGTAGTGACATGATATTAGTGTACTTGCCTTATATGCCAGCTGGACATTGTAGTTATTACTTGTCACTTCATGCATAATGTTATTCATTATATGCCGCATTCATGGATTCTCATGCTTATATTTATGGTTGTACATGCCATTGATGATTTGGATTCGGATTTCCATGCGATTTCCTGGATTTGGGGGAAAACCACAAAACTTATATAAACTGCTTTCTCTCTTTTTAAATAAAAAATGCGGTTTTCCCATGACGTATAAGTCGTCCACCATGAGTTTGCTGATGGATTTCAAGACCCGATTCGAGGAGGCGGATCAACCGTTTCGGGTACATGGTGGGCCCGGTGCGGTACCCCGGGGCAAGAAGATCACAGGAGATGGCGTTGAGCCTGGCAAAGGGAGCACTACCGACCGGTGATTTTACCCGAAGCGTCGGATATCTTGAGGATATCGTCGTGGTCTTGAGATGGATGGTAGGGGCCGGTCTGGACTGACGGCGGCCGAGATATTGTGATTGAGGCATTGAGATTTTGAGGTATTGAGATACAGAGATTGTGACATAGAGATATCGAGATATTTGGATACTTGTTTTGTGTCAATGCTAGACACTGTTTTATGCTGATTTCATATATGATACCTCATTTTAAAAATACAGAAATCTCACTAATTTATGAAAGCAGTTTTCTTCAGTACATGCATTCTGTTTCATGCATTCATACATCATTCATAAGATACATTGCTACCTGAGGCACTGACACAGGCACATAGGATTAGTTTTGGGTTAGATGCTTACCCTAACCATTGTTATAGGTTGCTGGTTATATATTTGAGGATTATATAGTATGATCGTATGACTTAGGATTGCGTCATACATGCGATTTCTATTCGTAGATCTTTTTCTACTCACGAGTTGGCAACTCACCCCCGTTGTGCCCCAGTTCCTTGCAGGTTTTGTCGTAAATATTTCATTACGGCTTTGCGGGCACTGCTTCTCTCGGGTGACTTGCTAGTAGGTGGGCTTATTTGTATCACACCCATCATTATACATTGTATATTATTATTCAGTTGTATCTAGAAATTCCATCAACCAAACATGTATTTATTTGAGATAGAGACATGTGATGTTTATTCTTTCGACCTTAGAGGCGCGCGTTATATTTCTGTGGATTTCATGCGGTAGGAGTTTCCTTTTCTGTTGTGATCCTCTCCTTTAGTCGTTGTATGCTATATTGCTAACTAGTTGATTTAAAAAAATGGTTTTCATACACTCTACTACTTTTCTTGGTTTGGATTTCTGGGTTCGGCTTACTTAGAGTACGTACGCCTCGAGACGTTCGTAGTCTAAGTGACGGTCATGTTCCGTACTCTCGGGACGTGAAAAAATGAAACATGTAACATGTCATGGTGCCCTAAACATGGAAAAATGTAGAAATACGGATTTGGCTTAATCGCGATTAGTTGTGCACTAATCAATTTTTGTTCAAACTGCATATAATTAATTATAAAAATGCCAAACCCGATAAATATATTTTTAAATGAATAAATCATTTTAATCTCCAATTATTTCAAAATTATTGGTATATATTTATACCGTTTTACGAAAACCCCAAATTCGCAAATCGGTCGTGAAATATATTATTTTAATATTAAAATTCAAAAATAAGAGTTTATATTTTCTGAAATGTTATAATCTTCCCCCTTTAAATAAATTCGGTCGCCGAATTTAAATTTAAAACCCCAAATGCTAAAACATTTCAATAATCGGCTAAAATCAACGGGGCTCCGAAATCACGGAAGATACAGAAATACCTCAGCGCATCGCGTGCGCCTGAAAACGAGTATGAAACTTAAAATCGAACTCCGTGAAGCGTCACGCAAATCATCGGAGTTACAAGGGAGATACAGATCTCGAATCCACTGCTGAAATCCAATATGCACTAGTCAAACACTATAATATGTGTGTAGTACGCATCCTTGGAAAAATCTCCTAAAAATGTATAAAACACATGCAAAATCTTTTCTGAATAGCCACGTGATGCGTAACTCACGGCATAAGTGACGGACGCTCATTTGTAAAGTATTAAATATACGTTCATATGTTTTTTGCTTAAATATACGTTCCGCCGTTTTGAAATATCCCAAAAGGTTTTCCTTTATAAACGTTCGTGTCGCTCACGGACACGTAGGAAATAGCGAGACTATACCTCCTTTTTGAAAGCCTCTTGTTAAATTTTTAATGCATGCAAAGTCCTCAGGTACTGTCCTCAGATCAGTCCTGTTTGGCTACTACATAACATAGTGCCTATCATGAAAACAAAGTGCACAAGAGCAAAATCAGCCTCAAAAGGCGTATCCAACAATCGTGTGCGTCTTGTGCGCACGGAGACCAAGGCCAAATACAGGTGCTACGACTGTGCACAAAAGCAAAACTAAGTGCAACGGGTGTGCACGAAAGCATCTGTCCCGTGCAACGGGTGTGCACGACAACAACGTCTAGTGCATCTATAGTCCACGAAAATCTTAATCCAGTGCAACTAACATCCACGAATGAAAATCCTAAATCGAGTGCATCCGGTGTGCACAAAATCACATCTTATATCATGCACCCAATCATGCGCGAAAATCCAATTTGAGTGCATCCGTCATGCACGAATGAAATCTAAATGAAGTGTATCCGACATGCACGAATAAAATCTAAGTCAAGTGCATCGAACATGCACGAATAAAATTTAACTCAAGTGCATCCGATGCGCACAAAATCCAATACCAAGCGCCTAATATGCGCAAAAATCCAACCCAAGAGCGTCAGGTCCATATAAAGCATCTAGTGCTGTAAAGCGCACGAAAACGAACGTCAAGTGCAAACAAGCACAAAACATAAATATGGTAAAACGAATGCTCAAAGACATAAATCGGGTGCAACCAATGTATGGAGTATAAATCTAGTGCAACCAATGCACGAAACGAAAATCAAGTGCAACAAACGCACGAAACACAAATCCGGTGCATCCGGTGCATCTAGTGCACGAAATACAAATCCGGTGCATCCAGTGCACGAAATACAAATCTAGTACAACAAATGCACAGGAACTCATCAATAACTCAAATGCGTATAAAAATCAACACCGGGTGTACCAGGGTGTATAAAATAATAAACGCGTGCAACTGCGTGCACAAAACAAGTATCAATGCACTGCAAGCATATGTGAGCTATACCGAGTGCAATATCAAATCGAGTGTGTACTACACGCACAAAATCAAATCAACTGTATGAAATCGACGAAATCATAAAACACGTGCAGCCAAGGAACAAAAGCGACATCAAGTGCAATAAATATGCACAAATCATAAACCAACACAACGGTGTATAAAACATATATCAAGTGCAACAACTATGCACTAAAATGTAAATACCCAGTAGATACAAGCATGGTGCACGAAAACAATAACATGAAACTCAATCATCAAAACTCAAATCCAAGCGACATAAGCGTGATACTCGGATCACAAACGCAAATCGCAATAAATTACATTGAGGTACACCTCCTACAATGTCGAAAATTGTCGGTGCGCCCAAACTGGCACAGCAAGAACATTCGCTTGCCTCCTGCTCACGGTCTGGCGTCCTCTGTCTCTGGGACCTTATCTCTCTGTGGATTACCAATCTCTCAATCCATCGGCTCGTCGGCTCGGTCAAGTGTACTAACGGAAACGATTCCGCTCTTACATTCCTCTAGTCATCTCTCGGCCAATTTACATAACCACTCGTAAAGCAGCACGTCACTGGCGTCGGCCTCTGGCCCTCTGATTACACGTGACACAACTGATCCTCGGTGAAAATCCTATCGCAGCAGTGTCCTGGAAGGAACCTGCTCAAGGTCTATTCCGATCTCGCCTATGCCGAACTATACGGAGGCTGGTACTCTTACATAATCTTTTCTAGTTTTCTGGACATCTGTGTTCTAAGCACAACATTTCCCCGGGAACTGGTCGTATCTTACGCCTCTGTATACATATCCGATCTCAAATCTCAACAGGGAGTAACAACATCTCACTAACATCTCACACGAACCTCTTGTTCCACTCGTCTTTATTATCGTCCACTTCGATGCCACGTCATGCTATCTGCATACTGCAATTGTTCTCGGCTACAATCAATCCGGAGTCTCTCACACGGACTCGAAATTTCGAACTCGGTATCCTCATCACCCTGTAGAAGATATCTAGCCGAACACGTCCTCGTTAACTCATCCGAATCATCGAACGAACACTATATATTCGTGCGTTCTTGATCAACTCACAACGCATCTGGGTGAGGTCCTCTATCCGAAGCTGGTCAACTTACTGATCTCCTATTGGATCATCCAACGAACAATGTCATCTCTGGATCGATCTACTCTAGATCTGAGTAAGATTCTCCATACTGGAAATCTTCAATTCAACTGGGCCTGCGTCGGCGCATCAAATCAGACGAATAACCTTCGTTCTCTCAACTAAAGATAGACTAGCTATCATCTGTCGTATCTCTGCCTGAAAGCTCCAGCGATCTAAGCTCGTAAGCTCTGAATGGGACATCTTTCAATCTCAGCAACAGCTGGGTCATCTGTCTACAAGGTATACGACATCACGATCCCTGAACTAGGCTGTACATCAATAGTCCTCTAACAACAGGCAGCCTCTAACAATGGCCCGATCATCCGGTGCAAAACCGAACACTCGCCTCAAACGAGAGGTCACAACGCAAATACAAAATCGAGACGTTCTCATTTCACCAGAAAAAACGATGGTCTGTCCTCGTCCATGACGAGCTCGCCTTGACCGCATCACTAGCAGCAGCTCAATCTGTGCTCAAACCATGGTGACATGAACCTCAAGCATGCATCGACGAAAACAGATCAAGGAATGAAAGGAATCAACAGATCCAGAATGGATACATGATCATAAGGGGGAACGGAATCATTGAGAATATGATCATGGAAACGAATAGAATCAAGGATCTCAAATGGATGTAT
The DNA here is from genome assembly GCA_030015575.1 of Agapanthus africanus. NCBI lineage: Eukaryota > Viridiplantae > Streptophyta > Magnoliopsida > Asparagales > Amaryllidaceae > Agapanthus > Agapanthus africanus. The sequence goes on from JASDDO010000031.1 coordinate 296,543,472, forward strand.
GATCAAGGGAACGAAGAGAATCACAAGTCTCAAGAAATGTATTGTAACAACCCTAATTTTTCTATACACTTTTCTATACAAATTTTTTTCAAAATCCATAAAGGAATATTTTAACCTAAGCATAATATATAAGTAATTTTTTTTAAATAACTCCATTTTTAATGTAAAAATAATTGATTTAAATTCAAAGTATACTTGGGGTATTTAATGTTGCTGATATCACTTTAAGTATCTATTTCCCTACAATAATTACAAGATGCAGCTTGTAGCTCATTGGTAACACCTTTCACTGCTGAACCAAGCCACCAGAGTTCGAATCCCATACCCCACATTATTTTTAGATTATTTTTCTTTTAAAATTCTTGAAAGCCCAACAGTCCACAGGTCATAACTCCGAAATGTTGAACTGAACCCCAAAATCGGAGTATGCCAAAGTCTTATTCTGAGAACCCCGCACTCGACTGTCGCCGAACCCGGCCGGAATAGGCCAACTCGGCCGGCCGGCCGGCCGAATCTGTCGGCGCGGCCGGCCGAATCTGTCGGCGCGGCCGGCCAGAGTTGGTCGGACGGCCGGGGTCCCAAAACGAAAAGTGTTGTTTTTCGACTCCCACAACCCCCTGTTGACTCCAAATTATTATATCAGTTCAAGAATTCTTAATACACCCTAATTACTACAAAATTTTAATGATTTTCTTTAAATTTTTACAATTTTTTTTAATGAACAAAACCTTTCACCTACCCAACCCTAGCTACCCTATAAATAGACCCCTACCCCCTACCCTCTCATTCCAAAACCTTAGATTTACTCTCTTGAAATTTCTACAAGAAAGTGTGCTTTGAAAACCGAGTTCACGGCGAAGCGCTGACGGATTCCGGCGACGTTCTTTGAAGCAACCGGCGACGAAGCAACATCTCGGCCATTTCCCTTGTTCCTCTATACTCTTTAGAAGGGTTTGAAACCCGTAAGTCCCGTTCTTTTTTTCTTACTATTTCTTAAAATACGACTTTTTAAAACCAGACGGAAATCGGAACAAACCGATTTCCGATTCGGTTTTTCTACAAAATCTCACTTGTCACCCATACCATAATACCTAAACATGTTCATGATGACCATTAATCACATAAAAATATGTATAACTATCTTTTAAATACCTATTTTCATTATAATATAAATATTCCATTTTTCTAAAATCATAATAATAAATTTTACACTAAAATACCATGAATTTCAAATAAATCAATATTATAAATTAATACTTTTATTAGGATATCTTCACTAGAATAACACAAATAAAATTTACCCTCATTACAACCCTAAAGACGAATACTAAATACTTGAGGTGGATTTTGAAAACTATACAAAAGTACTTTTTACATAAAACCCCCTCAAGTTTTATAATTTACAATAAGGACCCTAACAATTATAGAACTTCAATCATATTTCTTTTAGTCTGACTCGGGTTAGAGTGTGACTAATTCTGACTTGAATATGATTCAAGTCAATCTATATTCTTAATAATCCAACTCAATATGAACACATGAATCCATAAATCCATGAATACAATTATCAATTTATACAATTTGGCTGAACCGAACCATGGATATATTCCTTTTACATGATTCCCAGTATTCCATTTACATGACACTACGGTTATAACAATTTCCTGATATCATGGTTTCGGTCAGTCAGCCAATCAATCATACAACGAACACAATTTACAATATAACAATACAAACAAGACATCGCGGGGTTTAAAGGGGTAGATTGGTACGGAAGGTGTTAAAGGTGGCACGAGGTGGTCAGATTAAGACACCTAACCTATATTCCGTTGCTGTTGTACCGTGGCTTAACGGTTCCTTGTACTTTCCGTTTGCCCTGGTCTCTAGCATATAGAGACCCCCCTCGTATACACCGGCATCCTTCTGTACCGAGCTACAAACAACAGCGTTAACACAACATTACAACAATAGTTTATACTTTAAAAATGTATTTTCTTATTATGTCTTCTCTACTTCCCTCTTACCTTTGGGACTTACCGAGCGATCTGTTCGCTGACGACATTCTGTTTCTCTCTTCTTTGAATGTCGTCAGGTGACTTGGACCCGGCAAAATTTGAGCCATCACAGGAAGACTTGGAGCATTTTGCCGAAGACCCAGCAGTATAATTTCATTGTACACTTTTCTTTTCAGTACTTTCCAATTCCTGTTATGCCAATGTTTAGGCATTTTTATTTCAGATGTATTTCCTTTTCAAGTATTGTACAAAGAATGTTAATAAATAAAAGTTGCTGTTCTTTTTATACTCTTGTCTCTTGTGTATTTATTTCTATATTGCTTAGATACGCTTAGCGTATGTACTTCTGAGTATATACATAGCGGACCTCGTCGCGCCTACTTCGCCGTACACTGGGAAGCGTGGCGTGACATGTATATCCAAAGGTTTCTTAAGTGGAGTATCGTACAGTAAATATGCCGCGGAACATACGTACGGTTACGTCACTCTACTCAAGCTACCAACCCCATCAATCAGGGTCAGCCTATGTAACGAAAGTTCGGGTCTAATACCCCCTTGTTCAAGTCTATGTTCCGTAAGGTCAAGCCTAAGTTCCGAAATAGATTACTCCCCAGACTCCACATAGTCAAACCTAGACTCGAACCAAGGTTAAACCTAGCGCTCTGATACCAACTTTGTCACGACCAGAAATTTAGTTCGTGACTGGCACTTAAATCACACCACGTCTAAAGGTGTAACGTAAATTAAGTAAGACAAAGCCCAGAAATCAAAACCTTTTAAAGAATATAAAAGAGGTGAAGTTTTGAAATAAAGGTATGATGAAATCAAATGTTTTCTTCAATGCATAGAAAAGGGAACATGAAAAATGCAAGTGGATTTTACTAGTTGAAAAACATGTTTCGTCTTTTAAAAATTTGGGCAGCACCTCCCTAGTATATTTTGATCGAAAACCATATATACATGATAATATAAAAGGCATCCTCAAACGGGAGCTATCTCTTTGCCAATCGGCTGAATCACAACCACGCAAGTCATAATATGTATACGAAGATCAACACAAACAGATAAGGATAAAGCAAGATATCAAATTCCCCAATAGAGAACATACCCCAACGCTCTAAGTCTTGCAAACTCAAGTCTTGCTAAGTCTTACTACTTATACAAATACTAGTTTCTGATTGATGGAGTTAACTAGATACAATAGAAGTAATAATGCAATAGTGGGCACAATACGAATGTCCCACCTACCAAAGCAATCACCCGAAAGCAAGCTGTGTGCCAGCGATGCCGCTACTGATCCATGCGGTCAACCAGCAAGAACTGTGGCACAACGGGGGTGAGTTACCAACTCGTGAGTAGAAAATATCATCTGGTAGAAGTCGAAAAAAACAACGATTCCTAGGTCAACTATATCATAAATGTAATACTATGATATCTAGGGTGACCGTATCTGCATATGTGCCAACAATATAATCAATGCCTGTAACGCCTTGGAATGCGATTGGTGTTAATTAAGCGTTAGTGCGGGTTTTAAGGAAAAGTTTACCAAATCGGGTTCCTCACATTTTTTATCAATTAATTAATATTTTATTATTATTTGATATGGCTTGCACACACACGTGCATGTTAATGTGAAGGTATATTTAGTGTTAACATTGTTTAGCAACCATAACACCTTAAGCTAAACCTTGCCCAATTAACTTTGCCTTAACCTAATCCTTGCTTGTTTAACCTTAACCCTAGATATTTTTGGGTGAGAAAATATCTCTTTGCTTTGGATTGAGAGAGAGAGAGAGAGAGGTGGCAAGTGAGTCATGGAGGCATTTATGAGGGCATTAATGAGATGAGGGGAGGAGAGTGAGTGTAAGGAAAATGTTCACCCTACACTCACCTCTCATCATATAATTTCTGTCACTCTCTCATTCTCTCTCACTCTCAATGATTTCATATTCCCTTAACTCCCAAACAGAACCCTCACCTTCTCTTCACAAATCTTTGCAAAAACTTAACAAAAATCAATGGAAAACACTTAAAATGTCTTGATTAGCCACTAGGTTTCCTTGGAGCTTGGAAAGCTAGGATTTTTTAGCAAGAGTGGCTAGGTAATGATCTATAAACTCATAATTAGGTGTTTTATTATTGTGTTTCCTTGTTGTTATGAATTGGAACACTAAAGGTAGCATTTTGTGCAAAATATCGTATTTTTAGTGTCAACTTCGTGTCTCTGTGATCTGCTGTAGAACCAGTTCTTTGTTGGAAAAGTTCCCATCACAGAGACATAGTGTTGAGGTATAGAACCCACCATAAAAACCTGAGACCACCTCTTCATTTTTGGTCCGCAAATTTAATGGTTCTGGCAGCAAATTGCGGCCAGAGTGGGGGTTGGGGTGTTGAATCTTTGTCGTGGGGTCTCTGGGGTTGTTTGTGGTCTCGTCGTACTTGCAACTTTCACCAATTTTTAGTGTATCAAAATCTGGGACTACTTTGCTATATTCTAGTATTTTGAGTACGTGTGTTAGGTTATCCGACACGGTTCGTGATCTGGTGTGCTGCTATACATGGGCTGGTGTTGGTGTGTCGTCACGCACGTTAGCCATTAGACGAACACTTGTGGCTCCGATTGGAGTTAGTGCGTTGCTCAAACGTAGTGTGTACGTGATATTGATCGATTTCTGATATTTTTGCACTGGCTATGTTTTGTGTTAATAGGATCGCATGCGGGGACTTCGGACGCTGCGAAGAAGGGGAAGTAGGTGATTGGATTTACCTAGCCCGCGATTGTCGGTGAGTAGATTTAACATCTACGGGGAATTCTCCCGCATGGCGTTATGCGTTAGGGCTAGATATGATATGATATTAGCCGCATTTTTATATTGCACATATATAGATTGTACATAAAACTTCATTGCATACTATTATTTGATGTGCTTAGACACTGCACTATTATTGACGGTTCATGTTGCACGAGCACTGATTGTATGCCACTCACACCGTCAATAATTGCCATGACACGCACAACACCTATACATAGGTGATATTGTATGGTTACGGACATTGAGACATTGATCCATATTCCATTGTGCATATGACATATAGCATACCTGTATACCTACATGCTTACACATATGCCTTGTCATGCCTGCTTATTAGCTACACATATACCTGGAGTGTATTGTATCATTATTGACATGTATATACATATACCTAGCTTGATATCGCTACACACATACCTGGAGGGTATTACATCATTATTGATAGGTAGATACACACATCTTGCTATACCGACATGGGTACGCATACCTGGCTATAGCTACATGTTCACCTTTATATAATGTTGCGTTTGGTTTCAGAGAATTAGGAACCGCATGATATATTAAAATAACTTGTTGCATTTAAATAGCGGTTTTTCCTTTATATGCTCGTATAACTATTTCATGTTGCATATATTATATTTCATGGATTTCGCATTGATATATAGATTTCATATGATGTTTCATGGATGTTTTGCTCCTGGGTATATATATTAGTGGTATGGAACGCTGATATATATACATGGGTATATATATCAGTGATATGGGACGCTGTTATATGTATGTACACGTATATAATATATATCATCATAATGATCTGTGCATGTATTCTTATTCATTCCGATATGAGGGGCTGATGTGCCTGATATGAGGGGCTGATGTGCCCGATGTGAGGGGCCGATGTGCCCGATATGAGGGCCGATATGAGGGCCGATATGGGGTCCGATGTGAGGGAAATTGGGGATTTAGATTGTCTTGATGGACACTGGTCCCTCACGATGAGGATTCCGTGAGGATGACATGTTTTACCACATAATCTGCATTTATTTTGTATGCTTTGCTTCATGTATTAGTAGTTCTTGATAGAGTACCTTTCATGACTGTTGCATATATACATATTGCCATACTTATGCTATCATATTACATATGATGGATTATCGTTGTTAGTGCATACTTGCGATTTTAGTATGATGTTATTTAATATTCACGAGTTGTCAACTCACCCCCGTTGTGCCGTAGGGTTTTTCAGGTCTGATCATCAGAGTGGTCGTGGCAGGGCGCCTTATTATCTCTACTTTTGCGGATACCGCTACGGTTGGCTGTGAAGCCGTTTGCTATAGGTGAATTGCGGTTATCCGATGATGTACATTGTATTTTATTGTATCTAGTGCTCTCCATCTACCACCTTCATGTATTGACTTAGAGACGAGTTGTGAGGATCGATGCTGTATATTATTTTGACTCTGGTTGTCGGGCTCGTGTGAGCCGGCCTTTTTATATATGTAGATTATCTTTTCTTCGCTACGGCATCGTATATCTGTTGTAGTGGTTGTTTCCGCCGTTGGGCGAGATTTGCTCCCGTTGGGGATGCTTACTTTTATCTTATGTTTGTACCCGTTTCGGGGCGAATTTTTACAATGGAGACGCTGCCGAAATTTTTATTAAAACAAACTTAAGCTTTAATGTTTTGCATCGAGATTTTTAAAGTGTTTTATCTTTTCCTACTTGTAATGGTTTAGATTGCTGGGTTTTCGGCTAACTTAAATTGCGTTGCGCCTGGTGACGTTACGTAATCTAAGTGCCGGTCATGTGCCCAAATTAGGTCGTGACAAAGTTGGTATCAGAGCGCTAGGTTTTACCTTTCGGAGTGTAACATGACCTTGGTATGATGGAGTAGGTAGCTTAAGCAAAGTAACGCAGCGTGCGTATGTTCCGCGGCATACTTTCGACACGGTGCTCCGCCTAAGTGACCTAAGGACTTATTGCTTGAAATTCTTTCCGTGATATTTATATCCTTGTGATTCGATTTTTGTGTCCTTATCGAATCCTGCTTCCATTTCCAGCCATTATGCCGCCGAAGACTACGAGGGCGCAGAGAGCGGTGACGAGGGTCGAGGTCAGAGTTTACTCGTCTGAGACGAGGACTGACCAGGACGGTACGCCCGTTGTGCTGGAGCAGATTGTTCCACCTTCGACAGACCATATGGCTATGCTAGGGGCTGGTATGCAGGATTTGCGGCAGATGATGGGGTCGTTGGTTGAGGCCATTCGAGCGCAGGGGGAAGGTGGTTGTTCCACCCGTTACGGGGACCGTTTTGGTGCCTACAGTTCAGGCGGTTATACCTGCAGCTACGGAGGTGATCACCGTATCGTTATCGGAGTTCATGAGGCTGAGGCATCCGGTTTTCACTGGCACCGATGCGGCTGAGGATCCGCAGTCGTTTATCGACCGGATGGCTAGGTTATGTCATTCTCTTAGATGCTCCGACGCGAGATGGGTGGAGTTCGCGAGATTTCGTCTGGAGGGTCTGGCCCAGAAGTGGTGCGAGTCCTTAGAGAAGGGCAGAGCCGCAGGTCTTTCTCCTATGACCTGGGTTCATTTCGGGATGGTATTTCTTGCGCGTTTTGTTCCGCTGAGCATCAGGGATGCTCGAGCACGCAAATTCGAGTCGTTACGCCAGACTCAGGGTATGACGGTGGCCGAGTATGATGTGTTGTTTACCGAGCTGTCTGTGTATGCTCCGTATTTGGTAGCTACGGAGGAGATGCGGGTTAAGAGGTTTGTGCAAGGCTTGCTTACCCATTTGTACCTCGCTATCAGCGTTTAGCATTGCGACACCTATGCAGCAGCGGTGGACGCAACCCTATTGGTTGAGGCGCGTCTTTTTGAGATTCCGGTTGCTCCGGAACCAAAGAGGGTTTGTACTGGTGATTCAGCAGGGAGGCAGGTGTTTAGACGTCGTGACTGTTCCCGTTCAGATACTGGGGGTAGTGGAAGTCCGTAACGAGGAAAACTTTTTAGCTCTTATTCTCAAGGGAGTCAGCAGTTTTCATCTGGATGTTACCGGTGCGGGAGTTTGGGTTATAGGGTTCGAGATTGTACTGAGCCATGTGAGAGCGAGGCAGCTGTACCGCAGGTTACCTTACCACCTTCACCAACGCAGAGGGCGTTGCCCCTTATCCTGTTGTTGCTCCGCATGAGACTCTTGTGCAGAGAGGTTGAGGACACGGTGGTTTTGTGCCGAGAGGGCGGGGTGGTAGAGGCAGTGGTCAGCCAGTCACCGGTAGAGGACAAGCTCGTGTGTTTGCCTTGACTCATCAGGAAGCACAGGCGTCCAATGTAGTGGTTTCAGGTACTCTTTCTGTATGTTCTTTTGAGGCACATGTTTTTTTTGATCTGGGATCAACGCATTCGTAGTTTTCTACGCACTTCGTGCCGAGTTTAGGCCGAGAGTCGTGTTTGCTAGATCGGCCGCTTGTCGTGATTACACCTGTTGGCGATTCTTTTGTCGCGCGTTACGTGTTTCGGTCGTGTGCCGTTCAGATTGGAGATAGAGAGTCATCCGTCGATTTGATCCTTCTAGATATGTTGGACTTCTAGGTTCTCCTTAGCATGGACTGGTTGGCAGTTTGTTTTGCGTCGGTGGACTGCCGTCAGAAGACTGTCAGTTTCAGTTTTCCGGGCGAGTCTGTTCGGGTTGTGCAGGGGGGCCATGGTGCCCCCCCTCACAGTTTGATTTCTGTCCTTTGCGCTAGACGGCTTTTAAGGAGGGGATGTCGGGGATTCTTGGCTTTCATCTGTGATACTGGAGCCATAGTAGATTCGTTGGACCGGGTTCTATCGTGCGAGAGTTTCTCGATGTTTTTCCGATGAGTTACCTGGTTTGCCGCCAGAGTGTTAGTTATATGTATGCCCAAGAGGCCATTACTGTACATAGGATGTATATTATAGTGGATGCTGGGACATATATAGGGAGGACTTTCTTGCTCGACATGATAGTATGCTATCTGGTTACTCTTTACCTTAACGTGTACACTGATTGTCTCTCTTTTACATGTTGGTAAAGCCCTTAGGATGTGTACTTGACTACCTGGACTATGATGCGGATCATACTAGTGGGGACATGGTAGTCCATAAGTACATCCTTGAAAGTCCTTAGTCGTGGGTGTATCGAGATGGGGCATCGATATACCAGAGTAGACTAGCGTGTACCTTCTCGACCCATACAGATGGGCGATGGATGATCCCATATCCATCGGTGTTTGACATCAGAGATGATATACGGGTGCTCAGTAGAGTCTGGGTACACTGGACGGACTCGCCGAGAACTCCCAGATGGTATTATACCTTACGTCAGATGGCAGTTCTCTGGTGAAACTGGTACAGAGTAGTCTGTTGACCCGAGATCGTCATAGAGTCTTGTGTGGTTCCCACTGTGCTTTGATTTCCATCTTACCACGTCCAAGAGGGTGTGCAAAACGGTGGTTTTTGGGTACAGTCCCGAGTCACATGGAGGCAATGAGCGATAGGAGGGGATTCATCTCTCCCGGTATAGGGGGTTGATGTTGCGCTGTGTTCGATTGGCTATAACAGGAAATCCCTGGCCAGGGTTGCTGAGATTTACTGGTAAGTGTTACCAGTAGTTTCTCGAATTGTTATAGACCTCATATCGACACGACTTATCGAGCTATTGGGGTCTGACGTTTACCACCGCTAGGCGAGATATTAGACATATCAGACGATCAGACCGGACTGTACGGTAGTGTTACTGGTTGGATTCACTGGAGTGTGAGCGGGCTTGCTCGTCGATCTTCTGATCGCTCAATACCCGGGTGGCTGTTACGTTTAGCAGACCGCTTGCGGCTTGTGGGTGATTGATATGGTCATCATCTGCTGCCGGCGTATTGACGAGTCTTTAGAGTCCTACACAGAGGTTTCCTGGCTCAAGCGAAACGAAATAGGAGCACGTATGAGATATGTGCGGGACCGAGAATGATACCAGTATGTGATACTGTATTCGATTCTCGCGATTTGTGACATTGATCGGTTATATGCGATATAGCCGGGATATCGGATCAAGTGTTGATTCGATAAGTTGTTACTGTTTATATTAGTCGGTTATATGCGATATGACCGGATCATTAAATCAAGTGTTGATTTAATGATTTAATGCATAATTATATATTTGATATATTAGTTTGCATTAACTAATATCGGTTCACTTTAAATGGATTTTCTCACTCGGGTGTGCACATTGTATATGTGATATATTTTTGTGCACTTGATTGTATTATGTTTGATGATACATGATTGCTAGGGTTTGTGTAAAGAGTTAAACCATTGTTAAGTAAATGGTTAGGGTTTTTATTCATTTATTCATTCATTTATCTTTTAATTTGGATTAAAAGAAAAAGTGAAAAGAAAATAAAAAGGTTGCTTTCTTACATGAAGCTTCTTGAAGCTTCATGCAACTTTGACTCATGCAACCTTTTTGTCTTCTTCTTCAAACCCTAACCATTCATCTAACTTGAGTTAACTCTCTACATCTAACCATGGTTCAAGTTATGATAAGAATAATTCTTTTTCAATTATTCTCATGAACTTATCATAATATTCTTCCTTCTTCTTCTTCATCTTCTTCAATGAAGAAAGCTTCACTTCATCAATGGTGATTGATGAAAAAGAGTGAGAAATCCAATTCTAAAGTGAACCCACTTCCTATTTCTTCATCCTCTACCTCTTGCCAAGTAGTAGAGTGTGTTTCCTTCACAAGTTTTCTTGACTTGGTGAAGTGGGAGCTTGATCTAGCGATGCTTCGACGTAGATCATCTTCGGCATCGTCGTCGATGACCTAGCCCGCTTCTTCTCCAATGAAGCCGACGCTAGAGCCCGGGATTGCATTTGGACAGCGGAGAGGACTTCATCACGGAGCCGTGGAGGTGGAGGACCGGATCTACAAAGGTTGTATTTCCGTTCACTTAGTTAAAGTAGTTAGCTAGTTTCTTTGTCGCCTAAACTTCTAGCCAACGATCCGTATTAGGGTTTCTCGGAACCGTTAAAATTTGAAATTGGCATGGTTGATGCCTTGTGAGACCTCTTGAGAGTGCCTAGGAACCCTACAGTGGTATCAGAGCCTAGCTAGAGCCTTAGGCGATGCGTAGACGAAATTTGAAACCCGATCGACCCAAAACCCTAACCCGACAATGCTCTCTGGACTTTTTCCAAAATCTGGGATTTTTCCAAATTAAAAATGCTTAAAAAATTCAGCAGGGTATTATATGAATTACCATGAAAAACGAGCCTCTAATTCCTCTACTTGACCGCGGAACCGCGGCGTTGACCCCCCTTTAGCGGCGGTTCCGCGGCACATTTATGGCATTAGCGGCGGTTCTTTGCATAGTAATTCATATCTCTGTTGTTTATATTTTCTGGGCATTTTTAATACTGATTCTAGAATTGAGTGTTCTGGGGTTGTATTGGGGACTCGATGAATCGATCGGATTATTTAACTTTGTCTATTTGGTTTTCCGGATATATTTTAGAATATGTTAAAAAGTTCGACCGGATATAAATACCCAATTTTTCCCTTGTCGGGAAATTTCCAGGTGTTGGATTTTTCAGTGGTTTAACGACGTTCTAAGTAGTGCAAGTAACGCGATGGTCCCTCTAGAAGACAACAAACCTTAACTCGATTATGTGACCGTTTTGAACTGCCCTTTGAACCTTCGGGTTTGGGGCAGTACGGCGTGCCACATGTGAGGCGTTGGCTTGACCCTTCTACGGCTGGACCGTTGGTACTGAGGCACGAACTGCATGTTTTTAGACTTGTTTCATGTGTTGATCTGTATCGGGAAAACTTGGGTGTTCGATTGTTCGATCGGAAAGTTTATCATTTTCTATTTATCTGGAATGTGATACAATAATTGGAATTCACAATAAGTTATGAGATAACTGAATGAATGTTATAAACATAGCAGTTTAGTCTCACTTGATCGGTTGCCACGGAATTTTGATGTGATCAAAAGTCTGTCGCAATCACGTAGTGTACGCGGATACTCGCCGGGTAAACTTAATAGAAAGCCTCACTCCATAGCCCCGACCAAGTGACTGTAGGAGAACCCCGTCGCCGAAAGCATCCATTCGGGTGCTCGCGGTAGCGGTGTTCTGCCTTGGTGCACTTCGTCGACGGTATCAGGGGTGCGGACATCTACTGAAGTTTGCGACGAGCATTCGATCAGGGTGTCGGGAATCTTGCTGAATTGCCCGACTTGATATTGAAAAGTGTTTTCGATAATGAGACTAAAATGCGGGGTTTATAATTATTAGGCATGCGATGTCTAAGGAATTCATTTGGTCAGGCATGCGATGTCTGAGAAGGTTGCGGATTCCAACTGTTGTAGTTTTACACTTTCTTTTCTGTGACCGTAAGTGTAATATGTGATATCGCCGGTTTCGTTGCTATATGTCAACGATAATTGGGATGGGCATATTTACTTACGTTGATGACATGTGTTGCTGGATATGTTATATTGGATCGTCGTGTTTGAATAGCCGGGGGTTTTTTATGTGAGATGAGTGTTTTTCATTTTCATTCATGTAAAAACTTGTATGTAATATTCTTTTATTGGGGCACTTCCAGGTTGCGGAAGATGTCACCTGTTGTATATTATTTACTTTTCTGCACTAGGATAGACCCAAGGGGGGGAGCACAAGTAACCGGGTTCTGGAGTCCAGTGGGAGACCAACTCGAGGAGTCGAGTCCGGGTCTCCTAACTCTAGAATTGGTAGGGTTGCTTGCCGCTTTCGTAGGGGTCTAGGGGTGTGGGTTTTGGCTATTCATCGCGACCTTGGAATCCGTGTTTTATACTGGCTCGTATTGAAGACACGGACGTCCTAGTATATCCAATATTTCATATGTTTATTCTGCTGCGATATCTGTGATGTGATCATGTGATGTTCTGTGATAGATACAGTATATAGTATATATGATATATTATATAGACGTTACTTATATTTTACACCCGCGCTAGCCCTGCCCCGCTCTGCCGTTACTTACCTAACCTAACGGTGCACGAGGGGACATCGAGGCGAATGCGGATGGCATAAGTGTACGTCGTATTTATCTGTGATGTTTAGGTAATTAAATGATGGGACTTCATTAATGTGATTAATGAAATAAAAGAAACCTAAGATGTTGTGGAATCGGATTTTAAAAATAAAACAGGTAGCTACAGTTCTTGCTTTGCACAGCGGTATATATGATATATCCTGCACCTTATTCGATAAGGAAAGGACCGAGATCCCTTCACCGGGAGTGACTCCTTTAGCAATAACTGGCAGATGCTACACACTCGGTTTGTCTTTTGATTGCTTTTAAGAGTTTTTGTTTTGCACAGTGATATATATGATATATCCCGCACCTCATTCGACGAGGAAAGGACCGACGATCCTTTCACCGGGAGTGACTCCTTTAGCAAAACTAGAAAAGACTCAAAAGCACTCCATTTTAAAATTCATTCGATCCTACAACGATATCTAGTTCCTTACGCAATAGGTTTTCAGAAAAACCTTTCGTAGCCCTCCGTCATTTCAGATAAGTCCTGTTTAGTATTCGTGCTGCGTTTGTTGACCTTGTCAAGGCGTAGTGTGCGGTAGCTAACCAGTATTTATCTGCTTATGCATATGATGCAGATTGGGTTAGGGTAGTCGTGCGGCCTTGTTGACCTTGTCAAGGGTCGTGCGGGTGGGTTTGATTCAATCAAGGAATAACGGGTTGAACTTGACTTGCGGTCTATGGTTTGTTGACCTTGTCAAGGTCATAGATCGTTCGGGGCAAAATATTATCGGGAATTTCAAGTGTTGAAATTTGCAATGAGATTGCATACCTTCTATGAGATAGTTGGATCCCGATACCCGCTGCGGGTAAGAGTTACTCCTGGGAGAGTTTTATACATTACAATTAGCCGATCAAGTAGGTGTCTAGAAAGGTGTTAACGAGGTTACGCCTCTGGGAAAACGAGGTTTACTGTAATTAGGTTCGTGCGAAAGCACGGGGGACCTCCCTCAAAGTACCGACACTGGCCTGGCTGAAAGATCGACGAACTTGTAGCGTGTAATTAATCCCGGCTAGTCTTTCCTTTTAGGGTTTGAAGGAAGATTTGATAAAAAGAAGTGGGAGCCATCCTGATTAGATACAATAATAACCAATCTATTCATGCAAGAGCGCACGCTGAGTGTTTTCTTCTCTCTCTCTCCTGGTAGCGACCATGTCACGCCTTAATCAAGATAATAATACGGAATATTGACCGAACCCGCTTGTTATACTGAGCTGGGGAACGTTGGTCCCGCTCCAACTTGTAATTGTTATAAGACAGAGCAGGGAATTGGGGAATACCAGATTTCCCGTGCCGCCCAAACGAAGAGAGTGCATGCTGATGCATCATCTTCGGGTGTGTTCATTTCAGAGAACTGTTTCTCAAATGTCATTTACGTCCTGGGTATATGATACCGGATCAGGATCCCGCATATGTAATCTATTACATGGGCTACAGATATGTAAAGAACTGAGAACGGGTGATAAGTTTCATGAGGCAGAAAACGGGGCAAGAGTTGCAGCCAAGTCAGTCGGTCACTGTCACCCTGTATTGTAATACATTGATTCTGAACGAATGTTATTAGTTATCGAACCTGATATACAAAATCATATCAGTCTCTTTATTAGTGAAGAAATGGTAAAATTTTGTATTGTTGGATAATGTTTTGAACAATTCCTATATCAAAAGTTGATCGGTTCAGGCACGTTATCTAAAAGCATTGATGTTCTAAATCAAACCACAGTTCTTAGTATACAGAACACACACAAGAGGAAGAGTTCAGATCTGAACGAATCCTTCTTGAGGCATTGTAGACTAGGTCATATCAATGCGACCCGACTAGCTGAAGTTACATTTAGATGCATATTTAAAGCAGATTGAATTTACATCTTGTGAAACTCGCCAGTCATGTCACAAAGATAAGATGACCATAGCTCCGTTTACTGGAAACAGAGAAAGAGTTAAGTAAACTCTTGGAACTGATACATGATGATGTATGTAAGGTCTCCTGTCTACAAATGCCAAGACCGGTTCTTTGTACTTCATTATGTTCTCTGATGATCTCTTTAGATTCAGACATATGTTCCTGTTGAAACATGAGTCCGAACCTTTTGAGATATTCACAGAATATAAGTTAGAAGCAGAGAACCAAAATACGGGTATAAGTATTATGTTCTTTGATGAGATCAAAGAGGAGAATACTTGTGCATGGAATTCCTGGACTATTCTAAAGGAGAATGAGATTCTTTCTCTGCATTACTCCTCCGTATACACCATAGCGCGATGGTATATCGGGGCAGAGCAATCACACCCTATATGATAAGGTGTGCTCTATGATGAGTACTACTGAGTTACCATTTTCCTTTGGGGGTTATGCACTTGAGAAGCTGCATACCTATTGAATTAGGTTCCAATCAAATCAGTTGCCTACCACTTCATATGTGATATGGAAAGGGAAGAGCCCATATCTTAAGTTAGTTAAGATTTGGGGTTGTCCGGCCTATGTCTAAAAGCAAAATCCGGACAAGCTCGAGGCAAGGTCTGTGATGTAGAGCTGGAAAGGTTCCAGCTATACAAACTACAGCTGATGATTTGGTAGAACCAAAGGATTCAATAGCAACCGACGAACCTCAGCCTCTCCGCCGATCTAGCAGGGTTCCTCACCCACCTGAGAGATACTTCGGTTTCTCTATGACAGTGGGAGCGAGGATTGCATCATGAGATGATGACCCAACTAGTTTCGAGCTGGCCATCAGGAGTAAGACTCTGTAAGAATGGCTGGATGCTTTGTGATCTGAGATGGAATCCATGTACACCAACAAAGTATGGACTTTGGTTGCTATATCTAAAGTGTTAAATCCCCATCAGGAGCAAGTATATCTTGAGAAGATTACTTGGTGTACAAGGAAAAGTTGAGACTTTCAAAGCTAGACTTGTTAAAGGTTTTCGTCATCGACCAGGCGTGGATAATGGTGAAACCTTTTCAAGTAGCTATGCTTAAGTCGATCCAGATCCTACTTGTCACGGCTATATACCATGACTACGATATCTGGTGGTTGGGTGTCATGACTGCTTTTCTAAATGATGTTTTAGAAGAGAGCGTCTATAAGTACACAGCCAGAGGGCCTCGTAGACAGTGGGAGCAGCGGAAACGTGTGCAAGATGTTTTATATGATAAAGCAGGCATCGCGGAGTTGGAACGTCTGTTTTGATGAAGTAGTCAAAGAGTTTGACTTCATCAAAATGGTAGATGAACCTTGTATAAACAAAAAGGTAGTAGGGAGTATGGTGGTGATCCTCGTAGAGTACGTGGATGACATACTCTTGATAAGAAAGTAGTTTCCTATGCTACGCTCGGTCAATCTCCGCTTATCACAAGGATTCTCCATAAAGGATCAAAGTAATACCTACTAAATCCTAGGTTTTGGATCTATGAGATAGATCTAATTGGATAATAGGACACTCACTAGTTGTAGTGAGATGGTATCAATCGATCCTTGGGAGAATCACTGGAAAGGTTCCAGGGTGATAAAGACGACTGAATGTTAGTCACAGGCATTGTCTTTACCCTCAGTAAAGGGACGGTATGTTGGAAGAGTTCCAAGCTAGATACTGTGTTATATTAGACGATTAAAGGCTGAATATATCGCTACTTTAGATGCTACCAAAGAGGATGTTTGGGTGTATATAAGTTCATGAGATGAGCTACGTTCCTACCATTGTGAGACAATGGAGTTGTGGCTTATGCCAAGGAACGCTGGTCCCATCAGTGATCCAGACATATTCGAAGGCAGTATCACCTGATCATGGAGATAGTTGATCTCCAGGGTGATCGAGGTAAGGAGTGTAGACTCAGAGGACAACACGGCGGATCCACTCACGAAGGCCTATTCCCAAAGAGAGACTTTTATGGGATGGTTGAGTATGAGATACTGCAACCACTGCTACAGATGGCCCTAGTGCAAGTGGGAGATTGTTAGTTATATGTATGCCCTAGAGGCCATTACTGTACATAGGATGTATATTGTAGTGGATGCTGGGACATATATAGGGAGGACTTTCTTTCTCGACATGATAGTATGCTATATGGTTACTCTTTACCTTAACGTGTACACTGATTGTCTCTCTTTTACTTGTTGGTAAAGCCCTTAGGATGTGTACTTGACTACCTGGACTATGATGCGGATCATACTAGTGGGTACATGGTAGTCCATAAGTACATCCTTGAAAGTCCCTAGTCGTGGGTGTATCGAGATGGGGCATCGATATACCAGAGTAGACTAGTGTGTACCTTCTCGACCCATACAGATGGGCGATGGATGATCCTATATCAATCGGTGTTTGACATCAGAGATGATATACGGGTGCTCAGAAGAGACTGGGTACACTGGACGGACTCGCCGAGAACTCCCAGATGGTTTTATACCTTACGTCAGATGGCAGTTCTCTGGTGAAACTGGTACAGAGTATTCTGTTGACCCGAGATCGTCATAGAGTCTTGTGTGGTTCCCACTGTGCTTTGATTTCCATCTTACCACGTCCAAGAGGACGTGCAAAACGGTGGTTTTTGGGTACAGTCCCGAGTCACATGGAGGCAATGAGCGATAGGAGGTGATTCGTCTCTCCCGGTATAGGGGGTTGATGTTACGCTGTATTCGATTGGCTATAACAGGAAATCCCTGGCCAGGGTTGCTGAGATTTACTGGAAAGTGTTACCAGTAGTTTCTCGAATTGTTATAGCCCTCATATCGACACGACTTATCGAGCTATTGGGGTCTGACGTTTACCACCCCTAGGCGAGATATGCGACATATCAGACGATCAGACCGGACTGTACGGTAGTGTTACTGGTTGGATTCACTGGAGTGTGAGCGGGCTTGCTCATCGATCTTCTGATCGCTCAATACCCGGGTGGCCGTTACGTTTAGCATACCGCTTGCGGCTTGTGGGTGATTGATATGGTCATCATCTGCTGCCGGCGTATTGACGAGTCTTTAGAGTCCTACACGGAGGTTTCCTGGCTCAAGCGAAACGAAATAGGAGCACGTATGAGATATGTGCGGGACCGAGAATGATACCAGTATGTGATACTGTATTCGATTCTCGCGATTTGTCACATTGATCGGTTATATGCGATATAGCCGGGATATCGGATCAAGTGTTGATTCGATAAGTTGTTACTGTTTATATTAGTCGGTTATATGCGATATGACCGGATCATTAAATCAAGTGTTGATTTAATGATTTAATGCATAATTATATATTTGATATATTAGTTTGCATTAACTAATATCGGTTCACTTTAAATGGATTTTCTCACTCGGGTGTGCACATTGTATATGTGATATATTTTTGTGCACTTGATTGTATTATGTTTGATGATACATGATTGCAAGGGTTTGTGTAAAGAGTTAAACCATTGTTAAGTAAATGGTTAGGGTTTTTATTCATTTATTCATTCATTTATCTTTTAATTTGGATTAAAAGAAAAAGTGAAAAGAAAATAAAAAGGTTGCTTTCTTACATGAAGCTTCTTGAAGCTTCATGCAACTTTGACTCATGCAACCTTTTTGTCTTCTTCTTCAAACCCTAACCATTCATCTAACTTGAGTTAACTCTCTACATCTAACCATGGTTCAAGTTATGATAAGAATAATTCTTTTTCAATTATTCTCATGAACTTATCATAATATTCTTCCTTCTTCTTCTTCATCTTCTTCAATGAAGAAAGCTTCACTTCATCAATGGTGATTGATGAAAAAGAGTGAGAAATCCAATTCTAAAGTGAACCCACTTCCTATTTCTTCATCCTCTACCTCTTGCCAAGTAGTAGAGTGTGTTTCCTTCACAAGTTTTCTTGACTTGGTGAAGTGGGAGCTTGATCTAGCGATGCTTCGACGTAGATCATCTTCGGCATCGTCGTCGATGGCCTAGCCCGCTTCTTCTCCGATGAAGCCGATGCTGGAGCCCGGGATTGCATTTGGACAGCGGAGAGGACTTCATCACGGAGCCGTGGAGGTGGTGGACCGGATCTACAAAGGTTGTATTTCCGGTCACTTAGTTAAAGTAGTTAGCTAGTTTCTTTGTCGCCTAAACTTCTAGCCAACGATCCGTATTAAGGTTTCTCGGCACCGTTAAAATTTGAAATTGGCATGGTTGATGCCTTGTGAGACCTCTTGAGAGTGCCTAGGAACCCTACACAGAGCGCGATATCGAGTTTTGCATTGATCTGATTCCTGGCATGGGGCATATTTCTATACCGCCTTACCGGATGGCTCCGGCGAAGCTTCGAGAGCTCAAAGATCAATTGCAAGAATTGCTTGATAAGGGACTTGTGCGTCCGAGTGTTTCACCGTGGGGAGCTCATGTTCTGTTCGTCAAGAAGAAGGACGGCGGTTTGAGGTTGTGTATTGATTATCGTCAATTGAACCGAGTTACGGTGCGGAACAAGTATCCTTTACCTCACATTGACGATTTGTTTGATCAGCTCCAGGGAACGAAACATTTTTCTATGGTTGATTTGCGTTCGGGTTATCATCAGTTGCGGGTTCGGAATGATGACATTCCGAAGACTGCTTTTCGTACACGCTATGGGCATTATGAGTTTCTATTGTTGTCGTTCGGACTCACCAATGACCCAACAGCGTTCATGGATCTGTTGAACCGTATTTTCAGGCTGTTCCTCGACCAGTTCATTATTGTGTTTATTGATGACATTCTGGTCTACTTTAGGAGTCGAGAGGAGCACGGGCAGCACTTGGGGATTGCTTTGCAGATATTGAGAGAGCACCAGATGTATGCTAAATTCTCAAAGTGCGCATTTTGGTTTGATCGAGTTGACTTCCTAGGTCATGTGGTGACGGGAGACGGTATTCTTGTGGACCCGAGGAAGATCGAGGCTGTGCAGCTTTGGCCCAGACCTGTATCCGTAACAGAGGTCCGCATCTTTTTGGGCTTAGCTTATTATTACGGCCATTTCGTGCAGGATTTTTTGAGTATCGCTGCACCGCTGACCGGACTGACCCGGAAGGGGGTTCCTTTTCTTTGGACTGATGCGAGCGAGTAGAGTTTTCAGCTGTTGAAGATTCGGTTGACGACTGCACCCGTTCTATCTTTGCCTTCTGGATCAGGTGGCTTTGTAGTTTACTTTGATGCGCCTCGAATGGGGCTCGGGTGTGTGCTGATGCAGCATGATAGAGTGATTGCTTATACTTCTAGGCAGCTGAAGAAGCACGAGCAGAATTACCCCACCCACGATCTAGAGATGGCTGCGGTGGTCTTTGCGTTGAAGATTTGGAGACACTACTTGTATGAGGAGTCGTGTCAGATTTTCACGGACCACAAGAGCTTGAAGTATATTTTCCAGCAGTGGGATCTGAATCTAAGACAACACCGGGGGATGGAACTGGTGAAGGATTATGATTGAGAGATCCTTTATCACCTGGGCAAGGCGAATATGATAGCTGACGCTTTGAGTCGTAGGCCCAGGGGTAGCTTGTCCCAGTTGAGCGCAGTTCAGAGACAGTCTCCTGCGGATTGGCAGACCTTGTGCGATGGTAGAGTACAGTTTGAGTTCACTTCCAATGGGGACAGCTTGCTCATGTCCGCGCCCTTCCGCTTTTTCTGGATCGTATCCGCGAGGCGCAGCCCAGTGATGCCCGTTTGGTTGAGATTCTTGAGCTTGTTCGACAGGGTATAGTTTCGGAGTTCACGATTGATGACCAGGGTGTGCTACATTGAGGGACTCGCTTCTGTGTACGAGATATTGATGGGTTGAGATGCGAGATCCTTGAGCAGGCACATCAGTCAGCCTTTAGCGTTCATCCAGGTTCCACCAAGATGTACAGTGACTTGGGAGACATTTACTGGTGGGAAGGGCTGAAGTGTGATGTTTCGGACTTCGTATCGAGGTGCCTGACTTGTCAGCAAGCCAAGGCAGAGCATCAGAGACCGGCTGGAGAGTTGCAGCCTTTACCCGTTCCTGAGTGGAAATGGGAGCAGATTTCCATGGACTTTGTTGTGGGTCTACCCAGGACCAGTCGGGGGTATGACTCCATTTGGGTGATTGTTGACCGGTTGACAAAAGCTGCTCACTTTATTCCAGTGAAGACCTCTTTCGGTTATGCTCAGTGTGCTCAGTGATATATAGATGAGATTGTGTGTTTGCGCGGCGTTCCGACATGCATTTTATCCGACAGGGGAACCCAGTTTACTAGCCGTCTTTGGCAGAAGCTTTAGGAAGCTTTGGGTACCCGGTTGAGTTTTAGCACAACTTTCCATCCGCAGACCGATGGTCAGTCAGAGCGGACGATACAAACTCTAGAGGATATGCTTTGGGCGTGCGTGCTTGATTTTGATGGCAGTTGGGATCGTCACTTTCCGTTGATTGAGTTCTCCTACGACAACAGTTTGCAGGAGACTATTCAGATGGCGCCTTTCGAGGCTTTGTATGGTAGGAAGTGTCGATCGCCGGTCTGTTGGACCGAACTCTGTGAGAGTAGGGTTTTGGGACACCAGCTAGTTCAGAGACTACGGAGATGATCCAGCTGATTCAGGACAGGATGAGAGCAGCCCAGTGGAGACAGAAGTCTTATGCCGACCGTCGTCGTCGCAGACTTGAGTTCGCAGTGGGAGATCATGTATTCCTGCGGATTTCTCCGATGAAGGGTGTTATGAGATTTGGGAGGAAGGGGAAGCTCATTCCCAGATTTGTAGGTCCCTTCAAGATCCTTGAGCGAGTTGGTACCGTTGCTTATCGTTTGGCGCTCCCGCCCAGTTTTCTAGATATTCACCCCGTGTTCCATGTGTCGATGCTTCGTAGATACCTTCATGACCTTTCTCAGCTGATTCAGCACGAGACCGTTCATCTTAAGCGCGATCTTTCGTTTACTGAGCAGCCGGTAGTTATATTAGATCGGCAGGTGAAGAAACTTCGGTCGAAGGTCTAGCAATCGGTGAAGGTCCTTTGGCATAGCCCGACTAGTGAGGAGATAACTTAGGAGGCCGAGAGCGAGATGCGGAAGAAATTCTCTCATCTCTTTGAGGTACGCTTGTATGAAATTTTAATTCGGGGACGAATTTTATTTAAGGGGTGGAGATTGTAACGCCTTGGAATGCGATTAGTGTTAATTAAGCATCAGTGCGGGTGTTTAAGGAAAAGTTTACCAAATCGGGTTCAACACATTTTATACCAATTAATTAATATTTTATTATTATTTGATATGGCTTGCACACAGACGGGGACTTTAATGTGAGGGTATATTTAGTGTTAACCTTGTTTAGCAACCATAACACCTTAAGCTAAACCTTGCCCAATTAACTTTGCCTTAACCTAATCCTTGCTTGTTTAACCTTAACCCTGGATATTTTTGGATGAGAAAATATCTCTTTGCTTTGGATTGAGAGAGAGGGAGAGTGAGAGGTGGCTAGTGAGTCATGGAGGCATTTATGAGGGCATTAATAAGATGAGGGGAGGAGAGTTAGTGTAAGGAAAATGTTCACCCTACACTCACCTTTCATCATATAATCTCTCTCACTCTCTCATTCTCTCTTACACTCATTGATTTCATATTCCTTTAACTCCCAAACTGAACCCTCACCTTCTCTTCACAAATCTTTGCAAAAACTTCACAAAAATCAATTGAAAACACTTCAAATGACTTGATTAGCCACTAGGTTGCCTTGGAGCTTGGAAAGCTAGGATTTTGAGCAAGAGCGGCTAGGTAATGATCTCTAAACTGATAAATAGGAGTTTTATTGTTGTTATGAATTGGAACACTAAAGGTAGCATTTTGTGCAAAATATCGTATTTTTAGTGTCAACTTCGTGTCTCTGTGATCTGCTGTAGAACCAGGTCTTTGTTGGAAAAGTTCCCATCACAGAGACACAGTGTTGAGGTATAGAACCCACCATAAAAACCTGAGACCACCCCTTCATTTTTGGGCCGCAAATTTAACGGTTCTGGCCCCAAATTGCGACCAGAGTGAGGGCTGGGTTGTTGAATCTTTGTCGTGGGGTCTCTGGGGTTGTTTGTAGTATCGTGGTACTTGCAACTTTCACCAATTTTTAGTTTATCAAAATCTGGGACCACTTTGCTATATTCTAGTGTTTTCAGTACGCGTGTTACGTTATCCGACACGGTTCGAGATCTGTTATGCTGCTACACTTGGGCTGGTGTTGGTGTGTCGTCACGCACGTAAGCCGTTAGACGAACACTTGTGGGTCGGATTGGAGTTGGTGCGTTGGTCAACCGTAGTGTGTATGTGATATTGATCAATTTCTGATATTTTTTCACTGGCTATGTTTTGTGTTAATAGGATTGCATGCGGGGACTTCGGACGCTGCGAAGAAGGGGAAGCAGGTAATTGGATTTGTAGGGTTACTAGGCACTCTAATAAGGTTCTACAAGGCATCAACCATGTCCGGTTAAAATTTTAGCCGTGCCGAATAACTCTAAACTAGATCTTTAAACTAGCGATTAGGCAAAAACAAGCATATTAAACATTTTAACACTAAGTGAATACGAAATACAACCTTTGTAGATCGGTCCGTCACTTCTAAACCTCCTTGTTGTAGTCCCTTCTCTGCGATCATCTAACTCCCGGACTCTCGGACGACTCCATGAGAAGATTGCAACGGTATTGCTTAAAGTCTTCGAGGCCGAAGATGATCTACGTCGAGGGAATACGAACTCAAGCTTCTACTTCACTAACTAGAGAATTAGTGAAGCAAACACCCTAAACTAAAGTGCTAGTCTAGTAGAGGATGATGAAATAGGAAATGGGTACACTTTAGAATTTCTTTTCTCACAATGATTCTCTCTCTTTATGAAACCCTAGAAAGAAATTCAAGGAGGAAAAAGATGAGCTCAAAATGAGAATGAAAACTAATCAAGAGAGAGTTTGCTAACCATGGGTGAGTGTGTATCATATACTAACTCATGTAGAGACATAACCATGGCTAATTATAGTGGTTAGGTTTATAAAAATCCTAAGTAAAAACAAAACTAGTGGACTTTGGTCAATGCATTCATAAGCTTCATGAAGCTTCATGCACTTGAACAATTATCCACTAATTTTGTATTTACTTTGTATATTAAAACCCCACCAATATAATTACAATGGTGTATGTCTCATACACCCATGTAGTGTGTATCAACAACCATGATACAAAATGTACAAAAATAAATATATATCACATATATATTAAGTTATGCACAAGTGAGAAAAATAAATGCTTAAGTGAACCAATGTTAGTTAATGTAAATTAGTATATCACATATACAATTATACACTAAATTATTAAATCAACACTTGACTTAATAATCCGGTTATATCACATATAACCGACTAACATCCAATGTATCGACTTATCGAATAAACCCTTGATTCGATAACTTGGTTATATCGCATATAACCGATCGACACAAACATCGCGCTCCTATTTCGTTTTGCCTGAGCCAGTAAAACCTCTATGTAGGACTCTAAAGACTCGTAAATACGCCGGCAGTAGGTGATGATCATATCAAGCACCCACAAGCCGTCAGCGGTACTAGCTGGACGTAACGGCTACCCGGGTATTGAGCAATCAGATGATCAGCAAGCAAGCCCGCTCCAACTCCTGCAAAAAGCCTGACAGTGTAACTACCGTACAGTCCGGTCTCCTCATCTGATATGTCGTATATCAAGTCTAGGGGTGGTAAAACGTCAGACCCAAATAACCGATAAGTCATGCCGATATGACGCTCATAACGGGTCGAGAAACTACTGGTAACACTTACCAGTAATTCTCTAAACCAGTCCAAGCCAGCGACTTCCCTGTTTTGGCAAATCGAGCATAGCGCAACATCAACCCCCAATACCGGGAGAGACGAAACCCCTCCTATCGCTCATTGCCTCCATGTGACTCTGGACTGTACCTAAAAACCACCGTTTTGCACTCCCTCTTGGATGTGGTAAGGTGGTAATCAAAGCACAATGGGAATCACACAAGACTCTATGACGATCTCGGGTCTACAGACTAACATGTACCAGTATCACCAGAGAACTGAAATCTGACGTAAGGTATAATACCATCTGGGAGTTCTCGGCGAGTCCGTCCAGTGTACCCAGTCTCCACTGAGCACCCGTATATCATCTCTGATATCAAACACCAATGGATATGGGATCATCCATCGCCCATCTACATGGGTCGAGAAGGTATACGCTAGTCTACTCTGGTATATCGATGCCCCGTCTCAATACACCCACGACTAGGGACCTTGAAGGATGTACTTATGGACTACCATGTCCCCACTAGTATGATCTGCATCATAGTCCCGGTAGTCAAGTACACATCCTAAGGGCTTTACCTACATGTAACAGAGAGACAATCAGTGTACACGTTAAGGTTAAGAGTAACTAGATAGCATAATATCATGTCGAGCAAGAAAGTCTTCCCTATATATGTCCAAGCATCCACTACAATATATATCTCATGTATAGTAATGGCCTCTAGGGCATACATATAACTAATAATCTCCCACTTGCACTAGGGCCATCTGATAACAGTGGTTGTAGTATCTCATACTCAACCATCCCATAATAGTCTCTCCCTGGGAAAAATCCTTTGTGAGTGGATCCGTCGTGTTGTCCTCTGAGTCTACTCTCCTAACCTCGATCCCCTAGAGATCAACCATCTCCGTGATCTGGTGATACTGCCTTTGAATATGTCTGGATCACTGATGGGGCGGGCGTTCCTAGGCATAAGACACAATTCCATTGTCACACAATGGTAAGAAAGAAGTTCATCTCAAGAACTAATAAACACCCAGACTGCCTCTTTGGTAGCATCTTTGGTAGCGATGTATCCAGCCTTTATCTTCTAGTATGCCATGGTATCTGTCTTGGAACTCTTCCAACATACCATCCCTTTACTGAGGGTAAAGACAATGCCTATGACTGACATTCAGTCGTCCTTATCACCGTGGAATCCTTCCAGTGATTCTCCCCAGGATCAATTGATACCATCTCACTACAGCTAGTGAGTATCCTAACATTCAATTAGATCTATCTCATAGATCCAAAACCCAGGATTTAGCAGGTATCACTTTGATCCTATGTGGAGAATCATTGTGATAAGCGTAGATTGACCGAGCGTAGCATAGGAAACTCCTTCCCCATCAAGAGCATGTCATCTACGTACTCTACGAGGATCACCACCATACTCCCTACTACCTTTTTGTATATACAAGGTTCATCTACCATTTTGATGAAGTCAAACTCTTTGACTACCACATCAAAACAGACGTTCCAACTCCGCGATGCCAGCTTTATCCCATAAAGCAACTTGTACACGCTTCCGCTGCCCCCACTGTCTATGAAGCCCTCTGACTGTGTACTTATAGACTCTCTCTTCTAAATCAACATTTAGAAAAGCAGTCATGACACCCAACCGCCAGATATCGTAGTCATGGTATGCAGCCGTGGCAAGTAGGATCTGGATGGACTTAAGCATAGCTTCTTAGAAAAAGGTTTCATCATAATCCATACCTGGTCAATGATGCAAACCTTTAACAAGTCTAGCTTTGAAAGTGTCAACTTTTCCATGTACACCAAGTAATATTCTCAAGATATACTTGCTCCTGATGGGGATTTAACCCTTCAGATAAAACAACCAAAGTCCATACTTTGTTGGTGTATAAGGATTCCATCTAAGATCGTTAATCATCCAGCTATTCTTACAGAGTCCCCACTCCTGATGGCCTGCATGAAACTAGTTGGGTCATCATCTCATGATGCAATCCTCGCTCCCACTGTCATAGAGAAACCGAAGTATCTCTTAGGTGGGTGAGAAACCTTACTAGATCGGCGGAGAGGCTGAGGTTCGTTGGTTACTATTGAATCCTTTGGTTCTACCAAATCATCAGCTGCAGTTTGTATAGCTGGAACTCCTTCCAGTTCTACCTCATGACCACTAATTTCTTCACAAGAAATTCTCTTTCACAATGGTGGCATACTGAGAAACAAAACATCTTTTGTTCCTCGGTTTGGTAGAAGATATTCCTTTGCGAATGCTTGGGATATCCAACAAAATTCTACAGAACTGACTTTGCCTCGAGCTTGTCCGGATTATGCTTTTAGATATAGGCTGGACAACCCCAAATCTTAACAAACTTAAGATATGGGCTCTTCCCTTTCCATATCTCATATGAAGTGGTAGGCAACTGATTTGGTTGGAACGCTATTCAATAGGTATGCAGCTTCACAAGTGCATAACCTGTTGGAGATAGTGCCCTCATAGTCAATTATTGGATCACAGGTACGTGATTGCAATGATTGCGGAGGACCTATACCGGCAGGACAGTCTTACTCGAGATGATAGTATGCTATCTGGTTTGCCTTTATCAGTCATGTACATGATCAGGTGACTGATTAAATGTTACACTTTGATAGAGCCCTTAGGATCTTGCTTTACCACCAACAGTATGATGGCGATCATATACGTGAGAGTTGGGTGGTTTATACGCATATCCTTAATTGTGGTCCCTAGTCGTGGGAGTTTCGAGACAGGGCATCGATACTCCGGAGTAGACTAGTGTGTACAGTCGAGACCCCGACGAGGGGCGGTGGCCGGTCTCACAAGCCACTGGTGTCAGTTGGATCACCTAAGATGTATACATGTGCTCATTGGGTTATGAGTACACAGGACAGGACTCGCCGGGAATCTGCTAGTTAGTATTATATCTATCGTCAGATAGCAGTTCCCTGGTGACATGTGTACAGGTTAGTTCATCGACCTGAGGTCCTCATTTGTCTCGTGTGAGTTCCCACTGTGCTTTGATTTCTTCCCTACCACGGCTCAAAGGAGTCGTGCAAACAGGTAGTTTTTGGGTACAGTCCCGAGCCATATGGAGGCACGTGAGCGGATCGGCAGGGGATTCGTCTCTCCCGGTATTGGGGGCGAGATCGTGCTGTGTCTAGGAGAGCCATTACACAAAGCCCACGGCCGTGGCAGGAGATTTACTGGTAGGTACTCCAGTAGTATCTCAGGGTGTTATTGGGCTTCACTCCGACACGACTTATACTGCTCTTGGGGGTCTGACGTTACTAGCCCCCTAGGCAGATATGCGATACTCATAGACGAACGGACCGGACTGTATATACATTGTCACTGTTAGGATCTGTAGGGTTTTCCGGATGAGTGCGCTCATCGGCATCCCTTGAGGTCAGTCCATGGGCAGCCGTTACGCATTGCTAGTGCCGCTGACGGTTTGTGGTTAAACCCACTGCCAGGGTACTGACGAGTCATTAGAGTCCCCCACAGACAGTTTTCCAAGTTCGGGCGAAACGTTGTAGAGGCCGTATGGTTTTATGGCAGGGTTCGGAAAATGCACGTGCGTTTACGCACGTGTTATTTTTCGGGCAGATGATACTGGTCGGCTTTGGTTTAAGCCGGATCCGAGTATTATATTGAGTAGGTATAATATCTTTGTCTCAGTTGCATTTGTATTCGGTCGTAATACAAATGCGGGTGTATTTATACAGTTTCGGGGTTGTCCTGAAATTCGTTTCAGGATCACTTTTGGAAGTTGCCAGTTTCCAGTTTTCTATCAGCCATCTTTTAACATTCGGTTAAAGACGGATTTATCTTTTCTTTGATGAGAGAGAGTAATGCTTCTAGAAGCTTCTAGAAGGTTCTAGATGATGACTAGGCTTCATGACTCATTAGTGCATTAATGATTTTTTGATGATGTGTTTAATGACTCATGCTTTGATATTAATGGTTTTGTTTTCCTTAGGATATTTGTTCATAATATCTTTTGCTTAAGGTTACCCTCTTTCTCCTACGGTCACTCCCCCTCTTGCTATAAGAGGCCGGCCCCCCCCCTCTCTCTCTCACTTGAGGTTTTCATTGGAAAAAAGGATATGATAGTATTTGGGGTGCATGGAATTTTACAGTTCATTTCATTCCATCACCCAATTCTCTCGGCAACTTCATTAACCGATCGTCCACGGATTTGGACGAAGTGAGACAAAGTCATCTACTCATTCTCTACATCATTCTTGGTCGTCTCTTTTAGCAAACTTGACGATCGAGTTGCCTCGAGTCAGAGGCGGGAGCCCGTTTAAAGAATCGTCGATGTGGTGCCACCTCGACGAGGATATCGGAGATCGACGCGATCGGAGCAGCCGCAACGGAGCGTGGGATGATGGTTGAAGAACGAAGGACTTGGATCGTTCGGTATAACCTTTCTACAATCTTTACAGTTTATTAGTTTAGCACTAATGGAAGATCCGGGTTAAAGTATACGATAGCGCCAGATAAAAAGTTTTTGTTCCGCATTTTGGCGTCTGTAGACGGCCGGGGCGCTAGCGTAGACTTACAGTGGTATCAGAGCCTAACCATTTTGCTATGCTAACTTGTGCTAACGCGTTTAAAATATCGATCGAACCGGAAATCAAAAATCACATTTTTTCAATATGACAGTTTCTGTTGATTTTAAACGGTGTCCTAAAATTTTTCTACACATCTCAGAATACTGTGCAGGCTTTTCTAAGAACCACGACAAAATTTGGGCACGTGACCCCACCAAACCGCCGCGGAAACGCGGTCAAACCCATGGTTTGACCGCGCATCCGCGGCCACGTGGTGAGCTCGTGCTCCCAAATTTTGTCAGTGGGTTCTTCTCTGGATTTTGTGGTTTTTGGTAAATATCGTTTTGGCCCAGATTTTGTTACTGTTCACCAGTAAGTCGTGGGGCCCACTTTTTGATATTTGGTCGATCGAAATTTAATCATGTTAGTTTGCAGTGCTTACATTATATCTCCGACCGGGAATGTCATTTGATCGGTAAACCGCGTCTGATTGCTATAGTTCTTTTAGACGGGTTTGCGAACGTGACATTCGCGTTGATGTTCTGTGTTGTGTTGTGATGTTGCGGATTTGTCGTGGTGGATAGCAGTGTGCAATGGTAGTACAGTTTGAGTTTATTTGTACATTTGATATTGCGGGGCGAGCGTCTAACTTGTGGACTGCCGTCACTGCCTGTTGTATAATATTCTTTTGGGGCACGACCAAGTTGCGGTCGATGTACCTATTATACTATTTTTCATTACTGTACTAGGTTTTGCCCCGCGACGGAGTGCACGGATAGCCGGGTTCTGGGGGGCAACGGGTCCGCATCTCATGGCTTTGAGAGGAAGAGGGGTCCCACTCTAGAATTGGCAGACTATTCGCCGCACTCGTAGGGGGTACAGGTTGACCCAAGAAGGGGTGCCCAAGATTACCGGATTCCGTGAAGTGCAGGGTGGTCCATTCAATATGCTGTAGGGAGCTGCCTCGCTTCAGGTTTTGGCGGGTAACTTGCCGCACCCGTAGGGGTCTAGGTTTCATTGCACAGGCTATCCACACGACAGGGGAACGTCGAGTTTCAGCAGCGGCTCTGTGAAACTCGGGGATCCCAGATTATCTGTATTGTTCTGTGATGCTTATTACTTTTCTGTAATGTTGCATACAATCACGCCTGGAGCGATTATTGTATATTGGTTTATATACTATTAGATGTTGTATATGTTTTACACCCGTGCTAGTCCAGTCCCCGCTCTGTCGTTAGTTAAGTAACCTAACGGGTGATGACGGGACCCAGTGACGAATGCGGATGGCATATACGTACATTTTATTTTCGTTCTTTTCTGGTGTGATTAATGATGGAACTGCGTTGATTTTGATCAATGCAAAGTAAAACAAACCTGTTTACAGTTGTTGGAACAAATTTAAAAGGTGTTATTGCAAAGACGTTTTCTTTTGTTCTGCATAGCGGTATTCACTGGAATATCCTGCACCTCATTCGACGGGGCAAGGGCCGATATCCCTACACCGGGACTGACCCCTTGGGCAGAAGTTTGCGTCAAAGTAATAACTTCACTATAGTCGATTACATGTTGCTTTGCATAGCGGTATTCAGTGGGATATCCTGCACCTCATTCCACGAGGAAAGAGCCGAGATCCCTTTGCCGGGAGTGACCTCTTTAGCAAAAGGTTTTCGCCACTATATTTTAAAAAAGCTATCAGGTTCCTTCAGCGATATCAAGTTCACTACGTTAAAGGTTTTTCGCCAAAAACCAGCCGTAGCCCTCCGTCACTTCTTTTGGGTATTCAGTAGTATTCAAGCTATGTATTTTGACCTAACGCCAAGGCATAGTGTTTGGTAGCTGCTGGGTATTCAATTGTTGCATAGATAGATGAGTTGGTTTGGGACAGCCGTTCTGCCATTTTGACCTAACGCCAAGGGCATGTGCGGGTGAGTTCAAATTAACAAGATAGTGAAGGGTAGAACTTGGCATGTGACTTATGACATTTTGACCTAACGCCAAGGTTATAAGAGCATGGGGCAAAAACTATATCGGGAGTTTCTAAAGAAATTGAAACTTGCCAAGTATGCGCATACCATCTGGAGTATGAGTAACGTGGATGCATTCAATCACGTTATCATGCGATGAGAGTTGGATCCCGATTCCCACTGATGAGTTGGTTTACTCTTCGGGTAATCCCGATTGATTCTTCTTTAGGTTTGGAGGAGAATTTGACAGGAACAGTGGGAGGTTTCCGGATTAGATAAAATGTTGACCATTCTGATCTAGGTTAGAGTGCACGCAGAGTGTTTCTTTTCTCTCTCTCTTTGGCAGCGACCTTTGACCGACCCTAGACTATGACTCAGTGACCAGGTTGACCGAACCTTCTTAAAATACTGGCTTTTGGATTGTCTGAGTTGCATAAGTCATTGCCACTCCTTCTTTTACCCTTTGAATTTCTCAGAACACCTGTATTACTACGGATATCCACTTCTATTGGATAGATCCATCGTATGGTTATATACGAACTCGAAGGGACTTCTTCGAGGATGGATCCAGGTTCAGGAGAAATAGAATTGGTTTATTCAGTTGTCTTTTATTATCACCTTCTCTCAGGTTGCGAGAGCTCCTTGGTTTAGGAGAGTACACCTATTACGCTTATTGGATAGTCTTATTCCAAACCATAGGCTGGTGCCGAAAGGTAGGGAATGAAGAAAACCAATTAGCCTAAGTAGGGTGTGCAGAAGGTAATATGTAAAGACAAAATAAAGGGATTAGAAAGAGGGCAAAGTAAATTGCGACTGATATCATTCACGACCAAAACCGCGTACTTCATCGCCACTCCTATTTCACCTTTAAAAGAATAAGGTATTATTCAGTTGTCTTTTATCATCACCTTCTCTCGAGATACGAGTACTCCTTGGTTTAGGAGGATACACCTATTATGCTTACTGGATAGTCTTCTTCCAAACCATAGGCTGGTGCCGAACGGTAGGGAAGGAAGAAAACCATTTAGCCTAACTATGGTGTACAGAAGGTAATGACTAAAGACAAATAAAGGGATTTGGAGAGATGGCAATAAAATATACGGTTGAAGTCATGAATTGGATTATGGAAGAGGTATTGCTATGAATACCAGGATACCCCTACGAAACATTTTCATGTTTCAGTGCATCGTTAAAGAAAAACTGTTTTCCCGATTAGACACTTACTCCAAGGGTATGTATTTACCAGGTTTCATTCTCATATCTGTATGGTTTTACAGATGATGAGTGGGAGTAAGATATTGGGAATTAGGTGATTATCCTCATTATATCGGAATTCGTTGAAATTGGTGATATTTGAGGAAATCGCCAGGGTACAGTTTTCCACCTACAACGCACAGGTTTTGAGTTGTTTAGCTCAGCGGACTTATATAGAGTATTGTATGTTGTCCAAGTGTCCATCAGGACAAAGGGGTAGGTCCTCGTACTTCGTTCTGTTTACTTATAACTTCTCTAGTTTTTAGACAAGTGTTTCGTAGAAATACAAGGTCTAAGTTTTGAGAAGTTGTGGGTATAAGAATAAAGTAGAGAACCAGGTGTCACAAGTATCGGGATTCTTCAAAGAGATCGAAGATGTAGATTCTTGTGATTGGTATTCAGATGATAGTGATGGTTTTGAGAAACGTGTTTCTCTTTCAGGTTACTCATAATTGGATGGATTCCTAAGTTGAGTAATGCTGATTAGCCTTTTTCCATTAAGTTGATATGCACTGGAGACAGCTGCATGGTTTGAATATGGTTCCAATTAAATTAGTGCCAAAGTTTCTATATTGGATATAGAATAGTTCGTACCTTAAAAGATATTAAGGTACGGGGAGTTGTCCAGCTTATGCTTAAAACCAGACACTGGATAACACAGGGCACGTTTCTGTAGTGGCTGTTTGTGGGTTGACCCTGGCTATGACGAGGGTTGATATTCTACCATTTGGAAGATCAATAGTGATATTGTTCTTGACTCGCCACAGTTTTAGTAAAAATGGATCTTTTTCAGAAAACAGTAATGGGACTATGGTAGAACTGGAAGTGATTCCAGAACCGCAAACGATTACGGAAAATTTAATAGGACCTATATATTCAATCAGGTTTGACATTCCAATAGCCACTCCGCATATTTGGTGGGTAACCTCAGACACCCGAGAGGTACTCCGGTAGCCTCAAGGACGGTGACAGGGAGGTTCTTATCTACCCAGACTTGACACTACTGTTGTTCCAGGTTATGAGACCCAGTAGGAGGGTTGTCGTAGTCAGTGGGAGCAACGGAAGCATGGTGGGCAAGTAGCTTATGTCTATTTATAGACTAGAGCAGTTATAGCGGAGAAAGATCATCTAATTTTGATGTGACAGTCATGGGTTTGACTTCAATCAGAATAAGGGATGGATCTGTTAAGAAGGTAGTAGGGTGTGATGTCATGGTATCTGGATGACATACACAGAGTAGGAAGTAAAATTCCTATACTACGATCGGTTGTACTGTGGTCGTCACACAGTTGTTTCTCCAGACAGGATATGGATATAATATTTGACATTCTGGTTTCTGGATCTATGGTTTTAGATCTGGATTTGGGTAGTTTCCCAATGTGGGTACTTTGACAAATATTCTAATGGTTTTTGGAATAGTTGACTCCTAGCATGGTGGTGTACCTGCAGGTGATGGAGTCACCCTCTCTAAAGGTGTCTTACAGACTAAAGGGGAGAGGGATGTGCATGATTGGCAGATCACTTGCTTAGGCAATTGAGTCAATCATGAGATGTCAAGTACCACACCAAATGTTGGTTTTGCACTAGATGCATTAAGTTTGTATTAATCCAATCCTGGAGAAACATAAGGAAGCAGTTCTAGAACATAAGTACATGTTCTACGGATTTGATGACGGCAGCCTCCTTCGGGAGACGGTTATCATTCCAGGCTTCAAAGGTGACATGGTTGACAGAGTGATTGTCAGAGTTATAGTTTTTCCCTCTGACGAAGAGGGAAAGTATTATGGACAGGTGGTCCAAGAGGATACTGTGGGTGGCTTGGTGCCGGATACTGATTAGGTTCAGAGATTGATACAGTCTAAGAAGTTTCGATTTGGAGTTCATTTATGAACTAGGTCCCATCAGATATCCAGACATATTCTAAGACAGGTATTACTCAATTCGGGAGATGGCTTTCTCCGCGAACTTGAGATTAAGAGAGATATTTTAAGAAACTTCTAGGCGGATCCACTCACTAAGGCTATTTCTCGAACACAATAGTTTTACAAACGGGCTTTGTGATACTGATTAGTAGAGGAGTTGGATGTTCGGTTTCACACGGGCTGTGAGTAGTCGACATCGCAATAATTAGCCTTGAGTGCAAGTGGGAGATTGTTGGAGATAGTGCCCTCATAGTCAATTATTGGATCACAGGTACGTGATTGCAATGATTGCGGAGGACCTATACCGGCAGGACAGTCTTACTCGAGATGATAGTATGCTATCTGGTTTGCTTTTATCAGTCGTGTACATGATCAGGTGACTGATTACATGTTACACTTTGATAGAGCCCTTAGGATCTTGCTTTACCACCAACAGTATGATGGCGATCATATACGTGAGAGTTGGGTGGTTTATACGCATATCCTTAATTGTGGTCCCTAGTCGTGGGAGTTTCGAGACAGGGCATCGATACTCCGGAGTAGACTAGTGTGTACAGTCGAGACCCCGACGAGGGGCGGTGGCCGGTCTCACAAGCCACTGGTGTCAGTTGGATCACCTAAGATGTATACAGGTGCTCATTGGGTTATGAGTACACCGGACATGACTAGCCGGGAATCTGCTAGTTAGTATTATATCTATCGTCAGATAGCAGTTCCCTGGTGACATGTGTACAGGTTAGTTCATCGACCTGAGGTCTTCATTTGTCTCGTGTGAGTTCCCACTGTGCTTTGATTTCTACCCTACCACGGCTCAAAGGAGTCGTGCAAACAGGTAGTTTTTGGGTACAGTCCGAGCCATATGGAGGCACGTGAGCGGATCGGCAGGGGATTCGTCTCTCCTGGTATTGGGGGCGAGATCGTGCTGTGTCTAGGAGAGCCATTACACAAAGCCCACGGCCGTGGCAGGAGATTTACTGGTAGGTACTCCAGTAGTATCTCAGGGTGTTATTGGGCTTCACTCCGACACGACTTATACTGCTCTGGGGGTCTGACGTTACTAGCCCCCTAGGCAGATATGCGATACTCATAGACGAACGGACCGGACTGTATATACATTGTCACTGTTAGGCTCAGTAGGGTTTTCCGGATGAGTGCGCTCATCGGCATCCCTTGAGGTCAGTCCATGGGCAGCCGTTACGCATTGCTAGTGCCACTGACGGATTGTGGTTAAACCCACTGCCAGGGTACTGACGAGTCATTAGAGTCCCCCACAGACAGTTTCCCAAGTTCGGGAGAAACGTTGTAGAGGCCGTATGGTTTTATGGCAGGGTTCGGAAAATGCACGTGCGTTTACGCACGTGTTATTTTTCGGGCGGATGATACTGGTCGGCTTTGGTTTAAGCCGGATCCGAGTATTATATTGAGTAGGTATAATATCTTTGTCTCAGTTGCATTTGTATTCGGTCGTAATACAAATGCGGGTGTATTTATACAGTTTCGGGGTTGTCCTGAAATTCGTTTCAGGATCACTTTTGGAAGTTGCCAGTTTCCAGTTTTCTATCAGCCGTCTTTTAACATTCGGTTAAAGACGGATTTATCTTTTCTTGGATGAGAGAGAGTCATGCTTCTAGAAGTATCTAGAAGGTTCTAGATGATGACTAGGCTTCATGACTCATTAGTGCATTAATGATTTTTTGATGATGTGTTTAATGACTCATGCTTTGATATTAATGGTTTTGTTTTCCTTAGGATATTTGTTCATAATATCTTTTGCTTAAGGTTACCCTCTTTCTCCTACGGTCACCCCCCTCTTGCTATAAGAGGCCGGCCCCCCCTCTCTCTCTCTCACTTGAGGTTTTCATTGGAAAAAAAGATATGATAGTATTTGGGGTGCATGGAATTTTACAGTTCATTTCATTCCATCACCCAATTCCCTCGGCGACTTCATTAACCGATCGTCCATGGATTTGGACGAAGTGAGACAAAGTCATCTACTCATTCTCTACATCATTCTTGGTCGTCTCTTTTAGCAAACTTGACGATCGAGTTGCCTCGAGTCAGAGGCGGGTGCCCGTTTAAAGAATCGTCGATGTGGTGCCACCTCGACGAGGATATCGGAGATCGACGCGATCGGAGCAGCCGCAACGGAGCGTGGGATGATGGTTGAAGAACGAAGGACTCGGATCGTTCGGTATAACCTTTCTACACTCTTTACAGTTTGTTAGTTTAGCAATAATGGAAGATCCGGGTTAAAGTATACGATAGCGCCGGATAAAAAGTTTTTGTTCCGCATTTTGGCGTCTGTAGACGGCCGGGGCGCTAGCGTAGTCTTACATAACCCCCAAAAGAAAATAGGAAACTCAGTAATACTCATCATAGAGCACACCTTATCACATAGGGTGTGATTGCTCCGCCCCGATATACCGACTTGCTGTGGTGTATATGGAGGAGTAATGCTGAGAGAGAATCTCATTCTCCTTTAGAATAATCCAGGAATTCCGTGCTCAAGTATTCTCCTCCCTGATCACATAAAAGGACATAATACTTATACCCGTTTTGGTTCTCTTCTTTCTAATTTATATTCTGTGAATATCTCAAAAGTTTGGGACTTGTGTTTCAACAGGAACATATGCCTGAATCTTGAGAGATTATCAGAGAATGTAATGAAGTACAAAGAACCGGTCTTGGCATGTGTAGACAGGGAACCTTCATACATCAACAGGTATCATCCCAAGAGTTCACTAACTCTTTCTCTGTTTCCTATAAACAGAGCTGTGGTCATCTTATCTCTATGACATGACCGGCAAGTTTCACAAGATGTAAATTCAAACTAATTTAAATATGCATCTATATGTAACTTCAGCTAGTCGGGTCGCATTGATATGACCTAGTCTACAATACCTCAAGAAGGATTCGTTCATTTCTGAACTCGTCCTCTTGTGTGTGTTCTGTATACTAAGAACTGTAGTTTGATTTAGAACGTTTATACTTTTAGATAACGTGCCTGAACCGATCAACTCTTGATATAGGAAATGTACAAAACATTATCCAACAATACAAAATTATTTCCTTTCTTTACTAATAAAGAGACTGATATGATGTTGTATATCTGGTTCGGTATCTAATAACATTCATTCAGAATCAATGTATTCTGGTAATACAGGGTGATAGTGACCAAAAGACTTGGCTGCAACACCTGCACCGTTTTCTATCTCATGAAACTTATCACCCGTTCTCAGTTCTATACCTATCTATAGCCCATGTAACAGATTACATATGTGGGATCCTGATCCGGTATCTCATACCCAGGACGTAATGGATACTGAGAAACAGTTCTCTGTAATGAACACACCCGAAGATGATGCATCGGCATGCAATTTCTTCGTTTGGGCGGCACGAGAATTCTGGTAATCCCCAATTTCCTGCTCTGTCTTATAACAATTATAAGTTGGAGCGGGACCAACGTTCCACGGCTCAGTATAACAAGCGGGTTCGGTCAATACATCTGTATTATTATCTTGATTAAAGCATGATATGGTCGCTACCTGGAGAGAGAGAGAAGAAAACACTCTGTGTGCGCTCTTGCAAGATCAGATTGGTTATTATTTTATCAAATCAGGATGACTCCCACTGTTTTTATCAAATCTTCCTTCAAACCCTAAAAGGAAAGTCTAGCCGGGATTAATTGCACCCTATAAGTTCGCCAATCTTTCATCCAGGACAGTGTCGGTACTTTGAGGGAGGTTCCCCGTGCTTTCGCACGGACCTAATTAAAGTAAACCTCGTTTTCCCAGAGGCATAACCCCGTTGACACCTTTCTAGACATCTACTTGATTGGCTAATTGTAATGTGTAAAACTCTCCAACGAGTAACAATTACTCGCAGTGGGTATCGGGATCCAACTATCTAATAGAAGGTATGCAATCTCATTGCAAATTTCAACACTTGAAATTCCCGATAATTTTGCCCCCAGCGTCCCATGACCTTGACGCAGACCAACAAACCATAGTGCACTAGTCAAGTTCAACCCGTCATTTCTTGATTGAATTAAACCCAGCCGCACAACCCTTGACGTAGGCCAACAAAGTCGCACAACTAGCCTAATCCAATCTGCATCATATGGATAAACAAATAAATACTAGTTAGCTACCGCACATTACGCCTTGACGCAGGCCAAAAAACGTAGCACAAATACTAAGTAGGACTTATCTGAAATGACGGAAGGCTACGACAGGTTTTTCTTAAAACCTATTGCGTAATGAACTTGATATCGTTGTAGAATCAAATAATATTAAAATGGAATGTTTTTGAGGCTTTTGCTAGTTCCGCTAAAAAGGTCACTCCCGGTGAAGGGATCTCGGCTCTTTCCTCATCGAATGAGGTGCAGGATATATCATATATATCACTGTGCAAAGCATAAACTAGAAAAGAAATCAAATGACAAGACCGAGGGGTGTAGCATCTGCCAGTCAATTCTGAAGGGGTCACTGCCGGTGAAGGGATCTCCGCCCTTTCCTTATCGAATAAGGTGCAGGATGTTCTACAAGGAACACCGCGATGCAAAGCAAGAACTGTAACTACCTGTTTTTGAAAATTCGATTCCACAACATCTTTTAGGTTTATTTTCTTTCATTAATCACATTAATTAATTCCCATCATTTAAATCACCTAAACATCACAGATAAATACGACGTACACTTATGTCATCCGTATTCGCCTCGATGTCCCCTCATGCACCGTTAGGTTAAGTGACTAATGGCAGAGCGGGGCAGAGCTAGCGCGGGTGTAAAATATAAGTAAAGTCTATATAATATATCATATATACTATATACAGTATTTATCACAACATATCAAATGATCACATCACAGATATCGCAGCAGAAGAAACATATGAAATCTTGGATATATTAGGACGTCCGTGTTTTATTTTGAGCCTCTATAAAACACGGATTCCATGGTCGCGATGAATAGCCAAACCCACACCCCTAGACCCCTACGAGAGCGGCAAGCAACCCTTCCAATTCTAGAGTTAGGAGACCCGGACTCGACTCCTCGAGTTGGTCTCCCACTGGACTCCAGAACCTAGTTACTTGTGCTCTACTCCATGGGTCTATCCTAGTGCGGAAAAGTAAATAATATACAAATGGTGACATCGACCTCATCCCGAAAGTGCCCCAATAAAAGAATATTACATACAATTAATTTTACATGAATGAAAATAAAAACCCTTATCTCACATAAAACTCCCGGCTATTCAAAAACGCGACGATCCAATATAACATATCCAGCAACACATAACATCACATGTCATCAACGTAAGTAAATATGCGCATCCCAATTGTCGTTGACATAGGCAACGAAACCGGAGATATCACATATTACACTTACGGTCGCAGAAAAGAAAGTGTAAAAGTACAACAGTTGGAATCCGCAACCTCCTTACACATCGCATGCCTAACAATTATAAACCTCGCATTTTAGTCTCTATATCGAAAACACTTTTCAATATCTAGTCGGGCAATTCAACAAGATTCCCGATATGTGATCGAATGCTCGTCGCAAACTTTAGTAGACGGCCGCACCCCGGATGCCGTCGACGAAGTGCACTAAGGCGGAACACCGCTGCCGTGAGCACCCAAACGGATTCTTTTGGCGACGGGGTTCTCCTACAGTCACTTGGTCGGGGCTTTGGGGCACGGCTGTCTATTAAGTTTACCCGGCGAGTATCTGCGTACGCTACGTGATTGCGACGGACTTTTGATCGCATCAAAATTCCGTGGCAACCGATCATTTGAGACAAAACTGCTATGTTTATAACATCCAAATTAGTTATCTCATAACTACTTGTGGATTCAAAATATTGTATCACATTCCAGATAAATAGACAATGTTAAACTTTCCGATCGAATAATCAAACACCCAAGTTTTCCCAAATAGTTCTCAACACTTGAGGGGTGTTTAAAAACATCCATCACATACCACAGTACCAATGGTCCAGCCGTAGAAGGGTCAAGCCAACGCCTCAAATGTGGCAACGCCGTACTGCCCCAAACCCTAAGGTTCAAAAGGCAGTTCAAGACGGTCACATAATCGAGTTAAGGTTTGTTGTCTTCTAAAGGGTCCATTGCGTAACTTGCACGATTCGGACGTTCTTAAACAACGGAAAAATCCAACACTTAGAAATTTTCCGGGTCGGGAAAAAGTGAGTTATTGATATCCGTTCGAACTTTTTAATACTTTCTAAATATCCGGAAAACACAACGAAATTAAATTTTCCGATCGAATCAAAGAATACAAAATAAACCCCAGAACACTCAACACATGAGTCAGATAAAAAATACCCAGAAAATAGAAATAACAGATATGGGTATTACTGTGCAAAACCCAAATCACAAGCTCACTATACGGCCGCGGATCCGCGGCATAAGCAGGGTATTGCCGCGGTTCCATGGCGATCCGTACGCCTTACTTTTTCGTTTTGCACAATAATTTCTATAATCACCTGTTGAATTTTTTAGGTATTTTTAATTCAGAAAAATCACAATTTTTAAAAATTGACCAGAGAGGGGGTTATTTCGTCGATTCGGAGTTCGTTCGTAGTTTTAACTTCGTATACACGTCGCCTAATACTCTAGCTTAGCTCTGATACCACTGTAGGGTTACTAGGCACTCTAATAAGGTTCTACAAGGCATCAACCATGCCTGGTTAAAATTTTAGCCGTGCCGAATAACTCTAAACTAGATCTTTAAACTAGAGATTAGGCAAAAACAAGCATGTTAAAGAATTTAACACTAAGTGAATACGAAATACAACCTTTGTAGATCGGTCCTTCACTTCTAAAGCTCCTTGTTGTAGTCCCTTCGCTGCGATCATCGAACTCCCGGACTCTTGAACGGCTCCATGAGAAGATTGCAACGGTATTGCTTGAAGTCTTCGAGGCCGAAGATGATCTACGTCGAGAGAATACGAACTCAAGCTTCTACTTCACTAACTAGAGAATTAGTGAAGCAAACACCCTAAACTAAAGTGCTAGTCTAGTAGAGGATGATGAAATTGTAGGGTTGCTGGGCACGCATACAAGGGTCTACGAGGCATCAACCATGCCCGATTAAAAAAATAGCCATGCCGAACAACCCAAAGCCGGATCTTTATACTAGAGTTTAGGCGAAAAAAAGCATGTTAAACATTTTAACACTAAGTGAGAGGGATTACAACCTTTGTAGATCCGGTCCTTCACTTCAGAAGCTCCGTGTAGATGTCCCCTTCGCTGCGATCGTGAACTCCGGACTCTAGAGAAGCTCCACAAGAAGAACGAACGTGCTTGTTTTGATGACTTCGAGGCCGAAGATGATCTACGTCGGGGAGACACTAACTCAAGCTATTCCTTCACTAGGTCATGAACTTTGTGAAGAGAACACACTCTACTACATGGCAAGTGGTAGAGGATGAAGGAGTAGGAGGTGGGCTCACTTTAGAATTGATTTTCTCACATTTTTTCTCAAGCTCCATTGAAGCTAGAAAGCTTTTGTTGAAGGAAGAAGAAGAAGTGAATAATTCATCCAAATGAAAACTTATCCTTTGAATTATTGCACCATGGTTGAGTTAAGCCCTCATGTAGAGAATTAACCAAAGTATGAGGTTAAGGGTTGGGTTAACTAATTGTAACATTTAAAAATAATAAAGTACCATTTTTGGGAAATTTTATAATTTAATATTACTTTATTAAATATTTTAATAATTCGGTATAATTAAATACAAATAAATGGAGAATAATTTGGAAAAATTATGGAAAATTCTAAAATAGGGTAATTTAGAGAATTTTGCGAATTTTTAAGTACTTATGATTAGTTATATGCTAATTTAGTGCTAATCGCGATCAAAAATCGATAATCAGGTTTTCGGTCAATTTTGTGCAAAACATGCACATACCATTTCCTACACTTGTTTTGCATTTTCTTGCCATGGTTGTTCTTTTAGGGTTCACTATTTGAGTGAGAAGGAATTTGAGGGAAAAGAAAAGAAGGGAAAAAGGAAAAGGATTATAATATGGTGGTAGGTGGATGAGAGAGAGAAAAGAGAGGGGGTAGCTTTGACTTAGCCATTTCCCTTCACTTCCTCAACTCACTTTCTCTCTCCCTCTTCCCCTTCAGCTGCTGCTGCTGCCCCTCATCTCCCTCCCCTCTTCAAGTCGCAAAACATCTCACAAACAACACCAAAACCCTATCCCCATTTCATCAAATGTGTGCACAAGCTCAAGAGCTATAGGATGGACCAAGAAAGCTTTCATTTTGGCGCTGTTGAGGATTCTTGGGGTCTTATAAGGTAATTCCTTCACAATTAGAGTGGTAATTCTTGTGCTTAAGCTTCGATTCAAGTTTCATATCGATATTGTTTGATTTTATGGACTTGAGGAAAACCTAGTTAGGGTTTGAGGGAAATTGTGAAATAATGTGAAATTGAGCTCAGTAGAGGTTAGATAAACACCCTAGTACGAGAATTGAGACCCCAACCTGAGAGTTGAAACCCAAAATACGGATTTAGAAACCGATATCGGAAAAGTTATGAAATCTGGGAAGCTTTTATGAGATCTGCTATCACCCGAGACATCCTAAAATAAAATTGAGTGGACAGTGATATGTGCAGGCACCCAGGAAGCTACCACCAAGACCCTAGCCCATAACTCCATGACCCGGCCGCCAATTAATTCCCTCTGGCCGCAAATTGCGGCCAGACCTGCACCAAATTGGGTCGTTTTGGTTCTGCTCCTCCTACATCTGTAGTTTAGGCCCCTGGCATATATAGATTTGTCTAATTTGACCTAGGGTGAAATATGGAGCCTATTTCCTTAGTTGCTGTTTTGGATTCGTGTTTCCGTATTCCGTATTTTTAATTCTGAATTTGTGTATTGTGTTTTACCTCGACTATTTGGCGTTTAGACGACGATATCGAGGGTTGTTGATGGTTTTGGAAGGCGTTATCCTTAGGTTCTAACCTATAGATCTTAGCGTATCTTTTTGAGATTCATATGCCGTTTTAGTTCGGAATTGGTTTTGATACGCATTTGCGATATGTTAATGTGTAGGTACCCCATGCAGCCTTCGAGACGACAAGCAAACGCGTGGTGACGTCGACAATGAAGACGCAAGGTGAGTAGATTATATCTACAAGGGGAAGTCGGGTGGATGGCGTATAGCACCCCGCAGTCCATAGTTGATATACTATATTGTATGATAGTTATAGTGTGTCATGGATATTGTGTTACGTATATTATGGATAGTTTAGGGTTAGAAGTAAACTAGTGTAGTTCATAGTCGCGAACCCTAGAATAGATTTACACCCACACGCACAAACTTGCATATTCTTTATACTTACACGGTGTGATGGGGATATTGGATGACATTGGAGATGAGTAGATGATTTTAGACATTGTGCCGCGAGATCGGTGATTTGATATGATTCGTATTTGGGATACGACATATGATCTTTAGCGGGACTTTGGACGTGTGCATGCACACGCAGTATATAGATGGTATCAGTTGTACTAGACTTAGATCAGTACCCCAGATTATGTGATATGATGATAATGATACCTGATATTAGATGAGAGGAATGTGATATTTACCCGTACCCAGCTATTAGGATGCCGTGCGACGATTTATCGTACGAGCTTTATATTGATGATAGATCCTCACTCCTGACTTGAGGATGCCATATGATATACTGTATCGTACGCAATACTATTGAGGAGGGATCACCGACTATATATATATACCGACTCAGATTTAGGTGGATTCCATACCCCTCCCGGTTGACCCGATACTTTTATCTGTAGTTTTCATAGTAGATGTTAGACTAGACCCGAGTTATACTTATTTCAAATGGAAAGCTGCATTACTATTCATTTACTATTCACTCTACGGCTCGCATTGCATTGCATGCTTATATGTTATTGATTCATATTTCTTTATGCATATGCCTTTACAAAGTTCCATGCTCATATTATAGTTTCATGTTGCATGTATTATAATTCATGGATTTCACACTGTGATATGGTTGTATATGATGATTCTAGATTCTTTTACTCCTGCGTATATATATCAGTGGTATGGGATGCTGAAATATATATGTATACCCATAGTATATATATATATTAGTGGTATGGGACGCCGATATATATATACACCTACTTAATATACCATCATGATGATCTATGCAAAGTTATATATGCATGCCCGATATGTGAGAGTGAGTGCTGACCCGGACTGACGGATGCCCGATATATGAGAGTGAGGGCTGACCCGGACTGACGGATGCCCGATATATGAGAGTGAGGG
The DNA here is from genome assembly GCA_030015575.1 of Agapanthus africanus. Classification (NCBI taxonomy): domain Eukaryota; kingdom Viridiplantae; phylum Streptophyta; class Magnoliopsida; order Asparagales; family Amaryllidaceae; genus Agapanthus; species Agapanthus africanus. The sequence continues at coordinate 296,588,221 of JASDDO010000031.1, forward strand.
CTGACCCGGACTGACGGATGCCCGATATGTCAGAGTGAGTGCTGACCCGGACTGACGGATGCCCGATATATGAGAGTGAGGGCTGACCCGGACTGACGGATGCCCGATATATGAGAGTGGGGGTTGACCCGGACTGACGGATGCCCGATATATGATAGTGGGGGCTGACCCGGACTGACGGATGCCCGTTATATGGAAAGGAGCCTATGTGCTCGATATGAGAGGAGCCTTTATGGTCGATGGCATATTATATCTCCCTTACCCGACATTTATTTTATATTCATTGCATCTTATATTAGTAGTACCTGATAGAGCACCTTCATGAATGCTGCATACATATCGGATACATGATATATGGGTTTCACTTGATATTGAGATATATAGTTTATGTCGATGCTCGACATTGATTGTCTGATGATTCCATTCATGATATCTGCTATTTTCATTTTACCACATACATACATCATATTTATGATATGTTATTACGTGAGGCACTGGCACGAGTACTTGGCACTACACTTATGTTCAGATGTTACATTGCCACTTTTCCATGCTTCAGACTTATTCATTTGAGCTTTATATTATATCTGATCATTTTGACTTAGGATTATGTCATGCTTTCAATTTCTGCTTGTAGATATTTTCTATTCACGAGTTGGCAACTCACCCCCGTTGTGCCACAGTTCTTGCAGGTTTGCCGTACAGGTTCCATAGAGGCATTTCTGGCACACGGCTTTCCTTTGCTGGTGCTTTGCTTGGTAGGTGAGTTCTTTGTATCAAAACCGCCGTTGTACATGTATTATTCATTGTATCTAGAAATTCCATCAAACAAAACTTGTATTTTGTTTCTTTACTCTTAAAAAGGGTTTTAGATTTCTGGGCTTTTGGCTTACTTGGATCAGATGGAGTCCTATAGACTTCATATGGTTCAAGGGCCAGTCACGTGCTCTTTCGGGTCGTGACAAAGTTGGTATCAGAGCGCTAGGTTATACTTGGTTCGAGTCTAAGTTTGACTACATGGAGCCTAGGGTGTTTATATATATACGGAACTTAGACTTGACCTTACGGAACTTGGACTTAGTCGAGGGGATATTAGACCCGAACTTTCGTCGCGTAGGATGACCCTTGGTTGATGGAATAGGTGACTAAAGTAGAGTGACGTACCGTGGGTATGTTCCGCCGCATACTTACGATGCACTCCTCCACTTAACGAACCTTAGAATGTACATATTTTCGAGATCAGTGATTCTCTTCATATCCATGATTATACATCCATTTGAGATCCTCGATTCTATTAGTTCCATGAACATACTTTCATTGATGCTGTTCCTTCTTATGATCATGTATCCATTCTGGATCTGTTGGTTTCTCTCTTGCCATTGATCTTCTCTCTTCGATACTCGATTGAGGTTCCTGTCTCCATTGTTTGAGCTCAGCGAGCTGTTGCTAGTGCTACGGGCAGGGCGAGCTCGTCTGGTACGAGGGCCGACCGTTGTGTTTTCTGGTGACATGGGAATGTCTCGAGTTAGTATCGGTGATTGTGACCTCTAGTGGAGGCGAGTGCTTGGTTTCGCACTGGATGATCGGTCCATTGTTATAGCTGTCAGTTGAGAGAGAACTGTTGATGTATAGCATACCTCAGAGATTATGATGTCGCCTACCGTGCAGACAGATGAACCAGCTGTTACTGAGATTGACAGGATGTCGCTTCCGGAGCTTACGAGCTGAGATCGCCGGAGCTTCCAGGCAGATACGAGACAGATGATAGCTTGTCTACCTGATTTGAGAGACGAAGGTGATTCGTCCGATTTATGCGCCGGAGCAGGCCCAGTTGAGTTGAAGATTTCCAATGTGGAGAGTCTTACTCAGATCTAGAGCAGACCGATTTAGAGAAGACTGCCAATGTATCGCCTTTCCTGGAGGATTGAGGCGTTGTTCAGCGTACAGGCGAAGGAGCCAGTTTTTGCTGCGAACAACGAGATATTGCCCCAGATGTTGGAGCTACTCTAGCATGAGTATATACTTAGAGATATGATGGACAGTCGCTAGTCACCGAGGGTGAATGACTAGGACATGTGATTCGTTTGCTTACCCAGATGAGAGGTCATCAGATAGATTGCTTCCAGCTAGAGACGACTTCACGCGGAGACGTTGAGAGTCGACAGAGACGATCGAATGTCGGGAACCTGCTATTCCAAGTTTAAAGTATTCGGAAAGACATGTAGGCGATTCTATAGACCCTCTAGAAGAATGAAACCCTAACTCGATTTACAGACCGTGTGGAAGCCTTTGAACCTTAGGGTTTGCGGCAGTTCCGCGGCGCCATTAGTGAGGCTTAGGTTTGCCCTTCTACGGTTGGACCACTGATACTGTGGTATGTACTCGATACTATTAAACTGTACTCAAGATGTTGATCTCCTGGTGGATTATGAGGTTCTGATGTGACAAAGTTGGTATCATTCGGATATCATGTGATTGGACACACTGCTTGGGAGACTCCAGATCCGAGCATAGCCGTTGGAGCGCAGTTCATGCAGCCACGATGAGACGAGTCCGAATTAGTCGACATTGAAGCAGAGTGAAGTAAAGAGTTCGCAAGAGGTTTCGACGAGATAACGTTCCCACTCCGCTGACATCAGAGATGCGATACGTACGCAGAAGCATTGTATATGGATATACCTCCCAAAAGGAGTTGCGATGAGTATGAAGACGTTCTGGGACAAGAATTAGCTTCAGCAATGGACGATGACTTCCGGGCAATTCGGAAGGAATGAGATTTGAGAGAGACCTCGACAGGACCCTTCTGGAATACTATACGAGAAGACCTGGACCTAAGAGAGGTCATATTGTGCACACCCAACAGGCCAGAGTTCGGCATAGTCGACGAAGTAGTTGACCAGGTTAGGGTAAAGGAACTTATCCAGATGCGTTGCGAGTTGATCGAGGACAGACGAGTATTGAGTATTCCTCCGATGGTTGGGACGCGTTTCCGAGGACCGGTTCGGCCAGACATCATCTACAGAATGATGGAGCTACAGAGTACGTGATATCGAGTCCGTGCGAGAGACTTCGGATTGACCGTGGCTGAGAACAGTGCAGTGCTTATATAGCATGGCGTGACGTCATAGTGGACGACGATAGAGACAAGTGGAACCAGAGGTTCGTGCGAGACACTGACGAGCTGTCCTTACTTCCCGTCGAGACTAGAGACCTGATATTCTTACAGAGGCGTTGGGATGCGACCAATTTCCGATAAAATGCTGCGCTGAGGACGCGGATGTCCATCGAGCGAGAAAAGAGATGTGCAAAAGTACCAACCTCCATACAGACCGGCATAGGCAAGATCGGAATAGACCTTGAGCAGGATTTGTTCCAGGACACTGCTGCAATGATATTTGCACCTAGGGATCAGATGTGTCACGTGTATTCAGAGAGCCAGAGGCCGACGCCAGTGACTTGCTGCTTTACAAGTGGTAGTGAGGATTGACCAAGAGATGACCAGAGAAGTGCCAGAACGGAATCGTCCCCGTTAGCACACCTGACAGGGCCAATGAGCCGATTGATTGCGAGATAGGTAATCCGCAGAGAAGATAAGGACCCAGAGACAGAGGACGCCAGACCGTGAGCAAGGGGCAAGTAGATATCTTGCGCTGCCAGCATTGGATGCACCTTTACTGTTTTGAGGTACGATTTTAGGGCACACCAGATGCACTAAATCGGGTTTCCTTGTGCATGTCAGATGCACCCGGTTTTGCTGTCAGGCACACACGTTGCCTATGACAGTTGTTGAGTGCACACCCGTTGCACCTGAATGATACTTATGTGGATTTTCTTTTCCATGTGCACCTGACGCACGGGGTATTCTTATATACGCCTTAGGATTGATGTTTGTGGAGCCCCGACAATTTGGATTTTTGCTGAAATGTCTTAGTACTTGGGGGTTTAAATTTAAATTCGGGGACCGAATTTATTTAAGGGTGGTAGATTGTAACATTTCAAAATAATAAAATACCATTTTTGGGAAATTTTATAATTTAATATTACTTTATTGAATATTTTAATAATTCGGTATAATTAAATACAAATAAATGGAGAAAAATTTGGAAAAATTATGGAAAATTCTAAAATAGGGTAATTTAGAGAATTTTGCCATTTTTTAAGTTGTTATGATTAGTTATATGCTAATTTAGTGCTAATCGCGATCAAAAATCGCTAATCGGGTTTTCGGGCAATTTTGTGCAAAACATGCACATACCATTTCCTACACTTGTGTTGCATTTTCTTGCCATGATTGTTCTTTTGGGGTTCACTATTTGAGTGAGAAGGAATTTGAGGGAAATGAAAAGAAGGGAAAAAGGAAAAGGATTATAATATGGTGGTAGGTGGATGAGAGAGAGAAAAGAGTGGGGGTAGCTTTGACTTAGCCATTTCCCTTCACTTCCTCAACTCACTTTCTCTCTCCCTCTTCCCCTTCAGCTGCTGCTGCCACCACTCATCTCCCTCCCCCCTTCAAGCCCCAAAACATCTCACAAACAACACCAAAACCCTACCCCCATTTCATTAAATGTGTGCACAAGCTCAAGAGCTATAGGATGGACCAAGAAAGCTTTCATTTTGGCGCTGTTGAGGATTCTTGGGGTCTTATGAGGTAATTCCTTCACAATTAGAGTGGTAATTCTTGTGCTTAAGCTTCGATTCAAGTTTCATATCGATATTGTTTGATTTTGTGGACTTGAGGAAAACCTAGTTAGGGTTTGAGGGAAATTGTGTAATAATGTGAATTTGAGCTCAGTAGAGGTTAGATAAACACCCTAGTGCGTGAATTGAGACCCCAACCTGAGAGTTGAAACCCAAAATACGGATTTAGAAACCGATATCGGAAAAGTTATGAAATCTGGGAAGCTTTTATGAGATCTGCTATCACCCGAGACATCTTAAAATAAAATTGAGTGGACAGTGATATGTGCAGGCACCCAGGAAGCTACCACTAAGACCCTAGCCCCTAACTCCATGACCCTGCCGCCAATTAATTCTCTCTGGCCGCAAATTACGGCCAGACCTGCACCAAATTGGGTCGTTTTGGTTCTGCTGCTCCTACATCTGTAGTTTAGGCCCCTGGCATATATAGATTTGTCTAATTTGACCTAGGGTGAAATCTGGAGCCTATTTCCTTAGTTGCTGTTTTGGATTCGTGTTTCCTTATTCCGTATTTTTAATTCTGAATTTGTGTATTGTGTTTTACCTCGACTATTTGGCGTTTATACGACGATTTTGAGGGTTGTTGATGGTTTTGGAAGGCGTTGTCCTTAGGTTCTAACCTATAGATCTTAGTATATCTTTTTGAGATTCATATGCCGTTTTAGTTCGGAATTGGTTTTGATACGCATTTGCGATATGTTAATGTATAGGTAACCCATGCAGCCTTCGAGACGACAAGTAAACGCGTGGTGACGTCGACAATGAAGACGCAAGGTGAGTAGATTATATCCACAGGGGGAAGTCGGGTGGATGGCGTATAGCACTCCGCAGTCCATAGGTTATATACTATATTGTATGATAGTTATAGTGTGTCATGGATATTGTGTTAGGTATATTATGGATAGTTTAGGGTTAGAAGTAAACTAGTGTTGTTCATAGTCGCGAACCCTAGAATAGATTTACACCTACACGCACACCATTGCATATTCTTTATACTTACACGGTGTGATGGGGATATTGGATGACATTGGAGATGAGTAGATGATTTTGGACATTGTGCCGCAAGATCGGTGATTTGATATGATTCGTATTTGGGATACGACATGTGATCTTTAGCGGGCCTTTGGACGTGTGCTTGCACACGCACTATATAGATGGTATCAGTTGTACTAGACTTAGATCAGTACCCCAAATTATGTGATATGATGATAATGATACCTGATATTAGATGAGAGGAATGTGATATTTACCCGTACCCAGCTATTGGGATGCCGTGCGACGATTTACCGTACAAGCTTTATATTGATGATAGATCCGCACTCCTGACTTGAGGATGCCGTATGATATAATGTATCGTACGCAATACTATTGTGTAGCGTCTTGAAAAGTCGTTTTGGTGTTTTCTTGAAATTCGGTGAAAATTCGGTATTTTTCCGAAAACCGTCTTTCTCGATATTTTGCAGTTTAGGGCTAATTATACTTAAAGTGGATAGGTAATTACTTGTTTTTAGTAGCTAATGAGTTTAATATGAAATTTTGGTCATTTAAAAATTTTTCCCTATTTTTCAATTTTTTAATATTATTTAAGCCGGTAAGAAAATACATTAACTAAGCGATAAATACAAATTTTTCCGGGCTAATTTTAATCTCTAAAATTATGATAATTATAATCTAGTGATAACATGAATTTTTAGTAATTTATTTTGATTTTTAACCAATTTTTATGAATTGAAACGAAATTATTGAATTTTGGGCTAAAACTTGCAATTTTTGAGTTGTAGGGGGCCTTTTTGCATAAAATTTCTTTTGTAACACCCCTCTATCTTTTCCCTCAGCCCAAGAGCAGCCCAAGTCTTGGCCAAGTCCAGAAATTCTGGTCTCTCTCTTTCTTGAGTTGTTTCTTGAGTTAATTGGATAGTTTATGGTATTAATTTAAATAAAATGGTTAATGTATGATACATTTGACTTTAGAAACTTGACCATGACTTTCCCCACTTGCCCATACCCTCCCCCATTCCCCTCCTCTGGCCGAAACCTGCACCATTTCCACCTCCATTATTTTCCTTCTCTTTCTCTCTCATTTTCTTCAAAATTTGCAACAAAATTCAATAAATATCCACAAATCCTTCTCTTTTTCAACACAAAATCCTTGTGCTACCTCTTCTCAAGCCTAATATGGTTGAAATCATGTGGAAAGGAGGCATTTTTGGAGCAAACTTTCTTGCTTGATCCATTGATCAAGAGGTATAATTCCTATCTTGTTAAATCCTTTGTTTAAGTGCTTATATTATATGGTTTAGTGATAATTTAGTGTAGTTAATCTAGATTTCTTAGTTTTTGTTTGAAAATTTAAACTAGGGTTTGAAAGCCATAATAGTTAATTAAGTTATTTTATAGTTAATCTAGTTGTTAATGACTAATCTATTTGGTTACCTTGTTGATATAGTTTTCAATTATGCTAATTTGATTAAATTAGAAGTGTGAAATTTGCTTTTTAGGATTTTCAAGAAAAGGTTTTTGTATGGAAATGGTATTTGAAAACATGATTAGTGAGTTGATTAAACCTAATTTGTGTTGATTAAACCTAATTTGCTATCTAGTGTTTTGCTAACCTTAATCTAAGTGGTTAATTTGCTTATTAGGCTAAAATATAGTGTTAAAGTAAGGATTTCATATATAGTTTGAGTTATTGTGGCATCTTGATAATCTTGTTGGCTTGTCCTACGACTTTTAGGATGCGTGAGTGCGGTTTTTGGGTAGTCGGGTTTTAGTTTTGCCGGGTGACCCAAATCGGCGTTTTTGGCAGTTTTTGCGATTTTCGCGTGTGTCCGCGCACTTTGTGCACGTTGTACCTAGCTAGCGAACCTTAGTAGTTTCGTTGGGGTTTTGCGTCGTTCTTGATACGTAACCTTATATTTGGTATTGATGTAAATTCCAGGTTCGGTCGCGGAAACGTCAGACGCGGCGCGAAAGGGAAAAGCGGTGATTGGACACAGCTAGCCAGGGATCCCGGTGAGTAGATTTAACATCTACGGGGGACGATCGTCTGGATGGCGCAAGTCGCCCGATAGATTTAGTAAACTGGAAAATAGTAAATTGGATAATCACTTGTGACATTAGAATAATAATACTGGCATGATAATTGCTGCAATTAGATCGATAGGTTATACCCATATACGCAAACTCAATTGTAGGACACATGCACCATTACCAGGTTTTTATATGCAGCACGAGCACTATTCATGTTTACACACACACCCTGGTAATTGCCATGCCACCACACTAGATAACATTTAAATTTAAAACTTTTACTAATTGATACTTAAACTGGTGCTATTGCCTTTAATTCCTTAAAATGAAACCGTAGAATTGCTATTCATGTGCATGTACTTCATCATATTAATTGTTCATGCTTAATCCATTAATTACACATCGCAACTTGATTATTGATATCATACGCATTCATTATCATTGATATATGCACTTATGAGGATTTCTTGAGATTTTATGATATTGCTGGATTTCGGGGGAAAGCCGCAAAATTTCCAAACTTATGATATTTTTTAAACATGTAAATTGCGGTTTTCTAGTGATGTAAGTGTCGTCCACCATGAGTTTGCTGTGGCTTTGGAAATCCGTGTCGAGGAGTGGAGGAACCGGCACGGGTACATGGTGGGCCCGGTAAGGTACCCCGGGGCAAGAGGAATGTGGTGATGACGTTGAGCCTGGCAGGGGACGGATTACCTACCGGTGACTGTTTGGGACGGCGGATATCCAGAGGATACCGACCGTGGCCGCTAGATGATGAGATATTGATATTTGAGATGGGTCAGCCGGACGGCTGAGGCCAGAGATACATTTATGAGATTTGGGACAGCTTTTGGGTGTCGTTGCTGGACACCGATTTTCGTCGATTCATTGGCATTATGCTGGTATTCTAAAAGAGTTTCAAAAACAAAAAGGGATAAAATATTTCTTATATATACCTATTGAGACCTCAGATTTTCATGTTGCATGCATATTATTACACTGATGTTATATACACACCTGCTAGTGCATCCAGTCTTACCTGTATTTTAGATGCTAGGATGCTTGTGTGCATGCATACAATAGCCTTTGTAGATGTTATTTATTACTCACGAGTTGGCAACTCACCCCCGTTGTGCCACAGTCTTTTGCAGGTCCGCTCCGTCAGTTCAGTAGCGGCGGGCGCACTTGTTCTTTTGTCTCTTTTGCCTGAGCTCGAGATTTGCTCATAGGTGGGTTATGTTATTTTTTTGTACCACCTTGTATATTCTTGTATCTAGTGTACTCCATCTACTGTTCTACCAGATTATTGTATATTGACCTAGAGATGAGACTGTGAGGTTTGTGGATTTTATACTGTATTTGGGGTCGAGCTCACTTGAGCCGACATGCTACTTTTTCATGCTTCCTTATGCTTTATTATGCTTTATTATGCTTGTTGTCATTTACATTGCGTGGGAATTGTGACCGCCGTATGGCGAAGAGCTAGCTCCCGCTTGGGGATGCCCTATTTTGTTGGATTCATGTATATATTTTGTTGTACCCATTTTTGGGGGCCAGTATTTACAAAGGAGACTCTGCCGAAATTTTCGGGAAAAATTGGTATTGTTTTTAAAAGTGTTTTTCATGACTTATTTGATAAACTTGCTTTCAAATGATTGGGTTTTCTTCACTCTTTTGCTTAATGGGTTTTGTTTTCTGGGCTTTGGCTTACTTATTTTACGGACGCCTTTAGACGTTTCGTAAACTTAAGTGCCAGTCACGTTCCGTACCCTGCGGGTCGTGACATATTGAGGCGGGATCACCGACTATATATATATACCGACTCAGATTTAGGTGGATTCCATACCCCTCCCGGTTGACCTGATACTTAGATCTGTAGTTTGCATAGTAGATGTTAGACTAGTCCCGAGTCATACTTATTTCAAATGGCAAGCTGCATTACTATTCATTTACTATTCAATCTACGGCTCGCATTGCATTGCATGCTTATATGTTATTGATTCATATTCCTTGGTGCATATGCCTTTACAAAGATCCATGCTCATATTAGTGTTTCATGTTGCATGTATTATAATTCATGGATTTCACACTGTGATATGGTTGCATATGATGATTCTGGGTTGTTTTACTCCTGCGTATATATATCAGTGGTATGGGACGCTGAAATATATATGTATACCCATAGTATATATATATTAGTGGTATGGGACGCCGATATATATATACACCTACTTAATATACCATCATGATGATCTATGCAAAGTTATATATGCATCCCCGATATGTGAGAGTGAGGGCTGACCCGGACTGACGGATGCCCGATATATGAGAGTGAGGGCTGACCCGGACAGACGGATGCCCGATATGTGAGAGTGAGGGCTGACCCGGACAGACGGATGCCCGATATGTAAGTGTGAGGGCTGACCCGGACTGACGGATGCCCGATATATGAGAGTGAGGGCTGACCCGGACTGACGGATGCCCGATATGTGAGAGTGAGGGCAGACCCGGACTGACGGATGCCCGATGTATGAGAGTAAGGGCCGACCCGGACTGACGGATGCCCGATATATGAAAGTGGAGGCTGACCCGGACTGACGGATGCCCGATATATGATAGTGGGGGCTGACCCGGACTGACGGATGCCCGTTATATGGAAAGGAGCCTATGTGCTCGATATGAGAGGAGCCTTTATGGTCGATGGCATATTACCCCACATTTATTTTTTATGCATTGCATCATATATTTTTAGTACCTGATAGAGCACCTTCATGAATGCTGCATACATATCGGATACATGATATATGGGTTTCACTTGATATTGAGATATATAGTTTATGTCGATGGTCGACATTGATTGTCTGATGATTCCATTCATGATATCTGCTGTTTTCATTTTACCGCATACATACATCATATTTATGATATGTTATTACGTGAGGCACTGGCACGAGTACTTGGCACTACACTTATGTTCAGATGTTACATTGCCACTTTTCCATGCTTCAGACTTATTCATTTGTGGTTTATATTATATCTGATCGTTTTGACTTAGGATTATTTAATGCTTTCAATTTCTGCTTGTAGATATTTTCTATTCACGAGTTGGCAACTCACCCCCGTTGTGCCACAGTTCTTGCAGGTTTGCCGTACAGGTTCCATAGCGGCATTTCTGGCACACGGCTTTCCTTTGCGGGTGCTTTGCTTGGTTGGTGTTCTTTGTATCAAAATCGCTGTTGCACATGTATTATTCATTGTATCTAGAAATTCCATCAACCAAAACTTGAATTTTGTTTCTTTACTCTTAAAAAGGGTTTTAGATTTCTGGGCTTTTGGCTTACTTGGATCAGATGGAGTCCTATAGACTTCATATGGTTCTAGGGCCAGTCACGTGCTCTTTCGGGTCGTGACACTAATATCCTAAGGAATGACAAAAGAGTTGACTTAGTCAATGTTGCATACAAGCTTCTACAAGCTTGATAACATTGACTTAAGTCTACTCTCTTTTGTTATTCTTAAGGAAATAAGTAAACCCTAATTTAACCTAAACTTGATATAAGTCTCATACACCCATCTTGTATGTATCATCAAGCATTATACAAACATGTACACTTGCATATATCACATATAAACAATGTGCACAATCTAGTGAGAAAATAAATCATAAGTGAGCTAATACTAGTTAATGTAAAGTAATATATCAAATATATAATTATACATTAAATTATTAAATCAACTCGTGATTTAATAACCCGGCTATAACTGACTAATATCATGTGTAACAACTTATCGAATCAACACTTGATCCGATAACCCGGCTATATCGCATACAACATATCAATATCACGAATCACGAGAATAGAATATGGTATCTCATATCGTATCAATCTCGGTCCCGCACATATCACATATGTGCTCCTACTCCGTTTCGCTTGAGCCAGGAAACCCCTGTGTAGGACTCTAATTACTCGTCAATACGCCGGCAGTAGGTGATGATCATATCAAACACCCACAAGCCGCAAGCGGTCTGCTAAACGTAACGGCCACCCGGGTATTGAGCGATCAGAAGATCAACAAGCAAGCCTGTGCATTCTCCTATGAATCCAATCAGTAACACTCCCATATAGTCTGGTCTCTTCGTCTGATATGTCCAATATCTCGCCTAGGGGTGGTAAACGTCAGACCCCAGTAGCTCGATATGTCGTGTCGATATGAGGTCCATAACAGTTCGAGAAACTACTGATAACACTTACCAGTCAATCTTAGCAACCCTGGCCAGGGATTTCCGGTTATAGCCAATCGAACATAGCGCAACATCAACTCCCTATACCGGGAGAGACGAATCCCCTCCTATCGCTCATTGCCTCCATGTGATTCGGGACTGTACCCAAAAGCCACCTTTTTGCACGCTCTCTTGGACGTGGTATGATGGAAATCAAAGCACAGTGGAAATCACACAAGACTTTATGACGATCTCGGGTCAACAGACTACTCTGTACCAGTGTCACCTGAGAAATGCCATCTGACGTAAGGTATAATACCATCTGGGAGTTCTCGACGAGTCTGCCCAGTGTACCAAGTCTCCACTGAGCACCCGTACACCATCCTTGATGTCAAACACCGATGGATATGGGATCATCCATCGCCCATCATATGGGTCAAGATGCATACACGCTAGTCTACTCTGGTGTATCGATACCCTATCTCGATACACCCTCGACTAGAAACAGTTATAGGATGTACTCGTCGACTACCGTGGCCCCACTAGTATGATCTCATCATAGTCCCAGTAGTCGAGTACATATCCTAAGGGCTTTATCAACATGTAACATAGAGACAATTAGAGTACATGTTCAGATAAAGAGCAACCAGATAGCGTACTATCATGTCGAGCAAGAAAGTCCTCCCTATATATGTCTAAGCATCCACTACAATATACATCGTATGTATAGTAATGGCCTCTAGGGCATACATATAACTAACAATCTCCCACTTGCACTAGGGCCATCTGTTGTGGTATCACATACCCAAGAATTAGCTCCGGTTGAAGTATCTCATACTCAACCATCTCATAAAAGTCTCTACTGGGAAAAAGGCCTTTGTGAGTGGATCCACGTTGTTGTCCTCTGTGTCTACTCTCCTAACCTCGATCTCCCTGGAGATCAACCATCTCCATGATCAGGTGATACTGCCTAAGAATTATATCTGGATTTCTGATGGGACGGGGGTTCCTTGTCTAAAGCCACAACTCCATTGTCACACAAATGGTAGGAACTAAGTTCATCTCATGAACTTATATATATCTAGACTTCCACTTTGGTAGCATCCTTGGTAACGATGTATCTTGCCTTTAATCGACTAGTAAGTCACGGTATCTAGCTTGGAACTCTTCCAACATACCATCCCTCCACTGAGGGTAAAGACAATGCCTGCGACTTACATTCAGTCGTCCTGATCACTCTGGAACCTTTCCAGTGATTCTCCCCAGGATCGATTGATACCATCTCACTACAACTAGGGAGTATCCTAACATCTAATTAGATCTATCTCATAGATCCAAAACCCAGGATTTAGGAGGTATCACTTTGATCCTATATGGAGAATCTTTGTGATAAGCGGAGATTGACTGAGCGTAGCATAGGAAACTCCTTCCCTATCAAGAGTATGTCATCCACGTACTCTACGAGGATCACCACCATACTCCCTACTAACTTTTTGTATATACAAGGTTCATCTACCATTTTGATGAAGTCAAACTCTTTGACTACTACATCAAAACAGATGTTCCAACTCCGCGATGCCTACTTTATCACATAAAACATCTTGCACACGTTTCCGCTGCTCCCACTATCTACGAAGCCCTCTGGCTGTGTACTTATAGACGCTATCTTCTAAAACATCATTTAGGAAAGAAGTCACGACACCCAACCACCTGATATCGTAGTCATGGTATGTAGCCGTGGCAAGTAGGATCTGGATGGACTGAAGCATAGCTTTGAAAGTCTCAACTTTTCCATGTACACCAAGTAATCTTCTCAAGATATACTTGCTCCTGATGGGGATTTAACCCTTCAGATAAAGCAACCAAAGTCCATACTTTGTTGGTGTATAAAGATTCCATCTCAGATCAATAAGCATCCAGCCATTCTTACAGAGTCCCACTCTTGATAGCCTGCTCGAAACTAGTTGGGTCATCATCTCATGATGCAATCCTCGCTCCCACTGTCATAGAGAAACCGAAGTATCTCTCAGGTGGGTGAGGAACCAAACTAGATCGGCGGAGAGGCTGAGATTCGTTGGTTACTATTGAATCCTTTGGTTCTACCAAATCATCAGCTGCAGTTTGTATAGCTGGAACCTTTCCAGTTCTACATAACAGACCTTGCCTCGAGCTTGTCCGGATTTTACTTTTAGACATAGTCCGGACAACCCCAAATCTTAACAAACTTAAGATATGGGCTCTTCCCTTTCCATATCACATATGAAGTGGTAGGCAACTGATTCGATTTGAACACTATTCAATAGGCATGCAGCTTCTCAAGCGCATAACACCCAAAAGGAAATAGGAAACTCAGTTGTACTCATCATAAAGCACACCATATCACATAGGGTGCTATTGCTCCGCCCCGATATACCGACGTGTTGTGGTGTATACGGAGGAGTAATGCTGAGAGAGAATCTCATTATCCTTTAGAATAGTCCAGGAATCACCGTGCTTAAGTATTCTCCTCCTTGATCTCATCAAAGGACATAATACTTATACCCGTAATTGGTTCTCTACTTCTAACTTATATTCTGTGAATATCTCAAAAGCTTCGGACTTATGTTTCAACAGGAACACATGTCTGAATCTTGAGAGATTATCAGAGAATGTAATGAAGTACAAAGAACCGGTCTTGGCATGTGTAGACAGGAGACCTTCATACATCAGCAAGCATCAATCCCAAGAGTTCACTAACTCTTTCTCTGTTTCCAATAAATGGAGCTGTGGTCATCTTATCTCTGTGACATGACCGGCAAGTTTCACAAGATGTAAATTCAAACTAATTTAAATATGCATCTTTATGCAACTTCAGCTAGTCGGGTCGCATTGATAAGACCTAGTCTACAATGCCTCAAGAAGGATTCGTTCATTTCTGAACTCTTCTTCTTGTGTGTGTTCCGTATATTAAGAATTGTAGTTTGATTTAGAACTTCTATGCTTCTAGATAATGTACCAGAACCGATTAACTCTTGATATAGGAAATGTTCAAAACTGTTGGAGATAGTACCCTCATAGTCAATTATTGGATCACAGGTACGTGGTTGCAGTGATTGCGGAGGACCTATACCGGTAGGACAGTCTTACTCGAGATGATAGTATGCTATCTGGTTTGCATTTATCAGTCGTGTACATGATCAGGTGACTGATTACATGTTACACTTTGATAGAGCCCTTAGGATCTTGCTTTACCACCAACAGTATGATGGCGATCATATACGTGAGAGTTGGGTGGTTTATACACATATCCTTAATTGTGGTCCCTAGTCGTGGGAGTTTCGAGACAGGGCATCGATACTCCGGAGTAGACTAGTGTGTACAGTCGAGACCCCGACGAGGGGCGGTGGCCGGTCTCACAAGCCACTGGTGTCAGTTGGATCACCTAAGATGTATACAGGTGCTCATTGGGTTATGAGTACACCGGACAGGACTCGCCGGGAACCTGCTAGTTGGTATTATACATATCGTCAGATAGCAGTTCCCTGGTGACATGTGTACAGGTTAGTTCATCGACCTGAGGTCGTCATTTGTCTCGTGTGAGTTCCCACTGTGCTTTGATTTCTACCCTACCACGGCTCAAAGGAGTCGTGCAAACAGGTAGTTTTTGGGTACAGTCCCGAGCCATATGGAGGCACGTGAGCGGATCGGCAGGGGATTCGTCTCTCCCGGTATTGGGGGCGAGATCGTGCTATGTCTAGGAGAGCCATTACACAAAGTCCATGGCCATGGCAGGAGATTTACTGGTAGGTACTCCAGTAGTATCTCAGGGTGTTATTGGGCTTCACTCCGACACGACTTATACTGCTATTGGGGGTCTGACGTTACTAGCCCCCTAGGCAGATATGCGATACTCATAGACGAACGGACCGGACTGTATATACATTGTCACTGTTAGGCTCAGTAGGGTTTCTGGATGAGTTCGCTCATCAGCCTCCCTTGAGGTCAGTCCATGGGCAGCCGTTACGCATTGCTAGTGCCGCTGACGGTTATGGTTAAACCCACTGCCAGGGTACTGACGAGTCATTAGAGTCCCCCACAGACAGTTTTCCAAGTTCGGGCGAAACGTTGTATAGGCCGTATGGATTTATGGCAGGGTTCGGAAAATGCACGTGCGTTTACGCCATTGTTATTTTTCGGGCAGATGATACTGGTCGGCTTTGGTTTAAGCCAGATCCGAGTATTATATTGAGTAGGTATAATATCTTTGTCTCAGTTGCATTTGTATTCGGTCGTAATACAAATGCGGGTAGATTTATACAGTTTTGGGGTTATCCTGAAAGTCGTTTCAGGATCACTTTTGGAAGTTGCCAGTTTCCAGTTTTCTATCAGCCGTCTTTTAACATTCGGTTAAAGACGGATTTATCTTTTCTTGGATGAGAGTGAGTCGTGCTTCTAGAAGGTTCTAGAAGGTTCTAGAATTTGGTGACAAGGTTAAATGACTCATGCTTTGATTTCAATGAGGTTTTGTTTTCCTTAAGATATTTTAGTTTGTGTTCACATATGATATTTTGCTTAAGGTTACTCTCCCCTCTCCTACACTCACCCCCCCTCTTGCTATAAGTGGCCGGCCCCCTCCTCTCTCTCTCTCACTTGTTGTTTCACTTGAAAATATATGATAGTATTTGGGGTGCATGGAATTTTACAGTTCATTTCATTCCATCACCCAATTCCCTCGGCAACTTCATTAACCGATCGTCCACGGATTTGGAAGAAGTGAGACAAAGTCATCTACTCATTCTCTACATCATTCTTGGTCGTCTCTTTTAGCAAACTTGATGATCGAGTTGCCTCAAGTCAGAGGCGGGAGCCCGTTTAAAGAATCGATGATGTGGTGCCACCTGGACGAGCAGATCGGAGATCGACGAGATCGGAGCAGCCGCAACGGAGCATGGGATGATGGTTAAAGAACGAAGGACTCGGATCGTTCGGTATAACCTTTCTACACTCTTTACAGTTTGTTAGTTTAGCAATAATGGCAGATCCGGGTTAAAGTATACGATAGCGCCAGTTAAAAGTTTTTTGTTCCGCATTTGGCGTCTGTAGACTGCCGGGGCGCTAGCGTAGACTTACAGTGGTATCAGAGCCTAACCATTTTGCTATGCTAACTTGTGTTAACGCGTTTAAAACATTGATCGAACCGAAAATCGAAAATTGCAAAATTCCAAGCTCACAGTTTCTGTCGATTTTAAATGGCTTCCTAAAATTTTTCTACATGTCTTAAAAATCTGTGCAGGCTTTTCTAAGAACCACGACCAAATTTGGGCACGTGTCTCCACCAAACCGCCGCGGAAACGCGGCCAAACCCATGGTTTGGCCGCGCATCCGCGGCCACTTGGTGAGCTCATGCTCCCAAATTTGTACAGTGGGTTCTCTGTTGGATTTTGGGGTTTTTGGTATATATCGTTAGGGCCCAGGTTTTGTTACTGTTCACCAGTAAGTCGTGGGGCCCACTTCTTGATATTTGGTCGATCGAAATTTAAACATGTTAGTTTAAAGTGCTTACATTATATCTCCGACCGGGAATGTCATTTGATCGGTAAACCGCGTTTGATTGCTATAGTTCTTTTAGACGGGTTTGCGAACGTGACATTCGCGTTGATGTTCTGTTTTGTGCTGTGATGTTGCGGATTTGTCGTGGTGGATAGCAGTGTGCAATGCTAGTACAGTTTGTGTTTATTTGTACATTTGATATTGCGGGGCGAGCGTCCAACTTGTGGACTGCCGTCACTGCCTGTTGTATAATATTCTTTTGGGGCACGACCAGGTTGCGGTCGATGTACCTATTGTACTATTTTTCATTACTGTACTAGGTTTTGCCCCGAGACGGAGTGCACGGATTGCCGGGTTCTGAGAAGCAACGGGTCCGCATCTCATGGCTTTGAGAGGAAGGAGGGGCCCCACTCTAGAATTGGCAGACTATTCGCCGCACTTGTAGGGGGTACAGGTTGACCCAAAGAGGGGTGCCCAAGATTACCGGATTCCGTGGTGTGCTGGGTGGTCCATTCACTATGCTGTAGGGGGCTGCCTCGCTTCAGGTTTTGGCGGGTAACTTGCTGCACCCGTAGGGGTCTAGGTTTCATTGCACAGGCTATCCACACGACAGGGGAACGTCGGGTTTCAGCAGCGGCTCTGTGAAACTCGGGGATCCCAGATTATCTGTATTGTTCTGTGATGCTTATTACTTTTCTGTAATGTTGCATACAATCACGCCTGGAGCGATTATTGTATATTGGTTTATATACTATTAGATGTTGTATATGTTTTACACCCGCGCTAGTCCAGTCCCCACTCTGTCGTTAGTTAAGTAACCTAACGGGCGATGACGGGACCCAGTGACGAATGCGGATGGCATATACGTACATTTTATTTTCGTTCTTTTTGGTGTGATTAAATGATGGGACTGCGTTGATTCTGATCAATGCAAAGATAAACAAACCTGTTTACAGTTGTTGGAACAAATTTAAAAAGTGTTATTGCAAAGACGTTTCCTTTTGTTATGCATAGCGGTATTCAGTGGAATATCCTGCACCTCATTCCACGAGGAAAGAGCCGAGATCCCTTTACCGGGAGTGACCTCTTTAGCAAATGGTTTTCGCTACTATATTTTAAAAAGCTATCAGGTTCCTTCAGCGATATCAAGTTCACTACGTTAAAGGTTTTTCGCCAAAAACCAGCCGTAGCCCTCCGTCACTTCTTTTGGGTATTCAGTAGTATTCAAGCTATGTATTTTGACCTAACGCCAAGGCATAGTGTTTGGTAGCTGCTGGGTATTCAATTGTTGCATAGATAGATGAGTTGGTTTGTGACAGCCGTTCTTCCATTTTGACCTAACGCCAAGGGCATGTGCGGGTGGGTTCAAATTAACAAGATAGTGATGGGTAGAACTTGGCATGTGACTTATGACATTTTGACCTAACGCCAAGGTTATAAGAGCATGGGGCAAAAACTATATCGGGAGTTTCTAAAGAAACTGAAACTTGCCAAGTATGCGCATACCTTCTGGAGTATCAGTAACGTGGATGCATTCCATCACGTTATCATGCGATGAGAGTTGGATCCCGATTCCCACTGATGAGTTGGTTTACTCTTCGGGTGATCCTGATTGATTCTTCTTTAGGTTTGGAGGAGAATTTGAAAGGACAGTGGGAGGTTTCCGGATTAGATAAAGTGATGACCATTCTGATCTAGGATAGAGTGCATGCAGAGTGTTTCTTTTCTCTCTCTCTTTGGCAGCGACCTTTGACCGACCCTAGACAATGACTCAGTGACCAGGTTGACCGAACCTTCTTAAAATACTGGCTTTTGGATTGTCTGAGTTGCATAACTCATTGCCACTCCTTCTTTTACCCTTTGAATTTCTCAGAACACCCGTATTACTACGGATATCCACTTCCATTGGATAGATCCATCGTATGGTTATATACGAACTCGAAGGGACTTCTTCGAGGATGGATCCAGGTTCATGAGAAATAGAATTGGTTTATTCAGTTGTCTTTTATTATCACCTTCTCTCAGGTTGCGAGAGCTCCTTGGTTTAGGAGAGTACACCTATTACGCTTATTGGATAGTCTTATTCCAAACCATAGGCTGGTGCCGAAAGGTAGGGAATGAAGAAAACCAATTAGCCTAAGTAGGGTGTGCAGAAGGTAATATGTAAAGACAAAATAAAGGGATTAGAAAGATGGCAAAGTAAATTGCGACTGATATCATTCACGACCAAAACCGCGTACTTCATCGCCACTCCTATTTCACCTTTAAAAGAATAAGGTATTATTCAGTTGTCTTTTATCATCACCTTCTCTCAAGATGCGAGTACTCCTTGGTTTAGGAGGGTACACCTATTATGCTTACTGGATAGTCTTCTTCGAAACCATAGGCTGGTGCCGAACGGTAGGGAAGGAAGAAAACCATTTAGCCTAACGATGGTGTACAGAAGGTAACGACTAAAGACAAATAAAGGGATTTGGAGAGACGGCAATAAAATATACGGTTGAAGTCATGAATTGGATTATGGAAGAGGCATTGCTATGAGTACCAGGATACCCCTACGAAACATTTTCATGTTTCAGTGCATTGTTAAAAGAAAAACTGTTTTCCCGATTAGACACTTACTCCAAGGGTATGTATTTACCAGGTTTCATTCTCATATCTGTATGGTTTTACAGTTGATGAGTGGGAGTAAGATATTGGGAATTAGGTGATTATCCTCATTATATTGGAATTCGTTGTAATTGGTGATATTTGAGGAAATCGCCAGGGTACAGTTTTCAACCTACGACGCACAGGTTTTGAGTTGTAAAACTCAGCGGACTTATACAGAGTATTGTATGTTGTCCTAGTGTCCTTCAGGACAAAGGGGTAGGTCCTCGTACTATGTTCTGTTTACTTATAACTTCTCTAGTATTTAGACAAGTGTTTCGTAGAAATACAAGGTCTATGTTTTGAGAAGTTGTGGGTATAAGAATAAAGTAGAGAACCAGGTATCACAAGTATCGAGATTCTTCAAAGAGATCGAAGATGTAGATTCTTGTGATTGGTATTCAGATGATAGTGATGGTTTTGAGAAACGTGTTTCTTTTTCGGGTTGCTCATAATTGGATGGATTCCTAAGTTGAGTAATGCTGATTAGCCTCTTTCCATTAAGTTGATATGCACTGGAGACAGCTGCATGATTTGAATCTGGTTCCAATTAAATTAGTGCCAAAGTTTCTATATTGGATATAGAATAGTTCTTACCTTAAAAGATATTAAGGTACGGGGAGTTGTCCAGCTTATGCTTAAAACCAGACTCTGGATAACTCAGGGCACGTTTCTGTAGTGGTTGTTTGTGGGTTGACCCTGGCTATGACGAGGGTTGATATTCTACCGTTTGGAAGATCAATAATGATATTGTTCTTGACTCGCCACAGTTTTAGTAAAAATGGATCTTTTTCAGAAAACAGTAGTGGGAGTATGGTAGAATTGGAAGTGATTCCAGAACCGCGAACGATTACGGAAAATTTAATAGGACCTATATATTCAATCAGGTTTGACATTCCAATAGCCACTCCGCAGATATGGTGGGTAACCTCAGACACCCGAGAGGTACTCCGGTAGCCTCAAGGACGGTGACAGGGAGGTTCTTATCTACCCAGACTTGACACTACTGTTGTTCCAGGATATGAGACCCGGTAGGAGGGTTGTCGTAGTCAGTGGGAGCAGCGGAAGCATAGTGGGCAAGATGCTTATATCTATTTATAGACTTGAGCAGTTATAGCGGAGATAGATCATCTAATTTTGATGTGACAGTCATGGGTTTGACTTCAATCAGAATAGGGGATGGATCAGTTAAGGAGGTAGTAGGGTATGATGTCATGGTATCTGAATGACATGCACAGAGTAGGAAGTAAAATTCCTATACTACGATCGGTTGTACTGTGGTCGTCACACAGTTGTTTCTCCAGACAGGATATGGATATAATATTTGACATTCTGGTTTCTAGATCTATGGTTTTAGATCTGGATTTGGGTAGTTTCCCAATGTAGGTACTTTGACAGTATTCTGATGGTTTTTAGAATAGATGACTCCTAGCATGGTGGTGTACCTGCAGGTGAAGGAGTCACCCTCTTTAAAGGTGTCGTATAGACTAAAGAGGAGAGGGATGTGCATGATTGGCAGATCACTTACTTAGGCAATTGAATCAATCATGAGATATCAAGTACCACACCAGATGTTGTTTTTGCACTAGATGCAATAAGTTTGTATTAATCCAATACTGGAGAAACATAAGGAAGCAGTTTTAGAACATAAGTACATGTTCTACGGATTTGATGACGGCAGCCTCCTTCGGGAGACGGTTATCATTCCAAGCTTCAAAGGTGACATGGTTGACAGAGTGATTGTCAGAGTTATAGTTTTTCCCTCTGACGAAGAGGGACAGTATTATGGACAGGTGGTTCAAGAGGATACTGTGGGTTGCATGGTGCCGGATACTGATTAGGTTCAGTGATCGATACAGTCTAAGAAGTTTGGATTTGGAGTTCATTTATGAACTAGGTCCCATCAGATATCCAGACATATTCTAAGACAGGTATTGCTCAATTTGGGAGATGGCTTTCTCCGCGAATTTGAGATTAAGAGAGATATAGAAAGAAACTTCTAGGAGGATCCACTCACTAAGGCTATTTCTCGAACACAATAGTTTTACAAACGGGCTTTGTGATACTGATTAGTAGAGGAGTTGGATGTTCGGTTTCACACGGGCTGTGAGTAGTCGACATCGCAATAATTAGCCTTGAGTGCAAGTGGGAGATTGTTGGAGATAGTGCCCTCATAGTCAATTATTGGATCACAGGTACGTGGTTGCAGTGATTGCGGAGGACCTATACCGGTAGGACAGTCTTACTCGAGATGATAGTATGCTATCTGGTTTGCCTTTATCAGTCGTGTACATGATCAGGTGACTGATTACATGTTACACTGATAGAGCCCTTAGGATCTTGCTTTACCACCAACAGTATGATGGCGATCATATACGTGAGAGTTGGGCGGTTTATACGCATATCCTTAATTGTGGTCCCTAGTCGTGGGAGTTTCGAGACAGGGCATCGATACTCCGGTGTAGACTAGTGTGTACAGTCGAGACCCCGACGAGGGGCGGTGGCCGGTCTCACAAGCCACTGGTGTCAGTTGGATCACCTAAGATGTATACAGGTGCTCATTGGGTTATGAGTACACCGGACAGGACTCGCCGGGAACCTGCTAGTTGGTATTATACATATCGTCAGATAGCAGTTCCCTGGTGACATGTGTACAGGTTAGTTCATCGACCTGAGGTCGTCATTTGTCTCGTGTGAGTTCCCACCGTGCTTTGATTTCTACCCTACCACGGCTCAAAGGAGTCGTGCAAACAGGTAGTTTTTGGGTACAGTCCCGAGCCATATGGAAGCACGTGAGCGGATCGGCAGGGGATTCGTCTCTCCCGGTATTGGGGGCGAGATCGTGCTGTGTCTAGGAGAGCCATTACACAAAGTCCATGGCCATGGCAGGAGATTTACTGGTAGGTACTCCAGTAGTATCTCAGGGTGTTATTGGGCTTCACTCCGACACGACTTATACTGCTATTGGGGGTCTGACGTTACTAGCCCCCTAGGCAGATATGCGATACTCATAGACGAACGGACCGGACTATATATACATTTTCACTATTAGGCTCAGTTGGGTTTCTGGATGAGTTCGCTCATCAGCCTCCCTTGAGGTCTGTCCATGGGCAGCCGTTACGCATTGCTAGTGCCGCTGACGGTTTATGGTTAAACCCACTGCCAGGGTAATGACGAGTCATTAAAGTCCCCCACAGACAGTTTCCCAAGTTCGGGCGAAATGTTGTAGAGGCCGTATGGTTTTATGGCAGGGTTCGGAAAATGCACGTGCGTTTACGCACGTGTTATTTTTCGGGCAGATGATACTGGTCGGCTTTGGTTTAAGCCGGATCCGAGTATTATATTGAGTAGGTATAATATCTTTGTCTCAGTTGCATTTGTATTCGGTCGTAATACAAATGCGGGTATATTTATACAGTTTCGGGGTTATCCTGAAAGTCGTTTCAGGATCACTTTTGGAAGTTGCCAGTTTCCAGTTTTCTATCAGCCGTCTTTTAACATTCGGTTAAAGACGGATTTATCTTTTCTTGGATGAGAGTGAGTCGTGCTTCTAGAAGGTTCTAGAAGGTTCTAGAATTTGGTGACAAGGTTAAATGACTCATGCTTTGATTTCAATGAGGTTTTGTTTTCCTTAAGATATTTTAGTTTGTGTTCACATATGATATTTTGCTTAAGGTTACTCTCCCCTCTCCTACACTCACCCCCCCTCTTGCTATAAGTGGCCGGCCCCCTCCTCTCTCTCTCTCACTTGTTGTTTCACTTGAAAAGATATGATAGTATTTGGGGTGCATGGAATTTTACAGTTCATTTCATTCCATCACCCAATTCCCTCGGCAACTTCATTAACCGATCGTCCACGGATTTGGACGAAGTGAGACAAAGTCATCTACTCATTCTCTACATCATTCTTGGTCGTCTCTTTTAGAAAACTTGACGATCGAGTTGCCTCAAGTCAGAGGCGGGAGCCCGTTTAAAGAATCGATGATGTGGTGCCACCTGGACGAGCAGATCGGAGATCGACGAGATCGGAGCAGCCGCAACGGAGCGTGGGATGATGGTTAAAGAACGAAGGACTCGGATCGTTCGGTATAACCTTTCTACACTCTTTACAGTTTGTTAGTTTAGCAATAATGGCAGATCCGGGTTAAAGTATACGATAGCGCCAGTTAAAAGTTTTTTGTTCCGCATTTGGCGTCTGTAGACTGCCGGGGCGCTAGCGTAGACTTACAAAAACATTATCCAACAATACAAAATTATATCCTTTCTTTACTGATAAAGTGACTGATATGATGTTGTACATCAGGTTCGGTATCTAATAACATTCGTTCAGAATCAATGTATTCTGGTAATACAGGGTGATAGTGACCAGCAGACTTGGCTGCAACACTTGCACCGTTTTCTATCTCATGAAACTTTTCACCCGTTCTCAGTTCTCTACATTTCTGTAGCCCATGTAACAAATTACATATGTGGGAACCCGATCCGGTATCAAATACCCAGGACGTAAAAGATACTGAGAAACAGTTCTATGTAATGAACACACCCGAAGATGATGCATCAGCATGCACTTTCTTCGTTTGGGCGGCACTGGAAATCTGGTATTCCCCAATTTCCTGCTCTGTCTTATAACATTTATAAGTTGGAGCGGGACCAACGTTCCCTAACTCAGTATAACAAGCGGGTTCGGTCAATACATCCTTATTATTATCTTGATTAAGTCATGATATGGTCGCTACCCCGGAGAGAGAGAAGAAAACACTCAGCGTATGCTATTGCAAGATTAGATTGGTTATCTAATATATCTAATCAGGATGTCTCCCACTGTTTTAATCAAATCTTCCTTCAAACCCTAAAAGGAAAGAAGAGAGCTCATTCAGAGCGGAAAGCGGTCCCAGTGATGGAAGTCGTCCAGCAAGCACTCTTGAGGATTAATTACACGCTACAAGTTCGCCAATCTTTCAGCCAGGCCGGTGTCGGTAGTTTGAGGGAGGTTCCCCGTGCTTTCGCATGAACCTAATTAATGTAAACCTCGTTTTCCTAGGGGCGTAACCCCGTTAACACCTTTCTAGACACCTACTTGATCGTCTAATTGTAATGTGTAAAACTCTTCCAGGAGTAACTCTTACTCGAAGCGAGTATCGGGATCCAACTATCTCATAGAAGGTATGCAATCTCATTGCAAATTTCAATGCTTGAAATTCCCAATAATGCTTTTACCCCTAGCGTTCTATGACATTGACGAAGGCTAAACTAGCCATAGTCCGCTAGTCAAGTTCAACCTGTTCATTTCTTGATTGAATTAAACCCACCCGTACGACCCTTGACGAAGGCCAAACTACGCCGTACGAATACCCTAATCCAATCGCTTCGTATGCTAGCAGATAAGCACTAGCTAGCTACCGTACACTACGCCTTGACGAAGGCCAAACTACCGCAGCACGAATACTAAGTAGTACATATCTGAAATGACGGAGGGCTATGCAGGTTTTTAAGAAAACCATGAGCGTAATGAACTTGATATTGTTGTAGAATCGAGTGAATTTAAATGGATTGTTTTTTAAGCTTTTCTAGTTTTGCTAAAGGGGCACTCCCGGTGAAGGGATCGTCGGCCGTTTCCTCATCGAATAAGGTGCAGGATATCTCACAAATATCACTATGAAAAGCAAGAACTATAGAAGCAATCAAAATACAAACCGAGTTTGTAGCATCTGCTAGTTTCACAAAAGAGGTCATTCCCGGTGAAGGGATCTCGGCTCATTCCTTATCGAATAAAGTGCTGGATGTTCTTCAAGGAACACCGATATGCAAAGCAAGAACTAGAGCTACCAGTTTTTAAACAAGTTTCTACAACATCTTTAGGTTTCTTTTATTTTCATTAATCTCATTAATGAAGTCTCATTTTATTATGCTTCACAAGCATCTCATTTGAAACGAAATCTGCAATATAACATATATCTCATATATATAATATAAACATTCATCTCAGGCAGTAATATGATCTCATCATAGAACATTGCAGCGGAAGAACATATATGAAATATTGGATATACTAGGACGTCCGTGTTTTCAATACGAGCCTGTATAAAACACGGATTCCACGGTCGTGATGAATAGCCAAACCCGCATCCCTAGACCCCTACGAGAGCGGCAAGCAACAGTGCTAATTCTAGGGTTAGGAGACCCGGTCTCGACTCCTTGAGATGGTCTCCCACTGGACCCTAGAACCCGGTTACTTGTGCTCCCCGCCTTGGGTCTACCTAATGCGGAAAAGTAAATAATATACATCGGTGACATCATCCTCAGCCCGGAAGTGCCCCAATAAAAGAATATTACATACAAATGAATTTTAAATGAATGAAAAAGAAAAAAAATCTCATCTCACATAAAAACCCCGGCTATTCAGAACGCGACGATCCAATATAACATATCACAGCAACACATAATATCTCATATCATCAACGTAAGCAAGTATGCGTATCTAGATTGTCGTTGATGTATAAAACGAAGCCAGCGATACACCACATACAACGCTTACGGTCACAGAAAAGAAAGTGAAAAACTACAACAGTTGGAATCCGCAACCTTTTTAGAAATCGCATGCCTAAACAAATGAATTCCTTAGACATCGCATGCCTACCAATTATAAACCCCGCATTTTAGTCTCATTATCGAAAACTCTTTTCAATATCAAGTCGGGCAATTCAACAAGATTCCCGACATCCTGATCGAATGCTCGTCGCAAACTTTAGTAGACGGCCGCACCCCCGGATGCCATCGACGATGTGCACTAAGGCAAAACACCGCAGCCGCGAGCACCCGAACGGATGCTTTTGGCGACGGGGTTCTCCTACAATCACTTAGTCGGGGCTATGGGGCGTGGCTGTCTGTTAAGTTTACCCGGCGAGTATCCGCGTACGCTACGTGATTGCGACGGACTTTTGATCACATCTGAGACTGAACTGATAGATTTATAACATTCAAATTAGTTATCTCATAACTACCTGTGGATTCCAAATATTGTATCACATTCCAGATAAATAAACAATGTTAAACTTTCCGATCGAATAATCAAACACCAAAGATTTCCCCAATATATCTCAACACTTGAAATAAGTTTATAAACATCCATCACATGCCATGATTAAAAAAATATCCGTGCCGAACAACCCAAAGCCGGATCTTTATACTAGAGTTTAGGCGAAAACAAGCATGTTAAACATTTTAACACTAAGTGAGAGGGATTACAACCTTTGTAGATCCGGTCCTTCACTTCAATAGCTTCGTTTAGATATCCCCTTCGCTGCGATCGTAAACTCCGGACTCTAGAGAAGCTCCACAAGAAGAACGAATGTGCTTGCTTCAATGACTTCGAGGCCGAAGATGATCTACATCGGGGAGACACTAACTCAAGCTATTCATTCACTAGGTCATGAACTTTGTGAAGAGAACACACTCTACTACATGGCCAGTGGTAGGGGATGAAGAAGTAGGAGGTGGGCTCACTTTAGAATTGATTTTCTTACATTTATTCTCAAGCTCCATTGAAGCTAGAAAGCTTTTGTTGAAGGAAGAAGAAGAAGTGAATAATTCATCCAAATGAAAACTTATCCTTTAAATTATTGCACCCTGGTTGCGTTAAGCCCTCATGCTTAACTCATGTAGAGAATTAACCAAAGTATGAGGTTAAGAGTTGGGTTAACTAATATCCTAAGGAATGACAAAAGAGTTGACTTTGTCAATGTTGCATACAAGCTTCTACAAGCTTGATAACATTGACTAAAGTCTCCTCTCTTTTGTTATTCTTAAGGAAATAAGTAAACCCTAATTTAACCTAAACATGATATAAGTCTCATACACCCATCTTGTATGTATCATCAAGCATGATACAAACATGTACACTTGCATATATCACATATAAACAATGTGCACAATCTAGTGAGAAAATAAATCATAAGTGAGCTAATACTAGTTAATGTAATATAATATATCAAATATATAATTATACATTAAATTATTAAATCAACTCTTGATTTAATAACATGGCTATAAACGACTAATATCACGTGTAACAACTTATTGAATCAACACTTGATCCGATAACCCGGCTATATCGCATACAACCGATCAATGTCACGAATCGTGAAAATAGAATACGGTATCTCATATCGTATCAATCTCGGTCCCACACATATCACATATGTGCTCCTACTCCATTTCGCTTGAGCCAGGAAACCCCTGTGTAGGACTCTAAAGACTCGTCAATACGCCGGTAGTAGGTGATGATCATATCAAACACCCACAAGCCGCAAGCGGTCTGCTAAACGTAACGGCCACCCGGGTATTGAGCGATCAGAAGATCAACAAGCAAGACTGTACATTCTCCTGTGAATCCAATCAGTAACACTCCCGTACAGTCCGGTCTCTTCGTCTGATTTGTCGTATATCTCGCCTATGGGTGGTAAACGTCAGACCCCAGTAGCTCGAAAATTCGTGTCGATATGAGGTCCTTAACAGTTCGAGAAACTACTGATAACACTTACCGGTAAATCTCAGCAACCCTGGCCAGGGATTTCCACATATAGCCAATCGAACACAGCGCAACATCAACTCCCTATACCGAGAGAGAAGAATCCCCTC
This sequence comes from Agapanthus africanus, assembly GCA_030015575.1. Lineage (NCBI taxonomy): Eukaryota > Viridiplantae > Streptophyta > Magnoliopsida > Asparagales > Amaryllidaceae > Agapanthus > Agapanthus africanus. Next base: position 296,616,986 of record JASDDO010000031.1, read on the forward strand.
CTATCGCTCATTGCCTCTATGTGATTCAGGACTGTACCCAAAAGCCACCTTTTTGTATGCCCTTGTTAGTTATATGTATGCCCTAGAGGCCATTACTGTACATGAGATGTATATTGTAGTGGATGCGAGGACATATATAGGTAGGACTTTCTTGCTCGACATGATAGTACGCTATCTGGTTGCTCTTTATCTTAACATGTATACTTGCAGTCTCTCTGTTACATGTTGATAAAGCCCTTAGTATGTGTACTCGACTTCCTGGACTATGATGCAGATCATACTAGTGGGGCCTGGGTAGTCAATAAGTACATCCTTCAATGTTCCTAGTCGTGGGAATATCGAGTCGGGGAATCGATATTCCAGAGTAGACAAGCGTATATCTTCTCATCCATGTGATGGGGGATGGATGATCCCACATCCATTGGTGTTTGACATCAGAGATGGTATGCGGGTGCTCAGTAGAGACTGGGTATACTGAACGGACTCGCCGAGAACTCCAGATGGTATTATACCTCACGTCAGATGGCAGTTCTCTAGTGTCACCGGTACAGCTTAGTCTGTTGACCCGAGATCGTCATAGAGTCTTGTGTGTCTCCCACTGTGCCTTGATTTCTACCCTACCATGGCTCTATTGAGTCATGTAAACAGGTGGTTTTTGGGTACAGTCCCGATTCACATGGAGGCAATGACCGATAGGAAGGGATTCGTCTCTCCCGGTATTGGGGGTTGATGTTGTGCTATGCTCGACTGGCCATAACTGGAAATCCCTGGCCAGGGTTGCAGTGATTTACTGGTAAGATTTATCAGTAGTTTCATGCGTGTTATGGACCTTACATCGGCATGACTTATCAAGCTACTGGGGTCTGACGTTTACCACCCCTAGGCGAGATATGCGACATATCAGACGAACAGACCGGACTGTACGGTAAGTGTTACTGGTTGGATTCACAGGAGTGTGAGCGGGCTTGCTCGTTGATCTTCTGATCGCTCAATGCCCGGGTGGCCGTTACGTTTAGCAGACCGCTTGCGGCTTGTGGGTGTTTGATATGATCATCACCTTCTGACGGCGTATTGACGAGTCTTTAGAGTCCTACACAGAGGTTTCCTGGCTCAAGCGAAACGAAATAGGAGCGCATATGAGATATGTGCGGGACCGAGAATAATACCAGTATGTGATACTGTATTCTATTCTCGCGATTTCATTGGACGGTTATATAAGATATAGCCGGGTTACCGAATCAAGTGTTGATTCGATACATTGATACACTTGATATTAGTCGGTTATATGCGATATGACCGGATCATTAAATCAAGTATCGATTTAATGATTTAATGTATAATTATATATTTGATATATTACTTTACATTAACTAGTATTGGTTCACTTAAGATTTGTTTTCTCATTAGTTTGTGCATAAGTGTATATATGATATATATTTGTGTACATATGTTTGTATCATGTTTGATGATACATACAAGTTGTGTGTATGAGAATTATATCAAGATTAAGTTTAAGATTAGGGTATTGTTTTATCAAGAGAATTAACAAAAGAAATGAACTTAGTCAAAGTTGTCAAGCTTGAAGAAGCTTGGAGATACGTTGACAAAGTCCACTCTTTTGTCATTTCTTGTGATAATTCTTTAACCTAACCTTTAACCTAATACCTTGGTCAATTCTCTACATGAGTTAAGCATGAGAGCTTAACTCAACCATGGTGCCATAATTAAAAGGATAAGTTTCATTCTTATTTCATTATCATTTTATTCTTCTTCTTCATCTTCATCAAGCTTCATGAAAGCTTGCTAGCTCCAATGGTGCCATAAGAAAAAGAGTGAGAAATCTAATTCTAAAGTGAACCCACTTCCTATTTCTTCATCCTCTACCACTTGCTATGTAGTAGAGTGTGTTATCTCCACAAGTTTCACGACCTAGTGAAGATGGAGCTTGGGTTTGAGTCGCCTCGACATAGATCATCTTCGGTACCGAAGTCAACGACCTAGCATGCCCATTTCTCCGACGAAACCATCGCTAGAGTCCGGGATCCGATGATCGTAGCGGAGGGACGTCATCACCGAGCTAAAGAGGTGGAGGACCGGATCTACAAAGGTTGTAGTCACTTTCACTTATAGTTAAACTGTTAACTTTCATAGTTTCGCCTTACCTCTAGTAACGATCTAGTTTAGGGTTCTTTGGCACATAGAAAATTTTGAATTGGACATGTTTGATCAGTTGTTGAACCTCATGTGTGTGCCTAGGAACCCTACAGTTGTATCAGAGACTAGCTAGAGCTTTAGGCGAAGTGTAGACGAAGCTAGAAATCCGATCGAACCCGATATCCCCCGATTAAACCCTTCTCTGTACATTTTTCAAAACTGTGGATTTTTGTGAATTAAAAATGCTCAGAAAATAAAGCAGGAAAATATAAGAATTACTGTGAAGTACGGACCCCTAACTCAAAAATTTGACCGCGGAACCGCGGCGAAACCAAGGGTTTGGCGGCGGTTCCGCGGCCCAAATTATGAATTAGTCCCTCCAACTTCACATATTTATTATTAGGTCCTTTCTTGTCATTTTTTTCTAGGAATTTTTTTAATTCCACTCAAGTGTTGATTTTTCTAGGGTTTTTTTGGGGACTCGTTAATTCGATCGGATAATTTAACTTCGTTTATGTTTTTCCGGATATTTTAGAAACTGTTAAAAAGTTCGACCGGATATAAATACCCGATTTTTCCCCTGCCGGGAAATTTCCAAGTGTTGGATTTTTCCATGGTTTAAGAACGTTCTAAGTAGTGCAAGTAACGCGATGGACCCTCTAGAAGACAACAAACCATAACTCGATTATGTGACCGTCTTGAACTGCCCTTTGAACCTTAGGGTTTGGGGCAGTACGGCGTGCCACATGTGAGGCGTTGGCTTGACCTTTCTACGGTTGGACCGTTGGTACTGTGGCATGAAGTGAATGTTCTTAAACTTATTTAATGTGTTGAGCTGTTTCGGGAAAACTTGGGTGTTTGATTGTTCGATCGGAAAGTTTAATATTTTCTATTTATCTAGAATGTGATACAATATTTGGAATCCACAAGTAGTTATGAGATAACTGATTTGGATGTTATAAATCTAGCACTTTAGTCTCACTTGATCGGTTGCCACGGAATTTTGATGTGATAAAAAGTCCGTCACAATCACGTAGCGTACGCGGATACTCGCCGTGTAAACTTAATAAACATCTACACCCCATAGCCCCGACCAAGTGACTGTAGGAGAACCACGCCGCCGAAAGCATCCGTTTGGGTGCTCGCGGCAGCGGTGTTCCGCCTTGGTGCACTTCGTCGACGGCATCAGGGGTGCGGCCGCCTACTAAAGTTTGCGACGAGCATTCGTTCAGGATGTCGGGAATCTTGTTGATTTGCCCGACTTGCTATTGAAAAGAGTTTTCGATAATGAGACTAAAATGCGGGGTTTATAATTGTTAGGCATGCGATGTCTAAGGAATTCATTTGTTTAGGCATGCGATGTCTAAAGAGTTTGCGGATTCCAACTGTTGTAGTTTTACACTTTTTTTTCTGTGACCGTAAGTGTAATATGTGATATCACCGGTTTCGTTGCTATACGTCAAAGACAATTGGGATAGGCATATTTACTTACGTTGATGACATGTGATGTTATGTGTTGCTGGATATGTTATATTGGATCGTCGTGTTTGAATAGCGGGGTTTTTTTATGTGAGATGAGTGTTTTTTCATTTTCATTCCTGTAAAAACTTGTATGTAATATTCTTTTATTGGGGCACTTCCAGGTTGCGGATGATGTCACCATTTGTATATTATTTACTTTTCCGCATTAGGATAGACCCAAGGCGGGGAGCACAAGTAACCGGGTTCTAGGGTCCAGTGGAAGACCATCTCGAGGTGTCGAGTCCGGGTCTCCTAACCCTAGAATTGGTAGGGTTGCTTGCCGCTCTCGTAGGGGTCTAGGGGTGTGGGATTGGTTATTCATCGCGACCGTGGAATCCGTGTTTTATACTGGCTCGTATTAAAAACACGGACGTCCTAGTATATCCAATATTTCATATGATATTTTCTGCTGCGTTATCTGTGATGTGATCATGTAATATGTTCAGATAGATATTGTATGTAGTATATATGATATATTATATAGACGTTGCTTATGTTTTACACCAGCGCTAGCCCTGCCTCGCTCTGACATTAGTTACTGTTCCCCTCCGAACGGACACGCGGGACGTCAGGCCGTCTCGCCTGAGGTTCGGGGCAGATGCCAATAGGTGCTATCCGTCCACCTCTCCGAAGATGCCAAGTTGATCCATGGCGCCATGTGTCGGAGGTTTAGACGGATGCGTCCGATGTAGCAGACTTCGTCAGATTCCCCCTCGTTTGAGGGGTTTTTGATTGTGGGGACGCTCTTCCCTGCAGGCGCAAGCCCCTGCAGTTAATTACGCTACCGCATCGCGGTAACAGCTTTCTCCTTCTCCAGATGGTCACTTCGTGTCGTGTGTTTTTGTTTTATGTTTTATTGCCCGTGGATCATTTACGGAGACCGAGTTATGTCGTCGCCCGTAGGGCGTGGACTAGTCCAAATCCGTGTTATCTTAGATTTGGGTTTGGGGGTTTGGTTTGACTACACGTTAGCCATACTTGAGGCTAAGATCAACTCAAACATTTGTTAAGGATACGTTAGTCTAGTTTGAGACTAAGATCAACTTAACGGGATCGTTTAGATCCGATAAAGGAACGTTTGGACTCCATTGTTCCAGTTTTAAGGACATAGTGGTCCATCGTATGTGTGGCCGTCGGGACCCGTCACCTCTCTGACGACGTTGAAGGATTACAACGACGGATGTCAGAGGAGTTCAGAGATGTACCCTCGAGCCAGAGTTAATTAGGGGGATTCATAGTCCAGTCTGCTTGAAGGTTTAAGGATGCGTTTGCCATCTTTGAGGCTAAGATCAACTTAAACAGGACCGTTTAGATCCGACGAAAGAGCATATGGAGGCTCTATGGCTCTAGTTTAAGGACATTGCGGTCCGCTGGTAGTTTAAGGACATTGCGGTCCGCTGGTAGTTTAAGGACATCTCGGTCCGCTGGTAGTTTTAAGACATCTCGGTCAGCTGGTAGTTTTAAGACATCTCGGTCAAGGTTAAGGACGTCATAGTCCATGGGTTTAAGGACTCCACAGTCCGGTATGTGCTCTGGATGCTTCACACGGGTTCACTGCCGCGCTAGGCGAGGACCAGGCTCCACTCTGGATGCTTCACACGGGTTCACTGCCGTGTTCCGCGAGGACCAGGATCGGCTCTGGACGTTTTCCACGGGGTCAAAGAGTGACGTTATCCGCGTTCCACATAACCAGGAATTTCGCGTTAGGCATGGGTTTAAGGACCCCACAGTCCATATCATGAGTGGTCATCGGGACCCGTCACCTCTTTGAAGACATTGAGGGATTACAATACCAGGTATCAAAGGAGTGAAGAGATGTACCCTAGAACCGGGGTGGATTAAATAGTCCCTGGCCCAATTTGGGTCAAGACTGATCAATTATGTTATGAGCCCATTGGCTCAGTTAATCAAAAATTGAGGACTTATGGCCAGCTTGGGCTAAGTCCAGTCAGGTCTGGAATATTGACTTTTTGTTGGTCCATTGAGGGAGAGGCTTTTCCTCTATCCCTTTAGCCAATTGGGCCAAAGCCTAGTGTTGAACACTTCAGAGCAATCAGTGTTGAACACTGGGAATAGGGTTGACAAGTTAGTGTTTAACACTAAAAGAATAGTTGGTGTTAAACACCAGCAACAAGGCTTTCAAATTAGTGTTAAACACTAAAACAGATTGGTGTCAAGTACTGGCAACGGAGCCCTCAAATTAGTGTTAAACACTAAGGTAGTCAGTGTTGAACACTGCAAGTAAGGTTTTTGATTAGTGTTGAACATTAAGGCCCAACAGTTGTTCCAATAACTGGATTCGAGGGTTCCAATTTAGTGTTAAACACTAAGGCAAGAGAGGTCACGTGGCAACACGTGAGAGTGCCTTCCCTTCAATGATTCTGCTGAGATTACTGCATCTTTCAGAGCATCACGTGTCAGCACGTGACGGGCGTTCATATGCTCATATGTTAGAGCTTTTGTTAAGGGTCACGTGGGTCACGTGAGGGACTGCCTCAAAGGGTTTTCTATAGATCTCTTGGGGGGTCACGTGGTGGCACGTGACCCTGCCTCTATGTATGTCGTTTTTAGAGGATCTGTTGATCTCTTTTCGGGAATTAAATTCCTCGAGCTTTAGATTTCAGAGGAATTAAATTCCTACTTCCTTTCGAAAATCTATATTCTGAAATAGAGTTGAACTCTGAATTTTCTGTAGGAATTAAACTCCTCGTATATGTGAAGAACTGAAGAGGGTTAAACCCTTAATAATAGCTTTCCAGGAATTATACTTCCCATTTTAAAGAATTATAATTAAGGGAATTAAATTCCTGCTGTTTCCACAGAACTATATTCTTAATTAGGGTTAAACCCTATTTCTCTTTGTTCTAAAGGAATTAAATTCCCATGATACAGGGTCAAGCCCTAATTTTATCTTAAAGGAATTAAATTTCTATAGTTCTGCGAGAATTAAATTCTCATGCTTGCATCCCCCTCTATGTTTTGGATCTGCATGGCAGGATCTCAACCCATTGATAATTAAATTCTCAACCTAAAGGGGAGATGTGCACTTTGCAGATCCTCTATCAAAGAAAGAAGAAATATATTCTTCTGTTTTATTTATTAGAGTTAAACTCTGTTGAGAATTAAATTCTCTTTCTTTCAGAAAGCCTTCCCTTTCTTACCTAGGGTTTTCTTTTGCAGAAGATCCAAGTTCTTTCAAGTATCTGAGCTCTCTTCTTTTTTTTCTTCCCTCTGCGTATATATCTTTTTTGTATCTCTCGGCCCCTATTTATATGAGAAGCAGCCGAATAAATTAGTTTTTGATGAATCTTCATTGAGAGATTTGATTTGCATCCATCATTCGTTTTGGACCTTTGGATTATTGGGTGAATTTTATTCACCATTGGATTTTAAATCCAGAGATTCTCCTCTGTTATTTTGGTTAGATTTAAGGGGGAAATCTTTCCAAACCCGAGATTTTCCATAGATAGATGATATTTAATTATCTCTGAATCTTTAATTTGATTGGTCCCAGATAATCACTTTCCTTTGGAAAGATTCAAATTTCTTCAGAATTTAATTCTGTCGTCAAAAATGGGCTTTGAAAGCCGGTCACGTGTGACCACGTGACCCATGGTCACGTGTAGACACGTGACCCTCTTTGGAATGAAGAATCCTCTTTCTTTTTGCGCTGTCTTCTGGTTGCTGTTTTAGCCATCACGTGTTAACACGTGACCATTGGTCACGTGTGAACACGTGACCCCCTGTTAGGAGCCCCTTTCCTTGACTCAACTGTAGCACGAGTCCTCTCCTTTGAGCGTTACGCGCCAACACGTGACCTCATCTGAAGCCCTTTTTCTTGACTTGATTAGGGAACCTTTTCTCTGACTTGATCAGGGAATCAATGAGCCCTTTTCCACCGCTTTTATATGTCACGTGTCAACACGTGACTGCTGGTCACGTGTAAGCACGTGGCCCCTCCTTCTGAAGCTTTTCCCATAAGCTTTTTTCTGATTTTAAATCAGGAAACAAATGCCCCCACAGCGTTGTTCTCACGTGTCTGCACGTGAGTGCAACGCTGTCACCTTTTGTAACCGTTGGATCTGTTTTGGGAGTAGGATAGATGACTTGTCCTTTCAGAAGCGCCTTCGCTTTTTCATCCTTTTCTTTTCAAATCTTTCTTTTAAGAGTTTGATTCTCGTTCTCAGGGCTTAGTTTTCTGTTGTGTTTGTGCAGGGCCCCTTTATCTTACAATCGAAGGCTAGTGCTCACGTATTGCCCATGCAGGGATCTGCTTGATAGGGACGTTTCATTTCCCTTACCTGATTCCAATGCGTCGTTGGATTTCATTTCCAATGCTCTCCCCTTCTTTCCGGGCTTTGAGAGTAGTCCCGTCATGCACAACATTTTTTGTGCATAGCATTAAATGCTCCCCTATATAACCTGAACCCTATGCCTTACTTCTTTTCTTCACTGAGAAACCCATTCATACCTTAAGGTGGTCATCTTTGAGAACCCGATCGATCGCCATGGCTTGCAATCGTCCCCATGCTCGTCGGCAACCATGGGAGGTGCCCCTTGAGGAGATAATTCCTCGCTTTGCTGCGAGGCTGGCGGATCCCCTTCTCACCGACGCTCAATGTGACACGGTGATGTACGAGCTACTGACCCGTCGGGGCTCTCCTCTTCCCATGGGCTCCATTTGGCTCCAGATGATCCTCATGTCTGTGCTTGCCGATATACCTCCTCATCCGGCGGAGATGACTTCGGCGATCCGTGACGCGGCGGAGGACAAGCTTGAGTGTTTTCATGAGGCTTGTCTGATCACTCAAGCTCTGAAGGATCACTCAGTTCATTTACTGAGTCAGATAAGAGCTCGTCGGGCCGTCATGTCTGCTTTCGCTGATGAGCACGGCTCCAACCGGTGGGAAGCGACTCCTCGCGAAAACCGTCGTTTTGACGTGCTGGAGAAAGCAGAGAGGGAGCTGGAGAATTTTGTGTTTTGCTTTGTTAACCCTTGCATTTCTGATCCCTTGTTTGGTGATCTTTTCCCAGTAGTGTAGTATGTTTGAATCAATGTACTCCTTTTATCATTGGCGGTTTGCATGCATTCTGTTGAATTTCCATGTTTGTCAGATAGTCGTACCGTATGTCTTGCTTGCGTAAACGAGCTGCATGTTTTTCTCATGGGAATTTTTTTTTTAATTGCGAGCACTATCGTTACGTTGCATGCGCGTCAGTGCCTCGGGTAACATTTCCTTTTAAACATTCACACAGCTGCAAATGCGCGCTTGGTGGGGTACAGATCAAAAACTTTCCTTGTTATCTCCCGTATCAGGTGGCTTGCACTGGCCTTAGATTGAGTATTGTTGTCTTAGGGAGGTTTATAAATGAAGATATATTTTTCTCTTTAATGGTGTGTCCCCTTTCTATTGAATGTGTTCTGCGAACAGTTTTACCTTGATCTCCTTGCAGGACAGCAATGGCTCAGGATTCAGGGTTAAGATCTGCTCCTTAAGACTTTTGCATTTTATGAGCCACGAGGGTTTCATAAAGAGTTTTTCTCCCTACAGGTCGAGAGGATCCCATAGGTGTAAGTTCTTCTTAAAAATCGTGAGGATTCTTAAGCGGGTTTTCCCTTGAGAGTTGTAGGGATCTCACAAGAGAGTTTTCTTCCTTACAGGTCGTGAGGGCCTGCAAGTGCTGGATGTGGTCGCCCTTGTCCGTGTTTTGCGGAGTCAGGGGTTTCTCCAGGTATTGTAGTTTAAAGACGTCGCGGTCAAGGTTAAGGACCTCATTGTCCGTGGATTTAGGGACTCCACAGTCCGATGTTAGTTTTAAGACATCACGGTCAAGGTTAAGGACCTCATAGTCCGTGGATTTAGGGACTCCACAGTCCGATGTTAGTTTTAAGACTTCACGGTCAAGGTTAAGGACCTCATAGTCCGTGGATTTAGGGACTCCACAGTCCGATGTTTGGTTGCAGGGACCCGTCACCTCTTTGAAAACGTTGAGGAATTACAACGCCAGGCATTAAAGGAGTGAAGAGATGTACCCTTAAACCGAGGCAAAAATCTGTAAGGAATAGGGGTGGTTGATCGTTAGTTTTAAGACATCGCGGTCGAGGTTAAGGACGTCATAGTCCGTGGATTTTAAGGAATCCACAGTCCGGTATTTGCTCTGGATGCTTCACACGGGTTCACTGCCGTGCTTGGCGAGGACCAGGCTCCGCTCTGGGCATTTTCCGCGGGGTCAAAGAGTGACGTTATCCACGTTCCACGTAACCAGGAATTTTGCACTAGATGCTTCACACGGGTTCACTGCCGTGTTCGGCGAGGACGAGGCTCTGCTCTGGATGCTTCATACGGGTTCACTGCCGTGCTCTGCGAGGACCAGGATCCGCTCTGGACGTTTTCCACGGGGTCAAAGAGTGACGTTATCCGCGTTCCAGGTAACCCGGAAGTTTGCACTAGATGCTTCACACGGGATCACTGCCGCGTTAAGCGAGGACTAGGCTCCGCTCTGGATGCTTCACACGGGTTCACTGCCGTGTTCTGCGAGGACCAGGATCCGCTCTGGACGTTTTCCACGGGGTCAAAGAGTGACGTTATCCACGTTCCACGTAACCAGGAATTTTGCACTAGATGCTTCACACGGGTTCACTGCCGTGCTCGGCGAGGACTAGGCTCCGCTCTGGATGCTTCACACGGGTTCACTGCCGTGCTCTGCGAGGACCAGGATCCGCTCTGGACGTTTTCCACGGGGTCAAAGAGTGTCATTATCCGCTTTCCACGTAACCAGGAAGTTTGCACTAGATGCTTCACACGGGTTCACTGCCGTGCTCGGCGAGGACTAGGCTCCGCTCTGGATGCTTCACACGGGTTCACTGCCGTGCTCTGCGAGGACCAGGATCCGCTCTGGACGTTTTCCACGGGGTCAAAGAGTGACATTATCCGCTTTCCACGTAACCAGGAAGTTTGCACTAGTTGCTTCACACGGGTTCACTGCCGTGCTCGGCGAGGACTAGGCTCCGCTCTGGATGCTTCATACGGGTTCACTGCCGTGCTATGCGAGGACCAGGATCCGCTCTGGACGTTTTCCACGGGGTGAAAGAGTGACATTATCCGCTTTCCACGTAACCAGGAAGTTTGCACTAGATGCTTCACACGGGTTCACTGCCGTGCTCTGCGAGGACTAGGCTCCGCTCTGGATGCTTCACACGGGTTCACTGCCGTGCTCTGCGAGGACCAGGATCCGCTCTGGACGTTTTCCACGGGGTCAAAGAGTGACATTATCCGCTTTCCACGTAACCAGGATGTTTGCACTAGATGCTTCACACGGGTTCACTGCCGTACTCTGCGAGGACTAGGCTCCGCTCGGGATGCTTCACATGGGTTCACTGCCGTGCTCTGCGAGGACCAGGATCCGCTCTGGACGTTTTCCACGGGGTCAAAGAGTGACATTATCCGCTTTCCACGTAACCAGGAAGTTTGCACTAGATGCTTCACACGGGTTCACTGCCGTGCTCTGCGAGGACTAGGCTCCATTCTGGATGCTTCACACGGGTTCACTGCCGTGCTCTGCGAGGACCAGGATCCGCTCTGGACGTTTTCCACGGGGTCAAAGAGTGACATTATCCGCTTTCCACGTAACCAGGAAGTTTGCACTAGATGCTTCACACGGGTTCACTGCCACGTTTGGAGAGGACTAGGCTCCACTCTGGATGCTTCACATGGGTTCACTGCCGTGCTCTGCGAGGACCAGGATCCGCTCTGGACGTTTTCCACGGGGTCAAAGAGTGACATTATCCGCTTTCCACGTAACCAGGAAGTTTGCACTAGATGCTTCACACGGGTTCACTGCCGTGCTCTGCGAGGACTAGGCTCCGCTCTGGATGCTTCACACGGGTTCACTGCCGTGCTCTGCGAGGACCAGGATCCACTCTGGACGTTTTCCACGGGGTCAAAGAGTGACGTTATCCGCGTTCCACGTAACCAGGAAGTTTGCACTAGATGCTTCAAACGGGTTCACTGCCGTGTTCGGCGAGGACTAGGCTCCGATCTGGATGCTTCACACGGGTTCACTGCCGTGCTCTGCGAGGACCAGGATCCGCTCTGGACGTTTTCCACGGGGTCAAAGAGTGACGTTATCCGCGTTCCACGTAACCAGGAAGTTTGTCGATTGTATCCGCATTTCACGGAATGGAGGTTTGACTCTTGGTGATATGTATATCGCCGAGCCATGGAGCTGGGGGTTGTCACCGTTCCGTTTCGCTTGATGTTGTGTCTGCTGACACGAGACGAACGTCGAAATGATCTCTAGGCTATCTTTGAACCGTCGAGATTTGGCTTCTCCTTATGATGAAACTCGGGGGAGGAGTATGATCCCTTCTTTGATTGCGCCCCTGTAGGGCGAGGGTTTCACTTTTATTTTATTTCTTTTTCCGCGATGCTCTATCATTTCAGCTTTTATATCGCGAAGGTTGCGATTGCCCCATTATTTCGGCTATTTTTCGCGGTGCCCAATCATTTCGGCTATTTATTTCATTTTCACTCGCTGTTTTTTATTGCGAGTTGCCCCATCATTTCGGCTATTTTGTCATGCATACGCGGCTCGCTAGCTTTTTCGCTGCAAGCTCGGATTTTGGATACCGGTTTCAGCGTCAGCACCACTACAACTGGAAGGTTGCCAGGAGCGAATCATCATTTGCCTCTGTCGATGTTTGAACAAAGGTGGCTTAGTAAACAGGGTTAAAGGTCCTGCCGACCAAGGCTTTTGACTTCATGAGCCGTAAGGGTCTCACAAAGGTATTTCTCCCTACAAGTCGTGAGGATCTTGCAGGTGTGTATTCTCCTTAAGGATCGTGAGGATTCTTAAGTGCATGTTCTCTTGTAAGTCGTAGGGATCTTACAAAGAGGATTTTTCTCCTTATAAGTCGAGAGGACTTACAAGGGTTGTTCACCATATGGATATATCCCCAGTCACGGGTGGGACTTTGTTAGGGAAACGTTTGTTCGCGCCCGTGGATTGTATAGAAGGGTCAGTACGAGCCGCTTGTAGGGCAATATCGAAGGTTGTGGGGGATTTGCTTAAGAACAGGTTTAGGTTTCTGTAACTTAAGACTTTCAAGTCTTATGAGCCGTGAGGGTCTCATAAGAGAATTCTCCTTACGAGTCGTGAGGATCTCGTAAGTGTATTTTCTCCTTAGGAATCGTGAGGATCCCTAAGTGTGTTGCTCCTTTGTGAGTCGTAAGGATCTCACGCAGGTAATTTCTCCTTACAAGGTCGAGAGGACCCTGTAAGTGTCTTTTAACGAGGTTGCGCCCTTTCGGGTTTTCACAAACACTTGCCGGTAGTCCTGCTGTTTTTACTCACGGAGCCCTTTCGGGTTTTCATCCGTGCCCATTTTGCTTTATGGACATACCGTTTTTTTTTTCCTTTTTTTTTGTTTTTTTTATTTTTCTTCCTTTTTTTTTATATCTCGTCAGCCTAAGGATGCTGCGGTAGTAGTTTAGGGACGTTTCGGTCCGTCGTTAGTTTAAGGACGTTTCGGTCCGTCGCTATTTTAAGGACGTTTCGGTCCGTTGTTAGTTTAAGGACATTTCGGTCCATCGTTAGTTTAAAGACGTTTCGGTCTGTTGATAGTTTTAGGACGTTTCGGTCCGTTGATAGTTTAAGGACGTTTCGGTCCGTCGTTATGGGAAGGCCAGCTACTGCTTGTAAAGTCTGAGCCTAGGAAGATAGCGAGCGGACATAGTCGTCGTCATCTATCGTTGACCCAGGTTGTGGCTCACTAAGCATAGTATTTCTTCAAGAAGCGGCCGTTTATTGGCCTGAAAGGCCTTTCACCGTGCATGTCCTCGAGTAGATAGGCTCCACCCTGGTAGACCTTGTCTATGATGTAAGGGCCTTCGTAGTTTGGCTCGAATTTCCCCCGCTTGGCACGATTTGGGATCATAGGTCTTTTGACCACTAGCACGAGTTCGCCTTGGCGGAATGCCCTCGGCCTGGTCAGCGCGTCATCTTTGCTTTGTAGGCTTCTAGATGTTGTTGCGCTATGAGCCGGGTTTCGTCGAGGGCATCAAGCTCCTCAAGCCGAAGGTGAGCATTTTCTTCATCCGTCAGTTCGTGGTGGACTGCCACTCGTAGAGAGGGTAACTCTATCTCGAGGGGGAGTACTACTTCCGTCCCAAATACCAACGCGTACGGCGTTGTGTTCGTGGCCGTCTTGAATGTAGTTCGATAAGCCCAAAGGGCCTCTTGCAGCCTCTCGTGCCAGTCTCTTTTATTCCGGGAAACGGTCTTTTTTATGATCTTCGTCAAGGTCTTATTGAAGGCCTCGGCCAGACCGTTGGCTCGTGGGTTGTAAACTGAAGAATACCTCCAATCTATATTGTGCTGTTGCGCGAAGCGGCTAATCTTATGGCTTCTGTAGGCTGGCCCGTTATCGGAGATAATCCGCCGTGGGGTTCCAAACCGATAGATAACGTGCGTCTTGAAGAAATGAAGGATATTCTCCGTCTTCACTTCCCTCAATGGTATTGCTTCTGCCCATTTGGAGAAGTAATCAGTAGTCGCCAGGATAAAACGATGTCCCCGTGATGATGCCGGCTCAATGGGGCCGACTATGTCAGTTCCCCACATTTCGAATGGCCAGCTGGCCACCGTTGGGTGTAGTGGATTTGGATGTTGGTGGATAAAGTCTCCATGAATCTGGCACGAGTGGCATTGCTTCGCGTACTCGAGGCAGTCCTGGATCATCGTGGGCCAGTAGTAACCCATCTGTTTAATTTTTAACTTCATCTTTGGGCCTGCTTGGTGAGAACCGCAAAGTCCGTCATGAACTTCCTGAACGACTTTTTCTGCTTCGTCGGGTCCTAAGCATCACAGCCATAGAGAATCAAGTGATCTTTTGTATAGAGTATCGTTGACGAAAGCGAAAGATAGAGCTCGTTTCATGAGCTGATGTCTTGAGGACGCTTCTTTGGGCATTCGGAGGGACTTAAAGTAGTCCATGAAGACTTCCCTCCAGTCCTCGGCCTTCTCTTGGTCTTTTATTTGTAGGGTCGTCTGCTCAGTCGCTCCCTCTTTATGTAGTTCCGGAGATAGTCCTGTCGGGGTGAGCACTCGACGGCTTTGTACCACGATTCTGACATCATCGAGGTTCTCGTCAGCCAGTTCTTTAGCAAGTTTGGCCAGCGCGTCTGCTTTGCTGTTCTCCGCGCGCGGTATGTTTTCTAAAATATAGGAGGGAATTTGGGCCAACAGTTGTTGCACCTTTTCGCCGTACTTTACCAACTCCGGTTTGCACGTTTGGTAGTCACCATTTACTTGACTAACGACTAGCTGAGAATCCCCGTATATAAGGAGGTCTTCAATTCCCATGTCGATGGCGATTTCGAGGCCTGCTATCAGAGCTTCATATTCAGCCTCATTGTTTGTCCTCGGCTCTGTCAAGGAGAAGGCGAAACGCATTATCCCTCCTTGTGGAGTTGCAAAGATGAGGCCTATCACCGATTTGATCATTGGGATACCTTGCTTTTGTTTCTTTACGGAGGACGCTCCATCGAAATAGAGTTCCCATCGGGTGCTTCCGCCGCTAATCGCATCAAATGCATGCTCGTCCGGCAAATCACAATTCAAAGGAGAATCGGCCGGTATCGGGTGCTCAGCGAGGAAATCGGCAATGGCCTGGCCTTTCACTGCCTTGAGAGGTTGATATGTTATCGAGAACTCCATCAAGAGCAAGGCCCATTTAGCGAGTCGTCCCGTCAATACGGCTTTTGACATCAAGTATTTAAGAGGGTCCACCTTCGAGATGAGGCAGACTTCATGTGATAACGCATAGTGCCTGAGCTTTGTTATCGCGAAGATTAATGCCAAGCAATGTTTTTCAATGGGAGAGTAATTGCTTTCTGCCCCCAGTAGAACTCGACTTAAGTAGTAGAATGCTCTCTCTTTCCCCTGATCGTTCTCTTGCGCCCATAATGCGCCCAAGGAACCTTCGAGGGCGGTTGTATACAGAATGAGGGGTTTTCCCTTGACCGGCGCAGCCAATACCGGCGGGTTCTGCAGGTACTGCTTGATCTCGTCTAGTGCACCTTGGCATTTTTGATCCCAGACGAATGGGGTTCCCTTCTTCAACAGGTGACTGTAGGGGCGGCATTTGCCTGAGAGATTTGCGATAAATCGCCGGATGTATGCGAGCTTCCCTTGGAGAGACCGCAACTGTTTGAGGGTTCTTGGCGGAGGCATTTCCATGATCGCTTTAATCTTTGACGGATCTATTTCAATACCTCGGTGTCGAACGATGAATCCCAGGAATTTTCCTGAGGAGACTCCGAACGCGCATTTGAGGGGATTCATTTTCAAATTATATTGCCGGAGGCGTTGAAACACATTCTCCAGATGCTTTAAATGCTCTTCGTATGACATACACTTTACTACGAGGTCATCGATATAGCACTCAACGATGTCATGTATGAGGTCGTCGAAGATCTTTGTCATGGCCCTTTGATAGGTAGCGCCAGCGTTCTTTAGACCAAAGGGCATAACCCTGTAGCAGAATATACCCAAAGGGGTCTGGAAAGCGGTGTGCTTCTGGTCTTCAGGATGCATCTTTATCTGATTGTATCCTGACGAACCGTCCATAAAGGAGAAAACCTCGTGAGCGGACGTGTTATCTATCATTAGCTCGGTTACCGGTACTGGGAAATCATCCTTTGGACAGGCTTTATTGAGATCCCTGAAATCCACGCATATGCGTACCGTCCCATTCTTTTTCATTACTGGGACGATATTGGCGATCCAATCGGGATATTGGACTTCTTGAATGAATCCAGAATCGATCAGCTTCTTGACTTCGGCGTTGATGCTCATCTCAAGCTCGAGTCGCATCCTTCTTGGCGCTTGCTTGACTGGCTTGATATCCGGGGATATTGCTAATTTATGCACGGCAACCTCCGGATCTATCCCTGGCATCTCAGAATAGTTCCACGCGAAGCAGTCTTTATGCCGTAGTAGCACGTTTTTTAACGCGGACACCTTTTCTTCAGAGAGTAGTTCGCTGACGAATGTCGGTCGCGGGTCATCCGCCGATCCCAACTCAATCTTCCTGAGGTTATCTGCAGTAGTATGTATACCGTCTTCCAGTTCTTTCGGAGCGGGCGGAAATTCTGAGATCACCTCATTATCGCTGTTTTCAAAGCACCGGGGAAGGTCGTCTATGTTCTCGGGCTCTTCTTTTAATATCGTGATCGTATGACAGGGGCGAATCCGCTCCCGGGACTGAGGTGGATCCGGTTCTGCTCTTGCGGCCTTGGGCTCGTGCTTTCGTGGCGGCGTTACCCTCCAGCTGTTGGATAAAGCGAATCTGCCACGTCGGTGCTGGTCCTCGACCCAGTTCTTGAAGGTGAAGCAGTCTTCGGTAGGATGTCCTATGGCTTGGTGATAAGAGCAATAGCTCGGACGAGAAGCCTTGTTGGCCTGCTCAGGGTGTCTAGATTCTGGAAGCACGATCATTTGATGTTTTAAAGCGAGCTTGAGTAACTTCTCTGTCTTGTCTCGGGGGAAGGAGTACGCTCGGCTCCTCTCTCCGCTCCTTGACTTACTCCCGTCTCCGCATCGGGCCTTTCGTATGACGGGTTGATAAGGACGAGCACCTTTGCCTTTTGCAGCCTGTTGAAATAGACGTTGCGTCCTGGCCTTCTCGTAGATGGCCATTTCGCGGTTGTGGTCTTCCCGACCTTTCTGACCCACTTTCCTGATAGGCTTGTCCATCCGTTCTTCAAATGACGGACTCGACGTCTCAATCGCAGGGTCTGGTTTTGATGAGGGGTTGGCCTCTCCTGGCAGGGCGTCCTCTTCTTCATCAAAGGTATATATGGCGTAGCTATTGTGGGCCCATTCCCGTTTTCCGGCTCTCGCGTATCTAAGCCCAAGTGTTTCCATTTTCCCGTTGGGCAATTTGCGTTGGGTCCCAGGGGCATCCCAAATCTTTTTATAGAACCGAGCCTGCCGAACAGTCTGTTTTACAGGTACTCCTTGGCGCTTTAATAGCTTCTTTAATCCGTCTGTATAGTATCTAGGCAGACGGATGGGTTGGAGCCTGTCAAGTGTAGCATCCACGCCATGCCAGATCTCTTTCTCTACTTTCGACTCTGAGGATCGGTAGAATAGGATCACCTTCTCACCCCTTCGCCTGGGAGGGACGTAAAACGTTTGCAGGTCCTGCACACTGTGAGCTTGAAGCGTGTCGAGATCCTTGTAGTGTTCTCGCGGTACCATGGTGATTTGTAAACTATGGCCATCGCCAAGGGGTGCCTGCATCGAAAGCCGATTGGAGAATACGGCATTGACCTCATCTTCTGAATCACTTCCGAAGACCAGTATGGGGGCGGGCGTCCCCCGGTTGTTGCGCTGAGATGGCCCTGTATAAACTCTCTCTTCCTCTTCTTCGGTATCGCTTCCGAAAACAAGGATGGCGGCGGCGGCTTTGTTCTCCGAGTTGCGACACCTTTCTGTATCTTCGAAGTCTGGCAAAAAGTATTTCGCATCTTCGTATTTGCAGACTTCGTTCACGGAAAATGGGTTCAACTCACCTGTTACGGTATACTCGAAACCATCCTTAAAGTACTTCATACACTGATGTTGTGTAGAAGGGACGATGTTGTATTCGTGTAGCCAAGGACGACCGAGCAAGGCATTGTAGCAGGTCTTGGCGTCGATGACATGGAATTTGATGTCCGTGACGAGAAGTCCGAAGCGTAATGTTAGTATTACAGATCCGAGAGTCCGTGACGATTGTGAATCGAAACCGGAGATAGTAATTTTGTCACGAGCGAGATGTTGCACACTCATGCAGATTTCCTTCAACACCCGAACATTAAGGAGATTGACGGAGAATCCATTATCCACCAGGATCTTGCCTATCTTGATATCATGGCCGTATCCGGAGACATATAGGGGACGGTAATGGTCGCACGTCCCGAGAAGGAGGTCTTCATCACCGAAAGTGATATCGGCTGTATGCACTTCCTCCAGTTCATCCTTCATCCTTTCAGTGGCGAGAAAGGCTTGGAATTGTTCAGGTTCTTGCAACGCTTTAATGAGTGAGTCTCGTGCTTCTTTTGATAACAGGAGGGCATCAAGAATGCTAAGCTGAGAGGGTAGCTTCCTTAAATGCGCGAGGATGTTATAGTCCACCCTACCCTTCTTAGGAAGGTCTTTGGTAGTTAGTTCTTTCATGACTTGGTCATCTAAAGTGATATCTTCAATGACCTTGTCCTTTCCCTTATCTTTTATGCTCACGGGCCCGAGATTCTTTTCTGGGAGTGTGCGATTGCGCAGTTGAATGTTTTCGCAGGCTTCCGATTCCTCATCTTTCCCTAACACGGATTCTTCAAAGAGAGGGCCCAGAGTCACTTCTTCATCAGAGTCGCTCCCAAAGGTGAGAACTTGTGACCCCTCGGCATGAGCCATATAACAGTTGCCAGTAATTCTGTTGAGCCCGTTGACAGTGCTTCTTTGCTCCCGACGGATTTTGCGTTTCATGCGCTTACAATGTTGCCGACGAGCAACATATCCTTGCCACCATATCTTAAAGGCGTCACACTCCTCTGTGGGGTGTGAGATTTTCCGATGATACGCGCAGTAATCAGGGTGCCTCTCCGCTCCATCGTGTGTGTTTCCTTCCGAGGGTGGTAGCTTCATCCCCATTGACATGGCTTTGGCAAACCTTTTCCTCGTCTTGAATATCTTTTTGTCTACTTCGGACGCCTTTTGCTCTGGCGGGGGTAGTTCAACTCTTTCATTCAGTCGCCTGCATTTGGTTCTTTCTGACGCTGCCATCTCACGCTCCTGATCCGCTTTACTCTTTAGCCGGATCTCGTCTAGAAAGGCATTGATCATTTCATTTGTCAGCCACGCATGCTCTGGTTCAGGTTCTGCCTCCAGCTTCTTAGTGTTAGGAATTTTCTCATCATCGGTAAACGAGTGGGAGATTACGTTACAACTCGCCACATGCTCTTCGGATTCATCCGATGAGCCCTCTTCATCATCTTTCTCTTGAAAGATGTGGTTGAGGAACTCTTGCAGTGAGACAGGGGTTCGCGCCTTTTGATTGTATTCTTCCAGCGCGTCGATCTTCTTTTGCAGTTTCGTGCGCTCGTCTCCAAGCTTCGCGGGCTTCTTGGATTTCTTCTTCTTTTTCTTCGAAGCTTTTGATGGCTGGGCGTGAGTATTTGGACCCTTATCATGAGTCTTCACAGTTGGGCGGGGCTTCAACATCCCTTCGATAATTTGAGGTTCAAGAGGGTCCTTCCATTCGATTGCAGGGCACGCATGAAGGTCTCTCGGCATCCTTTTGGTTTTAGTTGATAGTACGACCTCCCATGGAGCTTCTTCAATAAAGGAGCAGGTTGCCCCCGGTGTATCTGCTTTCTTAGGAGTATGCGGTTGTGGTGGGTTCACCTTCCACTTTTCGGACAGTACAAACATCCCCTGGAGGTATTGATCTTCAATCCATCCTTTGAAGACGAAGCAATCTTCAATCGGATGACTTATCGTTTGATGGTAAGGGCAATAGTTAGGGTTATTCACCTCGGTGGGTTGTGGCGGTCGCCTTGGATTTGGTAGGTTTATAAGTCTGTTGCGTATAGCCAGCTCGAATAACCGTTTCGTCTTGTCCCGTGGGAACGAGTAGGGACGTTTCATCTTCTCATTATAATACCGGCGTCTTTCTTCCAGTTGATCTGCCGGTTTCGGGGCGTTAGGTTGCTGTTGGGCATTCGCGACGAAGGTTGCCCTTCCTTTACCCTTGTCATTCCGAGGTTCCGACTTCGGGGGAGGTGGTCTATGACCCATTTGGTCCATCTGAGCCAACTTGTCGATTAAAGCCTGGAATGTGGTTGGCTTAAAGAACATCATGAACTGCGAGATGGTCGCGTTGGGGTCTAGGGTACCCACGAACATGCCCACTGCGGGTGCCTCCTCAATGCGTTGCTCGCATCTCGACCACAAATTCCGCCAGCGTATAGCATACTGGACCCAGGTTTCGCCTGGTTTTACCCTGGCGTTAATTAATGCAGTTATTGGAGTGCGCTCGCTGGCACTTGCGAACCGCTGAGTGAATAACAACTCCATTTCAGGGAACGTTTTGATAGAATCGTTCGGGAGTTCCGAATACCATTCGAACGCTGTTTCTGATAAGCTGCCAACGAACTGACGGAGTAACAGTTTATCATCACCGCCGGTGTTACCGCAGAGGGCCCGGAACTGGGCGACATGTTGATGGGGATTGCCGGTCCCCTTATGCACATGGAATTTCGGTATCGTATAGCCTTGCGGGTATTTGATTTGGTCGTACCAGCTTGGATACGGCCGCCCCGTCTTCACGACTTGACCAGCTGCCTCAGTCGCATGATGGACCCGGATTTGTTGGGCTATGTAGTCAGCCAAGTCTGCCTTAGAGATTGCCTCCTCCTTGGCCGTTGAGAGGGCCGGCAGTGGATTCGATGTTTCTCCTCGGTCGTCTTCAAGAACGATTGGGGGATCTTCGGCGGGCAAGTCCTGCTGGATCATCATTCCTATCATATCTTGGAAGAGAAGGCCCATACGTTGTATGTTGGCTGCTTGTTCAGCAGCCTCTTTGTCCTTTTTCTCCAGTATCCGGCGAAGGAATTCAGCGTCGGTTTCCTCTTCTTGGCGCGCGTCTGAGGACGTTTCTGGGTTTTCTTTTGGCCCGGTAAGTGCGGCCATAGCATTCATCATTTCTTGGAGCTTTTGTTGCTGCTCCTGGGCTTTCGTCACGGATCGGGTAAGTGGTCGGTGGCCTGTAGAAGTGCGGCTCTCCTCCTTTCCAGAGGCCATGTATACGGTGTGGACCATCATGCCCCCAGACTTAGGGCGTCTGGGCTCAGTGCTTCTAGCCGTCGTTGCACGTTGGGGGGTCTTCTCTGGCCTCCTCCTCTTATGAGCCATGGAGGTTGAGGGGGCCGTTGAGGTGGGCGTCCCGACAGCCTTTCGGGGTTCAGCCTGGTGACCAGCTTCCGGTTGGATTTTCAGCTTCTTTTGCTGGCGGGAGGAGTTTGGATCGATGATCGAGTCTCGGGCCTGTCGCCAAACCTTATAGATTTTGGAAGACAGACGTTGAGGAGATCGGGGCTGTTCTGGTTCTATTTCCGCAAACTTCTTTAATGGGGGAGGAGACCTCTTCAGCACTGCAGTAAGAGAATTTCTTCGCACCTTGTTTAGCATTTCGAAGTTGTTCCCAGTTGGAACAGCAGCATTAACTTCTGCCACCGGGGCTGGAGGAGTCAATCCGGAGGGGGAGTTGCCCCCAGCCTTCCTTATTCGGCGCCAATGACGGCGTCGAGCGTGTCGAGCGGACGGCGCTGGTTCAGCGGTAAGAATAGTCTTGTCTTGCCCCCTGCGTAGGTGGGGGGTTGTCGTTGGTGTTAGCCTGTCAAAGACCGATGTCTTCTGGGCAGTAGGAGCGGTAGCCGAAGCCGTCAATCTTGTAAAGACCGACTTGGTGGCAGGGGAAGCCACCTTGGCAATTTCGGGGGTAGGCGCGGCCACTTTCTTAGAAGCAGCCTTCTCTGAGATTGTAGGCCCCGTGATGAGTTCGCAGGATTTCTGGCCCAATCTAGAGAAGACCGAGGCGTTGACGTTGGGCGACTCGTTGAGAGGAGCCGCGGCAGGGGTAAGACGATCAAAGACCGACTTCCTGAGAGCTTCCTTTGTCGGCACCGGCGCCACGAAGCTTGATGGGGGGAGTATAGTCCCAAAGAACAATCCGGTAGTGGCTTGAGTCACTTGGTCCACCGGCATTGTGAACAATGAAGCAGCTTGGGGTCCATAGGCTATACCTCCTGGCGAGGTAGAGCGTTGGTCGCAATTGCAGTTTGAGCAGTTGAAGGAATTCGCGGAAGTAGCAGCCATCGATCCTTTGTTTTCTGCAATAGGCAAGACGCCAATTCTTAGTATCTTGAAACCCAAGGGCAATCATTAGCGAACCGCGATTGGTTCGCGAATCACGACACACGAAGTGTGGAGTGGAAAGAGGAAAAGGTCCCACCGGGCGTGCCAGAATCTGTTCCCCTCCGAACGGACACGCGGGACGTCGTGCCATCTCGCCTTAGGTTCGGGGCAGATGCCAATAGGTGCTATCCGTCCACCTCTCCGAAGATGCCAAGTTGATCCATGGCGCCATGTGTTGGAGGTTTAGACGGATGCGTCCGATGTAGCAGACTTCGTCAGATTCCCCCTCGTTTGAGGGGTTTTTGATTGTGGGGACGCTCTTCCCTGCAGGCGCAAGCCCCTGCAGTTAATTACGCTACCGCATCGCGGTAACAACTTTCTCCTTCTCCAGATGGTCACTTCGTGTCGTGTGTTTTTGTTTTATGTTTTATTGCCCGTGGATCGTTTACGGAGACCGAGTTATGTCGTCGCCCGTAGGGCGTGGACTAGTCCAAATCCGTGTTATCTTAGATTTGGGTTTGGGGGTTTGGTTTGAGGACACGTTAGCCATACTTGAGGCTAAGATCAACTCAAACATTTGTTAAGGATACGTTAGTCTAGTTTGAGACTAAGATCAACTTAACGGGATCGTTTAGATCCGATAAAGGAACGTTTGGACTCCATTGTTCCAGTTTTAAGGACATAGTGGTCCATCGTATGTGTGGCCGTCGGGACCCGTCACCTCTCTGACGACGTTGAAGGATTACAACGACGGATGTCAGAGGAGTTCAGAGATGTACCCTCGAGCCAGAGTTAATTAGGGGGATTCATAGTCCAGTCTGCTTGAAGGTTTAAGGATGCGTTAGCCTTCTTTGAGGCTAAGATCAACTTAAACAGGACCGTTTAGATCCGACGAAAGAGCATATGGAGGCTCTATGGCTCTAGTTTAAGGACATTGCGGTCCGCTGGTAGTTTAAGGACATTGCGGTCCGCTGGTAGTTTAAGGACATTGCGGTCCGCTGCTAGTTTAAGGACATTGCGGTCCGCTGGTAGTTTAAGGACATCTCGGTCCGCTGGTAGTTTTAAGACATCTCGGTCAGCTGGTAGTTTTAAGACATCTCGGTCAAGGTTAAGGACGTCATAGTCCATGGGTTTAAGGACTCCACAGTCCGGTATGTGCTCTGGATGCTTCACACGGGTTCACTGCCGCGCTAGGCGAGGACCAGGCTCCGCTCTGGATGCTTCACACGGGTTCACTGCCGTGTTCCGCGAGGACCAGGATCCGCTCTGGACGTTTTCCACGGGGTCAAAGAGTGACGTTATCCGCGTTCCACGTAACCAGGAATTTCGCGTTAGGCATGGGTTTAAGGACCCCACAGTCCATATCATGAGTGGTCATCGGGACCCGTCACCTCTTTGAAGACATTGAGGGATTACAATGCCAGGTATCAAAGGAGTGAAGAGATGTACCCTAGAACCGGGGTGGACTAAATAGTCCCTGGCCCAATTTGGGTCAAGACTG
This sequence comes from Agapanthus africanus, assembly GCA_030015575.1. Lineage (NCBI taxonomy): Eukaryota > Viridiplantae > Streptophyta > Magnoliopsida > Asparagales > Amaryllidaceae > Agapanthus > Agapanthus africanus. The sequence continues at coordinate 296,641,122 of JASDDO010000031.1, forward strand.
ATCAATTATGTTATGAGCCCATTGGCTCAGTTAATCACAAATTGAGGACTTATGGCCAGCTTGGGCTAAGTCCAGTCGGGTCTGGAATATTGACTTTTTGTTGGTCCATTGAGGGAGAGGCTTTGCCTCTATCCCTTTAGCCAATTGGGCCAAAGCCTAGTGTTGAACACTTCAGAGCAATCAGTGTTGAACACTGGGAATAGGGTTGACAAGTTAGGGTTTAACACTAAAAGAATAGTTGGTGTTAAACACCAGCAACAAGGCTTTCAAATTAGTGTTAAACACTAAAACAGATTGGTGTCAAGTACTGGCAACGGAGCCCTCAAATTAGTGTTAAACACTAAGGTAGTCAGTGTTGAACACTGCAAGTAAGGTTTTTGATTAGTGTTGAACATTAAGGCCCAACAGTTGTTCCAATAACTGGATTCGAGGGTTCCAATTTAGTGTTAAACACTAAGGCAAGAGAGGTCACGTGGCAACACGTGAGAGTGCCTTCCCTTCAATGATTCTGCTGAGATTACTGCATCTTTCAGAGCATCACGTGTCAGCACGTGACGGGCGTTCATATGCTCATTTGTTAGAGCTTTTGTTAAGGGTCACGTGGGTCACGTGAGGGACTGCCTCAAAGGGTTTTCTATAGATCTCTTGGTGGGTCACGTGGTGGCACGTGACCCTGCCTCTATGTATGTCGTTTTTAGAGGATCTGTTGATCTCTTTTCAGGAATTAAATTCCTCGAGCTTTAGATTTCAGAGGAATTAAATTCCTACTTCCTTTCGAAAATCTATATTCTGAAATAGAGTTGAACTCTGAATTTTCTGTAGGAATTAAACTCCTCGTATATGTGAAGAACTGAAGAGGGTTAAACCCTTAATAAAAGCTTTCGAGGAATTATACTTCCCATTTTAAAGAATTATAATTAAGGGAATTAAATTCCTGCTGTTTCCACAGAACTATATTCTTAATTAGGGTTAAACCCTATTTCTCTTTGTTCTAAAGGAATTAAATTCCCATGATACAGGGTCAAGCCCTAATTTTATCTTAAAGGAATTAAATTCCTATAGTTCTGCGAGAATTAAATTCTCATGCTTGCATTCCCCCTTTATGTTTTGGATCTGCATGGCAGGATCTCAACCCATTGAGAATTAAATTCTCAACCTAAAGGGGAGATGTGCACTTTGCAGATCCTCTATCAAAGAGAGAAGAAATATATTCTTCTGTTTTATATATTAGAATTAAACTCTGTTGAGAATTAAATTCTCTTTCTTTCAGAAAGCCTTCCCTTTCTTACCTAGGGTTTTCTTTTGCAGAAGATCCAAGTTCTTTCAAGTATCTGAGCTCTCTTCTTTTTTTTCTTCCCTCTGCGTATATATCTTTTTTGTATCTCTCGGCCCCTATTTATATGAGAAGCAGCCGAATAAATTAGTTTTTGATGAATCTTCATTGAGAGATTTGATTTGCATCCATCATTCGTTTTGGACCTTTGGATTATTGGGTGAATTTTATTCACCATTGGATTTTAAATCCAGAGATTCTCCTCTGTTATTTTGGTTAGATTTAAGGGGGAAATCTTTCCAAACCCGAGATTTTCCATAGATAGATGATATTTAATTATCTCTGAATCTTTAATTTGATTGGTCCCAGATAATCACTTTCCTTTGGAAAGATTCAAATTTCCTTCAGAATTTAATTCTGTCGTCAAAAATGGGCTTTGAAAGCCGGTCACGTGTGACCACGTGACCCATGGTCACGTGTAGACACGTGACCCTCTTTGGAATGAAGAATCCTCTTTCTTTCTGCGCTGTCTTCTAGTTGCTGTTTTAGCCATCACGTGTTAACACGTGACCATTGGTCACGTGTGAACACGTGACCCCCTGTTAGGAGCCCCTTTCCTTGACTCAACTGTAGCACGAGTCCTCTCCCTTGAGCGTCACGCGCCAACACGTGACCTCATCTGAAGCCTTTTTTCTTGACTTGATTAGGGAACCTTTTCTCTGACTTGATCAGGGAATCAATGAGCCATTTTCCACTACTTTTATATGTCACGTGTCAACACGTGACTGCTGGTCACGTGTAAGCACGTGGCCCCTCCTTCTGAAGCTTTTCCCATAATCTTTTTTCTGATTTTAAATCAGGAAACAGTTACCTAACCTAACGGTGCAGACGGGACTTCGAGGCGAATGTGGATTGCATAAGCGTACGTTATATTTATCTGTGATGTTTAGGTGGACTTAAATGATGGGACATTCATTAATGAGATTAATGAAAGAAAATAAACCTAAAAGATGTTGTGGAATCGAATTTCAAAAATAAAACAGGTAGCTACAGTTCTTGCTTTGCATCGCGGTGTTCCTTGTAGAACATCCTGCACCTTATTCGATAAGGAAAGGGTCGAGATCCCTTCAACGGGAGTGACCCCTTTAGCAATAACTTGCAAATGCTACAACCCTCGGTTTGCCTTTTGATTGCTTATATAGTTTTCGCTTTGGACAGCGGTATATATGATATATCCTGCACCTTATTCGATGAGGAAAGGGCCGACGATCCCTTCACCGGGAGTGACCCCTTTAGCAAAACTAGAAAAGCCTCAAAAACACTCCATTTAAAAACTATTTGATTCCACAACGAGATCAAGTTCAAAGCGTTAAAGGTTTTCATAAAAACCATTCGCAAGCCTCCGTCATTTTAGGAAGTAGAGTACTTAGTATTCGTGCTGTGTTTGTTGACCATAGTCAAGGCACAGTGTACGGTAGCTATGTGATGTCTTCCTACACCGCATATGATGCGATTAGTTAGGACAGTCATGTGGCTTTGTTGACCTTAGCCAAGGGTCATGTGGGTGGGTCTAATTAATCATGAAATGACGTGTAGAACTTGACTAGTGCTTATGATTTGTTGACCTTAGCCAAGGTCATAAGTGCTAGGGGTAAAAACCATTATCTCGAGTTTCAAGTGTTGAAATTTGCAATGAGATTGCATACCTTCTTTATGATAGTTGGATCCTGTTCATACCAGAATATTGCATTTTATACCGCCCATTCTTATGCTCGTGTGTTTATAGGTAGGTGCTTGTAATCCGTGTTTGTTACATATTTACAGAATACAGGTTTCCAGTACAAATATTGCAAATCAAGACAAAATCTCCACAGTTACACCAAATACAGAACATCTGTTAACAGCAGATAAAAGCCGAGTTCCGGTCATCCATATCCGTCCAGTGCTGCGTACCGGTCCCAGGGACAAGACATATGACAGTGGTCATTCGTGTCTCGGACATGCACAAAGCACGAGAGGGGCTGCACAAGAATCAATGGGTGCGCGGAGCTCGAGAGAGATAAAGTCAAAAGTAAAGAGAAGTGTGCAATCTTGGACAAGGAATTCTGCTGATATTCTGGATGACTTCTGTGAAGTATGAAGATTTCAAACACGAGGAAAAAGTGTACCAGGGAAAGCCCCAAAAGTTGACAACCTGACTCCACCACATGGCCGCGTTTCCGCGGCCAATAGGGGGTATTGGCCGCGGAAACGCGGCCGTACTGGCGCCGCACTCTGTGGGTTTTTGGGGGCTGTTTGGGTATTTCCCATGTGGTCTGGTGGTTTCCCTAGAACTCCATTCTCCTGCCCATAAATACAGCAGACCTGAGCTCAACCAAGGGTCATTCTTTGCATTCTTTTGTTCATCTTTCTTTTGTAGTTTTAGTTCTTTTTTCTTCTTCTTCTTCATTCTTGTTCCATGAAAATTGTAGTGAGAGCTTTTTGAGTGGGAGATTAATGAAGATGAGGGTTTTGTATCATTCTCTTTTGTTTCTTCTTCCCCTTGAGATTCTTGCTTTCTCTTGATCATTCAACCTCTTCATTGAGCTTGAATGGTTAAGGGTTAGTTATTGATCTCAAGGGTCGTATTTCTCACGGGACTAGCACTTCATTTCACATGCGTTCACTACCCTTCCCTTGATCTTGCAACCTCTTGATTGAGCTTGCAAGTTTAAGGGTTGGCTATTGATCACATGCTTGTCTTGAGTCCTAGTTCCTTGTTCTTTTTACTCGCTTTTTATTACTCGCTTTTTATTACTTGCAATTTATTTCATGCACTTAAATTCCATGCACTTATATTCTTGTAATCTTTTCTTTTCTTTGTTCTTTTATTTTTGTTCTCTCTTTTTGGTTCACTTTTGTGAATGAATGTAATTATTATTGTTAAGAAGAAATACCGTATTATAAGTTAACATTTCTTTACCATTTCCTTTTCCCGTATTTTCCATTGAACTCAGCCCAAACGATACGCAAGCGCTCGATAGGCACCGTACCCTGACAAGGTAACGGTGATTCCTAACCACGACCGGTTGCGTTCGGTTTGGCCGGAGGCGAAAGCAAGAGACAAGAACGGAAGGACAAGGGTAAATAAGCCGGATTCCATGAATACCGCGCTTAAATCCCCTAATCCACGTTGTTGCCGATTGCTCTAGCTTCAATTGGTCAAGATTCGGCTCAAAGGTTTTGAGTACGGATTTCTTTAGCTTATAATCTCGTATCTTTTTCTTAGCAACTTTATACTTGCAGATAATACACATAGGTTAGGCTGAACAATCATACAAATTCTTTATTGACTCGTCTAAGACAAGGAAGGACATACAACCATCTCCCTGTGGATCGACCCGTGCTCAACCGGCTAGCTGCAAAGCGACACCGTCTTGATTGCGGTTAACTTTAATTCTTGCGATCAAATGGCGCCGTTGCCGGGGAGACGGTAGCGTATTTTCTTTCTTGTTATTCGGGTTAATATTCTTTTTGTATATATAAAAAAAAATATTCTTTTTGTTTTTCTTTTTTGGACAATATTTTTGTGGGCAAGTGTGCAGATTTTTGCAGATTTGCAAACTGCGATTGTGGGAGCAAAGTGTACATTCAAAGTTAAGGTGATTACGGAGTACAGTGCCAAAGATCCGGGTAGTTTGACCCGCGCAAGCGAACCTTTCAAGCTTACCGGATTCGATTCAACGGGGGTTTCTTAACCCAAAACTTAAACGGTACGTACTTTACTAACACCTTCTTCTCAAATCCGACGCTTCCAATATATTATTCTTTTGCAGGATTCTTTGCAAGTTCGCTAGCAAACACAAAAAAATTGACTAACCCATATTTGTTGCAGCGCCGCGCTTAAAACTTAAAACGATTGTTTTATTCTTTATAGAATTTTTGAATTGCGCATTGCATCAATTAATACGGACTTAAGGGCAAGCGAACCCCACAACATACGGTAAAGGATTTCATCACCTTTTCCGTGGCCCACAAATCACGAACTTGCTCATAACGTTTACCCACACAAATTTAAAAGAAACTAGACTTTAAGCCTTAAGGACTTCGCGCTCACTAGGAGAAGTTAACTGTATTTAGAAGCTTGCTTAACGGTATATTGTTTACGGGGTGTCTAGGAAAGTGTTAACGGCGAAACCGCCAAAAGAGGAAGGGTTATTTAATTAAGGAACTTCGCGAAAGCGTTGGAAAACCTCCCCTTATCTCTGCACTTACCTGGCCTCGTGATCAGTGTATTGTTAAGCCTGTTTCTCGACACAGTTCAACTTCGACAATCAAGTTCTTGAGCAGGTCTAGTTGACCTAGGTGAACCCTAGAACGATTAGGTGTGTGGTATTTTTGTGTCGTGATTATGTTTTTCCATATTCTTTTTGTGTATACCTCATTCTTTTGTTAATAAAAAAAAAAAATCACATTCTTTTTCCCCTCCTTTTCTCAACCTTTCTTTCTCACTCTTTATATCATGGGTACCCCACCTCGAAAAACTCTTGCCGAACTTTGGTACCCACAACCAGACATTACTTCATACGGTTCTTGTTTTGGTCGAACTTCAAACGACCCCTCCATGCCAAAAATTTCTTTGAAAGATCGGATAGACGCGTCTAGGACAAACAATTTGACTCCGCAATCCACTTCATATCAACCATTTCATACATTCACCCCTTCTTACGTTGATACCCCTTCTTCGAGTCATGTTGCAACCCCAAGACCAATGTCTCTTGCTGAACATATTGAACAATCTCGTAGCCGATCTTTCACTCCTTTCACCACTTCAAATTCTTGGGATCAACAATTCCATTCACCTTCTTATCCCAATGTTGATCCCACTCCTGTCCAGCCATTCAACTCCTACCAATCCTACCCTAATTTTGCACCTTCCCTAGACATTGCATCAGAACAGCCTTTTGGGGGTTTCCAGTATCAAACCAACTTCGCATCTTTTACTGAAACCCCATCACAACCTATGTCTAGCTTAGAACAGTCCTTGGAAGAATTTAGGGTAGCTTCACAACAGACGATGGATTTGAATGCGTCCATGGCCGCCCTCATACAACCTAGTGATCCGGTAGCTAGTTTTCAACTAGCTCCTAATTTTTCAATGTATGATGAGGCGGCAGGACAGGCTGTGAATTTGAGTGGAGAGAGTGAGATATACCCCCTTCCCAATCAAACCTACCCATTCCAAATTGAATCCCACACCTCCTGTTTTGAAAGTCTATCGAGTATCCCACAAGATTTATCAATTGAAGATAGAATGATTAATGAGTTGTGCGACTTTGTAGTGTTTGATTTCCCTGATTGTGAAGGGTCCCTTCCAAGTGAAACCGATCCTAAACGTTTTGACCTTTACACCTCCATCTTAGAACCTGAATTGATTAATATCCATGCTTTGGTTAAGGTGTCAGAGAATTTTGATTTTCACTGGATTGAGGATATTGACGCTGGGAACATTTTGGATGATGAACCTGTAGATTTGGCTGAGTTTTTCTCTTCAAGTCATCATCCCGAGTCTTTAACTGTTTTTCCCAAACTTCATTTGCGTCTGGATGTTGATGAAATATGCATGGATGAGCTAAATTTTGAGGAGAACATTGAGGATAGTCTTGAGGATGAACCAGTTTTAATTGATGAGTCGGATTTTCCAATTCATCCTATTCCTTCCACCGACTGTGTACACCCTCCTGCACCTTTAACCGATAACCTTCCTCAACCACTTCCCTCTATCCTTTCCATCGTTCCGACCTTGCAAGAACCCGTATCACTTACATTTCATTTGTCTGGTTTACCAAGTTCGGCGTACCCATGGTTTCTTGTGAATCTTGAGGGATTCGACCCAATTTCTCGACGAGTAAATATATTAGCACAATCACTTTTCACACAGCGTTCATCACAAATTGTGCTAATCTATTTACTCCATTTGCACCCTCAAGTTCGTATTCCACTTCTTTTCCCCTTCCGCCATTCTTCTTCTCATCTACCGAGACCGCATTCCACTTCTCTCCACAAGCGGTCTCGCGTAGTCTCCATTTCTTTTCTTTACGCCTTCTTTGACCAACCACTGCTTCATCATGATAAAATCTTCGAATGGTTGGTGCTAACTTTTGGCCTGTGTAAGGCCTTGTATAGTTTGATATTGTTCTTTCCCCCCTAATCCTGAACTTCAACGCTTAACAGTGGAAACACTGTTTCACTTAAGTTTGGGGGGGCTCTTTTTTTTGTATATATTTTTTTTGTTTTTCTTTTTGTTTTGTATATAATTTGTTTTTAGAGGAAGCGCCGGCAATTTTGACCCTCTTGGTATAGCCTGACAGTGAGGGCACTGTCAAGTTTAAGTTTGGGGGTGTGCTCGGTAAGCTTTCTTCCTTCGCATTCATTTGTATATTTTGCATACCTTATTAAAAATCCATAAAAATCAGAAAAATTTCTTAAAACATAAAAACTTTTTTGTCAAGTTAGCTAGTAAGAGGACTCTAATTCAACATCTCGATGGTTTTGTTTGATAAAATAAGAACAACTAAATCTTACTTCTAGATTTTGAAAACCTGAATGATAACTCTCCTTTGTAGTTAACTATGGCTGATATACGTCTTTATATTACACTACACGTGTCGTGAGTTGTGGAAATTAGAAGACAAGTCTTTTATGTCTAAAAGAACTTTTAATGGATCAATGATTTTCTGAGGATCAAATAGGTTTGTTCTGAAATAAGTAATGTCAAGAATAGTTTATGAAGTAAAGCGAATATGAAGGAATGTTATTGATGCCGTAATTAGAGCTAAGTCTGAAAAATAACCCATCTAAAACTTGATTGGAATGATTATACACCAAACCCACTAAACACGTCTTTTATCCAAAAAATATTTGAACTGCCGGTTATATCTCCGTTCGTATTAAATCATCTGATTTTCACGACAAACTGTCTTTTGTTTTTGGACCTAGGTAACTTGAGTAATTAAGTCCGCTGGGGTGTTTTCTACACCTAATGCCCTAAAACCAACTGGTTTTTTGTGCATTGGCCCAAAGCTCGCTAAGAAGCCTAGAAGGTCCAGTTTTAAAACAAAGTCAAGCAAGTGTTCTCTCCGAGTTAAAATTCCTAACGGTTCTTTGTGTGAGAATAATCTTGATAAAAGACAGGCTTTTATAAAAATTTTAACGGAGATATGAAGGTTTTATTCTATGATAAAGACTATTGCACGTTCACAGAGGTGTGTATGAAATGAAAACAAGAAAAAGGTGGAGTGAAAAATACGACTTAGTTTCCTGTTAAGGAAGATAGAAATTCTGAAGTTGAAACCTTACTGGAAAACGAAACTTGAAAAATGCTTAACTCTTTATAAAACTTATGTGATCCTTTTAAAATTGTTATCTGGGCTTTATTGTGCGACATGATGACTTTAATCGACCTTTCGGGAACTTAACGGCACTATTTGCGCTACACGTAAAGACATATAAAACCTGTAGTTAAATAAGAAGCGAGGTGTGAAAACTAAAGGTTCGATAGTCTAGACTTAGGATAATAGATTTGTTATTTTCTGAAACAAAACTTTAGGGGTTTGAATCTTAGTTACTTAACAAAACTAGCTTGACTGGATTTTGTGGGTAGTTTCCGCTGAAAACCCTCAGGAGACAACACTCCTCCTACTAGGGACACCTAGAGGTTTAACGGCTTGTTGCACATGCTCAGTGCAATCGCGTTCCCTGCGAAAGTGCGGTTAGTATTTTATTTTTGTGAATAATTGGTTTTTGCTCGGGACGAGCAAAAGTTAAGTTTGGGGGTATTTGTTCATACCAGAATATTGCATTTTATACCGCCCATTCTTATGCTCGTGTGTTTATAGGTAGGTGCTTGTAATCCGTGTTTGTTACATATTTACAGAATACAGGTTTCCAGTACAAATATTGCAAATCAAGACAAAATCTCCACAGTTACGCCAAATACAGAACATCTGTTAACAGCAGATAAAAGCCGAGTTCCGGTCATCCATATCCGTCCAGTGCTGCGTACCGGTCCCAGGGACAAGACATATGACAGTGGTCATTCGTGTCTCGGACATGCACAAAGCACGAGAGGGGCTGCACAAGAATCAATGGGTGCACGGAGCTCGAGAGAGATAAAGTCAAAAGTAAAGAGAAGTGTGCAATCTTGGACAAGGAATTCTGCTGATATTCTGGATGACTTCTGTGAAGTATGAAGATTTCAAACACGAGGAAAAAGTGTACCAGGGAAAGCCCCAAAAGTTGACAACCTGACTCCACCACATGGCCGCGTTTCCGCGGCCAATAGGGGGTATTGGCCGCGGAAACGCGGCCGTACTGGCGCCGCACTCTGTGGGTTTTTGGGGGCTGTTTGGGTATTTCCCATGTGGTCTGGTGGTTGCCCAAGAACTCCATTCTCCTGCCTATAAATACAGCAGACCTGAGCTCAACCAAAGGTCATTCTTTGCATTCTTTTGTTCATCTTTCTTTTGTAGTTTTAGTTCTTTTTTCTTCTTCTTCTTCATTCTTGTTCCATGAAAATTGTAGTGAGAGCTTTTTGAGTGGGAGATTAATGAAGATGAGGGTTTTGTATCATTCTCTTTTGTTTCTTCTTCCCCTTGAGATTCTTGCTTTCTCTTGATCATTCAACCTCTTCATTGAGCTTGAATGGTTAAGGGTTAGTTATTGATCTCAAGGGTCGTATTTCTCACGGGACTAGCACTTCATTTCACATGCGTTCACTACCCTTCCCTTGATCTTGCAACCTCTTGATTGAGCTTGCAAGTTTAAGGGTTGGCTATTGATCACATGCTTGTCTTGAGTCCTAGTTCCTTTTTCTTTTTACTCGCTTTTTATTACTCGCTTTTTATTACTTGCAATTTATTTCATGCACTTAAATTCGATGCACTTATATTCTTGTAATCTTTTCTTTTCTTTGTTCTTTTCTTTTTGTTCTCTCTTTTTGGTTCTCTTTTGTGAATGAATGTAATTATTATTGTTAAGAAGAAATACGGTATTATAAGTTAACATTTCTTTACCATTTCCTTTTCCCGTATTTTCCATTGAACTCCGCCCAAACGATACGCAAGCGCTCGATAGGCACCGTACCCTGACAAGGTAACGGTGATTCCTAACCACGACCGGTTGCGTTCGGTTTGGCCGGAGGCGAAAGCAAGAGACAAGAACGGAAGGACAAGGGTAAATAAGCCGGATTCCATGAATACCGCGCTTAAATCCCCTAATCCACATTGTTGCCGATTGCTCTAGCTTCAATTGGTCAAGATTCGGCTCAAAGGTTTTGAGTACGGATTTCTTTAGCTTATAATCTCGTATCTTTTTCTTAACAACTTTATACTTGCAGATAATACACATATGTTAGACTGAACAATCATACAAATTCTTTATTGACTCGTCTAAGACAAGGAAGGACATACAACCATCTCCCTGTGGATCGACCCGTGCTCAACCGGCTAGCTGCAAAGCGACACCGTCTTGATTGCGGTTAACTTTAATTCTTGCGATCAAATGGCGCCGTTGCCGGGGAGACGGCAGCGTATTTTCTTTCTTGTTATTCGGGTTAATATTCTTTTTGTATATATAAAAAAAAATATTCTTTTTGTTTTTCTTTTTTGGACAATATTTTTGTGGGCAAGTGTGCAGATTTTTGCAGATTTGCAAACTGCGATTGTGGGAGCAAAGTGTACATTCAAAGTTAAGGTGATTACGGAGTACAGTGCCAAAGATCCGGGTAGTTTGACCCGCGCAAGCGAACCTTTCAAGCTTACCGGATTCGATTCAACGGGGGTTTCTTAACCCAAAACTTAAACGGTACGTACTTTACTAACACCTTCTTCTCAAATCCGACGCTTCCAATATACTATTCTTTTGCAGGATTCTTTGTAAGTTCGCTAGCAAACACAAAAAAATTGACTAACCCCTATTTGTTGCAGCGCCGCGCTTAAAACTTAAAACGATTGTTTTATTCTTTATAGAATTTTGGAATTGCGCATTGCATCAATTAATACGGACTTAAGGGCAAGCGAACCCCACAAGATACGGTAAAGGATTTCATCACCTTTTCCGTGGCCCACAAATCACGAACTTGCTGATAACGTTTACCCACACAAATTTAAAAGAAACTAGACTTTAAGCCTTAAGGACTTCGCGCTCACTAGGAGAAGTTAACTGTATTTAGAAGCTTGCTTAACGGTATATTGTTTACGGGGTGTCTAGAAAAGTGTTAACGGCGAAACCGCCAAAAGAGAAAGGGTTATTTAATTAAGGAACTTCGCGAAAGCGTTGGAAAACCTCCCCTTATCTCTGCACTTACCTGGCCTCGTGATCAGTGTATTGTTAAGCCTGTTTCTCGACACAGTTCAACTTCGACAATCAAGTTCTTGAGCAGGTCTAGTTGACCTAGGTGAACCCTAGAACGATTAGGTGTGTGGTATTTTTGTGTCGTGATTATGTTTGTCCATATTCTTTTTGTGTATACCTCATTCTTTTGTTAATAAAAAAAAAAAATCACATTCTTTTTCCCCTCCTTTTCTCTACCTTTCTTTCTCACTCTTTATATCATGGGTACCCCACCTCGAAAAACTCTTGCCGAACTTTGGTACCCACAACCAGACATTACTTCATACGGTTCTTGTTTTGGTCGAACTTCAAACGACCCCTCCATGCCAAAAATTTCTTTGAAAGATCGGATAGACGCGTCTAGGACAAACAATTTGACTCCGCAATCCACTTCATATCAACCATTTCATACATTCACCCCTTTTTACGTTGATACCCCTTCTTCGAGTCATGTTGCAACCCCAAGACCAATGTCTCTTGCTGAACATATTGAACAATCTCGTAGCCGATCTTTCACTCCTTTCACCACTTCAAATTCTTGGGATCAACAATTCCATTCACCTTCTTATCCCAATGTTGATCCCACTCCTGTCCAGCCATTCAACTCCTACCAATCCTACCCTAATTTTGCACCTTCCCTAGACATTGCATCAGAACAGCCTTTTGGGGGTTTCCAGTATCAAACCAACTTCGCAACTTTTACTGAAACCCCATCACAACCTATGTCTAGCTTAGAACAGTCCTTGGAAGAATTTAGGGTAGCTTCACAACAGACGATGGATTTGAATGCGTCCATGGCCGCCCTCGTACAACCTAGTGATCCGGTAGCTAGTTTTCAACTAGCTCCTAATTTTTCAATGTATGATGAGGCGGCAGGACAGGCTGTGAATTTGAGTGGAGAGAGTGAGATATACCCCCTTCCCAATCAAACCTACCCATTCCAAATTGAATCCCACACCTCCTGTTTTGAAAGTCTATCGAGTATCCCACAAGATTTATCAATTGAAGATAGAATGATTAATGAGTTGTGCGACTTTGTAGTGTTTGATTTCCCTGATTGTGAAGGGTCCCTTCCAAGTGAAACCGATCCTAAACGTTTTGACCTTTACACCTCCATCTTAGAACCTGAATTGATTAATATCCATGCTTTGGTTGAGGTGTCAGAGAATTTTGATTTTCACTGGATTGAGGATATTGACGCTGGGAACATTTTGGATGATGAACCTGTAGATTTGGCTGAGTTTTTCTCTTCAAGTCATCATCCCGAGTCTTTAACTGTTTTTCCCAAACTTCATTTGCGTCTGGATGTTGATGAAATATGCATGGATGAGCTAAATTTTGAGGAGAACATTGAGGATAGTCTTGAGGATGAACCAGTTTTAATTGATGAGTCGGATTTTCCAATTCATCCTATTCCTTCCACCGACTGTGTACACCCTCCTGCACCTTTAACCGATAACCTTCCTCAACCACTTCCCTCTATCCTTTCCATCGTTCCGACCTTGCAAGAACCCGTATCACTTACATTTCATTTGTCTTGTTTACCAAGTTCGGCGTACCCATGGTTTCTTGCGAATCTTGAGGGATTCGACCCAATTTCTCGACGAGTAAATATATTAGCACAATCACTTTTCACACAGCGTTCATCACAAATTGTGCTAATCTATTTACTCCATTTGCACCCTCAAGTTCGTATTCCACTTCTTTTCCCCTTCCGCCATTCTTCTTCTCATCTACCGAGACCGCATTCCACTTCTCTCCACAAGCGGTCTCGCGTAGTCTCCATTTCTTTTCTTTACGCCTTCTTTGACCAACCACTGCTTCATCATGATAAAATCTTTGAATGGTTGGTGCTAACTTTTGGCCTGTGTAAGGCCTTGTATAGTTTGATATTGTTCTTTCCCCCCTAATCCTGAACTTCAACGCTTAACAGTGGAAACACTGTTTCACTTAAGTTTGGGGGGGCTCTTTTTTTTGTATATATTTTTTTTGTTTTTCTTTTTGTTTTGTATATAATTTGTTTTTAGAGGAAGCGCCGGCAATTTTGACCCTCTTGGTATAGCCTGACAGTGAGGGCACTGTCAAGTTTAAGTTTGGGGGTGTGCTCGGTAAGCTTTCTTCCTTCGCATTCATTTGTATATTTTGCATACCTTATTAAAAATCCATAAAAATCAGAAAAATTTCTTAAAACATAAAAAATTTTGTCAAGTTAGCTAGTAAGAGGACTCTAATTGAACATCTCGATGGTTTTGTTTGATAAAATAAGAACAACTAAATCTTACTTCTAGATTTTGAAAACCTGAATGATAACTCTCCTTTGTAGTTAACTATGGCTGATATACGTCTTTATATTACACTACACGTGTCGTGAGTTGTGGAAATTAGAAGACAAGTCTTTTATGTCTAAAAGAACTTTTAATGGATCAATGATTTTCTGAGGATCAAATAGGTTTGTTCTGAAATAAGTAATGTCAAGAATAGTTTATGAAGTAAAGCGAATATGAAGAAATGTTATTGATGCCGTAATTGGAGCTAAGTCTGAAAAATAACCCATCTAAAACTTGATTGGAATGATTACACACCAAACCCACTAAACACGTCTTTTATCCAAAAAATATTTGAACTGCCGGTTATATCTCCGTTCGTATTAAATCATCTGATTTTCACGACAAACTGTCTTTTGTTTTTGGACCTAGGTAACTTGAGTAATTAAGTCCGCTGGGGTGTTTTCTACACCTAATGCCCTAAAACCAACTGGTTTGGGTGCATTGGCCCAAAGCTCGCTAAGAAGCCTAGAAAGTCCAGTTTTAAAACAAAGTCAAGCAAGTGTTCTCTCCGAGTTAAAATTCCTAACGGTTCTTTGTATGAGAATAATCTTGATAAAAGACAGGCTTTTATAAAAATTTTAACGGAGATATGAAGGTTTTATTCTATGATAAAGACTATTGCACGTTCACAGAGGTGTGTATGAAATGAAAACAAGAAAAAGGTGGAGTGAAAAATACGACTTAGTTTCCTGTTAAGGAAGATAGAAATTCTAAAGTTGAAACCTTACTGGAAAACGAAACTTGAAAAATGCTTAACTCTTTATAAAACTTATGTGATCCTTTTAAAATTGTTATCTGGGCTTTATTGTGCGACATGATGACTTTAATCGACCTTTCTGGAACTTAACGGCACTATTTGCGCTACACGTAAAGACATATAAAACCTGTAGTTAAATAAGAAGCGAGGTGTGAAAACTAAAGGTTCGATAGTCTAGACTTAGGATAATAGATTTGTTATTTTCTGAAACAAAACTTTAGGGGTTTGAATCTTAGTTACTTTACAAAACTAGCTTGACTGAATTTTGTGGGTAGTATCCGCTGAAAACCCTCAGGAGACAACACTCCTCCTACTAGGGACACCTAGAGGTTTAACGGCTTGTTGCACATGCTCAGTGCAATCGCGTTCTCTGCGAAAGTGCGGTTAGGATTTTATTTTTGTGAATAATTGGTTTTTGCTCGGGACGAGCAAAAGTTAAGTTTGCAGGTATTTGTACATACCAGAATATTGCATTTTATACCGCCCATTCTTATGCTCGTGTGTTTATAGGTAGGTGCTTGTAATCCGTGTTTGTTACATATTTACAGAATACAGGTTTCCAGTACAAATATTGCAAATCAAGACAAAATCTCCACAGTTACACCAAATACAGAACATCTGTTAACAGCAGATAAAAGCCGAGTTCCGGTCATCCATATCCGTCCAGTGCTGCGTACCGGTCCCAGGGACAAGACATATGACAGTGGTCATTCGTGTCTCGGACATGCACAAAGCACGAGAGGGGCTGCACAAGAATCAATGGGTGCGCGGAGCTCGAGAGAGATAAAGTCAAAAGTAAAGAGAAGTGTGCAATCTTGGACAAGGAATTCTGCTGATATTCTGGATGACTTCTGTGAAGTATGAAGATTTCAAACACGAGGAAAAAGTGTACCAGGGAAAGCCCCAAAAGTTGACAACCTGACTCCACCACATGGCCGCGTTTCCGCGGCCAATAGGGGGTATTGGCCGCGGAAACGCGGCCGTACTGGCGCCGCACTCTGTGGGTTTTTGGGGGCTGTTTGGGTATTTCCCATGTGGTCTGGTGGTTGCCCTAGAACTCCATTCTCCTGCCCATAAATACAGCAGACCTGAGCTCAACCAAGGGTCATTCTTTGCATTCTTTTGTTCATCTTTCTGTTGTAGTTTTAGTTCTTTTTTCTTCTTCTTCTTCATTCTTGTTCCATGAAAATTGTAGTGAGAGCTTTTTGAGTGGGAGATTAATGAAGATGAGGGTTTTGTATCATTCTCTTTTGTTTCTTCTTCCCCTTGAGATTCTTGCTTTCTCTTGATCATTCAACCTCTTCATTGAGCTTGAATGGTTAAGGGTTAGTTTTTGATCTCAAGGGTCGTATTTCTCACGGGACTAGCACTTTATTTCACATGCGTTCACTACCCTTCCCTTGATCTTGCAACCTCTTGATTGAGCTTGCAAGTTTAAGGGTTGGCTATTGATCACATGCTTGTCTTGAGTCCTAGTTCCTTGTTCTTTTTACTCGCTTTTTATTACTCGCTTTTTATTACTTGCAATTTATTTCATGCACTTAAATTCCATGCACTTATATTCTTGTAATCTTTTCTTTTCTTTGTTCTTTTCTTTTTGTTCTCTCTTTTTGGTTCTCTTTTGTGAATGAATGTAATTATTATTGTTAAGAAGAAATACTGTATTATAAGTTAACATTTCTTTACCATTTCCTTTTCCCGTATTTTCCATTGAACTCCGCCCAAACGATACGCAAGCGCTCGATAGGCACCGTACCCTGACAAGGTAACGGTGATTCCTAACCACGACCGGTTGCGTTCGGTTTGGCCGGAGGCGAAAGCAAGAGACAAGAACGGAAGGACAAGGGTAAATAAGCCGGATTCCACGAATACCGCGCTTAAATCCCCTAATCCACGTTGTTGCCGATTGCTCTAGTTTCAATTGGTCAAGATTCGGCTCAAAGGTTTTGAGTACGGATTTCATTAGCTTATAATCTCGTATCTTTTTCTTAACAACTTTATACTTGCAGATAATACACATAGGTTAGACTGAACAATCATACAAATTCTTTATTGACTCGTCTAAGACAAGGAAGGACATACAACCATCTCCCTGTGGATCGACCCGTGCTCAACCGGCTAGCTGCAAAGCGACACCGTCTTGATTGCGGTTAACTTTAATTCTTTCAATCAGATCCCGATACCCACTGCGAGTAATTGTTACTCCTAGGAGAGCTTTGCACTTTACAATTAGCCGATCAAGTTGGTGTCTAGAAAGGTGTCAACGGGGTTACGCCCCTGGGAAAACGAGGTTTACTGTAATTAGGTCCGTGCGAAAGCATGAGGAACCTCCCTCAAAGTACCGACACTGGCCTGGCTGAAAGATTGGCGAACTTATAAAGTGTAATTAATCCCGGCTAGTCTTTCCTTTTAAGGTTTGAAGGAAGATTTGATAAAAAAACAGTGGGAGCCATCCTGATTAGATAAAATAAATAACCAATCTAATCTTGCAAGAGCGCACGCAGAGTGTTTTCTTCTCTCTCTCTCCAAGTAGCGACCATATCACGCCTTAATCAAGATAATAATATGGATGTATTGACCGAACCCGCTTGGTATACTGAGCTGGGGAACGTTGGTCCCGCTCCAACTTATAATTGTTATAAGACAGAGCAGGAAATAGGGGAATACCAAAATTCTTATTTCGTCCAAACGAAGAAAGTGCATATGATGCATCTTCTTCGGGTGTGTTCGTTACACAGAACTGTTTCTTAGTATCCTCTGCGTCCTGGGTATCTGATACCGGATCAGGATCCCAGATATGTAATCTGTTACATATGGCTACAGAAAGGCAGAGAACTGAGAACGGGTGATAAGTTTCATGAGACAGAAAACGGTGCAAGTGTTGCAGCCAGGTCTGTTGGTCACTGTCACCGTGTATTACCAATACATTGATTCTGAACAAATGCTATTAGATACCGAACCTGATATACAAAATCATATCAATCTCTTTATTTATTAAAGAAAGGATACAATTTTGTATTGTTGGATAATGTTTTGAACATTTCAAAAGTTGATCGGTTCAGGCACGTTATCTAAGAGCATTGACGTTCTAAATCAAACTACAGTTCCTAGTATACAGAACACACACAAGAGGAAGAGTTCAGAAATGAACGAATCCTTCTTGAGGCATTATAGACTAGGTCATATCAATGCGACCTGACTGGATAAAGTTATATTTAGATGCATATTTAAATCAGTTTGAATTTACATCTTGTGAAACTTGCCAGTCATGTCGCAAAGATTAGAAGAACATAGCTCTGTTTATTGGAAACAGAGAAAGAGTTAGTGAACTCTTGGGACTGATACATAGTGATGTATGCAAGGTCCCCTGTCTACAGATGCCAAGACCGGTTCTTTGTACTTCATTACATTCTCTGATAATCTCTTAAGATTCAAACATATGTTCCTGTTGAAACATAAGTCCGAAGCTTTTGAGATATTCACAGAATATAAGTTAGAAGTAGAGAACCAAAAACCGGGTATAAGTATTATGTCCTATGATGAGATCAGGGAGGAGAATACTTGTGCATAGAATTCCTGGACTATTCTAAAGGAGAATAAGATTCTCTCTCAGCATTACTCCTCCGTATACACCACAGTACGTCAGTGTATCGGGGCGGAGCAATCACACCCTATGTAATATGGTGTGCTCTATGATGTGTAATACTGATCTTCCTATTTCCTTTTGGGAGTTATGCACTTGAGAAGTTGCATACCTATTGAATAGGGTTCAAATCAAATAAGTTGCCTACCACTTCATATGTGATATGGAAAGGGAAGAGCCCATATCTTAAGTTTGTTAAGATTTGTGGTTGTCCTGACTATGTCAAAAGCAAAATCCGGACAAGATCGATGCAATGTCAGTTCTGTAGAACTGGAAAAGTTCCAGTTATACAAACTACAGCTGATGATTTGATAGAACCAAAGGATTCAATAGTCTCCGACGAATCTCAGCCTCTCCGCCGATCTAGCAGGGTTCCTCATCCGCCTGAGAGATACTTCGGTTTCTCGATGACAGTGGGAGCGAGGATTGCATCATGAGATGATGACCCTACTAGTTTCGAGCAGGCCATCGAGAGTAGGGACTCTGTAAGAATGGCTGGATGCTAAAGGATCTGAGATGGAATCCATGTACACCAACAAAGTATGGACTTTGGATGTTGTATCTGAAGGGTTAAATCCCCATCAGGAGCAAGTATATCTTGAGAAGATTACTTGGTGTAGATGGAAAAGTTGAGACTTTCAGAGCTAGACTTGTTGAAGGTTTTCGTCATCGACCAGGCGTGGATAATGATGAAACATTTTTTCAAGTGACTATGCTTAAGTCCATCCGGATCCTACTTAACATTGCTACATACCATGACTACGATATCTGGTGGTTGGGTGTCATGACTGCTTTTCTAAATAATGATTTAGAAGAGAATGTCTATAAGTACACAGCCAGAGGGCTTCGTAAACAGTGGGAGCAGCGGAAACATGTGCAAGTTTCTTTACAGGTTAAAGCAGGCATCGCGGAGTTGGGACGTCTGTTTTGATGTGGTAGTCAAAGTGTTTGACTTCATCAAAATGGTAGATGAACCTTGTATATACAAAAAGGTAGTAGAGAGTAAGGTGGTCGTCCTCGTATTGTACGTGGACAACATACTCTTGATAGGAAAAGAGTTTCCTATACTACGATCGGTCAATCTCCTCTTATCACATGGATTCTCCATATAGGATCAAAATGATACCTCCTAAATCTTGGGTTTTGGATCTATGAGATAGATCTAAATGAATGTTAGGATTCTCACTAGTTGTAATGAGATGGTATCAGTTGATCCTGGGAAGAATCACTGGAAAAGTTCAAGGGTGATAAGGACGACTGAATGTCAGTCGCAGGCAATGTCTTTACCCTCAGTGGAGGGACGGTTTGTTGGAAGAGTTCCAAGCTATATACCGTGGCAGACTAGACGATAAAGGCTAGTGACATCGATATTAATGATACTGCCAAAGAGGTAATTTGGGTGTATATTAGTTCATGAGATGAACTAGGTTCCTACCATTGTGTGACAATGGAAGTGTGGCTTTGGCCCAGGAACCCCAATCCTTTCAGTGACCCAGACATATTCTGAGGCAGCATCACCTGATCATGGAGATAGTTGATCTCCAGGGTGATCGAGGTTTGGAGAGTAGACTCAGAGGACAACACGGAGGATCCACTCACAAAGGCCTTTTCCTAGAGAGAGACTTTTAAGGGATGGTTGAGTATGAGATACTGCAACCACTACTACAGATGGCCCTAGTGCAAGTGGGAGATTGTTAGTTATATGTATGCCCTAGAGGCCATTACTGTACAAGATATGTATATTGTAGTGGATGCTAGGACATATATAGGTCGGACTTTCTTGCTCGACATGATAGTACGCTATCTGGTTGCTCTTTATCTTAACATGTATATTTGCAGTCTCTCTGTTACATGTTGATAAAGCCCTTAGGATGTGTACTCGACTTCCTGGACTATGATGGAGATCATACTAGTGGGGCCTGGGCAGTCAATGAGTACATCTTTCAATGTTCCTAGTCGTGGGAATATCAAGACGGGGCATCGATATTCCAGAGTAGACTAGCGTATATCTTCTCGATCCATGTGATGGGGATGGATGATCCCACATCCATTGGTGTTTGACATCAGAGATGGTATGCGGGTGCTCAGTGGAGACTGGGTACACTGAACGGACTCGTCGAGAACTCCCAGATGGTATTATACCTCACGTCAGATGGCAGTTCTCTGGTGACACTGGTACAGCTTAGTCTGTTGACCCGAGATCGTCATAGAGTCTTGTGTGTCTCCCACTGTGCTTTGATTTCCACCCTACCACGACTCTATTGAGTCGTGCAAACAGGTGGTTTTTGGGTACAGTCCCGATTCACATGGAGGCAATGAGCGATAGGAGGGGATTCGTCTCTCCCGGTATTGGGGGTTGATGTTGCGCTATGCTCGACTAGCCATAACTGGAAAATCCCTGGACATGGTTGCAGTGATTTACTGGTAAGAGTTATCAATAGTTTCATGCGTGTTATGGACCTTACATCGGCATGACTTATCAAGCTACTGGGGTCTGACGTTTACCAGCCCTAGGCGAGATATGCGACATATCAGACGAACAGACCGGACTGTAAGGTAAGTGTTACTGGTTGGATTCACAGGAGTGTGAGCGGGCTTGCTCGTTGATCTTCTGATCGCTCAATGGCCGGATGGCCGTTACGTTTAGCAGACCGCTTGCGGCTTGTGGGTGTTTGATATGATCATCATCTGCTGCAGGCGTATTGACGAGTCTTTAGAGTTCTACACAGAGGTTTTCTGGCTCAAGCGTAACGAAATAGGAGCGCATATAATATATGTGCGGGACCGAGAATAATACCAGTATGTGATACTTTATTGTATCATTGGACGGTTATATAAGATATAGCCGGGTTACCGAATCAAGTGTTGATTCGATACATTGATACACTTGATATTAGTCGGTTATATGCGATATGACCGGATCATTAAATCAAGTATCGATATAATAATTTAATGTATAATTATATATTTGATATATTACTTTACATTAACTAGTATTGGTTCACTTAAGATTTGTTTTCTCACTAGTTTGTGCATAAGTGTATATATGATATATATTTGTGTACATATGTTTGTATCATGTTTGATGATACATACAAGTTGTGTGTATGAGAATTATATCAAGATTAAGTTTAAGATTAGGGTATTGTTTTATCAAGAGAATTAACAAAAGAAATGAACTTGGTCAAAGTTGTCAAGCTTGAAGAAGTTTGGAGATACGTTGACAAAGTCCACTCTTTTGTCATTTCTTATGATAACTCTTTAACCTAACCTTTAACCTAATACCTTGGTCAATTCTCTACATGAGTTAAGCATGAGGGCTTAACTCAACCATGGTGCCATAATTAAAAGGATAAGTTTCATTCTTATTTCATTATCATTTTATTCTTTCTTCTTCTTCATCTTCATCATGCTTCATGAAAGCTTGCTAACTCCAATGGTGCCGTGAGAAAAAGAGTGAGAAATCCAATTCTAAAGTGAACCCACTTCCTATTTCTTCATCCTCTACCACTTGTCATGTAGTAGAGTGTGTTATCTTCACAAGTTTCATGACCTAGTGAAGATGGAGCTTGGGTTTGAGTCGCCTCGACGTAGATCATCTTCGGCACCGAAGTCAACGACCTAGCCCGCCCATTTCTCTGACGAAACCATCGCTAGAGTCCGGGATCCGATGATCGCAGCGGAGGAACGTCATCACGGAGTTAAAGAGGTGGAGGATCGGATCTACAAAGGTTGTAGTCACTTTCACTTATAGTTAAACTGTTAACTTGCATAGTTTCGCCTTACCTCTAGCAACGATCTAGTTTAGGGTTCTTTGGCACATAGAAAATTTTGAATTGGACATGTTTGATCAGTTTTTGAACCTCATGTGTGTGCCTAGGAACCCTACAACCCTCTTGGACGTGGTATGATGGAAATCAAAGCCCAGTGGGAATCACACAAGACTCTATGACGATCTCGGGTCAACAGACTACTCTGTACCAGTGTCACCTGAGAATTGCCATCTGACGTAAGGTATAATACCATCTGGGAGTTCTCGGCGAGTCTGTCCAGTGTACCCAGTCTCCACTGAGCACCCATACACCATCCTTGATGTCAAACACCGATGGATATGGAATCATCCATCGCCCATCATATGGGTCAAGATGCGTATACGCTAGTCTACTCTGGTGTATCGATTGGCTATAACAGGAAGTCCTTGGCCAAGGCAGCTTCAGAGATATTCTGGTAAGTGTTACAAGTAGTTTCTCGACCCGTTATAAGCCTCATATCGACACGAATTATCGAGTTACTGGGGTTTGACGTTTACCACCCCTAGACGAGATATGCGACATATCAGACGAAGAGACCGGACTGTACGGTAGTGTTACTGACGGGATTCGCAGGAGTGTGAGCAGGCTTGCTTGTTGATCTTCTGATTGCTCAATACCCGGGTGGACGTTACGTTTAGCAGACCGCTTACGGCTTTTGGGTGTTTGATATGATCATCACCTACTGCCGGTGTATTGACGAGTCTTTAGAGTGCTACACAGGGGTTTCCTGGCTCAAGCGAAACGGAGTAGGAGTACATATGTGATATGTGCGGGACCGAGATTGATACGTTATGAGATACCGTATTCTATTCTCGCGATTTGTGACATTGATAGATTGTATGCGATATAGCCTGGTTATCGGATCAAGTGTTGATTCGATAAGTTGTTACACATGATATTAGCCGGTTATAGCCGGATTATTAAATCAAGAGTTGATTTAATAATTTAATGTATAATAATATATTTGATATATTACATTACATTAACTAGTATTAGCTCACGTATGATTTGTTTTCTCACTTATTGTGCTAAGTGTATATGTGATATATATTTGTGTACATATGTTTGTGTCATTCTTCATGATGCATACAAGATCGGTGTATGAGATTTATACCATGTATAGGTTAAATTTGTTGGATATATGTATGCCCTAGAGGCCATTATATATATAGTGGATGCTTGGACGTGTGTATATATATAGATTACTTTCTTGGTCGACATGAAAGTATGCTATCTGGTTTACTATATCTGACATGTAGGTTTGATCATGTTTTTATTCATTTGCACATGTTGATAAAGCCCTCAGGATATTTTCTAGACTACTGTGACTATGATGCAGATCATACTAGTGGGGCACGTATAGTTTATAAGCATATCCTAGAATTGTTCCTTGTCGTAGGTGAATCGAGAAGGGGCATCGATATTCCAGAGTAGACTAGCATATACTATTCTTGTCCCATATGATGGGCGATGGATGTTCCCATATCCATCTGGTGTGGTGACACCAAAGAATGTATACGGGTGCTCAGTGTAGACTGGGTACACTGAACGGACTCACAGAGAACTCCTATATGGTATTATATCTATCGTGGGATAGCAGTTCTCAGGTGACACTAGTACAGGTTAGTCTGTAGACCCGAGATCATCATAGAGTCTTGTGTGTCCTCCCACTGTACATTGATCTCCACCCTACCACGGCTCTACTGAGTCGTGCAAACATGTGGTCTTTGGGTACAGTCTCGAGGCACATGGAGGCAATGAGCGATAAGAGGGGTTTCGTCTCTCCCTGTATTGGGAGTAGATGTTGTGCTATGCTTGATTGGCTATAACAGAAAGTCCCTAGCAAGGGCTACTGAGATTTACTGATAAGCGTTATCAGTAGTTTCTCGATCTATTATCAGCCATACACCAGCATGACTTATTGAGTTATTGGGGTCGAAGACTCCATCCCCAGACTTGATATGCAACATATTTGAGGAGGATACCGGACTGTACGGTAAGTGTTGCCAGATGGCTCGACGGGAGTTTTGACAGCTTTGCTGGTTTTCTTCTAATCGTTCAATACCCGGGTGGCCGATACGTTTAGCTGACCGCTTACGGCTTGTGGGTGTTTGATATGATCATCACCCACTGCCGGCGTATTGACGAGTCTTAGAGTCCCACACAGAAGTTTCCTAGCCCAGGAGAAAAGTTGTGGTGTGCATATGAGATATGCGTGGAGACCCGATTGAATACGACTATGTGATACCGTATGTTAATCGGGCGTTTTTCTTTTAGTCGTGTCATATGCGATATGACCGGATTGTTAAATCAATTGTTGATTTAACATTTTGACTTTTAGTTTTATTCTATTCTTTAGTCAAACTCTTTTTATTAAAGAGGAAGAATGCACGCATGGATGCACATGTTGATGTGCATGGATGCACATGTTGATGTGCATAGATACATGCATGCAAAGTGTCATGGTTGTTGATACACATATGAAGGAAATATAAGACATACATGGAACTTGATTTATATATATTCTTTTTTCATTTAAATTAAAAGGAAAAGAAAAGGATTATTCATCCATAGTTATCTTCTACACCCTTCTTGAAGTTAACCTTGCTCACCCGCTTTTTAACCTTGGATTAATTTTCCTTTTGCCTTTTAACTCAAGTGGAATAATATCAAAATTATGTAACCATGGTTTGAGATGAAGAGTAGAAAATATATATACTTATCTTTTCTATTATTTCATTAAGTTTTATCATTATCAAAAGCTTTTGCCTTCATCTT
Source organism: Agapanthus africanus (assembly GCA_030015575.1). Classification (NCBI taxonomy): domain Eukaryota; kingdom Viridiplantae; phylum Streptophyta; class Magnoliopsida; order Asparagales; family Amaryllidaceae; genus Agapanthus; species Agapanthus africanus. Next base: position 296,666,083 of record JASDDO010000031.1, read on the forward strand.
CTTCTTCCTCCTTGCTCTCTAGGTTTTTCCAATGTGAGTGAGAGATAAAAAGAAAGAGTTTTGACAAAAGAAAACTCACCACTTTATCGTTCTACTCTAATCTAGCCAATTAGTTTAGAGTGTTTAGCTTCATCTTCTTCTTGCATCAAGTGGAGCTACATGCTTGGAGCTGGTGAACTTCGGGTGGATCATCGTGGTCGTAGGAGCTTACTAGTAAGCCTTTCCAACCGCTCAAAGATCCTAGTAGTCACTACAAAGAGGACTACAAAGGTTGTATTCCTTTCACTTAGTGTAATTTTAGTTCTAGTATGTGATACTTGTGATGTTACCCTAGAAATTCTATTTAAAGATCCATGCTTAGTTTGCTTAGCACCTCTAGAAATTTTAAAGTGGCATGTGTGATGCTTCCATACTCATTAGTAGGTTCTAGGGAAATCCAACAATGGTATCAGAGCCAAGCTAGAATTCTGGACGTGGTGTTATAAAAAATACGAAAACAAATCCAACTACGAAAATACGATATTACGGAACCCATGGATTGCTCTCCGGAAATTTTATAAAAGATCGTCTAAAAATTTTTCAAACAGGTACAGAGTCATATTTGGACATATATAAGCATACAGGTGAAATACGGGGGGGGGGGGGGCATCAGATTTCGACTGGCCACCTTAGGAAAAATTCCGGCTAGGCCGGCCCCCTTCACCCAGAACCCCCCTCGTATTCCTCCAATCCTCATTTTGGTTCATTTTGGGTTTTGTGGTATTGTTTATTTTAGCCCAGTTTTCATGTGATGAATGTTTAGACTTGGGGAAAATTCGTAGTAGTATTTTTAACACTAAATTGGTAACCTAGTTTATTTTTGGCATTTCGAACGAACATCGGACACCCCACTTTCTACCCCGCTGAAATTTCCATGTGTTGTAATTTTCCTAAGTTAACTTTATATTCAATAGTAGCTCAAGTATCCTATGGACCCTCTAGAAGATCATAATAACCTTAACTCGATTCTATGCCCACGGAACCGCGAACGAACCTTTGGGGTTGCCGTGGTGTCATAGGTGAGGCGTTTGTTAACCCCTTCTACGGCTCGATCATAAGACACTGTGGCGCGATTTTGGGTATTTGTAACTTTGCCCAAGTGTTGAGCTCTTGGGGTAAAACGTGGGTGTTTGTTGATTCGATCAAAACGTTAAACATCGTCTTGATATCTGTGATTGCAATTGTTGTTTTTCAATTTCTTTTCTGTGACCGTAAGCGTAGTATGTGGTGTATCACCGGCTTCGTTGCTATACATCAACGACAATCGGGATACACATACTTGCTTACGTTGATGATATGAGATATTATGTGTTGCTGAGATATGATGCAGGATTGTCGCGACCGAATAGCCGGGGGTTTTATGTGAGATGAGAGTTTTAATTTTCATTCATGTAAAAGTTAAATGTATGTAATATTCTTTTATTTGGGGCACTTCCAGGTTAAGGATGATGTCACCATTATTGTATATTATTTACGTTTCCGTATTAGGATAGACCCAAGAAGGGTAGCACAAGTGATCGGGTTCTAGGGTTCAGTTGGAGGCCATCTCGAGGAGTCGAGACCGGGTCTCCTAAACTCTAGAATTGGCAGGATCACTTGCCGCTCTCATAGGGGTCTAGGGTTGTGGGCTTGGCTATTCATCGCGACAGTGGAATCCGTATTTTCTATTACTGGCTGAATACAAAATACGGACCTCCTAGATATCCTTTTTATTTTCATATGTGCTTCTGCTGCTATTGATATTCTGTAATGTGATTACTTACTATCTGAGATGAATGGATTATTATTATATATATGATATATAATAAACGTTGCTTATATTTTACACCCGCGCTAGTCCCGACCCGCTATGTCGTTAGTTAAGTAACCTAACGGTGCATAACGGGACACTGTGGCGAATGCGGATGGTATAAGTATACGTTCTATTTTTCGTTTCTTTTCTGTAATGGCTTAGGAACTTAAATGATGGGATTACATTAATGAGATTAATGTAAAGTAAATGAAACCTAAAGATGTTGTAGAATCAGATTTGAAAACTACTCCTCCTTTTAATGAAAAATGCAAGTTTCAAAAGATGCGGAGCTTAAGCCACTCCTTTTCTAAATTGTTTTGATTCTACAACGAGATCAAGTTCAAAGCTTTAAAAGTTTTCATAAATACCATCCGCAACCCTCCATCATTTTAGGAAGCATAGTACATAGTATTCGTGCTACGTATGTCGACCATAGCCGAGGCGTAGTGTACGGTAGCTAAGTGATGTCTTCCTATACCGCATATGATATGATTAGTTAGGACAGTCATATGATTATGTCGACCATAGCCGAGGGGCATATGGGTGGGCCTAATTAATCATGAAATGACGGATAGAACTTGACTAGTGCTTATGATATGTTGACCATAGCCAAGGTCATAAGCAGCTAGGGGTAAAAACTATATCGGGAGTTTCAAGAGTTGAAATTTGCAATGAGATTGCATACCATCTATATGATAGTTGGATCCCGATCCCACTGTGAGTAAGAGTTACTCCAAGGAGAGTTTTACATTTTGTAATTAGCTAATCCAGTAGGTGTCTAGAAAGGTGTCAACGGGGTTTGACCTCTGGGAAAACGAGGTTTATTTTAATTAGGTCCGTGCGAAAGCACGGGTAACCTCCCTCAAGTACCGACACTGGCATGGCTAAACGGTTAGCGAAGTTGTAGACTTTAATTAATCCTGGCTAGTTTTCTTTTTAAGGTTTGAATGAAAAACTTGATAAAAGCAGTGGTAGATATCGATTAGATAAGATAATCACCAATCCAATTCTTTGCAAGAGAATTTCGCTGAGTGTATTCTTTTCTCTCTCCTAATGGCAGATACCGATGACGGGACTTAAGCTTCTACTAGAGAAAAACAAACTGATTGGGCCGAATTATAAAGAATGGAAGAGAAACATGAACATTGCACTCGCATATAATAAAGTATCATATGTCCTCACTACCAAAGCCCCACCCGTCCCAGGACCTGAATCATCTGTTTCGGATAGGGAGATCCGAAAAACATGGGATATTGATTGCAACACGGCCAGGAGCCTCGTGCTTGCTTCTATAGATAACATCCATCAGAAACAGCACGAGAAGATGGATGTACAATCCATCTTTCTTCATACAAAGGATTTATATGAAGAGAAATCTCGTACTTTGAGATATGAGGCATCTCGAAAGCTGTTTCAGATGCGAATGGCCCCTGGTGCATCAGTAGGAGACTATGTTTTAAAGATGATTGGTCTTATTGAAGAACTTGAGGAACTGGGATGGACTATGGATAATGAGCAATATACGGATGTTGTTCTACAGTCTCTCTCCCCCGCCTTTGCTCCGTTCATAGTGAATTTCAATATGAACGATTTAGAGAAATCATTGTCTAAACATCTCAATATGTTGAGAAGTGCAGAAAGAACGCTGAAAACAGCGAAAACTCCCGTTCTGCTTGCTCGGCCATCTTCCTCTTCCGTCCCAAAAGCCAAGGCCAAGGCAATGAAGAAGAAGAAGTCCATCAAACCGAAAGGCGGAGTCTAAAAGGCGAAGTGGAAAGACAAAACCGGGGCCGCAGGAAGTGGAAAAGGGGAATGTTTTTTCTGCCACAAGACGGGACATTGGAAACGGAACTGTGCTTTGTATCTTGCTGATCTCAAGAAGAAGAAGCATGCTGATGCTTCCGCTTCCGGTATATTTGTAACTGAGAACTGTTTTTCAATTAACTCTACATCTTGGGTATTAGATACCGGTTCTAGTTCTCACATCTGCAATTGTGTGCAGGGGTTAAGAAACAGTAGAGTTTTGAAGACTGGAGACCATACTCTACGGGTTCGAAATGGTTCCAATGTACATGCTGTATCTGTAGGAGAGTATCATCTTGGGTTGCCTTCGGGTTGTATTTTGGTTTTGAACCCGTGTTATTTTGTACCAAGTATGCTATGTAATATAATATCCGTTTCTTTGTTGGACAATGAAGGATATCATTTTGTGTTGCAGAATAATGTTATGAACATTAACTTGAATCAAGAGTTGATTGGGTATGGTACATTAAATAATGGTATTTACGTCTTGAACCAATATACAGTTTTCAACATACAACATACTAATAGAAGAAAACTTTCAGAAATAAATGAAGCTTTTCTTTGGCATTGTAGACTTGGTCATATTAATGAAACCAGAAAAACAAGCTACATAAAGATGGATATTTAAATCCTTTTGAATATAAATCTTATGCAACTTGCCAGTCCTGTATCAAAGGTAAAATAACCAAGACTCCGTTTACTGGACACGGAGAAAGGGCTGTGGAACTCTTAAGCCTCATACATAGTGATGTATGCGGACCAATGTCTACACATGCACGAGGAGGTTTTTCAAACTTCATCACATTTACTGATGATTTCTCAAGATTTGGACACGTGTTTTTTATAAAGCACAAATCTAATGCTTTCGAGAAATTCAAGGAGTACAAACTTGAAGTAGAAAAACAAACGGGCTTGAGCATCAAGAAACTTCGATCAAATCGAGGTGGAGAGTACTTAAGTACAGTGTTTTCAGACTTCTTAAAAGAGAATGGGATACTCTCTCAGCTCACTCCTCCTTACACACCACAGCACAACTGTGTGTCAGAGCGGAGGAATCGTACCCTATTAGATATGGTACGATCCATGATGTGCGATGCTGAGTTACCGCTTTCCTTTTGGGGACATGCATTGGAGACAGCAATGTATCAGTTAAACAGAGTTGCAACCAAGACCGTGTCGACCACTCCATATGAGATATGGAGTGGAAAGAGACCATCTCTTAAAAGAGTTGGGATATGGGGTTGTCCGGCATATGTCGAAAAGCAGAATCCGGATAAACTCGAGACACGATCGGTCATGTGTAACTTTGTGGGATATCCAAAACATTCCTATGGATATATATTATACCACAAGGAGGAACAAAAGGTGTTTGTTGCTCAACATGCCACATTTTTGGAAAATGAAGTCTTTTCAAAAAGTAGTGATGGCAATGCGGTAGAACTAGAAGAGGTTCTAGAGACACAAATTACTCAGGACGAATTGGTTGAAACTGATGTTACAGTAGAACTTCAAGAACCACAGCCACTCCGGAGATCTAGTAGAACTTCTCGCCCACCGGAGAGATGCTATGGGTTTCTCATTGATGGTGATAGAGAAGATTGCATCATGGATGATGATGACCCAACTAGTTTTCAGCAAGCTATCACGAGTGGTGACTCTGTGAAGTGGCTGGAAGCCATGAGATCCGAAATGGTGTCTATGTAAACCAACAAAGTATGGACTTTGGACGTTGCACCTTCTGGGATAAAACGCGTTGGGTGCTAATGGATCTTTAAGAGAAAGATTGGTGTAGATGGACAGGTAGAGACCTATAAAGCAAGGTTTGTAGCGAAAGGTTTTCGTCAAAGACCAGGATTGGACTATGATGAAACATTCTCTCCAGTAGCAATGCTTAAATCCATTAGGATCCTACTTGCTATTGCTGCCTACCATGATTATGAAATATGGTAGATGGACGTTAAAACTGCATTTCTGAATGGTGATTTAGAAGAATGCGTTTTTATGGATCAGCTAGAGGGCTTCATTGACAGTGGGAGCAGCAGGAAAGCATGTAGATTGCATAAATCCATTTATGGATTAAAGCAGGACTCATGGAGCTGGAACATCGGTTTTGATGTTACAATCAAAGAGTTTGATTTTATCAAAAATATATATGAACCATGCATTTATAAGAAGATTGTAGGGAATACTGTCACATTCCTCGTATTGTACATGGATGACATTCTCCTGATAGGAAATGATATTCCTATGCTACAATCGGTCAAACTATTCTTATCACAAAGGTTCTCCATGAAGGACCTGGGTGATGCCTCGTGCATTTTAGGCATAAGGATCTATAGAGATAGATCCAAGAGGTTATTGGGATTGTCCCAATCAAAGTACATTGACACCATCCTAAAAAGGTTTAGTATGGAAGATTCTAAGCGTAGTGCCTTGCCTGCTTGCCATGGATTCACTCTCTCCAAAGACTTCTGTCCGAAGACTGATGAAGAGAGAGCTTGCATGAGCATTATACCCTATGCTTCAGCCGTGGGATCTATAATGTATGCGATGTTATGTACTCGCCCTGATGTTGCTTATACACTAGCTGTTGTAAGCAGGTATCAATCCAACCCAGGGGAGAAATATTGGATAGCAGTGAAGAACATTATTAAGTACTTACGAAGGACTAAAGAATTGTTCTTGGTGTATGGTAATGGGGATCTCCAAATGGAGGCATTTACTGATTCCAGCATCCAAAGTGATAAGGATGACAGCAAATCTATCTCAGGGTTTGTATTTACCCTCAATGGAGGGGCGGTTAGTTCGAAGAGTTCCAAACAAGATACCGTTGCAGACTCCACGATGGAAGATGAGTATATTGCTGCAAAGGATGCTGCCAAGGAAGTCGTCTGGATGAAGAAGTTCGTCACGGAACTAGGAGTAGTTCCAACCATTGTTGTTGCAATACCATTGTATTGTGATAATAATGGGGCTATGGCGTTAGCCAAAGGAACCAGATCCCATCAGAAGTCCAGACACATCCTAAGGCGATATCATTTGATCCGCGAGATAGTAGATCGCCGAGAGATCGAGATTCGGAGAGTAGATACAAAGAATAACACAGCGGATCCACTCACCAAGGCCCTTCCACAGCCGCAGCATGAGCAACTTTTTGAGATGTTGGGTATGAGATACGCCAATAACTGGCCTTAGTGCAAGTGGGAGATTGTTGGATATATGTATGCCCTAGAGGCCATTATATGTATGGTGGATGCTTGGACATGTATATATATATAGATTACTTTCTTGCTCGACATGATAGTCTGCTATCTGGTTTACTTTATCTGACATGTTGATTTGATCATGTTTTTATCCATTTGCACATGTTGATAAAGCCATCAGGATATTTGCTAGACTACTGTGACTATGATGCAGACCATACTAGTGGGGAACGTATAGTTTATAAGCATATCCTAGAATTGTTCCTAGTCGTAGGTGTATCGAGAAGGGGCCTCGATATTCAAGACTATACTTGCGTATACTATTCTTGTCCCATATGATGGGCGATGGATGTTCCCATATCCATCTGGTGAGGTGACACCAAAGAATGTATGCGGGTGCTCGGTGGAGACTGGGTACACTGAACGGACTCATAGAGAACTCCTATGTGGTATTATATCTATCGTCGGATACCATTTCTCATGTGACACTGGTACATGTTTGTCTGTAGACCCGAGATCGTCATAGAGTCTTGTGTGTCCTCCCACTGTACTTTGATATCTACCCTACCACGGCTCTACTGAGTCGTGCAAACATGTGGTCTTTGGGTACAGTCCCGAGGCACATGGATGCAATGAGTGATAGGAGGGGTTTCGTCTCTCCCGGTATTGGGAGTTGATGTTGTGCTATGCTTGATTGGCTATAACAGGAAGTCCCTGGCCAGGGCTACTGAGATTTACTGATAAGCATTATTAGTAGTTTCTCGATCTGTTATCAGCCATACACCAGCATGACTTATTGAGTTATTGGGGTCGACGACTCCATCCCCAGACTTGATATGCAACATATTTGACGAGGAGACCGGACTCTACGGTAAGTGTTGCCAGATGGCTCGACAGGAGTTTTGACAGCTTTGCTGGTTTTCTTCAGATCGTTCAATACCCGGGTGGCCGTTACGTTTAGCTGACCACTTGCGGCTTGTGGGTGTTTGATATGATCATCACCCACTGCCGGCGTATTGACGAGTCTTAGAGTCCCACACAGAAGTTTCCTAGCCCAGGAGAAAAGATGTGGTGTGCATTTGAGATATGCGCGGGACCCGATTGAATACGACTATGTGACACCGTATGTTAATCGGGCGTTTTTCTATTAGTCGGGTCGTGTGCGATATGACCGGATTGTTAAATCAATTGTTGATTTAACATTTTGAATTTTAGTTTTATTTTATTCTTTAGTCAAACTCTTTTTATTAAAGAGGAAGAATGCATGCATGGATGCACATATTGATGTGCATGTATGCACATGTTGATGTGCATAGATACATGCATGCAAAGTGTCATGGTTGTTGATGCACATATGAAGGCAATATAAGACATACATGTAACTTGATTTATATATATTCTTTTTTCATTTAAATTAAAAGGAAAAGACAAGGATTATTCATCCATAGTTATCTTCTACACCCTTCTTGAAGTTCACCTTGCTCACCCACTTTTTAACCGTGGATTAATATTCCTTTTGCCTTTTTACTCAAGTGCAATAATATCTAAATTAAGTAACCATGGTTTGAGATGAAGAGTAGAAAATATATATACTTATCTTTTCTATTATTTCATTAAGTTTTATCATTAGCAAAAGCTTTTTCCTTCATCTTCTTCTCCTCCTTGCTCTCTAAGTTTTTCCAAAGTGAGTGAGAGATAAAAAGAAAGAGTTTTGACAAAAGAAAACTCACAACTTCATCATTTTACTCTAATCTATCCAATTAGTTTAGAGTGTTTAGCTTCATCTTCTTCTTGCATCAAGTGGAGCTACAAGCTTAGAGCTAGTGAACTTCGGGTGGATCATCGTGGACGTAGGAGCTTACTAGCAAGCCTTTCCAACCTCTCAAAGATCCTAGGAGTCACTACAAAGGGGACTACAAAGGTTGTATTCCTTTCACTTAGTGTAATTTTAGTTCTAGTATGTGATACTTGTGATGTTACCCTAGAAATTCTAGTTAAAGATCCATGCTTAGTTTGCTTAGAACCTCTAGAAATTTTAAAGTGGCATGTGTGATGCTTCCATACTCATTAGTAGGTGCTAGGGAAACCCAAAAAAATTAGGGTTTATTTATTATCTTAAGATTTAACAAAAGAGTTACACTTTGTCAAAGTAATCCAGCTTGAAGAAGCTTGGAGAAACTTTTACAAAGTCCACTCTTTTGTCATTTCTCTTGATATTCTTTAACCCAACCCTTATCCTCATACCTTGGTAATTCTCTACATGAGTTAAGCATGATAGATCAACTCACCCATGGATACATTATTGAGAGAATTAATTCATATGATGAATTATTCTTTCTTCTTCTTCTTCATCAAGCTCTATGAAAAGCTTGCTAGCTCTATGAAAAGCTTGCTAGCTCTAATGGTGCTATGAGATAAAGTGTGAGAAAATAAATTCTAAAGTGAGCCCACTTCCTTCTTCATCATCCTCTACTACTTTCCATGTAGTATAGTGTCACGACCCGAAAGAGCACGTGACTGGCCCTTGAAACATATGAAGCCTATAGGACTCCATCTGATCCAAGTAAGCCAAAAGCCCAGAAATCTAAAACCATTTTTAAGAATAAGTAAAGAAACTGGTTTAAAGAAGTGAAGAAAAACATGTTTGAAATCAAGGTTTTTAAATAACTAAGCCGAATGTGCATTTTAAAAACAATAAGGTCTTTTCTAAAAATTTCGGCAGAGTTTCTTTTGTAAAACTGGCCCCGAATGGGGTAAAACAGAATAACGATATAAATGCAATGATAAAGGCATCCCCAAGCGGGAGCTAGCTCTTCGTCAATCGACGGTCACGACCACACATGCAACAATAATAATATACAACGCCAAGTGGCGAGGATCAAATCCAAAGAAAACTCAAAAGCAATGAGAAACCGCAATACTACTAAGCGCGACTCTAAGGTCGAATAATACATCACTAAGTGTAGGTCTGAAACAATATACAAGTTTTGGTTGATGGAAATTCTAGATACAATAAAATAAATAAATACAATGGTGATTCTTGATACGAAAGAATCCACCTACCAAAGCAAATCACCCACAAGAAGGTAGTGTGCCAGAAATGCCGCAAAGAAACCTGTATGGCAGAACCTGCAAGAACTGTGGCACAACGGGGGTGAGTTGCCAACTCGTGAATAGAAACATCTACAAGCAGAAACCGAATGCAAGACATAATCCTAAGTCAACAATCAGTAATACAATCCACAAGGGTACATCTGAGTGTGATAAGGTGGCAAGGTAACATCTAATCATGTATGTAGTGCCAGGTACTCAGGTAATAACATGTCATCAGTGTAAGGTATGTCTGCATGAAGTAAATATGGTGAAATATCAATGATATCAATACACATATATTAGCGTCCCATACCACTAATATTGGTGTAAGGGTATATATAACAGCGCCCTCATACCCTGTTATATATACAAATGAAGTATGATAAGTGTAAATCCAGTCTGTATATGAACCATGTCTGTAAATATGTGGAACCCGTCCACCTGTCACCCACTGACAGTAAGCATCATGTATGCAATGTGAGGATATAAACAAAATCATGGAAAAGCATCATGAAACCCGTGCCTAGCATCGATACGTAAATCCTCATCCATATGGGGCTCCGTCTGCGGTATCGGCCCTCGGCCCCCGGCAGTACGAGTCAACCCATGTCCATCTCTGGGCTCCGTCTGCGGTATCGGCCCGTCGGCCCCGGCAGTACGCCCATCTCTCGGCTCCAGGCGGTATCCCCCGGATATCCGCCGAGCTCAAATACAATCACAGGTAGGTACTCGCCCGCCTCCAGGCTCAATCGGCATAACCCATCGATCATCTCGCCGAGGGGAACCATACCGGGCCCACCACGAACCCGCAAACGGATCATCCACTCCACGAATCGGGTTTCAAGCACAAGTCTCAGCACCGAGAAAACGCGTGGTGGACGCACCGAAATATCATATCACGAGGTACCGAGTTTTCATAAAAGTGCCTCTTTTCTTAAATAACCCCACGGTCCTCAAAAACCAGAAATCACATGAAAATCCAACATCAGGAAGTAAATCCAATGCGATGTGCTATGCAGTCAATCCATGATGTATGCGACATGTAAAGAACAGTAATCATATCGGAAATCATGCAACATGGAATAGTAATGTGCATATGTCGAATGAAGAATCATCTCATGAATGCAATGGTACTACAGTGTAGTGGCATGGCAATTATCGATGATGAAGTGTGTGAGCCGGAAAATAGTGTACGTGGAACATACGCATCATCGATAATGGTGCTGGTGTCCTAACAGCATGATAATATTATAGCAATGAACATATACCAGCAATGCAAATAGCATGAAGATGCAGAAATCCAGTAGTCAACACCACAGAGAAGTATCTACTATGCAACTACATCTAAGTATCAGGTCAATCAGGAGGGGTAAGTGTGGAAACCACATAAATCTGAGTCGGTATATATATAAAGATATATAGTCGGTGATCTCGCCTCAATGTCATATCATAAGATATCCTCGAGTTATGAGTACGGATCTATCATCAATATTGGCTCGTACGGTAAATCATCGTACGGCATCCCCAATAACTGGGTAAGGGTCAACATCTCACTGTCTCATCACATAACAGATATCACCATCATCAGATCATATAGTCTGGAGTACTACTCTATGTCTAGTACAAAACGGTAACATCAGTAAGTATGCATGCGGGGGTAAACACATATCCCAAGCCCGCAAGAATCATAAGTCATATCCCACATATGAATCGTATCAAATCACCGATCTCAGGGCACCAAGCCCACATCATCGACTCATCTCCAAAGTCATCACATATCATCAATCACAGTGCAAGTACAAGTGATAAGCAAGGGTGTGTGTATAGGTGTAATTCTATCCTAGGGTTCGCGACTACGAACTACTCTAGTCACTTCTAACCCTACACTATCCAAAATACACCTATCATCACAAATAAACTACATAGTATTCTATCTACGGACTGCAGGGGTGCTATACGCCATCCACCCGACTTCCCCCTGTAGATATAATCTACTCACCTGTATCCTGTGTGTCGGTATCGATGCCTCCGTCATCTTCCGCATCGCCTCGGATCGTCGCGGTGTACCTACACAAATCACACGTATCACATCGCATCAAAACCAAATCAACACTTGAAACGACACACTAAATCCAACACGATACGCTAAAACCGACACGATACGCAAAAAGGCTTATAGGTTAGAACCTACGGTTAGCCTTCACAAAACAACTCGAAATCACTCGATATAGACGTACAAACGTCACACGATCGAGATAACACACAAATATCAAAATCTGGAAATCAAAATACACAAAACCAAATCCATATCCAAAGCAGCAACTCAATAAAACAATCCCATATTTCGTCTCAGGCCAAATCAGGTCAAATAAACAAGTCCAGGGTGCTATGCAGGGTGTATATGATCTATGGAGGCAACATGGGAAGATTTCACCATAGAGGGGCCGGCCACATACACTGTTTGCCCGGCCTCGCCGGCCCCCCTATGCCCAATGGGGTTCGTACTCCTAGGGTGGCCTCCTGTGGTCTAATGTGGGTCTCTGGTATTGCTTATTTTGTCTAAAAATGTCCCAGTATACTCCAGATTTCCCTGCACACACAAACACTCACAAACCGACATGGAAGTCCCTAAATTCCGTATTTTTGGTTTCAGGTTGGATTGGACTGGGTTTCTAGCTCTAGGGTGTTCTTATGGTCTCTTCTAAACTCAATTTCCCCATCACAACTCACAATTCCCTCAAACCCTTACTAGTTTTCATAAAGTCCACAATATCACACAATATCGATATATTCTAAACATGGGGGTTAAAGGAAATGCTACAATTTAGCTAAGGGTCCAGAAATTACCTCACTTGGCAACTCAAGAATTTTCTTGAGTTGCCCCTAGTGGTAAAATTCCACGCTTTCTTGGTCCATCTTGTAGATCTCGGGCTCGTGCACACTTTTAATGAAACGGACATGAGCTTTTGGGGTTGTTTTTGAGATGAAGAGAGGGATTGAAGAGGGGGAGAAAGGGCTAGGGCAGCAGCAGCAGCAACTATAGAGGAAGAGGGAGAGAAATGAGAGGGAGAGAAATGGCTAAGGGTTATAAGTCAAAGGTCCACTCTCTCTCTCACCTACCCTCATCATTTCATTTCTTTTCTTTTCCTTTTCTTTTTTAAATCCAACCCTTCTCACATCAATAGTAATCCCAAAGAGAAAACCATGGCTAGAAAAATGCACAAGTGTAGAAAAAGTGATATGTGCAAGTTTTGCACAAAATTGCCAAAAAACCCGATTAGCGATTTTAATCGCGATTAGCACTAAATTAGTGTCAAACTAATCACAAAAACTTACAAATGTCCTAATTCACTAATTTATCCTATTTTGGAATTTTCCATAATTTTTCATAATTTTTCTAACATTTTTCCTATTTATTTGCATTTAATATTAAAATAATCAATAAAATAAAATTAAATTATAAAAATTCCCAAAATTAATATTTTATATTTTTGAAAATGTTACAATCTACCCCCCTTAAAGAAATTCGGTCCCCGAATTTAAATTTAAACCCCCAATACTAAAAACAATTCCCGTAATAATCTAATTTGTCGGGGCTCCGAAAATATCAACACATAGAGAATATCATAAAATGCACTGCTCTACTAGAAATCAATCCCCAAAATGCATATATAAGAATATCCTATGCGTCTGGTGCGCAAGGAATCAAAACCCATAAATGTGTCAAACAGGTATACAAAACAACATCTAGGTGCAACGGGTGTGCACGAAACATCTGTCGTAGGCAACGCGTGTGCCTGACAGAAAATCAGGTGCATGTGACATGCACGAAGAATCCCAATTTAGTGCATCTAGCGTGCACCAAAATCGTATAACAAAACACTAAAGGTGCATGAAAACCACGCTGGAAATGCAAATCAAATCACCGCATGCGGTAGGCATGAAATCTCAATCAATATCTCAAATGTAATAACTCTGCGCAAAATATATAAATATCCAGTGGGTGCATGAAATCAATATCATGAAACTCAGTCATCAAAACTAAATCATGCAAACAGAATGCCCAAAATACCGAAATCCAAAATGACGGATACGTGATAATCGAATCACAAAATTACAAATCATAAATACCGTCTTCGGTAGTCCCTCCTTCAAGGTCGAGAAGGAGTCGGTGCAATCCACTGCTAGCAGCGCAGGATATCTACGTGCCTCTTGCTCACGGTCTGGCGTCCTCTGACTCTCTGGGTCCTTATCTTCCTTGCGGATTCCCTATCACGCGGTCAATCGGCTCATCGGCCCTGTCAGATGTGCTAACGGGGACGATTCCGTTCTGGCACTTCTCTGGTCACCTCTCGGTCAATCCTCACGACCACTCGTAAGGCAGCATATCACTGGCGTCGGCCTCTGGCTCTCTGAATGCACGTCACCTCTGATCCTGGGTGCAAACATCATTGCAGCAACGTCCTGGAAGGAATCCTGCTCAAGGTCTTTTCCAATCATGCCTATGCCGATCTGTACAGAGGCTGTCTCTCTTACATAACCTCTTCTCACTTAAAAGACACCTGTGTCCTCAGCACAATATTTTCTCAGAAACTGGTCACATCCCAACGTCTCTGTAAGCAATTCAGGTCTCTAGTCTCGACGGGAAGCAATGACAGCTCATCAGTCTCTCACACGAACCTCTTGTTCCAACTGTCTCTATCGTCGTCCACTATGACGTCACGCCAAGCTACTATGCACTGCACTGTTCTCGGCCACGGTCAATCTGAAGTCTCTCACACGGACTCGAAATCGCATATTTTGTAGCTTCATCACTCTGTAGTAGATGTCAGGCCGAACTGGTCCTTGGGAACACGTCCCAACCATCGGAGGAATACTCATCACTCGTCCGTCCTTGATCAATTCGCAAAGCATCTGGTTAAGTTCCTTATCCGAACCTGGTCCACTACCTCGTCGACAAGGCTGAACTCTATCTTGCTGGGTGTGCGCAAAACGACCACTCCTGGTCTAGGTCTTCTCGTATCGTACTCCAGAAAAGTCTTGTCGAGGTTCCTTTCTCGAATCTCATTCCTGCCGAAATGCCCGGAAGTCGTCATCCAATGCTGAAGCTAAAGCTTATTCCGGAACGGCTGCATACTTATCGCGCTTCTTTCTGGAAGATATATCCATATACAACACCTCTGGGTGCGTATCACATCTCTGATGTCAGCGGAGTGGGACGTCATCTCGTCGAAATACCTCGCGAACTCTTTTCTTCACTCTGCGTCAATGTCGACTGATTCGGACTCGTCTCATCATGGCTGCATGTACTGTGCTCCAACGGCTATGCTCGCATCTGGAGTCTCCCAAGCAGTGTCCCATCACGATATCCGAAAGATGTCGAACCATCCGATCGACTCGTCAGATCCTCATAATCCCCCAAGAGCTCACATCTCGGGTACAGTTTAATAGTATCGAGTACATGCCACAGCGTCGGTGGTCCAGCCGTAGAAGGGCAAACTCAAGCCTCACTAATGGCGCCGCGGAACCGCCGTAAACCCTAAGGTTCAAAGGCTGTCACACGGTCATTAAGTCGAGTTAGGGTTTCATTCTTCTAGAGGGTCCATAGAATCACCTGCATGTCTTTCCGTATACTTTAAACTTGGAAAATAGGCTCCTGACATCCGATCGTCTCAATCGACTCTCAACGAACCTGCGTGAAGTCGTCTCTAGCTGGAAACAATCTATCTGATGATCTCGCATCGGGGTAAGCGAACTCACCACACGTCCTAGTCATTCATCCTCGGTGACTAGAAACTCGCTATCATCTCTCTAAGAACATGCTCATGCTGCAGTAGCTCCAATCATCTGGGCGATATCTCGTCATTTGCAGCAGCAACTGGCTCATACGCCTGTACGCCGAACAACGCCTCAATCCTCCAGGAAAGGCAACACATAAGCGGTCATCTCTGAGTCGATCTGCTCTAGATCTGAGTAAGACTCTCCACACTGGAAATCTTCAACTCAACTGGGCCCGCTCTGGCGCAAAATCGGACGAATCACCTTCGTCTCTCAAACCGGGTAGACTAGCTATCATCCGTCGCATATCTGCCCGAAAGCTCCGGCAATCTCAGCTCGTAAGCTCCGAAAGCACATCCTGTCAATCTCAGCCGCAGCTGGTCCATCTATCTGCACGGTAGGCGACATCACATCTCTGAGGTATGCTGTACATCAACAGTCCTCTCTCAACTGGCAGCTCTAACAATGGCCCGATCATCCGGTGCAAGACCAAGCACTCGCCTCCACCAGAGGTCACAATCACCAACACTAACTCGAGACGTTCCCATGTCACCAGAAAACACAATGGTCGCCCCTCGTACCAAACGAGCTCACACTGGCCGTAACCCTAGCAGCAGCCCAAACTGCGCTCAAACACGGTGACAGGAACCTCAATCGAGTATCAAAGAGAGCACATCAATGGCAAGAAAGGAAACAACAGATCCAAAGTGGATACATGATCATAGGAAGGAACAGCATCAATGAAGGTATGATCATGAAACTAATAGAATCGGGGATCTCAAATGGATGTATAATCCAGGATATGAAGAGAATCACTAATCTCGAAAGTATGTACATCCTAAGGTTCCTTAAGCGGAGTGGCGTGTCGTAAGTATGCCGCGGAACATACCAACGGTACGTCACTCTACTTTAGTCACCTATTCCATCAACCAAGGGTCATCCTAATACGACGAAAGTTCGGGTCGAATACCCCCTCGACCAAGTCTAAGTTCCGTAAGGTCAAGCCTAAGTTTCGTATATAAATAACTCCCTAGGCTCCACATAGTCAAACTTAGACTCGAACCAAGGTCAACCTAGCGCTCTGATACCAACTTTGTCACGACCCGAAAGAGCACGTGACTGGCCCTTGAAACATATGAAGCCTATAGGACTCCATCTGATCCAAGTAAGCCAAAAGCCCAGAAATCTAAAACCATTTTTAAGAATAAGTAAAGAAACTGGTTTAAAGAAGTGAAGAAAAACATGTTTGAAATCAAGGTTTTTAAATAACTAAGCCGAATGTGCATTTTAAAAACAATAAGGTCTTTTCTAAAAATTTCGGCAGAGTTTCTTTTGTAAAACTGGCCCCGAATGGGGTAAAACAGAATAACGATATAAATGCAATGATAAAGGCATCCCCAAGCGGGAGCTAGCTCTTCGTCAATCGACGGTCACGACCACACATGCAACAATAATAATATACAACGCCAAGTGGCGAGGATCAAATCCAAAGAAAACTCAAAAGCAATGAGAAACCGCAATACTACTAAGCGCGACTCTAAGGTCGAATAATACATCACTAAGTGTAGGTCTGAAACAATATACAAGTTTTGGTTGATGGAAATTCTAGATACAATAAAATAAATAAATACAATGGTGATTCTTGATATGAAAGAATCCACCTACCAAAGCAAATCACCCACAAGAAGGTAGTGTGCCAGAAATGCCGCAAAGAAACCTGTACGGCAGAACCTGCAAGAACTGTGGCACAACGGGGGTGAGTTGCCAACTCGTGAATAGAAACATCTACAAGCAGAAACCGAATGCAAGACATAATCCTAAGTCAACAATCAGTAATACAATCCACAAGGGTACATCTGAGTGTGATAAGGTGGCAAGGTAACATCTAATCATGTATGTAGTGCCAGGTACTCAGGTAATAACATGTCATCAGTGTAAGGTATGTCTGCATGAAGTAAATATGGTGAAATATCAATGATATCAATACACATATATTAGCGTCCCATACCACTAATATTGGTGTAAGGGTATATATAACAGCGCCCTCATACCCTGTTATATATAAAAATGAAGTATGATAAGTGTAAATCCAGTCTGTATATGAACCATGTCTGTAAATATGTGGAACCCGTCCACCTGTCACCCACTGACAGTAAGCATCGTGTATGCAATGTGAGGATATAAACAAAATCATGGAAAAGCATCATGAAACCCGTGCCTAGCATCGACACGTAAATCCTCATCCATATGGGGCTCCGTCTGCGGTATCGGCCCTCGGCCCCCGGCAGTACGAGTCAACCCATGTCCATCTCTGGGCTCCGTCTGCGGTATCGGCCTGTCGGCCCCGGCAGTACGCCCATCTCTCGGCTCCACGCGGTATCCCCCGGATATCCGCCGAGCTCAAATACAATCACCGGTAGGTACTCACCCGCCTCCAGACTCAATCGGCATAACCCATCGATCATCTCGCCGAGGGGAACCATACCGGGCCCACCACGAACCCGCAAACGGATCATCCACTCCACGAATCGGGTTTCAAGCACACGTCTCAGCACCGAGAAAACGCGTGGTGGACGGACCGAGATATCATATCACGAGGTACCGGGTTTTCATAAAAGTGCCTCTTTTCTTAAATAACCCCACGGTCCTCAAAAACCAGAAATCACATGAAAATCCAACATCAGGAAGTAAATCCAATGCGATGTGCTATGCAGTCAATCCATGATGTATGCGACATATAAAGAACAGTAATCATATCGGAAATCATGCAACATGGAATAGTAATGTGCATATGTCGAATGAAGAATCATCTCATGAATGCAATAGTACTACAGTGTAGTGGCATGGCAATTATCGATGATGAAGTGTGTGAGCCGGCAAATAGTGTACGTGGAACATACGCATCATCGATAATGGTGCTGGTGTCCTAACAGCATGATAATATTATAGCAATGAACATATACCAGCAATGCAAATAGCATGAAGATGCAGAAATCCAGTAGTCAACACCACAGAGAAGTATCTACTATGCAACTACATCTAAGTATCAGGTCAATCAGGAGGGGTAGGTGTGGAAACCACATAAATCTGAGTCGGTATATATATAAAGATATATAGTCGGTGATCTCGCCTCAATGTCATATCATAAGATATCCTCGAGTTATGAGTACGGATCTATCATCAATATTGGCTCGTACGGTAAATCATCGTACGGCATCCCCAATAACTGGGTAAGGGTCAATATCTCACTGTCTCATCACATAACAGATATCACCATCATCAGGTCATATAGTCTGGAGTACTACTCTATGTCTAGTACAAAACGGTAACATCAGTAAGTATGCATGCGGGGGTAAACACATATCCCAAGCCCGCAAGAATCACAAGTCATATCCCACATATGAATCGTATCAAATCACCGATCTCAGGGCACCAAGCCCACATCATCGACTCATCTCCAAAGTCATCACATATCATCAATCACAGTGCAAGTACAAGTGATAACCAAGGGTGTGTGTATAGGTGTAATTCTATCCTAGGGTTCGCGACTACGAACTACTCTAGTCACTTCTAACCCTACACTATCCAAAATACACCTATCATCACAAATAAACTACATAGTATTCTATCTACGGACTGCGGGGGTGCTATACGCCATCCACCCGACTTCCCCCTGTAGATATAATCTACTCACCTGTATCCTGTGTGTCGGTATCGATGCCTCCGTCATCTTCCGCATCGCCTCGGATCGTCGCGGTGTACCTACACAAATCACACGTATCGCATCGCATCAAAACCAAATCAACACTTGAAACGACACACTAAATCCAACACGATACGCTAAAACCGACACGATACGCAAAAAGGCTTATAGGTTAGAACCTACGGTTAGCCTTCACAAAACAACTCGAAATCACTCGATATAGACGTACAAACGTCACACGATCGAGATAACACACAAATATCAAAATCTGGAAATCAAAATACACAAAACCAAATCCATATCCAAAGCAGCAACTCAAGAAAACAATCCCAGATTTCGTCTCAGGCCAAATCAGGTGAAATAAACAAGTCCAGGGTGCTATGCAGGGTGTATATGATCTATGGAGGCAACATGGGAAGATTTCACCACAGAGGGGCCGGCCACATACACTGTTTGCCCGGCCTCGCCGGCCCCCCTATGCCCAATGGGGTTCGTACTCCTAGGGTGGCCTCCTGTGGTCTAATGTAGGTCTCTGGTATTGCTTATTTTGTCTAAAAATGTCCCAGTATACTCCAGATTTCCCTGCACACACAAACACTCACAAACCGACATGGAAGTCCCTAAATTCCGTATTTTTGGTTTCAGGTTGGATTGGACTGGGTTTCTAGCTCTTGGGTGTTCTTATGGTCTCTTCTAAACTCAATTTCCCCATCACAACTCACAATTCCCTCAAACCCTTACTAGTTTTCATCAAGTCCACAATATCACACAATATCGATATATTCTAAACATGGGGGTTAAAGGAAATGCTACAATTTAGCTAAGGGTCCAGAAATTACCTCACTTGGCAACTCAAGAATTTTCTTGAGTTGCCCCTAGTGGTCAAAATCCACGCTTTCTTGGTCCATCTTGTAGATCTCGGGCTCGTGCACACTTTTAATGAAACGGACATGAGCTTTTGGGGTTGTTTTTGAGATGAAGAGAGGGATTGAAGAGGGGGAGAAAGGGCTAGGGCAGCAGCAGCAGCAACTATAGAGGAAGAGGGAGAGAAATGAGAGGGAGAGAAATGGCTAAGGGTTATAAGTCAAAGGTCCACTCTCTCTCTCACCTACCCTCATCATTTCATTTCTTTTCTTTTCCTTTTCTTTTTTAAATCCAACCCTTCTCACATCAATAGTAATCCCAAAGAGAAAACCATGGCTAGAAAAATGCACAAGTGTAGAAAAAGTGATATGTGCAAGTTTTGCACAAAATTGCCAAAAAACCCGATTAGCGATTTTAATCGCGATTAGCACTAAATTAGTGTCAAACTAATCACAAAAACTTAAAAATGTCCTAATTCACTAATTTATCCTATTTTGGAATTTTCCATAA
Organism: Agapanthus africanus; assembly: GCA_030015575.1. Classification (NCBI taxonomy): domain Eukaryota; kingdom Viridiplantae; phylum Streptophyta; class Magnoliopsida; order Asparagales; family Amaryllidaceae; genus Agapanthus; species Agapanthus africanus. The sequence goes on from JASDDO010000031.1 coordinate 296,686,868, forward strand.
TTTTTCATAATTTTTCTAACATTTTTCCTATTTATTTGCATTTAATATTAAAATAATCAATAAAATAATATTAAATTATAAAAATTCCCAAAATTAATATTTTATATTTTTGAAAATGTTACATATAGGGTGTTCTCTTCACAAAGTTCATGACCTAGTGAAGGAATAGCTTGAGTTAGTGTCTCCCCGACGTAGATCATCTTCGGCCTCGAAGTCTTCGAAGCAAGCACGTTCGTTTCTTCAACGGAGCCTCTCTAGAATCCAGAGTTTACGACCGCAGCGAAGGGGACTACTACACGGAGCTATTGAAGTGAAGGACCGGTCTACAAAGGATGTATTCCTTGCTCTCTTTACTTTTGAAAAGTGTTTGCATATATCTTTCCGTATATTTCTAGTAGACGATCTATGTTAGGGTTATCTAAATCGGAAAATTTTTAATATGGCATGGACGATACCTCACGAAACCTTACTGCCATCGTAGGTAACCCTTTAGTGGTATCAGAGCCATGATAAAAATTATTATGGATTTTGTTAGAATCACGAAACCGAAACAACTCCGAAACATGAAACACAAAATTATAGTTTCTGTCGATTTTGAAAAGAGTTCAAAAAATTATTTAAACAATTGCAGAATGTAGTATGTGATACCACATGAACACACAAAAAAATCCAACCCCACCCCTCAGACCATGGCCGGCGACATTCAGTCCAGGTCCGGCGACCTTGGTTCCAGAGTGAGGGAAAGGGTTAAGTTTTGGGGTGTGTTCCAGGTGTTGTGGTTTGGGGTTTTAGGTGTTGTTTAATTTTGTTAATTTTGCATGTGATGTAATCTTACACTATAAGCAAGTCGGAGTGTTTCATATTCATAGTTTTAACATTGTTTCGGGTGTTTCACGTATTGTCTAGACGAAGTTAAAAGGTTCGATCGAATGTTAAAAACCCATTTTTCCAAGTTTAACGTACTCGGAAAAACAAGCAAGTGATTCTGTGGACCCTCTAGAAGAACGAAACCTTAACTCGATTATCTGGCCGTCAAAACCATCACTTAAACCCTAGGGTTTGTGATAGTTTAGCGTTTGACATGTGTGGCATTGGTTTGACCCTTCTACGGCTGGTTCATAGGTACTGTGGCATCTTCTGGGTATTACTAAAACTGTGCTCAAGTGTTGAGCTGTCGGGAAATTGTGGGACTTTGATGAATCGATCGAAGAGTTTATCGTCGTCCGGATATTATTTGATGGGATACAATATTTGGAATCCACAAGTAGTTATGAGATAACTAATTTGAATGCTATAAATCTAGCAGTTTAGTCTCATTTGATCGGTTGCCACGGGATTTTGATGTGATCAAAAGTCCGTCGCAATCACGTAGCATACGCGGATACTCTCTGGTTAAACATAATAGATAGCCATACCCCAAAGCCCCGACCAAGTGACTGTAGGAGAACCCCGTCGCCAAAAGCATCCGTTCGGGTACTCGCGGCAGCGGTGTTCCGCCTTAGTGCACTTCATCGACGGCATCGAGGGGTGCGGCCGTCTACTAAAGTTTCCGACGAGCATTCGATCTGGATGTCGGGAATCTTGTTGAATTGCCCGACAAGATATTGAACAGTGTTTTCGAGATCGAGACTAAAATGCAGGATTTATAATTGTTAGGCATGTGATTGTAGGGTTCCTAGGCACACACTAGAGGTCTCACAAGGCATCAACCATGCCAATTTCAAAAATTACGGTGCCGAGAAACCCTAGGCTACGGATCGTTGGCTAGAATTCTCGGCGAAACAAGCAACTAGCTAACAAATTAACTAAAGGAACGGAAATACAACCTTTGTAGATCCGGTCCTCCACCTCCATAGCTCCGCAATGAAGTCTCCTCGCTGTCCAAATCGAAATCCGGGCTCTAGCGTCGGCTTCATCGGAGAAATGGGCGGGCAAGGTCGTCGGCTTCGTGCCGAAGATGATCTACGTCGAGGCATCACAAGATCAAGCTCTCACTTCACCAAGTCATGAAACTTGTGAAGAAAACACACTCTACTACTTGGCAAGAGGTAGAGGATGAAGAAATAGGAAGTGGGTTCACTTTAGAATTGGATTTCTCACTCTTTTTCATCAATCACCATTGATGAAGTCAAGCTTCTTTATCTTAAAGAAGAAGAAGAAGAAGATGATATATTATGATAAGTATATAGAAAAAGGATAAATGATATGAATACTTATCATAACCTTACCTTAGTTAAGTGTAGAGAATAGACCATGGTTTGTTTAAATGGTTAGGGTTAAGCATGAAGACAAAATGGTTATAAAGTCAAACCTTCATGAAGATTCAACTAGAAACAAAGTTAGCCGCCATTTTCTCTTTATGCTTTTCATTTTCCAAAAAGAACAAATAAATAAATAAATGAATAAGAAAATGAAAACCCTAACCAATCTACAACCATGGTTTAATCTTCACACAAACCCTAGTGAGCATGTATCATCAAACTTGATACAAACTTGTGTACAAAAGTATATCACATATACAATGTGCACAATCCAAGTGAGAAAACCATTTAAAAGTGAACCGATACTAGTTAATGCAAAGTAATATATCAAATATATAATTATACATTAAATCATTAAATCAACACTTGATTTAATGATCCGGTCATATCGCATATAACCGACTAGTATCCTATGTATCGGCTTATCGAATCAATACTTGATTCGATAACTAGATTATATCGCATACAACCATTCGATACATTCATCGCGAGAATAGAATACGGTATCACATACACGCATTATTCTCGGTCCCGCACATATCTCATATGCGCTCCTATTTCATTTCGCTTGAGCCAGGAAACCTCTGTGTAGGACTCTAAAGACTCGTCAATACGCCGGTAGCAGATGATGATCATATCAAGCATCCACAAGCCGCAAGCGGTCTGCTAAAGGTAACGGCCACCCGGGTATTGAGCGATCAGAAGATCGACGAGCAAGCCCGCTCACACTCCAGTGAATCCAACCAGTAACACTTACCGTACAGTCCGGTCTCGTCGTCTGATATGTCGCATATCTTGCCTAGGGGTGGTAAACGTCAGACCCCAATAGCTCGATAAGTTGTATCGATATGAGGTCTATAACAATTTGAGAAACTACTGGTAACACTTACCAGTATATCTCAGCAACCCTGGCCAGGGATTTCCGGTTATAGCCAATCGAATACAGCGCAACATCAACTCCCTATACCGGGAGAGACGAATCCCCTCCTATCGCTCATTGCCTCCATGTGATTCGGGACTGTATCCAAAAACCACCGTTTTGCACGCCCTCTTGGACGTGGTAAGATGGAAATCAAAGCACAGTGGGAACCACACAAGACTCTATGACGATCTCGGGTCAACAGACTACTCTGTACCAGTGTCACCAGAGAACTGCCATCTGACGTAAGGTATAATACCATCTGGGAGTTCTCGGGGAGTCCGTCCAGTGTACCCAGTCTCTACTGAGCACCCGTATATCATCTCCGATGTCAAACACCAATGGATATGGGATCATCCATCGCCCATCTGTATGGGTCGAGAAGGTATACACTAGTCTACTCTGGTATATCGATGCCCCGTCTCGATACACCCACAACTAAGGACTTTGAAGGATGTACTTACAGACTACCATGTCTCCACTACTATGATCCGCATCATAGTCCAGGTAGTCAAGTACACATCCTAAGGGCTTTACCAACATGTAACAGAGAGACAATCAGTATACACGTTAAGGTAAAGAGTAACCAGATAGCATACTATCATGTCGAGCAAGAAAGTCCTCCCTATACATGTCCCAGCATCCACTACAATATACATCCAATGTACAGTAATGGCCTCTAGGGCATACATATAACTAACAATCTCCTACTTGAACTAGGGCCATCTGTAGCAGTGGTTGCAGTATCTCATACTCAACCATCCCATAAAAGTCTCTCTCTGGGAATAGGCCTTCGTGAGTGGATCCACCGTGTTATCCTCTGAGTCTGCTCTCCTAGCTTCGATTACCCTGGAGATCAACCAGCTCCATGATCAGGTGATACTGCCTTAGAATATGTCTGGATTACTGATGGGACGGACGTTCCTTGGCAAAAGCCACAACTCCATTGTCACACAATGGGAGGAACAAAATTCATCTCATGAACCAATATACACCCAGACTGCCTCTTTGGTAGCATCCTAAGTAGCGATGTATCCAGCCTTTATCGTCTAGTATGCCACGGTATCTAGCTTGGAACTCTTCCAACATACCGTCCCTCCACTGAGGGTAAAGACAATGCCTGCGACTGACATTCAGTCGTCTTTATCACCCTGGAACCTTTCCAGTGATTCTCCCCAGGATCAATTGATACCATCTCACTACAGCTAGTGAGTATACTGACACCCAAATAACATCTATCTCATAGATGAAAGCTCAGGATGGAGGAGGTATCACTTTGATCCTATATGGAGAATCTTTGTGATTAGCGGAGATTGACCGATCGTAGCATAGGAAACTCCTTCCCTATCAAGAGTATGTCATCCACGTACACTACGAGGATCACTACCATACTCCCTACTACCTTCTTGTATATACAAAGTTCATCTACCATTTTGATGATGTCAAACTATTTAACTAACTCATCAAAACAGACGTTCCAACTCCACGATGCCTGCTTCATCACATAAAACATCTTACACACGTTTTCGCTGCTCCCACTGTCTACGAAACCCTCTGGCCGTGTACTTATAGACGCTCTCTTCCAAAACATCATTTAGAAAAGCAGTCATGACACCCAACCACCAGATATCGTAGTCATGGTATGTAGCCGTGGCAAGTAGGATCTGGATGGACTTAAGCATAGATCATTAGAAAAGGTTTCAACATAATCCATACCTGGTTAATGATGCAAACCATTAACAAGTCTAGCTTTGAAAGTATCAACTTTTCCATGTACACCAAGTAATCTTCTCAAGATATACTTGCTCCTGATGGGGATTTAACCCTTCAGATATAGCAACTAAAGTCCATACTTTGTTGGTGTATAAGGATTCCATCTCAGATCACTAAGCATCCAGCCATTCTTACAGAGTCCCACTCCAGATGGCCAGCTCGAAATTAGTTGGGTCATCATCTCATGATGCAATCCTCGCTCCCACTGTCATAGAGAAAAAGAAGTATCTCTCAGGTGAGTGAGGAACCCTACTAGATTGGCGGAGAGGCTGAGGTTCGTTGGAATCTACTGAATCCTTTGGTTCTACCAAATCTTCTGCTGTAGTTTGTATAGCTGGAACGATTCCAGTTCTACATAACAGTATTTGCCTCGAGCTTGTCCGGATTATGCTTTTAGACATAGGCCAGACATCCCCAAATCTTAACTAACTTAAGATATGGGCTCTTCCCTTTCCATATCACATATGAAGTGGTAGGCAACTGATTTGATCGGAACCCTATTCAATAGGTATGCAGCTTCTCAAGCGCATAACACCCAAAAGGAAAAAGGCAACTCAGTAATACTCATCATAGAGCACACCATATCATATAGGGTGTTATTGCTCCGTCCCGATATACCATCGTGCTATGGTGTATACGGAGGAGTAATTCTAAGAGAGAATCTCATTCTCCTTTTAGAATAGTCCAGGATTTCCGTGCTCAAGTATTCTCCTCCTCAATCACATCAAAGGACATAATACTTATACCCATATGGGTTCTCTACTTCTAACTTATATTCTGTGAATATCTCAAAAGGTTCAGACTTGTGTTTCAATAAGAACATATGTCTGAATCTTGAGAGATCATCAGAGAATGTAATGAAGTACAAAGAACCGGTCTTGGCATGTGTAGACAGGGGACCTTACATACATCAACATGTATCAATCCCAAGAGTTCACTAACTCTTTCTCTGTTTCCAATAAACATAGTTGTGGTCATCTTATCTCTGTGACATGACTGGCATGTTTTCATAAGATGTAAATTCAAACTGATTTAAATATGTATCTAAATGTAACTTAGCTAGTCGGGTCACATTGAAATGACCTAGTCTACAAAGCCTCAAGAAGGATTCGTTCATTTCTGAACTTATCCTCTTGTGTGTGTTCTGTATACTAAGAACTGTAGTTTGATTTAGAACTTCAATGCTTTTAGATAACGTGCCTGAACCGATCAGCTTTTGATATAGGAAATGTTCAAAACATTATCCAACAATACAAAATTTTATCATTTCTTTACTAATAAAGAGACTGATATGATTTTGTATATCAGGTTCGGTATCTAATAACATTTGTTCAGAATCAATGTATTGGTAATACAGGGTGACAGTGACCGACAGACTTGGCTGCAACACTTGCCCCATTTTCTGTCTCATGAAACATATCACCCGTTCTCAGTTTTTCTACCCTTTTGTAGCCCTATGTAACAGATTACATATCTGGGATCCTGATCCGGTATCACATACCAATGATGCGGAGGATACTGAGAAACAGTTCTTTGTAATGAACACACCCGAAGATGATGCATCAGCATGCACTCTCTTCGTTTGGGCGGCACGGGATTTCTGGTAATCCCCCAATTTCCTGCTCTGTCTTATAACAATTATAAGTTGGAGCGGGACCAACGTTCCCCAGCTCAGTATAACAAGCGGGTTCGGTCAATATCCGTATTATTATCTTGATTAAGGCGTGATATGGTCGCTACCTGGAGAGAGAGAGAAGAAAACACTCAGCGTGCGCTCTTGCAAGAATAGATTGGTTTTTATTTTATCTAATCAGGATGGCTCCCACTGCTTTTTATCAAATCTTCCTTCAAACCCTAAAAGGAAATATTAGCCGGGATTAATTACACGCTACAAGTTCGCCAATCTTTCAGCCAGGCCAGTGTCGGTACTTTGAGGGAGGTCCCCCGTGCTTTCACACGAACCTAATTAATGTAAACCTCGTTTTCCCAGAGGCGTAACCTCGTTAACACCTTTCTAGACACCTACTTGATCGGCTAATTGTAATGTGCAAAACTCTCCCAGGAGTAACTCTTACTCGCAGTGGGTATCGGGATCCAACTATCTCATAGAAGGTATGCAATCTCATTGCAAATTTCAACACTTGAAATTCCCGATAATATTTTGCCCCTAGTGTCCTATGACCTTGACGAATGCCAAACAACCCATAGTCCACTAGTCAAGTTCAACCCGTACATTTCTTGATCGAATTAAACCCACCCGCACGACACTTGACGAATGCCAAACAACGCCGTACGAATACCCTAATCCAATCTGCATCATATGCATAAGCAGATAAATACTAGTTAGCTGCCGCACACTACGCCTTGACGAATGCCAAACTACCGCAACACGAATACTAACTAGTACTTATCTGAAATGACGGAGGGCTACGACAGGTTTTTCTGAAAACCTATTGCGTAATGAACTTGAAATCGTTGTAGAATCAAATGATTTTTTGAAATGGAGTGTCTTTGAGACTTTTCTAGTTTTGCTAAAGGAGTCACTCCCGGTGAAGGGATCGTCGGTCCTTTCCTCGTCGATTGAGGTGCGGGATATATCACATATATCACTGTGCAAAGCAAAAACTCTTAAAAGCAATCAAAAGACAAACCGAGTGTGTAGCATCTGCCAGTTATTGCTAAAGGAGTCACTCCCGGTGAAGGGATCTCGGTCCTTTCCTCATCGAATAAGGTGCAGGATATATCATATATGCCGCTGTGCAAAGCAAGAACTGTAGCTACCTGTTTTATTTTGAAATTCGATTCCACAACATCTTAGGTTTCTTTTACTTTCATTAATCATATTAATGAAGTCCCATCATGTAGGTCACCTAAACATCACAGATAAATACGACGTACACTTATGCCATCCGCATTCGCCTCGATGTCCCCTCGTGCACCGTTAGGTTTGGAAACTAACGGCAGAGCAGGGCAGGGCTAGCGCGGGTGTAAAACATAAGTAACGTCTATATAATATATCATATATACTGTATCTATCACAGAACATCACATGATCACATCACAGATATCGCAGCAGAAGAATCATATGAAATATTGGATATACTAGGACGTCCGTGTTTTCAATATGAGCCAGTATAAAACACGGATTCCACGGTCGTGATGAATAGCCAAACCCACACCCTAGACCCCTACGAGAGCGGCAAGCAACCCTACCAATTCTAGAGTTAGGAGACCCGGAATCGACTCCTCGAGTTGGTCTCCCACTGGACTCCAGAACCCGGTTACTTGTGCTCCCCTCCTTGGGTCTAACCTAGTGCGGAAAAGTAAATAATATACAAAGGGTGACAACTTCCGCAACCTGGAAGTGCCCTAATAAAAGAATATTACATACAAGTTTTTACATGAATGAAAATGAAAAACACTCATCTCACATAAAACCCCCCGGCTATTCAAACACGACGATCCAATATAACATATCCAGCAACACATAACCTCACATGTCATCAACGTAAGTAAATATGTCCATCCCAATTGTCGTTGACATATAGCAACGAAACCGGCGATATCACATATTACACTTACGGTCACAGAAAAGAAAGTGTAAAACTACAACAGTTGGAATCCGCAACCACCTCAGACATCGCATGCCTGACCAAATGAATTACTTAGACATCGCATGCCTAACAATTATAAACCCCGCATTTTAGTCTCATTATCGAAAACACTTTTCAATATCAAGTCGGGCAATTCAATAAGATTCCCGACAATTTGATCGAATACTCGTCAAAAACTTCAGTAGGCGGCCGCACCCCCGACGCCGTCGACGAAGTGCACCAAGGCGGAACACCTCTGCCGCGAGCACCCGAACGGATGCTTTCGGCGACGGGGTTCTCCTACAGTCACTTGGTCGGGGCTATGGGATGTAGCTATCTATTAAGTTTATCCGGCGAGTATCCGCGTACGCTACGTGATTGCGACGGACTTTTGATCGCATCAAAATTCCGCGGCAACCGATCAAGTGAGACTAAAGTGCTACGTTTATAACATTCATTCAGTTATCACATAACTCCTTGTGAATTCCAATTATTGTATCCCATTCCAGATAAGCAGAAAATGTTAAACTTTCCGATCGAACAATCGAACACCCAAGTTTTCCAAAACAGATCAACACATGAAACAAGTTTAAAACATCCACTTCGTGCCTCAGTACCAACGGTCCAGCCGTAGAAGGGTCAAGCCAACGCCTCACATGTGGCACGCTGTACTGCCCCAAACCCTAAGGTTCAAAGGGTAGTTCAAGACGGTCACATAATCGAGTTAAGGTTTGTTGTCTTCTAGAGGGTCCATCGAGTTACTTGCACTACTTAGAACGTCTTTAAACTATGGAAAAATCCAACACTTGGAAATTTCCCGACAGTGGAAAAATTGGGTATTTATATCCGGTCGAACTTTTTAACATATTCTAAAAATTATCCGGAAAGACACATAGACAAAGTTTGACAATCCGATCGAATGTACGAACTCCCAATACAACACAAAATACTCAACTCTTGATTTCAGATTAAAAATTCCCAGGAAAACCAGCACTGAAAAATAGGAGTTACTGTGCAAAAATCAATGGGAGATAAGACAAAAGGGACGCGGAACAGCCGCATTAGCACGCTAATGCCGCGGTTCCGCCGCACTTTAGAAAGATCATTAGGTAATTTTTGCATCGTAATTCTTAGAATTTCTTGCTGAATTTTCTGCATATTTTTAATCTGGAAAAAACCCAATTTTTGGAAAAAGTCCAGAGAGCAAATTAGGGTTTGGGTTTCGGTTCGATCGGACTTCTAACATCGTCTACGCTTCGCCTAAGGCTCTAGCTAGGCTCTGATACCACTGTAGGGTTCCTAGACACACACTAGAGGTCTCACAAGGCATCAACCATGCCAATTTCAAAAATTACGGTGCCGAGAAACCCTAGACTACGGATCGTTGGCTAGAATTCTAGGCGAAACAAGCAACTAGCTAACAAATTAACTAAAGGAATAGAAATACAACCTTTGTAGATCCGGTCCTCCACCTCCATAGCTCCGCAATGAAGTCTCCTCGCTGTCCAAATCGAAATCCGGGCTCTAGCGTCGGCTTCATCGGAGAAATGGGCGGGTAAGGTCGTCGGCTTCGTGCCGAAGATGATCTACGTCGAGGCATCACAAGATCAAGCTCTCACTTCACCAAGTCATGAAACTTGTGAAGAAAACACACTCTACTACTTGGCAAGAGGTAGAGGATGAAGAAATAGGAAGTGGGTTCACTTTAGAATTGGATTTCTCACTCTTTTTCATCAATCACCATTGATGAAGTCAAGCTTCTTTATCTTAAAGAAGAAGAAGAAGAAGAAGATGATATATTATGATAAGTATATAGAAAAAGGATAAATGATATGAATACTTATCATAACCTTACCTTAGTTAAGTCTAGAGAATAGAACATGGTTTGTTTAAATGGTTAGGGTTAAGCATGAAGACAAAATGGTTACAAAGTCAAACCTTCATGAAGATTCAACTAGAAACAAAGTTAGCCACCATTTTCTCTTTATGCTTTTCATTTTCCAAAAAGAATAAATAAATAAATAAATGAATAAGAAAATGAAAACCCTAACCAATCTACAACCATGGTTTAATCTTCACACAAACCCTAGTGAGCATGTATCATCAAACATGATACAAACTTGTGTACAAAAGTATATCACATATACAATGTGCACAATCCAAGTGAGAAAACCATTTAAAAGTGAACCGATACTAGTTAATGCAAAGTAATATAAAAAATATATAATTATACATTAAATCATTAAATCAACACTTGATTTAATGATCCGGTCATATCGCATATAACCGACTAGTATCCTATGTATCGGCTTATCGAATCAATACTTGATTCGATAACTAGATTATATCGCATACAACCATTCGATACATTCATCGCGAGAATAGAATACAGTATCACATACACGCATTATTCTCGGTCCCGCACATATCTCATATGCGCTCCTATTTCGTTTTGCTTGAGCCAGGAAACCTCTGTGTAGGACTCTAAAGACTCGTCAATACGCCGGTAGCAGATGATGATCATATCAAGCATCCACAAGCCGCAAGCGGTCTGCTAAACGTAACGGCCACCCGGGTATTGAGTGATCAGAAGATCGACGAGCAAGCCCGCTCACACTCCAGTGAATCCAACCAGTAACACTTACCGTACAGTCCGGTCTCGTCGTCTGATATGTCGCATATCTTGCCTAGGGGTGGTAAACGTCAGACCCCAATAGCTCGATAAGTCGTGTCGATATGAGGTCTATAACAATTTGAGAAACTACTGGTAACACTTACCAGTATATCTCAGCAACCCTGGCCAGGAATTTCCGGTTATATCCAATCGAATACAGCGCAACATCAACTCCCTATACCGGTAGAGACGAATCCCCTCCTATCGCTCATTGCCTCCATGTGATTCGAGACTGTACCCAAAAACCACCGTTTTGCACGCCCTCTTGGACGTGGTAAGATGGAAATCAAAGCACAGTGGGAACCACACAAGACTCTATGACAATCTCGGGTCAACAGACTACTCTATACCAGTGTCACCAGAGAACTGCCATCTGACGTAAGGTATAATACCATCTGGGAGTTCTCGGCGAGTCCGTCCAGTGTACCCAGTCTCCACTGAGCACCCGTATATCATCTCCGATGTCAAACACCAATGGATATGGGATCATCCATCGCCCATCTGTATGGGTCGAGAAGGTATACGCTAGTCTACTCTGGTATATCGATGCCCCGTCTCGATACACCCACGACTAGGGACTTTGAAGGATGTACTTATAAACTACCATGTCTCCACTACTATGATCCGCATCATAGTCCAGGTAGTCAAGTACACATCCTAAGGGCTTTACCAACATTTAACAGAGAGACAATCAGTATACACGTTAAGGTAAAGAGTAACCAGATAGCATACTATCATGTCGAGCAAGAAAGTCCTCCCTATACATGTCCCAGCATCCACTACAATATACATCCAATGTACAGTAATGGCCTCTAGGGTATACATATAACTAACAGTGATGTCTAAGGAATTCATTTGGTTAGGCATGCGATGTCTAAGGTGGATGCGGATTCCAACTGTTGTAGTTTTTCACTTTCTTTTCTGCGACCGTAAGTGTAATATGTGGTGTATCGCCGGTTTCGTTGCTATATGTCAACGACAATTGGGATATGCATATTTACTTACTTTGATGACATGTGATGTTATGTGTTGCTGTGATATGTTATATTGGATCGTCGTTTTTGAATTGCCGAGGGTTTTATGTGAGATTAGAGTTTTTCATTTTCATTCATGTAAAATTCATTGTATGTAATATTCTTTTATTGGGGCACTTCCGGGTTGAGGATGATGTCACCATTGTATATTATTTACTTTTCCGCATTAGGATAGACCCAAGGTGGGTAGCACAAGTAACCGGGTTCTAGGGTCCAGTAGGAGACCATCTCGAGGAGTCGAGACCGGGTCTCCTAACTCTAGAATTGGTAGGGTTGCTTGCTGCTCTCATAGGGTTCTAGGGGTGTGGGATTGGCTATTCATCACGACCGTGGAATCCGTGTTTTATACAGGCTTAATTTAAAACACGAAAATCCTAGTATATCCAATATTTCATATGTTGTTCTTCTGCTGTGGTATCTGTGATGTGATCATTTTATATGTTGAGATGGATATATGATATAGTATATGTGATATATTATATAGACGTTGTTTATGTTTTACACCCGCGCTAGCACTACCCCGCTCTGCCGTTAGTTACCTAACCTGACGGTGCACGAGGGGACGTCGAGGCGAATGCGAATGGCATAAGCGTACGTTGTATTTATCTGTGATGTTTAGGTAACTTAAAATGATGGGACTTCATTAATGAGATTAATGAAATAAAAGAAACCTAAAGATGTTGTAGAATCGAATTTTCAAAAACAGGTAGCTCTAGTTGTTGTTTTGCATAGCGGTGTTCCTTGTAGAACATCCAGCACCTTATTCGATAAGGAAAGAGCCGAGATCCCTTCACTGGGAGTGACCTCTTTAGAAATAACTGGCAGATGCTACAACCCTCGGTTTGTCTTTTGATTGCTTCTATATTTTTTGCTTTGCAAAGTGGTATTTGTGAATTATCCCGCACCTTATTCGATAAGGAAAGAGCCGACGATCCCTTCACTGGGAGTGACCTCTTTTGCAAAACTAGCAAAGGCCTCAAAAACACTCCATTTAAATCATTAGATTCTACGACGAGATCAAGTTCAATACGCAAAAGGTTTTATTAAAAACCTATCATAGCCCTCCGTTATTTCAAATAATTACTAGTTAGTATTCGTGCTACGTTTGTTGACTATGTTAAGGCATAGTGTGCGGTAGCTGATTAGTGCTTATCTGTATAAGCATATGATGCGATTGGATTAGGGTTGTTGTGCGACACTGTTGACTATGTTAAGGGTCGTGCGGGTGGGTTTAATTCAATCGGGAAATGGCGGGTTGAACTTGACTAGCACTTATGATTTGTTGATTATGTCAAGGTCATATAGCTGCAAGGGGTAAAACATTATTGGGAATTTCAAGTGTTGAAATTTGCAATGAGATTGCATACCTCCTATGAGATAGTTGGATCCCGATACCCACTGCGGGTAAGAGTTACTCCTGGGAGAGTTTTACACATTACAATTAGCCGATAAAGTAGGTGACTAGAAAGGTTTCAACGGGGTTACACCCCTGGGAAAATGAGTTTTATTTTAATTAGGTCTATGCGAAAGCACGGGGAACCTCCCTCAAAGTACCGGCACTGGTCTGGCTGAAAGATTGGTGAACTTGTAGGGTGTAATTAATCCCGGCAAGTCATTCCTTTTAGGGTTTGAAGGAAGATTTGACTAAAACAGTGTGAGCCGTCCAGATTAGATATATTGATAACCAATCTAATCTTGCAAGAGCATACGCTGAGTGTTTTCTTCTCTCTCTCTCCAGGTAGCAACCATGTCACGCCTTAATCAAGATAATAATACGGATGTATTGACCGAACCATCTTGTTATACTGCGCTAAGGAACGTTGGTCGCGCTCCAACTTATAATTGTTATAAGACCGAGGAGGAAATAGGGAATTACCAGAATTCCCGTGCCGCCCAAATGAAGAAAGTGCATGATGATGCATCATCTTCGGGTGTGTTCATTACAGAGAACTGTTTTCTCAGTATCCTTTACGTCCTGGGTATGAGATACCGGATCAGGATCCTACATATGTAATCCGTTACATGGTCTACAGAAAGGTAGAGAATTGATAACTGGTGATAAGTTTCAAGAGTTGAAAACGGTGCAAGGGTTGCAGCCAAGTCTGTTGGCAGTTATCACCTTGTATTACCAAATACATTGATTCTGAACGAATGTTATTAGATACTGAACCTGATATACAACATCATATCAGTCTCCTTATTAGTAAAGAAGGATATAATTTTGTATTATTGGATAATGTTTTGAACATTTCTTATATCAAGAGTTGATCGGTTAAGGCACGTTATCTAAAAACATATACGTTCTAAATCAAATTATAGTTCTTAACGTACAAACACACACAAGAGGAAGAGTTCAGAAATGAACGAATCCTTCTTGAGGCATTGTAAACTAGGTCATATCAATGCGACCCAACTAGCTAAGTTACGTAGAGATGCATATTTAAATTAGTTTGAATTTACATCTTGTGAAACTTACCAGTCATGTCACAAAGATAAGATGATCATAGCTCCGTTTATTGGAAACAGAGAAAGAGTTAGTGAACTCTTGGGATTAATACATGATGATGTATGTAGGTCCCCTGTCTACACATGCCAGGATTGATTCTTTGTACTTCAATACATTCATTGATGATTTCTCAAGATTCACACATGTGTTCCTGTTGAAACTCAAGTCTGAACCTTTTGAGATTTTCACAGAATATAAGTTAGAAGTAGAGAACCAAAATGGGTATAAGTATTATGTCCTATGATGAGATCAGGGAGGAGAATACTTGAGCATGGAATTCCTGGACTATTCTAAAGGAGAATGAGATTCCCTCTCGGCATTACTCCTCTGTATACACCACAGCACGTCGGTGTATCAAAGCGGACCAATCGCACCCTATGAGATATGGTGTGCTCTATGATGAGTACTACTGACTTGCCTATTTCCTTTTGGGGTTATGCAATTGAGAAGCTGCATACCTATTCAATAGGGTTCCAATCAAATCAGGTTCCTACCACTCCATATGTGATATGGTATGGGAAGAGCCCATCTCTTAAGAATGTTAGGATTTGGTGTTGTCCGGCCTATGTCTAAAAGTAAAATCCGGACAAGCTCGAGACAAGGTCAGTTTTGTGGAAGTTTGTTGGATATCCCAAGCATTTGCAAAGGAATATCTTCTACCACGCTGAGGTGCAAAAGGTGTTTTGTTTCTCAGCATGCCACCTTTGAGAAAGGGAATTTCTTGTGATGAAATTTATGGTCATGAGGTATAACTGGAAGGAGTTCCAGCTATATAAACTGCAGCTGATGATTTGGTAGAACCAAAGGATTCAATAGTTCCCAACGAACTTCAGCCTGTCCGCCGATCTGGTAGGGTTCCTCATCCGCCTGAGAGATACTTTGGTTTCTTTATGACAGTAGGAGCGAGGATTTCATCATGAGATGATGACCCAACTAGTTTCGAGCTGGCCATCAAGAGTGTTGACTCTGTGAGAATGGCTGGATGCTATACGATCTGATATGGAATCCATATACACCAACAAAGTATGGACTTTGGTTGCTTTATCTGAAGGGTTAAATCACCATCAGAAGCAAGTATATCTTGAGAAGATTACTTGGTGTACATGGAAAAGTTGAGACTTTCAAAGCTATGACTAGTTGTAAAAGGTTCTCGTCATCGACCAGGTGTGGATAATGATGAAACCTTTTCTAGTGTCTATGCTTAAGTCCATCCAGATCCTACTTGCCACTTCTACATACCATGACTACGATATCTGGCGGTTGGGTGTCATGACTGCTGTTCTAAATAATGATTTAGAAGAGAGCGTCTATTAGTACACAGCCAGAGGGCTTCATAGACAGTGGGAGCAGCGAAAACGTGTGCAAGTTGCTTTATGAGTTAAAGCAGGCATTGCGGAGTTGGAACATCTGTTTTGATGTGGTTGTCAAAGAGTTTGACTTCATCAAAATGGTAGATGAACCATGTATATACAAAAAAAAGGTAGTAGGGAGTATGGTGATGATCCTCGTATTGTACGTGGATGACATACTCTTGATAGGAAAGGAGTTTCCTATGCTACGCTCGATCAATCTCCTATTATCACAAGGATTCTCCATATAGGATCAAGGTGATACCTCCTAAATCCTAGGTGTTGGATCTATGAGATAGATCTAAGTTGATGTTAGGATTCTCACTAGGTGTAGTGAGATGGTGTCAATCGATCCTGGGGAGAATCACTGGATAGGATCCAGGGTGGTAAGAACGACTGAATGTCAGTCACAGGCATTGTCTTTACCCTCAGTGGAGGGACGGTATGTTGGAAGAGTTCCAAGCTAGATACCGTGGCATAATAAACGATAAAGGCTGGATGTATTGCTACCTACGATACTACCAAAGAGGAAGTCTGGATATATATATATAGTCCATGAGATGAACTGCGTTCCTACCATTGTGTGACAATGGAGTTGTGGATTTGGACTAGGAACCCCCGTCCCATCAGAGATCCAGACATATTCTTAGGCAGTATCACCTGATGATGGAGATGGTTGATCTCCAGGGAGATTGAGGTTAGGAGAGTAGACACAGAGGACAACAACGCGGATCCACTCACAAAGGCCTATTGTAAGTCTACGGTAGCGCCCCGGCCGTCTAACAGACGCCAAACGCGGAACAAAAACTTTTAACTAGCGATATCCTATACTATAACCCAGATCTGTCATTATTGCTAAACTAAAAAACTGTAAAGAGGGTAGAAAGGTTATACCGAACGATCCGAGTCCTTCGTTCTTTAACCATCATCCCACGCTCCGTTGCGGCTTCTCCGATCACGTCGATCTCCGAAGTGCTCGTCCAGGTGGCACCACGTCAACGATTCTTTAAACGGGCTCCCGCCTCTGACCCGAGGCAACTCGGTCGTCAAGTTTGCTAAAAGAGACGACCAAGAATGATGTAGAGAATGAGTAGAATACTTTATCTCGTTACGTCCAAAGCTATAGACGAACGGTTAATGAAGTTTCCTTTTGGATCGATATGAAAATGAGATATGAATATGTTAATTTCCATACATCCAAAACTCTATCTTTTTTCCAACAACCATGATCATTTCCAAATGAAGTGGACGGCCAATATATATGAAGAGGGAGGTGAGGGTAGGAGCAAAGAGGGTGACCACAAGGATAAATATTAAGAGGAAATATCCTAAGGTTAACAAGAATCATTAAAGCTAAAGCATGAGTCATATAAACCTAGTCATCATGCATTAATTGAATCATTTAATGCAACCAGGAGTCACTAATCCTAGTCACCACCTTCTAGATGCTTCTAGAACCTTCCACACTCATCTCAAGAAAAGATAAATCTTATTTAACCAAATGTTAAATACGGGCGATAGAAAACCGGAAACTGGCAACTTCCAAAAGTAATCCTGAAACGAATTTCAGGACAACTCCGTAACTGTATAAAAATACCCGTATTTGTATTACGACCGAATACAAATGCAATTGAGACAAAGATATTATATCTACTCAATATAATACTCGGATCCGGCTTAAACCAAAGCCCACCAGTATTATCTGCCCGAAATATGACACGTGCGTAAACGCCCGTGCATTTTCCGAACACTGCCATAAAACCATACGGCCTCTACAACGTTTCGCCCGAACTTGGGAAACTGTCTGTGGGGGACTCTAATGACTCGTCAGTACCCTGGCAGTGGGTTTAACCACAAGCCGTCAACGGCACAAGCTGTGCGTAACGGCTGCCCATGGACTGACCTCAAGGGAGGCCGATGAGCGAACTCATCCGGAAACCCTACTGAGCCTAACAGTAACAATGTATATACAGTTTGGTCTGTTCGTCTATGAGTATCGCATATCTGCCTAGGGGGCTAGTAACGTCAGACCCCCAATTACAGTATAAGTCGTGTCGGATTGTAGCCTAAAAACACCCTGAGATACTACTGGAGTACCTACCAGTAAACCTCCTGCCACGGCCATGGGCTTTGTGTAATGGCTCTCCTAGACACAGCACGATCTCACCCCTAATACCGGGAGAGACGAATCCCCTGTCGATCCGCTCATATACCTCCATGTGGCTCGGGACTGTACCCAAAAACTACCTGTTTGCACGATTCCTTTGAGCCGTGGTAGGGTAGAAATCAAAGCACAGTGGGAACTCACACGAGACAAATGACGACCTCAGGTCGATGAACTAACCTGTACATATGTCACCAGGGAACTGCCATCTGACGATATTTATAATACCAACTAGCAGGTTCCCGGCGAGTCCTGTCCGGTGTACTCATAACCCAATGAGCACCTGTATACATCTTAGGTGATCCAACTGATACCAGTGGCTTGTGAGACCGGCCACCGCCCCTCGTTGGGGTCTCGACTGTATATACACTAGTCTACTCCGGAGTATCGATGCCCTGTCTCGAAACTCCCACGACTAGTGACCACTATTTAGGATATGCTTATAAACCACCCAACTCTTACGTATATGATCGCCATCATACTGTTGGTAGTAAAGCAAGATCCTAAGGGCTCTATCAAAGTGTAACATGTAATCAGTCACCTGAATATGTACACGACTGATAAAGGCAAACCAGATAGCATACTATCATATCGAGTAAGACTGTCCTACCGGTATAGGTCCTCCGCAATCATTGCAATCACGTACATGCGATCCAATAATTGACTCTGAGGGCACTATCTCCAACAATCTCCCACTTGCACTTAAGTCTAATTATTGCGATGTCGACTACTCACAGCCCGTGTGAAAACCGAGCATCCAACTCCTCTACTAATCGGTTTCACAAAGCCCGTTTGTAAAACTATTGTGTTCGAGAAATAGCCTCAGTGAGTGGATCCGCCTAGATGTTTCTTTCTATGTCTCTCTTCATCTCAAGTTCGCGGAGAAAGCCATCCCCCGAATTGAGTAATACCTGTCTTAGAATATTTCTGGATATCAGATGGGACCTAGTTCATAAATGAACTCTAAATCCAAACTTCATAGACTGTAACGATCACTGAACCTAATCAGTATCCGGCACCATGCCTCCCACAGTATCCTCTTGGACCACCTGTCCAAAATACTGTCTCTCGTCAGAGGAAAAACTATAACTCTAACAATCACTTTGTCAACCATGTCACCTTTGAAGCCCGGAATGATAATCGTCTCCCGAAGGAGGCTGCCGTCATCAAACCCGTAGAACATGCACTTATGTTCTAAAACTGCTTCCTTATGTTTCTCCAGGATTGGATTAATACAAGCTTATCGCATCTAGTGCAAAAACAACATTTGGTGTGGTACTTTACATCTCATGATTGACTCGATAGCCTAAGCAAGTGATCTGCCAATCATGCACATCCCTCCCCCCTTTAGTCTTTAAGACACCTTTAGAGAGGGTGACTCCATCACCTGCAGGTACACCACCATGCCAGGAGTCATCTATTCTAAAAACCATTAGAATACTGTCAATGTACCCACATTGGGAAACTACCCAAATCCAGATCTAAAACCATAGATCTAGAAACCAGAATGTCTGATATTATATCCATATACTCTCTGGAGAAATAACTGTGTGACGACCACAGTACAACCGATCGTAGTATAGGAATTTTACTTCCTACTCTGTGTATGTCATCCAAATACCATGACATCACACCGTACCTTCTTAAAAGATCCATCCCCTATTCTGATGAAGTCAAACCCATGACTGTCACATCAAAAATGGATGATCTATCTCCGCTATATTTGCTCTAGTCTATAAATAGACATAAGCTACTTGCCCACTATGCTTCTGCTGCTCCCACTGACCACAACAACCCTCTGGCAAAATAATATATGCGTGCACTTCTAAAGCTAGTTTAGAACGACGCTATACTTAACCTCCTGCCGGGTCTCATAGTCTGGAACAACAGTAGTGTCAAGTCTGGGTAAACAAGAACCTCCCTGTCACCGTCCTTGAGGCTACCGGAGTACCTCTCGGGTGACTGAGTTTACCCACCATATCCGCGATGGAATGTCAAACCTGATTGAATATATAGGTCCTATTAAATTTTCCATAATCATTTGCGGTTCTGGAATCAGTTCCAGTTCTACCATACTCCCACTACTGTTTTCTGAAAAAATACATTTTTTCTAAAACTGTGGCGAGTCGAGAACAATATCACTATTGATCTTCCAAATGGTAGAAAATCAACCCTCGTCATAGCCAGGGTCAACCCACAAACAACCATTACAGAAACGTGCCATGAGTTATCCAGAGTCTGGTTTTAAGCATAAGCTGGACAACTCCCCGTACCTTAACATCGTTAAGGTATGAACCATTCTATATCCAATATAGAAACTTTGGCACGGATTTAATTGGAACCAGATTCTAATCAAGCAGCTGTCTCCAGTGCATATCAACTTAATAGAAAAGAGGCTAATCAGTATTACTCAACTTAGGAATCCATCCAATTATGAGTAACTTGAAAGAGAAACAAGTTTCTCAAAACCATTACTATAATCTGAATACCAATCACAAGAATCTACATCTTCGATCTCTTTGAAGAATCCCGATACTTGTGACACTTGGTTCTCTACTTTATTCTTATACCCACAACTTCTCAAAACTTAGACCTTGTATTTCTACGAAACACTTGTCTAAAAACTAGAGAAGTCATAAGTAAACAGAACATAGTACGTGGACCTACCCCTTTGTCCTGATGGAAACTTGGACAACATACAATACTCTGTATAAGTCCGCTGAGTTGAATAACTTAAAACCTGTGCGTCGTAGGTGGAAAACTGTATCCAGGCGATTTCCTCAAATATCACTAATTACAACGAATTCCGATATAATGAGGATAATCACCTAATTCCCAATAACTTACTCCCACTCATCATCTATAAAACCATACAGATATGAGAATCATACCTGATAAATACATACCCTGGAATAAGTGTCTAATCGGGAAAACAGTTTTGTTTTAACAATGCACTGAAACATGAAAATGTTTCGTAGGGGTAACCTGGTATTCTTAGTAATGCCTCTTCCATAAACCAATTCATGACTATAACCGTATATTTCTTTGCCTTCTCTCCAAATCCCTTTATTTGTCTTTAGTCGTTACCTTCTGCACACCATCGTTAGTCTAAATGGTTTTATTCCTTCTCTACCGTTCGGCACCAGCCTATGGTTTGGAAGAAGACTATCCAGTAAGCATAATAGGTGTACCCTCCTAAACCAAGAAGTACTCGTAACCTGAGAGAAGGTGATGATAAGAGACAACTGAATAATACCTTATT
The DNA here is from genome assembly GCA_030015575.1 of Agapanthus africanus. Classification (NCBI taxonomy): domain Eukaryota; kingdom Viridiplantae; phylum Streptophyta; class Magnoliopsida; order Asparagales; family Amaryllidaceae; genus Agapanthus; species Agapanthus africanus. Next base: position 296,708,403 of record JASDDO010000031.1, read on the forward strand.
CTTTTAAAGGTGAAATAGGAGCGGCGATGAAGTACGCGGTTTGGTCGTGAATGATATCAGTCGCAATTTACTTTTCCATCTTTCTAATCCATTTATTTTGTCTTTACATATTAACTTCTGTACACCCTACTTAGGCTAATTGGTTTTCTTCATTCCCTACCTTTCGGCACCTGCCTATGGGTTGGAAGAAGACTATCCAATAAGCGTAATAGGTGTACTCTCCTAAACCAAGGAGCCCTCGCAACCTGAGAGAAGGTGATAATAAAAGACAACTGAAAAAACCAATTCTATTTCTCCTGAACCTGGATCCATCCTCGTAGAAGTCCTTTCGAGTTCGTATATAACCATACGATGGATCTATCAAATGGAAGTGGATGTCCGTAGTAATACGGGGTGTTCTGAGAAATGCAAAGGGTAAAAGAAGGAGCGACAATGACTTATGCAACTCGGACAATCAAAAAGCCAGTATTTTAAGAAGGTTCGGTCAACTTGGTCACTGAGTCATAGTCTAGGGTCGGTCAAAGGTCGCTGCCAAAGAGAGAGAGAAAAGAAACACTCTGCGTGCACTCTAACCTAGATCAGAATAGTTATCACTTTATCTAATCCGGAAACCTCCCACTGTACTGTCAAATTCTCCTCCAAACGTGAAAGAAGAATCGATCGGGATCACCCGAAGAGTAAACCAACTCATCAGTGGGAATCAGGATCCAACTCTCATCGCATGATAACGTGACGGAATCCACTCACGTTATCACACTCCAGAAGGTATGCGCATACTTGGCAAGTTTCAGTTTCTTTAGAAACTCCCGATATGATTTTTGCCCCATGCTCTTATGACCTTGACTTTGGCCAAAATGCCATAAGTCGCATGCCAAGTTCTACCCATCATTATCTAGTCAATTTGAACCCACCCGCACATGCCTCTGACTTTGGCCAATCGGCAGAACGACTTTCCCAAACTAACTTATCTATCTATGCAACAAATGAATACCCAGCAGCTACCAAACACTATGCCTTAACTTTGGCTAAAATGCTTAGCTTGAATACTACTGAATACCCAAAAGAAATGACGGAGGGCTACGGCTGGTTTTTGGGAAAAAACCTTTAACGTAACGAACTTGATATCGCTGAAGGAACCTGATAGCTTTTTATAAAATATAGTGGCGAAAACATTTGCTAAAAAGGTCACCCCGGTGAAGGGATCTCGGCTTTTTCCTCATGGAATGAGGTGCAGGATATTCCAACTGAATACCGCGATGCAAAGCAACATGTAATCGACTATAGTGAAGTTATTACCCTGACTCAAACTTCTGCCCAAGGGGTCAGTCCCGGTGAAGGGATATCGGCCCTTGCCCCGTCGAATGAGGTGCAGGATATTCCAACCGAATATCACTATGCATAACAAAAGGAAACGTCTTTGTAATAACACCTTTTAAATTGTTCCAACAACTGCCAAACAGGTTTGTTTTCCTTTGCATTGATCCGAATCAACGCAGTCCCATCAATCAATCACACCAGAAAAGAACGAAAATAAAATGTACGTATATGTCATCCGCATTCGTCACTGGGTCCCGTCATCACCCGTTAGGTTACTTAACTAACGACAAAGCGGGGACTGGACTAGCGCGGGTGTAAAACATATACAACATCTAATAGTATATATACCAATATACAATAATCGCTCCAGGCGTAATAATATGCAACATTACAGAAAAGTAATAAGCATCACAGAACAATACAGATAATCTGGGATCCCCGAGTTTCACAGAGCCGCTGCTGAAACCCGACGTTCCCCTGGTCGTGTGGATAGCCTGTGCAATGAAACCTAGACCCCTACGGGTGCGGCAAGTTACCCGCCAAAACCTGAAGCGAGGCAGCCCCCTACAGCAAAGTGAATGGACCACCCTGCACTTCACAGAATCCGGTAGCTTGAGCACCCCTCCTTGGTTCAACCTGTACCCCCTACGGGTGTGGCGAATAGTCTGCGAATTCCAGAGTGAGGCCCTTCTGCCTCTCAAAGCCATAAGATGCGGACCCGTTGCCCTCCAGAACCAGGCTATTCGTGCACTCCGTCGCAGGGTAAAACCTAGTACATAAATGAAAAATATATACAACGGGAACATCGACCTCAACCCGATCGTGTCCCAAACGAATATTATACAACAGGCAGTGAAGGCAGTCCACATGTTGGACGCTCACCCTGCAATATCAAATATACAAATAAATCCAAACTGCACTACCATTGCACACTGCTATCCACCACGAAAAATCCGCAACATCACAGCACAACACAGAACATCAATGCGAATGTCACGCTCGCAAACCCGTCTAAAAGAACTATAGCAATCAGACGCGGTTTACCGATCAAATGACATTCACGGTCGGAGATATAATGTAAGTACTGTAAACTAACATGTTTAAATTTTGATCGACTAAATATCAGGAAGTGGGCCCCACGTACATCTGATGTACAGTAACAAAATCTAGGCCCAAAAGATATATACTAAAAACCACAATTTACCAAGTTAAGCACACTGAAGCAATTTGGACCACTGATCCAATATACTGGCCGCGGATCCGCGGCGGTATAGTACGATCACGTGACCGAATTTTTAGGGTATGCTTAAAAAACCCTGCTAAATTTTCTGGGATCATCAAAATAATTTTTAAACCAGATTTAAAATCGACAGAAACATTGAACAGAAAAATTGTAGTTTTTGATATTCGGTCTGATCGATGTTTTAAACGCGTTAGCACAAGTTAGTAAAGCAAAATGGTGAGGCTCTGATACCACTGTAAGTCTACGGTAGCGCCCCGGCCGTCTAACAGACGCCAAACGCGGAACAAAAACTTTTAACTGGCGCTATCGTATACTATAACCCGGATCTGCCATTATTGCTAAACTAACAAACTGTAAAGAGGGTAGAAAGGTTATACCGAACGATCCGAGTCCTTCGTTCTTTAACCATCACGCCACGCTCGGTTGTGGCTGCTCCGATCACGTCGATCTCCGATCTGCTCGTCCAGGTGGCACCACGTCAATGGTTCTTTAAACGGGCTCCCGCCTCTGACCAGAGGCAACTCGGTCGTCAAGTTTGCTAAAAGAGACGACCAAGAATGATGTAGAGAATGAGTAGAATACTTTGTCTCGTTACGTCCAAAGCTATGGACGAACGGTTAATGAAGTTGCATTTTGGATCGATATGAAAATGAGATATGAATATGTTAATTTCCATACATCCAAAACTCTATCTTTTTTCCAACAACCATGATCATTTCCAAATGAAGTAGCCGGCCAATATATATGAAGAGGGAGGTGAGGGTAGGAGAAAAGAGGGTGACCACAAGGATAAATATCAAGAGGAAATATCCTAAGGTTAACAAGAATCATAAAAGTTAAAGCATGAGTCATATAAACCTAGTCATCATGCATTAATTGAGTCATTAAATGCAACCATGAGTCACTAATCCTAGTCACCACCTTCTAGATGCTTCTAGAACCTTCCACACCCATATCAAGAAAAGATAAATCCGTATTTAACCAAATGTTAAATACGGGCTATAGAAAACTGGAAACTGGCAACTTCCAAAAGCGATCCAGAAACGAATTTCAGGACAACCCCGTAACTGTATAAAAATACCCGCATTTGTATTACGACCGAATACAAATGCAACTGAGACAAAGATATTATATCTACTCAATATAATACTCGGATCCGGCTTAAACCAAAGCCCACAAGTATTATCTGCCCGAAATATGACACGTGCGTAAACGCACGTGCATTTTCCGAACCCTGCAATAAAACCATACGGCCTCTACAACGTTTCGCCCGAACTTGGGAAACTGTCTGTAGGGGACTCTAATGACTTGTCAGTACCCTGGCAGTGGGTTTAACCACAAGCCGTCAGCGGCACTAGCTGTGCGTAACGACTGCCCATGGACTGACCTCAAGGGAGGCCGATGAGTGAACTCATCCGGAAACCCTACTGAGCCCAACAGTGACAATGTATATACAGTCCGGTCCGTTCGTCTATGAGTATCGCATATCTTCCTAGGGGGCTACTAACGTCAGACCCCCAATAGCAGTATAAGTCGTGTCGGAGTGTAGCCTAAAAATACCCTGAGATACTACTGGAGTACCTACCAGCTAATCTCCTGCCACGGCCGTGGGCTTTGTGTAATGGCTCTCCTAGACACAGCACGATCTCACCCCCAATACCGGGAGAGACGAATCCCCTACCGATCCGCTCACGTGCCTCCATGTGGCTCGGGACTGTACCCAAAAACTTCCTGTTTGCATGACTCCTTTGAGCCGTGGTAGGGTAGAAATCAAAGCACAGTGGGAACTCACATGAGACAAATGATGATCTCAGGTCGATGAACTAACCTGTACACATGTCACCAGGGAACTGCCATCTGACGATATGTATAATACCAACTAGCAGGTTCCCGGCGAGTCCTATCCGGTGTACTCATAACCCAATGAGCACCTGTATACATCTTAGTTGATCCAACTGACACCAGTGGCTTATGAGACCGGCCAACGCCTCTCGTCGGGGTCTCGACTGTATACACTAGTCTACTCCGGAGTATCGATGTCATGTCTCGAAACTCCCACGACTAGGGCCCACTATTATGGATATGCTTATAATCCACCCAACTCTCATGTATATGATCGCCATCATACTGTTGGTAGTAAAGCAAGATCCTAAGGGTTCTATCAAAGTGTAACATGTAATCAGTCACCTGAATATGTACACGACTGATAAAGGCAAACCAGATAGCATACCATCATCTCGAGTAAGACTGTCCTACCGGTATAGGTCCTCCGCAATCATTGAAATCACGTACTTGCGATCCAATAATTGACTCTGAGGGCATTATCTCCAACACCTATTTCCCAGTAGAGACTTTTATGGGATGGTTGAGTATGAGATACTTCAACCACTGCTGATTGCTGGGAATGAGATACTACAACAGATGGCCCTAGTGCAAGTGGGAGATTGTTAGTGATATGTATGCCTTAGAGGCCATTACTGTACATACAATGTATATTGTAGTTGATGCTTGGACATATATATATGGAGGACTTTCTTGCTCGACATGATAGTATGCTATCTAGTTGAACTTTATCTTAACATGTACTCTGATTGTCTCTATTTTACAAGTTGATAAAGCCCTTAGGATGAGTACTTGACTACCAGGACTGTGATGGAGATCATACTAGTGGGGACTATGTAGTCGCTAAGTACATATTTCAAATGTCCATAGTCGTGGGTGTATCGAGACAGGGCATGGATATACCAGAGTAGACTAGCGTATAGCTTCTCGACCCTTGTAGATGGGCTATGGATGATCACATATCCATTGGTGTTTGACATCAGAGACAGTATACTGGTGCTCAGTGGAGACTGGGTATACTGGACGAACTCGCCGAGAACTCCTAGATGGTATTATACCTCACGTCAGATGGCAGTTCTCTGGTGATACTGGTACAGGTTAGTCTGTAGACCCGGGATCGTCATAGAGTCTTGTGTGATTCCCACTGTGCTTTGATTTCCATCATACCACCTCCAAGAGGGCGAGCAAAACTGTGGCTTTTGGGTACAGTCCCGAATCACATGGAGGCAATGAGCGATAGGAGGGGTTTCGTCTCTTCCGGTATAGGGAGTTGATGTTGCGTTGTGTTCGATTGGCTATAACAGGAAGTCCTTGGCCAAGGAAGATTCAGAGATATACTGGTAAGTGTTATCAGTAGTTTCTTGACCCGTTATGAGCCTCATATCGACACGACTTATCGAGTTACTGGGGTCTGACGTTTACCACCCCTAGACGAGATATGCGACATAGCAGACGAAGAGACCGGACAGTACGGTAGTGTTACTGACTGGATTCGCAGGAGTGTGAGAAGGCTTGCTTGTCGATCTCCTGATCGCACAATACCCGGGTGGACGTTACGTTTTGCAGACCGCTGGCGGCTTTTGGGTGTTTGATATGATCATCACCTACTACCGGCGTATCGATGAGTCTTTAGAGTCCTAGACGGGGGTTTCCTGGCTCAAGCGAAACGGAGTAGGAGCACATATGTGATTTGTGCGGGACCGAGATTGATACAATATGAGATACCGTATTCTATTCTCGCGATTTGTGACATTGATCGGTTGTATGCGATATAGCCGGGTTATCGGATCAAGTGTTGATTCGATAAATTGTTACACATGATATTAACCGGTTATAGCCGGATTATTAAATCAAGAGTTGATTTAATAATTTAATGTATAATTATATATTTGATATATTACATTACATTAACTAGTATTAGCTCACCTATGATTTGTTTTCTCCTTTGTTGTGCATAAGTGTATATGTGATATATATTTGTGTACATATGTTTGTGTCATGCTTGATGATACATACAAGATGGGTGTATGATATTTATACCATGTTTAGGTTAAATTAGGGTTTATTTATTATCTTAAGATTTAACAAAAGAGTTACACTTGGTCAAAGTTTTCAAGCTTGAAGAAGCTTGGAGAAACTTTGACAAAGTCCACTCTTTTGTCATTTCTCTTGATATTCTTTAACCTACCCCTTAACCTCATACCTTGGTCAATTCTCTACATGAGTTAAGCATGATAGCTTAACTCACCCATGTTTACATTATTGAGAGAATTAATTCATATGATGAATTATTCTTTCTTCTTCTTCTTCATCAAGCTCTTTGAAAAGCTTGCTAGCTCTAATGGTGCTATGAGATAAAGTGTAAGAAAATCAATTCTAAAGTGAGCCCACTTTATACTTCATCATCCTCTACTACTTGCCATGTAGTATAGGGTGTTCTCTTCACAAAGTTCATGACCTAGTGAAGGAATAGCTTGAGTTAGTGTCTCCCCGACGTAGATCATCTTCGGCCTCGAAGTCTTCGAAGCAAGCACGTTCGTTTCTTCAACGGAGCCTCTATAGAGTCCGGAGTTTACGATCGCAGCGAAGAGGACTACTACTGTCACGACCCGAAAGAGCACGTGACTGGCACTTGAACCATATGAAGCCTATAGGACTCCATCTGATCCAAGTAAGCCAAAAGCCCAGAAATCTAAAACCATTTTGAAGAAAAAAGGTAAAGAACTGGTTTAAAGAAGTGAAGAAATACAGGTTTGAAATCAAGGTTTTTAAATAACTAAGCCGAATGTGCATTTTAAAAACGGTACAGTCTTTTCTAGAAATTTCGGCAAAGTCTCTTTTGTAAAACTGGCCCCGAATGGGGTAAAACAAGGATATCAATATATGCAAATGATAAAGGCATCCCCAAGCGGGAGCTAGCTCTTCGTCAATCGACGGTCACAACCACGCAAGATAAGATAATATACAACGCCAAGTGGCGAGGATCAAATCCAAAGAAAGCTCAAAAGCAACAAGAAACCGCAATACTACTAAGCGCGACTCTAAGGTCGAAATATACAACACTGAAGTCTAGGTCTGAAAGAATATACAAGTTTTGGTTGATGGACAATTTCTAGATACAATGGAATAAATAAATACAAAGGTGATTCCTGATACGAAAGAATCCACCTACCAAAGCAAATCACCCGCAAGAAGGTAATGTGCCAGAAATGCCGCAATAGAACCTGTACGGCAAAACCTGCAAGAACTGTGGCACAACGGGGGTGAGTTGCCAACTCGTGAATAGAAACATCTACAAGGATAAATCGAATGCAAGACATAATCCTAAGTCAACGATCAGTAAAATATCCACAAGAGTACATCTGAGTGTAATAAGGTGGCAAGGTAACATCTAATCATGTATATAGTGCCAGGTACTCAGGTAACAACATGTCATCAGTGTAAGGTATGTCTGCATGAAGTATCAATGAAGAAATATCAAAAATATCAATACACATATATTAGCGTCCCATACCACTAATATTGGTGTAAGATAAGTGTAAATCCAGTCTGTATATGAACCGTGTCTGTATATATGTGGAACCCGTCCACCTGTCACCCACTGACAGCAAGCATCATGTATGCAATGTGAGGATATAACCAAAATCATGGAAAACTCATCATGAAACCCGTGCCAAACACCGACACGTAAATCGTCATCCGTATGGGGCTCCGTCTGCGGATATCGGCCCTCGGCCCCGGCAGTATGAGTCAACCCATGTCCATCTCTGGGCTCCGTCTGCGGATATCGGCCCGTCGGCCCCGGCAGTATGCCCATCTCTCGGCTCCAGGCGGTATCCCCCGGATATCCGCCGAGCTCAGGTAAAATCACCGGTAGGTACTCGCCCGCCTCCAGGCTCAATCGGCATAACCCATCGATCATCTCGCCGAGGGGAACCATACCGGGCCCACCACGAACCCGCAAACGGTACATCACCTCCTCGAATCGGGTTTCAAGCACACGTCTCAGCACCGAGAAAACGCGTGGTGGACGCACCGAAATATCATATCACGAGGTACCGGGTTTTCATAAAGTGCCTCTTTTCTTAAATAACCCCACGGTCCTCAAAAACCAGAAATCACATGAAAATCCAACATCCAGCAGTAAATCCAATGCGATGTACTATGCAATCAATCCATGATATATGCGACATGTAAAGAGAGTAATCATATCGGAAATCATGCAACATGGAATAGGAATGCGCATATGTCAAAGGAAGCATCATATCACGAATGTAATAGTACTACTGTGTAGTGACATGGCAATTATCGATGATGAAGTGTGTGAGCCGGCAAATAGTGTACGTGAAACATACGCATCATCGATAATGGTGCTGGTGTCCTAACAGCATGATAATAACATGGTAATGAACATATGCCAGCAATGCGAATAGCATGAATATGCGGAAATCTAGTAATCAGCAGCACAGTGAAGTATCTACTATGCAACTACATTTAAGTATCCTGTCAAATCAGGAGGGGTAGGTGTGGAAACCACCTAAAACTGAGTCTAAGTATATATGTAGATTTATAGTCGGTGATCCCGCCTCAATGTCATATCGTAAGATATCCTCTAGCTATGAGTGCGGATCTATCATCAATATCAGCTCGTACGGTAAACCGTCGTACGGCATTCCCAAAAGCTGGGTACAGGTCAATATCTCACTGTCTCATCACATAACAAATATCACCATCATCAGATCATATAGTCTGGGTGTACTACTCTATATCTAGTACAAACGGTAACATCAGTAAGTATGCATGCGGGGGTAAACACCATCCCAAGCCCGCAAGAATCACAAGTCATATCCCACATATGAATCGTATCAAATCACCGATCCCAGGGCACCAAGCCCACAATATCGACTCATCTCCAAAGTCGTCACATATCATCAATCACAGTGTAAGTACATGTGAAAAGCAAGGGTATGTGTATAGGTGTAACTCTATCCTAGGGTTCGCGACTATGAACTACACTAGTCACTTCTAACCCTACCTTATCCAAATACACCTAATATCACAACACTATATAATAAGCTATCTACGGACTGCGGGGGTGCTATACGCCATCCACCCGACTTTCCCCCGTAGATATAATCTACTCACCTTGCATCATCAATACGGACGTCACCACTTCTGCTTGTCGTCCCGAAGTCTTCATGGGTACCTACACATCAAAATATCGCATATGCGCATTAAAACCAAATCCAATCTAAAACGGCGCATAAACTCCAAAACGATACGATAAGGGGGCCTATAGGTGAGAACCTATGGCACGCCTTCAAAACCATCCATAGTCCTCTATATCGTCGTATAAACGACAATAGTCGAGGCAAAACACATTCCACCATTTCAGAATCCAAAAATACGGAATACGGAAACACGAATCCAAAACGACAACATAGGATATATGTCCCAGATTTCACCCTAGATAGAATCTGTCAAAACTAAAAGTACCCAGGGCCAAGAATTGATGAAATGGGGCCAGGCACGCAAAACGAGGAGATTCCTCTCTGGTCTGGCCGCAAATTGCGGCCAGAAAGGAGGTTTTGGCGGCCGGGAAAAAGAATCAGGGGCTAGGGTTTTGGGTGTTGCCTCTATGTTGCCTGCACATCTCAATTTCCACTCAAAATTATTTTAGGGTTCTCGGGGTGTTAGCAGATTCTAAATAACAGTGGCAGATTCCAGTTTTTTTTTCCCGATATTGGTTTCTAAAATCCGTATTATGGGTTCAAGCTTCAGGTTAGGGTCTCAATTCAAACACTAGGGTGTTGGTATAATCTTAACTGAGCTCAATTTCATAATGCAACATCAATTCCACTCAAACCCTAACTAGGTTTTCCTCAATGTCATAATATCACACAATATCGATAAAATCTTGACATGGGGTTATAGGAAAGGCTATAATTAAGCAAATGGTTCAGAAAATACCTCATTTGGCAACTCAAGAATTTTCTTGAGTTGCCCTCTAGTGGCCAAATCCATGCTTCTTTAGCTCCATGTGTAGATCTAGGGATTTTGGACATTTTTAATGAAAGGAGATTGGGGTTTTGGTGTGTTTTTAGAGATGATTCATGGCTTGAGGAGGGGAGGGAAATGGAGAAGGGGCAGCAGCAGCAACTATGGGAGAGAGGGGAAGAAATGAGAAGGAGAAACAAGGCTAAGGGTTAAGGTCAAAGTCCACCTCTCTCTCTCACCTACCCTCATCATTGCATTTTCTTTTCTTTTCCCTTTTCTTTTAAAACCCAACCCTTCTCTCACCAATAGTAAACCCAAATGAAAACCATGGCTAGAAAAATACACAAGTGTAGAAAAAGTGATATGTGCAAGTTTTGCACAAAATTGCCAAAAAACCCAATTAGCGATTTTAATCGCGATTAGCACTAAATTAGTGTCAAACTAATCACAAAAACTTAAATATGTCATAATTCACTAATTTACCCTATTTTAGAATTTTCCATAATTTTTCATAATTTTTCTAACATTTTTCCTATTTATTTGCATTTAATATTAAAATAATCAATAAAATAATATTAAATTATAAAAATTCCCAAAATTAATATTTTATATTTTTGAAGATGTTACAATCTACCCCCCTTAAAGAAATTCGGTCCCCGAATTTAAATTTAAACCCCCACTACTAAAACAATCTCAGTAATAAACCAAAGTCGTCGGGGCTCCGAAATCATCAACACAAAGAACGTCACAGCGCAATGCATGCGCAAGGGTACTGAGCAGATAACTCAAAAACAAAACCCCGTCAAGCATCCCGCAATCATCGGAGTCGATGTAAAAACACAATGTCAAATCCAATACAAAACTGATATGATATGGATCGAAACTACACATGTAGACATCCAATCTATACACGTAAAAAGCTGATGTAAAACATGCAAAAGTACATCCAGGTATCGTCTACTGACTAGTCCTGCTCAGCATGAAAGAAAAAACCCAGCATCATAAAAGGTACTGCTCCAAAGGGAATAAATCTCAAAAATGTACATAACATAATCCTGTGCGTCTGGTGCGCACGGAAATCAAAAATCCAATATGTGCTAAACAGGTGCACAAAACAACATCTAGGTGCAACGGGTGTGCACGAAACCTCTGTCATGGGCAACGCATGTGCCTGACAGCCAAGGTCCGGTGCATCTAACATGCTCGAAGAAATCTCGATTTAGTGCATCGGGTGCGCACCAAAATCGTATCAAAAAAACAAGCGCCCAACACGTGCGAAAATCCAAATCTGTGCATCCCTCGTGCACGAATGAAAATCTAAACCCTGCGCACTCAACATGCACGGAATCCCGAAATCCAATAACAAACATCGAATCGGTGTAAAGCACATCACCAGCACGGAGTGCAAAACCAACCATCAAAATCCGGGTCAAAATCAACGATAAAATGCGTCTCAAACCAAAATCAGGTGTACCTCATAGGAAAATCTCACAATCGTGTGCATCAGCGTGCACGAATCAAAGCATAACACTAAAATGCATGAAAACTCTGCGCGAAATATATAAATATCCAGTGGGTGCATGAAACCAATATCATGAAACTCAGTCACCAAAACTAAATCATGCAAACAGAACACCCAAAATACCGAAATCCAAAATGACGGATACGTGATAATCGAATCACAAAATCACAAATCATAGATACCGTCTTCGGTAGTTCCTCCTTCAAGGTCGAAAAGGAGTCGGTGCAATCCACTGCCAGTAGCGCAGGATATCTACCTGCCTCTTGCTCATGGTCTGGCGTCTTCTGACTCTCTGGATCCTTATCTTCTCTGCGGATTACCAATCTCGTAGTCAATCGGCTCATCGGCCCTGTCAGGTGTGCTAACGGGGACGATTCCGTTCTGGCACTTCTCTGGTCACCTCTCGGTCAAACCTCACGACCACTCGTAAGGCAGCATATCACTGGCGTCGGCCTCTGGCTCTCTGAATGCACGCCACACATCTGATCCTGGGTGCAAACATCATTGCAGCAACGCCCTGGAAGGAATCCTGCTCAAGGTCTCTTCCAATCATGCCTATGCCGATCTGTACAGAGGCTGGCTCTCCTGCACAACCTCTTCTCGCTCAAAAGACACCTGTGTCCTCAGCACAATATTTCTCCAGAAATTGGTCACATCGCAACGTCTCTGTAAGCATCTCAGGTCTCTAGTCTCGACGGGAAGCAATGACAGCTCATCGGGGTCTCACACGAACTTCTGTTCCAACTGTCTCTATCGTCGTCCACTATGACGTCACGCCAAGCTACTATGCACTGCACTGTCTCGGCCACGGTCAATCTGAAGTCTCTCACACGGACTCGAATCACGTATTCTGTAGCTTCATCACTCTGTAGCAGATGTCAGGCCGAACTGGTCCTCGGGAACACGTCCCAACTATCGGAGGAATACCCATCACTCGTCCGTCCTTGATCAATTTGCAATGCATCTGGTTAAGTTCCTCTATCCGAACTTGGTCAACTACCTCGTCGACAATGCCGAACTCTGGCCTGCTGGGTGTGCGCAACACGACCACTCCTGGTCTAGGTCTTCTCATATCGTACTCCAGAAAGGTCCTGCCGAGATTCCTTTCTCAAATCTCAATCCTGCCGAAACGCCCGGAAGTCATCATCCAAAGCTGAAGCTAAAGCTTATTCCGGAACGGCTGCATACTTATCGCGCTTCTTTCTGGAAGATATATCCATATACCACGCCTCTGGGTGCGTATCACATCTCTAATATCAGTGGAGTGGAACATCATCTCGTCGAAACCTCGTACGAACTCTTTTCTTTACTCTGCTCAAATGTCGACTGATTCGGACTCGTCTCATCATGGCTACACAACTGCGCTCCGACGGCTATCCTCGCATCTGGAGTCTCCCAAGCAGTGTCCCATCACAATGTCCGAAAAATGTCGAACCATCCGATCGACTCGTTAGATCCTCATAATCCCCCAAGAGCTCACATCTCGGGTACAGTTTAATAGTATCGAGTACATGCCACAGCGTCGGTGGTCTAGCCGTAGAAGGGCAAACCCAAGCCTCACTAATGGCGCCGCGGAACCGCCGTAAACCCTAAGGTTCAAAGGCTGTCACACGGTCATTAAGTCGAGTTAGGGTTTCATTCTTCTAGAGGGTCCATAGAATCACCTGCATGTCTTTCCGTATACTTTAAACTTGGAAAATGGCTCCTGACATTCGATCGTCTCAATCGACTCTCAACGAACCTGCGTGAAGTCGTCTCTAGCTGGAAACAATCAATCTGATATCCACGCATCGGGGTAAGCGAACTCACCACACGTCCTAGTCATTCATCCTCGGTGACTAGCGACTCGCTATCATCTCTCTAAGTACATGCTCATGCTGCAGTAGCTCCAATCATCTGGGCGATATTTCATCATTTGCAGCAACAACTGGCTCATACACCTGTACGTCGAACAATGCCTCGATCCTCCAGGAAAGGCAATACATAAGCGGTCATCTCTGAATCAGCCTGCTCTAGGTCTGAGTAAGACTCTCCACACTGGAAATCTTCAACTCAACTGGGCCCGCTCTGGCGCAAAACCGGACGAATCACCTTCGTCTCTCAAATCGGGTAGACTAGCTATCATCTGTCGCATATCTGCCTGAAGCTCCGGCAATCTCAGCTCGTAAGCTTCGGAAGCGACATCCTGTCAATCTCAGCAACAGCTGGTCCATCTGTCTGCACGGTAGGCGACATCACAATCCCTGAGGTATACTGTACATCAACAGTCCTCTCTGAACTGGCAGCTCTAACAAAGGCACGATCATCCGGTGCAAACCAAGCACTCGCCTCCACTAGAGGTCACAAACACCAACACTAACTCGAGACGTTCCCATGTCACCAGAAAACACAAAGGTCGGCCCTCGTACCAAACGAGCTCACACCGGCCGTAACCCTAGCAGCAGCCCAAACTGCGCTCAAACATGGTGACAGGGATCTCAATCGAGTATCAAAAGAGAGCACATCAAAGGCAAGAAAGGAAACAACAGATCCAAAGGGGATACATGATCATAGGAAGGAACAGCATCAATGGAGGTATGATCATGAAACTAATAGAATCGGGAATCTCAAATGGATGTATAATCCTGGATATAAAAAGAATCACTGATCTCAAAACAAATGTCCATCCTAAGGTTCCTTAAGCGGAGTGGCGTGTCGTAAGTATGCCGCGGAACATACCAACGGTACGTCACTCTACTTTAGTCACCTAATCCATCAACCAAGGGTCATCCTAATACGACGAAAGTTCGGGTTCACACCCCCTCAACCAAGTCTAAGTTCCGTAAGGTCAAGCCTAAGTTCCGTATATAAACAACTCCCTAGGCACCACATAGTTAAACTTAGACTCGAACCAAGGTCAACCTAGCGCTCTGATACCAACTTTGTCACGACCCGAAAGAGCACGTGACTGGCACTTGAACCATATGAAGCCTATAGGACTCCATCTGATCCAAGTAAGCCAAAAGCCCAGAAATCTAAAACCATTTTGAAGAAAAAAGGTAAAGAACTGGTTTAAAGAAGTGAAGAAATATAGGTTTGAAATCAAGGTTTTTAAATAACTAAGCCGAATGTTCATTTTAAAAACGGTACAGTCTTTTCTAGAAATTTCGGCAGAGTCTCTTTTGTAAAACTGGCCCCGAATGGGGTAAAACAAGGATATCAATATATGCAAATGATAAAGGCATCCCCAAGCGGGAGCTAGCTCTTCGTCAATCGACGGTCACAACCACGCAAGATAAGATAATATACAACGCCAAGTGGCGAGGATCAAATCCAAAGAAAGCTCAAAAGCAACAAGAAACCGCAATACTACTAAGCGCGACTCTAAGGTCGAAATATACAACACTGAAGTCTAGGTCTGAAAGAATATACAAGTTTTGGTTGATGGACAATTTCTAGATACAATGGAATAAATAAATACAAAGGTGATTCCTGATACGAAAGAATCCACCTACCAAAGCAAATCACCCGCAAGAAGGTAATGTGCCAGAAATGCCGCAATAGAACCTGTACGGCAAAACCTGCAAGAACTGTGGCACAACGGGGGTGAGTTGCCAACTCGTGAATAGAAACATCTACAAGGATAAATCGAATGCAAGACATAATCCTAAGTCAACGATCAGTAAAATATCCACAAGAGTACATCTGAGTGTAATAAGGTGGCAAGGTAACATCTAATCTTGTATATAGTGCCAGGTACTCAGGTAACAACATGTCATCAGTGTAAGGTATGTCTGCATGAAGTATCAATGAAGAAATATCAAAAATATCAATACACATATATTAGCGTCCCATACCACTAATATTGGTGTAAGATAAGTGTAAATCCAGTCTGTATATGAACCGTGTCTGTATATATGTGGAACCCGTCCACCTGTCACCCACTGACAGCAAGCATCATGTATGCAATGTGAGGATATAACCAAAATCATGAAAAACTCATCATGAAACCCGTGCCAAACACCGACACGTAAATCGTCATCCGTATGGGGCTCCGTCTGCGGATATCGGCCCTCGGCCCCGGCAGTATGAGTCAACCCATGTCCATCTCTGGGCTCCGTCTGCGGATATCGGCCCGTCGGCCCCGGCAGTATGCCCATCTCTCGGCTCCAGGCGGTATCCCCCGGATATCCGCCGAGCTCAGGTAAAATCACCGGTAGGTACTCGCCCGCCTCCAGGCTCAATCGGCATAACCCATCGATCATCTCGCCGAGGGGAACCATACCGGGCCCACCACGAACCCGCAAACGGTACATCACCTCCTCGAATCGGGTTTCAAGCACACGTCTCAGCACCGAGAAAACGCGTGGTGGACGCACCGAAATATCATATCACGAGGTACCGGGTTTTCATAAAGTGCCTCTTTTCTTAAATAACCCCACGGTCCTCAAAAACCAGAAATCACATGAAAATCCAACATCCAGCAGTAAATCCAATGCGATGTACTATGCAATCAATCCATGATATATGCGACATGTAAAGAGAGTAATCATATCGGAAATCATGCAACATGGAATAGGAATGCGCATATGTCAAAGGAAGCATCATATCACGAATGTAATAGTACTACTGTGTAGTGACATGGCAATTATCGATGATGAAGTGTGTGAGCCAGCAAATAGTGTACGTGAAACATACGCATCATCGATAATGGTGCTGGTGTCCTAACAGCATGATAATAACATGGTAATGAACATATGCCAGCAATGCGAATAGCATGAATATGCGGAAATCTAGTAATCAGCAGCACAGTGAAGTATCTACTATGCAACTACATTTAAGTATCCTGTCAAATCAGGAGGGGTAGGTGTGGAAACCACCTAAAACTGAGTCTAAGTATATATGTAGATTTATAGTCGGTGATCCCGCCTCAATGTCATATCGTAAGATATCCTCTAGCTATGAGTGCGGATCTATCATCAATATCAGCTCGTACGGTAAACCGTCGTACGGCATTCCCAAAAGCTGGGTACAGGTCAATATCTCACTGTCTCATCACATAACAAATATCACCATCATCAGATCATATAGTCTGGGTGTACTACTCTATATCTAGTACAAACGGTAACATCAGTAAGTATGCATGCGGGGGTAAACACCATCCCAAGCCCGCAAGAATCACAAGTCATATCCCACATATGAATCGTATCAAATCACCGATCCCAGGGCACCAAGCCCACAATATCGACTCATCTCCAAAGTCGTCACATATCATCAATCACAGTGTAAGTACATGTGAAAAGCAAGGGTATGTGTATAGGTGTAACTCTATCCTAGGGTTCGCGACTATGAACTACACTAGTCACTTCTAACCCTACCTTATCCAAATACACCTAATATCACAACACTATATAATAAGCTATCTACGGACTGCGGGGGTGCTATACGCCATCCACCCGACTTTCCCCCGTAGATATAATCTACTCACCTTGCATCATCAATACGGACGTCACCACTTATGCTTGTCGTCCCGAAGTCTTCATGGGTACCTACACATCAAAATATCGCATATGCGCATTAAAACCAAATCCAATCTAAAACGGCGCATAAACTCCAAAACGATACGATAAGGGGGCCTATAGGTGAGAACCTATGGCACGCCTTCAAAACCATCCATAGTCCTCTATATCGTCGTATAAACGACAATAGTCGAGGCAAAACACATTCCACCATTTCAGAATCCAAAAATACGGAATACGGAAACACGAATCCAAAACGACAACATAGGATATATGTCCCAGATTTCACCCTAGATAGAATCTGTCAAAACTAAAAGTACCCAGGGCCAAGAATTGATGAAATGGGGCCAGGCACGCAAAACGAGGAGATTCCTCTCTGGTCTGGCCGCAAATTGCGGCCAGAAAGGAGGTTTTGGCGGCCGGGAAAAAGAATCAGGGGCTAGGGTTTTGGGTGTTGCCTCTATGTTGCCTGCACATCTCAATTTCCACTCAAAATTATTTTAGGGTTCTCGGGGTGTTAGCAGATTCTAAATAACAGTGGCAGATTCCAGTTTTTTTTTCCCGATATTGGTTTCTAAAATCCGTATTATGGGTTCAAGCTTCAGGTTAGGGTCTCAATTCAAACACTAGGGTGTTGGTATAATCTTAACTGAGCTCAATTTCATAATGCAACATCAATTCCACTCAAACCCTAACTTGGTTTTCCTCAATGTCATAATATCACACAATATCGATAAAATCTTGACATGGGGTTATAGGAAAGGCTATAATTAAGCAAATGGTTCAGAAAATACCTCATTTGGCAACTCAAGAATTTTCTTGAGTTGCCCTCTAGTGGCCAAATCCATGCTTCTTTAGCTCCATGTGTAGATCTAGGGATTTTGGACATTTTTAATGAAAGGAGATTGGGGTTTTGGTGTGTTTTTAGAGATGATTCATGGCTTGAGGAGGGGAGGGAAATGGAGAAGGGGCAGCAGCAGCAACTATGGGAGAGAGGGGAAGAAATGAGAAGGAGAAACAAGGCTAAGGGTTAAGGTCAAAGTCCACCTCTCTCTCTCACCTACCCTCATCATTGCATTTTCTTTTCTTTTCCCTTTTCTTTTAAAACCCAACCCTTCTCAAACCAATAGTAAACCCAAATGAAAACCATGGCTAGAAAAATACACAAGTGTAGAAAAAGTGATATGTGCAAGTTTTGCACAAAATTGCCAAAAAACCCAATTAGCGATTTTAATCGCGATTAGCACTAAATTAGTGTCAAACTAATCACAAAAACTTAAAAATGTCATAATTCACTAATTTACCCTATTTTAGAATTTTCCATAATTTTTCATAATTTTTCTAACATTTTTCCTATTTATTTGCATTTAATATTAAAATAATCAATAAAATAATATTAAATTATAAAAATTCCCAAAATTAATATTTTATATTTTTGAAGATGTTACAACTACACAGAGCTATTGAAGTGAAGGACCGGTCTACAAAGATTGTATTCCTTACTCTCTTTACTTTTGCAAAGTGTTTTCATATATTTTTCCATATATTTCTAGTTGACGATCTATGTAAGGGTTATCTAAATCGGCAAATTTTTAATATAGCATGGATGATGCTTCCCGAAACATTGCTGCCGTCGTAGGTAACCCTTCAATATGATGGGATACATTGCTTGGGAGACTCCAGATACGAGTATAGCCGTTGGAGCACAGTCCAAGCAGCCATGAAGAGACGAGTCAGAAACAGTTGACATTAGAGAAAAGTGGAGTAAGAGGTTCGTACGAGATCTTTATGAGATGATGTTCCACTCCGTCGACATCAGAGATGTGATACGCATGCAGAGGCGTTGTATATGGATATATCTCCAGAAGGAGTCGCGATGAGTATGCAGCCGTTCCGGAACAAGAAAAGGATTTAGTTAAAGATGATAACATCCGGGCAATTCAGCAGAAACGAGAATTTTAGGAGACTTCTACAGGACCTTTTCTGGAATACTATACGAGAAGACTTGGACCCAGGATCGGTCATATTACGCACACCCAGCAGGCCAGAGTTCGGCATCGTCGACGAGACATATTATGAGTGACCACGACAGTTGGCCAGAGACTCTTAGAGGATATGCTTGAGCGGGACTATTCCGCCATACTGGATTTCGGTATTTTGGGCGATATATTCGCATGTTTGAGTTTTGATGACCGAGTTACATGATATTTGTTCTCGTGCACCTTGGTTGCACCTAATGGGTATTTATATTTTGCGCATAGTTATTACACTTGAGATATGCTTTATACACCGTTGTGTTGATTTATGATTTGTGCACAGTTATAGCACTTAATATCGTTTTTGTGCCTTGGCTACACATGTTTATGATTTCATAGATTTCATACAGTTGTGTTGATTTTTTGCATATGGTACGCACACAATTTAGTTTTCGCACTCGATATTTGTTTTGAGCACTTTGTGCACTTGATGGGATTCTTACTCATATTTGACACGCTTGGATTGGATTTTGCGCATGCTCGGCGTTAGATAATGGATTTCGTGAATTCGTGCACGTTGGATGCACATGATTTAGGTTTTATTCGTGCATGATCGATGCACCTGATTTGGATTTTCGCGCATGTTGGGCGCATGATATGAGATGCGATTTTGGTGCACACCAGATGCACTAAAACGGGATTTTCTTCGTGCATATCAGATGCACCTGGTTTTGGCTGTTAGGCACACTAGTTGGCCTTGATAGATGTTCGTGCACACCCGTTGCACTTAGATTTTGTTTCTGTGCATATGTATGGTACGAATTCCGTGCGCACCAGACGCACGTGACATTCATGTACATATTTTGTATTTGATTTCCCTTTGAGGTGATATTTATGATATTTACTAATTGGTATAGTAGCTGAGAAGGACTAGTCCGAGGATAGTACCTGATTATATTTTTGCATGCATCGATAGTTATCGAAGGGATTTCCAAAAGGGAGCGATAGTCTCAGTATTTACTTACGTGTCCGAGATGACACGAAGTTTTTTTTTCAAAGGAAACCCTTCTAAATTATTTTTCTAAATGGCGGGACGTATGTTAAACAAAATATATATATATATATATATATGTAAATGTATATGGAATTATTTTTTTACAATAGACGTCCGCCACTGTGCCGCGATACGCGCATCGCACAGCAACGTGAAAGGTTTGGCATGCATTTCCTTCAGATGTTTACCTGTATAGTTTTGATGTAGATCATATTGGTTTTCGTATTGGATTTGAGATTGGTGTCTTCACCATGACTCCGATGATTGCGGGATACTTGACAGAGTTTTGATTTCAAGTTATCTGCTCACTGTTCATGCGCATACTTTACGCTACAATGTATTTTATGTATTGATGATTTCGGAGCCCCGACGACTTGGAGTTTTTACTAAAATGTTTTAGAAATTGGGGGAGTTTAAATTTAAATTCGGGGACCGAATTTTTTTAAGGGGGGAAGATTGTAACATTTCAGAAAATATGAAATATTATTTTTGGAATTTAATATTAAAATAATATATTTCCCGAAAACTGCGCGATTTGCGAAATCGGGGTTTTCGAAAAATGGTATAAATATATACCAATAATTGTGAGATAAATGGAAATTAAAATGGTTTATTCAATTAAAAATATATTTAAAGGATTTGGCATTTTTAAAATTTATTGTATGCAATTTGGATAAAAACCCGATTAGTGCACTGCTAATCGCGATTAAGCCAAATCCGTGTTTCTACAATTTTTCATGGTTAATGCACCATGAAATATTACATATTGGTTCATTTGTGGTGTTACTTTCTTTTGGTATTTGGTTTTGTGAGGGAAAAGAAAAGAAAAGAGAAGAGAAAGGGTTAAAAAAGGGAAATGATTGGAGAGAGAGTGAGATATGAGCGAGGGTGAGAATAAGAGGAAGAAAGAGGGGGGGCAGCCGTATCCTTAGTTCCCTCCCCCATTATTTTCTTTCTTCATCTTCCCTAAACCCATCTCCCTCCACCTTCAACCCTAGTATCCATCTCAAAAACCATGCCAAAACCTTAAAACCCCTTCACAAAAGTTGATCCCCTCCTTCTCCTCTACACATTGGACCAAGAAAAGTGGGATTTTGACAACATTGGCAAGCTAGGGTTTCCCTCGAGTTTCATCCATGAGTTATAATCCCTTCCATTTAGTTAGTTTTGGGTTTTCTTGTATTTTATATAGCTTAGAAGTTTAATTGGTATGGTGGTTGTGTGGATAGAAATCCGTAGAGAGGGTTTATATTTAAAAAGTGGATTTTTGTGAACTCTTGTGGCTGTTACAAGACCTGGGTTTGAGTACAGAAACCAAAATACGGATTTAGGAATTCATTATGTCGGTTTTGTGTTGAATTGTGAGGGTATATGGGAATCTGGAGCGACCCGGAGACACTAAAAATTATTTAGCGAATACTAAGAGTCGTGCAGGCAACCTGCAGTGTACCCTGAAGACCTGAACCCCAACCCTTGTACCGTGGCCGCAAATTTAAGCTTTCTGGCGGCAAATTGCGGCCAGATTAGGAAGGAAGTTTGTGGGGTTTTGTCGGGTGTTATCTACTATATATTTAAGGCCCTTTGTATATGCAACTTTTCTTAGTTTGACCTGAGTCAAAATCTGGGAGCATTTTGGTGTGATTTTGGCTATGTTTTCCGTATTTTGAAATGTTGGTTTTGCTATTTGGATTTGTATTTGGTTGTTGGATGTTTGTACATCAACAACAAGGGTTGTTTGATTGTTTTGCATGCGTAGGTCGTAGGTTCTAACCTATAGGCGATCCGTGTGCCGTTTCGGTTTCAGAACTGATTTTAATAGCATTGCGATATGTGTTATTATTATAGGTACCTTCGCGTGGATTCCGAGGCGATGGAGCGTGGCGCCATCGACTTCGGCAAGTGAAGACCAAGGTGAGTAGATTTATATCTACGGGGGAAGTCGGGTGGATGGCGTATATCACCCCCGCAATGTCGTAAGAAATGATATGATGTGATATAGATATACTTAGATTTGTTATTGAGGGATATAAACACTTAGAAAGAAAAGATTTAGAAGATCATGGGTTAATGTAAGCGAGAATTGAGGAAGTGGTTTACTTGGTTTCTTAGTCGCGAACCCTAGAGTGAGGTTGTTACCAATATGCATGCACGCACGGGATATGGTTTTGGGTATACATGTTATTTGTATGGGGATAAATGTGGAAGCGTGGGTTTATATATATACATATACGGGTACACGGATGATAGAGGATAGTATATGGTACTTGGAGATAAGTCGATGTGATTGGGCTTGATGTCGTGAGATCGGTGATATGATTTGGTTCGTATTAGGAGATACGACATGATATTATAAGCGGATCTTTAGGCGAGGTGTTTCAGACACACGCACATATATTGTTGATGGTATCAGCTTGTACTAGACTTAGATCTGTACCCCAGTTCATGACATATGATGATAAGGATACCCGATGAGTAATGAGATAAATAAGATATTTGACCCGTATCCAGATTTGGGATGTCGTACGATAGATTTACCGTACGAGATATAGTTATGAGGATAGTTCGGCACTCTTGACTCGAGGATGTCATATTATATATTGTATCGTACGTGATACTATTGAGGCGAGATCACCGAGTAATAGGTATATATATAGATCGACTAGGACTTAGGTGGATTCCCTTATCCTTTTGACGGGGCACGAGTCATACTCATTTTCAAAAGTGGAGAATCGTGAGTATTCTAAATACCAAACTGTATGACTCGTATATTGGGTAGGTATATTTTTCAGTGTTGTTGTTACTACATAACTTTCTGTATATTCATGATGTTTCATCGCATTGCATGCTTGTACACATGTTATCTGTAATTATTATGAGACCCTGCTGTCAGGACACCAGCACCATTACCGATGATGCGTATGTTCCACGTACACCTGTTTGCCGGCTCACACACATCATCATCGGTAATTGCCAAGTCGCGTACACTTTAGAAAATACTATTCATTGACATAGCTTGCTAGTTTATAGTTGCAATATGTTATAGCTTTCATATGCTAGTTAAACTATTACATTTATTGCATGATATCAGATGCATTCATATATTTATTGGTCATGCAGTATTATGGAGATTTATGCCGGTATTCACTGTTTATTTCTATCATGATTTTTATGATTTCGGATCTTTCTTGAGATTTCTGCACTTGGAAACCGCATGTGAAAGTTTTACAAACTGATTATTTGTTTTAAAGAGATAGATGCGGTTTTCCTTGATAAGATGAGTATTGTCCACATTTATGTTTTCTCGGTTCTAAGATGGTTTTCGAGACCCTATTCGAGGAGTTGGATAAACCGTCTGCCGGTACATGGTGGACCCGGTATGGTACCCCGGGGCAAGAAGCTCGAGTTGTAGACGATGAGCCCGGCAGGGGCAGACTGCCTACAGGTGATTGTTTGTTGCGGCAGATATCCGGTGGATACCGTTCGTGGTCGTGTGATTGATGATATGGGCCGATCCGGACTGACGGAGCCCGAGGTATTAGATATTGAGATTTGAGACACTAAGATATTGAGATTTGATGATACAGGCCAGTCCGGATAGCCGGAGCCTGAGATATTGATATTTATGTTTTGTGTCGATACTTGGCACTGATTTCTATGTTGATTTCATTGATGACAATCGATATATATACATACAGAAATCTCATTAAATAAAGAAAAAGGTTGTCTCATTCATGATGTATTCTGTTGCCATTAGTAATGCATTCATACATCATATATCTGATATGTTTCTATCTGAGGCACGGATACGAGCACGTGGTATTGCACTTATGTGTAGATGGGTCAATATATTTATTTGAGGATATTACTTGATATGACCTAGGATAGCGTCATACATGCGATTTCTACTCTGTCGTATTTTCTACACACGAGTTGGCAACTCACCCCTGTTGTACCACAGTTTCTTGCAGGTTTTGCCGTACAGGTTTCTTGACGGCTTGCTGGCACTGCTTTCATTTCGGGTGATTGCTTTGGTAGGTGGGTTCACTTGCATCGTGACCACCATTATACATTTATTATTTCAGTAGTATCTAATAAACTCCATCAACCAGACTTGTATATTTGATAGAACTAGAAGAACAGTGTATATTCTTTTGACCATAGAGTCGCGCTTGTATTATTATGGTTTTCTGGTGGATATGGGCTTTCTTTTGAGTTTTGATCCTCGCCCTACGGTGTTGTATATTATATTGCTTGCGTGGTTTTGTCCGCCCACTTGGCGAAGAGCTAGCTCCCGCTTGGGGATTCCTTTGTTCATTATATATGCTTTATCAGGTTTTGTACCCGTTTGGGGTCAGTATTTACAAAGGAAACTCTGCCGAAATTTTCAGAAAGGACTTGAGATTTTAAAAATGCATACTTCGGCTTATGTTGCTAAACTTCTTGCTTTAAAATTGGTTTTTCCTTCACTCTACTGCTTTACATGGTTTTGATTTCTGGGTTTTGGCTTACTTATATTACGTACGCCTCGAGACGTTTTGTAATTTAAGTGCCAGTCACGCTCGGTACTTTCGGGTCGTGACAATATGATATGATATTAGCCGCATTTTTATATTGCACATATAGAGATTGTGCATAAAACATCATTGCATACTATTATTTGATGTGCTTGGACACAACACTTTTATTGACAGTTCATGTTGCACGAGCACTGATTGTATGCCACTCACACCGTCAATAATTGCCATGACACGCACAACACCTATACATACGTGATATTGTATGGTTATGGTCATTGAGACATTTATTCATATTCCATTGTGCATATGACATATAGCATACCTGTATATCTACATGCTTACACATATTCCTTGCCATGTCTACTTGTTAGCTACACATATACTTGGACGGTATTGTATCATTATTGACATGTATATACATATACCTAGCTTGATATAGCTACACACATACCTGGAGTGTATTACATTATTATTGATAGGTAGATACACACATCTTGCTATACCGACATGGGTACGCATACCTGGCTATAGCTACATGTTCACCTTTATATGATGTTGTGTTTGGTTTCGGTGAATTAGGAACCACATGATATATTTAAATAACTTGTTGCAGTTAAATAGCGGTTTTTCCTTTATAAGCTCATGTTACTATTTCATGTTGCATATATTATATTTCATGGATTTCGCATTGATATATAGATTTCATATGATGTTTCCTGGATGTTTTGCTCCTAGGTATATATATCAGTGGTAAGGGACGCTGATATATATACATGTATATATATATCAGTGGTATGGGACGCTGTTATATATATATACACCTATATAATATATATCATCATAATGATCTGTGCATGTATTCTTATTCATTCCGATATGAGGGGCCGCTGTGCCCGATATGAGGGGCCGCTGTGCCCGATATGAGGGGCCGCTGTGCCCAATATGATGGCCGATATGGGGGCCGATGTGAGGGAAATTGGGGATTTAGATTGTCTTGATGGACACTGGTCCGCCACGATGAGGATTCCGTAAGGATGAGATGTTTTACCCCATACTCCACATTTATTCTATATCCTTTGCTTCATGCATTAGTAGAACCTGATAGAGTACCTTTCATGACTGTTGCATATATACATATTACCATACCTATACTATCAGATTACATATGATGGATTATTGCTGTTAGTGCATACTTGCGATTTCAGTATGATGTTATTAACTATTCACGAGTTGGCAACTCACCCCTGTTGTGCCGCAGGGTTTTTCAGGTCTGATCATCAAAGTGGTTGCGGTAGGGCGCCTTATTGTCTCTACTTTTGCGGATACCGTTACGGTTGGCTGTGAAGCCGTTTGCTATAGGTGAATTGCGGTTATTTGATGATGTACATTGTATATTCTTGTATCTAGTACTCTCCATCTACCACCTTCATGTATTGACTTAGAGACGAGTTGTGAGGATTGATGTTGTATATTCTTTTGACTCTGGTTGTCGGGCTCGTTTGTGTCGGCCTTTTTATATATGTGGATTATATTTTCTTCGCTACGGCGTCGTATATCTGTCGTGGTGGTTGTTTCCGCCGTTGGGCGAGATTTGCTCCCGTTGGGGATGCTTTACTTTTATCTTATGTTTGTACCCGTTTCGGGGCGAGTTTTTACAAAGGTGATGCTGCCGAAATTTTTATGAAAACAAACTTAAGCTTTAAAGTTTTGCATCGAGATTTTTAAAGTTTTCTATCTTTTCCTACTTGTAATTGTTTAGATTGCTGGGTTTTCGGCTTACTTAAATTGGGTTGTGACAATGCCTATCAACATGTAGATTGTTAGTGTATATGCCTTAGAGGCCATTACTGTATCATACTAGTTTGTATATTACTTGATGGAAGCTTGGGATATTCACCTTGTATAGACAATCTTGCTCAATATAGTAGTATGCTACTTGGTTTATTTCTGCTTTAATGTGTGCATGTGTTTCTTTTAGCATATATCCTTTACACATTAGTGGAGCCCTTAGGATCTTTGCTTGATTACCAGCGTTATGATGGAAGTCACACTCGTGGGGGCTGGGTAATCCACAAGCACATCCTTATGCAGGTCCCTAGTCGTAGGACTATCGAGACAGGACATCGATACTCCGGAGTAGACTAGCGTATGCGCTTCACATTCCAGCTTGGGGGACGGTCTGTCCCACAGCCGTCAGTACGCCGTACTTGAGATAGTATGCGGGTGCTCGTTGGGTTACGAGTACACTGGACAGGACTCATCGGGAACTGTTGGTTGGTATTATACCTATCGTCGGTTATCAGTTCCCAGGTGACATGAGTACAGCTTAGTCCGTTGACTTGACACTGTCACTTCGCCTCAAGTGTGTTCCCACAGTACTTTGATTACTACCCTACCACGGCTCAAAGGAGTCGTGCAAACAGGTAGTTTTTGGGTGCAGTCCCGAAGCACTTGGAGGCAGTGACGGTTAGACAGGATTCGTCTCTCCCGGTATTGGGGGTTGATATCGTGCTGTGTCTAGGAGAGCCATTACACAAAGTCCCTGGCCAGGGCAAGCGAGATAGACTGGTAGGTTTCAAGTGTTATCTCGGGTGTTCTGGGCTACACTCCAACACGACATGTACCGCTAGTAGGGGACTGAGGTTTACCGCCCCCCTAGGCCCGCCATGCGATGTTCTCAGACGAACAGACCGGACTGTACGGAGACTGTCACATTCAGGCTCAGTAGGAGTTCAGATGGGTTTAACCTCGTCCGTCTTCTTATCAGCATCTACCTAGGGACCTTTACGTACAGCTAGTGCCGCTTGCGGTCTGTGGTTAAACCCACTGCCAGCGTAGTGTCGAGTATTTAGAGTCCCACACAGAGGGTTATTCGCTTTTGGGCAAAACAGAGTAGAGGTTGCATGGTTTTGCGACAGGGTTCGTTCACATCCGCGCACTTGTGCACGTTATGGCGTCCGGAAAGATATTACTAGCGGGCTCTGGTTTGACCCAGATCGTAGTATATGCTTTGGGGTTAGTTTTATCACATAGTATTCGTTCTTCTCGGAACACGAATGCGGGTGTGTATGCACAGTTGACTGAGGCAGAGGAAGAGGATTCTCATTAGGGTTTTGGTACAGGTGTGTATGCACAGTTGACGTTGTCGTTTACCAAACCCTAATGATTATGTGTAATATCAATTGATAATGTTATTTAAATGAAATTGTGTCATGGTTGGGTTTGTTGACTTGTTGACCAAGGTTGACTAGTTGACCATGGTTGAAACTTTGACCATCATCATTTCTTTTCAAGATGCTCTTTGATCTTTGCAAAATCATTTAATGTGAAATGATAATGGTCTTATCAAACCAACCATCACCTTTTTCATTTTGGATTAATATTATTAATTTGATAATTCACATATATTGTTATGGTTGTAAAAACTATTCTCATTCTATCATAACCATTCTCTCACCTCCATTTTGCACTTCCTCTTCCTCTAGTTTAAGGAGAATCATTCTCATGAGTTGAGAAACCTTTCTTTGGAGATTAAACACCCAAAGCCACTCTCTACTCTTCCTAAGGTTGAAGGTCTAGCAAGCCGGACACTTTAGTTCTCTCAAGATCGAGAAAGGAGCTCAAGGTAGAAACCCTCAGGTGGATCCATCTTCGACAAGAGAAGGCAACGAGGAAAGCACCAACCGACCACCATCAAGAGTCAAAGAGAAGGAGTTCAAGTTGAGGTATAACCCATAACCGAGTAGCAATAGCTCTTGTTCGTTGCTAGTGTGTAGTTTAGCAAAGATCCGTGTTTTATAGTCTATGTTGCCATGACCCGAAAAATCGTTTTTCACCATTTCCGCAAGCCCGAAAGAACCGGGAGAGGTAACGTAGACTTATAGAGGTATGAGAGCCTAACTAAACACACCCAAGCTTGTTAGCAAAGTATCTAGAATTTCGACCGGACAAAAAACCGATAAACACCCCGGAAAATCCTACTTTCTGCCGATTTTTATTTCTGCTCCAAAAATAATAAATCATGTCTTAAAAACCGGCTCAGGCTTTTTAATGAACAGGCAAGAAAAACGATCCAGCGAACCGGCCAACTCACCGCAGTTCCGCGTGTTAGTGTATATGCCCTAGAGGCCATTACTGTATCATACTAGTTTGTATATTACTTAATGAAATCTTGGGATATTCACCTTGTATAGACAATCTTGCTCAATATAGTAGTATGCTACTTGTTTTGTTTCTACTTCATTGTGTACATGTTGGAGATAGTGCCCTCAGAGTCAATTATTAGGTCACAGGTACCTGATTGCAATGATTGATGGAGGACCTATCCCGGTAGGACAGTCTTACTCGAGATGATAGTATGCTATCTGGTTTACCTTTATCATCGTGTACTGTTTTAGGTGACCTTACTGGTCGCTATTACACGTTGGTAGAGCCCCTAGGATTCTTGCTTGATTACCAGCAGTATGAGGGCGATCATATACGTGGGAGCTCGCAGTCTATAAGCATATCCTTAAATGGTCCCTAGTCGTGAGAGTTTCGAGACAGGGCATCGATACTCCAGAGTAGACTAGTGTATACAGTCGAGACCCCGACGAGGGGCGGTGGCCGGTCTCACAAGCCACTGGAGTCAGTTGGATCACCTAAGATGTATACAGGTGCTCATTAGGTTATGAGTACACCGGACAGGACTCGCCGGGAACATGCCAGTTGGTCATATACCAGACGTCAGATGGCAGTTCCCTGGTGATATGTGTACAGGTTAGTTCATCGACCTGGCGATCGTCATTTGTCTTGTGTGAGTTCCCACTGTACTTTGATTACTACACTACCACGGCTCAAAGGAGTCGTGCAAACAGGTTTTAGTTGGGTACAGTCCCGAGCCACATGGAGGCAGTGAGCGCATCTTCAGGGGTTCGTCTCTCCCGGTATTGGGCGTGAGGTCGCGCTGTGTCTAGGAGAGCCATTACACGAAGCCCTCGGCCGATGCAAGGAGATTTACTGGTAGGTATTCCAGTAGTATCTCAGGGTGTTCTGGGCTACACTCCGACACGGCTTGTACCGCTTTTGGGGGTCTGACTTTTACCAACCCCCTAGGCCCGCCATGCGATGCTCATAGACGAACGGACCGGACTGTACGGATATTGTCACTGACAGGCTCAGTGGGGTTGTCAGGCTGAGTTCGCTCACAGACATCCCTTTTAGTCAATACCTAGTAGCCCGTTATGTATTGGCTTATACCTCTGACGTGCTGGTGGTTAAATCCACAACCAAGGTGTTCACGAGTCTTTAGAGTCCCCCACATTTAGTTACTCAGCTTTCGGGCGAAAAGTTGTGGAGTCCGTTTGGAGATATGGCAAGGTCCGATCAGATACGTGCGGTATTGCACGGATCAGGATCGGACAGTTTGTACTTTATGGATATATGGCAGGGTTCGATCAGATACGTGCGGTATTGCACGGATCAGGATCGAACGGATAATACTAGCCGACTTTGGTATAAGCCGGATCCTAGTATAGTATAGTGTAGATTTTGTCTCATTGCATTTTTATTTCGGTCGGAATACAAATGCGGGTGTGTATGCACAGTATCGGGGTTTTCCTGTAATTTATTACGGGACCAGTTTTCTAGAGTTGCCAGTTTGCTTTCCGTTTCGGCCGATTTCCTTTGTATCGTTCATTGGCCGAAGATTGGTGGAGGAGGGCTTATTTGCATTGTTGCAAATAAGTTTTTGTGGAGGGGTTCTTTGCATATTCTTGTGTCATGATAGCTTTTCATTGACCTTGACTTCTTGACTTCTTCTTGTCATGATGGCATGACTTTTGTGGACATGATTGTTGATGATGGGAGATGATATGGTTGTTGAGTGAGGACTTTTCTTTGTGATCATTTTTTCCATATGATAACCATTCCTCTCTCTCTCTCTCCTGTATTATTCTTTTGTTCACTCTTCATGCTCTCCAACACAATGTGATGGCCGGCCACTCCCTTTAGTGGGCTGTCCAAATTTTGAGTGTGGGTTTTTTGGCTCATTTCATGTTGCAAAATTCCCACAAGATCAATCTCAAAAGCTCCAAGTTCAACCCCTCCACCAATGGCAACCTCCACTACCCCAAAATGAGATACAAGTTCTACACAACATTCTACAGCAAATCTTGGGCACGTCGACTAGCCGGCTTCGTGCCCGAGTTGCCTGGCATTGAGGTGGGAGCCCGTAAAAGATGCAGACGATGTGGTGCCCTTCCGGCAAGGAGGTGACGACCGGAGTTTCCGCAGGAGATCGGGATGATGACGAGAAGACCGGAGGACTCGGATCAGTCGGTATATCTCTCTTCCCTTTCTTGTAGTTAGCTAGGACTAGTTAATGGTTCGATTCGGGTATTAGTGCGCGGTGGTGCCGGTTTGCTAAGTTCGCAAAATTTAAGTTTATCACCGCTTCCGTATTTGGCCGTCGGATTGACGGCCGGGGCGCCGCCGTGCACTTACAGTGGTATCAGAGCCTCGCCATTAACTTAGTCTAGCTTTGTTTAATGTGTTTTGCATTTCCGATCGACCAAAATTCAAAAATCCGCATTTTTGCTTGCATCAGTTTTCTGTTGAAATTTTTTGGTGTCGAAATTTTTTTCAGGTTACAGAAAAGTGATCTGCTAGAAAAAATAAGAATTCTGTGAAAATTCGATGCAGCAACTCCACTGTAGGAGCGCGGAACCTCGGCCAAACACCCATTTGGGCCGCGGTTCCGCCGCACTATTTTGGGTTCCCTGCACCAAATTTCTACAGTATCTTTCTGGGGTGAAAATTGGGTTTTTGGAATAATAACATTGGGCCCAGAATTTCTTGATCTGCTACAGTAATGCTTTGGGGCCCACTGGTTAAAATTTGATCGATCGGATCTTTTAAACACATTTTTTCACAGTATTTACATTATATCTGCGACCGTGAATGTCACTTGATCGGTAAATCCGGTCTAACTGCTATAGCCCGGTTAGACGGATTTGCGAACGTGACTTTCACGTTGATGTTCTGTTTTTGCTGTGATGTTGCGGATCGGTCGTGGGGATAGCCTGGATGCAATGCTAGTACAGTTGTGGTTGTATTATGTACATTTGATATTGCGGGGCGAGCGTCCGACATGTGGACTGCCGTCACTGCCTGTTTGTATTATTATTTTGGGGCACGACCAGGTTGCGGTCGATGTACCCGTTGTATGTATATTTTACTTTCTGTACTAGGATTACCCCGCGGAAGGGTGCACGGATAGCCGGATTCTAGAAGGCAACAAGCCCGCATCTCATGGCATTGAGACGGAGGGGGCTTCACTCTAGGATTGGCGGGCTATTCGCCGCACTCGTAGGGGGTACAGGTTGACCCAGGAGGGGTGCCCAAGTTACCGGATTCCGTGAAGTGCTGGGTGGTCCATTCACGTTGCTAAAGGGGGCTGCCTCGCTTCAGGTTTTGGCGGGTAACTTGCCGCGCCCGTAGGGGTCTAGGATTTCATTGCACAGGCTATCCACACGACCAGGGGAACGTCGGGTTTCAGTAGTGGCTCTGTGAAACCCGGGGATCCCAGATATCTGTATTGTTCTGTGATACTATACATTTCTGTGATGTTGCATTTCTTATCACGCCTTGAGCGAAATATAATATATTGGTATATATATTAGTAGATGTTGTATATGTTTTGCATCCGCGCTAGTCCAGTCCCTGCTCTGTCGTTAGTCAGCTAACCTAACGGGTAATGACAGGACACAGTGGCGAATGCGGATGGCATATACGTACATCAGTATATTTTCGTTCTTTTAGGTGTGATCAATTGATGGGATTGCGTTGATTCGGATCAATGCAAGTTAGAAACAAACCTAATCTGATGTTGTTGGAACACTTTTCAAAAAGCTGTTATAGCAAGGACATTCTCTTTTGTTTTGCATCGTGGTATTCAGTTGGAATATCCTGCTCCTCAGTCGACGAGGCAAGGGCCGAGATCCCTTCACCGGGAGTGACCCCTTGGACAAAAAGTTTGCGTCAGGGCATTAACTTCACTATAGATTACTTTTGCTTTGCATCGTGGTATTCAGTTGGAATATCCTGCACCTCATTCTACGGGGAAAGAGCAGAGATCCCTTCACCGGGAGTGACCTCTTTAGCAACGGTTTTCGTCACTATATTTTAAAAAAGCTATCCGTTCCTTCAACGATATCAAGTTCTTTACGTTAAAGGTTTTCGCCAGAAACCATTCGTAGCCCTCCGTCGTTTCATATGGGTGGTCAATAGTATTCAAGCTGTGTATGTTGGCCAAAGTCAAGGCACAGTGATTGGTAGCTATTAGGGTATTCATATGCAGTATAGATAGATGCGTTGGTTTGGGACAGTCGTACTGCCATTTTGGCCAAAGTCAAGGGTATGTATGGATGGATTCAAATTAACTTGTAGAATGACGGGTAGAACTTGACATGTGACTTATGATATGTTGGCCAAAGTCAAGGTCATAAGAGCATGGGGCAGAAATCACATCGAGAGTTTCAAAAGAACTGAAACTTGCCAGATATGCGCATACCTTCTGGAGTGTGACACCGTGAGCGGATTCCGTCACGTTTTCATGCGATGATAGTTGGATCCCGATTCCCACTGATGAGTTAGTTTACTCCTCGGGTGATCCCGACTAATTCTTCTTTTAGGTTTGGAGGAGAATTTGATGGTACAGTCGGAAGTTTCCAGATTAGATAAATTGGTAACCATTCTGATCTAGGTTAGAGTGCACGCTGAGTGTTTCTTTTCTCTCTCTTTGCAGCGACCATTGACCCGACCCTAAGACTATGACTCAGTGACCAAGTTGACCGAACCTTCTTAACACTGGCTTTTGGATTGTCAGAGTTGCGAACCTCATTTCCACTCCTACTTTTACCCTTTTCTCCAGGACACCCCGTATTACTACGAACGTCCACTTCCATTGGACAAAACCATCGTATGGTTAGATACGAACTCGAAGGAATTTATTCGAGGATGGTTTCCGGTTCTGGAGAAAACAGATAGGACTATTCAGTTGTCTTTTCCTTTTACCTTCTCTCAGGTTGCGAGTACTCCTTGGTTTAGGAGTAGTACACCTATTACGCAAATTGGATAGTCTTCTTCCAAACCTTAGGCTGGTGCCGACCGGTAGGGAATGAAGAAAACCAATTAGCCTAACGATGGTGTACAGAAGGTATTGAGTTAAGACAAAACAAGGGATTAGTAAGAGGGCAAAGTAAATTGCGACTGCTATTCACGACCAAACCAAGTATTCCTTCGCCAATCCTAAATCACCTTTGTATTTCTCCAGGACACTCCGTATCACTACGAAGATCCACAGTTTATTGGATACTCCATCGTATGGTTATATACGAACTCGAAAGGAACTTGTTCCAGTTCGGGGATGGATTCTGGTTCAGGAGATATAGGAATAAGAGTTATTCAGTTGTCTTTTATCCTCACCTTCACTCGCATTGCGAGTGCTCCTAGGATTAGGACAGTACACCCTTTATGCTTATTGGATAGTCTTCTTCCAAACCATAGGCTGGTGCCGAACGGTAGGGAAGGAAGAAAACCATTTGGCCTAAGGGGTGTGCAGAAGGTAATGACTAAAGACATATGAAGGGATTTGGAGAGGTGGCAAAGAACTATACGGTTACAGTTGTGAAACTGGAAGTGGCATTACTAGGAATACCGGGATACCCCATCGAAACATTTCAATGTTTCAGTTTCGCTGTGTACTGTTAAAGGAAAACTGATTTCCCAATTAGTCCTTACTCCAAGGTATGTATTTACCAAGTTTGATTCTCACATCTGTATGGTTTTACAGATGATGAGTGGGAGTAAGTTATTGGGAATTGGGTGATCATCCTCATTATATCGGGATTCGTTGTAATCGGTGGTATTTGAGGAAATCACCTGGGCTGTTTGTTGGTTGGCAAATATTTGGTTTTGAATATCCGCTGTTATGCACCAATTTCAAATTGATATATCTGTACGTCTATTCTCATAGAGTGAGATATACCTTTTTGAAATTATGTCTGTGACATTTACCTATATCAGTGGATGGTTAGGTAAGGAGCATTAAACAGCGGTGTAATTCTTCTTAACCATAAGTACAGTTCTCAACCTACGACACACAGTGAATGAGTTATCAGACTCAAGGGGCTTATACAGAGTATTGTATGTTGTCCAGGGTCCATCAGGACAGAGGGCTTGGTCCTCGTACTATATTCGGTTTACTTATGACTTCTCTAGTTTTTAGACAGGTGTTTCGTGGAAACACAGGGTCCGAATTTTGAGAAGTTATAGGTATTTGAATAAAGTAGGGAACCAGGTATTGCAAGTATCGGGATTCTTCAAAGCGATCGAAGATGTAGATACTTGTGTATGGTATTCAGTTGATAGTAATGATAAAGAGATCTTGCTTCTCTTTCAGGTTACTCATAATTGGAAGCATTCCTAAGTTGAGTAACGCTGATCGTCCTTCTTCCATTTAGGGAACATGCACTGGGGACAGCTGCATGATTTGAATCTGGTTCAATTAAATCAGTGCCTCTGTTTCTATATTGGATATAGAACAGTTCATATCTTAACGATGTTAAGGTACGGGGAGTTGTCCGGTTTGTGCTTAAAACCAGACTCTGGATAACTCTAGGCACGTTTCTGTAATGGCTGTTTGTGGGTTGACCCAGGCTATGACGCGGGTTGACTTTCTACCATCTGGCAGATCAATAGAAATATTGTTCTAGAATCGCCACAGTTTTATTAAAAATGGATTTTTTCAGAAAACAGTAGTGGGAGTATGGTAGAACTGGAAGTGATTCCAGAACCACAAATGATTACTGAAGATTTGATAAGGAACCTAAAGATTCAATCTGGATTGACATTCCATTGGCCACTCCGCAGATACGGTGGGTAACTTCAGGCACCCGAGAGGTACTCCGGTAGCCTCAAGGACGGTGACAGGGAAGTTCTTGTTTACCCACAATTACCATTGCTGTTGTTCCAGGCTGCGAGACCCGGCGGGAGGATGAGTATAGCGTCGTTCTAAACTAGTTTTAGAAGTGCACGTCTATATGACTCCGCCAGAGGGTTGTCGCAATCAGTGGGAGCAGCGGAAGCATTGGTGGACAGGTAGCTTATGTCTATTTATAGACTAAAGCAGATGTAGCGGAGATAGATCATCTATTTCTGACGTGACAGTCATGGGTCTGACTTCATCAGAATAGGGGATGGATCTGTTGAGAAGGTAGTAGGGTGTGATATCCTGGTATTTGGATGACATACACAGAGTAGGAAAAGAAACTCCTATACTACAGTCGGTTATACTTTGGTCGTCACACAGTGGTTTCTCCACAAAGGAAATGGATTTTATATCAGACATACTGGTTACTAGATCTATGGTTTTAGATCTAGATTTGGGTGGTTTCCCAATCAGGGTACTTTGACAGCATTCTAAGAGTATTTAGAATGGACGACTCCTGGCACGGTAGTGTACCTGCAGGTGATGGAGTCACCCTCTCTAAAGGTGTCTTATAGACTAAAGTAGAGAGGGATGTGCATGATTGGCAGATCACTTGCTTAGGCAATTGAGTCAATCATGAGATGTCAAGTACCCCACCAGATGTTGTTCTTGCACTAGATGCAATAAGTTGACATTAATCCAATCCTGGAGAAACAGTCGGAAGCAGTTTTAGAACATAAGTGGATGTTCTAGGGAAATGATAACGACAGCCTCATTAAGGAGACAGTTATCATTCCGGGCTTCCAAGGTGACTTGGACGACAGGGTGATTGTCAGAGTTATAGTTTTCTCTCCGATGAGGGGCAGTATTTTGGACAGGTGGTCCAAGGCAATACTGAGGGTGGCATGGCGCAGGATACTGATTAAGTTCAGTTGACGATACAGTCTAAGAAGTTTGGATTTGGAGTTCATTTATGAGTTAGGTCCCATCAGACATCCAGACACATTCTAAGACAGGTATTACTCATTTCGGGAGATGGCTTTCTCCGCGAACTTGAGATATAGAGAGACATAGAAAGAAACAACAAAGCGGATCCACTCACTAAGGCTATTCCTCGAACGCAATAGTTTCGCAAACGACCTTTGTGAGACTGACTAGTAGAGGAGTTGGGTGTTCAGTATCAAACGGGCTGTGAGTATGCGACATCGCAATAATTAGCCTTGAGTGAAAGTGGGAGATTGTTGGAGATAGTGCCCTCAGAGTCAATTATTAGGTCACAGGTACGTGATTGCAATGATTGATGGAGGACCTATCCCGGTAGGACAGTCTTACTCGAGATGATAGTATGCTATCTGGTTTACCTTTATCATCGTATACTGTTTTAGGTGACCTTACAGGTCGCTATTACACGTTGGTAGAGCCCCTAGGATTCTTGCTTGACCACCAGCAGTATGAGGGCGATCATATACGTGGGAGCTGGCAGTCTATAAGCATATCCTTAAATGGTCCCTAGTCGTGAGAGTTTCGAGACAGGGCATCGATACTCCAGAGTAGACTAGTGTATACAGTCGAGACCCCGACGAGGGGCGGTGGCCGGTCTCACAAGCCACTGGTGTCAGTTGGATCACCTAAGATGTATACAGGTGCTTATTGGGTTATGAGTACACCGGACATGACTCGCCGGGAACATGCCAGTTGGTCATATACCAGACGTCAGATGGCAGTTCCCTGGCGACATGTGTACAGGTTAGTTCATCGACCTGGGGATCGTCATTTGTCTTGTGTGAGTTCCAACTGTACTTTGATTACTACCCTACCTCGGCTCAAAGGAGTCGTGCAAACAGGTTTTAGTTGGGAACAGTCCCGAGCCACATGGAGGCAGTGAGCGCATCTTCAGGGGTTCGTCTCTCCCGGTATTGGGGGTGAGGTCGCGCTGTGTCTAGGAGAGCCATTACACGAAGCCCTCGGCCGAGGCAAGGAGATTTACTGGTAGGTATTCCAGTAATATCTCAGGGTGTTCTGGGCTACACTCCGACACGACTTGTACCGCTTTTGGGGGTCTGACTTTTACCAACCCCCTAGGCCTGCCATGCGATGCTCATAGACGAACGGACCGGACTGTACGGATATTGTCACTGACAGGCTCAGTAGGGTTGTCAGGCTGAGTTCGCTCACAGACATCCCTTTTAGTCAATACCTGGTAGCCCGTTACGTATTGGCTTATACCTCTGACGTGCTGGTGGTTAAATCCACAACCAAGGTGTTGACGAGTCTTTAGAGTCCCCCACATTCAGTTACTCAGCTTTCGGGCGAAAAGTTGTAGAGGCCGTATGGAGATATGGCAAGGTCCGATCAGATTCGTGCGGTATTGCACGGATCAGGATCGGACAGTTTGTACTATAGGCCGTATGGATATATGGCAGGGTTCGATCAGATACGTGCGGTATTGCACGGATCAGGATCGAACGGATAATACTAGCCGGCTTTGGTATAAGCCGGATCCTAGTATAGTACAGTGTAGATTTTGTCTCATTGCATTTGTATTTCGGTCGGAATACAAATGCGGGTGTGTATGCACAGTATCGGGGTTTTCCTGTAATTTATTACGGGACCAGTTTTCTGGAGTTGCCAGTTTGCTTTCCGTTTCGGCCGATTTCCTTTGTATCGTTCATTGGCCGAAGATTGGTGGAGGAGGGCTTATTTGCATTGTTGCAAATAAGTTTTTGTGGAGGGGTTCTTTGCATATTCTTGTGTCATGATAGCTTTTCATTGACCTTGACTTCTTGACTTCTTCTTGTCATGATGGCATGACTTTTGTGGACATGATTGTTGATGATGGGAGATGATATGGTTGTTGAGTAAGGACTTTTCTTTGTGATCATTTTTTCCATATGATAACCTTTCCTCTCTCTCTCTCTTGTATTATTCTTTTGGTCACTCTTCATGCTCTCCAACACAATGTGATGGCCGGCCACTCCCTTTAGTGGGCTATCCAAATTTTGAGTGTGGGTTTTTTGGCTCATTTCATGTTGCTAAATTCCCACAAGATCAATCTCAAAAGCAACAATTTCAATCCCTCCACCAATGGCAACCTCCACTACCCCAAAATGAGACACAAGTTCTACACAACATTCTACAGCAAATCTTGGGCACGTCGACTAGCCAGCTTCGTGCCCGAGTTACCTCGGCATTGAGGTGGGAGCCCGTAAAAGATGCAGACGATGTGGCGCCCTTCCGGCAAGGAGGCGACGACCGGAGTTTCCGCAGGAGATCGGGATGATGACGAGAAAACTGGAGGACTCGGATCAGTCGGTATATCTCTCTTCCCTTTCTTGTAGTTAGATAGGACTAGTTAATGGTTCGATCCGGGTATTAGTGCGCGGTGGTGCCGGTTTGCTAAGTTCGCAAAATTTAAGTTTATCACCGCTTCCGCATTTGGCCGTCGGATTGACGGCCGGGGCGACGCCGTGCACTTACAGTACATGTGTTTATTTTAGTATATCACCTATACACATTAGTGGAGCCCTTAGGATCTTTGCTTGATTACCAGCATTGTGATGGCAGTCACACTAGTGGGGGCTGGGTAATCTATAAGCACATCCTTATGCAGGTCCCTAGTCGCAGGACTATCGAGACAGGGCATCGATACTTCGGAGTAGACTAGCGTATGCGCTTCTCATCCCAGTGTGGGAGATGGTCTGTCCCATAGCCATCAGTACGTCGTACTGGAGATAGTATGCGGGTGCTCGTTGGGTTACGAGTACACTGGACAGGACTCATCGGGAACTGTTGGTTGGTACTATACCTATCGTCAGTTATCAGTTCCCAGGTGACATGAGTACAGCTTAGTCCGCTTACTTGACACTGTCACTTCGCCTCGAGTGTGTTCCCACTGCACTTAGATTACTACCCTACCACGGCTCAAAGGAGTCGTGCAAACAGGTGGTAGTTGGGTGCTGTCCCGATGCACTTGGAGGCAGTGACGGTTAGACAGGATTCGTCTCTCCCGGTATTGACGGTTAGACAGGATTCGTCTCTCCCGGTATTGGGGGTTGACATCGCGCTGTGTCTAGGAGAGCCATTACACGAGTAGTCCCTGTCCAGGACAAGCGAGATATACTGGTAGGTTTCCAGTGTTATCTCAGGGTGTTCTGGGCTTCACTCCGGCACGAATTGTACCGCTATTAGGGGACTGACGTTTACCGCCCCCTAGGCCCGGCATGCGATGTATCAGAAGAACAGACCGGACTGTATAGAGAGATTGTCACATTCAGACTCAGTAGGAGTTCAGATGGATTTCACCTCGTCAGTCTTCTTGTCAGCATCTACCTGGGGACCGTTACTCACAGCAAGTGCCGCTTGCGGTCTGTGGTTAAACCCACTGCCAGCGTAGTGTCGAGTCTTTAGAGTCCCACACAGAAAGCTATTCGCCTTTTGGCAAAAGAGTATGGGTCGCATGGTTTTGCGACAAGTCGCATGGTTTTGCGACAGGTCGCATGGTTTTGCGACAGGGTTCGGTCACATCCGTGCACTTGTGCACGTACAGTGTCCGGACAGTTGACACTAGCGGGCTTTGGTTTAAGCCAGATCCTAATGTACGTTTTGGGATTGGTTTTATCTCGTTAGTATTCGTGTTACTCGGAACGCGGATGCGGGTGTGTATGCACAGTTGACTGAGAGACAGAGGCAGAAGATTCTCATTGAGGTTATTGACTGTTGACCGTTGACCGTTGACTTTTGCTTAACCCTAATGAGAATAAGAAATATTATTAACATTAATTAAGTATTATAGTGACATGGTTGTTGAGGGGTTGACTTTGTTGACTTGTTGACTTTGTTGACCGGTTGTCTAGGTTGGACTAGTTGACCATCATCATGACAATGGCTATCATTCCATGGCAAAGACTTTTGCTTGCTTGTTTATTTATGCAAAATGAGTGCATGAAATGATATAGCCATTTTGACTTAAACCATCACACAATACTTGATTATTATTTTTGTTATGAAGGCTTTTGGACTATGAGAGGTGAGAATGAGAAAAGAATTGTTCATTTTCTTTCATTTGCTTTCTCTCTCTTGAGCTGTCTCATTCTCAAGCTGTCCCTCTTCCTCTTTCTCTCTCTAGCTCAAGGAAAACCATTCTCATGTGCTGAGACTCATTGCCGTAGAGATAAAAAGACACCAAAACATTCCTCTACTCATTCTAGTTCATAAGGCCTACCAAGCCAAGTGATCTAGTTTCTTCAAAGTTCGAAGAAGAAGCCAAAGGTAGAAGCTTTCGGGTGGATCCATCTTCGGCGCAAGGTGACGACGAGGTGAAGCCAATCCGTATACCGGGAGGAGTTGAAGACGAAGGAGTTCAAGAAAGGTATAGCCCCCTAACCGAGTAGTTAAACTCTTGTTAGGTTGTTAGTTAGTCGTTTAATAAAGATCCGTATTGGTAGTCCATGTTACCACCCTCTTGAAAATCGTTTTACACCACTTCCGCAACCCCGTAAGAACCGGGGAAGGGAAGCATGGACTTACAGTAGTATCAGAGCCTAGTTAAACATTATCTAACATGTTAGCTAAGTAAGTAGAAGTTCGATCAAAGGAAAAGTCGCGAAACGAACCCGGAAAATAATGTTTCTGCCGAATTTTTATTCTGTCCAAAAATTGATAAATCTTATCTTAAAAATCGGCTCAGGCTTTTTGTTAAGCACCCAAGAAATTTCGTCCACTGAATCGGTCAAAGCGCCGTGGAAACGCGGAGGGAGCATGCTCCCGCCGCGGTTCCGAGGCCGAGTTGACTCGGTCGGGGAAAAAGTTTCTTGCAGAGTGCTTCTGGGGTTGTTTTAGGATTTTTGGGATATGTCTTTTCTGCCCAGATTTTCCAGAAAGAAAAATTAGTTTTTGGGGCTTGAAAATCCGTATTTTTATCGAACTTCTAAAGACTAAGGCTAACGGGTATATATCTGTGATGTGTTATATGTATTGAACGTCCGCTAATCGCTATACGTCGATTAGTGGTGGTTATACTGTCACGACCCGAAAGTACGGAACATGACCGGCACTTAAACTACGAACGTCTCAAGGCGTACGTATTCTAAGTAAGCCGAAAACCCAGAAATCCAAACCAAGAAGAGTAGTAGAGAGTAGGAAACCCAATTTAAATCCAGAAGTTTTAATAGCATAAGCCGAATTATGCGGTTTTTAAAAACATCAAGTATTTTCTGAAAATTTCGGCAGAGTCTCCTTTGTGAATACTGGCTCCCAAACGGGATATAACATGAATAGTATACGAAATCAATAAAAGGCATCCCCAAGCGGGAGCTAGCTCTTCGTCAATCGACGGTCACAACCACACAAGCAATATAATATACAACGCCAACGACGAGGATCAAAAACACAAAGGAAACTCAAAACCATAAGAAATCTGCAGAAATAGACGCGCGACTCTAAGGTCGAAAGAATAACATCACTGGTCTCTATCTCAAAAACAAATACATGTTTGGTTGATGGAATTTACTAGATACAACTGAATCATATAATACAAGGTAATATGATGGGTATGATACCAATAAACCCACCTACTAGCAAATCACCCGAAGGAAACTATGCCCGCAAGCCGTAATGAAACCTGTACGGCAAACCTGCAAGAAACTTGGGCACAACGGGGGTGAGTTGCCATCTCGTGAATAGAAAAACATCTACGAACAGAAATCGCATGTATGACGCAATCCTAGGTCATACGATCATAATATATCCTCAAAATATATAACCAGCAGCCTATAACAAGGCTATGGTAAATATCTAACCCGAGTGTAATCTCATGTGCCCGTGTCAGTACCTCAGGTAGCAATATATCATATGAATGAGGTATGAAAGCATGAAAACAGAATACATGTAAATGAAGAACTGTTTTCATAATTTAATGAGATTTCCTTTGTATTTTTAAAATGAGGTATCATAATGAAATCAGCAATAAACAGTGCCCAGCATCGACACAAAACAAGTGTCCAAATATCTCGATATCTCTGTATCACAATCTCTGTAACTCAATATCTAGGGTATCGTCAATCCAGATCAGCCCCTACCATCCATCTCAAGACTACGACGGTATCCTCCGGATATCCGACGCGTCGGGTAATATCACCGGTCGGTAGTGCTCCCCTGCCGGGCTCAACGTCAACAACGCATTCCTCTTGCCCCGGGGTACGACACCGTGCCCACCATGTACCGGAAACGGTTCCTCCACTCCTCGAATCGGGTCTCGAAATCCATCAGCAAACTCATGGTGGACGACTCATACATCATGGGAAAACCACACTTTTTATTTTAAAAGAGAGAAAAGGTTTATTTATGTTTTTGCGGGTTTCCTCCAAATCCATAAAATCTCATGGAATCCGAATCCAAAACCTCAATAACACGTAAAATAGTGAATATATGCATGAGAATCCATGAATGCGGCATAACAATGAATAACAGTATGCATGAAGTAGCAGGTAATAACTACAATGTCTAAACTATTAGCTAACAGGCTATGTCAAGCAATAATATTTTCTAAGGTGTACGTGACATGGCAATTACCG
Organism: Agapanthus africanus; assembly: GCA_030015575.1. Taxonomy (NCBI): domain Eukaryota; kingdom Viridiplantae; phylum Streptophyta; class Magnoliopsida; order Asparagales; family Amaryllidaceae; genus Agapanthus; species Agapanthus africanus. Next base: position 296,751,909 of record JASDDO010000031.1, read on the forward strand.
ATGAAGATGTGTGTGAGCCGGCAAGTAAGTGTACGTGGTACATACGCATCATCGGTAATGGTGCTGGTGTCCTAACAGCATGATATCAATAATGGAGTATGAAACATAATATAAGCATGCGATGCGAAGCGAACCACAATAATGAGCGGGAGCTGGATACTAGACGCAACTATAACTATTCTACATTAATCTAATATAAGTCCTACAAATGGTGCCTTTTGAAATAACACGAATCATGGGGTTTTGAAAATAGGGCTACGGTGTTTTTATGAAAAGATACGTCTTTTGAAATATCCGTAGGATCCCTTGGGCTGTCTTTTAAAATACCCACGATTCGTTAGTTTTTGAAATAGGTAAGAATCGAATCTAATCTAACAACTAACTAAACTAAAGGTCTAAGCTAACCAGCTGGACTACAGGTAAGGAAACTGCCAAACATCTGAGTCAATACATATAAATACCTGTATATAAATTAGTCGGTGATTTCGCCTCAATAATATCATATCTGATACCATATCTATAATCAGACATCCCAAGTCAAGAGTGCGGATCAATCATCAAAATATAGCTCGTACGTAAATCCGTCGTACGGCATCCCCAAATCTGGGTACGGGTTAATATCACATTCAATCACACTATTCATCTGGTATCTTCTTTATCAAATATCATGATCCGGGACAATGTCCTACGTCTAGTACAATACTTATACCGCCTATGTATGCATACAGGTGTAAGAATTGCTACGTCAAAAAACCCGCTAAAACATCATGTCGTATCTCAATACGAACCAAATCACATCACCGATCTTCTGGCCTCAAGCCCAAAATCATCGACTCATCTTAAATTCCAAATACTATCCACAAATCCAGTATATGAACACATAGTCCCATACCCATGTGAACACATAAATATACTCCCATATACGCACATATAAAAGAAAGAATGTATGAAAATATTTGTGTGTGTGCGTGTGTGAGTGCGACCACTACTCTAGGGTTTCGCAACTACACTAAACCAATCCAAAAATACCAAATATCCATCTTATCATCAATAATCTCAACAACATATAATCAATATCTGTGTGTATACGTATTCGTATACATCACCACGAACTGCGGGGGTGCTATACGCCATCCACCCGACTTCTTCCCGTAGATATAAATCTACTCACCTGGTCCTCGTTCGCCGGTGCCGACGTCGCCACGCGCTTGCTTGTCGTCTCGAAGTCCACATGGGGTACCTACATATCATAACGCACCGTATCGTATTAAAATCCTACTCATGACCAAAACGACGCACGAATCCCACATAGGTCAAAACCTATGGTTGCTTTCAAAAATCAACCCAAAAACCCTCGACGTCGGCGTACAAATGCCAAATCATCGAGAAAAACCCAAATACACTCATTTGCACATTCACGAACACGAATTTTAATATAAAATAGGTTAAAATTCACAAAAACCCCAATTTCACTTAAAAAGTCATTTTTCCGAAAATCTAGCAAGCACAATTCGCCGTTTTTGTACAAAACATGATGTTTAAACAAATCTAGTGGCCATAATACTTATAAAATATCTTAAATAAGTCATAAAAACAATTTCCATACTTTAATCTCATTAAATTCCATTAACCCCAAAATTCTAGTTTACAAAATACCCAATTTTTTAACAATTTATAGCAAAAATGCACAAACAACAATTTAGCTAGGATTTTCATGAACTAGAAGCATTAAACCACTCAATATATTATCTATAATGACATGAAACCATTATTATAATTTAATCTAAAGCATTTACAAATTTTCCAAAACTCTAGTTAGGAAAATAACTTAATTAGGGCATTTTATAAGTAATGGTTTGGAATTAACAACTAAATTAGCTTTCTATAAAACTTAAGATGTTAATCCACAACACAAAACCATGCACAATTTATCATAACCCATTTCCACAACAAAACCCTAATTCAACTCAAGCCATAAACTTATAAAAAAAAACTAGTATGCAAATAGCACTAAAATTAACACTAAAACAACTCAATTAAATAAATCTAAACATAAGAATTTAAATGGGTAGAAATTATACCTTAAAATCTAGTGATTTAGAAAGAAGAATTTGCCTCCAATGATGGCTTCATAACACCATGATCCAAGTGATAAAATCTAAAGAGAATGGGATGAAGAATGGAAATCAATATATGAGATTTAAATTGGATTTTGGAGCAATTTTTTGATTTAAAATTGAAGGAAATGAAAAGAGGAAAGTGAAGGGGGAAGGGCTGCAGAATTTTGGCCATGGGGTGATGGGGGGAATGGTGTGGGTGTTGTGCACAATTGGTCAAGTCAACCCCCCTCAAATCAAGGTACAATGAGCCTCCAAAACAATACATCTTAACCTACACCTATAAACTCTATTTCACCCATACAAATGAGATGGAGAAATTTTTGAGGGGGAGAAGTGGGCTGCTGATGGTGGGCTCGGCCATGGAGGGGTGAGGGTGTGTGTGAGTGATTACAAAAAGAATTCCATGCAAAAAGACCCCCCCACAAGCTCAAAATTGCAAGTTTTAGCTTAAATTAATTATTTTTTTGTTCTCCATAATAAAGACCATTAAAACTTGAAATAAAATACTAAAAATTTATATTACAACTAGATTTTAATTAGCATGATTTTAAAGATTAAAATTAGCCCATTTAAATTTTAATTTATCGCTAATTTAATGTATTTTCTTAACGGCTTAAAATAATATTAAAATAATATTTTTTCGGAAAATTTGAAATTTCACCAGTGGCTCAATAAACACCAAATACTAGTAATTACATAGCTAGAATATGTATATTTAATTTTATAATAACGATATTTGCATTTTGACATTTTACAGAAAACCCCCTTATTTTATCGTTTTTTCGAAATTTCACCGAAACGATTTTCAAAACGTTACAATCTTCCCCCTTAAAGAAATTCGGTCCCCGAATTTAAATTAAAACTTCCCCCAAATACTAAAATGTTTCAGCCAAAACCATCAAATCGACCGGGCTCCGAAATCATAAATATATAAAACAAATCGTAGCGCAACGCATGCGCATGCGCATGAAAAATGAGCATATAACTCAAATCAGAACTCCGTCAAGCATCCCGCAATCATCGGAGTCATGGGGAAGACATCAATACCAAATCCAAAGCAAAACCAATATGATATAACTCGAAACTATACATGTAAAATATATTCAGGTACTGTCCTCTGACTAGTCCTGCTTAGTACGAAAACACATAGCAATATTATAAAAACGTACTGCTCTATAAAAAAAATCAATCCCAAAATACGCGTATGAATACTACGCGCGTCTTGTGCTCACGAAAATCAAAATCCATATATGTGCCATACCTGCGCACAGAAACAACATCTAAGTGCATCGGGTGTGCACGAAACATCTGTCCTGGCCAAGTGTGTGCCTGATAGCAAAAACAGGTGCGTCTCATGCACGAAGAATCTCGATTTAGTGCATCTGGTGTGCACCAAATCACATCTCATAACATGCGCCCAACATGCGCTAAAATCCAATCAGGTGCACAAGGTGCACAAAACAATATCGAGTATCCCAATCGAAATCGAAGTCTAGTGCATCTAAGTGCAAACATACGTAACACTGCACTGCAAGCATATATGAACTATACCGCGTGCAAAAACCAAATGCGTATATACACACAAAATCAACTCAAATGTCTAAAACCGTAAAATCACAAACATGTGAAACCAAGCACGAAAACGATATCAAGTGCAACAACTGTGCAAAAATCGTAAATACTCAGTAAGTACAACCATGGTGCATGAAAACACATATCATGAAACCCAATCATCAAAATCAAATCAAGCGAATAAATCGCCCAACAATACTGAAAACAAGTATGGCGGAATAGTCCCGCTCAAGCGTATCCTCCAAGAATCTTTGGCAAACTGTCGTGGTCACTCATAGCATGTCTCATCGACGATCCTGAACTCTGGCCTGCTGGTGTGCGTAACATGACCGCTCCTGGTTTCAAGTCTTCCTTGTGGATTACCAATCTCATGATCCACCGGCTCATCGGCCCTGTCAGGTGTGCTAACGGGGACGATTCCTTTTTGGCACTTCTCTGGTCATCTCTCTGTCAATCCGCATGACCACTCGTAAAGCAACATGTCACTGGAGCCGGCCTCTGGCTCTCTAAATGCACGTGACACATCTGATCCTGGGTGCAAATATCATTGCAGCATTGTCCTGAAAGGAATCCTACTCAAGGTCTCTTCCAGTCTCATCTCTGCCAACTGTCCGGGAGTCATCGTCCTTTACTATATCTGCTTCTTATTCCGGAACGGCTGCATACTCATCGCGACTCCTTCTGGAAGGTATATCCAAGTACAATGCCTCGGAATGCGTATCGCATCTCTGATGTCAGCGGAATAGAACGCCATCTTATCAAGATCTCGTACGCACCGCTTACTCCACTTTTCTCTAAGGTCGACCGCTTCGGACTCGTCTCGTCGTGGCTGCATGGACTGAGCTCCAACGGCTATCCTCGTATCGGGAGTCTCCCAAGAAATGCATCTCACCACCTAGCATCCGAATTAAGTCGAGCCATCAAATCGAGTCGTCAAAACCGCATAATCCCCTAAGAGCTCAACATCTTCGGTACAGTATAATAGTATCGAGTACATACCACAGCATCGGTGGTCCAGCCGTAGAAGGGCAAACCCAAGCCTCACTAATGGCGCCGTAGAACTGCCGCAAACCCGAAGGTTCAAAGGCTTTCACATGGTCATTAAGTCGAGTTAGGGTTTCATTCTTCTAGAGGGAACATAGAATTGCCTGCATGTCTTTCCGACTACTTTAAACTTGGAATAATAGGTTTCTGACATTCGATCGTCTCTGTCGACTCCCAACGTCTCCGCGTGAAGTCGTCTCTAGCTGGAATCAATCTATCTGATGACCTTGCATCGGGGTAGGCGAACGATCCACATGTCCTAGTCATTCATCCTCGATGACTAGCGACCTTCTATCATCTCTTAGTACAACTCGTTCTGCACTAATTCCAGCATCTGGGGCAATATCTCATCGTTCGCAGCATTAACTGGCTCGCTCGTCTGCACGCTGAACAGTACCTCGATCATCATGAATAAGCAACACACCAACGGTCATCAAAATTTGGCTGGCCTCTATCATTGGCTCAATCCTCTAGTGTCGATAAGCACATCCGAGTAACCTCATAAAAGCGATCCGCCAAACGCTCGTGGCACGGAAACACGGAAAAAAGACACATCTCTGCAATCGTGTGTTGCCGGAATTTCTCCCTGGTCAGTCCTCGTTCGTGACGAGCTCGTGCTGACCGCAACTCTAGCTGTAGCTCTCCCTTCCCGTAATCGTGGCAGCAAAACCATAACTGGTACTGATGACGCTAGATCGGAATGAATATAATACTGAGCAAAGAAATGTACATCCTAAGGCTTTTTAAGTGGAGTAGCGTATCGTAAATATGCCGCGGAACATACCAACGGTACGTCACACTACTTTAGTCACCTATTCCATCAACCAAGGGTCATCCTACGCTCCGAAGGTAAAACCTAACGCTCTGATACCAACTTTGTCACGACCCGAAAGTACGGAACAAGACCGGCACTTAAACTACTAACGTCTCAAGGCGTACGTATTCTAAGTAAGCCGAAAACCCAGAAATCCAAACCAAGAAGAGTAGTAGAGAGTAGGAAAACCAATTTAAATCCAGAAGTTTTAATAGCATAAGCCGAATTATGCGGTTTTTAAAAACATCAAGTATTTTCTGAAAATTTCGGCAGAGTCTCCTTTGTAAATACTGGCTCCCAAACGGGATACAACATGAATAGTATACGAAATCAATAAAAGGCACCCCCAAAAGGGAGCTAGCACTTCGTCAATCGACGGTCACAACCACACAAGCAATATAATATTCAACGCCAACGGCGAGGATCAAAAACTCAAAGGAAACTCAAAACCATAAGAAATCTGCAGAAATAGACGCGCGACTCTAAGGTCGAAAGAATAACATCACTGGTCTCTATCTCAAAAACAAATACATGTTTGGTTGATGGAATTTACTAGATACAACTGAATCATATAATACAAGGTAATATGATGGGTACGATACCAATAAACCCACCTACTAGCTAATCACCCGAAAGAAACTATGCCCGCAAGCCGTAATGAAACCTGTACGGCAAACCTGCAAGAAACTGGGGCACAACGGGGGTGAGTTGCCAACTCGTGAATAGAAAAACATCTACGAACAGAAATCGCATGTATGACGCAATCCAAGGTCATACGATCATAATATATCCTCAAAATATATAACCAGCAGCCTATAACAAGGCTAGGGTAAATATCTAACCCGAGTGTAATCTCATGTGCCCGTGTCAGTACCTCAGGTAGCAATATATCATATGAATGAGGTATGAATGCATGAAAACAGAATACATGTAAATGAAGAACTGTTTTCATAATTTAATGAGATTTCCTTTGTATTTTTAAAATGAGGTATCATAATGAAATCAGCAATAAACAGTGCCCAGCATCGACACAAAACAAGTGTCCAAATATCTCGATATCTCTGTATCACAATTTCTGTACCTCAATATCTCAAAATCAATATCAAGGGTGTCGTCAATCCAGATCGGCCCCTACCATCCATCTCAAGACCACGACGGTATCCTCCGGATATCCGACGCGTCGGGTAATATCACCGGTCAGTAGTGCTCCCCTGCTGGGCTCAACGTCAACAACACATTCCTCTTGCCCCGGGGTACCGCACCGGGCCCACCATGTACCCGAAACGGTTCCTCCACTCCTCGAATCGGGTCTCGAAATCCATCAGCAAACTCATGGTGGACGACTCATACATCATGGGAAAACCGCACTTTTTATTTTAAAAGAGAGAAAAGGTTTATTTATGTTTTTGGAGTTTTCCTCCAAATCCAGAAAATCTCATGGAATCCGAATCCAAAACCTCAATAACACGTAAAATAGTGAATATATGCATGAGAATCCATGAATGCGGCATAACAATGAATAACAGTATGCATGAAGTAGCAGGTAATAACTACAATGTCTAAACTATTAGCTAACAGGCTATGTCAAGCAATAATATTTTCTAAGGTGTACGTGACATGGCAATTACCGATGAAGATGTGTGTGAGCCGGCAAGTAAGTGTACGTGGTACATACGCATCATCGGTAATAGTGCTGGTGTCCTAACAGCATGATATCAATAATGGAGTATGAAACATAATATAAGCATGCGATGCGAAGCGAACCACAATAATGAGCGGGAGCTGGATACTAGACGCAACTATAACTAATCTACATTAATCTAATATAAGTCCTACAAATGGTGCCTTTTGAAATAACACGAATCATGGGGTTTTGAAAATAGGGGCTACGGTGTTTTTATGAAATGATATGTCTTTTGAAATATCCGTAGGATCCCTTGGGCTGTCTTTTAAAATACCCACGATTCGTTAGTTTTTGAAATAGGTAAGAATCGAATCTAATCTAACAACTAACTAAACTAAAGGTCTAAGCTAACCAGCTGGACTACAGGTAAGGAAACTGCCAAACATCTGAGTCAATACATATACATACCTGTATATATATTAGTCGGTGATCCCGCCTCAATAATATCATATCTGATACCATATCTATAATCAGACATCCCAAGTCAAGAGTGCGGATCAATCATCAAAATATAGCTCGTACGTAAATCCGTCGTATGGCATCCCCAAATCTGGGTACGGGTTAATATGACATTCAATCACACTATTCATCTGGTATCTTCTTTATCAAATATCATGATCCGGGACAATGTCCTACGTCTAGTACAATACTGATACCGCCTAAGTATGCATACAGGTGTAAGAATTGATACGTCAAAAGACCCGCTAAAACATCATGTCGTATCTCAATACGAACCAAATCACATCACCGATCTTCTGGCCTCAAGCCCAAAATCATCGACTCATCTCAAATTCCAAATACTATCCTCAAATCCAGTATATGAACACATAGTCCCATACCCATGTGAACACATAAATTTACGCACATATAAAAGAAAGAATGTATGCAAATATGTGCGTGTGTGCGTGTGTGAGTGCGACCACTACTCTAGGGTTTCGCAACTACACTAAACCAATCCAAAAATACCTAATATCCATCTTATCATCAATAATCTCAACACCATATAATCAATATCTGTGTGTATACGTATTCGTATACATCACCACGAACTGCGGGGGTGCTATACGCCATCCACCCGACTTCTCCCCGTAGATATAAATCTACTCACCTGGTCCTCGTTCGCCGGTGCCGACGTCGCCACGCGCTTGCTTGTCATCTCGAAGTCCATATGGGGTACCTACATATCATAACGCACCGTATCGTATTAAAATCCGACTCATGACCCAAACGACGCACGAATCCCACATAGGTCAAAACCTATGGTTGCTTTCACAAATCAACCCAAAAACCCTCGACGTCGGCGTACAAACGCCAAATCATCGAGAAAAACCCAAATACACTCATTTGCACATTCACGAACACTAATTTTAATATAAAATAGGTTAAAATTCACAAAAAACCCAATTTCACTTAAAAAGTCATTTTTCCGAAAATCTAGCAAGCACAATTCGCCGTTTTGGTACAAAACATGATGTTTAAACAAATCTAGTGGCCATAATACTTATTAAATATCTTAAATAAGTCATAAAAACAATTTCCATAATTTAATCTCATTAAATTCCATTAACCCCAAAATTCTAGTTTACAAAATACCCAATTTTTTAACAATTTATAGCAAAAATGCACAAACAACAATTTAGCTAGGAATTTCATGAACTAAATGCATTAAACCACTAAATATTTTATCTATAATGACATGAAACCATCATTATAATTTAATCTAAACCATTTACAAATTTTCCAAAACTCTAGTTAGCAAAATAACTTAATTAGGGCATTTTATAAGTAATGGTTTGGAATTAACAACTAAATTAGCTTTCTATAAAACTTAAGATGTTAATCCACAACACAAAACCATGCACAATTTATCATAACCCATTTCCACAACAAAACCCTAATTCAACTCAAGCCATAAACTTTAAAAAAAAAACTAGTATGCAAATAGCACTAAAATTAACACTAAAACAACTGAATTAAATAAATCTAAACATAAGAATTTAAATGGGTAGAAATTATACCTTAAAATCTAGTGATCTAGCAAGAAGAATTTGCCTCCAATGATGGCTTCATAACACCATGATCCAAGTGATAAACGCTAAGGAGAATGGGATGATGAATGGAAATCAATTTGTGAGATTTAAATTGGATTTTGGAGCAATTTTTTGATTTAAAATTGAAGGAAATGAAAAGAGGAAAGTGAAGGGGGAAGGGCTGCAGAATTTCGGCCATGGGGTGATGGGGGGAATGGTGTGGGTGTTGTGCACAATTGGTCAAGTCAACCCCCCTCAAATCAAGGTACAATGAGCCTCCAAAACAATACATCTTAACCTACACCTATAAACTCTATTTCACCCATAAAAATGAGATGGAGAAATTTTTGAGGGGGAGAAGTGGGCTGCTGATGGTGGGCTCGGCCATGGTGGGGTGAGGGTGTGTGTGAGTGATTACAAAAAGAATTCCATGCAAAAAGACCCCCCACAAGCTCAGAATTGCAAGTTTTAGCTTAAATTAATTATTTTTTTTGTTCTCCATAATAAAAACCCATTAAAACTTGAAATAAAATACTAAAAATTTATATTACAACTAGATTTTAATTAACATGATTTTAAAGATTAAAATTAGCCCATTTAAATTTGTATTTATCGCTAATTTAATGTATTTTCTTACCGGCTTAAAATAATATTAAAATAATATTTTTTCAGAAAATTTGAAATTTCACCAGTGGCTCAATAAACACCAAATACTATTAATTACATAGCTAGAATATGTATATTTAATTTTATAATAAAGATATTTGCATTTTGACTTTTTACAGAAAACCCCCTTATTTCACCGAAACGATTTTCAAAACGTTACATATACATATCTGTGATCTTTAATGATTGATGGTATGTGTATATGAATTCTTTGAATCGTCGCGGATGAATAGCCGGGGGTTGTGAGATGAGAGTTTTTCCTTTTATCTTTCAATTCATGTAATATGTAAATTGATGTAATATTATTTTTGGCCGCACAACCGGGTCGCGGTTGTAGCCGTCATTGTATAATTTCTTTTTACTGTTTTTGCACCTAGGATAGACCCAAGGTGGGGTGCACAAACGACTGGGTATCTCGAAGTGCCGAGTGGCCTACTCACGTCGTCGAGGGAGGTTGCTCCACTTCGGATATTTGGCGGGTAGTTTGCCGCACCCGCAGGGGTCTAGGGTGGGGTTTTTGCTATTCATCGCGACCGTGTAATCCGCTTTTCGTTACAGGCTCGTACGAATTGCGGATTCCTAGTATATCCAATGTATTCATCTGTGATCTGAAATGCTATCATTGCAATATATCTAAGTATGATATTATTTAGGCGTTGCTTATGTTTTGCAGCCGCGCTAGCCCAGCCCCGCTCTGTCGTTAGTTAAGTAACCTAACGGGTAATGACGGGGCCCCATGGCGAATGCGAATGGCATAAGCGTACGTCATGTTTTGGTTGTTTTCTGCAATGGTAGGATTAAATGATGGGACGCATTAAAAGAACTAATGCAAGAAAAATACGCATTAAAAGAACTAATGCAAGAAAAAATAAACCAAGTAAAAGTCGTTGGAACACTTTCAAAACCACTCGGTTACTTTTCAAAATAACTTTTAAAACGCGGAACTTAAGCCACTTCTTTTAAAAGCTATCTCGTTCCATCGATTATATCAAGTTCACTACGTTCACGGTTTCGCCAAAACCATTCGTAGCCCTCCGTCGTTTCACATGGATGGTCAATAGTATTCAAGCTATGTATGTTGGCCAAAGTCAAGGCATACTGATTGGTAGCTATTGGGTATTCATGTGAAGCATAGATAGATGTGTTGGTTTGGGGCAGTCGTACTACCATTTTGGCCAAAGTCAAGGGTATGTGCGGATGGGCTCAAATTAACCTGGAGAATGACGGGTAGAACTTGACATGTGACTTATGATATTTTGGCCAAAGTCAAGGTCATAAGAGCATGGGGCAAAAATCCACATCGGGAGTTTCAAAAGAACTGAAACTTGCTAGTGTTGCATACCATTTGGAGTGTGTTGATTCTGGTAGGATTCCTTCAGTTTCGTCACGCGATGATATTTGGATCCCGATCCTACTGTGAGTATATGCTACTCCTTGGGAAATTTCTCACTTAACGATCAATGCTATAAACCAAGTAGGTGTCTAGAAAGGTGCTAGCGGGGCTATGCCCCCAGGGAAAAGAGGTTTTTAAATTAAGGAACTTCAAGAAAGCGTTGGAAAACCTCCCTCGAAGTACCGACACCAGCCTGGCCGAATGGTTAAGCAAGTATTGTACGGTGAGATTGATCGTGACTAATTCTTCCTTTTTGGTTTGAGGAGGGATTCGAGAGACAGTGGGAGCCATCCTGTTTAGACAAATTAAAAACCACTATAAACTTGCAAGAGCATCATGCTAAAGTGTTTCTTCTCTCTCTCCTAATTGCAGCGACCAATCATCATGACCGGACTTAAGTTATTGCTAGATAAAAACATACAGACAGGGACAAACTACAAAGATTGGCTCAGGAATGTCAAAATGGCAATCATTTATGACAAGTTGGGGTATCTCCTTACCACCAAAGCTCCCCCTGTCCCAGGTCCCACCTCCAGCGTCGTGGGTAAGGAAATCCGTAAGACTTGGGAGATCGATTGCGCGAAGGCCAGGTGCCTCGTGATTGCCTCTATGGACAACGAACATCAGAGGAGGCACAAGAATATGGACATTGAATCCATATTTCTCCATACAAAAGAACTGTATGGAGAGCAATCTGGTATCGCAAGATACGAAGTGTCGAAGAAGTTATTTTCAGCAAGGTTGGCCATCGGATCATCGGTAGCGGAACACGTGCTTAAGATGATTGGCTTCATTGAGGAGCTCGCGGAACTTGGGACCACGTTAGAGAACGAGCTCTATACGGACTTGATTCTCCAGTCCCTTCCTTCCACTTACGCCCAGTTTATCCTAAACTTCAACTTACAAGAAAAAGAAGTTGAACTTTTAGAACTCCTCAACATGCTGAGGAGTGCAGAGGGCACCCTACTGAAAGGTAGGGAAACATCCACTTTGTTTGTAGGAGGATCTTCCTCTTCTAGATCCAAGGCGAAAGCCATGGGAAAGAAGAAGAAAGCCCCCGCCAAACCAAGGGGCGGTGTTAGTAAAGTGGATACGAAGGGAAAAGCAAAAGAAACAAAAGTAGCGAGAAGGCTTGTGGATAAGGAAGAGTGCTTTTTCTGTCATAAGAGTGGGCACATGAAGAAAGATTGCAGGGCTTGGAAAGCCAGAACACAGGAACTGAAGCAAGTTGCGGCTTCAGCTTCAGGTGTGTATGTTATTGAAAACTGTCTATCAATAAACTCTACTTCCTGGGTATTGGATACCGGATCAGGATCTCATATCTGTAATTCTTTACAGGAGTTGAGAAACCATAGGGTTTTGAAGGCAGGTGACATGACCCTCAAAGTTGCAAATGGAGCTAGCATGGATGCTAAGGCCGTGGGGGACTATCACCCGGGAATGTCAGATGGACATGTTTTGGTTTTACGTAATTGCTTTTTTGTACCCAACGCAACTTGTAATATCATTTCTGTATCTTTGATTTCTAAAGAAGGTTATGAATTTGCGTTTGTAAGTAATCTTGTAAACATTCACCTTAATCAAGTTCTGATTGGGTCAATTACATTAAGCAATGGTATATACGTACTAAACCAACCACAGATTTTCAATGTCCAGAATACACACAAAAGAAAGTCTCCGAAAATAAATCAGACTTTTTTATGGCATTGTGGACTCGGTCACATCAATGAGAGAAGATTGACGAAGTTACGTACAGAAGGATATTTGAATCCGTTCGAATATCAATCGTATGCCACTTGTCAATCATGTCTCAAAGGAAAGATGACAAAGACTCCGTTCACTGGACACGGAGAAAGGGCGAGCGAGCTCTTGGGACTCGTACAGAGCGACGTGTGCGGTCCAATATCTACACATGCGCGAAGCGGTTATTCTTACTTCATTACTTTTACGGATGACTTTTCAAGGTACGGTTATGTCTTCTTAATGAAACATAAGTCCGAAGCCTTTGGAAAATTCCAGGAATATAAGAATGAAGTAGAAAAATAAACCGGCAAAAGTATCAAGACACTAAGATCGGATCGAGGTGGTGAATACTTGAGTGCTGAGTTCCTGGACTATTTAAAAGAGAATGGAATTCTCTCTCATCTTACTCCTCCATACACTCCGCAACATAACGGTGTATCAGAGAGACGGAACCGAACCCTATTGGATATGGTACGGTCCATGATGAGTAACGCTGAGTTACCGCGATCATTCTGGGGATATGCGCTAGAATCAGCTGCATACCTTTTGAACCGAGTTCCAACTAAGACTGTGCCTACTACACCATATGAGATGTGGTGTGGGAAGAGACCCTATCTTAATCACATTAAGACATGGGGAAGTCCAGCTTTTGTCAAAAAGCAGCATGCGGACAAGCTCGAGGCACGCTCAGTACAGTGCAAGTTTATGGGATATCCAAAGAACTCCAAGGGATATTTCTTCTATTGCGAAGAGGAACAAAAGGTTTTTGTTACTCGGCATGCCCACTTCTTAGAAACTCAGTTTTTGGAGAATCAGATAAGTGGGAACGCAATAGAACGGGAAGAAATTCCAGAGCCACGAGCTATTACTGAAAGCTTAGTAGAACCAGAGGGTTCGAAAGATCATGACATTCCTACGCCGCTGCGCAGGAGTAGTAGGAGGTCTCATCCGCCCGAGAGATACTACGGTTTTCTCATAGACGGGGATTGAGAGGATTGCATGATAGATTATGATGAGCCAACTAGCTTCCAGCAGGCCATTCAGAGCGTTGACTCGGTAAAATGGCTGGATGCAATGCGGACCGAAATGGAGTCTATGTACACCAACAAAGTATGGACGTTGGACGTTGCTCCAGATAGGGTAAAACCTGTAGGATGCAAGTGGATCTTCAAAAGGAAGATTGGTGTAGATGGACAGGTTGAGACCTATAATGCTAGACTTGTTGCAAAGGGTTTTCGTCAAATACCTGGGTTGGACTATGACGAGACCTTTTCTCCAGTAGCTATGCTGAAATCCATTCGGATCCTTCTTGCCATTGCTGCCTTCCACGATTATGAGATTTGGCAGATGGACGTAAAGACCGCTTTTCTAAATGGAAATTTACAGGAGTGTGTTTATATGGACTAGACAGAGGGTTTCATTCAGAGTGGGAGCAGCGGAAAGGTGTGCAAGTTGCAAAAGTCCATCTATGGACTGAAGCAGGCATCGCGGAGTTAGAACATCGGTTTTGATGAGACGGTCAAGGAATTTGGCTTGATCAAAAATCCAGATGAACCATGCATCTATAGTAGATTTGTAGCGAGAACTGTAGTATTCCTCGTTTTATACGTTGATGACATTCTCTTAATAAGAAATGACATTCCTATGCTACAATCTGTCAAGGGGTTCTTGTCACACAGGTTCTCCATGAAAGACCTGGGTGATGCCTCATACGTTCTGGGGATCCGGATCTATCGTGACAGATCCAAGAGGATACTGGGACTCTTACAGTCCAGGGACATCGACACCATACTGAAAAGATTCAGTATGGAAGATTCCAAGCGCGGTAATCTACCGGCTTGTCACGGGATCACCCTCTCCAAAGAGATGTCTCCCAAGACTGATTTGGAAAGGAATCGCATATCTATTATACCCTACGCTTCTGCGGTAGGCTCTATAATGTATGCGATGTTGTGTACCAGCCCAGATGTAGCTTATGCACTGTGTGTGGTAAGCCGGTATCAGTCAAACCCTGGGGAGAAACACTGGATAGCGGTAAAGAACATTCTCAAGTACCTAAGAAGGACTAAGGAGATGTTCTTGGTGTATGGCAGAAAAGACCTCTAGATCGAGGCCTTTGCTGACTCCAGCTTCCAGAGTGACAAGGATGATTCCAAGTGCATGTCGGGTTATGTATTTACCCTCAATAGAGGGGCGGTGTGTTGGAAGAGTTTCAAACAAGAAACCATTGCTGACTCGACGATGGAAGCGGAATATATCGCTGCTGCAGATGCCGCAAAAGAAGCTGTCTAGGTAAGGAAGTTCTTAACTGAACTTCAGGTGGTTCCGTCCATTGTTGATCCAATACCTCTGTATTGCAACAACAACGGGGCTATAGCTTTAGCAAAGGAACCAAGGTCCCATAAGAAGTCCATACACATCTTAAGGCGGTATCACCTGATCAGGGAGATCGTGGGTCGCCAGGAGATCGAGGTTCGGAGAGTTTCTACGGAAGACAACACTGCTGATCCACTCACAAAGGCCTTACCCCAGACTCAGTTTGAGCGGCTGATCGAGATGATAGGTCTTCGATACGCCAGTACATGGCCTTAGTGCAAGTGGGAGATTGTTAGTGTATATGCCCTAGAGGCCATTACTGTATCATACTAGTTTGTATATTACTTAATAGAAGCTTGGGATATTCACCTTGTATAGACAATCTTGCTCAATATAGTAGTATGCTACTTGGTTTGTTTCTACTTCAATGTGTACATCTGTTTATTTTAGTATATCACCTATACACATTAGTGGAGCCCTTAGGATCTTTGCTTGATTACCAGTGTTGTGATGGCAGTCACACTAGTGGGGGCTGGGTAATCTATAAGCACATTCTTTTGCGGGTCCCTAGTCGCAAGACTATCGAGGCAGGGCATCGATACTCCGGAGTAGACTAGCATATGCGCTTCTCATCCCAGTGTGGGAGATGGTCTGTCCCACAGCCATCAGTACGTCGTACTGGAGATAGTATGCGGGTGCTCGTTGGGTTACGAGTACACTAGACAGGACTCGTCGGGAACTGTTGGTTGGTACTATACCTATCGTCAGTTATCAGTTCCCAGGTGACATGAGTACAGCTTAGTCCGTTGACTTCACACTGTCACTTCGCCTCGAGTGTGTTCCCACAGCACGTAGATTACTACCCTACCACGGCTCAAAGGAGTCGTGCAAACAGGTGGTAGTTGGGTGCAGTCCCGAAGAACTTGGAGGCAGTGACGGTTAAACAGGATTCGTCTCTCCCGGTATTGGGGGTTGACATCGCTCTGTGTCTAGGATAGCCATTACACGAGTAGTCCCTGGCCAGGGCAAGCGAGATATACTCGTAGGTTTCTAGTGTTATCTCAGTGTGTTCTGGGCTTCACTCCGACACGACTTGTACCGCTATTAGGGGACTGACGTTTACCGTCCCGTAGGCCCGCCATGCGATGTATCAGACGAACAGACCGGACTGTACAGGGAGATTTTCATATTCAGACTCAGTAGGAGTTCAGATGGGTTTCACCTCGTCAGTCTTCTTGTCGGGATCTACCTAGGGACCGTTACCCACAGATAGTGCCGCTTGCGGTCTGTGGTTAAACCCACTGCCAGCGTAGTGTCGAGTCTTTAGAGTCCCACACAGAAAGCTATTCTCCTTTAGGCAAAAGAGTAGGGGTCGCATGGTTTTGCGATAGGGTTCGGTCACATTCGTGCACTTGTGCACGTACAGTGTCCGGACAGTTGACACTAACGGGCTTTGGTTTAAGCCAAATCCAAGTGTACGTTTTGGGATTGGTTTTATCTCGTTAGTATTCGTGTTCCTCGCAACGCGGATGCGGGTGTGTATGCACTGTTGACTGAGAGACAGAGGCAGAGGATTCTCATTGGGGTTATTGACTGTTGACCGTTGACCATTGACTTTTGCTTAACCCTAATGAGAATAAGAAATATTATTAACATTAATATTAATTAAGTATTATAGTGACATGGTTGTTGAGGGGTTGACTTTGTTGACTTGTTGACTTTGTTGACCGGTTGACTAGGTTGGACTAGTTGACCATCATCATGACAATGGCTATTATTCTATGGTAAAGACTTTTGCTTGCTTGTTTATTTATGCAAAATGAGTGCATGAAATGATATAGCCATTTTGACTTAAACCATCACACAATACTTGATTTTTTTTTGTTATGATGGCTTTTGGATTATGAGAAGCGAGAATGAGAAAAGAATGGCTCATTTTCTTTCATTTGCTTTCTCTCTCTTGAGCTCTCTCATTCTCAAGCTCTCCCTCTTCCTCCTGCTCTCTCTAGCTCAAGGCAAACCATTCTCATGTGCTGAGACTCATTGCCTTAGAGATAAAAAGACACCAAAACATTCCTCTACTCATTCTAGTTCACAAAACCTAGCAAGCCAAGTGATCTAGTTTCTTCAAAGTTCGAAGAAGAAGCCAAAGGTAGAAGCTTTCGGGTGGATCCATCTTCGGCGCAAGGAGACGACGAGGTGAAGCCAATCCGTACACCAGGAGGAGTTGAAGACGAAGGAGTTCAAGAAAGGTATAGCCCCCTAACCGAGTAGGTAAACTCTTGTTAGGTTGTTAGTTAGTCGTTTAACAAAGATCCGTATTGGTAGTCCATGTTACCACCCTCTTGAAAATCGTTTTTCACCACTTGCGCAACCCCGTAAGAACCGGGGAAGGGTAGCATGGACTTACACCGCGGCAGAAGCTTGCTTCTGTCCCGGATCCGCGGTCGAGTTGACTCGGCCGTGGATCGTTTCTCCTGCAGTTTGTTTCTGGTGGTATTTTTCGATTTTTGAGATGGTTTGTTTCTGCCCAGAATTTCCAGAGAACAAATTTGTTTTTGGGGTGGTTTCAAATCCGTATTTTGGTCGATTTTCTGTAGACTTTGGCTAATGGGTTATATCTGTATTATTATATATGTATTGAACGTTTGCTGATCGCTATACGTCGATTTGTGGCGGTTATACATATCTGTGATCTGTAATGTTGATGGATTGTGTATATGAATTCGTTGGATTGTCGCAGATGAATAGCCGGGGAAATTGTGAGATGAGAGTTTTGTTTATCTTTCAATTCTTGTAATATGTAAATTGATGTAATATTATTTGTATGGCCGCACAACCGGGTCGGGGTTGTAGCCGTCATTGTATAATTTCTTTTTACTGTTTTTGCTCCTAGGATAGACCCAAGGTGGGGTGCACAAACTACCGGGTACCTCGAAGTGCCGAGTGTCCTACTCTCGTCGTTGAGGGAGGTTGCTTCACTTCGGATACTTGGCGGGTAGTTTGCCGCACCCGTAGGGGTCTAGGGTGGGGTATTGGCTATTCATCGCGACCGTGTAATCCGCTCTTCGTTACAGGCTCGAACGGAATGCGGATTTCTAGTATATCCATTGTATTCATCTGTGATCTGGAATGGCTATCATTGCATTTGACGAATGTATATATCTATATGTAGATATCTATTTAGGCGTTGCTTATGTTTTTCTTCCGCTCTAGTCCAGCCCCCGCTCTGTCGTTAGTTAAGTAACCTAACGGGCGATGACGGGACCCCGTGGCGAATGCGGATGGCATAAGCGTACGTCATATTTTCGTTGTTTTTTGCAATGGTAGGATTAATTGATAGGACGCATTAAAATTAATGCAAGAAAAATAAACCAAATTAAAAGTCGTTGGAACACTTTCAAAAACCACTCGGTTACTTTTCAAAATAACTTTTAAACGCGGAGCTTAAACCACTCCTTTTAAAAGCTATCTCGTTCCATCGATTATATCAAGTTCACTACGTTCACGGTTTCGCCAAAACCATTCATAGCCCTCCGTCGTTTCACATGGATGGTCAATAGTATTCAAGCTATGTTTGTTGGCCAAAGTCAAGGCATTGTGATCGGTAGCTATTGGGTATTCATGTGCAGCATAGATAGATGTGTTGGTTTGGGACAGTCATACTGCCTTGTTGGCCAAAGTCAAGGGTAGGTGCGGGTGGTTTCAAATTAACCTGGAGAATGATGGGTAGAACTTGACATGTGACTTATGATTTGTTGGCCAAAGTCAAGGTCATAAGAGCATGGGGAAAAAATCCACATCGGGAGTTTCAAAAGAACTAAAACTTGCCAGCGCAGCATACCATTTGGAGTGTGATGATTCTGGTAGGATTCCTTCAGTTTTGTCACGCAATGATATTTGGATCCTGATCCTACTGTGAGTATATGCTACTCCTCGGGAAAATTCTCACTTAACGATCAATGCTATAAACCTAGTAGGTGTCTAGAAAGGTGTTAGCGGGGCTGCGCCCCCAGGGAAAAGAGGTTATTTAATTAAGGAACTTCGCGAAAACGTTGGAAAACCTCCCTCGAAGTACCGACACTAGCATGGCTGAACGGTTAAGCAAGTATTGTACGGTGAGATTGATCCTGACTAATTCTTCCGTTTTTGTTTGAGGAGGGATTCGAGAGACAGTGGGAGCCATCCTGTTTAGACAAATTAAAAACCACTCTAAACTTGCAAGAGCATCATGCTAAAGTGTTTCTTCTCTCTCTCCTAATTGCAGCGACCAAACATCATGAATGGACTTAAGTTACTACTAGATAAAAACATACTGACAGGGCCAAACTAAAAAGATTGGCTCAGGAATGTCAAAATGGCAATCACTTACGACAAGTTGGGGTATCTCCTTACCACCAAAGCTCCCCCTGCCCTAGGTCCCACCTCCAGCGTCGCGGATAAAGAAATCCGTAAGACTTGGGAGATTGATTGCGCGAAGGCCAAGTGCTTCGTGCTTGCCTCTATAGACAATGAACACCAGAGGAGGCACGAGAATATGGACCTTGAATCCATATTTCTTCATACTAAAGAACTGTATGGAGAGCAATCCCGTATCGCCAGATACGAAGTCTCGAAAAAGCTGTTTTCGGCGAGATTGGCCATCGGATCACCGGTAGCGGAACACGTGCTTATGATGATTGGCTTCATTGAGGAGCTCGCGGACCGTGGGACCATGTTGGAGAATGTGCTCTATACGGACTTGATTCTCCAGTCCCTTCCTTCCACTTACGCCCAGTTCATCCTGAACTTCAACTTACAGGAAAAGGAAGTTGAACTTTCAGAACTCCTCAACAGGCTGAGGAGTGCAGAGGGCACCTTACAGAAAGGTTGGGAAACATCCACTTTGTTTGTAGGAGGATCTTCCTCTTCTAGGTCCAAGGCGAAAGCCAAGGGAAAGAAGAAGAAAACCCCCGCCAAACTAAGGGGCGGTGTTTGTAAATTGGATACGAAGGGAAAGGCAAAAGCAACAAAGGAAGCGGGAAAGCTTGTGGGAAAGGAAGAATGATTTTACTGTCACAAGATTGGACACTGGAAAAAAGATTGCAGGGCTTGGAAGGCTAGAACACAGGATCTGAAGCATGTTGCGGCTTGAGCTTCAGGTGTGTATGTTATTGAAAACTGTTTATCAATAAACTCTACTTCCTGGGTATTGGATACCGGATCAGGATCTCATATTTGTAATTCTTTGCAGGCGTTGAGAAACCGTAGGGTTTTGATGGCAGGTGATATGACCCTCAGAGTTGCAGACGGAGCTGGCATGGATGCTGAGTCCGTAGGGGACTATCACCTGGGGTTTTCAGATGGACACGTTTTGGTTTTGCGTAATTGTTATTTTGTTCCCAATGCAACTTGTAATATAATTTCTGTATCTTCAATATCTAAAGAAGGTTATGAATTTGCATTTGTAAGCAATGTTGTAAACATTCGCCTTAATCAAGTTCTGATTGGGTCAGGTACATTAAACAATGGAATATACGTATTAAACCAACCACATATTTTCAATGTCAAGAATACACACAAAAGAAAGTCTCCGGAATCAAATCAGGCTTTCTTATGGCATTGAAGACTGGGTCACATCAATGAGAGAAGGTTGAAGAAGTTAAATACAGAAGCATATTTGGATCCGTTCGAATATCAATCATATGCAACTTGTCAATCCTTTCTCAAAGGAAAGACGACAAAGACTCCGTTCACTGGACACGGAGTAAGAGCGAGCGAGCTCTTGGGACTCGTACACAGCGACTTGTGCGGTCCAATGTCTACGCATGCACGAAGCGGTTATTCTTACTTCATTACTTTTACGGATGACTTTTCAAGGTACGGTTATGTCTTCTTAATGAAACATAAATCCGAAGCCTTTGGAAAATTCCAGGAATATAAGAATGAAGTGGAAAAACAAACAGGCAAAAGTATCAAAACACTGAGATCTGATCGAGGTGGTGAATACTTAAGTGCCGAGTTCCTGGATTACTTAAAAGAGAATGGAATTCTCTCTCAGTTTACTCCTCCATACAGTCCGCAACATAATGGTGTATCGGAGAGACGGAACCGAACCCTATTGGATATGATACGGTCCATGATGAGTAACGCTGAGTTACCGCGATCATTCTAGGGATATGCACTAGAATCAGGTGCATACCTTTTGAACCGAGTTCCAACTAAGACTGTGCCTACTACACCATATCAGATGTGGTGTGGGAAGAGACCCTATCTTAAGCACATTAAGACATGGGGCTGTCCAGCTTTTGTCAAAAAGCAGCATGCGGACAAACTCGAGGCACGCTCGGTACAATGCAAGTTTGTGGGATATCCAAAGAACTCCAAGGGGTATTTCTTCTATTGCGAATAGGAACAAAAGGTTTTTTGTTTCTCGTCATGCCCACTTCTTGGAAACTGAGTTTTTGGAAAATCAGATAAGTGGGAGTGCAATAGAACTGGAAGAAATTCCATAACCACGAGCTATTACTGAAAGCTTAGTAGAACCAGAGGGTTCGAGAGATCAGGACATTCCTACGCCACTCCGCAGAAGTAGTAGGCAATCTCATCCGCCCGAGAGATACTACGGTTTTCTCATAAACGGGGATCGAGAGGATTGCATCATTGATAGTGATGAGCCTACTAGCTTCCAGCAGGCCATTCAGAGTGTTGACTCGGTAAAATGTCTGGATGCAATGCGGACCGAAATGGAGTCCATGTACACCAACAAAGTATGGACGTTGTACGTTGCTCCAGATGGGGTAAAACCCATAGGATGCAAGTGGATCTTCAAAAGGAAGATTGGTGTAGATGGACATGTTGAGACCTATAAAGCTAGACTTGTTGCAAAGGGTTTTCGTCAAAGACCTGGTTTGGACTATGACGAAACCTTTTCTCCAGTAGCTATGCTGAAATCTATTCAGATCCTTCTTGCCATTGCTGCCTTCCACGATTATGAGATTTGGCAGATGGACGTAAAAACCGCTTTTCAAAATGGAAATTTAGAGGAGTGTGTCTATATGGACCAACCAGAGGGTTTCATTCAGAGTGGGAGTAGCGGAAAGGTGTGCAAGTTGCTGAAGTCCATCTATGGACTGAAGCAGGCATCGCGGAGTTAGAACATCTTTTTTGATGAGACGGTCAAAGATTTTGGCTTTATCAAAAATCCAGATGAACCATGCATCTATAGTAGATTTGTAGCACGAACTGTCGTATTCCTCGTTTTATACGTGGATGACATTCTCTTGATAGGAAATGACATTCCTATGCTACAATCTGTCAAAGGGTTCTTGTCACACAGGTTCTCCATGAAAGACCTGGGTAATGCCTCTTACATTCTGGGGATCCGGATCTATCGTGACAGATCCAAGAGGATATTAGGACTTTCACAGTCCAGGTACATCGACACCATACTGAAAATATTCAGTATGGAAGATTCCAAGCGCGGTAATCTACCGTCTTGTCACGGGATCACCCTCTCCAAAGAGATGTCTCCCAAGACTGATTTGGAAAGGGATCGCATGTCTATTATACCCTACGCTTCTGCGGTAGGCTCTAAAATGTATGCGATGTTGTGTACCAGACCAGATATAGCTTATGCACTGAGTGTGGTAAGCAGGTATCAGTCAAACCCTGGGGAGAAACACTGGATAGCGGTAAAGAACATTCTCAAGTACCTGAGAAGGACTAAGGAGATGTTCTTGGTGTATGGCGGAAAAGACCTCCAGATCGAGGCCTTTGCGGACTCCATCTTCCAGAGTGACAAGGATGATTCCAAGTCTATGTCGGATTATGTCTTTACCCTCAATGAAGGGGCGGTGTGTTGGAAGAGTTCCAAACAGGAAACCGTTGCTGACTCGACGATGGAAGCGGAATATATCGCTACATCTGATGCCGCAAAAGAAGCCGTCTGGATGAAGAAGTTCTTGATAGAACTTCAGGTGGTTCCGTCCATTGTTGATCCAATCCCTCTGTATTGCGGCAACAACGAGGCTATAGCTTTAGCGGAGGAACCCAGGTCCCATCAGAAGTCCAGGCACATCTTGAAACGGTATCACCTGATCAGGGAGATCGTGGGTCGCCAGGAGATCGAGGTTCGGAGAGTTGCTACGGAAGATAACACTGCTGATCCATTCACAAAGGCCTTACCCCAGACTCAGTTCGAGCGGCTGATCGAGATGATAGGTCTTCGATACGCCAGTACATGGCCTTAGTGCAAGTGGGAGATAGTTAGTGTATATGCCCTAGAGGCCATTACTGTATCATTCTAGTTTGTATATTACTTGATGGAAGCTTGGGATATTTACCTTGTATAGACAATCTTGCTGAATATAGTAGTATGCTACTTGGTTTGTTTCTGCTTTAATGTGTGCATGTGTTTCTTTTAGCATATCGCCTTTAGACATTAGTGGAGCCCTTAGGATCTTTGCTTGATTACCAGCGTTGCGATGGCAGTCATACTCGTGGGGGCTGGGTAATCCACAAGCACATCCTTATGCAGGTCCCTAGTCGTAGGACTATCGAGA
This sequence comes from Agapanthus africanus, assembly GCA_030015575.1. Classification (NCBI taxonomy): domain Eukaryota; kingdom Viridiplantae; phylum Streptophyta; class Magnoliopsida; order Asparagales; family Amaryllidaceae; genus Agapanthus; species Agapanthus africanus. The sequence goes on from JASDDO010000031.1 coordinate 296,775,834, forward strand.
CAGGGCATCGATACTCCAGAGTAGACTAGCGTATGCGCTTCTCATCCCAGCTTGGGAGACGGTCTGTCCCACAGCCGTCAGTACGCCGTACTTGAGATAGTATGCGGGTCCTCGTTAGGTTACGAGTACACTGGACAGGACTCGTCGGGAACTGTTGGTTGGTACTATACCTATCGTCAGTTATCAGTTCCCAGGTGACATGAGTACAGCTTAGTCCGTTGACTTGACACTGTCACTTCACCTCAAGTGTGTTCCCACTGTACTTTGATTACTACCCTACCACGGCTCAAAGGAGTCGTGCAAACAGGTAGTTTTTGGGTGCAGTCCCGAAGCACTTGGAGGCAGTGACGGTTAGACAGGATTCGTCTCTCCCGGTATTGGGGGTTGATATCGCGCTGTGTCTAGGAGAGCCATTACACAAAGTCCCTGGCCATGGCAAGCGAGATAGACTGGTAGGTTTCCAGTGTTATCTCAGGTGTTCTGGGCTACTCTCCGACATGACTTGTACCACTAGTAGGGGACTGACGTTTACCGCCCCCCTAGGCCCGCCATGCGATGTTCTCAGAAGAACAGACCGGACTGTATGGAGACAGTCACATTCAGGCTCAGTAGGAGTTCAGATGGGTTTAACCTCGTCCGTCTTCTTATCGGAATCTATCTGGGGACGGTTACGTACAGCTAGTGCCGCTTGCGGTCTGTGGTTAAACCCACTGCCAGCGTAGTGTCGAGTCTTTAGAGTCCCACACATAGGGTTATTCGCTTTTGGGCAAAACAGAGTAGAGGTCGCATGGTTTTGCGACAGGGTTCGTTCACATCCGCGCACTTGTGCACGTTATGGCGTCCGGACAGACATTACTAGCGGGCTCTGGTTTGAGCCAGATCCTAGTATATGCTTTGGGGTTAGTTATATCTCATAGTATTCGTGCTCCTCGGAACACGAATGCGGGTGTGAATGCACAGTTGACTGAGGCAGAGGAAGAGGATTCTCATTAGGGTTTTGGTACAGGTGTGTATGTACAGTTGACAGTTGTCGTTTACCAAACCCTAATGATTATGTGTAATATCATTTGATAATGTTATTTAAATGAAATTGTGTCATGGTTGGGTTTGTTGACTTGTTGACCAAGGTTGACTAGTTGACCATGGTTGAAACTTTGACCATCATCATTTCTTTTCAAGATGCTCTTTGATCTTTGCAAAATCATTTAATGTGAAATGATAATGGTCTTATCAAACCAACCATCACCTTTTTCATTTTGGTTTAATATTATTAATTTGATAATTCACATATATTGTTATGGTTGTAAAAACTATTCTCATTCTATCATAACCATTCTCTCTCCTCCATTTTGCTCTTCCTCTTCCTCTAGTTCAAGGAGAATCATTCTCATGAGTTGAGAAACCTTTCCTTGGAGATTAAACACCCAAAGCCACTCTCTACTCTTCCTAAGGTTGAAGGTCTAGCATGCCGGACACTTTAGTTCTCTCAAGATCGAGAAAGGAGCTCAAGGTAGAAACCCTCAGGTGGATCCATCTTCGACAAGAGAAGGCAACGAGGAAAGCACCATCCGACCACCATGAAGAGTCAAAGAGAAGGAGTTCAAGTTGAGGTATAATCCCTAACCGAGTAGCAATAGCTCTTGTTAGTTGCTAGTGTGTAGTTTAGCAAAGATCCGTGTTTTATAGTCCATGTTGCCATGACCCGAAAAATCGTTTTTCATCATTTCCGCAAGCCCGAAAGAACCGGGAGATGTAACGTGGACTTACATAGATAACATCTACGTGTCTATCAATGCCGCAACAACATCTTACATGTAAGTATCATAAAAGCACATGCATGTAAATATGAGGATATCAACTATCGTGTGTCCATCAACGACACATCAAAATCATGGAACCTGAGTGCCCAACATCGACACTCGAAACATCATAAAACCCGTGTCCAGCATCGACACATAAATCCTCATATCTCAGGCGCCGAATCCTCATATCGGCCCTCAGGCGCCGCATACTCTGGTCGGCCCTCATATCCATCTCATGACTCCGGTCGGTATCCTCCGGATAACCGCCGAGTCCAAATACTATCACCGGTAGGTAGTGCTCCGCTGCCAGGCTCACCGCCTAACTATACGAGTCTTCTTGCCTCGGGGTACCTCACCGGGTCCACCATGTACCCGCAGACGATGCCTACCGCTCCTCGAATCGGGTTTCACATTCCAATCTCAGAACCGAGAAAACACATGGTGGACGTCTCAAAATATCACATCAAGAGAAACCGGGTTTTTAAAACAATACATACTTTCTTTTGAAATATAACCACGGTTCTCAAATCGAGAATCTCATGAAAACAGTATCTCAATGCATATAATCGTAAAGCATGATGTATGCAAACATATAACAGAAATGTGAGCATATCCGTATATCATGCCACATAGAACAGTGATGTGAGCATATCAGTATATCATGCGACATATCATAATGATGTAAGCATAGCAAATATATCATGCAACATAGCATAATGATGTGGCAATGTTACTGTGTAAGTGACATAGCAATTATCGATGATGAAAGTGTGTGAGCCGGCAAATTTGTGTAAGTGTAACATACGCATCATCGATAATGGTGTAGGTGTACTAGCACAGGTATATGTAATGCAAAGAGAATGTCATGAACGTAACATAAGGTACATCGTACGCGAAATGCTATCAGGTATACGTATTTATGATATATCCGGGTCGGTGAATCTATCAATCGACATCCAGCCTCACAAAATCACGTACGGCATAATCCATCGTACAGCGGCATTACACAATTAGGGATTCTATCAACCTATATGACAATGAGGGTACGGACCTAACGTCTCATATGGCATATCACTCATGATCCACAACATTATCCATATATATATATATATATATATATACTTATCTCTCAGATCACATCCGTATCGATCTCATATCATGGGACCCGCAAAGTTATCAAATTTCTCATATCGACTCGTATCCGTATGGCGACATATCAAACCAAGTCATCATATCTCATCGTATACTCTTTTCATCATGTCAATATCTCACATCAAATTATCTTATACATCTCATATTTATCCTCTTGCAACTACATATCTATATATCGTGATTCACATTCACTTTTCATATCCTTATATATCAATTCGAGACATTATTTCTATCATATCATGTCAAAGAGTCATATCCCTATAGCTTTCATCTCATATCTCGATATGAATATTCAATCATTCATATCATCTTTAACTATCTTTTTAACCATATCCATAGTTTTCTAATATAGGTTTCCTTAACCATATTCTATATATCAGTTTCCATCAAAATTTGCGGGGGTGGTATACGCCATCCACCCGACTTCCCCTATAGATATAAATCTACTCACCATGATCCTTGCTTGCCGATGTCGATGTCTCCATACACCTTCTCGTTATCCAAAGTCCACATGAGGGTGCCTATACATATAAACACATAGTATCATAAACAGAAATCACTCACAAAACAAAAACGGCACCCGAATAACACATAGGTTAAAACCTATGGTCTACGCATGCAAGAATAACCAAACAACCCTCGTCGTTGACGTACAAACATCCAACGAGCCAATACAATATCAAATACTAAAACCAAAAATTCTAATATCGGAAAACATAACCAAAAACACCCCAATATGCTCCCAGATTTTGGCTCAGGTCAATTAGGTCTAAACTAGCAAGTACGGGGGATTGGTTACAGGGATTAGGGACTACAGTGAAAAACCCAATCCCAGACACAACCAAAAATCCGGCGACATCGCCCAGATATCCGAGCTCGCCGACCAAAATAGGGAGGAATGGTCTCGTATTTGGGTGGGGGTCTCCTGGTCATTTATCTAGGTCACTGGACTTGTTGGATTTTCTCAGAAATGTCCAAGGTAGCTCCAGATACCCTGTAGGCCAACATAGCTTCACAAAACTGACATTGCGACATCTGAGTTCGTATTTTGGTGTCCAATCTCTGTTATTTGGCCATAAAATCCACACTAAGGTCTTACAACAGCCCCTAAACATCACAAATCCACACAATCACCCAAACCCACTCTTGGCATTTTCCAAACATCACTAACCTATAAAAATTTAACTCTAAACTAAACTAGGATGCTAGGAAACATAAAACTAAACTAAATGAAAGCTGATATACCCTATTTGGCAACTCAAGAAATTTCTTGAGTTGCTCAACATCTTCAAAATCCTACTTTGCTTGGTCCAATGTGTTGAGGATGAGGTGGTGATCATTTTTAGTGAAGGGAGTATAGGGTTTTGATGAAGATTTTGAGATGATACTTGGAGATGAAGGTGGAGGGAACATGAGGGTGAAGGAGATGAAGAAACCTTGGAGGAAAATGAATGAGGGCAGCCCCTCTCTCTCTCCTACCCTCACTCTCTCTTATTCTCACCCTCTCAGTCATCTAAGCTATGCCCCCCCTCTCTCTCCAATAATATACTTTCTTTTTCCCTTTTCTTCTCACAATAATATAACCAAATATCACCAATGCAAATGAAACAAAATGTAACATGTCATGGTGCACTAACCATGGAAAAATGTAGAAATACGGATTTGGCCTAATCGCGATTAGTAGTGCACTAATTAATTTTTGTTCAAACAGCATATAATTAATTATAAAAATGCCAAATCCGATAAATATATTTTTAAATGAATAAATCATTTTAATCTCCAAATATTTCACAATTATTTGTATATATTTATACCGTTTTACGAAAACCCCAAATTCGCAAATCGGGTAGTTTTCGCGAAATATATTATTTTAATATTAAATTTCAAAACTAATATTTTATATTTTCTTAAATGATACAACAATGAACCGTGAGGATTTTTAACTCGGAGAGAACACTTGCTTATCTTGTTTTATTTGGCAATTGGAAACTTAGCGAGCTTTGGGTCAATGACTCCCAAACTAGATGGTTTTAGGGCATTAGGTGTGGAGACACTCCAAGGACTTAATTACCCAAGTTACCAAGGCCACAAAACAAAAGACTCATTTTATTTAAAATAATCTGAACTTAGTGAAAACGGAGATATATCCAGCATTTCTTTTAAATCCGAAGACGTTACATGTGGATAAGGTGTGTAATTATTCCAACAAGATTCCAGATGGGTTATTTTTCAAACTTTTAGTTTCTATTAAAAGCTCAATAATATTCTTCATATTCACTGAACTTTCTGAACTATTCTTGATATTACTTAACTCAGAAAAAACCTGTTTGATCATAAATATGTTTTATCAGTTTTCAAAAGTGTTTAAGACATGTCAGACATTCATCAAATTCTGAAACACATACGACACATGCCAAGTGTTATAAAAGGCTTATATCAACTATGGTTAAACACAAGGGAGGGTTATTTTTTGGGTCGTCAATCTCACAAAAAGGATTTAGTTATTTCAAATTTATCAACCGAACCGTCATATTTCGAATCTAAGTTCCCCCGCTAGCTAACATGACAAACAAGTTTTTATGTTTTTGAAGAAAATATTTCAAATTTTTTGGGTATTTTAATATGTATGCAATGCAGAATATACACATGATGCAGCAAAATAAACATAATGCTCACCCCCAAACCTGCGTTTTACGATGTCCTCAACGTTGCCCCCGTCTCCGGTAGCTAGACTTAGACATCAGGGTGAGAATTTTATTCAAAGAAAAAGAAAAAACCAAAGATTAATTACCGCATATACAAGTTAAAAGATTGGGTTAGTCCAGAAATTAATACCAGCAAAAACTTGTTGAGAACTCACGGTGCCGTGCCGTTGAAGGATTTTGTCAAATTAGGATATGTCGGTTTTGTTAATGAAAATAGTGCACGACGCGAGTCTCGAGTTCTAAAAAATACCGCAAGTGCACGGTGCGTTGATGCAAGATGGAAAGTACGGGTCGAACCACATGGAGAGGATATCACGACATCATTTTGAGTTATGAAACAATGGGTTGGAAAATGGATTTTTTGACGTTTTTACAATAATTAAATTAAGAAAGGTTTAGAGTTGTTTAGAGAAAACTTAGGCTATGATTTGGTATGGTTGAAATACGGCTTTTACCCCCAACTCTCCATCTTGATTCAAGGTCCATTTTTAGAATGAAATGAATAAGGAATTAGTTAAATGAAATTAGCAAGCATAGAACATATGCTTGTATGCTATATGTCCTATCTAGCTTTTGCAATACCTAACTTAATTTCGTATTCCTTTCAACTTCAAATCATAATATAATACCAATAAAATGTAAAGAAGGAATAAGATATATGTTAAAGGTTGATTTGCAACCATTCAAAACAATATATCTTATCAAGCAAAACATAATAAAATTTCATATTTAAGATAGGAAGTGTAAAATGTAAGAATTAAAAAGGGAGTCGTTGGAAGAAAAGCCATTCCACAACCTACCTCACCATAGCCCAAGAACAAAGTACTCACACATCACAAATTGAAATAACAATAAAGAAGAAAATGCAAAATGAGAAGAGATACAAGAATCAACTTGATATAAATGAAGCCTTTATTGCAATGGTTCCAAGTACAAACAAGTGAATTGAACTACCAAAATCTAATGTTGCAAGCTCAAGAAAAGAGGTTGCAAGACTAGAGAAAGGCAAGGAATTCACACTAAGGGGTTACAAGATCACTGGTTACAATTTTTACAAACTTCTCTCTCACAAAAAGTAGTCCCCTCTAACTTGCCCAAAGGCTTGGTATTTATAGGCTCAAAACAAAATTAAACAAATAATAAAAACGAGATGATGTGACTGCAAGGGAGTACAGAAGAAAGATGGGGACAATTGGATAATGTGGGGCCGGCGAGATCGGTTTTATTGGGCATGTCGCCGGCCCAAATCCGAGCAACTTAACTCGTATTGGTGCTGTGGTCTTGTGTTCTCTCTACAAGTCCACTTGTGCTGCTTGATTTGACTATATGAACCTGGTTTGCACTCAGGGATTTGGAGGGAAAACTTGGTCCTTTATATCACATCACACCTTTTAGCATTTAATGCACATCACCCTCATTTGTGCTCATTGTGTGCCAAGGCAGCCACCATCATGGTCTAGTGCACATGCATTGTGTAGGACCAAAAATTGTGTATGCAATATTGTTTACACAAGATCTTATTGGATATCGATCGGTTTTCTGTTCCGTTTGCAGTGTCATCTCCCAAACGTTGTATCCATGATTTTTAGTGTGTTTCCAGTCTTTTATCACGAACACCTGTAATCTGTAATTACTGAGCAGACACTGGTTAATAGTACCGATATATACAAAATAGATAACGAATGAGTGGTATTAAAATGCAGTTTTCTGTGATGAACAAATAACCCCAAACTTATCTTTTGCTTGTCCCGAGAAAAAAAAAATATCCTATCCTCACTTTCGCAAGGAACACGATTGCACCGAGCATGTGCAACAAGCCGTTAAACCTCTAGGTGTCCTTAATAGGAGGAGTGTTGTCTCCTGAAGGTTTTCAGCGGATACTACCTACAAAATCCCGTCAAGCTAGTTTCGTAAGTTAACATTGACTTTTACTCCTACGGTTTAGTATCTGAATTAGAAATTCTATTATCCTAAGTAGAAATTTTCAACCCTTATATTTCACGCCTCCTATTTATTTAATCTCAGATCCTATACGTTTTGACGGTTTAAGAATGATCTCGGTTTCTCTTAAGTTGTCCTTCTAAAGCGCAGTCTCTAATCCAGAATTTTTATCAATTTTACGGAAAACTTAAGTCTTATTCTTTATTCCTTTCTTTCTTCCAAACATCGATCGTATACCCCTACGCGTGTGTAAATTTTTCACCCCTACACTCAAGAATTCAATTCAAGCTATAGTACCCTTGCCTTAATACCTAATACTACATCTTTTCATTTATGATGGACGGATTTGCTCACATACCTTTCATGTGACTATTAATGCTTCTTGAGGCACTAACAACCGATTACTGAATGTGTGAGCTTAAAGCGTAAATAGCAATTTCCAGGTCTTCACTTTATTTATTTATTTGTTTGTTTCTTTTTCAAGACCGGATATATTTTTCAATAATGCTCTTATGGTGGTTAGCTTAAAATACCGTTTTTTCTTTCATAATAGGCTTTCAGGCAAGAGTTTTTCTCGGTATTCTTTACTATCCCAAGTTTCAAGGTGCGTGTATGTGCAGTTTGTAGGGTATACACTTTCTGAATTTGGACTTAAGAATATGAACTATTTTTCAGACTTATCCTTCAATAAAGTTTTCAATACTTTTCCTTCATCTTGACTTAACTCAAGAACTAAACTAACGATTACCTACTTCTTAAAAAAATTGCAAGGATGTATATTTACCAAGGTTAAACAGAAGGAGGGTTAATTTTAGGGTTTTCAACTTCTTGGCCTAGGATTTAGTTATTCTTAAAGTATCAACTAAAGTTTCGGAAAAAATCTAAGTTACCCTACTAGCTAATTTGACGATAATTTTTTTAGAAAATTTTCCTATTTTTGTGTGTTTTTAATAAGTGTGCAAATGCAAAAATATACACATTAATGTGAAGGTAGAAGGTAGAAAGCTTACCGAGCAAAATATACCCCTAAACTTAAACTTGGCAGTGTCCTCATTGTCATGCTATATAACAGGAGCCAAAATTGTCAAGGGGTAAAAATAATAAACAATGATTACAAAAAAGAAAAAGCCAAAACGTATATACAAGGTTTAGGGGAAGTGATTCAATCAAGATAATGTGGCTCATGTAAAAACATGAACTCCCCTGTTTTCGTAGGTAATTCTAAGAATGGCTTCAGACGTTGACCATTGACCTTGAAAGTATTACCCGAGTGCTGATCTTCAATGTTGACTGCACCGTGCGGAAAGAAGGTGCGCACAATAAACGGACCTGTCCAACGTGACTTCAATTTCCCAGGGAACAGATGAAGTCTGGAGTCGTAAAGCAGAACCTTTTGTCCAACAGTGAATGTTTTACGGAGAATCACCTTGTCGTGAAAAACTTTTGTTTTTTCTTTGTACAGTTTCGCGTTCTCATATGCGTCATTGCGTATCTTGTCGAGCTCATTCAATTGAAGTTTTCGAGCCTTACTGGCCTTTTCTAGGTCGACATTGAGCTGTTTGATTGCTCAGAACGCGTGGTGTTCCAATTCAACAGGAAAATGACACTCTTTTCCAGAGATGAGTCGGTATGGGGACATACCTAGATTTGCTTTGAAGTCGGTGCGAAATGTCCAAAGCGCATCATTTAACTTCAATGATCAGTCCTTGCGGTGTTGGCTGACAGTCTTTTCCAGAATCTGTTTAATCTGTTTATTAGAGACTTCGACCTGACCGCAAGTCTGAGGATGGTAGGGTGTTGACAGTTTGTAGATAATGGAGTATTTCTTCATTAGTGCTTCAAAAGATTGGTTGCAAAAATGCGTTCCATTATCACTGATGATGGTGCGAGGCATACCAAACCGAGAAAACTTATTCTCTTTTAAGAATTTTACAACAACCTTGTTATCGTTGGTTTGACACGGGACAACCTCCACCCATTTGGACACATAATCCACAACCAGCAAAATGTACAAATTCCCAAAAGAGTTTGGGAATGGCCCCATGAAATCGATACCCCAGACGTCGAAAATTTCTACAATAAGAATGTATTGTAGCGGCATCTGATTCCGTTTTCCAATCTTTCCCATGTGTTTGCAGCGGCTACATGTTTTGCAATATTCGAAAGCATCCTTAAAAAGCGTCGGCTACTAGAAGCCGCTTTGCAAAACCTTTTCAGCCATCTTTCTGGGTGAAAAATGGCCCCCACAAGCTTGATCATGACAGAAGGACAGAAAACTTCTCGTTTCAGAGTTATATATGCACCTTCTAATAATCTGATCAGGACAATACTTGAACAGGTTTGGTTCATCCCAATAAAAGAATTTGACTTGGGAGAGAAATTTTAACTTGTCCGGATTAGACCAAAAGGAAGGTGTTTCTCTGGTGACATGAAAGTTGACAAAATCAACGAACTAGGCTTCGACTGATACAGAGAGAAGTTGTTCGTCAGGGAATTTCTCGTTGATTGGAATTTCCTCAGTTGGTGCATTTGTTAAGCAAGACAAATGATCAGCAACAACATTGTCGGTTCCCTTCTTATCCTTGATGGTCAAGTTAAATTCTTGAAGAAGGAGAATCCAACGTATCAATCGTGCTTTGGCATCCTTTTTTGCAAAGAGGTGCTTAAGTGCAGAATGATCAGTGTAAATCGTGACGTGGCTTCCGATCAAGTAAGGACGGAATTTTTCAAGTGCGTACACAACAGCTAAGAATTATTTTTCAGTGGTGGTGTAATTCAGCTGTGCGTCATTCAACGTCCTGCTTGCATAATGGATAACATGCAGTTTCTTTTCAAATCACTGCCCTAAGACAGCTCCTATCGCAATGTCAGAAGCATCGCACATTAGCTCGAAAGGTTCATTCCAGTCTGTGCACTTAAAATCGGAGCAGAAGTGAGTTCCGATTTTAGAATCTTGAACGCGTGAAGGCATTCATAATTGAAGTCAAAGGGAGTATCTTAAGCCAGCAAGAAAGTTAAGGGTCTATCCAGTTTTCTAAAATCCTTGATGAAACTCCTGTAAAATCCGGCGCGGCCTAAGAGTGTCCTGATGTCACAGACAGTCCGTGGAGGTGGGAGGCTTGAAATGACGTCGATCTTTGCCTTATCGACTTCAATGCCATTTTCAGAAATGATATGTCCTAACACAATGCCATGTTTGACCATGAAATGACACTTCTCCCAATTTAGTGTGAGGAGTTTTTCCTTGCATCGTAACATGACTAGTTCAAGATGCCTCAAACACTAAGAAAATGAATCTCCAAAGACGGAGAAATCTTCTATAAATACTTCCAAGAATCTCTCTACCATGTCGGAAAAGATGCTCATCATGCACCGCTGAAATGTTGCATGTGCATTACATAGCCCAAAAGGCATGCGACGGTAGGCGAATGTGCCAATATTACAAGTGAAAGTCGTTTTGTCCTGATCCTCCGGATCGATCGGGATTTGATTGTAGCCGGAATGCCCATCTAAGAAACAATAGTAGGCATGTCCAGCTAGGAGTTCAAGCATTTGATCAATGAAGGGCAGCGGGAAATGATCCTTGCGAGTGGCTACGTTGAGCTTTCTGTAATCATTACAGACTCTCCATCCCGTTTGTGTGTGGGTTGGGACTAGCTCGTTTGCTTCATTCGTGATTACAATGATACCCGATTTTTTTGGCACAACGTGAATGAGGCTTACCCACTTGCTATCAGAGATGGGATAGATGATCCCATTGTCAAGACACTTCAACATTTCATTCCTCAACACTTCTTTCATTACCGGGTTAAGCCGGCGTTGAGGATCCTTGAAGGGTTTGGAATCATCAGTCATATGGATTCGGTGCTGACAGATAGCAGGGCTGATTCCTTTGATATTAGCCATTGACCACCCAATTGCTTCGATGTTCTTTCTCAGAACGTCCATGAGGGCCAACTCTTGCTCAGGCGCAAGGTCGGTTGCGATTATAACTGGAAGTGTTTCATTCTTTCCTTAGTACGTATACTTGAGGTGGTCAGGAAGAACCTTGAGGTCGAGTTTTGGTGGCTCCTCCACAGATGGTCGCACTTCAGGGGCCGGTTCATTACGAAGTGGTTCAAATTGGGGCCCCAGTGTGCGTAGGAATCATGTTCAGGACTTAGCTTCTCAAGGAAAAGAAGCTGCTCAGAAAACATTTCTTCAAACGTTTCTTCAAGACACTCATTTTTGAAGTCAAATGTCCCCACCTCAGACATATCGTATACAACGTTGACTTCAAATGTGTTGTCGTGTTTCTCGTTCGCTTGGTTTCCTTGCGTGATGATGTTGAGGTCAACTCTCATGTTTCCAAATGGGATTTTCATGGATCCATTATGACAATTGATCAACACGTTGGATGTGGCTAGGAAAGGTCGCCCCAGTATGACCGGAATTTGACCACTGGGATTGGTGACGGGCTTAGTCTCCATCACAATGAAATCTACGGGAAATATGTATTCCCCGACCCTGATTAGAACATCATCAATTTCTCCCCTCGGTAACTTCGTTGATCGATCTGCTAGTTGCAAAGTCACTCTGGTCGGCTTGATTTCTCCCAATCCCAGTTGTTTGTAAACTTAGTATGGGAGAATGTTCACGCTTGCCCCTAAGTCTTAGAAGGCACGATTGATTTTCTTGTCCTCGATAGTGCAAGAAATAGTAAGACAGCCAAGGTCCTTATGTTTTACCGGAATGGATTTGGACAAGACATCGCTTAGAGTGGCGGCCAAGAAGACTGTTTTGGGCACATTCGTGCGTCGTTTTTGCGTGCACAAATCCTTCAGGAATTTTTCATACGCCGGAACTTGTTGGACCACGTGCAACAACGGAATGTTAACCTCACAGCGTTTGAAGACCTCTAACACCTTTTCAATGCTTGTAGATGGTTTCTTTGATTTCAACCTATTGGGATAGGGAGCCTTAGGCCCAAACACAAAATTTGGAGAAGTTGCAGATGGAACAGGTGCAGAAGGCGGGAGTGTTCTTGCTGGATAATCAGGATGGACTGCGTCGAATTCTCAAGCTGCATTGAAGGATGTGCAGCAGACGACGAAGATGAAGAAGAAGAAGGTAATGAAGATGACGACGGATCACAATGAGGAACAGAAGATGAGATACGTGCTGGTAAACTGACCACCGTATGTTTGGATGAGTAATTGGGGTTGAGAACCTTGTTGTCAATCGTACATCCTGATCTAAGGACGGTGACGGCGTTCGCATTCTCAATATTGTTCTGCTAAACAATATGAGCGTTGTTGTTTCTTTGCTCTCATGGATTTGTCACGTGTTGAGAGGGAAATGTTCCTTTTTCACGTTCATTAACTGAAGCAGCTAGTTGACTGATTTGGATTTATAGTCTGGCTATCGCTTGAGTGTTAGCGCTATGCAACTGACTAGAAGTTTGCATAAAAGTAGCCAGACTAGACGATGTCTCTGCAGAAGTTTTTATCAAAGCTTCCAACCCTTTTTCAAAGGATGACACCCTCTTGTTGTCTTGGAAGAACCCAGGGGGTGTAAGGGTTGGGTTGGGCTGATTCGGCTGTTGGGGCAGGTTGTTTGAGTATCCAAATATCTTGTTTTGAAAATTTGAATTTTGAAATTGTTGGAAAGGCGGGTTTGAATTGTTGTTTTGAAAACGTTCCTGATACGAAGAAAAATTGGGATGATTCTTCCAACCAGGATTGTACGTCTGAGCGAAGGGATCGTTCCTGGGACTCTGGTTTTGATATAGCGCATTAACATTTTCGGGTCCCTGGGACCCAACGTGAAATGTACATTCTTCCGTTATGTGGCTAGGATGCTAACAGTTAGCACACAATGTTTGAGAAATTTGATTGACCGGTAGAGGTGAATTTTTGCCCTCTAAAGCTTACATTCGCCATACAAGAGCGGCGGTTTTTGCCTCGGCAGCTATAGTGGTGTCAACAATGTATGCACCGCTCCTAGTCTTAGATGGTTTCTCACTCACACTCTCCCACTGAATGGTCTTGCCAGCCAGTTCTTCCAAAAAGTTCCATGCGTCCTTAGCACCATAGCTCAGAAATTTGCACTGACACATGGACTTTAACATCATGCGTGAACTGGAGTCTAAACCTTCATAGACAATCTGACACAATCACCACTGTTCTAACCCGTGATGGGGACATTTGATTAAGATGTCTTTGAATTTTTCTAAGCATTTCCAAAAAATTTCACCCTCTTTTTGTTTGAAATTGTGGATTTCATTCCGAATTCGCACGGTTTTATGAATAGGGTAAAACTTTTTAACCAACTTTTAAAAAGTCGTCCCATGTCATGATTGATCGAGCTGGCAAACTGTTTAACCAACTTTTCGCATTGTCTTTAAGCGAAAAAGGAATGAATTTGAGATTAATGACATCCTCACCCACTCCGTGAATTTTCATCATAGCACACACTCCTTCAAATTCACTGATTAGAAGGTAAGCATCCTCGGACTTGAGTCCGTGGAGTTTTGGGAGTAGTAGTATGAATTGCGGCTTGATTTCATAGTTGTTTGCCGCAATGGTGGGAAACACTATGCATGAAATTAGGGGTGAACGGTGTGGGTAGCATCTGTTCTATAACGCCGCCTCCTGCTGCTCCAATCATTTGTTCCGTCATTGTCGGTGGTGTAGGATTAGAAGGTTAGGGTGAAAGAAGTGTAGGATCGGACGACTCCGATAAAGCGGAAGGTAAGAAAGTCTCGGAAGATTCCGAGGAATCAGAAGGCGTAGAAGAGTCAGAAGATACAGTCACAAACCGGACCCATCGAGATTGTGAATCTTTAGTCCAAGATGACATGCATTATCCGGAAGTGGTAGGAAAAGACTGAGGAAATGGAGGAAAAAGTGTTGTTAAAAAAAAATATTCACAACAACAAATATCACACAAAAAGGTATAACACGAACACAAACAAGACATACTGCACACACCTAAACAGTCTAGGGTTACCTAGGTCAACTAGACCTGCTTAAAAACTTGCTTTGTTAAGTAAAAATGTACCGCGAAACGGGCCCAAGATAGACTGATCGAGAAGCCAGGTAAGTGCAGAGAAGAAGGGAGGTTGTCCCTCGCTTTGGCGAGGTTCCTTAATTAGAATAACCTTCTCTCTTTCGGCGGTTGCGCCTTTCACACTTTCCTAAACACTTCTTGAACAATGTAACGATGGGCGGTGTTCGAAATACACTTAACTTTCCCTATTGAGCGCGAAGTCCTTAGAGGCTGAAAATCTAATTTCCTTTAATGTTAATGGGGGTGTGAAAAATGTGCTTGTTCTTTGTGGTTTGTGGGCCATGGAGAAGGGTGATGAAATCCCTTAGCGTATCTTATTGGGGTTCTTTTTCCCTTAAGTCCGTATTAAAGTTATGCAATGCGCAATTCAATGAAAAATTTGTTCAACACATCAAACAATCAATTTTTTTATGTTCAAACGCAACACTGCAACAAATATGGGTTAGTTCTTTTAGTGTTTGGCAATGTGCTTGCAAAGAATCCTGCAAAGATAGAGTAGTGGACGCGTCGGATTTGAGAAGAAGGTGTTTTAAGGAATACGTACCGATGGATTTTTGGGTTAAGAAACCCCCGTTTGACTTGAATCCGTTCGGCTTGAAAGGTTCGCTTGCGCGGATCAATTTACCCGGATCTTTGGCAGAGTAGTCTGTCATCACCTTGGCTTTGAGCGCATCCCTTTCTTCACACAATCGCTATTCACAAATTCCTCGTATCTGAAAATGTCGTAAAACGGCGATTTTAGTACAAAAAGCGATATATGTGACCAAATCCCTACACACTAAAAATTATAGAAATCAAACAATAAAATTAAGATAATAATTGAGCAATAGAGAACAGGAGAAAATTTTGAACCAGTAGGAGTTGTTTGGGCCGACGGCGCTGGAGATTCCTGTAATGTCGTTGGTCCAATCAATGAGTTGGGGCTCCAATTTCCTTCTGTGGTCTCAGTTTTATAGTATTTTCTAACTTATATTGTTTGATTTTTCTAAATAGTTTCGTGGTGTTAGAAGGTCCAAAGAACTGAGAGAACAATGTAAAAAAAAATTGACTTACTGTTTTGGTTTTAAAGGTATATACAAAAATAACTCAAAATAGCTTAATGATGTTGCCACTCCCCGGAAACGGCGCCAAAAACTTGTTAGGAACTCACCCGCGCGCGCAAACGCGTATGTTTTGAAAATGGAAATGTTTTAAGGAAATGGATTCGCACGGGAGATCGTTCTCGTTTTAAAATTTATAAACCGCAAGTGAACGGCGTGTTGTAGCAAGCCAGCCGGTACGAGTCGATCTGTAGGGAATTGTGTATTAGGTCTTGTTTTTTAAGGTTCAACAAATAACAAATGGTTTGGTTTGTCACTAAAAATAGAAAGAATACGAAAACAAGATAACAAAGAAAACAAGTTAAGAAAGAAGTGGTTGTGGCTTTGGCTCGGAAGGTCGAATTGCGACGATTCCTTCGACGCTCCCTTCATCCTGAGTTGTCCGTCCTTACGTCGATCCCGGCATGAAGCATGACATGTCAAGGCGGTTGCGAAGCACAATTCATCAAATTCTCATATTCTCCGCAAAACACGAATTGAGTCCGTTTTGTTCGCTTACCGTTTGTATGTCCAAGCTTGGGGTATCAACACTAAGCACGAGGGTTAGCAAGCATACCACAACATCAAAAACATAAATTAGTGAATGATAGTAAATGATTTTAGTGTTGAGTTTGCTAAGTGTTTGTGATATTATATAGTATATGAAACCAAGAGATTTGTCAAGTCACTTAATCACAAAATACCATATCTAAACCTAGCAACCTTAACACTAAATTGATTTTAACTTAAACCTTGAAATAGGGAAAGGGAGTGAATATGGTATATGAGGAGGTTACAAAGTAACCATGTTTCAAAATACCATACCACATCAATACATAAACAATCTTTACGTTAGAATCATATATATAAGCACATTAAACATTAACAAGAGGTGGAGGCAAAGCCTTTCATCTCATTCCTCACCATTACCACAACCAAAGATATTAGTTAAGCATGATAAAAAGAAAAGCAAATAAGAAAAAGAAGCAAGTAATCAAAGAAACAGCAATATTTTTAACACTTGAAGAAGCTTAGGTACAAGATATTGGTAACTTGTTCAACCTCCATAATGAAGCTCTCAAAAGAAAGCTTCAAGAGGGAAGAAGAAGAAGAAACCAAGTTGAAGCCCACTCAACTCTCAAGCCTAAACCAAAAACAAACAAAAATGGAAAATGGTATAATATCTATTCACTATTGCTCAATATCTGTTCTGGTATTTATAGGCTCAACTACAGAAAAAAAAAAATATTGATGGACTGATGTGACCCTAAAAAATGACCAGAAGAAAAATGAGGATGATTGGAGCTCAGGGGCCGGCGGCGCCGGATTTTCATGGGGGCTCGCCGGTTTGGATCCGAGCACATGGGCTCGTTTTGCTGTGGTGATCTTTAGTTCACTCTACAATCTCTCTGGTGCTGTTTGATTTCTTTTTAATAACCTGGTTTGCACTAAGGAATTTGGAGGGAAACATGAAGCAATATATCACATCATAACTTTATACATTTGACACGCATCACCTCACATGTGCCCACCACTTGCATAATTCATCATTTGTGTATGCCAAGGCAACCCCACCATGGTCTATGTACCAAAGAGCATGTGCACACTTGCATTGTGTTGGACCAAAAATATGTACACATGTTTATTTGCAAAAAGAACTCTTTGGACATCGGTCGGTTTTCTGTTCTGCTTGCCGTGTCGACTCCCAAACATTATATCCATGATTTTGAATGTGTTTGCAGTATTTTATCATAACCACCTGTAATCTGTAATTACTGAGAAGACACTGGTTAAAATACCGATATATAACAAAATAGATAATGAATGAGTGGTATTAAAATGCATTTTTAGGAGATGAACAGGTTCTCAGTGGAGACTGGGTACACTGAACGGACTCGCCGAGAACTCCTAGATGGTAATATACCTATCGTCAGATAGCCGTTCTCCGGTGATACTAGTACAGGTTAGTCTGTCTACCCGAGATCGTTATAGAGTCTTGTTTGATTCCCACTGTGCTTTGATTTACACCTTACCACGTTCAAGAGATCGTGCAAAACGGTGGTTTTTTGGTACAGTCCCGAGTCACATGGAGGGAATGAGCGAAAGGAGGGGATTTGGTCTCTCCCGGTATTGGGGTTTGATGTTGCGCTATGCTCGATTGGTCATAACAGGAAATATCTGGCCAGGGTTGTTGAGATTTACTGGTAAGTGTTATCAGTAGTTTCTCGAACCATTATGGTCCTCACATCGGCATGACTTATCAGGCTATTGGGGTCTGACGTTTACCACCCCCAGGTTGCTATATGCGACATATCAGACGAAGAGACCGGACTGTACGGTAGTGTTAGTTATTGGATTCGCAGGGGTATGAGCAGGCTTGCTTGTTGATCTTTTGATCGCTCAATACCCGGGTGGCTGTTATGTTTAGCAGACCGCTTGCGGCTTGTGGGTGACTGATATGATCACCATTTACTGCCGGCGTATTAACGAGTCTTTAGAGTCCTACACAGAGGTTTCCTGGCTCAGAAGAAACGAAGTAGGAGCACATATGTGATATGTGCGGGACCGAGATTAATACGCGTATGTGATACCATATTCTATTCCCTAGATATGTGATATGGATCGGTTATATGTGATATAGCTGGGTTATCGAATCAAGTGTTGATTCGATAAGTTGATACATATGATATTAGTCGGTTATATGTGATATAGACGGATTATTAAATCAAGTGTTGATTTAATAATTTAATGTATAATTATATATTTGATATATTAATTTACATTAACTAATATTAGCTCACTTAATCATTTCTTTTTCTCACTTATGTACACTTAATATATATGTGATATATATTATTGTGTCATGCTTGTTACTACATGAAATATGGGTGTATGAGACTCACACCATGCTTATCATAATGATGGGTTTTATTTATTTAAAGTAAATCAAAATTAGTAGGGAACTAGTCACATGGTTCAAGCTTAGTGCAAGCTTGTAGAACCCAATGACTTAGTCCACTAATTTTTCCTTACATTAGATATTAATTAACCTAACCATTATTGTTAGCCATGGTTTAGTCTCTACATGAGTTAGTATAGCATATTAACTCACCCATGGTTGCCATTCTACACTTAGATTTTTCCATGGTTGCTTTTCTTCATCTCCTTCCTCAAGCTCGCTAGCTTTTTGAGAGGTGAAGAAAATGAGTGAGAAAATTAATTCTAAAGTGATAAAAAATCCTACTTCATCATCCTCTACTAGACTAGCCATTTAGTTTAGGGTGTTTGCTTCACTAATTCCAAATTAGTGAAGTGGTGGCTTGAGTTGGTGTCTCCTCGACGAAGATCATCTTCGGCCTCGAAGTCTTCAACCAAGCTTGTTCCTTTCATCTTGTGGAGCCTTTCTAGAGTCCGGGAGTTCACTACCTGGAGCGAAGGGACTACTACACGGAGCTATTGAAGTGAAGGACCGGTCTACAAAGGTTGTATTCCATGTTCACTTAGATTTAAAGTTGTTTACATTCTCGTTTCGTCTAATTCTCTAGTTAAGATTCTAGGTTAGGGTTCTTTAGCATGCTAATTTTTTGAAAACGGCATGTTCGATGCCTCCCAAAACCCTGCGGCTGCCCGAGGGAACCCTGCACTACTGGTAGAGGAGTGTATTTCTGAGGCTTCGGTCGTTCCGGAACCGATGCGTGTTCGTACTGACGTATTAGCTCAGAGGCAGTTTAGGAGAGGTCGCGGTGGATTCACTATAGGCCGTGCGAGTAGCCAGAGTGTGAGGCGAGGGCAATTATATAGCTCTTACTCACAGGGTCATCAGTCGTCGGCTGGATGTTTTGGGTGTGGGAGTCAACATCATCACGTTAGAGATTGTACTAAGGTACGCCAGGGTAAGGCAGCGGTTCCACATGTTACCTTACTACCTTCTCTACCTCAGAGAGTGTTGCCTCTTACGCCTGTTGTTGCTCCGCGTCAGACTTATGCTCAGAGTGGTCATGGTCGCGGAGGTTTTATTCAGAGAGGACAGGGTAGCAGAGGCGGAGGACAGATAGTTTCCAGTAGAGGGCAGGCTCGGGTATTTTCTTTGACTCATCAGGATGCGCAGGCGTCGAATGCAGTCGTGTCAGGTACTCTTTCTGTATGTTCTTTTGATGCACACCTTTTATTTGATCCGGGATCTACGCACTCGTATATTTCCACACACTTTGTGCTGAGGTTGGGACGAGAGTCGTCTTTGCTAGATCAGTCGCTTGTCGTGATTACTCCTGTTGGTGAATCTTTTGTTGCGCGACATGTGCTTCGGTCGTGTGTCGTTCGTATTGGGGATAGTAATTTGTCCGTCGACTTAATCCTTCTTGATATGTTGGACTTCGACGTTCAACTTGGAATGGACTGGCTAGCTACTTGCTATGCGTCTATGGATTACCGTGAGAAGGCAGTCAGGTTTTGTTTTCCTGGCGAGTCAGTTCTTCTTGTGCAGGGCGACCGTAGTGCCGCCCCTCACAGTTTGATTTTCTCCCCTTGCACTAGTCGGTTCTTGAGGAGAGGATGTCGGAGATTTTTAGCTTTTATTCATGATACCGGTGCCATAGTAGATTCGTTGGACCGGGTTCCTATTGTGAGAGAGTTTCCCGACGTATTTCCCTATGAGTTACCTGTATTGCCACCAGAGCGCGATATTGAGTTTTTCATTGATTTGATCCCCGGCACGGGGCCTATTTCTATACCGCCTTATCGGATGGCCCTGGCGGAGATTAAAGAGCATAAGGATCAGTTGAAAGGGTTGCTTGATAGGGGACTTATGCATCCGCGTGTTTGTCCATGGGGAGCTCCTGTTCTGTTCGTCAAGAAGAAGGATGGCAGTTTGAGATTGTGCATTGATTATCGTCAATTGAACCGAGTTACGGTGCGTAATAGGTATCCATTACATCGCATTGACGATTTGTTTGATCAGCTCATGGGTGCGGGACATTTTTCCAAGATTTATTTGAGGTCGGGTTATCATCAGTCGCAGGCCGAAGACTGCTTTTCGTACGTGCTACGGGCATTATGAGTTTTTGGTGATGTCGTTCGGACTCACCAATGCCTTAGCAGCGTTCATTGATTTGATGAACCGGATTTTATGGCCGTTCCTCGACCGGTTCATTATTTTGTTTATTGATGACATTCTGGTCTATTCCAGTAGTCGAGAGGAGCATGAGCAGCACCTGAGGATTGCTTTGCAGACATTGAGAGATCACTAGCTGTTTGCTAAATTCACGAAGTGTGCATTCTGGCTTGATAGTGTTGACATCTTAGGTCAGGTGGTTATGGGAGACGGTATTCATATGGACCCGAAGAAGATCGAGGCTGTACAGCTTTGGCCCAGACCTATATCGGTGACTGAGGTCCGCAGCCTTTTGGGCTTAGCTGGTTATTACCGCCGTTCATGCAGGATTTCTCGAGTATCGCTGCACCGCTAACCGGACTGACCCGGATGGGGGTTCCTTTTCTTTGGACCGTGGCATGCGAGCAGAGTTTTCAGCAATTGAAGACTCGGTTGACGACAACACCATTTTTATCTTTGCCTTCTGGATCAGGCGGCTATGTCGTTTACTGTGATGCTTCTCGAGTGGGGCTCGGTTGTGTATTAATGTAGCATGATAGAGTTATCGCTTATACTTTTTGGCAGCTGAAGAAGCACGAGTAGAACTATCCCACTCATGATCTTGAATTGGCCGCTGGGGTCTTTGCGCTTAAGATTTGGAGACACTACTTGTACGGAGACTCGTGTCAGATCATCATGGACCACAAGAGCTTGAAGTATATCTTCCAGCAGTGGGATCTGAATCTGAGGTAGCGCCGTTAGATGGAGCTCATGAAGGATTATGATTGTGAGATCCTTTATCACCCGGGCAAGGCGAATGTAGTAGCGGATGCTTTGAGTCGTAGGCCCGGAGGTAGCTTGTCCCAGTTGAGCATAGTATAGAGACAGTCTTCTGCATATTGGCAGATCTTGTGTGACAGTAGAGTGCAGTTCAAGTTCACTTCCACTAGGGGACATCTTGCTCGTGTCCACGCCCATCCACTTCTACTTGATCGTATCCATGAGGTGCATCCCGACGATGCCCGTTTGTCTGAGATTTTTGAGCATGTTCGGCATGGTAGAGAGTCGGTGTTCTTGATTGATGACCAGGGTGTGATACGTTTTGGGACTCGCCTGTGTGTACCAGATACCGAAGGGCTGTGACGGGAAATCTTAGAGCCGGCACATCAGTCAGCTTACAGTGTTCATCCCAGTTCCACCAAGATGTATCATGACTTGAGAGATGTCTACTGGTGGGAATGGATAAAGAGCGATGTTTCGGATTTCGTTTCGAGGTGCCTGACTTGTCAGCAAGTCAAGGCTGGGCATCAGAGGCCGGCAGGAGAGTTGCAGCCTTTACCCGTTCCGGAGTGGAAATAGGAGCAGATCTCCATGGATTTCGTTGTGGGTCTACCCAGGTCCAGTCGAGGGTATGAATCTATTTGGGTGATTGTTGACCAGTTGACGAAAGCAGCTCACTTCTTTCCAGTGAAGAGCACTTTCGGATTTGCTCAGTATGCTCAGTTGTACATATATGAGATTGTGCGTTTGCACGGCGTTCCTACATGCATCGTATCCGACAGGGGCACCCAGTTTACCAGCTGTCTTTGGCAGAAACTTCAGGAAGCTTTAGGTACCCGATTGAGTTTTAGCACCGCTTTCCATCCGCAGACCGATGGTCAGTCAGAGCGGACTATACAGACTCTTGAGGATATGCTTCGTGCATGCGTGCTTGATTTTGGTAGCAGTTGGGATCGTCACTTGCCATTAATAGAGTTCTCCTACAATAACCGTTTTTAGGAGACGATTCAGATGGCCCCTTTTGAGGCTTTGTATAGGAGAAAGTGTCAATCGCTAGTCTGTTGGACCAAACACAGCGAGAGAGGGATTTTGGGACCACAGTTAGTCCAAGAGACTACAGAGAAGATCCAGTTGATTCAGGACAGAATGAGAGCAGCCCAATGCAGGAAGAAGTCTTATGACGACCATCGTCATTGCAGACTTGAGTTCGCAGTGGGTGATCATGTATTCCTACGGATTTCTCCGATGAATGGTGTGATGAGATTTGGGAAGAAGGGGAAGCGTAGTCCCCGATTTGTGGGTCCTTTTGAGATCCTTGAGCGAATTGGTGCCGTTGCCTATCGTTTGGCACTTCCACCCAGTTTTCCGAATGTTCACCGCGTATTTCATGTATCGATGCTTCGTAAGTACCTTCATGACCCTTCTCACGCGATTCAGCATCAAACGATCCAGTTGGAGGGCGACCTTTCTTTCACCGAGCAGCCGGTGGTCATTCTGGATTGGAAGGTGAAGAAACTGAGGTCATAGGCCTTAGCGTCTGTCAAGGTTCTTTGGCGTAGCCCGAACAGCGAAGAGGTCACATGGGAAGCCGAGAGCGAGATGCGGAAGAAAATCCCTCATCTCTTCGAAGGTATGCCTAGTAAGATTTTTAAATTCGGGGACCGAATTTCTTTAAGGGGGAAGATTGTAACACTTTAGAATGCGGTTAGTGTAATTAAGCATTAATGAAGGTTTTAATTGTTAGTTATATGTATGCCCTAGAGGCCATTACTGTACATAGGATGTATATTGTAGGGGATGCTGGGACATATATAGGGAGGACTTTCTTGCTCGACATGATAGTATGCTATCTGGTTGATCTTTACCTTAACGTGTACACTGATTGTCTCTCTGTTACATGTTGGTAAAGCCCTTAGGATGTGTACTTGACTACCTGGACTATGACGCGGATCATACTAGTGGGGACAGGGTAGTCCATAAGTACATCCTTCGAAGTCCCTAGTCGTGGGTGTATCGAGACGGGGCATCGATATACCAGAGTAGACTAGCGTGTACCTTCTCGACCCATACAGATGGGCGATGGATGATCCCATATCCATTGGTGTTTGACATCAGAGGAGATATACGGGTGCTCAGTAGAGACTGGGTACACTGGACGGACTCGCCGAGAACTCCCAGATGGTATTATACCTCACGTCAGATGGCAGTTCTCTGGTGACACTGGTACAGAGTAGTCTGTTGACCCGAGATCGTCATAGAGTCTTATGTGGTTCCCACTGTGCTTTGATTTCCATCTTACCACGTCCAAGAGGGCGTGCAAAACGGTGGTTTTTGGGTACAGTCCCGAGTCACATGGAGGCAATGAGCGATAGGAGGGGATTCGTCTCTCCCAGTATAGGGAGTTGATGTTGCGCTGTGTTCGATTGGCTATAACAGGAAATCCCTGGCCAGGGTTGCTGAGATTTACTGGTAAGTGTTACCAGTAGTTTCTCGTAATGTTATAGACCTCATATCGACACAACTTATCGAGCTGTTGGGGTCTGACGTTTACCACCCCTAGGCAAGATATGCGACATATCAGACGATCAGACCGGACTGTACGGTAGTGTTACTGGTTGGATTCACAGGAGTGTGAGCGAGCTTGCTCGTCGATCTTCTGATCGCTCAATACCCGTGTGGCCGTTACGTTTAGCAGAGCGCTTGCGGCTTGTGGGTGTTTGATATGATCATCACCTGCTGCCGGCGTATTGACGAGTCTTTAGAGTCCTACACAGAGGTTTCCTGGCTCAAGCGAAACGAGATAGGAGCGCATATGAGATATGTGCGGGACCGAGAATAATGCGTGTATGTGATACCGTATTCTATTCTCGCGATGAATGTATCGAATGGTTGTATGCGATATAACCTAGTTATCGAATCAAGTATTGATTCGATAAGCCGATACATTGTATACTAGTCGGTTGTGTGCGACATGACCGGATCGTTAAATCAAGTGTTGATTTAATGATTTAACGCATAATTATATATTTGATATATTACTTTGCATTAACTAGTATCGGTTCACTTTAAATGGATTTTCTCACTCGAGTGTGCGCATTGCATATGCGATATGATTTTGTGCACTTGCTTGTATCATGTTTGATGATACATGCCTTTTTAGTTAAGTGTATAGAATTAAACCTTGGCTAATGGAATGGTTAGGGTTTACTATTTGATTATTCATTTATTTATTTATTTGTTTATTCATTTTGGAAAAGCAAAAAGGGAAAAATGGATGCTAGTTTTGTTTTGTTCATGAATCTTCATGAAGGTTTGAATAAAGGTAACCATTTTTTTCTCATGCTTAACTTAACCATTCCACAAAACCATGATTGACTCTCTACACCTAACTATGGTTCAATTATGATAAGAATGAATTTCTTTTCTCATTTTCATTATTCTTATCATAATAACATTCTTCATCTTCTTCATTCTTCAAGTGAAGAAAGCTATGCTCCATCAATGGTGATTGATGGAAACAAGTGAGAAATACAAAACTAAAGTCTACCCACTTCCTATTTCTTCATCCTCTACCTCTTGCCAAGTAGTAGAGTGTGTTTATTTCACAAGTTTCTTGACTTGGTGAAGTCGGAGCTTGATTTAGCGATGCCTCGACGTAGATCATCTTCGGCATGGACATCGACGACCTAGCTTGCCCATTCTCCGACGAAGCCGACTCTAGAGCCCGGGATGGATTTTGGACAGCGAGGAGACATCGTTGTGGAGCTATGGAGGTGGAGCACCGGATCTACAAAGGTTTTATTCCCGTTAAACTTTTAGTTAAGTGTTAACTAGTTAGCTTTTTCGCCTAAACTTCTAGCCGACGATCCGTAGTCGGGTTTCTCGGCACCGTTAAAATTTTAATTTGGCATGATCGATGCCTTGTGAGACCTCACTAGGGTGCCTAGGAACCCTACAGTGGTATCAGAGCCTAGCTAGAGCCGTAGGCGTAGTCCAGACGGAATTTGAAGTCCGAACGAACCCGAAACCCGATCACAAAATTGCTCTCTGGCCTTTTTTCAAAAACTGGGATTTTTCCATATTAAAAATATGCAGTAAAATCAGCAGGTAATTCTAAGGCATACTGTAAAATTCGGTTCCCTAATTCCAACAGTGCACCGCGTTTCCGCGGCACGAGCATGGCTCGTGCGGAGGAAACGCGGCCGTTTTGTCTTTTGTGGCATCCAAATTTGTACAGTAATTCATAAAATGCAGTGCTGGTTTTCCTGGTTATTTTTAATATTTTTTCAAGAGTTGAATTTTTCTGGGTTGTTTTGGGGATTCGAATGTTCGATTGGATTATCAAATTTTGTCTGTGTGGCTTTCCGGATAAATTTTAGAATATGTTAAAATATTCGACCGGATATAAATACCCAATTTTTCCCCTGTCGGGAAATTTCCAAGTGTTGGATTTTTCCGTAGTTTAACGACGTTCTGAGTAGTGCAAGTAACGCGAAGGACCCTCTAGAAGACAACAAACCTTAACTCGATTATGTGACCGTCTTGAACTGCCCTTTGAACCTTCGGGTTTGGGGCAGTACGGCGTGCCACATGTGAGGCGTTGGCTTGACCCTTCTACGGCTGGACCGTTGGTACTAAGGCACGAAATGAATGTTGTTAGACTTATTTCATGTGTTGATCTGTATCGGGAAAAGTTGGGTGTTCGATTGTTCGATCGGAAAGTTTGACATTTTCTATTTATCCGGAATGGGATACAATAATTGGAATTCACAATCAGTTATGAGATAACTGAATGAATGTTATAAACATAGCACTTTAGTCTCACTTGATTGGTTGCCACGGAATTTTGATGCGATCAAAAGTCCGTCGCAATCACGTAGCGTACGCGGATATTCGCCGGGTAAACTTAATAGACAGCCTCACTCCATAGCCCCGACCAAGTGACTGTAGGAGAACCCCGTCGCCGAAAGCATCCGTTCGGGTGCTCGCGGCAGCGGTGTTCCGCCTTGGTGCACATCGTCGACGGTATCGGGGGTGCGGCCTGTTAGTTATATGTATGCCCTAGAGGCCATTACTGTACATTGGATGTATATTGTAGTGGATGCTGGGACATATATAGGGAGGACTTTCTTGCTCGACATGATAGTATGCTATCTGGTTACTCTTTACCTTAACGTGTACATTGATTGTCTCTCTGTTACATGTTGGTAAAGCCCTTAGGATGTGTACTTGACTACCTGGACTATGATGCGGATCATACTAGTGGGGACATGGTAGTCCATAAGTACATCCTTAAAAGTCCCTAGTCGTGGGTGTATCGAGACGGGGCATCGATATACCAGAGTAGACTAGCGTGTACCTTCTCGACCCATACAGATGGGCGATGGATGATCACATATCCATTGGTGTTTGACATCGGAGATGATATACGGGTGCTCAGTACAGACTGGGTACACTGGACGGACTCGCCGAGAACTCCCAGATGGTATTATACCTCACGTCAGATGGCAGTTCTCTGGTGACACTGGTACAGAGTAGTCTGTTGATCCGAGATCATCATAGAGTCTTGTGTGGTTCCCACTGTGCTTTGATTTCCATCTTACCACGTCCAAGAGGGCGTGCAAAACGGTGGTTTTTGGGTACAGTCCCGAGTCACATGGATGCAATGAGCGATAGGAGGGGATTCGTCTCTCCCGGTATAGGGAGTTGATGTTATGCTGTGTTCGATTGGCTATAACAGGAAATCCCTGGCCAGGGTTGCTGAGATTTACTGGTAAGTGTTACCAGTAGTTTCTCGAATTTTTATAGACCTCGTATCGATACGACTTATCGAACTATTGGGGTCTGACGTTGACCACCCCTAGGCAAGATATGCGACATATCAGACGATCAGACCGGACTGTACGGTAGTGTTACTGGTTGGATTCACAGGAGTGTGAGCTGGCTTGCTCGTCGATCTTCTGATCGCTCAATACCCGGGTGGCCGTTACGTTTAGCAGACCGCTTGCGGCTTGTGGGTGTTTGATATGATCATCGCCTGCTGCCGGCGTATTGACGAGTCTTTAGAGTCCTACACAGAGGTTTCCTGGCTCAAGCGAAACGAAATAGGAGTGCATATGAGATATGTGCGGGACCGAGAATAATGCGTGTATGTGATACCGTATTCCATTCTCGCGATTAATGTATCGATTAGGTTATATGCGATATAACCTAGTTATCGATTCAAGCGTTGATTCGATAAGCCGATACATTGTATACTAGTCGGTTGTGTGCGACATGACCGGATCATTGAATCAAGTGTTGATTTAATGATTTAATGCATATTTATATATTTGATATATTACTTTGCATCAACTAGTATCGGTTGACTTTAAATGGATTTTCTCACTCGGGTGTGCGCATTGCATATGCGATATGATTTTGTGCACTTGTTTGTATCATGTTTGATGATGCAAGAATGCTAGGGTTTGTGTAATGAAGTAAACCTAAGTTAAATAAATAATTAGGGTTTTCTTTTATTCATTCATTTATCTTTTCATTTGGATTTAAAAGATAAATGAGAAAAAGAAAACAAAAGGGTTTCTTTCATGAAGCTAAGTGAAGCTTCATGAAGCTTTGACCAATC
The DNA here is from genome assembly GCA_030015575.1 of Agapanthus africanus. Taxonomy (NCBI): domain Eukaryota; kingdom Viridiplantae; phylum Streptophyta; class Magnoliopsida; order Asparagales; family Amaryllidaceae; genus Agapanthus; species Agapanthus africanus. The sequence goes on from JASDDO010000031.1 coordinate 296,804,057, forward strand.
TAACCCTTTTGTCTTCATCTATTAAACCCTAACCATTCATTTAACTATGGTGAACTCTCTACACATTACTATAGTTTAATTATGATAAGGAATGATTATTCATATTCTATTCTATTATTCTTATCATGATATATCTTCTTCTTCTTCTTCATCTTCATGAAGAAAACCTTCACTTCATCAATGGTGAAGTGATAAAAAGAGTGAGAAATCCAAAACTAAAGTCTACCCACTTCCTATTTCTTCATCCTCTACCTCTTGCCAAGTAGTAGAGTGTGTTTACTTCACAAGTTTCTTGACTTGGTGAAGTCGGAGCTTGATTTAGCGATGCCTCGACGTAGATCATCTTCGGCATGGACATCGACGACCTAGCTCGCTTTTTCTCCGACGAAGCCGACTTTAGAGCCCGAATTCTTTTTGGACAGCGGAGACGACTTCGTTGCGGAGCTATGGAGGTGGAGCACCGGATCTACAAAGGTTGTATTTCCGATATCCCATTAGTTAAGTTGTTAACTAGTTCTTTTTCGCCTAGTTTTCTAGCAAACGATCTTGTAAGGGTTTGTAGGCACCGTTAAAATTTGAAAATGGCATGTTCGATGCCTTGTATAACCTCTTTAGGGTTCCTAGGAACCTTTCACGGCCGCCTACTGAAGTTTGCGACGAGTATTCGATCAGGATGTCGGGAATCTTGTTGAATTGCCCGACTTGATATTGAAAAGAGTTTTCGATTTTGAGACTAAAATGCGGGGTTTATAACTGTTAGGCATGCGATGTCTAAGGTATTCATTTGATTAGGCATGCGATGTCTATGTAGATTGCGGATTCCAACTGTTGTAGTATTACACTTTCTTTTCTGTGACCGTAAGTGTAATATGTAATATCGCCGGTTTCGTTGCTATATGTCAACGACAATTGGGATGCGCATATTTACTTACGTTGATGACATGTGATGTTATGTGTTGCTGGATATGTTATATTGGATCGTCGTGTTCGAATAGCCGGGGGGGTTTTATGTGAGATGAGTGTTTTTCATTTTCATTCATGTAAAAACTTGTATGTAATATTCTATTATTGGGGCGCTTCCAGGTAGCGGAAGTAGTCACCGTTTGTATATTATTTACTTTTCCGCACTAGGATAGACCCAAGGAGGGGAGCACAAGTAACCGGGTTCTGGAGTCCAGTGGGAGACCAACTCGAGGAGTCGAGTCCGGGTCTCCTAACTCCAGAATTGATAGGGTTGCTTGCCGCTCTCGTAGGGGTCTAGGGGTGTGGGTTTGGCTGTTCATCGCGACCGTGGAATCCGTGTTTTATACTGGCTCGTATTGAAAACACGGACGTCATAGTATATCCAATATTTCATATGATTCTTCTGCTGCGATATCTGTGATGTGATCATGTGATGTTCTGTGATAGATACAATATATAGTATATATGATATATTATATAGACGTTACTTATGTTTTACACCCGCGCTAGCCCTGCCCCGCTCTGCCGTTAGTTACCTAACCTAACGGTGCACGAGGGGACATCGAGGCGAATGCGGATGGCATAAGTGTACGTCGTATTTATCTATGATGTTTAGGTACTTAAATGATGGGACTTCATTAATGAGATTAATGAAATAAAAGAAACCTAAGATGTTGTAGAATCGAATTTCAAAATAAAAAAGGTAGCTACAGTTCTTGCTTTGCACAGCGGTATATGCGATATATCCTGCACCTTATTCAATGAGGAAAGGACCGAGATCCCTTCACCGGGAGTGACTCCTTTAGCAATAACTGGCAGATGCTACACACTCGGTTTGTCTTTTGATTGCTTTTAAGAGTTTTTGCTTTGCACAGTGATATATATGATATATCCCGCACCTCATTCGACGAGGAAAGGACCGACGATCCCTTCACCGGGAGTGACTCCTTTAGCAAAACTGGAAAAGCCTCAAAAACACTCCATTTCAAAATTCATTCGATCCTACAACGATATCAAGTTCATTACGCAATAGGTTTTCAGAAAAACCTGTCGTAGCCCTCCGTCATTTCAGATAAGTAGTAGTTAGTATTCGTGCTACGTTTGTTGGCCTGCGTCAAGGCGTAGTGTGCGGTAGCTAACTGGTGCTTATCTGCATAAGCATATGATGTGATTGGATTAGGGTAGTCATGCGACTTTGTTGGCCTGCATCAAGGGTCGTGCGGGTGGGTTTAATTCAATCAGGAAATGACGGGTTGAACTTGACTAGCGGACTATGGTTTGTTGGCCTGCGTCAAGGTCATAGGACGCTAGGGGCAAAATATTATCGGGAATTTCAAGTGTTGAAATTTGCAATGAGATTGCATACCTTCTATGAGATAGTTGGATCCCGATACCCGCTGCGAGTAAGAGTTCCTCCTGGGAGAGTTTTATACATTACAATTAGCCGATCAAGTAGGTGTCTAGAAAGGTGTCAACGGGGTTACGCCTCTGGGAAAACGAGGTTTACATTAATTAGCTTCGTGCGAAAGCACGGGGGACCTCCCTCAAAGTACCGACACTGGCCTGGCTGAAAGATTAGCGAACTTGTAGTGTGTAATTAATCCCGGCTAGTCTTTCCTTTTAGGGGTTGAAGGAAGATTTGATAAAAAGCAGTGGGAGCCATCCTGATTAGATAAAATAAAACCAATCTATTCTTGCAAGAGCGCACGCCGAGTGTTTTCTTCTCTCTCTCTCCTGGTAGTGACCATATCACGCCTTAATCAAGATAATAAAACGGAATATTGACCGAATCAGCTTGTTATACTGAGCTGGGGAACGTTGGTCCCGCTCCAACTTATAATTGTTATAAGACAGAGCAGGAAATTGGGGAATACCAGATTTCCCGTGCCGCCCAAACGAAGAGAGATGATGCTGATGCATCATCTTCGGGTGTGTTCATTATACAAAACTGTTTCTCAGTATCCTCCACATCCTGGGTATATGATACCGGATAAGGATCCCAGATATGTAATCTGTTACATAGGGCTACAAAAGGGTAGAAAAACTGAGAACGGGTGATAAGTTTCATGAGGCAGAAAACGGGGCAAGTGTTGCAGCCAAGTCTGTCGGTCACTGTCACCCTGTATTACCGATACATTGATTCTGAATGAATGTTATTAGATACCGAACCTGAAATACAAAATCATATCACTCTCTTTATTAGTAAAGAAATGATAAAATTTTGTATTGTTGGATAATGTTTTGAACATTTCCTATATCAAAAGTTGATCGGTTCAGGCACGTTATCTAAAAGCATTAATGTTCTAAATCAAATTACAGTTCTTAGTATACAAAACACACACAAGAGGAAGAGTTCAGAAATGAACGAATTCTTCTTGAGGTATTGTAGACTAGGTCAGATCAATGTGACCCGACTAGCTAGAGTTACATTTAGATGCATATTTAAATTAGTTTGAATTTACATCTTGTGAAACTCGCCAGTCATGTCACAAAGATAAAATGACCATAGCTCTGTTTATTGGAAACAGAGAAAGAGTTAGTGAACTCTTGGGACTGATACATGATGATGTATGTAAGGTCCCCTATCTACACATACCAAGACCGGTTCTTTGTACTTCATTACGTTCTCTGATGATCTCTTAAGATTCAGACATATATTCCTGTTGAAACATAAGTCCGAACCTTTTGAGATATTCATAAAATATAAGTTAGAAGTAGAGAACCAATACGGGTATAAGTATTATGTCCTTTGATGTGATCGAGGAGGAGAATACTTGTGCATGGAATTCCTGGACTATTCTAAAGGAGAATGAGATTCTCTCTCAGCATTACTCCTCCGTATACACCATTGCACGATGGTATGTCGGGGCGGAGCAGATACACCCTATTTGATATGGTGTGCTCTATGATGAGTACTACTGAGTTACCTATTTCCTTTTGGGAGTTATGCACTTATGAAGCTGCATACCTATTGAATTACGGTTCGAATCAAATCAAAGCCAACCACTTCATATGTGATATGGAAAGGGAAGAGCCCATGTCTTAAGTTAGTTAAGATTTGGGGTTGTCCGGCCTATGTCTAAAAGCAAAATCCGGACACGCTCGAGGCAACGTCTGTTATGTACAACTGGAAATGTTCCAGCCATACAAATTGCAGCTGATGATTTGATAGAACCAAAGGATTCAGTAGATTCCAACGAACCTCAGCCTCTCCGCCGATCTAGTAGGGTTCCTCACCCACCTGAGAGATACTTCGGTTTCTCTATGACAGTGGGAGCGAGGATTGCATCATGAGATGATGACCCAACTAGTTTCGAGCTGGCCATCAGGAGTAAGACTCTGTAAGAATGGCTGGATGCTTAGCAATCTGAGATGGAATCCTTATACACCAACAAAGTATGGACTTTGGTTGCTATATCTGAAGGGTTAAATCCCCATCAGGAGCAAGTATATCTTGAGAAGATTACTTGGTGTATATGGAAAAGTTGAGACTTTCAAAAGCTAAACTTGTTAAAGGTTTTCGTCATCAACCAGGCGTGGATAATGATGAAACCTTTTCCAATACCTATGCTTAAGTCCATCCAGATCCTACTTACCATGGCTACATACCATGACTACGATATCTGGTGGTTGGGTGTCATGACTGCTTTTCTAAATGTTGTTTTAGAAGAGTGCGTCTATAAGTACACAGCCAGAGGGCCTCGTAGACAGTGTGAGCAGCGGAAACGTGTGCAAGATGTTTTATAAGATAAAGCAGGCATCGCGGAGTTGGAACATCTGTTTTGATAGATAGTCAAAGAGTTTGACATCATCAAAATGGTAGATGAACCTTGTATATACAAAAAGGTAGTAGGGAGTATGGTGGTGATCCTCGTAGAGTACGTGGATGACATACTCTTGATAAGAAAGGAGTTTCTTATGCTACGCTCGATCAATCTCCGTTTATCACAAAGATTCTCCGTGTAGGATCAAAATGATACCTCCTAAATCTTGAGTTTTGGATCTATGAGATAGATTTAATTGGATATTAGGATACTCACTAGTTGTAGTGAGATGGTATCAATCGATCCTGGGGAGAATCACTGGAAGTGTTCCAGGGTGATAAAGACGACTGAATGTCAGTCGCAGGCATTGTCTTTACCCTCAGTGAAGGGACGGTATGTTGGAAGAGTTCCAAGCTAGATACCGTGACATACTAGACGATAAAGGCAGGATACATCGCTACTTAAGATGCTACCAAAGAGGATGTTTGGGTGTATATTATTTCATGAGATGAACTACGTTCCTACCATTGTGAGACAATGGAGTTGTGGCTTATGCCAAGGAACGGCGGTCCCATCAGTGATACAGACTTATTCTAAGGCAGTATCACCTGATCATGGAGATGGTTGATCTCCAGGGTGATCGAGGTTAGGAGAGCAGAATTAGAGGATAACGCAGCGGATCCACTCACGAAGGCCTATTCCCAGAGAGAGAATTTTATGGGATGGTTGAGTATGAGATACTGCAACCACTGCTACAGATGGCCCTAGTGCAAGTGGGAGATTGTTAGTTATATGTATGCCCTAGAGGCCATTACTGTACATAGGATGTATATTGTAGTGGATGCTGGGACATATATAGGGAGGACTTTCTTGCTCGACATGATAGTATGCTATCTGGTTGATCTTCACCTTAACGTGTACACTGATTGTCTCTCTGTTACATGTTGGTAAAGCCCTTAGGATGTGTACTTGACTACCTGGACTATGATGCGGATCATACTAGTGGGGACAGGGTAGTCCATAAGTACATCCTTCGAAGTCCCTAGTCGTGGGTGTATCGAGACGGGGCATCGATATACCAGAGTAGACTAGCGTGTACCTTCTCGACCCATACAGATGGGCGATGGATGATCCCATATCCATTGGTTTTTACATCAGAGGAGATATACGGGTGCTCAGTAGAGACTGGGTACACTGGACGGACTCGCCGAGAACTCCCAGATGGTATTATACCTCACGTCAGATGGCAGTTCTCTGGTGACACTGGTACAGAGTAGTCTGTTGACCCGAGATCGTCATAGAGTCTTGTGTGGTTCCCACTGTGCTTTGATTTCCATCTTACCACGTCCAAGGGGGCATGCAAAACGGTGGTTTTTGGGTACAGTCCCGAGTCACATGGAGGCAATGAGCGATAGGAGGGGATTCGTCTCTCCCGGTATAGGGAGTTGATGTTGCGCTGTGTTCGATTGGCTATAACAGGAAATCCCTGGCCAGGGTTGCTGAGATTTACTGGTAAGTGTTACCAGTAGTTTCTTGAAATGTTATATACCTCATATCGACACGACTTATCGAGCTGTTGGGGTCTGACGTTTACCACCCCAAGGCAAGATATGCGACATATCAGACGATCAGACCGGACTGTACGGTAGTGTTACTGGTTGGATTCACAGGAGTGTGAGCGGGCTTGCTCGTCGATCTTCTGATCGCTCAATACCAGGGTGGCCGTTACGTTTAGCAGACCGCTTGCGGCTTATGGGTGTTTGATATGATCATCACCTGCTGCCGGCGTATTGACGAGTCTTTAGAGTCCTACACAGAGGTTTCCTGGCTCAAGCGAAACGAGATAGGTGCGCATATGAGATATGTGCGGGACCAGGAATAATGCGTGTATGTGATACCGTATTCTATTCTCGCGATGAATGTATCGAATGGTTGTATGCGATATAACCTAGTTATCGAATCAAGTATTGATTCGATAAGCCGATACATTGTATACTAGTCGGTTGTGTGCGACATGACCGGATCGTTAAATCAAGTGTTGATTTAATGATTTAACGCATAATTATATATTTGATATATTACTTTGCATTAACTAGTATCGTTTCACTTTAAATGGATTTTCTCACTCGAGTGTGCGCATTGCATATGCGATATGATTTTGTGCACTTGCTTGTATCATGTTTGATGATACATGCCTTTTTAGTTAAGTGTATAGAATTAAACCTTGGTTAATGGAATGGTTAGGGTTTACTATTTGATTATTCATTTATTTATTTATTTGTTTATTCATTTTGGAAAAGGAAAAAGGGAAAAATGGATGCTAGTTTTGTTTTGTTCATGAATCTTCATGAAGGTTTGAATAAAGGTAACCATTTTTGTCTCATGCTTAACTTAACCATTCCACAAAACCATGATTGACTCTCTACACCTAACTATGGTTCAATTATGATAAGAATGAATTTCTTTTCTCATTTTCATTATTCTTATCATAATAACATTCTTCATCTTCTTCATTCTTCAAGTGAAGAAAGCTATGCTCCATCAATGGTGATTGATGGAAACAAGTGAGAAATCCAAAACTAAAGTCTACCCACTTCCTATTTCTTCATCCTCTACCTCTTGCCAAGTAGTAGAGTGTGTTTACTTCACATGTTTCTGTTGGAGATAGTGCCCTCAGAGTCAATTATTAGGTCACAGGTACGTGATTGTAATGATTGAGGGAGGACCTATCCCGGTAGGACAGTCTTACTCGAGATGATAGTATGCTATCTGGTTTACCTTTATCATCGTGTACTGCTTTAGGTGACCTGACACGTCGCTATTACACGTTGATAGAGCCCCTAGGATTCTTGCTTGACCACCAGCAGTATGAGGGCGATCATATAAGTGGGAGCTGGGGGTCTATAAGCTTATCCTTAAAAGGTCCCTAGTCGTAGGAGTTTCGAGACAGGGCATCGATACTCCAGAGTAGACTAGTGTATACAGTCGAGACCCCGACGAGGGGCGGTGGCCGGTCTCACAAGCCACTGGTGTCAGTTGGATCACCTAAGATGTATACAGGTGCTCATTGGGTTATGAGTACACCGGACAGGACTCGCCGGGAACATGCTAGTTGGTCTTATACCTGACGTCAGATAGCAGTTCCCTGGTGACATGTGTACAGGTTAGTTCATCGACCTGGGGATCGTCATTTGTCTCGTGTGAGTTCCCACTGTACTTTGATTACTACCCTACCACGGCTCAAAGGAGTCGTGCAAACAGGTTTTAGTTGGGTACAGTCCCGAGCCACATGGAGGCAGTGAGCGGATCTTCGGGGGTTCGTCTCTCCCGGTATTGGGGGTGAGGTCGCGCTGTGTCTAGGAGAGCCATTACACAAAGACCTTGGCCAAGGCAGGAGATTTACTGGTAGGTATTCCAGTAGTATCTCAGGGTGTTCTGGGCTACACTCCGACACGACTTGTACCGCTTTTGGGGGTCTGACTTTTACCAACCCCCTAGGCCCGCCATGCGATGCTCATAGACGAACGGACCGGACTGTACGGATATTGTCACTGACAGGCTCAGTTGGGTGTCGGGGTGAGCTTCCTCATCGACGTTCCTTTTGGTCAATAGCTGGTGGCCCGTCACGTATTGGCATATACCTCTGACGTGCTAGTGGTTAAATCCACAACCATAGTATTGACGAGTCTTTAGAGTCCACCACACTTTCAGTTACTCCGCTTTCGGGCGAAAGGTTGTAGAGGCCGTATGGAGATATGGCAAGGTCCGATCAGATACGTGCGGTATTGCACGGATCAGGATCGGACAGTTTGCACTATAGGCCGTATTAGTATATGGCAGGGTTCGATCAGATACGTGCGGTATTGCACGGATCAGGATCGAACAGATATTACTAGCCGGCTTTGGTATAAGCCGGATCCTAGTATAGTACAGTGTAGACTTTGTCTCATTGCATTTGTATTTCGGTCGAAATACAGATGCGGGTGTGTATGCACAGTATCGGGGTTTTCCTGTAATTTATTACGGGACCAGTTTTCTGGAGTTGCCAGTTTGCTTTCCGTTTCGGCCGATTTCCATTGTTCCGTTCATTGGCCGAAGATTGGTGGAGGAGGGTTATTTGCATTGTTGCAAATAGACATTTGTGGAGGGGGTATTTGCTTATTGTTGTATCATGATTGTCTCTCCCTTGACCTTGACTTTCTTTGTGTCATGATGGCATGACTTTGTGAGCCATCATGGTAGTTGTTGATGAGTTTTTGGAGTGGAGTTTTGGTGAAAATGATTCTTGATCATCATACCCTTTTTTGCTCTCTCTTTTGGATGATGGTTCCACCCACCCCTTGACTTCACTCTTTCTCTCTCCAATCACACATGAACATAGGGGGGCCGGCCACTATGTGTGGTATAAGGAAAAAAATGCTTCATTGGTAGTGTAGAGAATATAGATGATACTCTCATTCTTTTGGATGCTAGTTTTTTCCCTTCACCTCTCTCCAAGTTCTTCTTCCTCCACAAAAATGGCAACTCCACTACCCCAAAAGAGACACAAGCTCACTACATATTCTACAACGAATCTTGGGCACGTCGAGTAGCCGGCTTCGTGCCCGAGTTGCCTCGGCATTGAGGTGGGAGCCCGTAAACGATGTAGGCAACGTGGTGCACTTCCGGCGACGAGGAGGAGACGGACGGAGATCCCGCGAGGAGATCAGAGTGGAGATGAAGACCGGAGGACTTGGATCGTCGGTATATCTCTAACCCATCTTCTAGTAGCTTAGACTTGTTAATGGTAACGATCCGGGTGTTTAGTGCGCGGTGGTACCGATTTGCTAAGTCCGCAAAATCAAAGTTATTCACCGTTTCCGCATTCCGGCGTCGGATTGACGACCGGGGTGCCGCCGTGCACTTACAGTGGTATCAGAGCCTCGCCATTAACATAGTCTAGCTTGGTGTAATGTGTTTTTCTGTTTCGATCGATCGAATGTTCCAAAACTGCATTATAGTTCGAATCAGTTTCTGTTGAAAATTTTTGGTCTCGAAAAATTTTTCAGGTTGTAAAATATTGATGTACTGGAAAATCTAAGAGTTCTGTAAAAATTTGACGATGTAACTCCACAGTTGGAGCGCGGATCCGCCGCGAAACCCCACCTCGTGCGGCCCTTCCGCCGCGCACTATTCACATCACATCACCAAATTTTTCCAGAGGCCTTCTGGGCTTAAAATATGGGTTTTGGAATATTAGAATTGGGCCCAAGATTTCTGTGAGTGCTACAGTTTTGATTGAGGGCCCACTTGTTAATTTTTGATCGATCGGAATATTTTAAAACACATTTTTCACAGTATTTACATTATATCTGCGACCGTGAATGTCACTCGATCGGTAAATCCTGTCTAACTGCTATAGCCCGGTTAGACGGATTTGCGAACGTGACTTTCACGTTGATGTTCTATGTTTATGCTGTGATGTTGCGGATCGGTCGTGGGGATAGCCTGGATGCAATGCTAGTACTGTGTTGTTGTATTATGTACATTTGATATTGCGGGGCGAGCGTCCGACATGTGGACTGCCGTCACTGCCTGATTGTATTATTCTTTTGGGGCACGACCTGGTTGCGGTCGATGTACCCGTTGTATGTATATTTTACTTTCTGTACTAGGATTACCCCGCGGTGGGGTGCACGGATAGCCGGGTTCTAGAGGGCAACAAGCCCGCATCTCATGGTATTGAGACGGAGGGGGCTTCACTCTGGGATTGGCGGGCTATTCGCCGCACTCGTAGGGGGTACAGGTTGACCCAGGAGGGGTGCCCAAGTTACCGGATTCCGTGAAGTGCTGGGTGGTCCATTCACGGTGCTGAAGGGGGCTGCCTCGCTTCAGGTTTTGGCGGGTGACTTGCCGCGCCCGTAGGGGTCTAGGTTTTCATTGCACAGGCTATCCACACGACCAGGGGAACGTCGGGTTTCAGTAGTGGCTCTGTGAAACCCGGGGATCCCAGATATCTGTTTTGTTCTGTGATGCTGTACATTTCTGTGATGTTGCATATTATTCACGCCTTGAGCGAAATATAATATATTGGTATATATATTAGTAGATGTTGTATATGTTTTTCATCCGCGCTAGTCCAGTCCCCGCTCTGTCGTTAGTAAGCTAACCTAACGGGTAATGACGGGACCCAGTGGCGAATGCGGATGGCATATACGTACATCAGTATATTTTCGTTCTTTGTGGTGTGATCAATTGATGGGACTGCATTGATTCGGATCAATGCAAGTTAAAAACAAACCTAATCTGATGTTGTTGGAACACTTTTCAAAAAGCTGTTATTGCAAGGACGTTCACTTCTGTTTTGCATCGTGGTATTCATTTGGAATATCCTGCTCCTCAGTCGATGAGGCAAGGGCCGAGATCCCTTCACCGGGAGTGACCCCTTGGACAGAAGTTTGCGTCAGGGCATTAACTTCACTATAGCCGATTACTTTTGCTTTGCACCGTGGTATTCAGTTAGAATATCCTGCACCCCATTCTACGGGGAAAGAGCCGAGATCCCTTCACCGGGAGTGACCTCTTTAGTAAAGGTTTTCGTCACTATATTTTCTAAAAAGCTATCCGTTCCTTCAACGATATCAAGTTCACTACGTTAAAGGTTTTCGCCAGAAACCATTCGTAGCCCTCCGTCGTTTCATATGGGTAGTCAATAGTATTCAAGCTGTGTTTGTTGGCCTTAGTCAAGGCACAGTGTTTGGTAGCTATTGGGTATTCATATGCTGCATAGATAGATGCGTTGGTTTGGGACAGTCGTATAGCCTTGTTGGCCTTAGTCAAGGGCTTGTACGGGTGGATTCAAATCAACCTGGACAATGACGGGTAGAACTTGACATGTGACTTATGATTTGTTGGCCTTAGTCAAGGTCATAAGAGCATGGGGCAGAAATCACATCGGGAGTTTCAAAAGTACTGAAACTTGCCAGATATGCGCATACCTTCTGGAGTGTGATACCGTGAGCGGATTCCGTCACGTTGTCATGCGATGAGAGTTGGATCCCGATTCCCACTGATGAGTTAGTATACTCCTCGGGTGACCCCGACGAATTCTTCTTTCAGGTTTGGAGGAGAATTTGACGGTACAGTGGGAGGTTTCCAGATTAGATAAATTGGTAACCATTCTGATCTAGGTTAGAGTGCACGCTGAGTGTTTCTTTTCTCTCTCTCTTTGGTAGCGACCATTGACCCGACCCTAAGACTATGACTCAGTGACCAAGTTGACCGAACCTTCTTAAACACTGGCTTTTGGATTGTCAGAGTTGCAAACCTCATTGCCACTCCTACTTTTACCCTTTTCTCCAGGACAGCCCGTATTGCTACGAACGTCCACTTCCATTGGACAAAACCATCGTATGGTTAGATACGAACTCGAAAGAATTTATTCGAGGATGGTTTCAGGTTCTGGAGAAAACGGATAGGACTATTCAGTTGTCTTTTCCTTTTACCTTCTCTCATTGCGAGTACTCCTTGGTCTAGGAGATAGTACACCTATTACGCAAATTGGATTGTCTTCTTCCAAACCTTAGGCTGGTGCCGACCGGTAGGGAATGAAGAAAACCAATTAGCATAACGATGGTGTGCAGAAGGTATTAAGTTAAGACAAAGCAAGGGATTAGTAAGAGGGCAAAGTAAATTGCAACAGATATTCACGACCAAACCAAGTATTCCTTCGCCAATCCTAAAATCACCTTTGCATTTCTCCAGGACACTCCGTATCACTACGAAGATCCACAGTTTATTGGATACTCCATCGTATGGTTATATACGAACTCGAAAGGAACTTGTTCCAGTTCGGGGATGGATTCTGGTTCAGGAGAAATAGGAATAAGATTTATTCAGGTGTCTTTTATCTTCACCTTCTCTCGCATTGCGAGTGTTCCTAGGATTGGGACAGTACACCCATTATGCTTATTGGATAGTCTTCTTCCAAACCATAGGCTGGTGCCGAACGGTAGGGAAGGAAGAAAACCATTTGGCCTAAAGGGGTGTGCAGAAGGTAAAGGCTAAAGACAAATGAAGGGATTTGGAGAGGTGGCAAAGAATTACACGGTTACAGTTGTGAATCTGGATACAGGAAGAGGCATTACTAGGAATACCAGGATACCCTATCGAAACATTTCGATGTTTCAGTTTCACCGTGTAATGTTAAAAGAAAACTGATTTCCCGATTAGATACTTACTCCAGGGTATGTATTTACCAAGTATGATTCTCACATCTGTATGGTTTTACAGATGATGAGTGGGAGTAGGTTATTGGGAATTGGGTGATCATCCTCATTATATCGGGATTCGTTGTAATCGGTGATGTTTGAGGAAATCACCTGGGCTGTTTGCCGGTCGGCAAATATTTGGTTTTGAATATCCGTTGTTATGCACCAATTTCAAATCGATATATCTGTACGTCTATTTTCATAGAGTGAGATATACCCTTTTGAAATTATGTCTATGACATTTACCTATATCAGTGGATGGTTAGGTAAGGAGCATTAAACAGCGGTGTAATTCTTCTTAACCATAAGTACAGTTTTCAACCTACGACACACAGTGAATGAGTTATCAGACTCAAGGGACTTATACAGAGTATTGTATGTTGTCCAGGGTCCATCAGGACAGAGGGGTTGGTCCTCGCACTATATTCGGTTTACTTATGACTTCTCTAGTTTTTAGACAAGTGTTTCGCGGAAACACAGGGTCCGAATTTGGAGAAGTTATAGGTATTTGAATAGAGTAGAGAACCAGGTGTAGCAAGTATCGGGATTCTTCAAAGAGATCGAAGATGTAGATACTTGTGTATGGTATTCAGTTGATAGTAATGATAAAGAGATCTTGCTTCTCTTTCAGGTTACTCATAATTGGAAGCATTCCTAAGTTGAGTAACGCTGATCGGCCTCTTTCCATTTAGTTAACATGCACTGGAGACAGCTGCATGATTTGAATCTGGTTCAATTAAATCAGTGCCTCTGGTTCTATATTGGATATAGAACAGTTCATATCTTAACGGTGTTAAGGTACGGGGAGTTGTCCGGCTTATGATTAAAACCAGACTCTGGATAACTCAAGGCACGTTTCTGTAATGGCTGTTTGTGGGTTGACCCAGGCTATGACGAGGATTGACTTTCTACTATCTGGATGAACAATAGCGATATTGTTCTAGACTCGCCACAGTTTTATTAAAAATGGATTTTTTCAGAAAACAGTAGTGGGAGTATGGTAGAACTGGAAGTGATTCCAGAACCACAAACGATTACTGAAGATTTGATAAGGAACCTAAAGATTCAATCTGGATTGACATTCCATTGGCCACTCCGCAGATAAGGTGGGTAACTTCAGGCACCCGAGAGGTACTCCGGTAGCCTCAAGGACGGTGACAGGGAAGTTCTTGTTTACCCACAATTACCATTGCTGTTGTTCCAGGCTGCGAGACCCGGCGGGAGGATGAGTATAGCGTCATTCTAAACTAGTTTTAGAAGTGTACGTCTATATGACTCTGCCAGAGGGTTGTCGTAGTCAGTGGGAGCAGCGGAAGTATTGGTGGACAGGTAGCTTATGTCTATTTATAGACTAGAGCAGATGTAGCGGAGATAGATCATCTATTTCTGACGTGACAGTCATGGGTTTGACTTCATCAGAATAAGGGATGGATCTGTTGAGAAGGTAGTATGGTGTGATATCCTGGTATTTGGATGATATACACAGAGTAGGAAAAGAAACTCCTACACTACAATCGGTTATACTTTGGTCGTCACACAGTGGTTTCTCCACAAAGGAAATGGATTTTATATCAGACATACTGGTTACTAGATCTATGGTTTTAGATCTAGATTTGGGTGGTTTCCCAATCAGGGTACTTGACAGCATTCTAAGAGTATTTAGGATGGACGACTCCTGGCACGGTAGTGTACCTGCAGGTAACGGAGTCACCCTCTCCAAAGGTGTCTTACAGACTAAAGGGGAGAGGGACGGGCATGATTGGCAGATCACTTGCTCAGGCAATTGAGTCAATCGTGAGATGTTAAGTACCACACCAGATGTTGTTCTTGCACTAGATGCAATAAGTTGACATTAATCCAATCCTGGAGAAACAGTCGGAAGCAGTTTTAGAACATAAGTGGATGTTCTAGGGATATGATAACGACAGCCTTATTCAGGAGACAGTTATCATTCCAGGCTTCCAAGGTGACATGGACGACGAGGAGGTTGTCAGAGTTATAGTTTTCCCTCTGACGAGGGGCAGTATTTTGGACAGGTGATCCAAGGCAATACTGAGGGAGGCATGGCGCAGGATACTGATTAAGTTCAGTTGACGATACAGTCTAAGAAGTTTGGATTTGGAGTTCATTTATGAGCTATGTCCCATCAGACATCCAGACATATTCTGAGACAGGTATTGCTCTTTTCGGGAGATGGGTTTCTCCGCGAACTTGAGATATAGAGAGACATAGAAAGAGACATCAAGGCGGATCCACTCACTGAGGCTATTCCTCGAACGCAATAGTTTCGCAAACGAGCTTTGTGAGACTGACTCGTAGAGGAGTTGGGTGTTCGGTATCACACGGGCTGTGAGTATGCGACATCGCAATAATTAGCCTTGAGTGCAAGTTGGAGATTGTTGGAGATAGTGCCCTCAGAGTCAATTATTAGGTCACAGGTACGTGATTGTAATGATTGAGGGAGGACCTATCCCGGTAGGACAGTCTTACTCGAGATGATAGTATGCTATCTGGTTTACCTTTATCATCGTGTACTGCTTTAGGTGACCTGACACGTCGCTATTACACGTTGATAGAGCCCCTAGGATTCTTGCTTGACCACCAGCAGTATGAGGGCGATCATATAAGTGGGAGCTGGGGGTCTATAAGCTTATCCTTAAAAGGTCCCTAGTCGTAGGAGTTTCGAGACAGGGCATCGATACTCCAGAGTAGACTAGTGTATACAGTCGAGACCCCGACGAGGGGCGGTGGCCGGTCTCACAAGCCACTGGTGTCAGTTGGATCACCTAAGATGTATACAGGTGCTCATTGGGTTATGAGTACACCGGACAGGACTCGCCGGGAACATGCTAGTTGGTCTTATACCTGACGTCAGATAGCAGTTCCCTGGTGACATGTGTACAGGTTAGTTCATCGACCTGGCGATCGTCATTTGTCTCGTGTGAGTTCCCACTGTACTTTGATTACTACCCTACCACGGCTCAAAGGAGTCGTGCAAACAGGTTTTAGTTGGGTACAGTCCCGAGCCACATGGAGGCAGTGAGCGGATCTTCGGGGGTTCGTCTCTCCCGGTATTGGGGGTGAGGTCGCGCTGTGTCTAGGAGAGCCATTACACAAAGACCTTGGCCAAGGCAGGAGATTTACTGGTAGGTATTCCAGTAGTATCTCAGGGTGTTCTGGGCTACACTCCGACACGACTTGTACCGCTTTTGGGGGTCTGACTTTTACCAACCCCCTAGGCCCGCCATGCGATGCTCATAGACGAACGGACCGGACTGTACGGATATTGTCACTGACAGGCTCAGTTGGGTGTCGGGGTGAGCTTCCTCATCGACGTCCCTTTTGGTCAATAGCTGGTGGCCCGTCACGTATTGGCATATACCTCTGACGTGCTAGTGGTTAAATCCACAACCATAGTATTGACGAGTCTTTAGAGTCCACCACACTTTCAGTTACTCCGCTTTCCGGCGAAAGGTTGTAGAGGCCGTATGGAGATATGGCAAGGTCCGATCAGATACGTGCGGTATTGCACGGATCAGGATCGGACAGTTTGCACTATAGGCCGTATTAGTATATGGCAGGGTTCGATCAGATACGTGCGGTATTGCACGGATCAGGATCGAACAGATATTACTAGCCGGCTTTGGTATAAGCCGGATCCTAGTATAGTACAGTGTAGACTTTGTCTCATTGCATTTGTATTTCGGTCGAAATACAGATGCGGGTGTGTATGCACAGTATCGGGGTTTTCCTGTAATTTATTACGGGACCAGTTTTCTGGAGTTGCCAGTTTGCTTTCCGTTTCGGCCGATTTCCATTGTTCCGTTCATTGGCCGAAGATTGGTGGAGGAGGGTTTATTTGCATTGTTGCAAATAGACATTTGTGGAGGGGGTATTTGCTTATTGTTGTATCATGATTGTCTCTCCCTTGACCTTGACTTTCTTTGTGTCATGATGGCATGACTTTGTGAGCCATCATGGTAGTTGTTGATGAGTTTTTGGAGTGGAGTTTTGGTGAAAATGATTCTTGATCATCATACCCTTTTTTGCTCTCTCTTTTGGATGATGGTTCCACCCACCCCTTGACTTCACTCTTTCTCTCTCCAATCACACATGAACATAGGGGGGCCGGCCACTATGTGTGGTATAAGGAAAAAAATGCTTCATTGGTAGTGTAGAGAATATAGATGATACTCTCATTCTTTTGGATGCTAGTTTTTTCCCTTCACCTCTCTCCAAGTTCTTCTTCCTCCACAAAAATGGCAACTCCACTACCCCAAAAGAGACACAAGCTCACTACATATTCTACAACGAATCTTGGGCACGTCGAGTAGCCGGCTTCGTGCCCGAGTTGCCTCGGCATTGAGGTGGGAGCCCGTAAACGATGTAGGCAACGTGGTGCACTTCCGGCGACGAGGAGGAGACGGACGGAGATCCCGCGAGGAGATCAGAGTGGAGATGAAGACCGGAGGACTTGGATCGTCGGTATATCTCTAACCCATCTTCTAGTAGCTTAGACTTGTTAATGGTAACGATCCGGGTGTTTAGTGCGCGGTGGTACCGATTTGCTAAGTCCGCAAAATCAAAGTTATTCACCGTTTCCGCATTCCGGCGTCGGATTGACGACCGGGGTGCCGCCGTGCACTTACAGTTTCTTGACTTGGTGATGTCGGAGCTTGATTTAGCGATGCCTCGACGTAGATCATCTTCGGCATGGACATCGACGACCTAGCTTGCCCATTCTCCGACGAAGCCGACTCTAGAGCCCGGGATGGATTTTGGACAACGAGGAGACATCGTTGCGGAGCTATGGAGGTGGAGCACCGGATCTACAAAGGTTGTATTCCCGTTAAACTTTTAGTTAAGTGTTAACTAGTTAGCTTTTTCGCCTAAACTTCTAGCCGACGATCCGTAGTCGGGTTTCTCGGCACCGTTAAAATTTTAATTTGGCATGATCGATGCCTTGTGAGACCTCACTAGGGTGCCTAGGAACCCTACAGTAATGAAATTAAACTAATAATTATTGTATTTACATCTTTTATTTATTTAATTAATATTTATTTAATTATTCTTACACTTGCACACACATGTGCATGTTGAATTATGGTTAAGGAGGTGTTAACCATGCTTTATTAGCCAAGGCAGACTTAACCATTCCTTTTAGCATGTCATGTTATATATTAAACAATTATATCTATTTTGTTTTAAGGTTAATTGAGGTTTTAATTATTTCGTAAAAGAAAAGAGAATAGAACAGAAAAGAAAAGAAGAGAAGGGTTGAATTCTTGAGGGGACTTGGGTGGATGGCCGCCATTAATGGATGAGAGAGAGAGAGAGAGTGAGTGTAAGCCATACACTCACCCCTCACACTCATTACTCTCAATTCCTCTCAATTCCTAACACTTACCTCCATTTCCTCATAACTTCCCTTTCAATTCTCACCTCACACTCTCAACTCTCTTGTTCTTCTCCTCATTCATAATTCTCCACTTGATATATATTTACATCACAATCCTAAGCCTAAACCTTGATCCAACCTCACTAAACCTTTCACAATTCATGCTACAGCCTATTGTGATGACTTAGAGCTTGGAAAGCTAGGATTTTTCCCAAGTTTTGGTTAGGTAGTGATCATTATACCCTTTTTAGGCTCTAATGAAGTTTGTATGCTTATTAGTTTCAGTTTTAAAACACTAAATTTATGGTTGTGTGCAAATAACGTATTTTGGTTTAATTTGTGTCTCGTTGGAATCTACTATCAAAGCAGGTTTTTGTTTGAGAAGTTGCCATCACAGAGACCTAGTTAGGAGACCTAGAAGCTACCCCGAAAACCAGAGACCACCCCGTAACATTTTGGCCGCAATTTAATTCTTTCTGGCCGCAATTTGCGGCCAGACCAGGGAGATGGGTTTTGAATCTTGGTCGTGGGATCTCTAGGGTTATTTGTAGGCACGTAGAACTTGCAACTTTTACTAATTCTTTGTGTACAAAAATCTGGGGCCGTAAAGCTAGAATTTAAGTCTTTCGACTTTGTGCGATACGGATTTATCCGATATTCTTTTAAGTATTTCGTACGTTTGGTAGCCGTAGGGTTTGTATAGGATGTCGCTTCATGTGTTTAGCCGCTAAGAGAACACTTAGTAGGTTGTAGGAGTCGGATTGTTTGTTGCCATCATATTCGTTTGTTATCGCTAGTTGCTAATTTCACTTGATATTGTGTGATATTAGGATCGAATGAGGGGACTTCGGGCGCTGCAAGGAAAAGGAAAGAAGTGGTTGGATTCACTTAGCTCGAGATCATCGATGAGTTGATTTAACATCTATGGGGGAATCGCCCGTATGGCGCTAAGCGTCGAGGGCTGGATTCATTGATATAAACTTATGTTGTTAGTATATACTTTGATTGTGCATGAACATCATCTTGCACATCCCATTACTTGTTGTACATTAACACTGTATTGATTGTACACTACACCATTACTGACGGTTCATGCTGCACGAGCACTGAATTGTATGCCACACACACACTGTTAGTAATTGCCTTGACACGCACACTATAGAAATTACTATGGATAATATATATTGCATCGCCTTCGTTATCATTAACAGTTAGGTAATAATTCTTGTCCTATCGCACATATGAATTGCATCATACATGTTTGTAGACTACATACATTGCTATAGTTACCCAATTACTTCAAAATATATTGCATTTCTATTTTTGTATATTTGGGAAACCGCAAGAAACCTTTGAAAACTTGATAATTAAAAAGAGCGGTTTTCCCTTGAATTGCTCACATTACTATTCTATATTTGCATATCTCGTATTTCACGGACATATGCATTGATTTACTGATTTCATGCGATTTCTTGATTTGAGAACCGCGATTATATTTAAAAAGGGAAAATATAATATATTGCATGAAAATTGCGGTTTCTCTTGATACGATATTTCGAGGCGTCCACCATGAGTTTTCTCGGTTCTGAGATGTGAGTATATACTAGATTCGAGGAGTGGTAGGCACCGTCTGTGGGTACATGGTGGACCCAGTGAGGTACCACGGGGCATGAAGATTCATATAGATAGGCGGTGATCCCGACGGAGGTAGTACTGCATACCGGTGATTGTATAGAACTCGATGGATGTCCGGAAGATACCGTTTTGGAGTTATGAGATGAGATATATATATGAGGGCCGATCGGAGTATGCGGCGCCTGAGATATGAGTATTTACGTGTCGATGTTGGGCACGGGTTTCATGATGTTTCGAGTGTCGATATTGGACACTCAGGTTTCATGATGTGAGGGATATGAGGGCCGATCAGTGTGACAGCGCCTAGGATATTGGGATTTGGGGTGTCGTTGATGGACATCGGTTTTCCATGATGATGATTCATACATGAGGTTTTATGTGTTATCCCATACTCAGGATTTATTAGACATGCATTGTTTAATGTAGTTGTTGTACCCTGGTGGTGGACCTTGATCATGATTTTACTGCATATCCATAATGTTATATTTATGCCATCAGATTTCATATTTCAGATTATCGCTATTCATGCATACTTGCGATTATCTGTATGATGTTATTTACTATTCACGTGTTGGAAACTCATCCCCATTTTGCCACAGTGTTTTGCAGGCTTGACCCTCAGTATAGTCGCGGAAGGGCTTCTCATTTCATCTACTTCTGCGGATACCGCTGCTGTTGGTCAAGATTTTGGATAGGTGGGTAGTTTTACGGTTATCCGGATGATCTCATTGTATATCTTATTGTATCTAGTACTCTCCATCCACCACTTTCATGTATATTGACTTAGAGACAAGTTTGTGAGGATCGATATTGTACTATTTTGTGACTCTGGTGTCGAGCTCGGATGAGCCAGCTATTTTATTTATGTTGTGATGTTGTTTCACTTCTTTATTGCTTATTCCTTCGCTACGACATCGTATATATATATATATATATATAAACTTTTTGTGGTTGTGTTCCGCCTTTTGGCGTGAGTTGCTCCCATTCGGGAAGCTTTATATTTATGTTATGCTTGTACCCGTTTGGGGCTTGTTTTTACAAAGGAGATGCTGCCGAAATTTTCAAGAAAATAAATTAAGTTAAGATTTTATCACTTAAGATTTTCAAATGTTTTAGAAAATGTTTTAAATGTTATATCTTTCTATCTTTTTATGGTTTAGATTTCTGGGTTGTCGGCTTACTTGAATTACGTCAAGCCTTTAGCCGTTGTGTGATTTTAGTGCCGGTCGCGTTCCTAAATTGGGTCATGATCGCACGATTTTGGCGTGTCGGATGTTCAAAGTTCTAAAGTATAACCGCGATCAGGACGGTGTCGCTATGCAGCTAGCCGGTTGTGCACGGGTCGATCCACAGGGAGATGGTTGTATTTCCGTTCTTGTCTTCGACGAGTCAATAAAGAATTTGTATGAGATTTGTTCAAGTCTATCCTATGTGTATTATTTGCAAGTATAAAGTTGGTAAGAAAAAGATACGAAATTGTAAGCTAAAGAAATCCGTACTCAAAACCTTTGAGCCGAGTCTTGACCAATTGAAGCTAGAGCAATCGGCAACAACGTGGATTAGGGGATTTAAGCGCGGTATTCGTCGAATACGGCTTATTTACCCTTGTCCTTCCGTTCTTGTCTCTTGCTTTCGCCTCCGGCCAAACCGAACGCAACCGGTCGCGGTTAGGAATCACCGTTACCTTGTTAGGGTAGGGTGCCTAACGGAGCGCTTGCGTATCGTTTGGGCGGAGTTTAATGGAAAATACGGGAAAAGGAAATGGGCAAAGAAACGTTAACTTATAATATCGTATTTCTTTTTAACAATGATAATTACAACCATTCACAAAACAAACGAAAAAGAGCAAAAGAAAAGAACAAATAAAAGAAAAAATTACAAGCAAGTAATTAAAGTGCATGGTAATAAATTGCAAGTAATTAAAGACAAGAATGAAAAATGCAAGAAAGTAATTACAAGAACCATAGAACTCAAAACAAGCATGGGATCAATAGCCAACCCTTAAACTTGCAAGCTCAATCAAGAGGTTGCAAGATCAAGAGAAGGGTAAAGAACTCATGTGAAATGAAGCACTAAGGAGAGAACAAAATGATACAACCCCTTGAGACCAATGACCAAAGCTTAAACTTGCAAGCTCACTTAAGAGGTTGCAAGATCAAGTTAAGGTAGAGAGCTCAAGGGGGAAGCTAAACAAAAAGAATAATACAAAAAACCCTCATCGTCATTGATCTTCCACTCAAAAACCTCCCACTACAATTTTCATGGAGGAAAGAATGAAGAAGAAGAAGAAGAAGATTAAAACCTAACAAAAGAGGCTAAAGAAATTAACTCCAAAAGCTTGGCAAGTTCTGGAGTATTTATAGGCGGGGAAATGGAAACCTAGGGCAATAATCTGGCATAAGATGAAAGTACCAAACTGCCCACAAAAATTGACCCAGCAAGGAGACTACATGGCCACGGATCCGCGGCCTAGACCCCCTATTGGCCGCGGATCCGCGGCCGTATAGAGGATTTGGGCCCTGCATTTTTCTGTGCTTCCCTGGTCCATTTTTGTCTGTAGTTTGGCACATGTCTTTTCTGATAATCTTTCCACATTTCTTCCAGAATTTCTGTTGATCGAAAAGATGATTTGATGTGGATCTTTTGCCATGATTGTCTCGAGCTCCACGTAGATTTCTTGGATTTGGTGTTGCCATTGAGCCTTGTGCATGAAGGTGACAATCGATTTGCCATTTTGTCTCCTAAACTGGTGTGGGGCAACGGACGGATAAAGAGCGGAGATCCGTGTTTTATCTGTGAATGGCAGGAACCCGGATTTTGTCGTGTTTTTCCATGAATTGCACCGTTTAGAGCCGAGAACCTGTATCCTGCAATTACTAGCAAACACTGATAAAACGCACCTGCCTATAAACAAACGAGCGTAAGAATGGGCGGTATAGAATGCAATATTCTGGTATGAACAAAAACCCCCAAACTTAACTTTTGCTCGTCCCGAGCAAAACCAATTATTCACAAAAATAAAATCCTAACCGCACTTTCGCAGGGAACGCGATTGCACTGAGCACGTGCAACAAGCCGTTAAACCTCTAGGTGTCCCTAGTAGGAGGAGTGTTGTCTCCTGAGGGTTTTCAGTGGATACTACCCACAAAATCCCGTCAAGCTAGTTTCATAAGTTAACATCGATTCTACTCCTACAGTTTTAGTATTTACGTTAGAAATTCTATCATCCTAAGTTAGAAATATCCATCCCTAATGCTTCACACCTCCTATCTGTTTAGCCTTAGATCATATACGTTCCAAAAAAGTTTAGAAAGATGTTGATTCTCCTGAGTTTTCCTTCTAAAGTGAGGCCTCAAATCAGGGATTTTTATCAACTTTACAGAAAACACAAGTCTTATTCTTTATTTCTATCTTTTATTCAAACATCGATTGTATACCCCCTACGTGTGTGTATATTTGCACCCATACACTTAAGAATTCAATTCAAGCTATAGTACCCTTGCCCTAATACCTAATACTACTTCTTTTCATTAAGGATGGACGGATTTGCTCACACACCTTTCATGCGACTATTAATGCTTCTTGAGGCACTAACGACCGATTACTGAATGTGTGAACTTTAAAGCGTAAATAGCAGTTTTCAGGTCTTGACTTTATTCTATTTTTCTTTTTCTTTTTCTTTTTCAAGACCGGATATTTTTTCAATATGCTCTTTTGGTGTTTAGCTTTAAATACCGTTTTTTTTCTTTCATACTAGGCTTCCAGGCAAGAGTATTTCTAGGTATCCTCTACTATCCCAAGTTTCAAGGTGCGTGTATGTGAAGTTTGTAGGGTATATACTTTCTAAATTTGAACTCAAGAAAAGAAACTATTTTTCAGACTTATCCTTCAGTAGAGCATCAATACTTTCCCTTCATCTTGACTTAACTAAAGAACTGAACTCAAGATTACCTATTTCTCAAAAAAAACTGTAAGGACGTATACTTACCAAGTTTAAACAGAATGAGGGTTATTTTTAGGGTTTTCAATTCCTAAGCCTAGAATTTAGTTATTTCTATCATATCAACTAATCTTTCGGAATAAAGATCTAAGTTACCCTATTAGCTAACTTGACGACAATGTTTTTATATTTTTGGAAAATTTTCGATTTTTGTGGGTTTTTAATAAGGTATGCAAATGCAAAATATACAGATGAATGCGAAGGAAGAAAGCTTACCGAGCACACCCCCAAACATAAACTTGACAGTGCCCTCACTGTCAGGTTATACCAAGAGGGTCAAAATTGTCGGCGCTTCCCCTAAAAACAAAATATATACAAAACAAAAAGGAAAACAAAAAATATATACAAAAAAAAGGTGTCCCCCCCAAACTTAAGTGAAACAGTGTTTCCAATGTTAAGTGATGAAGTTCAGGATTAGGGGGAAAGAACAGTGTCAAGCTATACAAGGCCTTACACAGGCCAAAATTTAACACCAACCATTCAAAGATCTTATCGTGATAAAGCAGTGGCTGGTGAAAGAAGGCGTAAAGAAAAGAGATGGAGAATACGCGAGACCATATGCGGAGAGAGGCGGGATACAGTCTCGGTTTATGAGAGGAAGAAGAATGGCGGAAGGGAAAAAGAAGTGGAATACGAACTTTATGGTGCAAATGGAGTAAATAGATTAGCACAATTTATGATGACCGATGTGTGAAAAGCGATAGTGCTAATATATTTACCCGTCGAGAAATGGGGTCAAATCCCTCAAAATTCGTAAGAAACCATGGGTACGCCGAACTTGGTAAACCAGATATACGAAGTGAAAATGATACGGGTTCTTGCAAGGTCGGAACGATGGAAAGGATGGAAGGAAGTGGTTGAGGAAGGGTATCGGTTAAGGGTTCTGGAGGGTGTACACAGTCAGTGAAAGGAACATGATGAATTGGATAATCCGACTCATCATCTAGAACTGTTTCATCCTCAAAAATTATCCTCAAAATTCTCCTCAAAGTTAAGCTCATCCATGCATATTTCTTCAAAGTCCAGACGCATATGGGGTTCGGGAAAAACATTTAAAAACTCGGGATGATGAATTGGAGAGAAAAACTCAGTCAAATCTACAAGTTCATCATCCAAAATAGTCCCAGCGTCAATATCCTTAATCAAGTGAAAGTCAATTTTCTCAGACACCTCATCAAAAGCATGGATTTCAATCAATTCAGGTTCTAAGATGGAGGTGTAGAGGTCAAAAGGATTGGGTGTGGTTTCACTTGGCAAGGTCCCTTCACAATCTGGCGAATCAAACACTACAAAGTCACACAACTCATTAAACATTCTATCTTCAACTGATAATTCATTTGGGACACTTGATAGACTTTCAACACAGGAGTTGTGGGAGTCAATTTGAGACGGGTAAGTTTGATTTGGAAGGGTATACAACTCACTTTCTCCACTCAAATTCTTAGCCTGTCCTACCGCCTCATCATACATTGGAAAATTTGGAGCTATTTGGAAACTAGCTACCGGGTCAGTAGGTTGTATGAGAGCGGCCATGGACGCATTCAAATCCATCATCTGTTGGCTTGATGCTACCCTAAAATCTTCCAACGACTATTCCAGACTAGACATGGGTTGTGAAGGGGTTTCAGTAAAAGATTCAAAGTTGTTTGGATACTGAAAACTCCCAAATGGCGGTTCTGAAGCAATGTCTAGGGAAGGTGCAAAAGTAAGGTAAGACTGGTAGGAATTGAATGGTTGGACAGGGGTAGGATCAACATTTGGATAAGAAGGTGAAAGAAATTGTTGATCCCAAGAATTTGAAGTGGTGACAGGAGTGAAAGATCGGCTACGAGATTGTTCAATACGTTCTGCAATAGACATAGGTCTTGGAGTTGCAACATGACTCGAAGAAGGGGTATCAACGTAAGAAGGGGTGAATGTTTGAAATGGTTGATACGAAGTTGATTGCGGAGTCAAATTGTTTGTCCTAGACGCGTCTATCCGATCTCTCAATGAAATTTTTGGCATGGATGGATCGTTCGAAGTTCGGCCAAAGCAAGAACCGTAAGAAGTAATGTCGGTTGGGGGTACCAAAGTTCGGCAAGAGTTTTTCGAGGTGGGGTACCCATGATTATGAAGAGAGAAGGAAAGAAAGGTAGAGAAAAGGAGGGGAAAAAATGTGATATATTTTTTTATAGTTTATATATTAACAGAAGAATGAAATATACACACAAAAAGAATATAGACAAAAACAATCACGACACAAAAATACCACACACCTAATCGTTCTAGGGTTCACCTAGGTCAACTTGACCTGCTCCAGAACTTGATTGTCGAAGTAAAACTGTGTCGAGAAACGGGCTCAAGATCCACTGATCACGAGGCCAGGTAAGTGCAGAGATAAGGGGAGGTTTTCCAACCCTTTCGCAAAGTTCCTTAATTAAATAACCCTTTCTCTTTTGGCGGTTTCGCCGTTAACACTTTCCTAGACACCCCGTAAACAATATACCGTTAAGCGAGGTTCTAAACACAGTTAACTTCTCCTAGTGATCGCGAAGTCCTTAAGGCTTAAAGTCTAATTTCTTTAAAAATTTGTGCGTGTAATCGTTATGCTCAAGTTCGTGATTTGTGGGCCACGGAAAAGGTGATGAAATCCTTTACCGTATATTATGGGGTTCGCTTGCCCTTAAGTCCGTATTAATGTATGCAATGCGCAATTCAATAAAAATTCTATAAAGAATCAAACAATCGTTTTTTAGTTTAAGCACGGCACTGCAACAAATACGGGTTAGTCAATTTTTAGCGTTGGTAGCGAACTTGCAAAGAATCCTGCAAAGAATAATATATTGGATGCGTCGGATTTGAGAAGAGGGTGTTAGTAAAGTACGTACCGTTAAGTTTTCGGGTTAGGAAACCCCCGTTGAATCAAATCCGGTAAGCTTGGAAAGTTCGCTTGCGCGGGTCAAACTACCCGGATCTTTGGCACTGTACTTCGTAATCACCTTAACTTTGAACGTACACTTTGCTCTCCACAATCGCAGTTTGCAAATACGCAAAAATCTGCACACTTGCCCACAAAAATTATCAAAAATAACAAAAAGAATTTTATATTTATTTATTTATTTATAAATATATACAAAAAGAATATTAACCCGAATAACAAGAAAGAAAATACGCTACCGTCTCCCCGGCAACGGCGCCATTTGATCGCACGCTTTTGGCGTGTCGGATGTTCAAAGTTCTAAAGTATAACCGCGATCAGGACGGTGTCGCTATGCAGCTAGCCGGTTGAGCACGGGTCGATCCACAGGGAGATGGTTGTATTTCCGTTCTTGTCTTAGACGAGTCAATAAAGAATTTGTATGAGGTTTGTTCAAGTCTATCCTATGTGTATTATTTGCAAGTATAAAGTTGTTAAGAAAAAGATACGAAATTGTAAGCTAAAGAAATCCGTACTCAAAACCTTTCAGCCGAGTCTTGACCAATTGAAGCTAGAGCAATCGGCAACAATGTGGATTAGGGGATTTAAGCGCGGTATTCATGGAATACGGCTTATTTACCCCTGTCCTTCCGTTCTTGTCTCTTGCTTTCGCCTCCGGCCAAACCGAACGCAACCGGTCGCGGTTAGGAATCACCGTTACCTTGTTAGGGTAGGGTGCCTAACGGAGCGCTTGCGTATCGTTTGGGCGGAGTTCAATGGAAAATACGGGAAAAGGAAATGGGCAAAGAAACGTTAACTTATAATATCGTATTTCTTCTTAACAATGATAATTACAACCATTCACAAAACAAACCAAAAAGAGCAAAAGAAAAGAACAAAGAAAAGAAAAGATTACAAGCAAGTAATTAAAGTGCATGGTAATAAATTGCAAGTAATTAAAGACAAGAATGAAAAATGCAAGAAAGTAATTACAAGAACCATAGAACTCAAAACAAGTATTGGATCAATAGCCAACCCTTAAACTTGCAAGCTCAATCAAGAGGTTGCAAGATCAAGAGAAGGGTAAAGAACTCATGTGAAATGAAGCACTAAGGAGAGAACAAAATGATACAACCCCTTGAGACCAATGACCAAAGCTTAAACTTGCAAGCTCACTTAAGAGATTGCAAGATCAAGTTAAGGTAGAGAGCTCGAGAGGGAAGCTAAACAAAAAGAATAATACAAAAAACCCTCATCTTCATTGATCTTCCATTCAAAAAGCTCTCACTACAATTTTCATGGAGGAAAGAATGAAGAAGAAGAAGACTAAAACCTAACAAAAGAGGCTAAAGAAATTAACTCCAAAAGCTTGGCAAGTTCTGGAGTATTTATAGGCGGGGAAATGGAAACCTAGGGCTATAATCTGGCATAAGATGAAAGTACCAAACTGCCCACAAAAATTGACCCAGCAAGGAGCCTACATGGCCGCGGTTCCGCGGCCTAGACCCCCTATTGACCGCGGATCCGCGGCCGTATAGAGGATTTGGGCCTTGCGTTTTTCTGTGCTTCCCTGGTCCTTTTTTGTCTGTAGTTTGGCACATGTCTTTTCTGATAATCTTTCCACATTTCTTCCAGAATTTCTATTGATCGAAAAGATGATTTGATGTGGATCTTTTGCCATGATTTTCTCGAGCTCCGCGTAGATTTCTTGGATTTGGTGTTGCCATTGAGCCTTGTGCATGAAGGTGACAATCGATTTGCCATTTTGTCTCCTAAACTGGTGTGTGGCAACAGACGGATAAAGAGCGGAGATCCGTGTTTTATCTGTGAATGGCAGGAACCCGGATTTTGTCGTGTTTTTTCATGAATTGCACCGTTTAGAGCCGAGAACCTGTATCCTGCAATTACTAGCAAACACTGATAAAAAGCACCTGCCTATAAACAAACGAGCGTAAGAATGGGCGGTATAGAATGCAATATTCTGGTATGAACAGGTCATGACAAAGTTGGTATCAGAGCACTAGGTTTTACCTTTCGGAGTGTAGGATGACCTTGGTATGATAGAGTAAGTAGCTTAAGCAGAGTGACGTAGCGTGTGTATGTTCCGCGCCATACTTAGTTCACGGTACTCCGCCTAAGTGACCTTAGTACATTTTTCTTGAATTCCTTCCTTGATTATATATATATCCTTTTGATTCGATTTCATTGTTCTTATCGAATCATGTTTCCTTATTCCAGCCACAATGACGTCGAAGACTACGAGGGCGCAGAGAGCTGCCGCGAGAGCCGAGGTCAGGGCAGGCTCGTTTGAGATGAGGACTGACCAGGGCGGTACGCCTATTTTACAGGAGAAGATTGATCCACCTTCTCTGGATCGTGATTCACCTTCTCCGGATCGTATTACTAGGCTAGAGGCCAGTATGCATGATTTGCGCCAGATGATGGGATCGTTGGTCGAGGCCAGTCGGGCGCAGAGATCAGAGGTTTTTCCACCTGTTACGGGGACCGTGTTGGCACCTACTATACAGACAGTCGTACCTATCGCTGCGGAGGTTATCAACGTATCCTTATCTTAGTTTATGAGGCTGAAGCCTCCGGTTTTCACAGGCACCGACGCAGCTGAGGATCCACAGTCATTCATTGATCGGATGGCTAGGATCTGACGTTCGTTTAGATGCTCCGACACGAGATGGTGGAGTTCGCTAGTTTCTGTCTGGATGGTCTTGCCTAGACTTGGTGCGAGTCTTTAAAGAGAGGGCGAGCCGCAGGTCTTCCTCCTATGACCTGGGTTGAGTTTACGATTGTGTTTCTTGTTCGATTACTTCCTCTGAGCGTTAGAGATGCTCGAGCTCACAGATTTGAGTCGTTGCGCCAGACTCCGGTTATGACAGTGGCGGAGTATGACATTCAGTTTACCCAGTTATCGGTATATGCTCCGTATTTGATAGTTACCGAAGAGAGGCGGGTCAAGAGATTTGTACGAGGCCGGATTACCCAGTTGTTCCTCTACATTAGAGCCCAGTCTTTCGATACATATGAAGCCGCAGTAGACACAGCCCTACTGGTAGAGGAGCGTATTTCTAAGGCTTCGGTCGTTCCGGAACCGAAGCGTGTTCGTACTGACGTATCATCTCAGTGGCAGTTTAGCCGAGGACGCGGTGGATTAACTATAGGACGTGCGAGTAGCCGGAGCGTGAGGCAAGGCCAGTTATATAGATCTTACCCACAGGGTTAGCAGTCGTCGCCTGGATGTTTTGGGTGTTGGAGTCCACATCATCGCGTTAGAGATTGTACTAAGGTACGCTAGGGCGAGGCAGCGGTTCTACATGTTACCTTACCACCTTCTCTACCTCAGAGAGTGTTGCCTCTTACGCCTGTTGTTGCTCCGCGTCAGACTTATGCTCAGAGAGGCCGTGGTCGCGGAGGTTTTATTCAGAGAGGACGGGGTGGCAGAGGCGGAGGACAGCCAGTTGCCGGTAGAGGGCAGGCTCGGTTATTTTCTTTGATTTATCAGGACGCACAGGCGTCGAATGCAGTTGTGTCAGGTACTCTTTATATATGTTCTTTTGATGCATACGTTTTATTTGTTCCGTGATCTAAGCACTCGTATGTTTCCACACAATTCGTGCCGAGCTTGGGCTGAGAGTCATCTTTGCTAGAGCAGCCGCTTGTCGTGATTACTCCTGTTGGAAAGTCTTTTATTGTGCGACATGTATTTCGGTCATGTGCCGTTCGTATTGGGGATAGAGATTTGTCCGTCGACTTGATCCTTCTTGATATGTTGGACTTCGATGTTCTCCTTGGCATAGATTGGCTAACTACTTGCTATGCATCTATGGACTGCCGTGAGAAGGCAGTCAGGTTTTGTTTTCAGGGAGAGTCAGTTCTTGTTGTGCAGGGGGGCCGTAGTGCCGCCCCTCACAGTTTGATTCCGCCCTTTGCGCTAGTCGGGTCTTGAGGAGAGAATGTTGGGGACTCTTAGCTTTTATTCATGATACCGGTGCCACAGTAGATTCATTGGGCCGGGTTCCTATTGTGAGATTGTTTCCCGACGTATTTTCCGATGAGTTACCTGGATTGCTGCCAGAGTGCGATATTGAGTTTTGCATTGATTTGATCCCCGGCACGGGGCCTATTTCTATACCGTCTTATCGGATGGCCCCGGCGGAGCTTAAAGTGCTTAAGGATCATTTGCAAGGGTTGCTTGATAAGGGACTTGTGCGTCCGAGTGTTTCTACATTGGGAGCTCCTGTTTTGTTCGTCAAGAAGAAGGACGGCAGTTTGAGCTTGTGGATTGATTATCGTCAATTGAACCGAGTTATGGTGCGGAATAAGTATCCATTACCTCGCATTGACGATTTGTTTGATCAGCTCTGGGGTGCGGGAAATTTTTCCAAGATTGATTTGAGGTCGGGATATCATCAGTTGCGGGTTCGGAATGAAGAAATTCCGAAGACTGCTTGTCACGACCCAAAGTTTGGCCCATGACCGGCACTCAACCACGTAACGTCTACAGGCGTAACGTGACTAAGTAAGCCGAAAACCCAGAAATCAAACCAGTAAAAATAAAGAGTGTTTTAAGTATTTAATAGAACAAATTACTACGATAACAATATATAACGCCGTAGCGAAGAAAATGAGCAACAAGTGGGAAACATCACAGATAGAATAAACAACATAAGTAATGTCGGCTCACAACGAGCTCGACGCCAGAAAACAAAATAATATACATCGTCCTCACAACTGGTCTCTAAGTCAATACATAAGTGGTAGATGGAGAGCACTAGATACAACAATGTACATAACTGAAAGATAACCAGATACCGCACAAAACCAACCTATCAGCAAAAGAGCTAGTACACCAACTGTAGGGGTATCTGTGTCAAAAGATGTAAGAACGCAGCCTGCCGCGACTACTCCGAAGGGCAACCTGCAAACACTGTGGTACAACGGGGGTGAGTTGCCAACTCGTGAATAGAAAATAACATATAAAGGTAATCGCGAGTATGCACGTGCTACTATACTCTAACCTATATCAACAAATAACATCTATATGATGAACTGGATGCTCAAGCATGCAACAAGTGCGACCTAATAACATCTCCATGTAATGAGCAAGAAATATGATGTGTTAGTGTATATGCCCTAGAGGCCATTACTGTATCATACTAGTTTGTATATTACTTAATGGAAGCTTGGGATATTCACCTTGTATAAACAATCTTGCTCAATATAGTAGTATGCTACTTGGTTTGTTTCTACTTCAATGTGTACTTGTGTTTATTTTACTATATCACTTATACGCATTAGTGGAGCCCTTAGGATCTTTGCTTGATTACCAGCGTTGTGATGGCAGTCACACTAGTGGGGGCTGGGTAATCTATAAGCACATCCTTATACAGGTCCCTAGTCGCAGGACTATCGAGACAGGGCATCGATACTCCGGAGTAGACTAGCGTATGCGCTTCTCATCCCTGTGTGGGAGATGGTCTGTCCCACAGCCATCAGTACGTCGTACTAGAGATAGTATACGGGTGCTCGTTAGGTTACGAGTACACTGGACAGGACTCGTCGGGAACTGACAGGTTGGTATTATACCTATCGTCAGTCATCAGTTCCCAGGTGACATGAGTACAGCTTAGTCCGCTGACTTGACACTAGCACTTCGCCTCGAGTGTGTTCCCACTGCACTTTGATCACTACCCTACCACGGCTCAAAGGAGTCGTGCAAACAGGTGGTGGTTGGGTGCAGTCCCGAAGCACTTGGAGGCAGTGCCGGTTAGACAGGATTCGTCTCTCCCGGTATTGGGGGTTGACATCGCGCTGTGTCTAGGAGAGCCATTACACGAGTAGTCCCTGGCCAGGGCAAGCGAGATATACTGGTAGGTTCCAGTGTTATCTCAGGGTATTTTGGGCTTCACTCCGACACGACTTGTACCGCTATTGGGGGACTGACGTTTTACCGCCCCCTAGGCCCGACATGCGATGTATCAGACGAAGAGACCGGACTGTACGGAGACTGTCACATTCAGACTCAGTAGGAGTACAGATGGGGTTTCACCTCGTCAGCCTTCTTGTCGGCATCTACCTGGGGACCGTTACGCACAGCTAGTGCCGCTTGCGGTCTGTGGTTAAACCCACTGCCAGCGTAGTGTCGAGTCTTTAGAGTCCCACACAGAGGGTATTCGCCTCTGGGCAAAACAGAGTAGAGGTCGCATGGTTTTGCGACAGGGTTCGTTCTCATCCGCGCACTTGTGCACGTTTGGAGTCCGGACGGATATTGCCAGCGGGCTCTGGTTTGAGCCGGATACTGGTATATGTTTTGGGGTTGCTTTTATCTCTCAGTATTCATGTTCCTCGGAACAAGAATGCAGGTGTGTATGCACAGTTTTTGAGGAGGAGGAAGATGACTTTCATTAGGGTTTCGGAACGGGTGCGTATGCACAATTGACAGTTATCATTTTCCAAACCCTAATAGATTTTTGGATTATCTATTAATAATAGTAATTAAATGAGAATTATGTTATGGTTGATTTTGTTGACTTGTTGACCATGGTTGACTTGTTGACCATGGTTGAATGTTGACCACCATCATGCTTTGTAAAGATCCTCCTTGATTCATGCTTACATTTCATTTAAAGAAGCATGATAGTGGTCATTCCAAATTACCACCAACTATTCTTATTTGAATTATTATTATTTAGATAATTCTTTTTCTTTTGGCAATATGGTTGCAAGAAAGAAAAAGATAGCTCATTATCTCATTTAGCTTCTCTCTCCTCACTTCATCTTCTTCTTCCTCTAGCAAAAGAGAACCCTTCTCATGTGTTGAGAATCCTTCTCTTTTAAAAGAAAAGCACCTCTTAAACACTCTCTACTCATTCTAGGTTCAAGGTTTAGCAAGCCGGAAA
This sequence comes from Agapanthus africanus, assembly GCA_030015575.1. NCBI lineage: Eukaryota > Viridiplantae > Streptophyta > Magnoliopsida > Asparagales > Amaryllidaceae > Agapanthus > Agapanthus africanus. Next base: position 296,837,876 of record JASDDO010000031.1, read on the forward strand.
CCCTAGTTCACTCAAAGTACGAGTAAGAGCCCGAAGGTTGAACTCTCGAGGTGGATCCATCTTCGACGGAAGAAGGCTACAAGGCAAGAACCATCAAACTCTACAAGGTTTGAAGAAGAAGGAGTTCGAGTTTAGGTATAACCTTCATCCGAGTAGCTAAGACTCTTTAGCATGTATGCTAGTTTAGTTTAGACACGATCCCGACCTTGTTTAGTCCATGTTGCCTCTTGCGATAAAAATTTGTTTTTTATACCGTTTCCGCCTCCCCGTAAGAACCGGGGGTCGCAATATGGACTTACAGTGGTATCAGAGCCTAACTAAACTTAAACTAGCTTGGTAGTGAAGTGTAACGAAGTTCGGAACCGAAAAAGTCACAAAACCGGAAAAACAAAACCCTAAGTTTCTGTTAAATTTTTTTCTGCTCTAAATGAAAAACTTTATACTTGTAAATTCGGCTCAGGGTTTTGTATGAACACCCAAGAAAAACGACACAGTGATTCGTTCAAACCGCCGCGCTTCCGCCGCACGAGGTAGGCATCTGCCGCAGAAGCGCCGCGGTTTGTCGTCTTCTGTGCATCGTTTTTCGTGCAGTGTGTGTCTGTGTTGGTTTTGGGATTTTTAAAATATATTATATGTGCCCAGATTTTCCAGAACAGAAATTTTCTTTTGGGGTCCTATAATTCCGTATTTTTTCCGAACTTCACTGCACTTTGACTATGATGGTTATATCTGTGTTGCTTGCATGTATTGAACGTCGGCTAATCGCTATAAGACGATTAGTCGGGGTTATACATGATCTGTGTTTGATATTGGAATGTGTATATGAATGTGTTGGACTGTCGCGGGTGAATAGCCGGGGTGGATGTGAGATGAGCTTTTGTTTTTCTTTCATTCATTGTAAATGTAAATTGATGTAATAATTATTATTTGTTTGGCCGCACAACCGGGTCGGGGTTGTAGCCGTCATTGTATAATTCTTTTTACTGTTTTTGCTCCTAGGATAGACCCATGGAGGGGTGCACAAACTGCCGAGTACTTGGCGGGTAGTTTGCCGCACCCGTAGGGGTCTTGGGTGGGGTATTGGCTATTCACCGCGACCGTGTTATCCGCTTTTCGTTTCAGGCTCGAAAGGATTGCGGATTGCTAGTATATCCAATGTATTCATCTGTGATCTGTAATGTCTATCATTGCTTTCTATTTAGGCGTTGCTTATGTTTTACAGCCGTGCTAGCCCAGCCCCCGCTCTGTCGTTAGTTAAGTAACCTAACGAGTGATGACGGGACCCCGTGGCGAATGCGAATGGCATAAGCGTACGTCATATTTTGGTTGTTTTCTGCAATGGTAGGATTTAAATGATGGGACGCATTAAAAGTACTAATGCAAGAATATCACGCATTAAAAGAACTAATGCAAGATAATAAACCAACTTAAAATCGTTGGAACACTTTCGAAAAACCACTCGGTTCTTTTCAAAACTAACTTTTAAATGCGGAGCTTGAGCCACTCCTTCTAAAAGCTATCTCGTTCCATCGATTATATCAAGTTCACTACGTTCACGGTTTCGCCAAAACCATTCGTAGCCCTCCATCATTTCAGTTAAATATACGGTAGTATTCAAGCTATGTATTTTGACCTCACGCCAAGGCATAGTGATTGGTAGCTGCCGGATATTTATCTGTTGCATAGATAGAATGCGTTGGTTTGAGACAGTCGTACTGCCATTTTGGCCTACGTCAAGGGTAGGTACGGGTGGGTTCAAATTAACCAGGATAATGATGGGAAGAACTTGACATGTGACTTATGACATTTTGACCTCACGCCAAGGTCATAAGAGCATGGGGCAAAAATCCACATCGGGAGTTTCATAAGCATTGAAACTTGCTAGATTTGCATACCATTTGGAGTGTGGTGATTCTGGTAGGATTCCTTCAGTTTCGTCACGCGATGATATTTGGATCCCGATCCTACTGTGAGTATATGCTACTCCTCGGGAAATTTCTCACTAGACGATCAATGCTATAAACCTAGTAGGTGCCTAGAAAGGTGTCAACGGGGCTACGCCCCCAGAGAAAAGAGGTTATTTAATTAAGGAACTTCGCGAAAGCGTTGGAAAACCTCCCTCGAAGTACCGACACTGGCCTGGCTGAACGGTTAAGCAAGTATTGCACGGTGGGATTGATCCCGACTAATTCTTCCTTTGTGGTTTGAGGAGGGATTCGAGAGACAGTGGGAGCCATCCTGTTTAGACAAATTAAAAAAACCATTCTAAACATGCAAGAGCATCGTGCTAAAGTGTTCCTTCTCTCCCCCCTGCAGCGACCAAATCGAAATGACTGGACTTAAGTTGATTCTAGATAAAAACATATTGACTGGGCCAAACTACAAAGATTGGCTCAGGAATGTCAAGTTGGCAATCACTTACGACAAGCTGGGGTATCTTCTTACCACCAAAGCTCCCCCCGTCCCAGGTCCCACCTCCAGCGTCGCGGATAAGGAAATCCGTAAGACTTGGGAGATTGACAGCGCGAAGGCCAGGTGCCTCGTACTTGCCTCGATGGACAACGAACATCAGAGGAGGCACGAGAATATGGATTTGGAATCCATATTTCTTCATACAAAAGAACTGTATGGAGAGCAGTCTCGTATCGCAAGATACGAAGTGTCAAAGAAGTTGTTTTCGACAAAGTTGGCCGTCGGATCATCGGTAGCGGACCACGTGCTTAAGATGATTGGCTACACTGAGGAGCTCGCGGAACTTGGGACCACGTTGGACAGTGAACTCTATACGGATATAATTCTCCAGTCCCTTCCATCCACTTACGCCCAGTTCATACTGAATTTCAACTTGCAAGAAAAGGAAGTTGAACTTTCAGAACTCCTCAACAAGCTGAGGAGCGCAGAGGGCACCCTACAGAAGGGTAGGGAAACACCCGCTTTGTTTGTAGGAGGATCTTCTTCATCTAGGTCCAAGGCGAAAGCCAAGGGAAAGAGGAAGAAAGCCCCCGCCAAACCAAGAGGCGGTGTTAGTAAAGTGGGTACGAAGGGAAAAGAAATGGCAACAAAGATCGCGGGGAAGCTTGTGGGTAAAGAGGAATGCTTCTATTGTCACAAGAGTGGACACTGGAAGAAAGATTGCAGGGCTTGGAAGGCCAGGACACAGGAACTGAAGCAGGTTGCGGCTTCAGCTTCAGGTGTGTATGTTATTGAAAACTGTCTTTCTATAAACTCTACTTCCTGGGTATTGGATACCGGATCAGGATCTCATATCTGTAATTCTTTGCAGGCGTTGAGAAACTGTAGGGTTTTGAAGGCAGGTGACATGACCCTCAGAGTTGCGAACGGAGCTAGCATGGATGCTAAAGCCGTGGGGGACTATCACCTGGGAATGTCAGATGGGCATGTTTTGGTTTTGCGTAATTGTTTTTTTGTACCCAACGCAACTTGTAATATCATTTCTGTATCTTTAGTTTCTAAAGAAGGTTATGAATTTGCGTTTGTAAGTAATGTTGTAAACATTCACCTTAATCAAGTTCTGATTGGGTCAGGTACATTGAGCAATGGTATATACGTGTTAAACCAACCACAGATTTTCAATGTCCAGAATACACACAAAAGAAAGTCTCCAGATATCAATCAGGCTTTCTTATGGCATTGTAGACTGGGTCACATCAATGAGAGAAGGTTGACTAAGTTACATACAGAAGGGTATTTGAATCCGTTCGAATATCAATCATATGCCACTTGTCAATCCTGTCTCAAAGGAAAGATGACAAAGACTCCGTTCACTGGACACGGAGTAAAAGCGAGCGAGCTCTTGGGACTCGTACACAGCGACGTGTGCGGTCCAATGTCTACACTTGCGCGAAGCGGTTTTTCTTACTTCATTACTTTTACGGATGATTTTTCAAGGTTCGGACATGTCTTCTTGATGAAACATAAATCTGAAGCCTTTGGAAAATTCCAGGAATATAAGAATGAGGTAGAAAAACAAACCGGCAAAAGTATCAAGATTCTAAGATCGGATCGAGGTGGAGAATACTTAAGTGCCGAGTTCCTGAACTACTTAAAAGAGAATGGAATTCTCTCTCAGCTTACTCCTCCATACACTCCGCAACATAACGGTGTATCGGAGAGACGGAACCGCACCCTATTGGATATGGTACGGTCCATGATGAGTAACGCTGAGTTACCGCGATCATTCTGGGGGTATGCACTAGAATCAGCTGCATACCTTTTAACCGAGTTCCCACTAAGACTGTGCCTACCACACCATATGAGTTATGGAGTGGGAAGAAACCCTATCTTCAATATCTGAAGATTTAGGGATGTCCGGCTTTTGTCAAAAAGCAGCATGCGGACAAACTCGAGGCACGCTCAGTACTGTGCAAGTTTGTGGGATACCCAAAGAGCACCAGGGGGTATCTTTTCTACTACGCAGAAGAACAAAAAGTCCTTGTTTCTCGTAATGCCCACTTTCTAGAACACCAGTTCATAGAAAAAGAAACAAGTGGGAGCGCAGTAGAACTGGAAGAAATTCCAGAACCACAGACTATTACTGAAAGCTTAATGGAACCAGAGGGTTCAAATGAACAGGACATTCCTATGCCGCTCCGTAGGAGTAGTAGGCAGTCTCATCCGCCCGAAAGATACTACGGTTTTCTCATAGACGGGGATCGAGAGGATTGCATCATAGATTATGATGAGCCTACTAGCTTCCAGCAGGCCGTTCAGAGCGTTGACTCGGTAAAATGGCTGGATGCAATGCGGACCGAAATGGAGTCCATGTACACCAACAAAGTATGGACGTTGGACATTGCTCCAGACGGGGTAAAACCCGTAGGGTGCAAGTGGATCTTCAAAAGGAAGATTGGTGTAGATGGGCAGGTTGAGACCTATAAAGCTAGACTTGTAGCAAAGGGTTTCCGTCAAAGACCTGGCTTGGACTATGACGAAACCTTTTCTCCAGTGGCTATGATGAAATCCATTCGGATCCTTCTTGCCATTGCTGCCTTCCACGATTATGAGATTTGGCAGATGGACGTAAAGACCGATTTTCTAAATGGAAATTTAGAGGAGTGTGTCTATATGGATCAGCCAGAGGGTTTCATTCAGAGTGGGAGCAGCGGAAAGGTGTGCAAGTTGCTTAAGTCCATCTATGGACTAAAGTAGGCATCGCGGAGTCGGAACATCTGTTTTGATGAGACGGTCAAGGAATTTGACTTTATCAAAAATCCAGATGAACCATGCATCTATAGTAGATTTATAGCGAGAACTGTAGTATTCCTCGTTTTATACGTGGATGACATTCTCTTAATAGGAAATGACATTCCTATGCTACAATCTGTCAAGGGGTTCTTGTCATATAGGTTCTCCATGAAAGACCTGGGTGATGCCTCATACATCCTGGGGATCCGGATCCATCGTGATAGATCCAAGAGGATATTAGGACTTTCTCAGTCCAGGTACATCGACACCATAGTGAAGAGATTCAGTATGGAAGATTCCAAGCGCGGTAACCTACCGGCTTGTCACGGGATCACCCACTCTAAAGAGATGTCTCCCAAGACTGATTTGAAGAGGGATCGCATGTCTATTATACCCTACGCTTCTGCGGTAGGCTCTATAATGTATGCGATGTTGTGTACCAGACCGGATGTAGCTTATGCACTGAGTGTGGTAAGCCAGTATCAGTCAAACCCTGGGGAGAAACACTGGATAGCGGTAAAGAACATTCTCAAGTACCTGAGAAGGACTAAGGAGATGTTCTTGGTGTATGGCGGAAAAGACCTCCAGATCGAGGCCTTTGCTGACTCCAGCTTCCAGAGTGACAAGGATGATTCCAAGTCCATGTCGGGTTTTGTCTTTACCCTCAATGGAGGGGCGGTGTGTTGGAAGAGCTCCACACAAGAAACCGTTGCAGACTCGACTATGGAAGCGGAATACATTGCTGCATCTGATGCCGCAAAAGAAGCTGTCTGGATAAGGAAGTTCTTAAAAGAACTTCAGGTGGTTCCGTCCATTGTTGACCCAATACCTCTGTATTGCGACAACAACGGGGCTATAGCTTTAGCGAAGGAACCCAGGTCCCATCAGAGATCCAGGCACATCTTGAGGCGGTATCACCTGATCAGGGAGATCGTGGATCGCAAGGAGATCGAGGTTCGGAGGGTTGCTTCAGAAGAGAACACTGCAGATCCATTCACCAAGGCCCTACCCCAGACTCAGTTCGAGCGGCTGATCGAGATGATAGGTCTTCGATACGCCAGTACATGGCCTTAGTGCAAGTGGGAGATTGTTAGTGTATATGCCCTAGAGGCCATTACTGTATCATACTAGTTTGTATATTACTTAATGGAAGCTTGGGATATTCACCTTGTATAAACAATCTTGCTCAATATAGTAGTATGCTACTTGGTTTGTTTCTACTTCAATGTGTACATGTGTTTATTTTACTATATCACTTATACGCATTAGTGGAGCCCTTAGGATCTTTGCTTGATTACCAGCGTTGTGATGGCAGTCACACTAGTGGGGGCTGGGTAATTTATAAGCACATCCTTATACAGGTCCCTAGTCGCAGGACTATCGAGACAGGGCATCGATACTCCGGAGTAGACTACCGTATGCGCTTCTCATCCCAGTGTGGGAGATGGTCTGTCCCACAGCCATCAGTACGTCGTACTGGAGATAGTATACGGGTGCTCGTTAGGTTACGAGTACACTGGACAGGACTCGTCGGGAACTGACAGGTTGGTATTATACCTATCGTCAGTCATCAGTTCCCAGGTGACATGAGTACAGCTTAGTCCGCTGACTTGACACTAGCACTTCGCCTTGAGTGTGTTCCCACTGCACTTTGATCACTACCCTACCACGGCTCAAAGGAGTCGTGCAAACAGGTGGTTGTTGGGTGCAGTCCCGAAGCACTTGGAGGCAGTGCCGGTTAGACAGGATTCGTCTCTCCCGGTATTGGGGGTTGACATCGCGCTGTGTCTAGGAGAGCCATTACACGAGTAGTCCCTGGCCAGGGCAAGCGAGATATACTGGTAGGTTCCAGTGTTATCTCAGGGTGTTTTGGGCTTCACTCCGACACGACTTGTACCGCTATTGGGGGACTGACGTTTTACCGCCCCCTAGGCCCGACATGCGATGTATCAGACGAACAGACCGGACTGTACGGAGACTGTCACATTCAGACTCAGTAGGAGTACAGATGGGGTTTCACCTCGTCAGCCTTCTTGTCGGCATCTACCTGGGGACCGTTACGCACAGCTAGTGCCGCTTGCGGTCTGTGGTTAAACCCACTGCCAGCGTAGTGTCGAGTCTTTAGAGTCCCACACAGAGGGTATTCGCCTCTGGGCAAAACAGAGTAGAGGTCGCATGGTTTTGCGACAGGGTTCGTTCTCATCCGCGCACTTGTGCATGTTTGGAGTCCGGACGGATATTGCCAGCGGGCTCTGGTTTGAGCCGGATACTGGTATATGTTTTGGGGTTGCTTTTATCTCTCAGTATTCATGTTCCTCGGAACAAGAATGCAGGTGTGTATGCACAGTTTTTGAGGAGGAGGAAGATGACTTTCATTAGGGTTTCGGAACGGGTGCGTATGCACAATTGACAGTTATCATTTTCCAAACCCTAATAGATTTTTGGATTATCTATTAATAATAGTAATTAAATGAGAATTATGTTATGGTTGATTTTGTTGACTTGTTGACCATGGTTGACTTGTTGACCATGGTTGAATGTTGACCACCATCATGCTTTGTAAAGATCAAGTCAACCATGGTTGAATGTTGACCACCATCATGCTTTGTAAAGATCCTCCTTGATTCATGCTTACATTTCATTTAAAGAAGCATGATAGTGGTCATTCCAAATTACCATCAACTATTCTTATTTGAATTATTATTATTTAGATAATTCTTTTTCTTTTGGCAATATGGTTGCAAGAAAGAAAAAGATAGCTCATTATCTCATTTAGCTTCTCTCTCCTCACTTCATCTTCTTCTTCCTCTAGCAAAAGAGAACCCTTCTCATGTGTTGAGAATCCTTCTCTTTTAAAAGAAAAGCACCTCTTAAACACTCTCTACTCATTCTAGGTTCAAGGTTTAGCAAGCCGGAAACCCTAGTTCACTCAAAGTACGAGGAAGAGCCCGAAGGTTGAACTCTCGAGGTGGATCCATCTTCGACGGAAGAAGGCTACAAGGCAAGAACCATCAACCTCTACAAGGTTTGAAGAAGAAGGAGTTCGAGTTTAGGTATAACCTTCATCCGAGTAGCTAAGACTCTTTAGCATGTATGCTAGTTTAGTTTAGACACGATCCCGATCTTGTTTAGTCCATGTTGCCTATTGCGATAAAAATTTGTTTTTTATACCGTTTCCGCCTCCCCGTAAGAACCGGGGGTCGCAATATGGACTTACATGATGATCATGTATAGCAATGCAATCTAACAACCCTATATAGAATGAACAGGGTATGCAATGATCAGGTATAGCAATGCAATCTAACAACCCTATATAGCAATGCAATCTAACAACCCTATCTAGGATGAACAGGGTATGCAATGATCAGGTATAGCAATGCAATCTAACAACCCTATATAGGATGAACAGGGTATGCAATGATCAGGTATAGCAATGCAATCTAACAACCCTATATAGAATGAACAGGGTATGCAATGATCAGGTATAGCAATGTGTACTATATCAGGTATAATAGATACAGGATGAGATATCAATTACTACATACTGAGCGTGGGAAATATAACATCTACACGGAATGTCATCGTGGAAAGTATAATCGGTACCCATCAATGTACCCAAATCCCAATACCACCCAGGCGTCGTCGTCATCCTCAGTCCTCCAATCCTATAAATCTCATATAACCGTGAGTGCCCAACATCGGCACCCAAAATATCAAGAAATACTCGTGCCAAGCATCGACACGCAAATCCTCCTGTATAGGGCATCCGTCAGTTCGGATATGCCCACGGGCTCTGTCTGCGGTATCGGCCCTCGGCCCCGGCAGTACGAGTCGTCCCGTATCCATCCATAGACTCTGGTCGGTATCCTCCGGATAACCGCCAGGTCCAACCAATCACCGGTAGGTAGTAGTCCCTCCGCCGGGCTCACCGTCTAACCAATACGAGTCTTCTCGCCCCGGGGTACCATACCGGGTCCACCATGTACCCGCAATCGGTGCCTACCTCTCCTCGAATCGGGTATACTCACACAAGCTCTCTAGAACCGAGAAAACTCATGGTGGACGCACTAAAATATCATATCAAGGAAAACCGAGTTTTTAAATAATTAACTATACTCTTTGAAATATCCACGGTTTCCCAAATCCAGAAATTTACATGGAAACAACATATCTCAATGTGTAATCTAAGCAAGTATGAAAATATCAATATATGTGTGCACTGGTATGAATATACAGTGTACATGTGCGCAGGTATGAAAATATCAATATATGTGTGCACTGGTATGAATATACAGTGTGCATGTGCGCAGGTATGAAGATATCAATATATGGGTGCACTGGTATGATTATACAGTGTGCATGTGCGCAAATGTGCCTAAATATGGATATAACATATGCTGTTATGCGGCAAATCATGACAACATCAATAGGGCAGAATCAGTATGGTATATGATTTATAGCAATCCTATAATGTGAGTGTCATGGCAATCACTAACGGTGTGAGTGTAGCATATCAATCGTGCTCGTGCGACTTGAATCGTTAGTGACAGTGCAGTGTCCTAGGATATCATTTCTATATGCAACAATAAGGTATGCTACTACAGTTCATATGAGCATCTACAATCTAAAATCCTGACTCGCCCTGACGCTTAACGCCATACGGGCGATTTCCCCATAGATGTTAAATCTACTCACCTGGTCGTGCGCTACTCGTAGCCGACCACCTGCTTCACTTTCGTAGCTTCGTCCGACGTACCCGCCTGCGAACCTGGAATTACACAAGAATCCATATATAAGCAACTATCTCGCAAAATGCGATATCGAAGTCAAACGATACGCTCGCGTCGCGAACTAAACGCGCGTGTGTACGATACGCTAAACGTGTGCACGCGTCTAAAACTAACCCCGATACGCCGCGATATGCTGAATCATGGAACCCTCTCGCGTATCGCGCGTATCGCGCGAACCAAACGTACTAGAAATACGATATAACGCTCCAGATTCTACCCAGGCTAAAAAATTACAAAACTATACATACCACTGGCCTAGAAATCATCACAGGCTACTACCCATCCAAACAACACCCAAAACTTCCCCTGTCTGGCCGCAAATTGCGGCCAGAACGAAATAATTGGCGGCCTCACTTTGGGGTGGGAGTCCCGGGCTCTGGTGGTGTGGACATGGTATATCTAGTGTGCTCCAGTTTCCTCAATTTCAACCTGAACTACCCGGGCCTATAGCAGATCACAGAAATCCAACAAGTTCACTTCAAAACACTAAATTGCACAATTTGAAACCTTATGGTATTTTGGTGAATCTGGGGTAAAACTAGGTTCACATGGACTTAATAACACCTAATTAGGCTAGGTTAACCAATACTAACAGCACTTAGCCATAAGTCCACACAAATCATCACTTAAAAGCACAAAACTCACTTTTTGCACAAACCGAAGCTAAACTACGCATACGCTAAACAAACATGAAGTTGGGCTCAAATTCTATACCTTACAATACCCTAGGTGCAAGGAGGAAGGAGGTGGAGGAGATGGGAGTGCTGCTGCAACTGCTGGGGGCTGCTGTTGGTGTTGCTGCTGCTGCCACTGCCTGCTGCTGCTGATGCTGCTGCTGATGCTGCTGCTGTTGCTGCTAGTTGCTGCTGCTGTGCTTCTTCTGCAGCTGCTGCCTCTCTCTCTCTCTCTCAGCTGAGTGTGTGTGTGTGTGAGAGAGTTTGGAGATTGAGAATAAGGAGAGAAATGAGAGCCCAAGTCAAAGACCCCCCTCTCTCTCTCCCTCTCTCTTCATTTAATGAGCATGGCTCAAGCCATGCCCATACCCCCTCTCTCATGCACCAAGTAAACAAAAAAAAAGAATAGAAATTCAAATAACAAACACACAATAAATAATACCCAATTAAATCCCAAAACACTTAATACAAATAGGTTAACCCTTCATGCTAGCTAATCATGGTTTTAACCCCAAATCTAAACCATAGTTTACATGCACAAGTGTGTGTGTGTCTAGAAAAATCCTAATAAAATGTTCATTAATTAGAATAAATTATCAGAAACTTAATTTGGTAAACTTTTTACCAAAACTATCTATTAAAATAAAAACTAACCCCTAAACACGACCTATGGTGTTACAATCTTCCCCCCTTAAAGAAAATTTGTCCCCGAATTTTGAAATACAAAGCTAAGCATACCTTCAGAGGGATGAGGGAAACTTCTTCCGCATCTCGCCCTCGGTCTCCCAAGTGATCTCTTTACCGTTTTAGATGCACCAAAACACTCTCACTGAAGGCAAGACCTACTATCAAAGTTTCTTCACCTGCCGGTCCAAAATTACAACTGGCTGATGGGTGATCGAAGGATCACGCTTGAACTAAATGGTCTGGCGCTGAATCCAACGAAAAAGGTCATGAAGGTAATTGCAAAGTAACGACATAGGGAATACGGGGTGAATACTCAATAATCTGGGTGGAAGTGCCCAACTTATGGCAACGAACCGACTCGCCTTAGGGATCCTAAAAAGACTTACTATCCTGGAAAGCTTCCCAAAACTCAACATGTCATTTATCGGAAATTTCCGTGGGAATACATGATCTGCCCTTGCGAACTTGAATCTGCGACCCTCTTGGTCAGCATCTGATCTCTATCTGCAACAAACCGATTTCATCCTGACCCAAAACAACCTGGTCATTTCCGAAATTTCTAAACTAGTTGAGGTCCAATAATCCTATAACACGGAGTTAGGAAAAACAGACTGGTGATCGACATGACCTAACCCCTAATCCTAAAGGTTACCAATTGGAGTATCTCCTGATAACTGCTATCAAAGGAGAACCCTATCGATGGCAAACAACGATCCCCAACCGCCGACAACAATTTCTACACATGCACGACTTAACAGTAACAACTGAGCAAACTGAGTACCACCGGATGACAACATCCGAATGGAGTCACATCCTGACAACTCCTGGGTGGACACCATAACGAGTTTCGGGGAGATCTGCTCTCGTTCCCTCATCGGAACGGTTAAAGGTTGCAACTCTCCAGCCGGTCTCAGTTGCTCAACACAACCACACAACATGACAGACACCTTGAAACGAATCCCAAGACTTCTTTTTCTGTCCCTGCCCACCCGTAACTACCTTACAAGTCACGTTAACAGTTGGTGGGGCTTGAATGAGTACAGAAAGTTGACCAATGTGCCTGCCCTAGGATTCCTCGTCTCTCTCCTATAAAATTAGATACACAAGTGTCTCTATAGCCTAGCACACCCTTGCCACAAGTCAAGGATTCCAAAACATTACCCAGCCGGGTAAGCTCCAATATCCCTGACGAACGAGCGTCGGCGGCCAGTGTCTCGCGAAAGCGATTTAAGCAAAAGTGGTCGGGCGCGGACATGAGCAAGCTGTCTCCTCAGAAGAGACAAACTTATGCCGTACTCAACGATCGCACAAGAACTGTGAATCTGCGGAGGATTATCACAACAATCAAATTCCGCCGCCGGAAGAGGTACTTTTTAACTCTGGTGGTCCGTGAAAATCTGACACGACTCTTAAACAAGTGGTGTCTCTAATCTCCAACGCAAAACCATCGCGGCCATCTCCAGACCAGGAGTGGGATATCCTTCTCGTACTTCCTCCAAATGTAAGGAAGCAAAAGCGATAACTCTATGGTGTCACCTCAGTACACCTTCGAGTCCTACTCACGAAACATCACAGTTAAACCAGAAGGTCGCCCGAACCAAAAGAAAAGAAGGAGCTGAGGCAGTTGTTAACCGAGTCTTCAACTGCGGAAACTCCGCACACAAGCCTCAGTCTACAGAAAAGAAACCTCTAATCTGGTCAATTTAGTCAACGGGTAGCATTATACTAGCAATCCTACAAGAGACGGCGGTAGCACCTGCTAAGCCAAAGTATGCGGACCTCCGTCCCGCTCACTAATTTGGGCCTAAGCTGTATGTCCACGATCTTCCTCGAAACCATACTAAGTCGCCTCCGCAACAACAAGAACTAGGACTCAACACGAACAAGCTTGAAGTGAACACTCCGAGAATCTAGCAAACCACTGGGGCTCTCCCAGTATCCATAAAACAATCCTCGAGTGCTACTCCTAACCCTCAAGACACACTAACAAGACTAGGATGTCGTAAATAACACAACAATAACTAGTCGAGGAACGGCCTGAAGAAAACCGGTTCATCACACCTACGAATGCTGCTAGAGCATTGGTGAGTCCAGTGACACACCCAAAACACACAAAGCCCGTAGCACGCACAAGGCAGTCTTCGGAATATCATCACTCCGCATCCGCAACAATGATGACCAGATCCCTAACCCACTTAGACAAAGTCTCGCACTCTGGTGCTGATCGAAGAGATCGTCAATGCGAGGTACATGATACTTATCCGCACCATAAGCTGATTCAAAGACGATCAATCAACACATCCTCACGCTGTCGTTTTCCTTCTGGACGACAGAAATAGGAGCTTCCTAAATGCGAAACACTCAGACGCACAGACTTCCTCAACAACAACTCCGCAGCAGATCCTTAGCTCCTTAAGCTTCGCCGGCTCATCCTGGAAGGACGTCAGAAAAATTCTCGCACGAAGGAAAACTGGTCCAACAAACCAACTGTGGCTACAGCATCACGAAAAATGCCAAGAATCCACGACATCTCCTCGGAGCCGTCTAGCGAACAGGGCTGAATTCAAGATGTAAGAGGCGGCACCACTATCCACCTGCACAACAAGGACTGCCTTGCCCGGGAAAACAAAACCTAACTGTTTCCTAACAGTAGCCCACAACGCCTAACATGTAGATAACCAGTCCGTACCCAGGAGATTGCCAAATCCAACATCTCTAGGATGTTCAGGATGACAGACGAATCTCTATCTCCTATCCGATGGGTATAAGACCGAAGTACGTGTTGCACAACAAAAGGATTACTGATGGAAGTAACACAACAAACGGCTAATCTACCCAGCACGACTCTCGCCCTAAACTCGGCACGAAGTGTGTAAACATACGAGTGCAACAAAAGAACATACTGAATGAGTACCTGAAACCACAGCATTGGGTGCCGGAGCATCCGGATGAGTCGAAGCGAAAACTTGGGCCTGTCCTTCATCTGTGACTGATCGAACTCCTCCTCTACCAGCCTGACCCCTCTGTGCAAACCCTCCGCGTCCACGACGTCTCATAATACGACCCTGACGTGCTGTGAAGGAACACTGCCTGATGAGGTGTTGAAGGCTTCCGCATCGTAAACACCTACGCACTGAATGCTGTCCTGCCAGGGGATGGGAGCCAAACGACTGTCCTCGTCCTAAGCCGCTGCTCTGGGCTGGTACACCAGTACGATTCCACAACTGTTCCGGAACTCTCACGGTCTCTGGAAGACTTGTCTTGTAAACTGGGGCTACCTCCACCGGTGCTGTGTATGGACAGAATACTGCATGATGGTCGCAAGGAACAACTGGGTAACAGGGGTGGTAACCATCTGCCGCTGCGCTCGAACGACCTCTACCAATGAGCTCATCGTCTGGCGCAAGCTCTGCATCTCTGCCACGAGTCTAGCAATCTAATCTGTCGTAGGAGAAACAACCTGTCCTGGTACAACATGGGTACTACTCGGATCAGTTCTCGTCTCAGATAAATCAACTCGAACCTCAGCTCTCCCGGCCTCTCTCTGCACCCTCGTAGTCCTTGGCGGCATAATGGCTAGAAAGAAGGTAGGACTCGATGAGGATACGAAAATCGAATCACAAGGATGTATACTATCATGAAGAAAATTTGATCAATAAGTCCTAAGGTCACTTAGGCGGAGTACCGTGTCGTGAGTATGCCGCGGAACATACGCACGCTACGCCACTCTGCTGCAGCTACCTACTCCATCATACCAGGGTCATCCTACACTCCGAAGGTAAAACCTACGCTCTGATACCAACTTTGTCACGACCCAAAGTTTGGCCCATGACCGGCACTCAACCACGTAACGTCTACAGGCGTAACGCGACTAAGTAAGCCGAAAACCCAGAAATCAAACCAGTAAAAGTAAAGAGTGTTTTAAGTATTTAATAGAACAAATTACTACGATAACAATATATAACGCCGTAGCGAAGAAAATGAGCAACATGTGGGAAACATCACAGATAGAATAAACAGCATAAGTAATGTCGGCTCACAACGAGCTCGACGCCAGAAAACAAAATAATATACATCGTCCTCACAACTGGTCTCTAAGTCAATACACAAGTGGTAGATGGAGAGTACTAGATACAACAATGTACATAACTGAAAGATAACCAGATACCGCACAAAACCCACCTATCAGCAAAAGAGCTAGTACACCAACTGTAGGGGTATCTGAGTCAAAAGATGTAAGAACGCAGCCTGCCGCGACTACTCCGAAGGGCAACCTGCAAACACTGTGGCACAACGGGGGTGAGTTGCCAACTCGTGAATAGAAAATAACATATAAAGGTAATCGCGAGTATGCATGTGCTACTATACTCTAACCTATATCAACAAATAACATCTATATGATGAACTGGATGCTCAAGCATGCAACAAGTGCGACCTAATAACATCTCCATGTAATGAGCAAGAAATATGATGTGTTAGTGTATATGCCCTAGAGGCCATTACTGTATCATACTAGTTTGTATATTACTTAATGGAAGCTTGGGATATTCACCTTGTATAGGATGAACAGGGTATGCAATGATCAGGTATAGCAATGCAATCTAACAACCCTATATAGGATGAACAGGGTATGCAATGATCAGGTATAGCAATGCAATCTAACAACCCTATATAGAATGAACAGGTTATGCAATGATCAGGTATAGCAATGTGTACTATATCAGGTATAATAGATACAGGATGAGATATCAATTACTACATACTGAGCGTGGGAAATATAACATCTACACGGAATGTCATCGTGGAAAGTATAATCGGTACCCATCAATGTACCCAAATCCCAATACTACTCAGGCGTCGTCATCCTCCTCAGTCCTCCAATCCTGTAAATCTCATATAACCGTGAGTGCCCAACATCGGCACCCAAAATATCAAGAAATACTCGTGCCAAGCATCGACACGCAAATCCTCCTGTATAGGGCATCCGTCAGTCCGGATATGCCCACGGGCTCTGTCTGCGGTATCGGCCCTCGGCCCCGGCAGTACGAGTCGTCCCGTATCCTTCCATAGACTCTGGTCGGTATCCTCCGGATAACCGCCAGGTCCAACCAATCACCGGTAGGTAGTAGTCCCTCCGCCGGGCTCACCGTCTAACCAATACGAGTCTTCTCGCCCCGGGGTACCATACCGGGTCCACCATGTACCCGCAATCGGTGCCTACCTCTCCTCGAATCGAGTATACTCACACAAGCTCTCTAGAACCGAGAAAACTCATGGTGGACGCTCTAAAATATCATATCAAGGAAAACCGGGTTTTTAAATAATTAACTATACTCTTTGAAATATCCACGGTTTCCCAAATCCAGAAATTTACATGGAAACAACATATCTCAATGTGTAATCTAAGCAAGTATGAAAATATCAATATATGTGTGCACTGGTATGAATATACAGTGTGCATATGCGCAGGTATGAAGATATCAATATATGTGTGCACTGGTACGAATATACAGTGTGCATGTGCGCAGGTATGAAAATATCAATATATGGGTGCACTGGTATGAATATACAGTGTGCATGTGCGCAAATGTGCCTAAATATGGATATAACATATGCTGTTATGCGGCAAATCATGACAACATCAATAGGGCAGAATCAGTATGGTATATGATTTATAGCAATCCTATAATGTGAGTGTCATGGCAATCACTAACGGTTCGAGTGTAGCATATCAATCGTGCTCGTGCGACTTGAACCGTTAGTGACAGTGCAGTGTCCTAGGATATCATTTCTATATGCAACAATAAGGTACGCTACTACAGTTCATATGAGCATCTACAATCTAAAATCCTGACTCGCCCTGACGCTTAACGCCATACGGGCGATTTCCCCGTAGATGTTAAATCTACTCACCTGGTCGTGCGCTACTCGTAGCCGACCACCTGCTTCCCTTTCGTAGCTTCGTCCAACGTACCCGCCTGCGAACCTGGAATTACACAAGAATCCATATATAAGCAACTATCTCGCAAAATGCGATATCGAAGTCAAACGATACGCTCGCGTCACGAACTAAACGCGCGTGTGTACGATACGCTAAACGTGTTCACGCGTCTAAAACTAACCCCGATACGCCGCGATATGCTGAATCATGGAACCCTCTCGCGTATCGCGCGTATTGCGCGATCCAAACGTACTAGAAATACGATATAACACTCCAGATTCTACCCAGGCTAACAAATTACAAAACTATACATACCACTGGCCTAGAAATCATCACAGGCTCCTACCCATCCAAACAGCACCCAAAACTTCCCCTGTCTGGCCGCAGATTGCGGCCAGAACGAAATAATTTGCGGCCTCACTTTGGGGTGGGGGTCTCGGGCTCTGGTAGTGTGGTCAGGGTATATCTAGTGTGCTCGAGTTTCCTCAATTTCAACCTGAACTACCCGGGCCTATAGCAGATCACAGAAATCCAACAAGTTCACTTAAAAACACTAAATTGCACAATTTGAAACCTTATGGTATTTTGGTGAAATCTGGGGTAAAACTAGGTTCACATGGCCTTAATAACACCTAATTAGGCTAGGTTAACCAATACTAACAGCACTTAGCCATAAGTCCACACAAATCATCACTTAAAAGCACAAAACTCACTTTTTGCACAAACCGAAGCTAAACTACGCATACGCTAAACAAACATGAAGTTGGGCTCAAATTCTATACCTTACAATACCCTAGGTGCAAGGAGGAAGGAGGTAGAGGAGATGGGAGTGCTGCTGCAACTGCTGGGGGCTGCTGTTGGTGTTGCTGCTGCTGCCACTGCCTGCTGCTGCTGTTGCTGCTAGTTGTTGTTGCTGCTGCTGCTAGTTGCTGCTGCCGTGCTTCTTCTGCAGCCGATGCCTCTCTCTCTCTCTCTCAGCTGAGTGTGTGTGTTTGTGTGTGAGAGTTGGGAGATTGAGAATGAGGAGAGAAATGAGAGCCCAAGTCAAAGACCCCCTCTCTCTCTCTCCCTCTCTCTTCATTTAATGAGCATGGCTCAAGCCATGCCCATACCCCCTCTCTCATGCACCAAGTCAACAAAAAAAATAAAAGAAATTCAAATAACAAATACACAATAAATAATACCCAATTAAATCCCAAAACACTTAATACAAATAGGTTAACCCTTCATGCTAGCTAATCATGGTTTTAACCCCAAATCTAAACCCTAGTTTACATGCACAAGTGTGTGTGTGTCTAGAAAAATCCTAATAAAATGTTCATTAATTAGAATAAATTATCAGAAACTCAATTTGGTAAACTTTTTACCAAAACTATCTATTAAAATAAAAACTAACCCTTAAACACGACCTAAGGTGTTACACTGCTTTTCGTACGCGCAACGGACATTATGAGTTTTTGGTGATGTCGTTAGGATTCACCAATGCACCAGCAGCGTTTATGGATTTGATGAACCGGATTTTCTTGCCGTTCATCAACCATTTCATTATTGTGTTTATTGATGACATTCTGGTCTATTCCAGAGGTCGAGAGGAGCATGAGCAGCACCTGAGGATTGCTTTGCAGACATTGAAAGAGCACCCGCTGTTTGCTAAATTCTCGAAGTGTGTATTCTGGCTTGATAGTGTTGACTTCTTGGGTCATGTGGTTACGGGAGACGGTATTCGTGTGAACCCGAAGAAGATCGAGGCTGTACAGCTTTAGCCCAGAGCTGTATCGGTGACTGAGGTATGCAGAAATAAGAAATCGTAAAAGATCAAGGCATGAGCATATGCTGAAATAAGAAATTGAAATGAGAGCGTAAACGGAATAAAGAAATCGTAACGTGAACAAGTATAAAAACATGAAACTATGTATGAGCCATACAGTTATAGTTTAAAATAGTACGAAACGTTGTTTTAGAAAAGAGGGGGCTACAATGTTTTTGAAGAAGATACCATTTAAAAAGTCTTAGCGTCCCATTAAAATTATCATTTAAAAGTACGTAATGATTCGTTGGTTTTGAAAGTAGGTATGGCTCTAAACATATCATAATATCTACTTTAATGATTTTAAATAAGATTCTTGAGTCGAAATAAATATCGGCGATTCATCCTCATCATATCACTTACGGAATATCCATAGTACGATATTATCAAATCTATAGTACGGATCTATAGTCGCGTACATCATCTCATATCATATCAGGACATATGATATGGCATATCATCTCATGTCATCTCATATCATATCATATCACATCGCCTCATTTCATCATATCGTATCATATCGACTCATATCATCATATCGTAAATATCCTTATATCATTAGTTAACTTATATCGTATAAGGTAATCATATGTATATATACATACAAATATATATATATATAGCTCATAGGCTAAGAAATAGTACTTGGGGTATATCATTGTACTAGTTATATACTTATACGAATATGGTAGTCTCGCAAAACCTATAGAATAAATATGCTATTTTAATATCTATATTGTATCTTAATTCTACGGTTGCGTGGGTGCTATACGCAATCCACCCGACTTCCCCCATAGATATACATCTACTCACCTCAACACGCCTCACCCTAGTCGATGTCGACGAATGCCTTGGTCTTCTTCTTAGTCTCAGAAGACCACACAAATGTACCTACAATCGAATCCATAACCAAAATCCAATAAAAGCCCGAATTGAATTTAAAATCAAGAGCGAAGCGCAGATGGATTAGAACCTATGGTCAACGCGTGCTAAAACAACAAAATACTCCCCGACATCGACGTATGAACATCACAGAAGAAATAAATGAAAACTACGACAATAAAATTCCATGCACAAATACAAAATAAAAGTAGTTTTTTCAAAGACGGAAAAAACAATTCACTATATCCCAAAATTCCAACGATTTAAGCTAATCTGGAAGTCGAAACGAACTCGAAACTCATCCGAACCATCACCGAAGCGAAGTACCCAAAATTTACTATCACATGGTAGGTCTAGGAGGGTACCCACCTTTGGGGGCCACTACGAGGTGGCCCACAAGTGTAGGCAAACCCGAGACTGCCCTTATGGGGTAGTGCTCGGGTCCCCACCACCCAAGGCCACCTCGTGGTTGCCTCGGGGGGTAGGCCCGACCTTCGTCCCACCGAGGCGACCACCGAGGTAACCAAGCAACACCCAACAGCTTCTCGGTCCAAACCGTGAACCCACGGGGTGTCCAAACATCTAAAAACTTATGATTTTAGGACTGTTTTCGTTGGCAGTTTTTGCGCAACGAAAACGACAGAATTAAAGAATCATAACAAGATAGTTAAGGGTTATGGAGTGTATTTGATACCATGTTGGTTAGTTATGATCACTCTACAATGTAAGTAGAGAGGCGAAATGCACAAAAATCAAATTTTGAGCAAGCACAATTAACAAAACCCCAAGTGATCAAACCATAACCCTAAACTGGCAACTACTAGGAGTTTAACTACTATGAAAAAGAGTTATACCTAAAAGATACGTGTCATTCAGGTCATCAAAACTCCTTCCTCTTGTGCCTCTAGGGATCCTTGAAGAACCTCGCTTGATGGCCTTCCTGGTCCTAGATGATACCCCCAAAAGTTTACAGTCCAAGCTAGCACTTCACAACAGAAGTAACTTCATAACCTAGTTTGCTAATCTAGGTTATTAAGATCATGTTGAGATTGATAATGGGATTTATTTATCAGAAAAACTTCATGATTCTCAACTCATAAGAAAGGTTGGGGTTTGAGGAAGAAGATGGAGCTCAAGAGAGGAGAGAGAAGACTTAGGTTAGAATGAATGAAGAATGGCTAGGAGAAATAATTTGTATCAAAAATATTTTTCCAAATAAAAATTCAAGCCGTGCTTGAATAGTTTTCACAAATTTATAAACAAAGATAATAGTCATTCTTCACACCATGCGTGAAGCTACCTTACCGTTACACCTCATTTTGAATTTCTAATAAATAGAAAAAATACATAATGAGGTGTCATTTTCTAGAAGCATTCTTGTATAAATAAAAGAATACCTAACAGTATATACATATCCGTATTCGTACCAAAAATACGAATACAAAGAGAGATAAATCCAATAACATGATACTAGAATTAAATCAATACTTGATTTAATAAACAGGCTTAATCCGAAGCCCTCTAGTATCACAAACCGTCAGATTAAATTTCACGCAACTAGTACACGTATTTAATCGGAACCCTGCATGTATAAACATTTGGCCTCTACATCGATTCGCCAGAACCAGGGAAATTCTTTGTGTGGGACTCTAAAGACTCGATAGTATACTGGCAGTGGATTTAACCAAAAGCACGTCAGTAGCATTAGCTGTACGTAACGCTACCCAGGTACCTGTCAAAAAGAAGGCTGACGAGCAAACTCATCCGAACCCCTACTAAGACTATCCGTAACAATCTTCGTACTGTTCGGTCTCTTCGTTTAAGAGTATCACATACCGGGTCTAGAAGCGATAAACGTCAGACCCCTAATAACCCAATAAGTTGTGTCGATGTGGCTTAGGTCAGATCCGAGAAACTACTGATCTAACCATCAATAAATCTCAACTGCCTTGGCCAAGGTCTTATGATTCAGGCCAACCGAACATAGTGCGATATTGACTTCCAATACTAGGAGAGACGAATCCCTGAAAACCGCTCACTGCCTCCAAGTGCTCAGGACAGTACCCAACCAAAACCTGTTTGCACGACTCAGTAGAGACGTGGTAGCGTAGTGATCTAAGTACAGTGGGAACTCACACAAGAAAAATGACTATCTCAGGTCTAAAGACTAACCTATACTCATGTCACCTGAGAACAATTATTTGATGATAGGTATAATACCATCTAGAAGTTCTCTGCGAGTCTATCCAGTGTACTTGTTAGTGATATATGCCCTAGAGGCCATTATTGTATAGTACTGGATTGTATATTACTTTTTGGAAACTTGGGATATATACAGATATAATAACAGTCTTGGTCAATATGATAGTATGCTATCTGGTTTGATTCTATCTTAATATGTGTATATGTTTCTTTTAGCATATCGTTAATACATATTGATAGAGCCCTTAGGATCTTTGCTTGACTACTAGTGTTGTGATGGCAGTCACACTAGTGGGGGATAGGTAGTCTATAAGCACATCCTTAGTCGTAGGATTATCGAGACAGGAAATCGATACTCCAGAGTAGACTAGTGTATACGCTTCTTATCCCCAGTCAGGGGAGATGGAATGTCCCGCAGCCGTTGGTATGCGGTACCAAAGATAGTATATAGGTGTTCATTGGGTTATGAGTTACACTGGACAGAATCGAGGGAAATTATGGTTGGTATTATATCTATCGTCAGTTAGTAGTTCTCGGGTGACATGAGTACAGGTTAGTCTATTGACTTGACATCATTATTCGTCTCGAGAGTGTTCCCACTTATTTAGATTACTACCCTACCATGGCTCAAATGAGTCGTGCAAACAGGTAGTAGTTGAGTGCAGTCCCGAAGTACTTGTATTCAGTAGTGGATAGAAAGGTTCAGTCTCTCCTGATATTAGGAGTTGATATCACGCTGTGTTCGTATAGCCAATACACAAAGTCCCTGGCCAGGGAAAGTGAGATTTATTGGTAGGTTCATTAGTAGTTTCTCAGTGTGTATTGGGCTCTACACCGACACGACTTATTGCTCTATTAAGGGTCTGACGTTTACCACCCCACTAGGCCCGATATGCGATCCTCTTAGACGAACAGACCGGACTATACGGAGATTGTCACAGATAGGCTCAGTAGGGGTTCGGATGAGTTTGCTAGTCGGCCTTCTTTTCGACAGATACATGGGTAGCCAGTACGTACACCTAGTACTGCTGACGCGATTATGGTTAAACCCACTGCCAGCATACTTTCGAGTCTTTAGAGTTCTATACTGAAGGTTTTCCTGGTTCAGGCGAAACGATGTAGAGGCCGTATGGTTTTACGTGTAGGGTTCCAATCATATACGAGTACAGGCTACACGGATGTTGTTCGGACGGATAATACTAGTGGGCTTTGGATTAAGCCGGATTCTAGTATTATATTATTGGATTATTATTATCTCATCGTATTCGTATTTTTGCAGTACGAATACAGGTATGTATATACGGTGAGGGCATTCTTGTAATTTTACAAGAGATGCTTTAGAAGGGGACACCTCATTATTAGTTTTATCTATTTTGGAAAATAGATTAATGTGGTGGAAAATGGAGATATTTATGGCATGGGTGAAGCATGGCTAATTCATTACTTTATTGGTTTGGACTTACTATTGAAGCATGACTACAATTTTCTATTGAAAATTATTGCTTTCTTCATGTAAGAAAAGAATGAGCCATTCTTCACTAGCCTGCAACACTTGCTCATTTGTGTTTTCCTTTTCTCTCTCCATTGTTCCTCTCCTTCTTCCTCAATAACTTAAACCCTTACCTGTGTTGTGAACCCTTGGGTCATTTGAGATAGAATAATACAATTAAAACTCTACATCTCTTAAGCTACCTAGATTAGCGAACTAGGTACTCTATTTACCTCGGTTTAGAGGTTGGAGCTTGAACCATAGACTCTCAGGTGGATCATCTTCGACACGACGAGGCCGATGACCGAGCTAGATCTGCACTTCCGAGGAGCTCAAGCTAAGGAGAAGAAGACATGAAGGACTTGAATCAAGGAGGTATAAAACTCTTTCATAGTAGTTAAAAACCTCCAAGTGTTAAGCTAGTGAAGATTTCCGAAAAGATCCCGTATGATAGGTCGGTGTTGCAAGTATAAAAATCGTTTTTTATAAATTCCGCCTCCCCACAAGTGCGTGGGGTGTGCGACATCGACTTAAAGTGGTATAATAGCCTACTTAAACCATAACTAGCATGTTAGCAAGTAGTTAGAATTTCGATCAACGGAAATTACCCGAAATTAAATTTCCATATCAAGCTTGCTGTCGGATTTTCAAAGTGGTTAAAAAAAATTATTTTAGTGACTTTAAAATTACATGTAAGCTTTTATAAGACCAAGGAAAAAATTCGAGCACATAAGCTCCTAACTCGACCGCTATTCCGCGGCAAAATAGGTCATTTGGCTGCTGATCCGCGGCCGAGTTGTGGCTATATTGCTCCAATTTTTTTTATATGGTTCACGTTCATGGAATTGTGATTTTTGGTTCATTTGGTTTTTGCATAGATTTGTTTGTGTAATGGTTTGTACATAAGGTAAATACGGATAGTTATATTCAATCGAAATTGAAAATTTTTGCTTAACAGTGTATTTGTGTTTGTATATGTATTGCTAAACGTCTACTAATTGCTATATGTCGATTAGTGGGGGTTGCACATATCTCGTATCTTATTGATGGTTTGTGTATATACAGTATTGGATCGTCGTGAATGAATAGCCCGGGGGATGTGAGAAGAGTGTTCTTTTCTTTCATTCATGCATATTTGTAAATTGATGTAATATTCTTTTGCGGGGCACATCTGGGTTGAGGTTGTAGCCACCGTTGTATTATTTCATTTACTTTTTCTTGCACCTAGGATAGACATAAGGAGGGGGTACACAAACTACCGGGTTCTTGAAGTTCCGAGTGGCCTACTCATTTCAATGAGGGAGGTTGCTTCACTTCGGGAATTTGGCGGGTAGTTTGCCGCATCCATAGTGGTCTAGGGTGGGGTTTGGCTATTCATCACGACCGTGGAATCCGTTTTTCGTTCTAGGCTAAAACAAAACACGAAAATCCTAGTATATCCAATATATTCATATGTGTTGTTGTGATCTGTGATCTGGAATGACTATTATTGCGTGAGACGAATGGCTATATATACTATTTATAATAAACGTTGCTTATGTTTTGCACCCGCGCTAGTCCATCCCCTCCTCTGCCGTTAATTAAGTAACCTAACGGTGCATGACGGGGCACCATGGCGAATGTAGATGGCATAAGCGTACGTTCTATTTTCGCTTCTTTCTGCAATGATAGGGTTAAATGATGGGACAACATTAATATTGATTAATGCAAAGAAAACAAACCAATGTTAAATCGTTGGAACAATTTCAAAGCCACTCGGTTTTCTTTAAAAACAACTTTTAAAAGCGGAGCCTAAACAACTCCTTTTAAAAGCTATTATGGTTCTTTCGATTATATCAAGTTCATTACGTTCACGGTTTTCGCCAAAACCAGCCCTAGCCCTCCATCATTTCAGATGGGTATTCAGTAGTATTCAAACTATGTATTTTGACCTTCGCCAAGGCATAGTGATTGGTAGCTACTGGGTATTCATCTGTAGTACAGATAGATGTGTTAATTTGGGACATGCGTACAGCTATTAAAGCCTTCATCAAGCGTTTTTACGAATGGGTTCAAATTAACCTGGACAATGACGGGTAGAACTTGACTTGCGTCTTATGATATGTTGGCCTTCGTCAAGGTCATAAGCGCCTAGGGAAAAAATCCATATCGGTGGTTTCAAAAGAAAAAGAAACTTGCTAGTTTTACATAGCATCTGGAGTGTGATGATTTTGGTAGGATTCCTTTAAAGTTGTCACACAATGATAGTTGGATCCCGATCCCACCGTGAGTTTTGTTACTCCTCGGGAGAGTTTTTCACTTTACAATCAATGCTATAAACCAAGTAGGTGCCTAGAATGGTGTTAGTGTTGGATATAGTGCCCTCAGAGTCAATTATTGGATCGCAGGCACATGATTGCAATGATTAAGGGAGGACCCATGCTGGTAGGACAGTCTTACTCAAGATGATAGTATGCTATCTGGTTTATCTTTATCATCGTGTACTGATTTAGGTGACCTTACAGGTCGCTATTGCACGTTGATAGAGCCCATAGGATTCTTGCTTGACGGCCAGCAGTATGATGGCGATCATATACGTGGGAGCTGGGGTCTATAAGCACATCCTTAAATTGGTCCCTAGTCATGGGAGTTTCAAGACTGGGCATCGATACTCCATTAGTAGACTAGTGTATACAGTCGAGACCCCGACGAGGGGCGTTGGCCGGTCTCACAAGCCATTGGTGTCAGTTGGTTCACCTAAGATGTATACATGTGCTCATTGGGTTATGAGTACACCGGACAGGACTCGCCGGGAACATGCTATTTGGTATTATACCTGACGTCAGATAGAAGTTCCCTGGTGACATGTGTACCGGTTAGTTCATCGACCTAAGATCGTCATTTGTCTCGTGTGAGTTCCTACTGTGCTTTGATTACTACCCTACCACGGCTCAAAGGAGTCATGCAAACAGGTTTTAGTTAGGTACATTCCCGAGCCATATGGAGGCAGTGAGTGGATCGGCAGGGGTTTTGTCTCTCCCGGTATTTGGGGTGAGATCGCGCTGTGTCTAGGAGAGCCATTACACGAAGTCCTTGGGCAAGGCAGGAGATTTACTGGTAGGTATTCCAGTAGTATCTCAGGGTGTTCTTGGCTACACTCCGACACGACTTGTACCGCTTTTGGGGGTCTGAGTTTTACCAACCCCCTAGGCCCGCCATGCGATGCTCATAGAAGAACGGACCGGACTGTACGGATATTGACACCGACAAGCTCAGTAGGGTGTCAGGATGAGTTCGCTCATCGACCTCCCTTTTGGTCAATACCTGGTAGCCCGTTACGTACAGCTAGTACCACTGATGTGCTAGTGGTTAAATCCACAGCCAAAATATTGACGAGTCTTTAGAGTCCCTCACAAATAGTTTCTCAAGTTTCGGGCGAAACGTTTTAGAGGCCGTATGATATATGGCAGGGTTCGATCACATACGTGCAGTAGTGCACGGATCGTGATCGGGCGGATTATACTAGTGGTCTTTGGTATAAGCCGGATCCTAGTATTAGATTTTTTGGATTACTTTAGTCTCATCGCATTCACATTCTGTCGGAATGTGGATGCAGGTATGTATAAACAGGTGAGGGGTATCTTTGTGATCCGTCATGAGTTTACTTTAGATGTTGACGTATCTTTTTATTGTTGTAATGATTTGGATTAATGTTTATAAATGGAAATTGTGAGCTTATATAATCATTTTGTGCATTTAATTTGACATAGACATCATTTGTGACTCATGGTCTTTTTATTGTGCATATGTCACATTATTTGATTGATTTTGTGTTGATATGATGAGAAGAGAGAGAGGGGGCAGCCAAGAGGGAAGTTCAGTCTTGTATTTTTCATTCTCACTCTCTCATTTTATCATTGCAACAACACACAGAAGATAGTTCTTCTTCTTCTTCTTGCTCTAGCTTACAACCTCCATTAATGGCATCATCTCTAACCTCCATCCATACACTCTCATGTGATGAGAATCAATGTATGCTTGAGACAAAGTTATCACACACATTCTCTACATCGCCTTCGACACGTCGGCTAGCGAACTTCGTGCCCGAGTTGCTTCGGATGAAGCGGGAGCCCGTAAAAAGACTCGATGATGTGGTGCCCTTTTTGACGAGGAGATCAAGATCGGAGATGCCACGAGGAGCTTGGGATGGTGGCCAAAGTCCGAAGGACACAGATCGATTGGTATATCTTTTCCAACCCTTCTCTAGTTTGCTAGTTATAGGTTAATGGTTCGATCCGGGATTAAAGCCTGCGATAGCGCCGGTTTCTAGTTAAGAAAAAGTTTTCATTTCCGCATTTTGGCCTCGGACAGACGGCCGGGGCGCTACCGTAGACTTACATGGTATCAAAGACACGCCATTAACCTTTACTAGCTTGTTCTAACGTATTTAAAACATCGATCGGACGAATTTTCCAAAACCGCGATTCCATTTTAGCAGTTTCTGTCGAATTTTTTTTGTGGTCGAAAAATTATTTTGAGTGTTGCAGAAAAACATGCAGGCTTTTTTAAGAGATCTGATAAAATTTGGTACTATGATGCTACTGTAGCGCCGCGGAACCGCGGCCATACCCATGTTTTGGCCGAGGTTCCGCCGCCATTCTGTTGCTTCACTGCACCAAATTTTCTATAGTGGTCTCTGACTTGGAATTAGGGATTCTGGTATTTTTAGTTTTGGCCCAGATTATTTTGAGTATTGGGATTTGTACTTGGTGCCCACTTCATGAAATTTTGTCGATCGAAAGTTTTAAATATGTTAGTTCACAGTGCTTAAATTATATCTGTGACCGTGAATGTCATTCGAGCGGTAAATCATGTCTAATTGCTATAGTTCTTTTAGACGGATTTGCGAACATGAAATTCACGTTGATGTTCTGTGTTATGCTGTGATGTTACGGATTTTTCATGGTGGATAGCCTGGATGCAATGGTAGTACTGTTTGGTATTGTTTGTACATTTGATATTGCGGGGCGAGCGTCTGACATGTGGACTGCCGTCACTGCCTGTTTGTATATTATTCTTTTGGGGCACGACCGGGCTGAGGTCGATGTACCCGTTGTATATATTTTACTTTCTGTACTAGGATTACCCTACGGTGGGGTGCACGGATAGCCGGGTTCTAGAGGGCAACGGGCCCGCATCTCATGGCTTTGAGATGGAGGGGGATTTACTCTAGAATTGGCGGGCTGTTCGCCGCACTCGTAGGGGGTATAGGTTGACCCATGGAGGGGTGCACAAGTTACCATATTCCGTGAAGTGCTGGGTGGTCCATTCACTTTGTTGAAGGGGGCTGCCTCGCTTCAGGTTTTGGCAGGCAACTTGCCGCGCCCGTAGGGGTCTAGGATCTCATTGCACAAGCTATCCACACGACCAGGGGAACGTCGGGTTTCAATAGCGGATCTATGAAACCCGAGGATCCCAGATTATCTGTATTGTTCTGTGATGCTTATTACATTTCTGTGATGTTGCATTTATCATGCCTTGATCGATTATTATATATTGATATACATACTAGTAGATGTTGTATATGTTTTCCATCCGCGCTAGTCCAGTCACCGCTCTGTCGTTATTTAAGTAACCTAACGGGTGATGACGGGACACTGTGGCGAATGCGGATGGCATATACGTACATCATATATTCGTTCTTTATTGGTGTGATCAATTGATGGGACAGCGTTGATTCGATTCAATGCAAGCTAAACAAACCTGTTTGATGTTGTTGGAACATTTTTCAAAAAGCTTTTATTGCAAGGACGTTCTCTTTTGTTTTGCACAGTGGTATTCGGTTATGAATATCCAACACCTCAGTCGACGAGGCAAGGGCCGAGATCCCTTCACCGGGAGTGACCCCATGGACAGAAGTTTACATCAGGGTAATAGCTTCACTATAGTCGATTACTTTTTGCTTTGCATCGTGGTATTCAGTTGGAATGTCCTGCACCTCATTCTACGGGGAAAGAGCCGAGATCTCTTCACCGGGAGTGACCTCTTTAGCAAAAGTTTTCGCCACTATATTTTTTATAAAAAGCTATCTGGTTCCTTCAACGATATCAAGTTCATTACGTTAATGGTTTTTCGCCAAAAACCATTCGTGGCCCTTCTTCATTTCAGAAAGGTAGCACTTAGTATTCAAGCTATGTATGTTGGCCTTCATCAAGGCATATTGTATTGTAGCTATTTGTTACTTTTCTGTTGCATAGATAGATGCGTTAGTTTGGGACAGTCGTACTACTATTTTGGCCTTCGTCAAGGGTATGTACGGGTGGGTTCAAATTAACCTGGATAATAACGGGTAGAACTTGACATGTGACTTATGATATGTTGGCCTTCATCAAGGTCATAAGAGCATGGGGTAAAATTCAAATCGGGAGTTTCTAAAAAAACTGAAACTTGCCAGATATGTGCATACCTTCTGGAGTGTGATAATGTGAGTGGATTCCATCACGTTATCATTCGATGATAGTTGGATCCTGATTCCTACTGATGAATTGGTTTACTCCTCCGGTGATCCCGACTAATTCTTCTTTCAGGTTTGGAGGAGAATTTGACGTTACAGTGGGAGGTTTCCTGATTAGATAAAGTAATAACCATTCTGATCTAGGTTAGAGTGCACGCAGAGTGTTTCTTTTCTCTCTCTCTTTGGTAGCGACCATGGCCCGACCCTTGACTATGACTCAGTGGCCAAGTTAACCGAACCTTTTTAAAACACTGGCTTTTGGAATGTCAGAGTTGCATACCTTATTGCCACTGCTACTTTTACCCTTTTCTCCAGAACACCCCGTATTACTACGAACATTTACTTCCATTGGATAAAACCATCGTATTGTTATATACGAACTCGAAGGAACTTGTTCCAGATTCGAGGATGGTTTCTGGTTCTGGAGAAAATGAATAGGACTATTCAGTTGTCTTTTCCTTTTACCTTCTCTAAGGTTGTGGGGGTTCCTTGGATTAGGACGGTACACCTATTACGCTAATTGGTCTAAGTCCACGGTAGCTCCCCGGCTATCTAACAGACGCCAAATGCGGAACAAAAAACTTTTATAAACTAGCGCTATCGTGTACTATAACCCGGATCTGCCATTAAAGCTAAACTAACAAACTACAAAGTGGGTATAAATGTTATACCGAACGATCCGAGTCCTTCGGTCTTCAACCATCATCCCACGCTTAGTTGCGGCTGCTCCAATCTCCTGAATCTCTAGTCATCTCGTCCAGGTGGCACCACGTCGACGGATCTTTAAAGGGGCTCCCGCCTCTGAACCGAGGCAGCTCGATCTTCAAGTTTGCTAAAAGAGATGACCAAGATTGATGTAGAGAATGAGTATAACACTTTGTCTCGTTACATCCAAAGCTATGGATGAACGGTTAATGAAGTTGCCTTTTGGATTGAATGAAATGAGAAAAGAAAAATCTAATTTCCATGAACCCAAAACCTTAATCTTTTTTCTTTTGCAAAATCAATTATTCTCTTCCCACAAGGGGCCGGCCACTACTTGAAGAGGCGGGGGTGAGTGTAGGAGAGGGGGGTAACCATTAACACTAAAAGAAAAGAATGAGTCAAAGATAACACCTTGCATATATCATTAATGCATACATTGAATCATCTAACCTAGTCATCATCCATTAAATGAATAATTAATGCACTAATGAGTCATGAAGCCTAGTCACCATTTAGAAGCTTCTAGAACCTTCCACCCTTATCAAGAAAAGATAAATCCGTGTTAAACCAAATGTTTAATACGGCCGATAGAAAACTGGAAACTGGCAACTTTCAAAAGCGATCCCAAAACGAATTTCAGGATAACCCCGTAATAGTATAAACATACCCGCATTTGTATTATGACCGAATACAAATGCAACTGAGACAAAGATATTATATCTACACAGTATAATACTCGGATCCGGCTTAAACCAAAGCTTACCAGCGTTATCTGCCCGAAATATGACACGTGCGTAAACGCACATGCATTTTCCGAACCTTGCCATAAAACCACACGGCCTCTACAACGTTTCGCCCGAACTTGGGAAACTGTCTGTGGGGACTCTAATGACTCATCAACACACTGGCACTGGGTATAACCACTAGCACGTCAGAGGTACGAGTTGTACGTAACAGTTTCCTATGTATTGATTGGAAGGGATGCTGACGAGCGAACTCATCCAGAAACCCTATTGAGCCTAACAGTGACAATATACATATAGTCTGGTCCGTTCGTCTATGAGTATCGCATATCGTCCTAGGGGCTGGTAACGTCGGACCCCAATAGCGGTATAAGTCATGTTAGAGAGTAGCCCAGAACACCCTGAGATACTACTGGAGTACCTACCAGTAAATCTCCTGCCTCGGCCGAGGGCTTTGTGTAATGGCTCTCCTAGACACTGCGCGATCTCACCCCCAATACCGGGAGAGATGGATCCCCTGCCGATCTGCTCACTTACCTCCATGGGGCTCGGGACTGTACCCAAAAAAGACATGTTTGCACGACTCCTTTGAGCCATGGTAGGGTAGAAATCAAAGCACAGTGGGAACTCACACGAGACAAATGACGACCTCAGGTCGATGAACTAACATGTACACATGTCACCAGGGAACTGCTATCCGACGCTAGGTATAATAACAACTAGCTGATTCCCGGCGAGTCCTGTCCGGTGTACTCATAACCCAATGAGCACCTGTATACATCTTAGGTGAACCAACTAACACAAATGGCTTGTGAGACCGGCCACCGCCTCTCGTCGGGGTCTCGATTGTATACACTAGTCTACTCTGGAGTATCGATGCCCTATCTCGAAACTCCCACGACTAGGGACACTTTAAGGATGTGCTTATAGACCCCAGCTCCGACGTATATGATCGCCATCATACTGCTGGTAGTCAAGCAAGAATCCTATGGGCTCTATCATCATGCAATAGTGAACTAAAGCACATATACGATGATAAAGACAAACCAGATAGCATACTATCATCTCGTGCAAGACTGTCACATCGGTATAGGTCCTCTCTCAATCATTGCAATCACGTACCTGCGATCCAATAATTGACTTTCAGGGCACTATATCCAACAATCTCCCACTTGCACTTAAGGCTAATTATTGCGATTTCTCATACTCACAGCCGGTGTGACACCGATCAACCAACTCCTCTACTAATCAGTTTCACAAAGCTCGTTTGTAAAACTATTGTGTTCAAGAAATAGCCCTAGTGAGTGGATCCGCCCTGATGTTTCTTTCTATGTCTCTCTTAATCTCAAGTTCGCGGAGAAAGCCATCTCCCGAGTCGAGTAATAGGTGTCTTAGAATATGTCTGGATATCTGATGGGACCTAGTTCATAAATGAACTTCTTAGACTGTATTGATAACTGAACCTAATCAGTATCCAGCACCATGCCTCCCACAGTATCCACTTGGACCACCTGTCCATAATACCGTCCTTCGTCAGAGGGAAAACTATAACTCTGACAATCACTCTGTCATCCATGTCACCTTTGAATCCTGGAATGATAACCGTCTCCCGAAGGAGGCTGCCGTCATCAAATCCGTAGAACCTTCACTTATGTTCTAAAACTGCTTCCTTATGTTTCTCCAGGATTGGATTAATATAAACTTATCGCATCATGGTGCAAAAACAACATCTGGTGTGGTACTTGACTTCTCACGATTGACTCAATTACCTAAGCAAGTGATCTTCCAATCATGCACATCCCTCTCCCGTTTAGTTTGTAAGACACCTTTAGAGAGGGTGACTCCATCACCTGCAGGTACACCACCATGCCAGGAGTCATCTATTCTAAATACCTTTAGAATACTGTCAAAGTACCCATATTGGGAAGCTGCCCAAATCTAGATCTAAAACCATAGATCTAGTAACCAGAATATCAGATATTATATCCATATCCTTTATGGAGAAACAACTGTGTGACGACCAATGTACAGCCGATTGTAGTATAGGAAATTTACTTCCTACTCTGTGTATGTCATCCAAATACCAGGACATCACACCCTACTACCTTCTCAACAGATCCATCCTCTATTCTGATGAAGTCAAAACCATGACTGTTACATCAAAATTAGATGATCTTTCATCGCTATATCTGCTCAAGCTTATAAATAGACATAAGCTACTTGCCCACTATGCTTCTGCTGCTCCCACTGACTATGACAACCCTCTGGCAGAATAATATATACGTACACTTCTAAAACTACTTTAGAACGACGCCATACTTATCCTCCTGCCTGGTCTCATAGTCTGGAACAACAGTAGTGTCAGGTCCGGGTAAACAATAACCTCCCTGTCACCGTACTTGAGGGTACCAGAGTACCTCTCGGGTGTCTGAGGTTACCCACCATATCTGTGGAGTGGCTATTGGAATGTCAAACCTGATTGAATATATAGGTCCTATTAAATTTTCCGTAATCGTTTGCGGTTCTGGAATCACTTCCAGTTCTACCATACTCCCACTACTGTTTTCTGAAAAAATCCATTTTACTAAAACTGTGGCGAGTCAAGAACAATATCACTATTGATCTTTCAAATGGTAAAAAATCAGCCCTCGACATAGCCCGGGTCAACCCACAAACTGCCATTAAAGAAACGTGCCCTGAGTTATCCAGAGTCTGGTTTTAAGCATAAGCCGGACAACTCCCCGTATCTTAACATCGTTAAGATATGAACCATTCTATATACAATATAGAAATAGATGCACTAATTTAATTGGAACCAGATTCAAATCATGCAGCTGTTTCCAGTGCATATCAACTTAATGGAGAGAGCCTAATCAGCATTACTCAACTTAGGAATACATCCAATTATGAGTAACCCGAAAGAGAAACAAGTTTCTCAAAACCATTACTATCAACTGAATACTAATCACAAGAATCTACATCTTCGATCTCTTTGAAGAATCCCGATACTTGCGACACCTGGTCCTCTACTTTATTCTTATACCCACAACTTCTCAAAACTTAGACCTTGTATTTCTACGAAACACTTGTCTAAAAACTAGAGAAGTCATAAGTAAATAGAACATAGTACGAGGACCACCCCTTTGTCCTGATGGACACTGGACAACATACAATACTCTGTATAAGTCCGCTGAGTTGAATAACTCAAAACCTGTGCATCGTAGGTTGAAAACTGTACCCAGGCGATTTCCTCAAATATCACCAATTACAACGAATTCCGATATAATGAGGATGATCACCTAATTTCCAATAACTTACTCCCACTCATCATCTGTAAAACCATACAGATGTGAGAATCTTACCTGGTAAATACAAACCCTGGAGTAAGTATCTAATCGGGAAATTAGTTTTCTTTTAACAATGCACTGAAACAAAAGAATGTTTCGTAGGGGTATCCTGGTATTCCTTGTATTGCCTCTTCCATAATCCAATTCATGACTTTAACCGTATATTTCATTGCCATTTCTCCAAATCCCTTTATATGTCTTTATTCATTACCTTCTGTACACCAACGTTAGGCTAAATGGTTTTCTTCTTTCCCTACCGTTCGACACCAGCCTATGGTTTGGATGAAGACTATCCAGGAAGCATAATAGGTGTACCCTCCTCAACTTAGGAGTACTCGCAACTTGAGAGAAGGTGATGATAAAAGACAATCTGAATAATACCTTATTCTATTTCTCCCGAACTGGGGAAAAAAGCAAAGGTGAAATAGGAGCGGCGATAAAGTACGCTGTTTGGTCGTGAATGATAACAGTCGCAATTTACTTTGCCCTCTTTCTAATCCCTTTATTTTGTCTTTAGTTATTACCTTCTGTACACCCTACTTAGGCTAATTGGTTTTCTTCATTCCCTACCTTTCGGCATCTACCTATGGTTTGGAAGAAGACTATCCAATAAGCATAATAGGTGTACTCTCCTAAACTAAGGAGCCCTCGCAACCTGAGAGAAGGTGATAATAAAAGACGACTGAATAAACCAATTTTATTTCTCCTGAACCTGGATCCATCCTTGAAGAAGTCCCTTCGAGTTCGTATATAACCATACGATGGATCTATCCAATGGAAGCGGATTTCCGTAGTAATACGGGGTGTTCTGAGAAATCTAAAAGGTAAAAGAAGGAGCGACAATGACTTATGCAACTAAGACAATCCAAAAGCCAGTATTTTAAGAAGGTTCGGTCAACTTGGTCACTGAGTCATAGTCTAGGGTCGGTCAAAGGTCGCTGCCAAAGAGACAGAGAGAAAAGAAACACTCTGCGTGCACTCTAACCTAGATCAGAATGGTTATCACTTTATCTAATTAGGAAACCTCCCACTGTAATCTCAAATTCTCCTCCAAACCTGAAAGAAGAATTATTCGGGATCACCCGAAGAGTAAACCAACTCATCAGTGAGAATCGGGATCCAACTATCATCGCATGATAACTTGATGGAAGCCACTCAAGTTATCATACTCCAGAAGGTATGCTCATGCCTGGCAAGTTTCATGTATCTTTAGAAACACCCGATATGATTTTTACCTCATGCTCTTATGACCTTGACTTTAGTCAACAAATCATAAGTCACATGTCAAGTTCTACCCGTCATTATCCAGGTTGATTTGAACCCACCCGTACATACCCTTGACTTTAGTCAACAAGGTAATACGACTGTCCCAAACCAACACATCTATCTATGCAACGGATGAATATTCAGCAGCTACCAAGCACTAT
The DNA here is from genome assembly GCA_030015575.1 of Agapanthus africanus. NCBI lineage: Eukaryota > Viridiplantae > Streptophyta > Magnoliopsida > Asparagales > Amaryllidaceae > Agapanthus > Agapanthus africanus. Next base: position 296,874,268 of record JASDDO010000031.1, read on the forward strand.
GCCTTGACTTTAGTCAACAAACATAGCTTGAATACTACTGACTATCCATAAGAAATGACGGAGGGCTACGGCTGGTTTTTTGCGAAAAACCTTTAACGTAATGAACTTGATCTCGTTGAAGGAACCTGATAGCTTTTTATAAAAATATAGTGGCGAAAACCTTTTGCTAAAGAGGTCACTCCCGGTGAAGGGATCTCGACTCTTTCCTCATGGAATGAGGAGCAGGATATTCTAACTGAATACCGCTATGCAAAGCAACTTGTAATCGACTATAATGAAGTTATTACCCTGACACAAACTTCTGCCCAAGCGGTCTCTCCCGGTGAAAGGATATCAGTCCTTGCCTCGTCGAATGAGGTGCAGGATATTCCAACCGAATATCACTATGCAAAACAAAAGGAAACGTTTTTGTAATAACAACTTTTAAAATTGTTCCAACAACATCAAATATAGGTTTGTTTTATCCTTGCATTCATAAGAATCAATGCATTCCCATCAATTAAATACACCAGAAAAGAACGAAAATATAATGTACGTATATTCCATCCGCATTCGCCTCTGGGTCCCGTCATTACCCGTTAGGTTACTTAACTAACGACAGAGCGGGGACTGGACTAGAATGGGTGTAAAACATATACAACATCTAATAGTATATATACCAATATACAATAATCGCTCTAGGCGTGATAATATGCAACATTACAGAAATGTAATAAGCATCACAGATCAATACAGATAATCTGGGATCCCCGGGTTTCACAGAGCCGCTGCTGAAACCCGACGTTCCCCTGGTCATAAGGATAGCCTGTGCAATGAAACCTAGACCCCTATGGGTGCGGCAAGTTACCCGCCAAAACCTGAAGCGAGGCAGCCCCCTACAACAAAAATGAATGGACCACCCGGCACTTTACGGAATCCGGTAACTTGAGCACCCCTCCTTGGGTCAACCTGTACCCCCTACGAGTGCGGCGAATAGTCTGCCAATTCTAGAGTGAGGCCCCTCTGCCTCTCAAAGCCATGAGATACGGACCCGTTGCCTTCCAGAACCCGGCTATCCGTGCACTCCGTCGCGGGGTAAACCTAGTACAGAAATATAAATATGTATAACGGGTACGTCGACCTCAGCCCGGTCGTGCCCCAAAAGAATATTATACAAAAAGGCAGTGACGGCAGTCCACATGTTGGACGCTCGCCTCGCAATATCAAATGTACAAATAAATCCAAACAGCACTACCATTGCACACTGCTATCCACCACGACATATCCGCAGCATCACAGCACAATACAGAACATCAACGCGAATGTCACGTTTGCAAATCCATCTAAAAGGACTATAGTAAATAGACGCAATTTACCGCTCAAATGACATTCCCGGTCGGAGATATAATGTAAATACTACATACTAACAAGTTTAAAATTTCGATCGACAAAACTTCCCGAAGTGTGCCCTACGTACATCTGCTGTATAGTAACAAAATATGGGCCCAAAAGAAATATTCCAAAAGCCACAATTTGCCATGTAGAACATACTGTAGAAGTTTGGCTCACTGTTCCCACAAAAGCGCGTCGGATAAGCGGCCAAACCCTGGTTTGGGCCGCGGATCCGCGGCCGTTCTGTGGGATCACGTGACCAAATTTCACCAGTTTGCTTAGAAAAGCCTGCACAATTTTCTGTGATGCTCAAAATAATTTTTAGACCAGATTTAAAATCGACAGAAACTTTGTATAGAAAAATTGTAGTTTTCGAAAATCCGTTCGATCAATGTTTTAAACGTGTTAGCACAAGTTAGTAAAGCTTAATGGTGAGGCTCTGATGCCACTGTAAGTCCACGGTAGCGCCCCGGCCGTATAACAGACGCCAAATGCGGAACAAAAAACTTTTATAATGGCGCTATCGTGTACTATAACCCGGATCTGCCATTAAAGCTAAACTTACAAACTACAAAGTCGGTAGAAATGTTATACCGAACGATCCAAGTCCTTCGGTCTTCCACCATCATCCCACGGTTTGTTGCAGCTGCTCCGATCTCCTGAATCTCTAGTCTTCTCGTCCAGGTGGCACCACGTCGACGGATCTTTAAACGGGCTCCCGCCACTGAACCGAGGCAACTCGATCATCAAGTTTGCTAAAAGAGATGACCAAGATTGATGTAGAGAATGAGTATAACACTTTGTCTCGTTACATCCAAAAGCTATGGACGAACGGTTAATGAAGTTGCCTTTTGGATTGAATGAAATGAGAAATGAACAATCTAATTTCCATGAACCCAAAACCTTAATCTTTTTTTCTTTTGCAAAATCAATTATTCTCTTCCCACAAGGGGCCGGCCACTACTTGAAGAGGTGGGGGTGAGTGTAGGAGAGGGGGGTAACCATTAGCACTAAAAGAAAAGAATGAGTCAAAGATAACACCTTGCATATATCATTAATGCATACAATGAATCATCTAACCTAGTCATCATCCATTAAATGAACAATTAATGCACTAATGAGTCATGAAGCCTAGTCACCATTTAGAAGCTTCTAGAACATTTTACACTCATCAAGAAAAGATAAATACGTATTAAACCAAAAGTTTAATACGGCCGATAGAAAACTGGAAACTGGCAACTTCCAAAAGCGATCCCGAAACGAATTTCAGGATAACCCCGTAATAGTTTAAACATCCCCGCATTTGTATTACGACCGAATACAAATGCAACTGAGACAAAGATATTATATCTACACAGTATAATACTCGGATCCGGCTTAAACCAAAGCCTACCAGTATTATCTTCCCGAAATATGACACGTGCGTAAATGCACGTGCATTTTGCGAACCTTGCCATAAAACCATACGTCCTCTACAACGTTTCGCCCGAACTTGGGAAACTGTCTGTGGGGGTCTCTAATGACTCATCAACACACTGGCACTGCGTGTAACCACTAGCACGTTAGAGGTACGAGCTGTACGTAACTGTTGCCTTTGTATTGATTGGAAGGGAAGCTGACGAGCGAACTCATCCAGAAACCCTACTGAGCCTAACAGTGACAATATACATACAGTCCGGTCCGTTCGTCTATGAGTATCGCATATCGTCCTAGGGGGCTGGTAACGTCAGACCCCAATAGCGGTATAAGTCGTGTCAGAGAGTAGCCCAGAACACCCTGAGATACTACTGGAGTACCTACCAGTAAATCTCCTGCCTCGGCCGAGGGCTTTGTGTAATGGCTCTCCTAGACACAGCGCGATCTCACCCCCTATACCGGGAGAGACGAATCCCCTGCCGATCTGCTCACTTGCCTCCATGTGGCTCGGGACTGTACCCAAAAAAGACCTGTTTGCACGACTCCTTTGAGCCTTGGTAGGGTAGAAATCAAAGCACAGTGGGAACTCACACGAGACAAATGAAGACTTCAGGTCGATGAACTAACCTATACACATGTCACCAGGGAACTGCTATCTTACGCTAGGTATAATACCAGATAGCAGATTCCCGACGAGTCCTGTCCGGTGTACTCATAACCCAATGAGCACCTGTATACATCTTAGGTGAACCAACTATCACCAATGGCTTGTGAGACCGGCCACCGCCCCTCGTCGGGGTCTCGACTGTATACACTAGTCTACTCTGGAGTATCGATGCCCTGTCTTGAAACTCCCATGACTAGGGACACTTTAAGGATGTGCTTATAGACCCCATCTCCCACGTATATGATCGCCATCATACTGCTGGCAGTCAAGCAAGAATCCTATAGGCTCTATCATCATGCAATAGTGAACTAAAGCCTATATACGATGATAAAGACAAACCAGATAGCATACTATCAACTCGAGCAAGACTGTCATATCGGTATAGGTCCTCCCTCAATCATTGCAATCACGTACCTGCGATCCAATAATTGACTTTGAGGGCACTATATCCAACAATTGGATAGTCTTCATCCAAATCATAGGCGGGTGCCGAACGGTGGGGAATGAAGAGAACTAATTAGCCTAACAATGGTGTGCGGAAGGTAATAAGTTAAGACAAATAAAGGGATTAGAAAGAGGGCAAAGTAAATTGCGACTACTATTCATGACCAAACCAAGTATTTCTTCGCCAATCCTACACCACCTTTGTATTTCACCAGAACACTCCGTATAACTACGAAGATCCACAGTTTATTGGATACTCCATCGTATGGTTATATACGAACTCGAAGGATCTTATTCTAGTTCGGGGATAGATTCTGGTTCAGAAGAAATAGAAATAAGGTTTTATTCATTTGTCTTTTATCTTTACCTTCTCTCGGGTTGCGAGTACTCCTATGATTAGTACAGTACACCTATTATGCTTATTGGATAGTCTTCTTCCAAACCACAGGCTGGTTCCGAACGGTAGGGAATAAGAAAACCATTTAGCCTAACGATGGTGTGCAGAAGGTAACGACTACAGACATATAAAGAGATTTGGAGAGATGGCAAAGAAATATACAGTTACAGTTGTGAATATGATAATGGAAGAGACATTACTAGGAATACCAGGATACCCCTTCGAAAAATTTACATGTTCTAGTTTCACTGTGTATTGTTAAAAGAAAACTGATTTCCCAATTAGCCCTTTCTCCAGGGTATGTATTTACCAGGTATGATTCTCACATCTGTATGGTTTTACAGATGATGAGTAGGAGTAAGTTATTGGAAATTAGGCGATTGTCCTCATTATATCGGGATTCGTTGTAATTGGTGATATTTGAGGAAATCTCCTGGGCTGTTTGCCGGACGGCAAATATTTTGTTTTGAATATCCATTGTTATGCTCCAATTTCAAATTGATAAATCTGTACATTTATTTTTATAAAGTGAGATATAACTTTTTGAAATTATGTCGATGACATTTACCTATATCAGTTGATGGTTAGGTAAGGAGCATTAAACAACGGTGTAATTCTTCTTAACCATAAGTACAGTTTTCAACCTACGACGCACAGGGTTTGAGTTATTCAACTCAACGGACTTATACAAAGTATTGTATGTTGTCCAGTATCCATTAGGACAGAGGGGTTGGTCCTCGTACTATATTCTGTTTACTTTTGACTTCTCTGGTTCTTAAACATGTGTTTCGTAGAAATGCAAGGTCTATGTTTTGAGAAGTTATAGGTATAAGAATAAAGTAGAGAACCAGGTGTTGCAAGTATCATGATTCTTCAAGGTGATCGAAGATGTAGATACTTGTGTATGGTATTCAGTTGATAGTAATGATTATGAGAACTTGCTTCTCTTTTAGGTTATTCATTTCTGTATGTATTCCTAAGTTGAGTAACGCTGATCGGCCTCCTTCCATTTAGTTGACATGCACTGGAGACAGCTTCATGATTTGAATCTGTTTCAAATTAAATCAGTGCATCTGTTTCTATATTGGATATAGAACGGTTCATATCTTAACGATGTTAAGGTACGGGGAGTTGTCCGGCTTATGCTTAAAACCAGACTCTGGATAACTCAAGGCACATTTTTTGTAATGGTTGTTTGTAGGTTGACCCGGGCTATGACGAGGGTTAACTTTCTACCATCTGGAAGATCAATGGTGATATTGTTCTTGACTCGCTACAGTTTTAGTAAAAATGGATTTTTTCAGAAAACGGTAGTGGGAGTATGGTAGAACTGGAAGTGATTCCAGAACCGCAAAGAATTACTGAAAATTTGATAAGAACCTAAAGATTCAATCTGGTTTGACATTCTATTGGCCACTCTGCAGATATGGTGGGTAACCTCAGGCACCCGAGAGGTACTCCGGTAGCCTCAAGGATGGTGACAGGGAGGTTCTTGATTACCCATACTTGCCATTGCTGTTGTTCCAGACTGTGAGACCCGGCAGCAGTATGAGTATAGCGTCGTTCTAAATTAGCTTTAGAAGTGTACATGTATAACTTTGCCAGAGGGTTGTCGTAGTCAGTAGGAGCAGCGGAAGCATAATGGACAAGTAGTTTATGTCTATTTATGGACTAAAGAAGATATAGCGGAGATAGATCATCTATTTCTGATGTGATAGTCATAGGTTTGACTTCATCAGAATAGGGGATGGATCTATTAAGAAGGTAGTAGGGTGTGATGTCCGGTATTTGGATGACATACACAGAGTAGGAAGTGAAATTCCTATACTACAATTGGTTATACTTTGGTTGCCACACAGTGGGTCCTTCACATAGGATATAGATATAATATCAGACATTCTGGTTACTAGATCTATGGTTTTAGATCTAGATTTGGGTAGTTTACCAATAAGGGTACTTAGACAGCATTCTAAAGATGTTTTAGAATGGATGACTCCTGGCACGGTAGTATACCTGCAGGTGATGGAGTCACCCTCTCTAAAGGTGTCTTACAGACTAAAGGGGAGGTGGATGTGCATGATTGACACATCACTTGCTTAGGCAATTGAGTTGATCAAGAGATGTCAAGTACCACACCAGATGTTGTTTTTGCACGAGCTGCAATAAGTTGATATTAATCCTATCATGGAGAAACGTTCGGAAGCAGTTTTAGAAAATAAGTGAATGTTCTAGGGATATGATAACAACAACCTCCTTCGGGAGACGGTTATCATTCCAGGCTTCCAAGGTGACTTGGGTGACAGAGTGACTGTCAGAGTTATAGTTTTCCCTCTGACGAGGGGCAGTATTTTGGACAGGTGGTCCAAGCGGATACTGATGGAGGCATGGCGTAGTATACTGATTAAGTTCAGTTGACGATACAGTCTAAGAAGTTTGGATTTGGAGTTCATTTTTGAACTAGGTCCTACCAGATATCCAGACATATTCTAAGACAGGTATTGCTCATTTCGGGAGATGGCTTTCTCCGTGAACTTGAGATAAAGAGAGACATAGAAAGAAACATTAGGGCGGATCCACTCACTGAGGCTATTCCTCGAACTCAATAGTTTCGCAAACGGGCTTTGTGAGACTGATTAGTAGAGGAGTTGGGTGTTCGGTATCACACGGTCTGTGAGTATGCGACATCGCAATAATTAGCCTTGAATGCAAGTGGGAGATTGTTGGATATAGTTCCCTCAGAGTCAATTATTGGATCGCAGGCACGTGATTGCACTGATTGAGGGAGGACCAATGCCGGTAGGACAGTCTTACTCAAGATGATAGTATGCTATCTGGTTTATCTTTATCATCGTGTACTGCTTTAGGAGACCTTACAGGTCGCTATTACCCGTTGATAGAGCCCATAGGATTCTTGCTTGACAACCAGCAGTATGATGGCGATCATATACGTGGGAGCTGGGGTCTATAAGCACATCCTTAAAGTGGTCCCTAGTCGTGGGAGTTTCGAGACTGGGCATCGATACTCCATTAGTAGACTAGTGTATACAGTCGAGACCCTGACGAGGGACGGTGTCCGATCTCACAAGCCATTGGTGTCAGTTGGTTCACCTAAGATGTATAAAGGTGCTCATTGGGTTATGTGTACACCGGGCATGACTTGCCGGGAACATGCTAGTTGGTATTATACCTGACGTCAGATAGAAGTTCCCTGTGACATGTGTACCGGTTAGTTCATAGACCTGAGATCGTCATTTGTCTCGTGTGAGTTCCCACTGTTCTTTGATTACTACCTTACCACGTCTCAAAGGAGTCATGCAAACAGGTTTTAGTTGGGTACAGTCCCGAGCCACATGGAGACAGTGAGTGGATCGTCAGGGGTTTCGTCTCTCCCGGTATTGGGGGTGAGATCGTGCTGTGTCTAGGAGAGACATTACACGAAGTCCCTGGCCAAGGAAGGAGATTTACTGGTAGGTATTCCAGTAGTATCTCAGGGTGTTCTGGGCTACACTCCGACACCACTTGTACCACTTTTGGGTGTCTGACATTTACCAACCCCCTAGGCCCGCCATGCGATGCTCATAGACGAACGGACCGGACTGTACGGATATTGTCACTGACAGGCTCAATAGGGTGTCAGGATGAGTTCACTCATCGACCTCCCTTTTTGTCAATACCAGGTAGCCCGTTACGTACAGCTAGTACCACTGACATGCTAGTGGTTAAATCCACAGCCAAAGTATTGACGTGTCTTTAGAGTACCCCACAGACAGTTTCTCAAGTTTCGGGCGAAACGTTGTAGAGGCCGCATGATATATGGTAGGGTTCGATCATAGACGTGCAGTAGTGCACGGATCATGATCGGGCGGATCATACTAGTGGGCTTTGGTTTAAGCCGGATCCTAATATTAGATTTGTTGGATTACTTTAGTCTCATCGCATTCGCATTCAGTCGGAATGCGGATGCAGGTATGTATATACAGGTGAGGGGTATCCATATGATCCGTCACGAGTTTACTTTAGATGTTGCCGTATCTTTTTATTGTTGTAAACATTTGGATTAATCTTTACAAATGGAAATTAAGAGCTTATATCATCATTTTGTGCATTTAATGTGATTTATACTTCATTAGTGACTCATGGTCTTTTTTATTGTGCATAAGTCACATTATTTGATTGATTTTGTGTTGATATGATGAGAAGAGAGAGAGAGGGCAGCCAAGAGGAAAGTTTGGTCTTGTATTTTTCATTCTCACTCTCTCATTTTATCATTGCAACAACACAAAAAAGATAGTTCTTCTTCTTCTTCTTGCTATAGCTCACAACCTCCATTAATGGCATCATCTCTAACCTCCATCCATACACTCTCATGTGATGAGAATCAATGGATGCTTGAGACAATGTTATCACACACATTCTCTACATCGCCTTGGACACGTCGGCTAACGAACTTCGTGCCCGAGTTGCTTCGGGTGAAGCGGGAGACCGTAAAAAGACTCGATGATGTGGTGCCCTTTTTGACGAGGAGATCGAGATCGGAGATGCCGCGAGGAGCTTCGGATGGTGGCCAAAGACCGAAGGACACGGATCGATCGGTATAGCTTTTCCAACCCTTCTCTAGTTTGCAAGTTATAGGTTAATAGTTCGATCCGAGATTAAAGTATGCGATAGCGCCGGTTTCTAGTTAAGAAAAAGTTTTCGTTTCCGCATTTTGGCCTCCGACAGACGGCCGGGGCGCTACCGTAGACTTACAGTTAGCAGGGCTACGCCTCCAGGGAAAAGAGATTATGTAATTAAGGAACTTCGCAAAAGCATTTGGAAACCTCCCTTGAAGTACTGACACTAGCCTGGCCAAAAGGTTAAGAAAGAATTGTAGGGTGCGATTAATCCCGACTAATTCTTCTTTTATGGTTTGAAGGAGGATTTGAGGAAACAGTGGGAGCCATTCTGTTTAGATAAACTAATAACCAATCTAAACTTGCAAGAGCAACATGCTGAGTCTTTCTTTTCACTCTCCTAATTGCAGCGACCAATATGATCAGGCTTAAGTTACTGCTTGATAAAAATATATTGACGGGGCCAAACTATAAAGATTGGCTAAGGAATGTACAGATGGCCATTACATATGACAAGATGGGCTACCTTCTTACTACCAAAGCACCTGCCGTCCCAGGTCCAGATTCCATCATCGGGGATATTGAGATCCGTAAGACATGGGAAATAGACTGTGTGAAAGACAAGTGCCTCGTGCTGGCCTCAATGGATAATGAACACCAGAAGCGGCACGAGAAGATGGACTTAGCTTCCATCTTCCTCCACACAAAAGATTTATATGGAGAGCAATCTCGTATCGCAAGATATGAGACCTAGAAGAAATTGTTTCTGGCGAGGTTGGCTATCGGGTCATCTGTAGGGGAACACGTCCTTAATATGATTAGCTATATTGAAGAGCTCACGGACCTTGGGACCACGTTGGAGAAAAAGTTATATACAGACTTGATTCTACAGTCCCTCCCTTCTACCTATGCCCAGTTTATGTTGAATTTCAACATTCAAGATAAGCAAGTTACACTTCCAGAATTCCTCATCATGTTGAGGAGTGTAGAGGGCACCCTAAAAAAAACCAAGGAGACACCCGCTCTGCTTATTGGGAAACCTTCCTCCTCTAGATCCAAGGCGAAAGTCAAGGGTAAGAAGAAGAAGGCCACCACCAAGCCGAAAGGCGGTGTCAGTAAGGTACAGGGGAAGGGGAAGGCAAAAGTTGGGGGGCCGACAGTAAGGAAAGAGGAATGCTTTTATTTTCTTAGGAAAGGCCATTGGAAGAAGGACTGCAGAGCCTGGAAAGCCCAGAACCAGGATCCGAAGCAAGTTGTGGCTTCAGCTTCAGGTGTGTTTATGATTGAAAACGTCTGTCAATCAACTCTACTTACTGGGTGTTGGATACCAGATCAGGATCTTATATTTTCAATTCATTGCAGGCACTAAGAAGCTGTAGAGTTTTGAAGGCAGGTGATATAACCCTCAGGGTTGCTAACGAAGCTAGAGTGGATGCTGTGTCCGTAGGGGAATATCACCTATGATTGACAAGTTGACACATTTTGGTTTTGCGTAACTGTTTTTGTGTAATTAGTTTGACTGTAATATCATCTCTGTACCATTACTATCTAAAGACGGTTATGATTTTACATTTGTAAGCGATGTTGTAAACATCCACCTTAATCATGGTTTGATTGGGTCCAGTACACTAGACAACGGTATATACGTATTAAATCAACACCAAGTTTTCAATGTCCAGAACACACTTAAAAGAAAGTCTCCAAAATTAAATCAAGCTTTCTAATGGCATTGTAGACTAGGTCACATCAATGAAACACGGTTTACGAAGTTACATAAAGAAGGATATTTGGATCCGTTTGAATATCTGTCTTATGCAACTTGTTAATCATTTCACAGAGGAAAGATGACAAAGACTCCGTTCACTAGACACGGAGTAAGAGCCACCGAGCTCTTAGGACTCATACACAGCGACGTGTGTGGTCCAATATCTACACATGCAAGAAGTGGTTATTCCTACTTCATTACTTTTACGGATGACTTCTCAAGGTATGGACATGTATTCTTGATGAAACATAAATCTGAGGCCTCTGAGAAATTCCAAGAATACAAGAATGAAGTGGAAAAACAAACAGGAAAAAGTATAAAGTGTTAGTGTCTATGCCCTAGAGGCCATTACTGTATCATTCTAGCTTGTATATTACTTAATGGAAGCTTGGGATATTCACGGTTGTATAGAAAATCTTGCTCAAAATGGTAGTATGCTACTTGGTTTGTTTCTACTTCAATATGTGCATGTGTTTCTTTTAGCATATCGCTTATACATATTAGTAGAGCCCTTAGGATCATTGCTTGATTACCAGCGTTGTGATGGCAGTCGCACTCGTGGGGGCTGGGTAATCTATAAGCACATCCTTATACAGGTCCCTAGTCGTAGGACTATCGAGACAGGGCATCGATACTCCGGAGTAGACTAGCGTATGCGCTTCTCATCCCAGCAGGGGAGATGTTCTGTCCCACAGCCATCAGTACGTCGTACTGGAGATAGTATGCGGGTGCTCGTTGGGTTACGAGTACACTGGACAGGACTCGTCGGGAACTGTTGGTTGGTACTATACCTATCGTCAGTTACCAGTTCCCAGGTGACATGAGTACAGCTTAGTCCGCTGACTTGACACTGTCATTTCGCCTCGAGTGTGTTCCCACTGTACTTTGATTACTACCCTACCACGGCTCAAAGGAGTCGTGCAAACAGGTAGTAGTTGGGTGCAGTCCCGAAGCACTTGGAGGCAGTGACGGTTAGACGGGATTCGTCTCTCCCGGTATTGGGGGTTGACATCGCGCTGTGTCTAGGAGAGCCATTACACGAGTAGTCCCTGGCCAGGGCAAGCGAGATATACTGGTAGGTTTCCAGTGCTATCTCAGGGTGTTCTGGGCTTCACTCCGACACGACTTGTACCGCTATTAGGGGACTGACGTTTACCGCCCCCTAGGCCCACCATGTGATGTATCAGACGAACGGACCGGACTGTATCAGAGATTGTCGCATTCAGGCTAAGTACGAGTTCAGATGGGTTTCACCTCATCCGTCTTCTTGTCGGCATCTACCTGGGGACCGTTACGCACAGCTAGTGCCGCTTGCGGTCTGTTGTTAAACCCACTGCCAGCGTAGTGTTGAGTCTTTAGAGTCCCACACAGAAAGCTATTCTCCTTTAGGCAAAAGAGTAGAGGTCGCATGGTTTTGTGACAGGTCGCATGGTTTTGCGACAGGGTTCGGTCACATCCGTGCACTTATGCACGTTTGGTGTCCGGACAGTTAACACTAGCAGGCTTTGGTTTAAGCCAGATCCTAGTGTACTTTTTGGGATTGGTGTTATCTCGTTTGTATTCGTGTTCCTCGGAACGCGGATGCGGGTGTGTATGCACAGTTGACAGAGAGACAGAGGCAGAGGATTCTCATTTGGGTTGTTGACTGTTGACTTTTGGCTAAACCCTAATGAGAATAAGAAATATGATTAATGATAATATTAATTAAGTATTATTGTGTCATGGTTGAGATGAGGGGTTGACTTTGTTGCGCCACGGCAGCGCCACGGCCGTCTATTCGAGGCCAAAATGCGGAATCAAAATTTTTCTTAACTTTAAACTGGCGCTACCGCGGACAATATACCCGGATCGTAACCATTAACCGATACTAGCTAACTAGAGATGGGGTGAGAGATATACCGAGCGATCCGTGTCCTTCGGTCTTCTCGTCGTCGTCCCGATCTCCCGCGGAATCACCATTAGTCGTCTTCTCGTCGGAAAGGGCACCACGTAGCCGGATTCTATTACGGGCTCCCACCTCTGGACCGAGGCAACTCGGGCGCGAAGTTGGCTAGCCGACGCGTCCAAGATTTGCTGTAGATGTAGTGTAGAATCTATTGTCTCTTTTGGGATTTATGTTACCATTGGTGATGGAGGAATGAGGTTAAGAAAAAAAATGGTGCTTTCATTTTTTTTCCAAAACAAGAAGAAGAATAAGATGAAGAAATATGTACCACACCTCATCAAACCCTCTCTCTCATTCTCTTGAACAAAAATGGCGGAGGAAAAAAAAACTCAAAAACAAGAAGGAAGGTGAGTGTAGGAAAAGTAAGAGGTGACCACATCCAAAGTAAACCTCACATCAACTCCTAATCAACTCCAATCCATTCTAATCACCATTAATGCAAAAGAAATGATGATAGAAAAGAATGGTATCAAAAGATGCTTTCATAATCAATCCATATGCAAGAAACCCCTCCACAATATGTTATTTGCAAACTTGCAAATAACACCCTCCATCGGAAAAGTCCGGCCGGAACGGAATGCAAACCGGCAACTCCAGAAAACTGGTCCCGTAATAAATTACAGGAAAAACCCCGATACTGCATATACATGCCCGCATTTGTATTCCCACTAAACACAAATGCAAAGAGACAAAATCTACACTGTACAATACTAGGATCCGGCTTAAACCAAAGCCGGCTAGTAATATCCGTCCGATCCTGATCCGTGCAATACCGCACGTATCTGATCGAACCCTGCCATATCTCCATACGGCCTCTACAGCGTTTCGCCCGAAACTTGAGTAACTGAATGTGTGGTGGACTCTAAAGACTCGTCAATACTATGGCTGTGGATTTAACCACTAGCACGTCAGAGGTATAAGCCAATACGTGACGGGCCACCAGCTATTGACCGAAAGGGACGTCGATGAGCGAACTCATCCTGACACCCTACTGAGCCTGTCAGTGACAATATTCGTACAGTCCGGTCCGTTCGTCTATGAGTATCGCATGGCGGGCCTAGGGGGTAGGTAAAAGTCAGTCCCCCAAAAGCGGTACATGTCGTGTCGGAGTGTAGCCCAGAACATCCTGAGATACTACTGGAATACCTACCAGTAAATCTCCTGCCTCGGCCGAGGGCTTTGTGTAATGGCTCTCCTAGACACAGTGCGACCTCACCCCCAATACCGGGAGAGACGAACCCCTACAGATCCGCTCACTGCCTCCATGTGGCTCGGGACTGTACCCAACTAAAACCTGTTTGCACGAATCCTTTGAGCCGTGGTAGGGTAGTAATCAAAGCACAGTGGGAACTCACACGAGACAAATGACGATCTCAGGTCGATGAACTAACCTGTACACAAGTCACCAGGGAACTGCTATCTGACATCTGGTATAAGACCAACTAGCATGTTCCCGGCGAGTCCTGTCCGGTGTACTCATAACCTAATGAGCACCTGTATACATCTTAGGTGATCCAACTGACACCAATGGCTTGTGAGACCGGCCACCGCCCCTCGTCGGGGTCTCGAATGTACACACTAGTCTACTCTGGAGTATCAATGCCCTGTCTCGAAACTCCCACGACTAGGGACCTTTTAAGGATGTGCTTATAGACTGCCAGCTCTCACGTATATGATCGCCATCATACTGCTGCCCGTCAAGCAAGAATCCTAGGGGCTCTATCAACGTGTAATAGCGACCTCTCCGGTCACCTCAAGCAGTACACGATGATAAAGATAAACCAGATAGCATACTATCATCTTGAGTAAGACTGTCCTACTGGGACTGGTCCTCTCTCAATCATTGCAATCACGTGCCTGTGATCCAATAATTGACTCTGAGGGCAATATCTCTAACAATCTCTCACTTGCACTCAAGGCTAATTATTGCGATGTCGCATACTCACAGCCCGTATGATACCGAACACCCAACTCCTCTACAAGTCAGTCTCACAAAACTCGTTTGCGAAACTATTGCGTTCGAGGAATAGCCTTAGTGAGTGGATCCGCTTTGATGTTTCTTTCTATGTCTCTCTATGTTGGAGATAGTGCCCTCATAGTCAATTATTGGATCACAGGTACGTGATTGCAATGATTGCGGAGGACCTATACCGGTAGGACAGTCTTACTCAAGATGATAGTATGCTATCTGGTTTGCCTTTATCAGTAGTGTACAGGTTCAGGTGACTGATCACTGCTACACATTGATAAATCCCTTAGGATCTTGCTTTACCACCAACAGTATGAAGGCGATCATATACGTGAGAGTTGGGTGGTTTATACGCATATCCTTAATTGTGGTCCCTAGTCGTGGGAGTTTCGAGACAGGGCATCGATACTCCGGAGTAGACTAGTGTGTACAGTCGATACCCCGACGAGGGGCGGTGGCCGGTCTCACAAGCCACTGGTGTCAGTTGGATCACATAAGATGTATACAGGTGCTCATTGGGTTATGAGTACACCGGACAGGACTCGCCGGGAATCTGCTAGTTAGTATTATATCTATCGTCAGATAGCAGTTCCCAGGTGACATGTGTACAGGTTAGTTCATCGACCTGAGGTCGTCATTTGTCTCGTGTGAGTTCCCACTGTGCTTTGATTTCTACCCTACCACGGCTCAAAGGAGTCGTGCAAACAGGTAGTTTTTGGGTACAGTCCCGAGCCATATGGAGGCACGTGAGCGGATCGGCAGAGGATTCGTCTCTCCCGGTATTGGGGGCGAGGTCGTGCTGTGTCTAGGAGAGCCATTACACAAAGTCCATGGCCATGGCAGGAGATTTACTGGTAGGTACTCCAGTAGTATCTCAGGGTGTTATTGGGCTACACTCCGACACGACTTATACTGCTATTGGGGGTCTGACGTTACTAGCCCCCTAGGCAGATATGCGATACTCATAGACGAAAGGACCGGACTGTATATACATTGTCACTGTTAGGCTCAGTAGGGTTTTCCGGATGAGTGCGCTCATCGGCATCCCTTGAGGTCAGTCCATGGGCAGCCGTTACGCATTGCTAGTGCCGCTGACGGTTTGTGGTTAAACCCACTGCCAGGGTACTGACGAGTCATTAGAGTCCCCCACAGACAGTTTCCCAAGTTCGGGCGAAACGTTGTAGAGGCCGTATGGTTTTATGGCAGGGTTTGGAAAATGCACGTGCGTTTACGCACGTTGTATTTTTCAGGCAGATAATACTGGTCGGCTTTGGTTTAAGCCGGATCCGAGTATTATATTGAGTAGGTATAATATCTTTGTCTCAGTTGCATTTGTATTCGGTCGTAATACAAATGCGGGTATATTTATACAGTTTCGAGGTTGTCCTGAAAGTCATTTCAGGATCACTTTTGGAAGTTGCCAGTTTCCAGTTTTCTATCAGCCGTCTTTTAACATTCGGTTAAAGACGGATTTATCTTTTCTTGGATGAGAGAGAGTCATACTTCTAGAAGCTTCTAGAAGGTTCTAGATGATGACTAGGCTTCATGACTCATTAGTGCATTAATGGGTTTTTGATGATGTGTTTAATGACTCAAGCTTTGATATTAATGGTTTTGTTTTCCTTAGGATATTTGTTCAAAATATCTTTTGCTTAAGGTTACTCTCCCTCCTCCTACCATCACCTCCCTCCTCTTTATAAGAGGCCGGCCCCCTCCTCTCTCTCTCATACTTGTTGATTTCATTTTAGGGAAAAACGATTATGATAGATATTCGGGGTGTATGGAATTCACAGCTCATTTCATTCCATCACCCGATTCCCTCGGCAACTTCATTTACCGATCGTCCACGGACTTGGACGAAGTGAGACAAAGTCATCTACTCATTCTCTACATCATTCTTGGTCGTCTCTTTTAGCAAACTTAACGATCGAGTTGCCTCGAGTCAGAGGCGGGAGCCCGTTTAAAGAATCGTCGACGTGGTGCCACCTCGACGAGGAGATCGGAGATCGACGAGATCGGAGCAGCCGCAACGGAGCGTGGGATGATGGTTGAAGAACGAAGGACTCGGATCGTTCGGTATAACCTTTCTACACTCTTTACAGTTTGTTAGTTTAGCAATAATGGCAGATCCGGGTTAAAGTATATGATAGCGCCAGTTAAAAAGTTTTTGTTCCGTATTTGGCGTCTGTAGACTGCCGGGGCGCTAGCGTAGACTTACAGTGGTATCAGAGCCTAACCATTTTGCTATGCTAACTTGTGCTAACGCGTTTAAAACATCGATCGAACCGGAAATCAAAAATCACATTTTTTCAATATGACAGTTTCTGTTGATTTTAAACGGTGTCCTAAAATTTTTCTACACATCTCAGAATACTGTGCAGGCTTTTCTAAGAACCACGACAAAATTTGGGCGCGTGACCCCACTAAACCGCCGCGGAAACGCGGTCAAACACATGGTTTGACCGCGCATCCGCGGCCACGTGGTGAGCTCGTGCTCCTAAATTTTGTCAGTGGGTTCTTCTCTGGAATTTGTGGTTTTTGGTAAATATCGTTTTGGCCCAGATTTTGTTACTGTTCACCAGTAAGTCGTGGGGCCCACTTTTTGATATTTGGTCGATCGAAATTTAAACATGTTATTTTACAGTGCTTACATTATATTTCCGACCGGGAATGTCATTTGATCGGTAAACCGCGTCTGATTGCTATAGTGACGGGTTTGCGAACGTGACATTCGCGTTGATGTTCTGTATTGTGCTGTGATGTTGCGGATTTGTCGTGGTGGATAGCAGTGTGCAATGGTAGTACAGGTTGAGTTTATTTGTACATTTGATATTGCGGGGCGAGCGTTCAACTTGTGGACTGTCGTCACTGCCTGTTGTATAATATTCTTTTGGGGCACGACCAGGTTGCGGTCGATGTACCTATTGTACTATTTTTCATTACTGTACTAGGTTTTGCCCCGCGACGGAGTGCACGGATAGCCGGGTTCTGGGGGCAACGGGTCCGCATCTCATGGCTTTGAGAGGCAGAGGGGTCCCACTCTAGAATTGGCAGACTATTCGCCGCACTCGTAGGGGGTACAGGTTGACCCAAGGAGTGGTGCCCAAGCTTACCGGATTCCGTGGAGTGCTGGGTGGTCCATTCACTATGCTGTAGGGGGCTGCCTCGCTTCAGGTTTTGGCGGGTAACTTGCCGCGCCCGTAGGGGTCTAGGTTTCATTGCACAGGCTATCCACACGACAGAGGAACGTCGGGTTTCAGCAGCGGCTCTGTGAAACTCGGGGATCCCAGATTATCTGTATTGTTCTGTGATGCTTATTACTTTTCTGTAATGTTGCATACTATCACGCCTGGAGCGATTATTGTATATTGGTTTATATACTATTAGATGTTGTATATGTTTTACACCCGCGCTAGTCCAGTCCCCGCTCTGTCGTTAGTTAAGTAACCTAACGAGTGATGACGGGACCCAGTGACGAATGCGGATGGCATATACGTACATTTTATTTTCGTTCTTTTCTGGTGTGATCGATTGATGGGACTGCGTTGATTCTGATCAACGCAAAGTAAAACAAACCTGTATACAGTTGTTGGAACAATTTAAAAAGTGTTATTGCAAAGACGTTTCCTTTTGTTATGCATAGCGGTATTCAGTGGAATATCCTGCACCTCATTCGACGGGGCAAGGGCCGATATCCCTTCACCGGGACTGACCCCTTGGGCAGAAGTTTTCGTCAGCGTAATAACTTCACTATAGTTGATTACAAGTTGCTTTGCATAGCGGTATTCAGTGGAATATCCTGCACCTCATTCCACGAGGAAAGAGCCGAGATCCCTTTACCGGGAATGACCTCTTTAGCAAAAGGTTTTTGCCACTATATTTTAAAAAGCTATCAGGTTCCCTCAGCGATATCAAGTTCACTACATTAAAGGTTTTTCGCCAAAAACCAGCCGTAGCCCTCCGTCACTTCTTTTGGGTATTCAGTAGTATTCAAGCTATGTATTTTGACCTAACGCCAAGGCATAGTGTTTGGTAGCTGCTGGGTATTCAATTGTTGCATAGATAGATGAGTTGGTTTGGGACAGCCGTTCTGCCATTTTGACCTAACGCCAAGGGCATGTGCGGGTGGGTTCAAATTAACAAGATAGTGATGGGTAGAACTTGGCATGTGACTTATGACATTTTGACCTAACGCCAAGGTTATAAGAGCATGGGGCAAAAACTATATCGGGAGTTTCTAAAGAAACTGAAACTTGCCAAGTATGCGCATACCTTCTGAAGTATGAGTAACGTGGATGCATTCCATCACGTTATCATGCGATGAGAGTTGGATCCCGATTCTCACTGATGAGTTGGTTTACTCTTCGGGTGATCCCGATTGATTCTTCTTTAGGTTTGGAGGAGAATTTGACAGGACAGTGGGAGGTTTCCGGATTAGATAAAGTGATAACCATTCTTATCTAGGTTAGAGTGCACGCAGAGTGTTTCTTTTCTCTCTCTCTTTGGCAGCGACCTTTGACCGACCCTAGACTATAACTCAGTGACCAGGTTGACCGAACCTTCTTAAAATACTGGCTTTTGGATTGTCTATGTTGCATAAGTCATTGCCACTCCTTCTTTTACCCTTTGTATTTCTCAGAACACCCGTATTACTACGGATATCCACTTCCATTGGATAGATCCATCGTATGGTTATATACGAACTCGAAGGGACTTCTTCGAGGATGGATCCAGGTTCAGGAGAAATAGAATTGGTTTATTCAGTTGTCTTTTATTATCACCTTCTCTCAGGTTGCGAGAGCTCCTTGGTTTAGGAGAGTACACCTATTACGCTTATTGGATAGTCTTATTCCAAACCATAGGCTGGTGCCGAAAGGTAGGGAATGAAGAAAACCAATTAGCCTAAGTAGGGTGTGCAGAAGGTAATATGTAAAGAAAAATAAAGGGATTAGAAAGAGGGCAAAGTAAATTGCGACTGATATCATTCACGACCAAAACCGCGTACTTCATCGCCACTCCTATTTCACCTTTAAAAGAATAAGGTATTATTCAGTTGTCTTTTATCATCACCTTCTCTCGAGATGCGAGTACTCCTTGGTTTAGGAGGGTATACCTATTATGCTTACTGGATAGTCTTCTTCCAAACCATAGGCTGGTGCCGAACGGTAGGCAAGGAAGAAAACCATTTAGCCTAACGATGGTGTACAGAAGGTAACGACTAAAGACAAATAAAGGGATTTGGAGAGATGGCAATAAAATATACGGTTGAAGTCATGAATTGGATTATAGAAGAGGCATTGCTATGAATACGAGGATACCCCTACGAAACATTTTCATGTTTCAGTGCATCGTTAAAGAAAAACTGTTTTCCCGATTAGACACTTACTCCAAGGGTATGTACTTACCAGGTTTCATTCTCATATCTGTATGGTTTTACAGATGATGAGAGGGAGTAAGATATTGGGAATTAGGTGATCATCCTCATTATATCGGAATTCGTTGTAATTGGTGATATTTGAGGAAATCGCTAGGGTACAGTTTTCAACCTACGACGCACAGGTTTTGAGTTGTTTAACTCAGCGGACTTATACAGAGTATTGTATGTTGTCCAGTGTCCATCAGGACAAAGGGGTAGGTCCTCGTACTGTGTTCTGTTTACTTATAACTTCTCTAATATTTAGACAAGTGTTTCGTAGAAATACAAGGTCTAAGTTTTGAGAAGTTGTGGGTAATAAGAATAAAGTAGAGAACCAGGTATCACAAGTATCGGGATTCTTCAAAGAGATCGAAGATGTAGATTCGTGTGATTGGTATTCAGATAATAGTGATGGTTTTGAGAAACGTGTTTCTCTTTTAGGTTGCTCATAATTGGATGGATTCCTAAGTTGAGTAATGCTGATTAGCCTCTTTCCATTAAGTTGATATGCACTGGAGACAGCTGCATGATTTGAATCTGGTTCCAATTAAATAAGTGCCAAAGTTTCTGTATTGGATATAGAATGGATCGTACCTTAAAAGATGTTAAGGTACGGGGAGTTGTCCAGCTTATGCTTAAAACCAGACTCTGGATAACTCAGGGCACGTTTCTTTAGTGGCTGTTTGTGGGTTGACCCTGGCTATGATGAGGGTTGATATTCTACCATTTGGAAGATCAATAGTGATATTGTTCTTGACTCGCCACAGTTTTAGTAAAATGGATCTTTTTCAGAAAACAGTAGTGGGAGTATGGTAGAACTGGAAGTGATTCCAGAACAGCGAACGATTACAGAAAATTTAATAGGACCTATACATTCAATCAGGTTTGACATTCCAATAGCCACTCCGTAGGTATGGTAGGTAACCTCAGACGCCCGAGAGGTACTTCGGTAGCCTCAGAGACGGTGACAGGGAGGTTCTTATCTACCAAGACTTGACACTACTGTTGTTCCAGGATATGAGACCCGGTAGGAGGGTTGTCGTAGTCAGTGGGAGCAGTGGAAGCATAGTGGGCAAGATGCTTATATCTATTTATAGACTTGAGCAGTTATAGTGGAGATAGATCATCTAATTTTGATGTGACAGTCATGTGTTTGACTTCAATCAGAATAGGGGATGGATCAGTTAAGAAGGTAGTAGGGTGTGATGTCATAGTATCTGGATGACATACACAGAGTAGGAAGTAAAATTCCTATACTACGATCGGTTGTACTGTGGTCGTCACACAGTTGTTTCTCCAGACAGGATATGGATATAATATTTGACATTCTGGTTTCTAGATCTATGGTTTTAGATCTAGATTTGGGTAGTTTCCCAATGTGGGTACTTTGACAGATATTCTAATGGTTTTTGGAATAGTTGACTCCTAGCATGGTGGTGTACCTGCAGGTGATGGAGTCACCCTCTCTAAAGGTGTCTTACAGACTAAAGGGGAGAGGGATGTGCATGATTGGCAGATCACTTGCTTAGGCAATTGAGTCAATCATGAGATGTCAAATACCACACCAAATGTTGGTTTTTCACTAGATGCAATAAGTTTGTATTAATCCAATCCTGGTGAAATATAAGGAAGCAGTTTTAGAACATAAGTACATGTTCTACGGATTTGATGACGGCAGCCTCCTTTGGGAGACGGTTATCATTCCAAGCTTCAAAGGTGACATGGATGATAGAGTGATTGTCAGAGTTATAGTTTTTCCCTCTGACGAAGAGGGACAGTATTATGGACAGGTGGTCCAAGAGGATACTGTGGGAGGCATGGTGCCGGATACTGATTAGGTTCAGTGATCGATACAGTCTAAGAAGTTTGGATTTGGAGTTCATTTATGAACTAGGTCCCATCAGATATCCAGACATATTCTAAGACAGGTATTACTCAATTCAAGAGATGGCTTTCTCCGCGAACTTGAGATTAAGAGAGATATAGAAAGAAACTTCTAGGCGGATCCACTCACTAAGGCTATTTCTCGAACACAATAGTTTTACAAACGGGCTTTGTGAAACTGATTAGTAGAGTAGTTGGGTGTTGGTTTCACACGAGCTGTGAGTAGTCGACATCGCAATAATTAGCGTTGAGTGCAAGTGGGAGATTGTTGGAGATAGTGCCCTCATAGTCAATTATTGGATCACAGGTACGTGATTGCAATGATTGCGGAGGACCTATACCGGTAGGACAGTCTTACTCAAGATGATAGTATGCTATCTGGTTTGCCTTTATCAGTAGTGTACAGGTTCAGGTGACTGATCACTGCTACACTTTGATAAAGCCTTTAGGATCTTGCTTTACCACCAACAGTATGATGGCGATCATATACGTGAGAGTTGGGTGGTTTATACGCATATCCTCAATTGTGGTCCCTAGTCGTGGGAGTTTCGAGACAGGGCATCGATACTCCGGAGTAGACTAGTGTGTACAGTCGAGACCCCGACGAGGGGCGGTAGCAAGTCTCACAAGCCACAGGTGTCAGTTGGATCACCTAAGATGTATACAGGTGCTCATTGGGTTATGAGTACACCGAACAGGACTCGCCGGGAATCTGCTAGTTAGTATTATATCTACCGTCAGATAGCAGTTCCCAGGTGACATGTGTACAGGTTAGTTCATCGACCTGAGGTCGTCATTTGTCTCGTGTGAGTTTCCACTGTGCTTTGATTTCTACCCTACCACGGCTCAAAGGAGTCGTGCAAACAGGTAGTTTTTGGGTACAGTCCCGAGCCATATGGAGGCACGTGAGCGGATCGGCAGAGGATTCGTCTCTCCCGGTATTGGGGGCGAGGTCGTGCTGTGTCTAGGAGAGCCATTACACAAAGTCCATGGCCATGGCAGGAGATTTACTGGTAGGTACTCCAGTAGTATCTCAGGGTGTTATTGGGCTACACTCCGACACGACTTATACTGCTATTGGGGGTCTGACGTTACTAGCCCCCAAGGCAGATATGCGATACTCATAGACGAACGGACCGGACTGTATATACATTGTCACTGTTAGGCTCAGTAGGGTTTTCTGGATGAGTGCGCTCATCGGCATCCCTTGAGGTCAGTCCATGGGCAGCCGTTACGCATTGCTAGTGCCGCTGACGGTTTGTGGTTAAACCCACTGCCAGGGTACTGGCGAGTCATTAGAGTCCCCCACAGACAGTTTCCCAAGTTCGGGCGAAACGTTGTAGAGGCCGTATGGTTTTATGGCAGGGTTCGGAAAATGCACGTGCGTTTACGTACGTGTTATTTTTCGGGCAGATAATACTGGTCGGCTTTGGTTTAAGCCGGATCCGAGTATTATATTGAGTAGGTATAATATCTTTGTCTCAGTTGCATTTGTATTTGGTCGTAATACAAATGCGGGTATATTTATACAGTTTCGGGGTTGTCCTGAAAGTCGTTTCAGGATCACTTTTGGAAGTTGCCAGTTTCCAGTTTTCTATCAGCCGTCTTTTAACATTCGGTTAAAGACGGATTTATCTTTTCTTGGATGAGAGAGAGTCATACTTCTAGAAGCTTCTAGAAGGCTCTAGATGATGACTAGGCTTCATGACTCATTAGTGCATTAATGGGTTTTTGATGATGTGTTTAATGACTCATGCTTTGATATTAATGGTTTTGTTTTCCTTAGGATATTTGTTCATAATATCTTTTGCTTAAGGTTACTCTCCCTCCTCCTACCATCACCTCCCTCCTCTTTATAAGAGGTCGGCCCCCTCCTCTCTCTCTCATACTTGTTGATTTCATTTTTAGGAAAAAAGATTATGATAGATATTCGGGGTGTATGGAATTCACAGCTCATTTCATTCCATCACCCGATTCCCTCGGCAACTTCATTTATCGATCGTCCACGGACTTGGACGAAGTGAGACAAAGTCATCTACTCATTCTCTACATCATTCTTGGTCGTCTCTTTTAGCAAACTTGACGATCGAGTTGCCTCGAGTCAGAGGCGGGAGCCCGTTTAAAGAATCGTCGACGTGGTGCCACCTCGACGAGGAGATCGGAGATCGACGAGATCGGAGCAGCCGCAACGGAGCGTGGGATGATGGTTGAAGAACGAAGGACTCGGATCGTTCGGTATAACCTTTCTACACTCTTTACAGTTTGTTAGTTTAGCAATAATGGCAGATCCGGGTTAAAGTATACGATAGCGCCAGTTAAAAAGTTTTTGTTCCGCATTTGGCGTCTGTAGACTGCCGGGGCGCTAGCGTAGACTTACACTCTATATCTCAAGTTCGCGGAGAAAGTCATCTCCCGAAAAGAGCAATACCTGTCTTGGAATATCTGGATGTCTGATGGGACCTAGTTCATAAATGAACTCCAAATCCAGACTTCTTAGACTGTATCGTCAACTGAACTTAATCAGTATCCTGCGCCATGCCTTCCCTCAGTATCCACATGGACCACCTGTCCAATATACTGCCCCTCATCAGAGGGAAAACTATAACTCTGACAGCCACTCTGCCATCCAGGTCACCTTGGAAGCCTGGAATGATAACTTCCTCCTAAAGGAGGCTGCTGTTATCATATCCCTAGAACATCAACTTATGTTCTAAAACTGCTCCCCATTGTTTCTCCAGGATTGGATTGATATCATCTTATTGCACCTACTGCAAGAACAACATCTGGTGTGGTACTTGACATCTCATGATTGACTCAATTTCCTAAGAAAGTGATCTGCCAATCATGCGTATCCCTCTCACCTTTAGTCTATAAGACACCTTTAGAGAAGGTGACTCCATCAACTGCAGGTACACTACCGTGCCAGGAGTCTTCCATTCCAAATACTCATAGAATGCTGTCTAAGTACCCAGATTGGGAAACTACCCAAATCTAGATCTAAAACCATAGATCTAGTAACCAGAATGTCTGATATAATATCCAAGTCCTGTGTGGAGAAACTACTGTGTGACCACCAAAGTATAACCCATCGTAGTATAGGAATATCACTTCCTACTCTATGTATGTCATCCAAATACCAGGACATCACACCCTACTACCTTCTTAACAGATCCATCCCCTATTCTGATGAAGTCAAACCTATGACTATCACATCAGAAATAGATGATCTATCTCCGTTGTATCTGCTTTAGTCTATAAATAGACATAAGCCGCCTGTCCACCAATGCTTCCGCTGCTCCCACTGACTACGACAACCCTCTGGCAGAGTCATATACACGTACACTTCTAAAGCTAGTTTAGAACGACGCTATACTCATCCTCCTGCCGGGTCTCACAGTCTGGAACAACAGCAATGGCAAGTCTGGGTAAACAAGAACCTCCCTGCCACCGTCCTTGAGCATACCGAAGTACCTCTCGAGTGCCTTAGGTTACCCACCATATCTGCGGAGTGGCTAATTGAATGTCAATCCAGATTGAATCTTTAGGTTCCTTATCAAATCTTCAGTAATCGTTTGTGGTTCTGGAATTACTTCCAGTTCTACCATACTCCCACTACTGTTTTCTGAAAAAATCCATTTTTATTAAAACTGTGGCTAGTCAAGAACAATATCACTATTGATCTTCCAGATGGTAGAAAGTCAACCCTCGTCATAGCCTGGGTCAACCCACAAACAGCCATTACAGAAACGTGCCTTGAGTTGTCCAGTGTCTGGTTTTAATCATAAGCCGGACAACTCCCCGTACCTTAACATCGTTAAGATATGAACTGTTCTATATCCAATATAGAACCAGAGGCACTGATTTAATTGAACCAGATTCAAATCATGCAGCTATCTCCAGTGCATGTTAACTAAATGGAAGGATGCCGATCAGCGTTACTCAACT
Source organism: Agapanthus africanus (assembly GCA_030015575.1). Lineage (NCBI taxonomy): Eukaryota > Viridiplantae > Streptophyta > Magnoliopsida > Asparagales > Amaryllidaceae > Agapanthus > Agapanthus africanus. The sequence continues at coordinate 296,900,100 of JASDDO010000031.1, forward strand.
TAGGAATGCTTCCAATTATGAGTAACCTGAAAGAGAAGCAAGTTCTCTTAATCATTACTATCAACTGAATACCATATACAAGTATCTACATCTTCGATCACTTTGAAGAATCCCGATACTTGCAATACCTGGTTCTCTACTTTATTCAAATACCTATAACTTCTCAAAATTCGGACCCTGTGTTTCCACGAAACACCTGTCTAAAAACTAGAGAAGTCATAAGTAAACCGAATATAGTACGAGGACCAACCCCTCTGTCCTGATGGACCCTGGACAACATACAATACTCTGTACAAGTCCCTTGAGTCTGATAACTCATTCACTGTGTGTCGTAGGTTGAAAACTGTACTTAAGGTTAAGAAGAATTACACCGCTGTTTAATGCTCCTTACCTAACCATCCACTGATATAGGTAAATGTTGTAGACATAATTTCAAAAAGGTATATCTCACTCTATAAAAATAGACGTACAGATATATTAATTTGAAATTGGTGCATAATAGCGGATATTCAAAACCAAATAATTGCCGTCCGGCAAACAACCCAGGTGACTTCCTCAAATATCACCTATTACATCGAATTCCGATATAATGAGGATGGTCACCTAATTCCCAATAACTTACTCCTACTCATCATCTGTAAAACCATACAGATGTGAGAATCAAACCTGGTAAATACATACCCTGGAGCAAGTGTCTAATTGGGAAATCAGTTTTCTTTTAACAGTACACAGTGAAACTGAAACATAAAAATGTTTCGATGGGGTATCCTGGTAATCCTAGTAATGCCTCTTCCATTATCCAGATTCACAACTGTAACCGTATAATTCTTTGCCACCTCTCCAAATCCCTTTATATGTCTTTAGTCATTACCTTCTGTACACCCCTTTAGGCCAAATGGTTTTCTTCCCTCCCTACCGTTCGGCACCAGCCTATGGTTTGGAAGAAGACTATCCAATAAGCATAATGGGTGTACTATCCTAATCCTAGGAGCACTCGCAAAGAGAGAGAAGGTGAAGGTAAAAGACAACCGAATAAACCTTATTCCTATTTCTCCTGAACCAGAATCCATCCCCGAACTGGAACAAGTTCCTTTCGAGTTCGTATATAACCATAAGATGGAGTATCCAATAAACTGAGGATCTTCGTAGTGATACGGAGTGTCCTGGAGAAATACAAAGGTGATTTAGGATTGGCGAAGAAATACTTGGTTTGGTCGTGAATATCAGTCGCAATTTACTTTGCCCTCCTACTAATCCCTTTCTTTGTCTTAACTTAATACCTTCTGCACACCATCGTTATGCTAATTGGTTTTCTTCATTCCCCACCGTTCGGCACCAGCCTAAGGTTTGGAAGAAGACTATCCAATTTGCGTAATAGGTGTACTACTCCTAAACCAAGGAGTACTCGCAACCTGAGAGAAGGTAAAAGGAAAAGACAACTGAATAGTCCTATTCATTTTCTCCAGAACCAGAAACCATCCTCGAATTCCTTCGAGTTCGTATATAACCATACGATGGTTTTGTCCAATGGAAGTGGACGTTCGTAGTAATACGGGGTGTCCTGGAGAAAAGGGTAAAAGTAGGAGTGGCAATGAGGTTAGCGACTCTGACAATCCAAAAGCCAGTGTTATAAAAGGTTCGGTCAACTTGGTCACTGAGTTATTGTCCAGGGTCGGGTCAATGGTGGCTGCCAAAGAGAGAGAGAAAAGAAACACTCAGCGTGCACTCTAATCTAGATCAGAATGGTTATAACTTTATCTAATCTGGAAACCTCCCACTGTAACGTCAAATTCTACTCCAAACCTGAAAGAAGAATTAGTCGGGATCACCCGAGGAGTATACCAACTCATCAGTGGGAATCAGGATCCAACTATCATCGCATGATAACGTGACGAAATCCACTCATGTCACCACACTCCAGAAGGTATGCGCATGCCTGGCAAGTTTCAGTTTCTTTAGAAACTCCCGATGTAAGTTTTTACCCCTAGGACCCAAGTGACCTTGACGGAGTCAACAAATCAAAGAGTCCTAGTCAAGTTCAACCCGTCATTTTCTGGATTGCGCTAAACCCACCCGTACGTGCCCTTGACGGAGTCAACAAGGCCGCACGACTGTCCTAACCAATCCCATTTATGCTACAAACAAACACCACTTAACTACCGTACACTACGCCTTGACGGAGTCAACAAACGCAGCACGAATACTAAATAATACTCGTAAGAAATGACGGAGGGCTACGTCTAGTTTTTGGCGAAAAACTTTTAACGTAATGAACTTGATATCGTTGAAGGAACTGCATAGCCTTTTGTAAAAATATAGTGACGAAAACCTTTGCTAAAGAGGTCACTCCCGGTGAAGGGATCTCGGCTCTTTCCCCGTAGAATGAGGTGCAGGATATTCCAACTGAATACCACGATGCAAAGCAAAAGTAATCGGCTATAGTGAAGTTATTGCCCTGACGCAAACTTTTGTCCAAGGGGTCACTCCCGGTGAAGGGATCTCGGCCCTTGCCTCGTCGACTGAGGAGCAGGATATTCCAACTGAATACCACGATGCAAAACAAAAGAGAACGTCCTTGCAATAACAGCTTTTAGAAAAGTGTTCCAACAACATCAGAATAGGTTTGTTTATCTTGCATTGATCCGAATCAACGCAGTCCCATCAATGGATCACACCACAAAGAACGAAAATATACTGATGTCCGTATATGCCATCCGTATTCGCCACTGGGTCCCGTCATTACCCGTTAGGTTAGCTAACTAACGACACGCGGATGTAAAACATATACAACATCTACTAATATATATACCAATATATTATATTTCGCTCAAGGCGTGATAAAATGCAACATCACAGAAATGTACAACATCACAGAACAATACAGATATCTGGGAGCCCCGGGTTTCTCAGAGCCGCTGCTGAAACCCGACGTCCCCCTGGTCGTGTGGATAGCCTGTGCAATGAAATCCTAGACCCCTACGGGCGCGGCAAGTCACCCGCCAAAACCTGAAGCGAGGTAGCCCCCTTCAGCAACGTGAATGGACCACCCAGCACTTCACGGAATCCGGTAACTTGGGCACCCCTCCTGGGTCAACCTGTACCCCCTACGAGTGCGGCGAATAGCTCGCCAATCCTAGAGTGAAGCCCCCTCCGTCTCAATGCCATGAGATGCGGGCCCGTTGCCCTCTATAACCCGGCTATCCGTGCACCCCTCCGCGGGGTAATCCTAGTACAGAAAGTAAAATATACATACACCGGGTACATCGACCGCAACCAGGTCGTGCCCTAAAAGAATAATACAAACAGGCAGTGACGGCAGTCCACATGTCGGACGCTCGCCCCGCAATATCAAATGTACATAATACAACAAAAACTGTACTAGCATTGCATCCAGGCTATCCCCCACGACCATTCCGCAACATCACAGCAATACATAGAACATCAACGTGAATGTCACGTTCTCAAATCCGTCTAACCGGGCTATAGCAGTTAGACAGGATTTGTCGATCAAGTGACATTCACGGTCGCAGATATAATGTAAATACTGTGAACTAACATGTTTAAAATATCCGATCGAACAAATATACCCAAGTGGGCCCCAAGCACTACTGTAGCACTCACAGAAAATCTGGGCCCAAAAAGAATGTCCAAAAACCCATAATTCCTAGTGTAAGACAATCTGGGAAAATTTGGTGCAGTGAGAAGGCTAAAAGGCGGCGGAACCGCGGCCCAAGCATGGCTTTGGCCGTGGTTCCGAGGTAGGATGATGGAATCAGGCGACCAAATTTTACCAGAATTCTTATACTTCCCTGCACATCATTCTGCAACTACCTGAAAAATTTTTAGAGTCAAAAAATTTCGACAGAAACTTGATGCACACGAAATACGGTTTTTGGGATTTTTGTTCGATCGGGTCTTTAAACATACTAGAGCAAGCTAGACAAGGTTAATGGCGTGGCACTGATACCATGTTGCGCCACGGCAGCGCCCCGGCCGTCTATCCGAGGCCAAAATGCGGAATCAAAATTTTTCTTAACTTTAAACTGGCGCTACCGCGGACAATATACCCGGATCGTAACCATTAACCGATACTAGCTAACTAGAGATAGGGTGAGAGATATACCGAGCGATCCGTGTCCTTCGGTCTTCTCGTCGTCGTCCCGATCTCCCGCGGAATCACCATTCGTCGTCTTCTCGTTGGAAAGAGAACCACGTAGCCGGATTCTTTTACGGGCTCCCACCTCTGGACCGAGGCAACTCGGGCGCGAAGATGGCTAGCCAACGCGTCCAAGATTTGCTGTAGATGTAGTGTAGAATCTATTGTCTCTATTGGGATTTATGTTGCCATTGGTGATGGAGGAATGAGGTTAAGAAAAAAAATGGTGCTTTCATTTTTTTTCCAAAACAAGAAGAAGAATAAGATGAAGAAATATGTGCCACACCTCATCAAACCCTCTCTCTCATTCTCTTGAAAAAAAATGGTGGAGGAAAAAAAAAACTCAAAAACAAGAAGGAAGGTGAGTGTAGGAAAAGCAAGAGGTGACCACATCCAAAGTAAACCTCACATCAACTCCTAATCAACTCCAATCCATTCTAATCACCATTAATGCAAAAGAAATGATGATAGAAAACAATGGTATCAAAAGATGCTTTCATAATCAATCCATATGCAAGAAACCCATCCATAATATGTTATTTGCAAACTTGCAAAAAACACCCTCCATCGGAAAAGTCCGGCCGGGAAAGAACAAAGGAAAACCGGCCGGAACGGAATGCAAACTGGCAACTCCAGAAAACTGGTCCCGTAATAAATTACAGGAAAAACCCCGATACTGCATATACATGCCCGCATTTGTATTCCCACTGATCACAAATGCAAAGGGACAAAATCTACACTGTACAATACTAGGATCCGGCTTAAACCAAAGCCGGCTAGTAATATCTGTCCGATCCTGATCCGTGCAATACCGCACGTATCTGATCGAACCCTGCCATATCTCCATACGGCCTCTACAGCGTTTCACCCGAAACTTGAGTAACTGAATGTGTGGTGGACTCTAAAGACTCATCAATACTATGGCTGTGGATTTAACCACTAGCACGTCAGAGGTATAAGCCAATACGTGACGGGCCACCAGCTATTGACCAAAAGGGACGTCGATGAGCGAACTCATCCTGACACCCTACTGAGCCTGTCATTGACAATATCCGTACAGTCCGGTCCGTTCGTCTATGAGTATCGCATGGCGGGCCTAGGGGGTTGGTAAAAGTCAGACCCCCAAAAGCGGTACAAGTCGTGTCGGAGTGTAGCCCAGAACACCCTGAGATACTACTGGAATACCTACCAGTAAATCTCCTGCCCCGGCCGAGGGCTTTGTGTAATGGCTCTCCTAGACACAGCGCGACCTCACCCCCAATACCGGGAGAGACGAACCCCTACAGATCCGCTCACTGCCTCCATGTGGCTCGGGACTGTACCCAACTAAAACCTGTTTGCACGACTCCTTTGAGCCGTGGTAGGGTAGTAATCAAAGCACAGTGGGAACTCACACGAGACAAATGACGATCTCAGGTCGATGAACTAACCTGTACACATGTCACCAGGGAACTGCTATCTGACATCTGGTATAAGACCAACTAGCATGTTCCCGGCGAGTCCTGTCCGGTGTACTCATAACCCAATGAGCACCTGTATACATCTTAGGTGATCCAACTGAAACCAATGGATTGTGAGACCGGCCACCGCCCGTCGTCGGGGTCTCGAATGTACACACTAGTCTACTCTGGAGTATCGATGCCCTGTCTCGAAACTCCCACGTCTAGGGACCTTTTAAGGATGTGCTTATAGACTGCCAGCTCTCACGTATATGATCGCCATCATACTGCTGCCCGTCAAGCAAGAATCCTAGGGGCTCTATCAACGTGTAATAGCGACCTCTCAGGTCACCTCAAGCAGTACACGATGATAAAGATAAACCAGATAGCATACTATCATCTTGAGTAAGACTGTCCTACTGGGACAGGTCCTCCCTCAATCATTGCAATCACGTGCCTGTGATCCAATAATTGACTCTAAGGGCACTATCTCCAACAGACTTTGCTGACTTGTTGACTTTGTTGACGGTTGACTAGGTTGGACTAGTTGACCATCATCATTGCCATGGCTATCATTTCACGGCAAAGACTTTTGCTTTCTTGTTATGCTTTGCAATATGAGTGCATGAAATGATAATGCCACTTGATATGATATGAACCATCACATAATACTCAATTATTATTATTATTATTATTATTATTATTCTTTTTGGATTATGGGAGAGAGGTTGGCAAAAGGGTTACTCATTCTCTCATTTCATTTCTCTCTCTTTCCATCACTTGCTCAAGCTCTCTCTCTTCCTCTTGCTCTCTCTAGCTCAAGGCAAACCCTTCTCATGTGTTGAGATTCATTGCCCTAGAGATAAAAACACCAAAACAATCCTCTACTCATCCCAGTTCACAAGGCCTAGCAAGCCAAATGTTCTAGTATCTTCAAAGTTCGAAGAAGAAGCTAAAGGTAGAAGCTTTCGGGTGGATCCATCTTCGGCGCAAGGAGACGACGAGGTGAGGCCGATCCGTACACCGGGAAGAGTTGAAGACGAAGGAGTCCGAGAAAGGTATAGCCCACTAACCGAGTAGATAAAACAACTCCAAGTTAGGTTGTTAGCTAGTTGTTTAACAAAGATCCGTATTTGTAGTCCATGTTACCACCCTATGAAAAATCGTTTTACACCAATTCCGCAACCCCGTAAGTACCGGGGAAAGGTAGCATAGACTTACATAAAGACACTTCGATCTGATCGAGGTGGTGAATATTTAAGTGCCGAGTTCCTGGATTATTTAGAAAAGAATGGAATTCTCTCTCAGCTTACTCCTCCATATACACCTCAACACAAAGGTGTTTCGGAAAGGCGGAACCGCATCTTATTGGATATGGTACGTTCCATGATGAGTTAAGCTGAGTTACCGCGATCCTTCTGGGGTTATGCACTGGAATCTGCTGCATATCTTTTGAACAAGGTTCCTACTAAGTCTGTGCCTACAACACCATATGAAAATGTGGAGTGGGAGGAAACCCTATCTTACGTATCTTAAGATATGTGGATGCCCAGCTTTTGTCAAAAAGAAGCATGCGGACAAGCTCGAGGCACGATCAATACTGTGTAAGTTTGTGGGATACCCAAGGAACTCCAGGGGGCATCTTTTCTATAACGCAAAGGAACAAAAGGTTTTTGTTTCCTGGCATGCCCACTTTCTGAAGACTCAATTTCTTGAAAAAGAAATAAGTGGGAGCGTAATAGAACTGGAAGAAATTCCAAAACCATAAACTATTACTGAAAGCATGGTGGAACCAGAAGTTTTAAAAGAACCAGACATCCCTATGCCACTCCGCAGATTTACTAGGCAGTCTCATCCTCCCGAGAGATACTACGGTTTTCTTTTATACGGTGATAGAGAGGATTGCATCATCAATGATGATGAGCCAACTAGTTTCCAGCAGGCCATTACGAGCAGAGACTCAGTGAAGTGGCTGGATGCATTGCAGACCGAAATGGAATCCATGTACACTAACAAAGTTTGGACTTTGGATATTGCGCCTCAAGGGAAAAACCCATAGGCTGTTAATGGATGTTCTGAAAGGAGATTGGTGCAGATGGACAGGTTGAAACCTATAAGGCTTGTAGCAAAAGGTTTTCGTCAAAGACCTGGTCTGGAATATGATGAAACCTTTTCTCCAGTGGCTATGCTTAAATCCATTCGGATCCTACTTACCATTGCTACCTTCCATAATTATGAAATTTGGAAGATTGACGTAAAGCCGCTTTTCTAACTGGAAATTTGGAAGGGTGTGTTTATATGGATCAGCTAGAGGGTTTCATAGAGAGTGGGAGCAGAGGAATAATGTTTAAATTGCTTAAATCCATTTATCGATTAAAGCAGGCATCGCGGAGTTGGAACATCTGCTTTGATGAGACAGTCAACGAATTTGACTTTATAAAAAATCCTGATGAACCATGCATTTATAGTAAGATTGTAGGAAGAACTATGGTATTCCTCGTATTGTACGTGGATGACATTCTTCTGATAGGAAATGACATTCCTATGCTAAAATCAGTCAAAGGGTTCTTGTCACAGAAATTCTCCATGAAAGACCTGGGTGATGCCTCCTACATTCTGGGGATCCAAATCAATCTTGATTGATCTAAGAGGATGTTGGGACTTTCACAGTCCAGGTACATCGACACCTTACTGAAAAAATTTAGTATGGAAGATTCCAAGCGCGGTAATCTACCGTTTAGTCACGGGATCACCCACTCGAAAAAGATGTCTTCCAAGACTGATTTGAAAAGGGATCGCATGAATATTATACCATACTCTTCTGCGGTAGGATCTATAATGTATATGATATTGTGTACCAGACCAGATGTTGCTTTCGCATTGAGCGTGGTAAGCAAGTATCAGTCAAACCCTAGGGAGAAGCACTGGATAGCAGTTAAGAACATTCTCAAGTACGTGAGAAGGACTAAGGAGATGTTCTTGGTGTACAGCAGTAAAGACCTCCAGATCGAGACCTTCGCTGACTCTAGCTTCTAGAGTGACAAGGATGACTCTTAATCCATGTCGGGTTATGTCTTTACCCTCAATGGAGGGGCGGTCTGTTCGAAGAGCTCCAAGCAAGATACCATTGCTGACTCGATGATGGAGGCAAAGTATATCTCTCCATGTGATGCCGCAAAACAAGCAGTCTGGATGAAGAAGTTTGTTACAGAACCACAGGTGGTTCCGTCCATTGTTGATCCAATACCTTTGTATTGTGACAACAACGGGGCTATAGATTTAGCGAAGGAACCAAGGTATCATCATAAGTCCAGACATATCTTGAGGAGGTATCACCTGATCAGGGAGATCGTAGATCGTAGGGAGATCGAGGTGCGGAGAGTAGACACGAAGAACAACACTGCAGATCCACTCACAAATGCCATCCCTCAGATGCAGTTCGAGAGGCTATTCGAGATTATAGGTATGCGATATGCCAATACATGGCCTAAGTGCAAGTGAGAGATTGTTAGTGATATATGCCCTAGAGGCCATTATTGTATAGTACCGGATTGTATATTACATTTTGGAAGCTTGGGATATACACAGGTATAATAACAGTCTTGCTCCATATGATAGTTTGGTATTTGGTTTGATTCTATCTTAATACGTGTATATGTTTCTTTTAGCATTTCGCTAATACATATTGATAGAGCCCTTAGGATCTTTGCTTGACTACCAGCGTTGTGATGGCAGTCACAATAGTAGGGGCTGGATAGTCTATAATCACATCCTTAAGCTTGTCACTAGTCATAGGATTATCGAGACATGGTATCGATACTCAAGAGTAGACTAGTATATACACTTCTTATCCCCATTCAAGGAGATTGCCTATCCCATATCCATTGGTATGCGGTACCAGAGATAGTATAAAGGTGCTCATTGGGTTATGAGTTACATTGGACGGACTTGAGGGGAACTGCTAGTTGGTATTATACTCATCGTCGGTTAGCAGTTCTCGGGTGACATGAGTACAGGTTAGTCCGTTGACTTGACATCACTATTCATCTCGAGTATGTTCTTACTTTACTTAGATTACTACCCTACCATGGCTCAAATGAGCCGTGCAAACAGGTAGTAGTGGATAGAAAGGATTCGTCTCTCCCAGTATTGGGAGTTGATATCGCGTTGTTTTCGGATAGCTAATACACAAAGTCCCTGGCCAGGGCAAGTGAGATTTATTGGTAGGTACATCTGTAGTTTCTCAGTGTGTATTGAGCTCTACACCGACACGGCTTATTGCGTTAATAGGGGTCTTACGTTTACCACCCCCTAGGACCGATATGCGATACTCTTAGATGAACAGACCGTGCTTTACGGAGATTGTCACGGATAGGCTCAGTAGGGGTTCGTATGAGTTCGCTTGTCGGACTTCTTTTCGACAGATACATGGGTAGCCGTTACGTACAGCTAGTGTAATTGACGGGCTTGTGGTTAAACCCACTTCCAGCTTACTTTCGAGTCTTTAGAGTCCCACACAGAGGGTTTCCTTGGTTCATACGAAACGATGGAGAGGCCGTATGGTTTTACATTTTCAGGGTTCCGATCATATAAGTGTACTGGCTACACGGATGTTGTTCGGACGGATAATACTAGTGGGCTTTGGATTAAGCCGGATTCTAGTATTATATTATTAGATTATTATTATATCATCGTATTCATATTTTTGTAGTACGAATACAAGTATGTATATACGGTGAGGGTATTCTTGTAATTTTAAGAGATGCTTCTAGAAGGGGACACCTCATTATTGGATTTATTTATTTTGGAAAATAGATTAATGAGGTGGATGTTGGAGATATTTGTAGCTTGGATGAAGCATGGCTAATTCTTTATTTTATTGGTTTGGACTTACTATTGAAGCATGGCTACAATTTTCTATTGAAAATTATTTCATGCTTCATGTGAGAAAAGAATGAGCCATTTTTCACTAGCCTTCAACACATGCTCATTTGTGTTTTCCTTTTCTCTCTCCATTATTCGTCTCCTTCATCCTCAGGAACCAAAACCCTCACATGTGTTGTGAACCCTAGGGTCATTTGAGATAGAATACTCCAATTAACAATCTACATCTTCTAAGCTACCTAGATTAGCGAACTAGGTACTTTAGTTACCTCGGTTTAGAGGTTGGTGCTTGAACCATAGACTCTCTGGTGGATCACCTTCGACACGAAGACGTCGACGACCGATCTTGATTTCCACTTCCGAGGAGCTCAAGCTAAGGAGAAGAAGACCCGAAGGACTTGAATCAAGGAGGTATAAAACTCTTTCATAGTAGTTAAAAACCTGCAAGTGTTAAGCTATTTAAGGTTTCTGAAAAGATCTTGTTTGATAGGTCGATGTTGCAAGTATAAAAATCATTTTTTTAATTCCGCTTCCTCACAAGTGAATAGGGTGTGCAACTTCGACATACAGTACTCACCCCAAGTGAGCACCTGTGCAAAATCTTAGGTGATCACACCAATGGCTGTTGGACCAACCACCGCCAATCGTCGGGGGTCTAGAAACGTATACCCAAGTCTACTTTGGAATATCGATGCTCGATCTTCATACTCCTGCGACTTTGGATATTTAAGGATATGCTTATAGACTACTCAGCCCATACAAGTATGATCGCCATCATAACGCTGGTAGTTAAGCAAAATCCTACGGGCTCTATCAATATGTATCATCCATATATGATATCGAATATAACATTTGCACATGTTAAGATAAATAAAAACCAAAATAGTATATTACTGTAATGAGTCTTTATCAACATGTATAAGTAATATAAAGCAGCAAGAAAAACAAATACACAAGTTCAGATAAAGATAACTCAAAAAGTATACTATACAACTGAGCAAGATTGTCCTGTAAATACATATCCCTAGCATCCTATACAATACAGGCCTCTAGGGCATACATATCCAACATAAGTACCCCATACATGCCTCCAGGTCGACATTAATTTTGTGTCGGGCCATTCTGCAAAGTTTCAGATCAATCCGAGCTCATTTCGGCCTTCCAGAGTGGGTTTTAACATGAAATTGTTTCCGGTTTTTAGCACACTTGATTTCGGTATTTTGGAAAATTGAAGTGTTGGCTATTTGTGTGCGGTATTCGATTTTCGGAGGCTTAGTGATGGTTGCGTGTATCATAACATTTGGTAAAACATCGTCTAATTGCTATACATATCAATTAGAGAGGGTTATGGAATTGATACTCTCAAGTTTGCATATTCGGTGAAGGATGTTGCTTATTGATTGTGGTTGTGTTGGATTTGTCGTGATGGATAGCCCGATGTAAGTAGTATTTGATGTTATTCTCTATGATGTAATGTATATTCATGAGCGTCCGACTTGTGGACTTCCGTCACTGCGACTTGTAATATTCTCTTGGGCGCGTCCTAGTTGCGGATGTTGTCACCGTCGTATATTCAGTTTTTCATTACATACACTAGGATTACCACGCGGCGGAGTGCTCGAGTAGCCGAATTCTAGAGGGAAACGGGCCTCCATCTCATGGCATTGAGACCGGGCTGCCTTACTCTAGAAATGGCAGGCTATTCGCCGCACTCGTAAGGGGTATAGGATTGACCCGCGGAAGAGTGCACAAGTCACAGGATTTTGGAAGTGCTGGGTGGCCTATTAACTTCGTTGATTTGGATTGCCTCACTTCTGGGATTGGCGGATGGCTTGCTGCACTCGTAGGGGTCTAGGATCCGATACTACATGCTATCCATACGGCCGGAAAAATTGCATTGCATATTTGGAACCATTGAAATGTACTTTTCCTAGATTATCCGCATTTTCATTCTGTGTTTGCTTCTGCTGTGATGCCTATGTGATGTTACTTGATATCATGCGTGAGACAAATGTTTATTTATATTATATATATATTTAGTAGACTCTATATATGTTTTGCAACCGTGCTAGTCCTGTCCCCGCCCTGCCGTAAGTTAAGTAACCTCACGGTGAAGACCCAGGACCTTGTGCCGAATGTGGATGACATATATGCGCATGCCTATTTTTGTTTCTTTTGGCATGATATGATTAATTGATGGGACTGCATTAATTATGATTAATGCAAGGAAAATAAACCTAAATGATGTTGTAGGAACCAATTTTTAAAAATACTCGGTTTTCTTCAAAGCCATAGTTGTATTCTTTTGCTTTGCATAGAGGTATTCGGTTAGGAATATCCTGCATCTCATTCTATGAGGAAAGAGGCTTGATACCTTCACTTGGAGTTCGCTCTTAAGAAAAAGTTTATGTTACTAGTTTTAAAAGAGGATCTTAAACCACTCCTTTTAAAAGCCACTCAAGTTCTTTCAACGATATCAAGTTCATTACGTTAAAGGTTTTTCTCCAAAAACTAGACGTAACCCTCCGTCATTTTAGATAGGTAACACATAGTATTCATACTGTGTTTTGATTGAAAGAGATTTCGCGTGTCGTATCTTAAGTTTTAAAGTAACAGCAATCAAAACAGTGTTGCGTATAGCTAGCCGTGATGAGTACGGGTCGTCCGCAGGGAGATGGTGCATTTTAGGTTCTTGTTCTCACGAGTTAAGCAAAAGATCCGAACAGTTCGATTTTACCCTATGTGTTTGTATATGCAAAATAAAAGCTTGTTAGGGTTAGAGATATGTTTGTTAGTTATATGTATGCCCTAGAGGCCATTATTGTACATATGATGTATATTGTAGTGGATGCTTGGACATACATAGGGAGGACTTTCTTGCACGACATGATAGTATGCTATCTGGTTGGTCTTTATCTTAACATGTACACTTGTTGTTTTTAAGTTACATGTTGATAAAGCCTTTAGGATGTGTACTTGACTATCAGGATTATGATAGAGATCATACTATTGGGGTCTAGATAGTCTTTGAGTACATCCTTTAATTGTTCCTAGTCAAGGGAATATCGAGACAAGGCATCGATACTCCAGAGTAGACTAGCGTATAGCTTCTCGACCTATGCGATGGAGATGGATGATCCCATATCCATTGGTGGTTGACATCAGAGATGGTTTACGGGTGCTCAGTGGAGACTGGGTACACTGAACGGACTCGCCGAGAACACCTAGATGGTATTATACCTCACGTCAGATAGCAGTTCTCTGGTGACACTGGTACAGGTTAGTCTGTCGACCCGAGATCGTCATAGAGTCTTGTGTGTCTCCCATTGTGCTTTGATTTCCACCCTACCACGGCTCTACTGAGGCGTGCAAACAGGTGGTTTTTGGGTACAGTCCCGAGTCACATGGAGGCAATGAGCGATAGGAGGGGATTCGTCTCTCCCGGTATTGGGGGTTGATGTTGCGCTATGCTCCATTGGCCATAACAGGAAATCCCTGGACATGCTTGCAGAGATCTACAGATAAGTGTTATCAGTAGTTTCTCGAACCGTTATAGACCTTACATCGGCATGACTTATCAAGTTACTGGGGTCTGACGTTTACCACCCCTAGACGAGATATGCGACATATCAGACGAAGAGACCGGACTGTACAGTAGTGTTACTGATTCGATTCGCAGGAGTGTGAGCAGGATTGGTTGTTGATCTTCTGATCGATTAATACCAGGGTGGCCGTTACGTTTAGCTGACCGCTTGCGGCTTGTGGGTGACTGATATGATCACCACCTACTGCCGGCGTATTGACGAGTCTTCAGAGTCCTACACAGAGGTTTCCTGGCTCAAGCGAAATGGAGTAGGAGCACATATGTGATATGTGCGGGACCGAGATTGATACGAGTATGTGATACCGTAATGTATTCTCGCGATATTTGATATCAGCCGGGTATATGTGATATAGCCGGGTAATCGAATCAAGTGTTGATTCGGTAAGTTGATATTATTCGGTTATATGTAATATAGACGGATCATTGAATCAAGTGTTGATTTAATGATTTGATGTATAATTATATATATTTGATATATGAATTTACATTAATTGATATTGCTCACTTGACCATTTATTTTCTCACTTGTGTTTACATGACATATATGTGATACATATCATTATATCATGCAAGGTTATATATGCAACTTGGGTATGTGAGAATCAAACCATGACCATGACTATGTGAGGGTTTTAATTGATTAAGTAATTCAAAAATTGGTTGAAATTGTGTCATGGCTAGAAGCTTGGAGAAGCTTGTATTGTTCATTGACTTTTCAACTCATTTTGTTTTTGCTTAAGATATTTTTTGACCCAACTATAGTCACATAACCATGGTTTATTCTCTACAAGGGTTACAACATGAGACTAACTCACCCATGGTTGCAAATCTAATCTCATTGTATTCTATTGTGAAATCTCTTGTTCATCTTCTTCTTCATCTCTTCAAGCTCTCTAGGGTTTTGGGAGATGATGAATCCAAGTGAGAAAACCAAATCCAAAGTGAGCAAAATTCCTACTTCACCGTCCTCTACTACTTGCCATTTAGTTTAGGGTGTTCTCTTCTCTAATTTACCAATTAGTGAAGAGGTAGCTTGTGCTTGAGTTCCCTCGACGCAGATCATCTTCGGCCTCGAAGACTTCTTGCATGCTTGTTCGTATCGCTTGGTGGAGCCTATCTTGAGTCCGGGAGATCGATACTTGGAGTGAAGGGGCCACTACACGGAGCTTTAGAAGTGAAGGACCGGGTCTACAAAGGTTGTATTCTTGTTCACTTCTCATTGTAATGTTTGATTACAAAGTTTTGTTACCCTATCTTTCTAGTATGATTCCTAGGATGTTTGCTTAGCACCCCCTAAATTTTTGTTGTCTCTTGTTTGATGCTTGCAAACCCTAGGCATGGTGCTATGGAATCCCGACAGTGGTATCAGAGCCAAACTAGAAACTTAGACGATGTTAGAAAAAATACGAAAACGAAAAAAATCCATAAAATACGATTTCTGAAACCCTGCTGAAATGCTCTCTATCGAATTTTCAAAGGTCTGTAAAAATTATTTAAACAAATGCAGAAGCATGTATGTGATATATGTAGTGCACAGAACAAATTTGAGACCCTTTGCTCGGATTTCACCCGAGCACTTCCTCTTCAAAACCGAGGAGGCCGGCCCCTGTGGCTCCAAATCGTGTCGAATTTGTTCTGTGCTCTGGTCTGCTTATTTTGGGGTTTCAAGTATTGTTTGTTTAGTCCAAAATTTCATGTGATGTAAATTTTGATATAGGACTAATACGGAGTGTTTCGTAGTCGTATAATTTAACATTGTATTGGTAACCTAGTCTGTGTTTAACAGTTCGAACGAACTTCAAACATCACCCTATGACACCCTCTGAAATTTTCCAAGAGTTGGAATTTTCTAAGTTAAGTGTATTCAATGGTCGTGCAAGTAACTCTATGGACCCTCTAGAAGAACAAGAACCTTAATTCGATTATATGCCCACGGAACCGTGATCGAACCCTAGGGTTTGCCGTAGTTCCGCGGTGCCATAGGTGAGGCATTAGTTGACCCTTCTACGACTGGTCCATAGGTAGTGTGGCACGTTTTGGGTATTTCAACTTTGCTCAAGTGTTGAGTACTTGGGGAGATGTGGGTGTTTGGTGATTTGATCGAGATGTTTAACATCGTCTAGTTGATTGTGATACAATATTTGGAATCCACAACAATTAGTTAAGTGATAACTAGTTTGAATTTTATAAATCTAGCAATTTAGTCTCATTTGATCGGTTGCCACGGGATTTTGATGTGATCAAAATTCCGTCGCAATCACGTAGCATACGCGGATTCTCGCCGGGTAACATTATTAGATAGCCACGCCCCATAGCCCCGACCAAGTGACTGTAGGAGAACCCCGTTGCCTAAAGCATCCGTTCGGGTGCTCGCGGCCGCGGTGTTCCGCCTTACTGCACTTCATCGACGGCATCAGGGATGCGGCCGTCGACTAAAGTTTCCGACGAGCATTCGATCGGGATGTCGGGAATCTTGTTGAATTACCCGACTTGTTATTGGAAAGTGTTTTCAATATCGAAACTAAAATGTAGGGTTTATAATTGTTAGGCATGCGATGTCTAAAGAATTCATTTGGTTAGGCATGAAATCCAAAGTATGTGATACATCGGGTTTATGATGTCTAAGGTGGTTGCGGACTCCAACTGTTATAGTTTTCATTTTCTTTTCTGCGGCCGTAAGTGTAATATGTGGTGTATCGCCGGTTTCGTTTTTATACGTCAATGAAAATTGGGATACGCATATTTACTTACGTTGATAACATGTGATGTTATGTGTTGCTGTGATATGTTATATTGGACCATCGTGTTTGAATAGCCGGGGGTTTTATGTGAGATGAGAGTTTTTCATTTTCATTCATGTAAAATTCAATGTATGTAATATTCTTTTATTGGGGCACTTCCGGGTTGATGATGATGTCACCATTGTTGTATATTATTTATTTTTCCGTGTTAGGATAGACCCAAGGAGGGGAGCACAAGTAGCCGGGTTCTGGGGTCCAGTGGGAGACCATCTCGAGGAGTCGAGACCGGGTTTCCTAACCCTAGAATTGGCAGGGTTGCTTGCCGCTCTCGTAGGGGTTTAGGGATGTGGGTTTGGCTATTCATCACGAACGTGGAATCCGTGTTTTTTATTGGCTTGATATAAAACATGGAAATCCTAGTATATCCAATATTTCATATGTTCTATTCCGCTGCTGATATCTGTGATGTGATCATTTGATATATTGAGACGAATGCTTATATTATATATATATGATATATATATTAAATATTGATGCTTTCGTTTCTTCTATAATGCTTAGGAAGCATATATGATGGGATTTCATTAATGAGATTAATGAAAGAAAATAAACCTAAAGATGTTATGGAATCGAATTTTCTAAAACTGGTAGCTCTAGTTGTTGCTTAGCATAGCGGTATTCCTTGTAGAATATCCAGCACCTTATTCGATAAGGAAAGAGCCGAGATCCCTTCACCAGGAGTGACCTCTTCAGCAGTAACTGGCAGATGCTACAACCATCGGTTTCGTCTTTTGATTGCTTTTATAGTTCTTGCTTTGCATAGTGGTATTGTGAATATCCTGCACCTCATTCGACTAAGAAAGAGCCGAGATCCCTTCACCGGGAGTGACCTCTTTAGCGAAACTAGTAAAAGTCTAAAAACACTCCATTTTTTAAAACCATTTGATTCTGCAACGATATCAAGTTCAAAGCGTTTAAGGTTTTATTAAAAACCATCAGCAACCCTCCGTCATTTTAGGAAGTAGTGTACTTAGTATTCGTGTTGCGTATGTCGACTATAGCCGAGGCGTAGTGTACGGTAGCTAAGTGATGTCTTCCTACACCTCATATGATGGGATTAGTTAGGACAGTCACATGATTATGTCGACCATAGCCGAGGGTCGTGTGGGTGGGTCTAATTAATCATGAAATGATGGGTAGAACTTGACTAGTGCTTATGATATGTTGACCATAGCCAAGGTCATAGGTGCTAGGGGTAAAAACAGTCATCGGGAGTTTCAAGTGTTGAAATTTGCATTGAGATTGCATACCTTCTATGAGATAGTTGGATCCCGATACCCGCTGCGAGTAATTGTTACTCCTGGGAGAGTTTTGCACTTTACAATTAGCCGATCAAGTATGTGTCTAGAAAGATGTCAACGGGGTTGCCCCCCCTGAGAAAATGAGGTTTATTTTAATTAGGTCCGTGTGAAGGCACGGGGAACCTTCCTCAAAGTACCGGCACTGGCCTGGCTGAAAGATTGGCGAACTTGTAAGGTGTAATTAATCCCGGCTAGTTTTTTCTTTTAGGATTTGAAGGAAGATTTAATAAAAACAGTGGGAGCCATCCTGATTAGATAAAATAATAACCAATCTACTCTTACAAAGAGCGCACGCAGAGTGTTTTATTCTCTCTTTCTCTTGGTCGCGACCATGTCACGCCTTAATCAAGATAATAATATAGATGTATTGACCGAACCCGCTTATTATACTGAGCTGGGGAACGTTTGTCCCACTCCAACTTATAATTATTATGAGACCGAGCAGGAAATAGGGGATTACCAGGATTCCCGTGCCGCCCAAATGAAGAAAGTACATGTTGATGCATCTTCTTCGGGTGTGTTCAATACCGAGAACTGTTTCTCAGTATCCTATACGTCTTGGGTATGTGTTACCGAATTAGGATCCCATATATGTAATTTGTTACATGGGCTACGGATGGGTAGAGAACTAAGAATAGGGTGATATGTCTCTATGTATAGAGATTGGTGCAAATGTAGCAGCCAAATCAGTTGGCAGTTATCACCTTGTATTATCTAATACATTGATTCTGAACGAATGTTATTAGATACCGAACCTGATATGCAACATTATATCAGTCTCTTTATTAAATAAAGAAGGATATAATTTTGCATTGATGGATAATGTTTTGAACATTTCCTATATCAAGTGTTGATTGGTTTAGGCACGCTATCTAGCATATACGTTCTAAATCAAACCACAGTTCTTAACGTACAGAACACACACAAGAGGAAGAGTTCAGAAATGAACGAATCCTTCTTGAGGCATTGTAGACTAGGTCATATCAATGCGACCCGACTAGCTAAGTTACATTAAGATGCATATTTAAATCGGTTTGAATTTACATCTTGTGAAACTTTCTAGTAATGTCACAAAGATATAATGACCATTGCTCCGTTTACAGGAAACAGAGAAAGAGTTATTGAACTCTTGGTATTGATACATGATGATGTATGTGGTCCCCGGTCTACACATGCCAGGACTGGTTCTTTGAACTTCATTACATTCACTGATGATCTCTCAAAATTCGGACATGTGTTTCAGTTGAAACACAAGTCTGAAGCTTTTGAGAAATTCAATGAATATAAATCCGAAGTAGAGAACCAAAACGGGTATAAGTATTTAATTCCTTAGATGTGATCAGGGGAGAGAATACATGAGCACGGAGATCCTGGACTATTCTAAAGGAGAATGAGATTCTCTCTCAGCATTACTTCTCCAAATACACTACAGCACAACGGTGTATCGGGGTATAGCAATCACACCCTATTAAATGTGGTGCGCTCTATGATGAGTACTACTGAGTTGCCTATTTTCCTTTAGGGGTTATGCACTTGCGAAGCTGAATACCTATTGAATTCAGTTCCAACCAAATCAGGTGCCTCCTTCTATATGAGATATGGAATGGGAAGAGCCCATGTCTTAAGAAAGTTATGATTTGGGGTTGTCCGGCCTATGACAAAAGCAAAATTCGGAAAAGATCGAGGCAATGTCAGTTCTGTGGAAGTTTGTTGTATATCCCAAGCATTCGCAAGGGAATATCTTCTACCGCACCGAGGAACAAAAGGTGTTTTATTTCTCGGCATGACACCTTTTTAAAGAAGATATTTATGGTCATGAGGTAGACCTGGAATAAGTTCCAGCTATACAAACTACAGCTGATGATTTGGTAGAACCAGTGGATTCAATAGCTCTCGACGAACCTCGACCTCTCCGCCGATCTGGTAGGTTTCCTCATCCGCCTGAGAGATACTTTGGTTTCTCGATGACAGTAGGAGCGAGGATTGCATCATGAGATGATGACCCAACTAGTTTCGAGTAGGCCATCAAGAGTAGCGACTCTGTAAGAATGGCTGGATGCTAAGTGATCTGAGATGGAATCCACATACACCAACCAAGTATGGACTTTGGTTGCTTTATCTGAAGGGTTAAATCCCCATCAGGAGAAAGTATATCTTGAGAAGATTATTTGGTGTAGATGGAAATGTTGAGACTTTCAAAGCTATACTTGTTGTAAAAGGTTCTCGTCATCAACCAGGTATGGATTATGATGAAACCTTTTCTCCAATAGCTATGCTTAAGTCCGTCCGGATGCTACTTTCCAATGCTGCATACCATGACTACGATATCTGGCGGTAGGGTGTCATGACCGCTTTTCTAAATACTGATTCAGAAAAGAGCGTCTATAAGTACACAGCCAGAGGGCTTCGTAGACAGTGGGAGCAGCAGAAACGTGAGCAAGTTGCTTTATAGAATAATGCAGGCATCGCGGAGTTGGAACATCTGTTTTGATGTTAGAGTCAAAGTGTTTGACTTTATCAAAATGGTAGATGAACCTTGTATATACAAAAAGGTAGTAGAGAATAAGGTGGTCATCCTCGTATTGTACTGGGATGTCGTACTCTTGATAGGAAAGGAGTTTCCTGTTGGATATAGTGCCCTCAAAGTCAATTATTGGATCGCAGGCACGTGATTGCAATGATTGAGGGAGGACTTATACCGGTAGGACAGTCTTACTCGAGATGATAGTACGCTATCTGGTTTATCTTTATCATCGTGTACATGCTTTAGGTGACATTACAGATCACTATTGCACGTTGATAGATCCCTTAGGATTCTTTCTTAACTACCAGCAGTATGATGGCGATCATATATATGAGTGTTGGGTAGTCTATAAGCACATCGTTAAAGTGTCCCTAGTCGTGGGAGTTTCGAAACAGGGCATCGATACTGCATGAGTAGACTAGTGTATACGGATCGAGAACCCGACGAAGGGCAGTGGCTGGTCTAACAAGACATTGGTGTCAGTTGGTTCACCTAAGATGTATACAGGTGCTCATTGGGTTATGAGTACACCGGACACGACTCGCCGGGAATCTACTAGTTGGTATTATACCTAGCGTCAGAAAGCAGTTCCCTTATGACATGTGTACATGTTAGTTCATCGACCTGAGATCGTCATTTGTCTCGTGTGAGTTCCCACTGTGCTTTGATTACTACCCTACCACGGCTCAAAGGAGTCGTGCAAACAGGTTTTAGTTGTGTACAGTCCCGAGCCACATGGAGGTAGTGAGCGGATCGGCAAGGGGTTTCGTCTCTCCCGGTATTGGGGGTGAGATCGCGCTGTGTCTAGGAGAGCCATTACACGAAGTCCTTGGCCAAGACAGGAGATTTGCTGGAAGGTATTCCAGTAGTATCTCAGTGTGTTCTGGGCTACACTCCGACACGACTTATACTGCTTTTGGGGATCTGACGTTACCAGCCCCTAGGCCCGATATGCGATACTCATAGACGAACGGACCGGACTGTACGGATATTGTCACTGACAGGCTCAGTAGGGTTCCAGGATGAGTTCACTCATCGGCTTCCCTTTTAGTCGATACATGGGTAGCCGTTACGTACAGATAGTACCACTAAAGTTCTTGTGGTTAAACCCACTGCCGGCGTATTGATTAGTCTTTAGAGTCCACCACACATAGTTTCCTAAGTTTCGGGTGAATCGTTGTAGAGGACGTATGATTTATTACAGGATTCGATCATATACGTGCACTAGTGCACGTATCATGATCGGATGGATCATACTAGTTGGCTTTGGTTTAAGCCGGATTCTAGTATTAGATTTGTTGGATTACTTTAGTCCCATCGCATTTTCATCCAGTCGGAATGCGGATGCCGGTATGTATATACAGGTGAGGGGTATCCTTGTGATCCGTCATGAGTTTACTTTAGATGTTGCCGTATCTTTTTGTTGGACTAAACATTTGGGTTAATGTTTAGTTGGTGGAATTTGTAAGTGGAAATCATCATGAGGAGCAATTAATGTGGCATGTGCAATCTAGTGACTCATAGTCTCTTTTTATGTAGCCATGTCTTGTTAATCGATTGATTATTGTGTTGAAATGAGAGGTGGAGAGAGAGAGCATCCATATGAGTGGTGCTAACTCTCGAGATTATTGGTAGTGCTCTCATTTTTCATCTCAACACAATAGAAAAGAAAAGCTCTTCTTCTTCTTCTTCATCTAGCTCATAACTTCCACCAATGGCATCATCTTCAACCTCCATCCATACACTCTCATGTATTGAGAATCAATGGATGCTTGAGACAAAGTTATTACACACATTCTCTACATCACCTTGGTCATGTCGGCTAGCAAACTTCATGTCCGAGTTGCTTCGGTTTGAAGTGGGAGCCCGTAAAAAGACTTCTTGACGTGGTGCCCTTCCGACGAGGAGACCGGAGATCGGAGACGCCGCGAGGAGCTAAAGATGGTGGCTAAAGACCGAAGGAAACGGATCGATCGGTATAGCCTTTCTATCTTTTTAGTAGTTGCTAGTTTAGTGTTAATGGTTCGATCCAGGTTAAAGACTACGATAGCGCCAGTTTGTTAAAAGTTTTTTGTTCCGCATTTGGCCTCGGATTGACGGCCGGGGTGCTATCGTAGACTTACATGGTATCAGAGACACGCCATTAACACATACTAGCTTGTTCTAACATGTTTAAAAGCTCAATCGAACAAAATTTCCGAAACCGCATTTTCAAGTTCAAAGTTTCTATCGAATTTTTTTTGTGGTCTAAAAATTATTTTTGGTATGTCAGAAAATCAGGCAGGATTTTTTAAGACCACTGTAGAAATTTTGTATAATGATTCTATAGTAACGTCGCGGAACCGCGGCTATACCCACATTTTGGCTGCGGTTCCGCAGCAGTTATGTGGCTTTATTGCACAATTTTTCTTGTGGTGGTCTTTTGTGTGAAAATGTGGTTTGTGGAATATTTATTTTTGACCCAGATTATTTTGAGTGCTGGATTTGTACTTGGGGCCCACTTCGGGAAATTTTGTCGATCGAAATTTTAAATAAGTTAGTTCACAGTGCTTACATTATATCTGCGACCGTGAATGTTACTCGAGCGGTAAATCTCGTCTAATTGCTATAGCTCTTTTAAACGGATTTACGAACGTGACAATCACGTTGATGTTCTGTGCTGTGATGTTGCGGATTTGTCGTGGTGGATATCTTGGAGCAATGTTAGTACAGTTTAGTTTTATTTGGACATTTGATATCGCAGGGAGAGTGTCCGACATGTGGCCTGCCGTCACTGCCTGTTTGTATATTATTCTTTCAGGTCACGACCGGGTTGAGGTCGATGTACCCGTTGTACATATTTTCTTTTCTGTATTAGGATTACCCCGCGGTGGAGTGCAAGGATAGCCGTGTTCTAGAGGGAAACGAGCCCGCATCTCATGGCTTTGAGACTGAGGGGGATTCACTCTAGAATTGGTGGGCTATTCACCGCACTCGTAGGGGGTACAGGTTGACACAAGGAGGGGTGCTCAAGTTACCGGATTCCGTGAAGTGCCGGGTAGTCCATTCACTTTGCTGAAGGGGGCTGCTTCGCTTGGCGGGTAACTTTCTGCACTCGTAGGGGTCTAGGTTTCATTGCACTGGTTATCCACACGACCAGGGGAACGTCGGGTTTCAGTTGCGGCTCAAAGGAAACCCGGGGCTCCAAGTTATCTGTATTGTTCTATGATGCTTATTACTTTTATGTGATGTTGCATTTATCACGCCTGGAGCCATTATTATATATTGATATATATACTAGTAGATGTTGTATATGTTTTACACCCGCGCTGGTCCAGTCCCCCCTCTGTCGTTAGTTAAGTAACCAAACGGGTGATGACGGGACCCAGTGGCGAATGCGGATGGCATATACATACATTATATTTTCGTTCTTTTATGTTGTGATTAATTGATGGGACTGCATAGATTCGGATCAATGCAAGGTAAACATACCTATTCGATGTTGTTGGAACAATGTCACGCCCCGCTTCCCAGAGTACGCAAGATTTGGGCACGTGACATAGCCAACCATGCTACCTGTGGGTAGGAAGTATCCATCCACAGTCACATTACGGTTGTAAGGATATCAAGAACAGAATAAAACTAATCTAATACATGTCCAAATCCATAATAATAGGAATCAATAAACAATAAGTGCGGAAGCTAATGATCCAATACAATGAATAAACAGTATGTCCCATAATGCGGGCTCACATCTGGAAATGAAAAGCAATAAATAAACTAAATCCTAAGGACTCACTGTTCAGCCTGCTGGCCGAAGTACTCCTGCTCGGTCGACGTCAAAGGTACGGAATCTGGGCCATGCAAAACCCAGACGTCAGCGCGTCATGATATCAAGTATATAGCATAAACATGGTAATAAACAATGCAATCATGAACATGAATAAAGCAGTAATAAGAAGTAATAAGCAGGGTAATGTACAGTGGTGACTAAACTGTTCTATCAGGTTTTCTACTCTATAGGCTTTGAAACCAATTGATGAATCGTCGATGTAACTCAATAGTATCCCGTACATACCCGGGATCATGGCCACAATATTCTCGGCTGAAACCGAGACATGCCGTAAGGCACAGAAAGGAAAGTATTAGTATCCCGTACATACCCGGG
Source organism: Agapanthus africanus (assembly GCA_030015575.1). Classification (NCBI taxonomy): domain Eukaryota; kingdom Viridiplantae; phylum Streptophyta; class Magnoliopsida; order Asparagales; family Amaryllidaceae; genus Agapanthus; species Agapanthus africanus. The sequence goes on from JASDDO010000031.1 coordinate 296,924,956, forward strand.
ACCACGGCCACAATATTCTCGGCTGAAACCGAGACATGCCGTTAGGCACAGAAAGGAGAGTGTACACTCGGTATTACCTCGTACATACCCGGGATCACGGCCACAATATTCTCGGCGGCAGCCGAGACATGCCGTAAGGCACAGAAAGGAATGTGTACGCTCGGACGGTAGTGAACTGTCGAGTTACAAGTCAGGTTCATCTTTGATTTCCCCATACCCCCAATCTATGTATGTCAGGTCAGGTATTCAGTAGTCAAGGGCTAATGCCAACACAAAGTCAAGTAAAAGTAGGTCTGTCTGGATCGACAGCAGGAAAGATCAGGGTTATCGGCATTAGGCAAGAGATCAGGTAACATGTCAGGTTACCTTCAACAGGTAGAGTCGATATGTACATGGTGTCGTGTCCGGTGTATCAGTACATGTGTCAGGTGTATCAAGATCGGTCAATATGTAATGCAATCAGGTATAGAATGATAACAGGTATAATAACAAATAATGAACAGTAGCAGGAAACAGTAAATAACAAATATTATTCTATGTGAACACATTGATGTTTGTATTCTCATATTAATCCGGTTCACGCACCTTTGAGGTGCAATAGCCACAAGACGAAACAATATCGATAATATACGCAATGGAGTTACATGAATTTGAACTAAGCATAATAATTGCCTCATGAGTGATTTTAACAAATGAAGTGGGGATGATCTACTTGGTTTGATTAGTTAAGTGTGAATTAATAGCAGACCGGTTAATACGAGCAATGATTTCATTAATTTAAAGTTACGGATAATCGTGACTAGCAATTCTAAGTTATAAAAGGTATTGATGTTATAATAGTCGTGTGGTTATAATACGATGATTAAGTTGTAGCATGTTAAAGCAAGTATTCGGATACTTGCCTCGGCGGTTCCGCAAACCGAAACACGGATGCGATGTCGGCAGAAACAACGATATGGAAGCACGGGCCACGGATCGAGTCCCGACAGAGGTCAACGGGGTCACACGGACCAGGGGGCTTCGAGAGAAGAAACAGGGTGCAAACACGATGGCTCGACGGCACTGGGACGCCGGCGAGGCAGCGACGGCGAAGAACGGTGGCTGGAACAATCTTGAGTTCGCTGGAATGGGGTGCTGCGGCGAGCTGGAGGAGAGAGGGTCGGCTCTGGTGGTCGAGGGGAGGAAGTAGGTGGTCGGAGGTGGCGTCGACGAGGTCGCCGGTGCATTTCTCCGGCGAACAGGGAAGGTGCAGGCGTTGGGTGAAGGGTCGGCTGCAGGTCGGTGGTCTGGCGAGGGAAGAGGGAAGGCGACGACGAAGTTGCGACGAGGAGGAGGAGAAGGAGTCGCGGCGTCGTTGGTGGCTGGAGGCGACGTCGACGACGAGGCTCTGCAGGTTGGAGGCGAGGCCGGGGCTGCGTGCAGGTGCGGGGAAGAGCGGGAGAGCGAGAGGAGGAGGGTGCTGTGAGGTCGACGGGATGGTGGCGGCGACGGCGAAGTCGCGGGGAAGTCGGCGGTGAGATCTCGAGGCTAGGGTTAGGGTTTGGTGTGGGTTCGTCGCGATGGGAGAGGAGTTGGGGAAGGCGGCTGCATGCATGGGTAAGTATATAGAGGAGAGAGAGAGAGAGATTAGAGAGAGAAAGGGAGATTGGAGAGAGAAGGAAAGAGATTGAGTGAAGAGAGAGAGAGAGATGAGGAAAAGGAGGCGGGGCCCACGCGGTGAAACTCGCGCTGCGATTGGCTAAGGCCAAGTGGAGAAAAATATTTGATTAAGGATTTAGGGGATAACTGTTAGGAATATAAATTCGTAGATACACTTATTTTAGTTTTATATTAAATTGAAACGGGCCCTTTTTGGCGCGAAATGAAACATTTTCAAATCGCGCCCGGGTTGCGCCCAAATGTTCCAAATTCAAACTATAAGATTTTAAGCGGGTTCCAAATTTTGAAAAGAGGTGTTTAGTGATTAAAATGCATGCCCCCAAGTCGGACACTTGCACGCGCGCGTAGTCGTCCAAACTGGCCCGTTTAACCAAACGGAACGGAATCTCGACACGCGGACGCTACCACGCGACTAGTGGCGACGAGTAGGCCAACTTGGACATCTTAAATTTCATTTTCGGAGTTAAAATTTGTTATGTGCCAAAAGTGACTTAACCGGTTAAAATTTAGCAATAAACACCAGAAAATCAGGAGAAATGGAATGAGCAGTAAATAACCCTCAACTAGTAATATAAATAGTATTATTGGGCTCGGGTGTTACATCATACCCAACTACAAAAGAATTTCGTCCTCGAAATTCCAAGAATACAAGATAGCTAACTACTGGAAAAGATGAGGGACTTTCTGCCGGATCTCGTCTTCTCGCTCCCAAGTGGATTCTCCATGCGATCGATTACCCAAAGAAACTAGCACGAGAGGGATAACCCTTTTCTTAAGAACCTTTTCTCTTCGATCCTTGATTTCGACTGGTCGCTCCTCAAAAGTCAGGTCCTCCCGAACGGTCAACCCGAATGATCCAAGACATGTGTCTCATCACGAACATACCTCCGTAGTTGAGACACATGAAACACGTCGTGAACTCCTGCTAAAGACTGTGGTAACGCCAACCGGTACGATACCTCTACAACACGCTCCAAAATCTCAAAGGGTCCAACGAATCGGGGACTAAGCTTTCCTCGACTTCCAAAGCGAATCACCCCTCTAGCCGGTGATACCTTCAAGAATACCAAATCACCCACGGCGAACTCTAGAGGTCTCCTTGACGTGTCGGCCCAACTCTTCTGTCTGTCTTGAGCTGCCTTCATATGCTTCCTGATTGTATTCACCTTCTCGACTGTCTGTACCCCCAAATCTGGTCCTAGTAACCTTCGTTCACCAACATCATCCCAACAAACCGGCGAACGGCACTTACGACCATACAACGCTTCAAACGGAGCCATCTGAATTGTCGCTTGGAAGCTATTGTTGTACGAAAACTCCACCAGGCGTAGATGATCCTCCCAAGAACCTTTGAAGTCTAACATGCAAGCCCTCAACATATCCTCAAGGGTCTGGATCGTTCTCTCTGATTGTCCATCAGTCTGAGGATGATAAGCTGTGCTAAACTTCAATCGAGTCCCCAAACTTTCTTGTAAGCTCCTCCAAAAGTGTGATGAGAACCGAGTGTCCCGATCGGACACGATGCTTACCGGTACTCCATGCAATCTGACAATCTCCTGCATGTACCGCTCTGCCAAAGTCTCTGTCGATTGACCAACCCGAAAAGGAATAAAGTGAGCTGCCTTGGTCAACCGATCGACAATCACCCATACTGCATTGTTGCCCCTTGGACTCCGCGGTAAAGCCGTCACGAAATCCATGGTTATAAGTTCCCACTTCCACTGAGGAATCGAAAGTGGTTGCAACAAACCAGCGACCCTTTGGTGTTCAGCCTTGACTTGCCGACACACCAAGCACCTAGCCACGAAGCGAGTAATTTCCCGTTTCATACCTTCCCACCAGAATTGCTGTCGAATATCTCGGTACATCTCTGTCCCTCCTGGATGTACAGAGTAAGCTGATCTGTGTGCCTCCTTCCTAAGCTCTTCACGCACATCTCCTTTTGGCACACACACACGGCTACCATATCTCAACGAACCGTCTTCATGGATCAGTAAATCGGTTCGCAGTCCGGCTCCAACCATCTGCGTCGTCTCATGTTCAACTCCTTCTGGGTGAACACATAATTCAAACTCTTGTGATCCGTAAAGACTTCAACTCTCTCGCCCAGAAGATAATGTCTCCAAATCTTCAGGGCGAAGATCACGGCTGCAAGCTCTAAGTCATGAGTCGGATAGTTCTTCTCATGAGTCTTTAGCTGTCTCGATGCGTAAGCGACGACTTTCGCGTTCTGCATTAGTACACATTCCAAACCCTTTCCAGATGCGTCGCTATGAATCACCAGTCCTCCTGAATTATCCGGTACGGTCAGGATCGGGCGGTTATCAACTTCTGCTTCAACGTCTCGAAGGCCAATGCACATCCGTCCGGTGCCATCCTTCTTCTTTACTAAGAGAACTGGAGCTCCCCAGGGTGAGTTGCTGCATCGAATCCATCCCTTCTCGAGTAATTCGCTCACTCGTTTCTTAACTCCTTCCAATTCCACCGGTGCCATCGGATAATAAGATTTTGATACTGGCGCTGCACCAGGAGTAAGGTCAATCGCAACTCCACATCTCGCTTCGGCGGTAAGCCCGAAACACCTTCAAACACAGCCATAAAGTCGTGGACAACTGCCGGCTCTTCATCACTCTCCACTACCATAGCCGCAAGAACACTGTTCGTCGGCCTAGCCCTAAACTCGACTGACCCGACAGCATTGCTTTCTCCAATGAAAGTAAACTTAGGATGTCCGGGAATCTGGAAATTACCTTCCTTGCTCTACAGTCAATGTGGGCGTGGAAGAGCCAAGAAAATCCATCCCCAAGACAACCTCAACTGCCCGTATCTATCACCAAAAAAATCTGTAAAAGCTCCCGTCCGCAAACAACAACTGTACAATCTCTACCTTCCTTACTAGCTATGATTTTCCCATTCCCAGTGTGTATGTCCCAGAAACTAGACAGGGTCGTGCAGGTGATCGAGTGTGTAGTTATAAATTTGGATGACATAAACAGTGGGATGCTCCGAAATTAAGTAATGCCAAAGCGGGAAAACCATGAACGAGTAAATTACCTGAAACCGCTTCTCCTGATGCCTTGGCTTCCTCAGCTGTCAACATGAAAGCTCGACCCTGGTTGGATCCTTGTGTCAGCTGCTTCTGCCCTTGGAACGGTCTCTGCGGAGGCTTCTGTATATCATCTCTCGTGCGAAGCTTCGACGGACAAGCACTCACCGCGTGATCGGCTGCTCCACAAACCAGACAAAGTCCCAGTCTCCTTCGACAATCCTTTTGCATGTGGCCCGGTAAATTGCAGTAGTTACAACTTATGCTCTTTCTTCGATCCACGACCACAGGCTTCTTCATTGGCGCTACACCTCGACGGTCCACTGGAATACCCTTGCGCCCATGATCTCGGTTAGGTACAAATGTAGGCTTCCTGGCCGCAACTGCTGTCTGGTGAAGGTTCCCTTTCGATCCTGATAAACTCTGCTGCTCTCTGGCTGCCGTAAGAACCTGTGAGAAAGTGGTCAAACCCAGGGAAACAATCTGCCTCTGGATGTCCACATCCAAACTGCGCAAGAACCTTCGCGCCCTGTCTGCCTCCTTGGCGACTAAGGGTCCAGCGAAACGGCTGAGTCTCGTCCATTCCGCTGCGTGTACATCCACCGCTGCTCCATTTTGTTTCAGCCCAATAAATCTCTCCTCCATTTCCTCCCGTGCATTCCGCGGGAAGAACTTTTCAAAAAACTTTTGGAAAAATCCGCCCAACTGATTGGCTTGGACAAGCGGGTCTCCTCCACGAGCCACCACTCTCGTGCGTAATCCACCAGCTTAATGCGCACCACATCAACTCTTTTATCTTCTGGGATCTGTGCCGCAATCAGTAAATTCTCCGTGTCCACAAGCCACTGCTCGGCTGGCAACGGCTCCTCCAAGCCAGTGAAAGTAGTAGGACCCAACCGTCTGAAATCTGCCACGGTCCCTACTCGGTCGACTGGCTTCGCTACAGCGGTGTTTACAGACTGCTGCATAGCCTGCAAACCCTCCTGAAATGAATCCGCTTGCTGCTGGATCAGCTCAGTTTGCCTCTTCTGATTTTCCAACATCCCTCGTATCACTCCTAACATGGCGGCTTCATCCACACGCCTCTGATACGTCTTGAAATTCTTATCTTCCATGGTCCTGAAATCAAAACAAACAACATTAGCATGATGATAGATTCAATATATATAAATCAAGGCTAGAACTCCAAGATACTTAAATAGAGTGCTGCATTGTAGCTATGCCGCAGTATCATAGCCGCAATTACTTAACTCCACCCAAGTCGCCTAAGTCCTAGAGATAACAAGAAGTTAGGTTTTCGAGTTAACAGTGCAAAGTAAGTTTGCATGTCGACATGATCTGGAAGGATGATTCAAGGACGGTAAAACGATCAAGGTGGCAGGACATGTTTCCTAATCACGGGTATTATGATTCGCGTATCGGGTGCAATACCCAACTACAAAGAATCAACCCAATTAACCTATGGCTCTGATACCATAAAACCATGTCACGCCCCGCTTCCCAGAGTACGCAAGATTTGGGCACGTGACATAGCCAACCATGCTACCTGTGGGTAGGAAGTATCCATCCACAGTCACATTACGGTTGTAAGGATATCAAGAACAGAATAAAACTAATCTAATACATGTCCAAATCCATAATAATAGGAATCAATAAACAATAAGTGCGGAAGCTAATGATCCAATACAATGAATAAACAGTATGTCCCATAATGCGGGCTCACATCTGGAAATGAAAAGCAATAAATAAACTAAATCCTAAGGACTCACTGTTCAGCCTGCTGGCCGAAGTACTCCCGCTCGGTCGACGTCAAAGGTACGGAATCTGGGCCATGCAAAACCCAGACGTCAGCGCGTCATGATATCAAGTATATAGCATAAACATGGTAATAAACAATGCAATCATGAACATGAATAAAGCAGTAATAAGAAGTAATAAGCAGGGTAATGTGCAGTGGTGACTAAACTGTTCTATCAGGTTTTCTACTCTATAGGCTTTGAAACCAATTGATGAATCGTCGATGTAACTCAATAGTATCCCGTACATACCCAGGATCACGGCCACAATATTCTCGGCTGAAACCGAGACATGCCGTAAGGCACAGAAAGGAAAGTATTAGTATCCCGTACATACCCGGGACCACGGCCACAATATTCTCGGCTAAAACCGAGACATGCCGTAAGGCACAGAAAGGAGAGTGTACACTCGGTATTACCCCGTACATACCCGAGATCACGGCCACAATATTCTCGGCGGCAGCCGAGACATGCCGTAAGGCACAGAAAGGAATGTGTACGCTCGGACGGTAGTGAACTGTCGAGTTACAAGTCAGGTTCATCTTTGATTTCCCCATACCCCCAAGCTATGTATATCAGGTCAGGTATTCAGTAGTCAAGGGCTAATGCCAACACAAAGTCAAGTAAAAGTAGGTCTGTCTGGATCGACAGCAGGAAAGATCAGGGTTATCGGCATTAGGCAAGAGATCAGGTAACAGGTCAGGTTACCTTCAACAGGTAGAGTCGATATGTACATGGTGTCGTGTCCGGTGTATCAGTACATGTGTCAGGTGTATCAAGATCGGTCAATATGTAATGCAATCAGGTATAGAATGATAACAGGTATAATAACAAATAATGAACAGTAGCAGGAAACAGTAAATAACAAATATTATTCTATGTGAACACAGTGATGTTTGTATTCTCATATTAATCCGGTTCACGCACCTTTGAGGTGCAATAGCCACAAGACGAAACAATATCGATAATATACGCAATAGAGTTACATGAATTTGAACTAAGCATAATAATTGCCTCATGAGTGATTTCAACAAATGAAGTGGGGATGATCTACTTGGTTTGATTAGTTAAGTGTGAATTAATAGCAGACCGGTTAATACGAGCAATGATTTCATTAATTTAAAGTTACGGATAATCGTGACTAGCAATTCTAAGTTATAAAAGGTATTGATGTTATAATAGTCGTGTGGTTATAATACGATGATTAAGTTGTAGCATGTTAAAGCAAGTATTCGGATACTTGCCTCGGCGGTTCCGCAAACCGAAACACGGATGCGATGTCGGCAGAAACAGCGATATGGAAGCACGGGCCACGGATCGAGTCCCGACAGAGGTCAACGGGATCACACGGACCAGGGGGCTTCGAGAGAAGAAACAGGGTGCAAACACGATGGCTCGACGGCACTGGGACGCCGGCGAGGCAGCGACGGCGAAGAACGGTGGCTGGAACAATCTTGAGTTCGCTGGAATGGGGTGCTGCGGCGAGCTGGAGGAGAGAGGGTCGGCTCTGGTGGTCGAGGGGAGGAAGTAGGTGGTCGGAGGTGGCGTCGACGAGGTCGCCGGCGCATTTCTCCGGCGAACAGGGAAGGTGCAGGCGTTGGGTGAAGGGTCGGCTGCAGGTCGGTGGTCTGGCGAGGGAAGAGGGAAGGCGACGACGAAGTTGCGACGAGGAGGAGGAGAAGGAGTCGCGGCGTCGTCGGTGGCTGGAGGCGACGTCGACGACGAGGCTCTACAGGTTGGAGGCGAGGCCGGGGCTGCGTGCAGGTGCGGGGAAGAGCGGGAGAGCGAGAGGAGGAGGGTGCTGTGAGGTCGACGGGATGGTGGCGGCGACGGCGAAGTCGCGGGGAAGTCGGCGGTGAGATCTCGAGGCTAGGGTTAGGGTTTGGTGTGGGTTCGTCGCGATGGGAGAGGAGTTGGGGAAGGCGGCTGCATGCATGGGTAAGTATATAGAGGAGAGAGAGAGAGAGATTAGAGAGAGAAAGGGAGATTGGAGAGAGAAGGAAAGAGATTGAGTGAAGAGAGAGAGAGAGATGAGGAAAAGGAGGCGGGGCCCACGCGGTGAAACTCGCGCTGCGATTGGCTGAGGCCAAGTGGAGAAAAATATTTGATTAAGGATTTAGGGGATAACTGTTAGGAATATAAATTCGTAGATACACTTATTTTAGTTTTATATTAAATTGAAACGGGCCCTTTTTGGCGCGAAATGAAACATTTCCAAATCGCGCCCGGGTTGCGCCCAAATGTTCCAAATTCAAACTATAAGATTTTAAGCGGGTTCCAAATTTTGAAAAGAGGTGTTTAGTGATTAAAATGCATGCCCCCAAGTCGAACACTTGCACGCGCGCGTAGTCGCCCAAACTGGCCCGTTTAACCAAACGGAACGGAATCTCGACACGCGGACGCTACCACGCGACTAGTGGCGATGAGTAGGCCAACATGGACATCTTAAATTTCATTTTCGGAGTTAAAATTTGTTATGTGCCAAAAGTGACTTAACCGGTTAAAATTTAGCAATAAACACCAGAAAATCAGGAGAAATGGAATGAGCAGTAAATAACCCTCAACTAGTAATATAAATAGTATTATTGGGCTCGGGTGTTACAAACAATTTTCAAAAAGCTGTTATTACAAGGACGTTTTCTTTTGTTTTGCACAGCGGTATTTAGTTTGGAATATCTAGCACCTCATTCGACGAGGCAAGGTCCGAGATCCCTTCATCGGGGTGACCCCTTGGGCAGAAGTTTGCGTCAGGGTAATAACTTCTCTATAGTCGATTGCTTTTTGCTTTGCATCGCGGTATTCAGTTTGGAATATCATGCACCTCATTCTACGGGAAAAGTGCCGAGATCCCTTCACCGGGAGTGACCTCTTTAGCTCAGGTTTTCGCCACTATATTTTTTTGAAAAACTATCCGGTTCCTTCAACGATATAAAGTTCATTACGTTAACGGTTTTTCGCCAAAAACCATTCGTAGCCTTTCGTCATTTCTGACGGGTAGCACTTAGTATTCATGATATGTTTGTTGGCCTTAGTCAAGGCATAGTGTGTGGTAGCTACTTGTTACTTTTCTGTTGCATAGATAGATGCGTTGGTTTGGGACAGTCGTACAGCCTTGTTGGACCTAGTCAAGGGCTTTTACGCGTGGGTTCAAATTAACCTGGACAATGACTGGTAGAACTTGACATGTGACTTATGATTTGTTGGCCTTAGTCAAGATCATAAGAGCATGGGTAAAAATCACATCGGGATTTTCTAACGAAACTGAAACTTGCAAGGCATGCACATACCTTCTGGAGTGTGATAACATGAGTGGATTCCATCACATTATCATGCGATGATAGCTGGATCCTGATTCCCACTGATGAGTTAGTTTACTCCTCAGGTGATCCGACTAATTTTTCTTTCACGTTTGGAGGAGAATTTGAGGATACAGTGGGAGGTTTCCTGATTAGATAAAGTGATTAACCATTCTGATCTGGGTTCGAGTGCACGCAGAGTGTTTCTTTTCTCTCTCTCTTTGGAAGCGACCATGGCCCGACCCTAGACTATAACTCAGTGACCAAGTTAACCGAACTTTCTTCAAACAATGGCTTTTGGATTGTCTGAGATGCATACATCATTTCCACTCCTTCTTTTACCCTCTGCATTTCTCCAGAACACCTCATATCATTACGAACATCCACTTCCATTAGATAAATCCATCGTATAGTTATATACGAACTCGAAAGGAACTTTTTCCAGTTTCGAGGATGGATTCTGGTTCTGGAGCGATTGAATAGGACTATTCAGTTGTCTTTTCCCTTTACCTTCTCTCATGCTGCGAATACTCCTAGGATTAGGAGAGTACACCTATTACGCTTATTGGATAGTCTTCTTCCAAACCATAGGCAGGTGCCGAAAGGTAGGGAATGAAGAAAACCGATTAGCCTAAATGTGGTGTACAGAAGGTAATAAGTAAAGACAAATAAAGGGATAAGAAAGAGGGCAAAGTAAATTGCGACTTCTATCATTCAGGACCAAACCGAGTATCTCATCGCCACTCCTATTTCACCTTTGTATTTCTCCAGAACACCCCGTATCACTATGAACATCCAATTACATTGGATAAATCCATCCTATGGTTATATACGAACTCGAAGGAACTTGTTCCTGTTCGAGGAAGGATTCCGGTTTAAGAGAAATAGGAATAAGGTTTATTCAGTTGTCTTTTATCTTCACCTTCTCTCAGGTTGTGAGTACTCCTAGGATTAGGAGAGTACACCTATTATACTTATTGTATAGTCTTCTTCCAAACCATAGGCTTGTGTCGAACGGTAGGGAAGGAAGAAAACCATTTAGCCTAAGGAGGTGTACAGAGGGTAATGACTAAAGACATATAAAGGGATTTGGAGAGATGGCAAGAAAATATACGGTTATAGTCATGAATCTGGATAATGGAAGAGGCAGTACTAGGAATACCCAGAAACCCCTACGAAAAATTTTCATGTTTCAGTTTCACTATGTGTTGTTAAAGGAAAACTGATTTTCCAATTAGATACTTACTACAGGGTATGTATTTACCTGGTATGCTTCTCATATCTGTATGGTTTTAGAGATGATGAGTAGGAGTAAGTTATTTGGGAATTAGGTGATCATCCTCATTATATCATAATTCGTTTTAATTGGTGATATTTGAGGAAATTGCCTGGGTTTTTGCCGGACGGCAAATATTTGGTTTTGAATATCCGTTATTATGCACCGATTTCAAATTGATATATCTGTACATTTATTTTATAAAGTGAGATATGTCTTTTTGATATTATGTCCATGACATTTACCTATATCACTTGATGGTTAGGTAAGGAGCATTCAACAACGGTGTAATTCTTCATAACCATAGTAAATCTTTCAACCTACAACGCACAGGGTTTGAGTTATTCAACTCAGGGGACTAATACACAGTATTGTATGTTGTCCAGTGTCCATTAGGACAAAGGGGATGGTGCTCGTACTATATTCTATTCACTTGTGACTTCTCTAGTTTTAGACACGTGTTTCCTAGAAATACAAGGTCCATGTTTTGAGAAGTGATAGGTACAAGAATAAAGTAGAGAACTACGTATTGCAAGTATCGGGATTTTTCAAGGTGATCGAAAATGTAGATACTTGTGTGAGGTATTCAGTTGATAGTAATGGTTTTTGAGAAACTTGTTTCTCTTTCAGGTTACTCATAATTGGACGCACTCCTAAGTTGAGTAATGCTGATCGGCCTCTGTCCATTTAGTTGACATGCACTGGAGACAGTTGCATGATTTGAATCTGGTTCCAATTAAATCAGTGCCTCTGTTTCTATATTAGATATAGAACAGTTAATATCTTAACAATGTTAAGGTATATGGAGTTGTCCGGCTTATACTTAAAACCAGACACTGGATAACTCAAGGCATGTTTCTATAATGGCTGTTTGTGGGTTAACCCGGGCTATGACGAGGGTTGACTTTCTACCATCTGGAAGATCAATAGTGATATTGTTCTTGACTCGCCACCGTTTTAGTAAAATGGACTTTTTCAGAAAATAGTAGTGGGTGTATGGTAGAACTGGAAGTGATTCCAGAACCGCAAACGATTACTGAAAATTTAATAGGACCTAAAGAATCAATCAGCTTTGACATTCCATTAGCCACTCCGCAGATATGGTGGGTAACCTCAAGCACCCCAGATGTACTTTGGTATTCTCAAAGACGGTGACGGGGAGATTCTTGTTTACCCATACTTGCCATTACTGTTGTTCTAGACTATGAGGCCCGGCAGGAGGATGAGTATAGCGTTGTTGTAAACTAGCATTAGAAGTGCACGTGTATATGACTCTGCCAAAGGGTTGCCGTAGTCAGTGGGAGCAGTGGAAGCATAGTGGAAAAGTAGCTTGTGTCTATTTACAGACAAAAGCAGATATAGCGGAAATAGATCATCTATTTTTTATGTGACAGTCAAGAGCTTTGACTTCATCAGAATAAGGGATGGATATGTTAAGAGGGTAGTAGGGTGTGATGTCCTGGTATTTGGATGGCATGCACTTTATAGGAAGTAAAATTCCTATCCGGCAATCGGCTATACTGTGGTTTTCACACAGTGGTTTCTCCGCATAGGATATGGATATTATATCAGGCATTCTGGTCACTAGATCTATGGTTTTAGATCTAGATTTAGGAAGTGTCCCAATCGATGTACTGAGACAGCATTCTAAAGGTGTTTTAGAATGGATGACTCGTGGCATGGTGGTGTACCTGCAGGTGATGGAGTCACCCTCTCTAAAGGTGTCTTACAGACTAAAGGGGAGAGGGATGCGCATGATTGACATATCACTCGCTTAGGTGTTCATATCATAATATTGCATTTTATATTCCCCATTCTTATTCGTTTTTATAAATAAACAGGTGCTTTTGATGCATGTCTGCTACATATTACAGGTTACAGGTTCTTGGAGCGAAAACAGTGAAAAAGACAAAAGAGGATACAAAAAGGGACTTTTGACAAACAAACAGAAGACTCTTGATCAAGCCTACATCAAAGATAAAATTCACAAAGTACAAGGCAATGCAAGGTCCAAGATTACAAAGCGAACGGTTAAAAGTCCACCGCAATTATTCACTGGAGATCTGGAAGAAACATAGAAGCTATTTCAATAAAGAACCAAATAATAAGAAAGCCCAAAGATCCAAGGCCCAATACTTTCTTTAAAGAGACAGAGACATAAAATTTTACCAAAGCTTGAAGTCTACTTTGACTAGGTCTTCCTAAGGATATTTTGCTATATGTAGACATGCAAATCAATTGTCACCTAGGGTTTCCTATTCTCTATAAATAGGAACTCTACTCATTGTAATTTCTTATGCCTCCCTTTAATGAATAAAATTTAGAAATCTTTTGGAGAGCATCGGTGCCTCTCTTTAATTCAGAAATTCAGATCTGACAAACCTGCATGGAAGATTGGAGGGATCCATCTGTAAGTAATTTAATTTCTTGTTCTAGTTTAGATTTTAATTCCTTGCCTTAGATGTTAGCTTTGGGAAGGGCTTTTGAGAGATGAGATCTCTCATCCCTTTCTTACCCATCATATAGAATCTATAGGACTCCATGCATACACACACACACTGCGCCCTACGGCACCCTATCCCTCGAGGTAGCGGTGATACCGTAGTATAAAGGCTCAGTTGCGCGCGTTTTCCATGGAGGTTAGGTTAAGGATCTCTAAAGGAAGGACAAGAACCTAGAGGAAGGAACACCTTCCCGAATGGATCCAATCCCCTTTATTGATAATTACCATAACTCCTCTTAGATCCTAATCTGGGTATAAAAAGCGTTGAGATTTATTTACATTTCCAAACCATTCCTAAACCTAACCCTAGCAAGATTTAAATCTAGATAATTGCCCTAGGATAATTTAGGTTTTTAGATTTAATAACAACTCCGAACACCCTTCGGAATTAACTCATAAGAACGAATCGGAGATTCACAACATCCCTGTGGACCGACCCGTACTCACCGGCTAGCTTCATGCGACGCCGTTCTTGATTGCGGTTACAAATATTTTTGATCTATCTTTTAGAAAGCGCAAGCACGCTAAATCAATACAATCAAATGGCGCCGTTGCCGGGGATGGCGTAGAACTTTCCTTTTTGCAATTTCGGGTTAATCTTAAATTAAAAAATCATAAAAATCTGAAAAATCATAAAAACAAATTTAAAAATATATCATCTGTTATTTTTGGAAAGGGTACTTTGTTGTTTGTATCTTGCAGGACATACAATCGAGACGGATCTGGAAATTTCCAGAAAGCGAAACAAGAAGAACCATTGAGATCTGGTGCACCAAAAAAAAAAAAACCTGCCGAGGCGACCAACCGGCGGCGGATCCGCGGTCGGAAGGTCCTATTAGCGGCGGTTCCGTGGTGTAGTCAACAGATCGGTTCCCAAAAACAAAGGCAGAAGCGCGGTATAAAAAAAAACTGTAAGTCTTCTGATCTTCTTCTCTGCAAATCTCTAATATCTCTTCTGAAAAATCTCCTGCAGGATTCTTTGCGCTTTAAAAATCTTTCTCTTTCCAAATAACAATCTTGTGCAGGATTTTTGTGCCTCGTTTAAAATAGAAATTGATTGCAAGTAATCTTTTTTGTTGCATATCTTTTCTCGAATATCTTTTTGCAACAATTTTTTTTTCCAAATAAAGATTCGTTGCATTATGCTTAAAATAATAATTGATTGCAAGTGATCTTTTCTGATTTGCATATCCTTAATATTTTTGGTAAAAATATCTTTCCAAATAAAGAGCAAGTGAAAAAAGGAAAGTTTTAATTAGAAAACTTGCAAACTTTGAAATTCACACAAAAAAAGATTTGAGTGAAAGTGATTTTTCTGTTTTGCATATCTTTAAAACTGACTTTAAGGGGCTTTTGACCAATTCAAATTGGGTGGGGATTTCATCACCCTTCCCAGGACCCCAGAAATCACATAAAGCATTTGCATTGACCACTCTTAATTAAAAAAATATTAGACTCAGCCCTAAGGACATCGAGCTCAATAGGAAAAGGACTAGTATAGGCATCGACCGTTTATCCTAATTGACATTGCGGTGTCTAGGCTAGTGGTTATTAATTAGGCCCACTGTAGTGGTGGTTCCTTCCCACTTACCTGGCCGCACTTGCCATTGAAGAGGCGGTTTGAGATCCTATTTCTAGCCCTTTGGAATAGTTAGGAGCTGTCTAGCTGACCTAGGTGACCCTAGATCTAGGACTGATTGTGCATTTCTGGTTATTTGCATTTGTGTCTTAGCCCTTTTTCGAAAATTTTTGCAAAACAAATAAAAAAGAATAATAAGAGGAATTTTTTTTTAAAAAAAGACTTGCAACTTTTGTCGCTGAGAAATCCTTGCACCACCTACCTTCTTCATCTTCTCTTTCTTCTATCATGGGTACCCCACATAATAAATCACTTGCCGAACTTTGGTATCCCGAACCTAATTTTGCGTCGTTCGGCAATTTGTTAGATCAATTTAAAGACGATCCTTCCATGCCTAAAATATCTTTGAAAGATCAAATAGAGGCGTCTAGGAGAAACAATTCGACTTTTCAACCCACTTTGTGTCAACCAAGTCAATCTTTACCACCTCCATATGTTGATACCACTTTTTCAAGTCCTTCTGTCACTCCTAAGCCGATGTCCATTGCTGAGCATATTGCTCAATCTCGCGGCCGATCTTTCACCCCTCTCCACACATCTAATTATAGGGATCTGCACGACTATTCAACTTTTTATCCATATGTTGACCCTACCCCTGTCCAATCACCCACTTCCTACCAGTCCTACCCGACTTTTCCACCGTCACTAGACAATGTTTCTACACAGCCATTAGGGAGTTTCACATATCCAAACAATTTCGAATCTTTTACCGAAACCCCCTTACCACCCAAGTCTAGTTTGGAAGAGGTGTTGGAGGCGTATATCGCAGCAACAGATAAAATGGTTAGGAATGTGGAAGCGTCCGTGGCCGCCCTTATGCAACCTGCTGAACCGGTAGCTAGTTTCCCGCTAGCCCCAAATTTTTCAATGTATGAGGAGGCGGTTGGACAGAATGAGAATGTGAGAGGATTTCCAAATCAAACCTACCCTTACCCAATTGAAGCCCACAACTCCAGTTTTCCATCGATTGCCCTAAATAGTTCACCTGTTGAAAATAAAAATGAGTTGTGTGATTTTGTAGTGTTTGATTTGCCAGATTGTGAGGAACCCCTTTCGAGTGAAACCGCACCTAATCCTTTCGATCTTTACACCTCCACTGTAGAACCTAAATCGATAGATATCCATGCTTTTGATGAGGTGTCTAAAGAAAATGATTTACACTTGATTGAGGATATGGAAGCCGGGAATATTTCGGATGATGAACCTGTCGATTTTCTTGAAATTTTATGTTCAAATCATCATCCTGAGTTATTAAATGTTTCTCCCGAATCTCATATGCGTCTAGATTTTGATGATAATGGCATGGATAGGCTAAATAATGAGTTGAATATTGAGGATAATATTGAGGAGAGTCTTGAGGATAATATTGAGGTTGAATCATTTTTGTTTGATGTGTCTGATTTTCCAATTCATCCTCCTGAACCTTTGACAGCTATATCACCCTCCCTCTTTCCCATCGTTCCGACCCCGCTTGAAGACTGTGAGCTTGAAACCTTTTCCTTTGAATCTGACACAATTCTCACAGACGATAACACCTACGAGTGTTTCACTTTTTCGGACGATGCTGATGACTCACCGCCCGAGTTTGAGTCCTTTACATTTTCAGATGAGCCATCAGACTCGGTTGATTATAGTAGTTTCGAACCATTAATGGAATCTTTCAAGTTCGAAACAGTTTACTACGGTGAGAAAGATACTATCCCTAATTCACTCCCTTTCGTCTCTCCTATTGTCCCGACCGTACAAATGACCGTTACGCTTTCATCACCTATACCAAGTTTGGCGTACCCATGTTTTCTTAGGAATCTTGAGGGATTTGACCCCATTTCCCGACGGGTTGATAGGTTAGCGCAATCGCTTATAACATATCGGTCACCACATATTGCGATAATTTATTCACTCAATTTACACCCTCAAGATCGTACTCCACTTTCTTCTTCTTTTCGCCATTCTTCTCCCCCACCGAGACCATATTCTACCATTCTTCTTTCCACACGGTCTCGCGTCCTTCTCATTTTCTTGCACCAACTATACCATTTCCACGATAAGATTTTTGAATGGTTGGTGCTAACTTTTGGCTTGTGCAAGGCCAAGCTTAAGTTTGGGGGAATCTTTGTATATATGTATATATTTTTGGTTTTCTTTTCTATAAAAAAAATAAAAAAAATTCAAAACATTAAAAATATAAAAAAAAATTATAAATAAATAAACAGGGGAGTGCCGGTATTTTGACCTTCTTGGTATAGCATGACAGTGAGGACACTGTCAAGTTCAAGTTTGGGGGTATGCTCGGTACGTCTTCTTCCTTCGCATTCATTTGTACATATTTTTTTTTTTGCATTTGCATACTTATTTGAAAACCCATAAAAATTTGAAAAATTTCAAAAATTATAAAAATTATTGTATTCAATTTTGGCTTATTTAACTTGAGTTTGACAGATAGGTTAACTGGCTAGGAACAACTAGATCTTAGACTTAGTGAATTAAAAACCCTAAAAATAACCTTCCTCAAAGTTTAACGGTAGAAAGTATATGCCTTGTAGTTTATTTAGAAATAAGCAAATTTTGGGTTCACTTCTTGGGCTAAGTCAAAATGAGGGAAGAGTATTGATGTTCTTATTAGAGTATAAGTTTGAAAAATAGTTCCTAGATTAAGTCTAGATTCTGAAAACGTATACCCTACAATTTGCACAATCACGCACCTTGAAACTTGGAATAGTAGAGGAGACCTTGAAATGCTCTTGTCTAAAGTCCTTAGTACGATGGAAAAAAAATGTGAATGAAGAATAAAAAAATGGACACTGGTTTTTGTGATTACTTAAGGCTGCAAAAATAGAAAAATATTTAGCGAGGGTGCTTCATCACCTAGTGCCTTAGACCAACTAGTTTGGGAGTCACTGCTAAAGCCTTGGGTGTTGCAAAACTAGGAAGTACGCTTAGTGCTAACGCATCAAGTAATCGGTTGTTGGTACCTCAAGAAGTATTAACGGTCGCATGAAGGATGTGTAAGAAAAATTCAATTAAAAATTCACCTAATTAATAAGTGCTTTGGACAATGGACGAGAGTATGATTGCTTGATTTGAATTTCCAAGTGTAGGGGTGATATTTACACACACGTGGGGATATGTGATTGGAGTTTAGATGAGAGAAAGGAATGAAGAATAGAACTTGTATCTTTAGTAGAGTTGATAAAAATTCCTAAGTGGAGATGAAACTCTAGAAGGAAAACTTAAGAAATGCCGAATGCTAAGTAGGTCTACATAACATATACAATCTTAAGTTAAATAATGAGAAAGTGTGAAGAATATGGGTGGATAATTTGCGAGTCAAAAGATAATAGAATTCCTTGTTAGAAAACCTAATTGGAGAACAAAAGTTAATGGGCTGAGTTGATAGGATTTTGTTGGTGTAATCCGCTGAAAACCCTCAGGAGACAACACTCCTCCTACTAGGGACACCTAGAGGTTTAACGGCTTGTTGCACGTGCTCAGTGCAATCGCGTTTCCCTGCGAAAGTGCGGTTAGGATTTTAGTGAATAAAAATAAGTTTGCTCGAGGACGAGCAAAAGATAAGTTTGGGGGTATTTGTTCATATCATAATATTGCATTTTATATTCCCCATTCTTATTCGTTTTTATAAATAAACAGGTGCTTTTGATGCATGTCTGCTACATATTACATGTTACAGGTTCTTGGAGCGAAAACAGTGAAAAAGACAAAAGATGATACAAAAAGGGACTTTTGACAAACAAACAGAAGACTCTTGATCAAGCCTACATCAAAGATAAAATTCACAAAGTACAAGGCAATGCAAGGTCCAAGATTACAAAGCGAACGGTTAAATGTCCACCGCAATTATTCACTGGAGATCTGGAAGAAACATAGAAGCTATTTCAATAAAGAACCAAATAATAAGAAAGCCCAAAGATCCAAGGCCCAATACTTTCTTTAAAGAGACAGAGACATAAAATTTTACCAAAGCTTGAAGTCTACTTTGACTAGGTCTTCCTAAGGATATTTTGGTAAATGTAGACATGCAAATCAATTGTAACCTAGGGTTTCCTATTCTCTATAAATAGGAACTCTACTCATTGTAATTTCTTATGCCTCCCTTTAATGAATAAAATTTAGAAATCTTTTGGAGAGCATCGGTGCTTCTCTTTAATTCAGAAATTCAGATCTGACAAACCTGCATGGAAGATTGGAGGGATCCATCTGTAAGTAATTTAATTTCTTGTTCTAGTTTAGATTTTAATTCCTTGCCTTAGATGTTAGCTTTGGGAAGGGCTTTTGAGAGATGAGATCTCTCATCCCTTTCTTACCCATCATATAGAATCTATAGGACTCTATGCATACACACACACACTGCGCCCTACGGCACCCTATCCCTCGAGGTAGCGGTGATACCGTAGTATAAAGGCTCAGTTGCGCGCGTTTTCCATGGAGGTTAGGGTAAGGATCTCTAAAGGAAGGACAAGAACCTAGAGGAAGGAACACCTTCCCGAATGGATCTAATCCCCTTTATTGATAATTACCATAACTCCTCTTAGATCTTAATCTGGGTATAGAAAGCGTTGAGATTTATTTACATTTCCAAACCATTCCTAAACCTAACCCTAGCAAGATTTAGATCTAGATAATTGCCCTAGGATAATTTAGGTTTTTAGATTTAATAACAACTCCGAACACCCTTCGGAATTAACTCGTAAGAACGAATCGGAGATTCACAACATCCCTGTGGACCGACCCGTACTCACCGGCTAGCTTCATGCGATGCCGTTCTTGATTGCGGTTACAAATATTTTTGATCTATCTTTTAGAAAGCGCAAGCACGCTAAATCAATACAATCATTAGGCAATTGGGTCAATCATGAGATATCAAGTACCACACAAGATGATGTTTTTGCACTAGTTGCAATAAGTTGATATTAATCCAATCCTGGAGGAACGTTCGGAAGCAGCTTTAGAACATAAGTGAATATTCTAGGGATATGATAACTACAGCCTCCTTTAGGAGACAGTTATCATTCCAGGCTTCCAAGGTGACAAGGTTGACAGAGTGGCTGTCAGAGTTATAGTTTTCCCTCTGACGAGGGACAGTTGTTTGGACAACTGGTCCAAGCGGATACTGAGGGAGGCATGACGCAAGATACTAATTAAATTCAGTTGACGATATAGTCTAAGAAGTTTCGATTTGGGGTTCATTTGTGAACTAGGTCCCATCAGATATCCAAACATATTCTAAGACAGGTATTGCTCATTTCGGGAGATGGTTTTCTCCGCGAACATGAGATCAAGAGAGACATAGAAAGAAACATCAATGAGGATCCACACACTGAGGCTATTCCTCGAACGCAATAGTTTAACAAACGGGCTTTGTGAGTCTGATCAGTAGAGGAGTTGGGTGTTCGGTATCACACGGGCTGTCAGTATGCGACATCGCAATAATTAGACTTAAGTGCAAGTGGGAGATTGTTGGATCGCAGGCACATGATTGCAATGATTGAGGGAGGATCTATACCGGTAGGACAGTCTTACTCGAGATGATAGTATGTTATCTGGTTTATCTTTATCATCGTGTACATGCGTTTGGTGACATTGTAGATCACTATTGCATGTTGATAGAGCCCTTAAGATTCTTGCTTAACTACTAGCAGTATGATGGCGATCATATACGTGAGAGTTGGGAAGTCTATAAGCACATCGTTAAAGTGTCCCTAGTCATGGGAGTTTCGAGACAGGGCATCGATATTCCATGAGTAGACTAGTGTATACGGATCGAGACCCCGACGAAGGGCGGTTACAAGCCATTGGTGTCAGTTGGTTCACCTAAGACGTATACAGGTGCTCATTGGGTTATGAGTACACCGGACAGGACTCGCCGGGAACCTGCTAGTTGGTATTATACCTAGCGTCAGACAGCAGTTCCATGGTGACATGTGTACAGCTTAGTTCATCGACCTAAGATCGTCATTTGTCTCGTGTGAGTTCCCACTGTGCTTTGATTACTACCCTACCATGGCTCAAAGGAGTCGTGCAAACAGGTTTTAGTTGGGTACAGTCCCGAGCCACATGGAGGCAGTGAGCGGATCGGCAGGGGGTTTCGCCTCTCCCGGTATTGGGGGCAAGATCGCGCTATGTCTAGAAGAGCCATTACACAAAGTCCTTGGCCAAAGCAGGAGATTTACTGGTAGGTATTCCAGTAGTATCTCAGGGTGTTCTGGGCTACACTCCGACACGACTTATACCGCTTTTGGGGGTCTGACGTTACCAGCCCCCTAGGCCCGATATGCGATACTCATAGACGAACGGACCGGACTGTACGGATATCGTCACTGACAGGCTCAGCAGGGTTCCAGGATGAGTTCACTCATCGGCTTCCCTTTTAGTCGATACATAGGTAGCCGTTACGTACTGCTAGACCACTGACGTGCTTGTGGTTAAACCTACTGCCGGCGTATTTATGAGTCTTTAGAGTCCACCATAGATAGTTTCCCATGTTTCGGGCGAAACGTTGTAGAGGCCGTATGATTTTATAACAGGGTTCGATCATATACGTGCACTAGTGCACGTATCATGATCGAACGGATCATACTGGTGGGCTTTGGTTTAAGTTGGATCCTAGTATTAGGTTTGTTGGATTACTTTAGTCTCAACGCATTTGCATTCAGTCGGAATGCGGATGCAGGTATGTATATACAGGTGAGGGGTATCCTTGTGATCCGTCACGAGTTTACTTTAGATGTTGCCGTATCTTTTTGTTGCGCTAAACATTTGGGTTAATGTTTAGTTGGTGGAATTTGTGAGTGGAAATCATCATGAGGAGCAATTAATGTGGCATGTGCAATCTAGTGACTGTTGGTCTCTTTTTTTGAAGCCATGTCATGTTAATTGATTGTTTATTGTGTTGAAATGAGAGGTGGTGAGAGAGAGGGCAGCCATATGAGTGGTGATAGCTCTTGGGATTATTGGTAGTGTTGGAGATAGTGCCCTCAGAGTCAATTATTGGATCACAGGCACGTGATTGCAATGATTGAGGGAGGACCTATCCCGGTAGGACAGTCTTACTCGAGATGATAGTATGCTATCTGGTTTACCTTTATCATCGTGTACAGCTTTAGGTGACCTGACAGGTCGCTATTACACGATGATAGAGCCCCTAGGATTCTTGCTTGACTACCGGCAGTATGAGGGCGATCATATACGTGGGAGCTGGTAGTCTATAAGCACATCCTTAAAAGGTCCCTAGTCATAGGAGTTTCGAGACAGGGCATCGATACTCCAGAGTAGACTAGTGTATACAGTCGAGACCCCGACGAGGGGCGGTGGCCGGTCTCACAAGCCATTGGTGTCAGTTGGATCACCTAAGATGTATACAGGTGCTCATTGGGTTATGAGTACACCGGACAGGACTCGCCGGGAACATGCTAGTTGGTCTTATACCTGACGTCAGATAGCAGTTCCCTGGTGACATGTGTACAGGTTAGTTCATCGACCTGGGGATCGTCATTTGTCTCGTGTGAGTTCCCACTGTACTTTGATTACTACCCTACCACGGCTCAAAGGAGTCGTGCAAACAGGTTTTAGTTGGGTACAGTCCCGAGCCACATGGAGGCAGTGAGCGGATCTTCGGGGGTTCGTCTCTCCCGGTATTGGGGGTGAGGTCGCGCTGTGTCTAGGAGAGCCAGAACATGAGAAGACCTTGGCCAAGGCAGGAGATTTACTGGTAGGTATTCCAGTAGTATCTCAGGGTGTTCTGGGCTACACTCCGACACGACTTGTACCGCTTTTGGGGGTCTGACTTTTACCAACCCCCTAGGCCCGCCATGCGATGCTCATAGACGAACGGACCGGACTGTACGGATATTGTCACTGACAGGCTCAGTTGGGTGTCGGGGTGAGCTTCCTCATCGACGTCCCTTTTAGTCAATAGCTGGTGGCCCGTCACGTATTGGCTTATACCTCTGACGTGCTAGTGGTTAAATCCACAGCCATAGTATTGACGAGTCTTTAGAGTCCACCACACTTTCAGTTACTCAACTTTCGGGCGAAACGCTGTAGAGGCCGTATGGAGATATGGCAGGGTCCGATCAGATACGTGCGGTATTGCACGGATCAGGATCGGACAGTTTGTACTAGTAGCCGTATAGTAATATGGCAAGGTTCGATCAGGTACGTGCGGTATTGCACGAATCAGGATCGGACGGATTTTACTAGCCGGCTTTGGTTTAAGCCGGTCCTAGTTTAGTACAGTGTAGATTTGTCTCTTTGCATTTGTATCCGGACGGAATACAGATGCGGGTGTGTATGCACAGTATGGGGGTTTTCCTGTAATTTATTACGGGACCAGTTTTCTAGAGTTGCCATTTTGCTTTCCGTTCCGGCCGGTTTTCCTTTGTTCTTTCCCGGCCGGACTTTTCCGATGGAGGGGGTAATTTGCAGTTTTGCAAATTACATTTGAGGAGGGGGTTTCTTGTAAGTTGATTTATTATGATAACTTATTTAGATACCATTCCTTTCATTCTTCTTTTCATGCTTTATGAAGATTAGAAGTGATGAGATAGGATTTGATCTTTGATTAGAGTTGTGATGATGAGGTTTGGATATGGTCACCTTTCTTTTGCTCCTACACTCACCTCCCTTTGCATTATGTTTCCTTGCTCCACCATTTTCAAGAGAGGGAGAGATTATTATTCATGGTTGAAAAAAAGAAAGAGAGAAGTGAGAAGAAGAAAAGAGAAGAAGAGAGAGCTTCATTTTTGAGAGAGGTTTTCATTCTTGATCTCATTCCATGCCAAGAAAAATGCAAGCACCATTTTTCTTATCTTTGTTTCCTCCACCCTCTTCAAATGGCAACCAACCCCAAAGTGAGACATACATTCTACATTACACTCCCTACAGCATATCTTGAGCATGTCGAGTAGCCGGCTTCATGCGCGAGTTGCCTCGGTATTGAGGTGGGAGCCCGTAAAAGTACCCGGCTTCGTGGTGCCCTTTCCGACGAGGAGGAGACGGACGGAGATCCCGCGAGGAGATCGGAGTGGAGATGAAGACCGGAGGACTCGGATCGTATGGTATACTTCTCTACCCCCTCTCTAGATAGCTTAGATTTAGTTTAATGGCCCGATCCGGTTTTAGTGCGCGGTGGTGCCGTTTTGCCAAGTCCGCAAAAATTTAAGTTTACCACCGTTTCTGCGTTTGGCCGTCGGATCGACGGCCGGGGCGCCGCCGTGCACTTACAGTGGTATCAAAGCCTCGCCATTAACATAGTCTAGCTTGGTGTAATGTGTTTTTCTGTTTCGATCGATCGAATGTTCCAAAACTGCATTTTAGTTCGAATCAGTTTCTGTTCAAAATTTTTGGTCTCGAAAAATTTTTCTGGTTGTAAAATATTGATTTACTGGGAAATCTAAGGGTTCTGTAAAAATTTGGCGATGTAACTCCACAGTGGGAGCGCGGAAGCGCCGCGAAAACCCCATTCCCGCGGCCCTTCCGCCGCGCACTATTCACATCACTTCACCAAATTTTTTCAGAGGCCTTCTGGGCTTAAAATATGGGTTTTGGAATATTAAAATTGGGCCCAGGATTTCTGTGAGTGCTACAGTTTTGATTGAGGGCCCACTTGTTAATTTTTGATCGATCGGATATTTTAAACACATTATTTCACAGTATTTACATTATATCTGCGACCGTGAATGTCACTCGATCGGTAAATCCGGTCTAACTGCTATAGCCCGGTTAGACGGATTTGCGAACGTGACTTTCACGTTGATGTTCTATGTTTATGCTGTGATGTTGCGGATCGGTCGTGGGGGATAGCCTGGATGCAATGCTAGTACAGTGGTGGTGGTATTATGTACATTTGATATTGCGGGGCGAGCGTCCGACATGTGGACTGCCGTCACTGCCTGTTTGTATTATTATTTTGGGGCACGACCTGGTTGCGGTCGATGTACCCGGTGTATGTATATTTTACTTTCTGTACTAGGATTACCCCGCGGTGGGGTGCACGGATAGCCGGGTTCTAGAGGGCAACAAGCCCGCATCTCATGGCATTGAGACGGAGGGGGCTTCACTCTAGGATTGGCGGGCTATTCGCCGCACTCGTAGGGGGTACAGGTTGACCCAGGAGGGGTGCCCAAGTTGCCGGATTCCGTGGAGTGCTGGGTGGTCCATTCACGGAGCTGAAGGGGGCTGCCTCGCTTCAGGTTTTGGCGGGTGACTTGCCGCGCCCGTAGGGGTCTAGGTTTACATTGCACAGGCTATCCACACGACCAGGGGAACGTCGGGTTTCAGTAGTGGCTCTGTGAAACCCGGGGATCCCAGATATCTGTTTTGTTCTGTGATGCTGTACATTTCTGTGATGTTGCATTTTATTCACGCCTTGAGCGAAATATAATATATTGGTATATATATTAGTAGATGTTGTATATGTTTTACATCCGCGCTAGTCCAGTCCCCGCTCTGTCGTTAGTTAGCTAACCTAACGGGTAATGACGGGACCCAGTGGCGAATGCGGATGGCATATACGTACATCAGTATATTTTCGTTCTTTTTGGTGTGATCAATTGATGGGACTGCATTGATTCGGATCAATGCAAGTTTAAAAACAAACCTAATCTGATGTTGTTGGAACACTTTTCAAAAAGCTGTTATTGCAAGGACGTTCACTTTTGTTTTGCATCGTGGTATTCATTTGGAATATCCTGCTCCTCAGTCGACGAGGCAAGGGCCGAGATCCCTTCACCGGGAGTGACCCCTTGGACAGAAGTTTGCGTCAGGGCATTAACTTCACTATAGCCGATTACTTTTGCTTTGCACCGTGGTATTCATTTGGAATATCCTGCACCCCATTCTACGGGGAAAGAGCCGAGATCCCTTCACCGGGAGTGACCTCTTTAGTAAAGGTTTTCGTCACTATATTTTCTAAAAAGCTATCCGTTCCTTCAACGATATCAAGTTCATTACGTTAAAGGTTTTCGCCAGAAACCATTCGTAGCCCTCCGTCATTTCAGACGGGTAGCACGTAGTATTCATGCTATGTTTGTTGACCTTCGTTAAGGCATAGTGTATGGTAGCTGCTTGTTACTTTTCTGTTGCATAGATAGATGCGTTGGTTTGGGACAGTCGTATAGCCTTGTTGACCTTCGTCAAGGGCTTGTACGGGTGGATTCAAATTAACCTGGATAATGACGGGTAGAACTTGACATGTGACTTATGATTTGTTGACCTTCGTCAAGGTCATAAGAGCATGGGGCAGAAATTTCATCGGGAGTTTCAAAAGAACTGAAACTTGCCAGATATGCGCATACCTTCTGGAGTGTGATACCGTGAGCGGATTCCGTCACGTTGTCATGCGATGATGGTTGGATCCCGATTCCCACTGATGAGTTGGTTTACTCCTCGGGTGACCCCGACTAATTCTTCTTTCAGGTTTGGAGGAGAATTTGAGGTACAGAGGGAGGATTCCAGATTAGATAAATTGGTAACCATTCTGATCTAGGATAGAGTGCACGCTGAGTGTTTCTTTTCTCTCTCTCTTTGGCAGCGACCTTTGACCCGACCCTAGACTATGACTCAGTGACCAAGTTGACCGGACCTACTTAACACTGGCTTTTGGATTGTCAGAGTTGCAGACCTCATTGCCACTCCTACTTTTACCCTTTTCTCCGGGACACCCCGTATTGCTACGAACGTCCACTTCCATTGGACAAAACCATCGTATGGTTAGATACGAACTCGAAGGAATTCGAGGATGGTTTCCGGTTCTGGAGAAAACGGATAGGATTATTCAGATGTCTTTTCTTTTCACCCTCTCTCAGGCTGCGAGTACTCCTTGGTTTAGGAGTAGTACACCTATTCTGCAAATTGGATAGTCTTCTTCCAAACCATAGGCTGGTGCCGACCGGTAGGGAATGAAGAAAACCAGTTAGCCTAAACGGTGTACAGAAGGTATTAAGATTAAGACAAAGCAAGGGATTAGTAAGAGGGCAAAGTAAATTGCGACTGATATTCACGACCAAACCAAGTATTTCTTCGCCAATCCTAAATCACCTTTGTATTTCTTCAGGACACTCCGTATCACTACGAAGATCCCATTTTATTGGATAATCCATCGTATGGTTATATACGAACTCGAAAGGAACTCGTTCCAGTTCGGGGATGGATCCTGGTTCAGGAGAAATAGGAATAAAGTACATTCAGGTGACTTTTATCTTCACCTTCTCTCGCGATGCGAGTGCTCCTAGGATTAGGACAGTACACCCTTTATGCTTTTTGGATAGTCTTCTTCCAAACCATAGGCTGGTGCCGAACGGTAGGGAAGGAAGAAAACCATTTGGCCTAAAGGGGTGTACAGAAGGTAAAGACTAAAGACATATGAAGGGATTTGGAGAGGTGGCAAAGAACTATACGGTTACAGTCGTGAATCTAGAAGAGGCATTACTAGGAATACCGGGATACCCCATCGAAACATTTCAATGTTTCAGTCTCACTGTGTAATGTTAAAAGAAAACTGATTTCCCGATTAGATACTTACTCCAGGGTATGTATTTACCAGGTTTGATTCTCACATCTGTATGGTTTTACAGATGATGAGTGGGAGTAAGTTATTGGGAATTGGGTGATCATCCTCATTATATCGGGATTCGTTGGAATCAGTGATATTTGAGGAAATCACCTGGGCTGTTTGCCGGTCGGCAAATATTTGGTTTTGAATATCCGTTGATGTGCACCAATTTCAAATTGATATATCTGTACGTCTATTTTCATAGAGTGAGATATACCTTTTGATATTATGTCGACGACATTTACCTATATCAGTGGATGGTTAGGTAAGGAGCATTAAACAGCGGTGTAATTCTTCTTAACCATAAGTACAGTTTTCAACCTACGACACACAGTGATTGGGTCGCAAGACTCAGGGGACTTATACAGAGTATTGTATATTGTCCAGTGTCCATCAGGACAGAGGGGATGGTCCTCGTACTGTATTCTGTTTACTTATGACTTCTCTAGTTCTTAGACAAGTGTTTCGTAGAAACACAGGGTCTAAGTTTTGAGGAGTTATAGGTATTTGAATAGAGTAGAGATCCAGGTGTAGCAAGTATCGGGATTCTTCAAAGTGATCGAAGATGTAGATACTTGTGTATGGTATTCAGTTGATAGTAATGATAAAGAGAAATTGCTTCTCTTTCAGGTTACTCATAATTGGAAGCATTCCTAAGTTGAGTAACGCTGATCGGCCTCCTTCCATTTAGTTGACATGCACTGGAGATAGCTGCATGATTTGAATCTGGTTCAATTAAATCAGTGCCTCTGGTTCTATATTGGATGTAGAACAGTTCATATCTTAACGTTGTTAAGGTACGGGGAGTTGTCCGGCTTATGCTTAAAACCAGACACTGGACAACTCAAGGCACGTTTCTGTAATGGCTGTTTGTGGGTTGACCCAGGCTATGACGCGGGTTGATTTTCTACCATCTGGATGAACAATAGCAATATTGTTCTAGACTCGCCACAGTTTTATTAAAAATGGATTTTTTCAAAAACAGCAGTGGGAGTATGGTAGAACTGGAAGTGATTCCAGAACCGCAAACGATTACTGAAGATTTGATAAGGAACCTGAAGATTCAATCTGATTTGACATTCCATTGGCCACTCCGCAGATAAGGTGGGTAACTTCAGGCACCCGAGAGGTACTTCGGTAGCCTCAAGGACGGTGACAGGGAAGTTCTTGTTTACCCACACTTGCCATTGTTGTTGTTCCAGGCTGCGAGACCCGGCAGGAGGATGAGTATAGCGTCGTTCTGAACTAGCTTCAGAAGTGTACGTGTATATGACTCTGCCAGAGGGTTGTCGTAGTCAGTGGGAGCAGCGGAAGCATTGGTGGACATCAGGCTTATGTCTATTTATAGACTAAAGCAGATGTAGCGGAGATAGATCATCTGTTTCTGATGTGACAGTCATAGGTTTGACGTCATCAGAATAGGGGATGGATCTGTTGAGAAGATAGTAGGAAGTGATATTCCTTTACTACGATCGGTTATACTTTGGTCGTCACACAGTGGTTTCTCCACAAAGGACTTGGACATTATATCAGACATACTAGTTACTAGATCTATGGTTTTAGATCTAGATTTGGGTGGTTTCCTAATCTGGGTACCTTGACAGCATTCTATGAGTATTTAGAATGGACGACTCCTGGCACGGTAGTGTACCTGCAAGTAATGGAGTTGCCCTCTCTAAAGGTGTCTTTTAGACTAAAGTAGAGAGGGATGTGCATGATTGGTAGATCACTTGCTTAGGCAATTGAGTCAATCATGAGATGTCAAGTACCACACCAGATGTTGTTCTTGCACTAGATGCAATAAGTTGATATTGATCCAATCCTGGAGAAACAGTCGGAAGCAGTTTTAGAACATAAGTGGCTATTCTAGGGATATGATAACGGCTGCCTCTTTTAGGAGACGGTTATCATTCCAGGCTTCCAAGGTGACCTGGACGACAAGGAGGTTGTCAGAGTTATAGTTTTTCCCTCTGACGAGGGGCAGTATTTTGGACGGATGGTCCAAGGCAATACTGAGGGTGGCATGGCGCAGGATACTGATTAAGTTCAGTTGAAGATACAGTCTAAGAAGTTTGGATTTGGAGTTCATTTATGAGCTACGTCCCATCAGACATCCAGACATTCTAAGGCAGGTATTGCTCATTTCGGGAGATGGCTTTCTCCGCGAACTTGAGATATAGAGAGACATAGAAAGAAACTTCTAGGCGGATCCACTCACTGAGGCTATTCCTCGACCGCAATAGTTTCACAAACGGGATTTGTGAGACTGACTAGTAGAGGAGTTGGGTGTTCGGTATCACACGGGCTGTGAGTATGCGACATCGCAATAATTAACCTTGAGTGCAAGTGGGAGATTGTTGGAGATAGTGCCCTCAGAGTCAATTATTGGATCACAGGCACGTGATTGCAATGATTGAGGGAGGACCTATCCCGGTAGGACAGTCTTACTCGAGATGATAGTATGCTATCTGGTTTACCTTTATCATCGTGTACAGCTTTAGGTGACCTGACAGGTCGCTATTACACGATGATAGAGCCCCTAGGATTCTTGCTTGACTACCGGCAGTATGAGGGCGATCATATACGTGGGAGCTGGTAGTCTATAAGCACATCCTTAAAAGGTCCCTAGTCATAGGAGTTTCGAGACAGGGCATCGATACTCCAGAGTAGACTAGTGTATACAGTCGAGACCCCGACGAGGGGCGGTGGCCGGTCTCACAAGCCATTGGTGTCAGTTGGATCACCTAAGATGTATACAGGTGCTCATTGGGTTATGAGTACACCGGACAGGACTCGCCGGGAACATGCTAGTTGGTCTTATACCTGACGTCAGATAGCAGTTCCCTGGTGACATGTGTACAGGTTAGTTCATCGACCTGGGGATCGTCATTTGTCTCGTGTGAGTTCCCACTGTACTTTGATTACTACCCTACCACGGCTCAAAGGAGTCGTGCAAACAGGTTTTAGTTGGGTACAGTCCCGAGCCACATGGAGGCAGTGAGCGGATCTTCGGGGGTTCGTCTCTCCCGGTATTGGGGGTGAGGTCGCGCTGTGTCTAGGAGAGCCAGAACATGAGAAGACCTTGGCCAAGGCAGGAGATTTACTGGTAGGTATTCCAGTAGTATCTCAGGGTGTTCTGGGCTACACTCCGACACGACTTGTACCGCTTTTGGGGGTCTGACTTTTACCAACCCCCTAGGCCCGCCATGCGATGCTCATAGACGAACGGACCGGACTGTACGGATATTGTCACTGACAGGCTCAGTTGGGTGTCGGGGTGAGCTTCCTCATCGACGTCCCTTTTAGTCAATAGCTGGTGGCCCGTCACGTATTGGCTTATACCTCTGACGTGCTAGTGGTTAAATCCACAGCCATAGTATTGACGAGTCTTTAGAGTCCACCACACTTTCAGTTACTCAACTTTCGGGCGAAACGCTGTAGAGGCCGTATGGAGATATGGCAGGGTCCGATCAGATACGTGCGGTATTGCACGGATCAGGATCGGACAGTTTGTACTAGTAGCCGTATAGTAATATGGCAAGGTTCGATCAGGTACGTGCGGTATTGCACGAATCAGGATCGGACGGATTTTACTAGCCGGCTTTGGTTTAAGCCGGTCCTAGTGTAGTACAGTGTAGATTTGTCTCTTTGCATTTGTATCCGGACGGAATACAGATGCGGGTGTGTATGCACAGTATGGGGGTTTTCCTGTAATTTATTACGGGACCAGTTTTCTAGAGTTGCCATTTTGCTTTCCGTTCCGGCCGGTTTTCCTTTGTTCTTTCCCGGCCGGACTTTTCCGATGGAGGGGGTAATTTGCAGTTTTGCAAATTACATTTGAGGAGGGGGTTTCTTGTAAGTTGATTTATTATGATAACTTATTTAGATACCATTCCTTTCATTCTTCTTTTCATGCTTTATGAAGATTAGAAGTGATGAGATAGGATTTGATCTTTGATTAGAGTTGTGATGATGAGGTTTGGATATGGTCACCTTTCTTTTGCTCCTACACTCACCTCCCTTTGCATTATGTTTCCTTGCTCCACCATTTTCAAGAGAGGGAGAGATTATTATTCATGGTTGAAAAAAAGAAAGAGAGAAGTGAGAAGAAGAAAAGAGAAGAAGAGAGAGCTTCATTTTTGAGAGAGGTTTTCATTCTTGATCTCATTCCATGCCAAGAAAAATGCAAGCACCATTTTTCTTATCTTTGTTTCCTCCACCCTCTTCAAATGGCAACCAACCCCAAAGTGAGACATACATTCTACATTACACTCCCTACAGCATATCTTGAGCATGTCGAGTAGCCGGCTTCATGCGCGAGTTGCCACGGTATTGAGGTGGGAGCCCGTAAAAGTACCCGGCTTCGTGGTGCCCTTTCCGACGAGGAGGAGACGGACGGAGATCCCGCGAGGAGATCGGAGTGGAGATGAAGACCGGAGGACTCGGATCGTATGGTATACTTCTCTACCCCCTCTCTAGATAGCTTAGATTTAGTTTAATGGCCCGATCCGGTTTTAGTGCGCGGTGGTGCCGTTTTGCCAAGTCCGCAAAAATTTAAGTTTACCACCGTTTCCGCGTTTGGCCGTCGGATCGACGGCCGGGGCGCCGCCGTGCACTTACAGGTAGTGCTCTCATTTTTCATCTCAACACAATAGAAAAGAAAAGCTCTTCTTCTTCTTCCTCTAGCTCATAACATCCACCAATGGCATCATCTTCAACATCCATCCATACACTCTCATGTGTTGAGAATCAATGGATGCTTGAGACAAAGTTATCACACACATTCTCTACATCACTTTGGACATGTCGGCTAGCAAACTTCATGTCCGAGTTGCTTCGGTTTGATGCGGGAGCCCGTAAAAAGGATTCTTGACGTGGTGCCCTTCCGACGGGGAGAACGGAGATCGGTGATGCCGTGAGGAGCTAAAGATTGTGGCTAAAGACCGAAGAACATGGATCGATCGGTATAGCCTTTCTGTCTTTTTAGTAGTTGCTAGTTGAGTGTTAATGTATCTATCCGGGTTAAAGACTACGATAGCGCCAGTTTGTTAAACGTTTTTTGTTCCGCATTTGGCCTCGGATTGACGGGCGGGGCGCTACCGTAGACTTACATTTCCTATGCTACACTCGGTCAATATCCTCTTATCATGTAGATTCTCCATGTAGGATCAAGATGATACCTCCTAAATCCTGAGTTTTGGATCTATGAGATAAATCTAAATAGATGTTAGGATTCTCACTAAGTGTAGTGAGATGGTATCAATCGATCCTAAGGAGATGTAACATTTCAGAAAAATAAAATATTATTTTTGGGAATTTTATAATTAAATAATAAATATTATGAATATTTTAATGAGGCTGTATAATTAAATACCGATATATTGGGAAATATTTG
This sequence comes from Agapanthus africanus, assembly GCA_030015575.1. Taxonomy (NCBI): domain Eukaryota; kingdom Viridiplantae; phylum Streptophyta; class Magnoliopsida; order Asparagales; family Amaryllidaceae; genus Agapanthus; species Agapanthus africanus. The sequence goes on from JASDDO010000031.1 coordinate 296,958,134, forward strand.
GAAACTTATAGAAATTACTGAAATGAGCATGTTTTTTGTGATTTAGGAAAATTATGAATTTTTATAATTAATTATATACAATTTTAACGCTAATCGCGATTAAATATCACTAATCGTGCATTAAGCTTGATTTGTGCATATGACATGCACCATGTTATTTTCACATTTGTTACATTTTCCTACATGGTATTTTCTCTTTATCATGCATGGCTTTATATTTATTGAGAAAAGAAAAGATAAAGAAAAGATAAGAATAGAAAAGAAAAAGAAAAGAAAACATAAAGAAAGAAGCATGGGCAAGAGAGCGAGGGAGAGGTGAGGGGTCAAACCTTGGTCATAGCTTTTGTTCCCTCCATTATTTCCTCTTCATTTTCCTCTCCCTCTCCTCTCATGGCTGCACTCTCCTTCACCTCCCCTTCAACCCTCACAAACACACCCAAAACAACACAAAAACTCCATCTCCCTTTCACAAAAAAGATGCACAAGCTCCTCTAAAGCACTTTGTACCAAGAAAGGATGGATTTTGAGCACTTGGGGCAACTCAAGAAATATCTTGCGTTGCCAAATGAGATAAACTCTTTACCATTAGTGTAGAATTACATTCACTTTAGCACCTATAAATGTTTAGAAGTGTTTTAATGATGTTTAGTGATCTTTGAAAATTTCAAGTTATGGTTTGAGGGATTCTTGAGTTGTGATTGTGTAATTGAGGTTAGTAGAGATTATACAACCCCTGTAGTGATGGTATATTGGACTAAACCTGACAGTAAACCCCCAAATCCCAAATTTAGTAACCCCGATATCGGAAAATTGGAGAATTGTGAGGTTATTTTGACATCTGCTAACACCCCGGTGACCTGAAATTTTTTTAGCAAACACAGAGTGATCTGCAGGCAACCTGGAGTGTACCCTCAAGACCCGAGACCCTACCCCTTTTGCTAGGCCAAAATTTTAATGTTCCTGGCCGCAATTTACGGCCAGGGTGGGATAAAATGTGCCCATTTTTGGTTTAGGGCTCCTTTGTCTGTAAAATAGACCTTTTACATATGCAAAATTGGCTAATTTCACATAGGGTAAAATCTGTAAGTGTTTTACGATGTTTCTGAATTCGTTTTGCAGCTTTTAATGAATTGGAATTTGGTATTTGTTTTTTGTCTCGGTCGATTCACGTTTATACGTCAATCGTTGAGAGTTGTTGGTTATTTGTGCATGCTTAGACCATAGGTTTTAACCTATGTACGTTTCGTGTATCGTTTTGGTTTTCGTTAGCGATTTCAGTTTACGATACTATGTGTGATATGTAGGTAACCCCACGTGGATTTTGAGACGACGAGGAGAGCGTAGCGTCATCGACTCCGTCAAGCAAAGATCAAGGTGAGTAGATATATATCTACTCACCTTGTCGGGTGGATAGAGTATACCACCCCCGCAGTTTCGCAGTATAGTGTACAAGTGTTATAGCTAAAACATTATGTGTTATTATAGATGCATATACGTAGCTAGAAATGCTTTAGGTGACTTTGGGTCAGTGTTAGCATATTTAGAAGTTAATGCTATAGTTTAGTGTAAATCGTGAAACCCTAGAATAGTTGTTGCACACACTCGCACACACTCATGCATACATTATATTACTTGGGCGTATATGGGGATATGTATATTTATATATAATTACACATAGGTATGGGACTATGTATATATATACGTATACATATACATGGATGATGAGGATAGTACATGGTATTTGGAGATGAGTCGATGAGATTGGTCATTATTCCATGAGGTCGGTGATGTGACATGGTTCGTATTTGAGATACGACATGATTTATAGTGGGTCTTTTGGCGATGTGTTTTCATGCACACGCATATATATATGTAGATGGTATCAGTATGTACTAGACTTAGATTAGTACTCCAATTACAGGATATGATGATAAGGATACCTGATGAATAATGAGATAAATATGATATTGACCCGTACCCAGATTGGGATGCCGTACGATGGATTTACCGTACGAGCTATATATTGATGATGGATCCGAACTCTTGACTCGAGTATATCATATGATATATTGTATCGTACGTGATACTATTGAGGCGGGATCACCGACTATTATATATATATATATGTATATATATATATATATATACATATATATATATATATGTATGTATCGACTCAGACTTAGGTGGTTTTCCTTACCTCTTTCGATTAGCTTGTTAGTTTAGTCCTGTAGTTTACTGGTAGATGTTAGACTTGACTCGAGTCATACCTATTTCAAAACTAACGAATCGTGAGTATTTTAAAGACAGGCCAAGGGATTCTACGGATATTACAAAGGACGTACTTTTTCTTAAAAACACCGTAGCCCTATTTTCTAAACACCACGATTCGTATTATTTCAAATGTCAAAACTGTATGACTCATTTATATCATTGCATATTCTTTATGATACGTTTATTACTTCTTTTTCTTCATATTCATGTTGTTATCATCGCATTGCATGATTAATGTGTACCTTATTGATATGAAACCATGTTGTCAGGACACCAGCACCATTACCCATGATGCGTATGTTCCACGTACACTTGCTTGCCGGCTCACACACATCATCATCGGTAATTGCCATGTCACGTACACTTTAGAGAATATTAGTTTATTGATATCGCTCGTTAGCTGATAGTTTCGATATACCATTACCGTGTTACTTTAGATATTCCATTTATTACTGTGATGTTTCTTGCATATTTATATATTCATTGTCATGCATTATTTTTAGGGCCAGTCCGGATTACCGGAGCCCAATAGTTTAGAATTCATTGTTTAATTACTCTTTAGATTTGGATTTCGGATTTCCATGAGATTTCTGGATTTGGAGAAACCGTAAAGATTTATAAACTGATTATCATTTTCAAAAGATAAAAAATTGCGGTTTTCTTCTGATATGATTTGAGATACGTCAACCATGAGTTTTCTCGGCTCTTGAGCGATATCATACACCCGATTAGAGGAGGGGGAGGAACCGTCTGTGGGTGCATGGTGGACCCGGTGCGGTACCCCGGGGCGAGAAGGTCGCAGATGATGGCGTTGAGCCCGGCAGGGGAGCACTACCGAGCGGTGATTGTTTTGTTACTCGACGGATATCCGGAGGGTAGAGATCGGAGTATAGGCCAGTCCGGATTGCCAGAGCCTGAGGTTTTTGAGATATGATGTTTCGGGCCAGTCCGGATTGCCGGAGCCCTAAATATCGAGATAGAGAGATAAATATATTTTGTGTCAATGCTAGACACTGATTTCTGTTGATTTCATTAATGATATTTCGATTTATACAGAAATCTCTCTGAGATACGAAAACAGTTTCTTATTTAGATGTATTCTGTTTTCATGCATTCATACATCATAGATATGACATGTTATTACCTGAGGCACTGACACGAGTACTTGGTATCACACTGATGTTAGATGATTACCTCATCATTTTAGATGCTTCGGATTTTATATTATTATATTGATGATATATATTTATGATCGTATTGACCTAGGATTGAGTCATACATACAATTTCTGCTCTGTGATGTTTTCTACTCACGAGTTGGCAACTCACCCCCGTTGTGCCACAGTTTCTTACAGGTTTTGCCGTACAGGTTCGTTACGGCTTTGCTGGCACACTGTTCCTTCCGGGTGATTGCTTTGCTAGGTGGGTTCACTTGCATCGTGACCACTATTGTACCTTTTATTTATTTAAGTTCTATCTAGAAACTCCATCAACCAGACTTGTATTATTTATAGACTTAGAAGACTAGTTGTATATTATTTCGACCGTAGAGTTGCGCTTGTATACTTATGGTTTTCTGTTTGTTTTGAGTTTTCTTTTGAGTTTTGATCCTCGCCCTTCGCGTTGTATATTATATTGCTTGCGTGGTTGTGACTGTCAATTGACGAAGAGCTACCTCCCGCTTGGTGATGCCTTTATTCATATTATGCATGTTGTACCCTTTTGGGACCAGTATTTACAAAGGAAACTATACCGAAATTTTTAGAAAAGACTTGATGTTTTAAAAAATGCATACTTTGGCTTATTTTGTTATACCACTCACTTTAAAACAAAAGTTTTCCTTTACTTTCATCTTTAAATAGTTTAGATTTCTGGGTTTTTGGCTTACTTGAATTAGATGGAGTCCTATAGACTTCATATGACTCAAGTGCCAGTCACGTGCCATTTCGGGTCGTGACAAAATTGGTATCAGAACGCTAGTTTAACCTTGGTTCGAGTCTAGGTTTGACTATGCGGAGCCTAGGGTGTTTGTATATATACGGAATCTAAGCATGACCTTACGGAACTTAAACTTGGTCGAGAGAGTATTAGACTCCAAATTTCGTCGCGTAGGTTGACCTTGGTTGATGGAGTAGGTGACTTAAGTAGTGTGACGTACCGTGTGTATGTTCCGCGGCATACTTACGATACGCTTCTCCGCTTAAGAATCCATAGGATGTACATTTCCTTGCACATTATTATATTCATTCCTATGATCTATCCTCATCGATATTGGCTTATGGTTTTTGGTGCCACGATAACACGGGTAGAGAGAGCTACGGCTAGAGTTGCGTCAGCACGAGCTCGTCATTGACGAGGACTGACCACGGCATGATTCCACAGACATACGATTTGCATAGATGCGTCGTTATTGTGTTTTCGTGCTATGAGCGTTTGATGGATCTCTTTTACAAGATTTCTCGGTCGTGCAGATCAGCACCAGAGGATTGGGCCACTGCTAGAGGCCAGCCGGAATGTGATGACCGTCAATGCACTGAATATACTTGATGATTGAGGCACTGTTCAGCCTGCGGACAAATGAGCTAGTTGTTGCTGCGAATGAAGAGATACTGCCCCAGATGTTGGAGCTATTGCCGCACGAGTTGTCCATAGAGATATGATAGAAGATCTCTAATCACCAAAGGAGGAATGACTAGGACATGAAATTCGTTGACTACCCCGATGCGAGGTCATCAGATTGATTGATTCCAACTAGAGACGACTTCACGCAGGTACGTTGAGAGTCGATAGAAGACGATCGAATGTAAGAAACCCATTTTCCAAGTTTAAAGTATTCATAAAAAACATGCATGTATTTCTGTGGACCCTCTAAAAGAATGAAAACCTAACTCGATATAATAACGATGAGAACGCTCTGAAACCTTAGGGTTTACAGCAGTTCAGCGGTGCCATTAATGAGGCTTGGGTTTGCCCTTCTACGGCAGGTCCATAGGTGCCGTGGTATGTACTCGATACTATTAAACTGTACTCAAGATGTTGAGCTCTTGGGGGATTATGGAACTTTCATGAATCGATCGAAAGGTTCGACATCATTCGGATATCATGTGATGGGATACATTACTTGGGAGACTCCAGATACGAGTATAGCCGTTGGAGCATAGTCCATGCAGCCACGAAGAGACGAGTCCGAATCAGTCGACATTAGAAAAAAGTGGAGCAAGAGGTTCGTGCGAGATCTTGACGAGTTGACCTTCAACTCCGCTGACATCAGAGATGTGATACGCATGCAGAGGCGTTGTTTATTGATATATCTTCCAGAAAGAGTCGCGATGAGTATGCATCCGTTCCGGAAGAAGAAGCAGATTTAGTAAAAAGGTGATAATTCCGGGCAGTTCGGCAGAAACGTGATTTGGGAGAGATTTCGACAGAACCTTTCTGGATTACTATACGATAAGTCTTGGACCCAGGATTCGTCATATTGCGCACACCCAGTAGGCCAGAGTTCGGCATCGTCGACGAGATATGCTATGAATGACCAAGACAGTTGGCCAGAGACCTTTAGAGGATGTGCAAGAGCGGGATTATTTCCGTCATCTTTTATTTTGGTATTTTGGGCAATTTATTTGCATGATTGAGATTTTATGCACCATAGATGCACTTGACTTCGATTTGATGTCATTCGAGATGTGGATTTTGATTTCATACCTATGGTTTGCATGTGATTTGACTTATGCTTTCGGCATAGTTTTCATGCACTTCTAGTATTTTGATTCAATTTCTGTGCACGCTGATGCACATGATTGTGAGATTATATACCACGGTATACCTGACTTGGATTTGGATTGAAATGTGTTGTATATTGTCGATTTCGATTGTGATACTCGATTTTTGTTTTCGTGCACCTGGTGCACTTGATTTGGATTCTTGCGCATGCTTAGGCGCTTGATGCGATTTTGGTGGACGCCAGATACACTAAATCGAGATTCTTCATGCATATCAGATGCACCTGATATTGCTGTCAGGCACACCCGTTGCCTTTGACAGGTGTTTCGTGCACACCCGTTGCACTTAGATTTTCTTTCTGTGCACATGTATGGAACATTCATGGATTTCGATTTCCGTGTGCACCAGACGCACGTGGCATTCATATATACATTTTGGCATTGATTCCCTTGAGCAGCATGTTTTATGATATTTACTATTTGGTATAGTAGCTGAGCAGGATTAGTCCGAGGACAGTACCTGACTATATTTTTCATGCATTGATAGTTATCGAGGGTATTTCTAAAAAGGAGCTATAATCTAAGTATTTACCTATGTGTCTGAGGTGACACAAGACATTTTACAAAGAAAACCATTCTAAATTATTTTCAAAACGGCGGGAAGTGTATGTTAAACAAAAGATATATATATACATATAGTTATGTTTCTTACAATAGACGACCGCCACTGTGCAGTGATACGCATATCGCACAACGACTTGAAAAGATTTGGCATGCATTCCTTTCAGATGTTTTAATAATGTTTACATATATAGCTTGATGTATATCATGTTGGTTTTCGTCGGGCTTAGACATTGGTGTCTTCACCATAACTCCGATAATTTCGGGATGCTTGACGGAGTTTTGATTTTGGTTTATATACTCGTTTTCAAGCGCATGCCTTGCGCTACGCCATGTTTTATGTATTTATGATTTCGGAGCCCCGACAACTGGATCATTTTGCTGAAATGTTTTAGGAATTGGGGGAGTTTAAATTTAAATTCGGGGACCGAATTTCTTTAAGGGGGGAAGACTGTAACATTTCAGAAAAATAAAATATTATTTTTGGGAATTTTATAATTAAATAATAAATATTATGAATATTTTAATGAGTCTGTATAATTAAATACCGATAAATTGGGAAATATTTGGAAACTTATAGAAATTACTGAAATGAGGATGTTTTATGTGATTTAGGCAAATTATGAATTTTGATAATTAATTATATACAATTTTAATGCTAATCGCGATTAAATATCACTAATCGTGCATTAAGCTTGATTTGTGCACATGATATGCACCATGTCTTTTTCACATTTGTTACATTATCCTACATGATCTTTTCTCTTTATCATGCATGGATTTGTATTTATTGAGAAAAGAAAAGATAAGAATAGAAAGGAAAAAGAAAAGAAAACATAAAGAAAGAAGCATGGGCAAGAGAGAGAGAGAGGGAGAGGTGAGGGGTCAAACCTTGGTCAAGGCTTTTGTTCCCTCCATTACTTCCTCTTCCTTTTCCTCTCCCTCACCTCTCATGGCTGCCCTCTCCTTCACCTCCCCTTCAACCCTCACAAATACACCCAAAACAACACAAAAACTCCATCTCCCTTTCAAAAAAAAGATGCACAAGCTCCTGTAAAACACTTTGGACCAAGATAGGATAGATTTTGGGCACTTGGGGCAACTCAAGAAATTTCTTGAGTTTCCAAATGAGATAATCTCTTTACCATTAGTGTAGAATTACATTCACTTTAGCACTTATAAATGTTTAGAAGTGTTTTAATGATGTTTAGTGAACTTTGAAAATTTCAAGTTAGGGTTTGAGGGATTCTTGAGTTGTGATTGTGTAATTGAGGTTAGTTGAGATTATACAACCCCTGTAGTGATGGTATATTGGAATAAACCTGAGAGTAAACCCCCAAATCCCAAATTTAGAAACCCCGATATCTTAAAACTGTGAGAATTGTGAGGTTATTTTGACATCTGCTAACACCCGGGTGACCTGAAATTTTTTTAGCAAACACAGATTGATGTGCAAGCAACCTTAAGTGTACCCTGAAGACCCGAGTCCCCACCCCCTTTGCTAGGCCACAATTTTAATGTTCCTGGCCGCAATTTGCTGCCAGGGTGGGGTAAAATGTGCCCATTTTTGGTTTAAGGCTCCTTTGTCTGTAAAATAGACCCTTTACATATGCAAAATTGGCTAATTTCACCTAGGGTAAAATCTGAAAGTGTTTTACGAAGTTTCTGAATTCGTTTTGCGGCTTTTAATGAATTGGAATTTGATATTTGTGTTTGGTCTCGGTCGATTCACGTTTATACGTAAATCGTCGAGAGTTGTTGGTTATTCGTGCATGCTTAGACCATAGGTTTTAACCTATGTACGTTTCGTGTATCGTTTTGGTTTTCGTTCGCGATATCAGTTTACGATACTATATGAGATATGTAGGTACCCCCACGTGGATTTCGAGAGGATGATGCGACCGTAGAGTCATCGACTCTGGCAAGCAAAGATCAAGGTGAGTAGATATATATCTACGGGGGAAGTCGGATGGATGGCGTATAGCACCTACGCAGTTTCGCAGTATAATGTACAAGTGTTATAACTATATAATTATTTGTTATTATAGATGTATATACATAGCTAGAAATGCTTTAGGTGACTTTGGGTCAGTGTTAGCGTATTTAGAAGTTAATGCTATAGTTTAGTGTAAATCGCGAAACCCTAGAATAGTTGTCGCACACACTCATGCATACATTATATTACTTGTGCATATATGGGGATATGTATATATATAATTACACATAGGCATGGGACTATGTATATATATATATATATACGTATACATAAACATGGATGATGAGGATAGTACATGGTATTTGGAGATGAGTCGATGAGATTGGGCATGATGCCATGAGGTTGGTGATGTGACATGGTTCGTATTTGAGATACGACATGATTTATAGCGGGTCTTTTAGCGATCCGCTTTCATGCACAAGCATATATATATGTAGATGGTATCAGTATGTACTAGACTTAGATCAGTACCCCGATTACAGGATATGATGATAAGGATACCAGATGAATAATGAGATAAATGTGATATGGACCCGTACCCAGATTGGGATGCCGTACGATGGATTTACCGTACGAGCTATATATTGATGATGGATCCGCACTCTTGACTCAAGAATGTCATATGATATATTGTATCGTACGTGATACTATTGAGCCGGGATCACCGACTATTATATATATATATATATATATATATATATATATATATATATATATATATCGACTCAGACTTATGTGGTTTTCCTAACCCTTTCGATTAGCCTGTTAGTTTAGTCCTGTAGTTTACTGGTAGATGTTAGACTAGACTCGAGTCATACCTATTTCAAAACTAACGAATCATGAGTATTTTAAAGACATGCCAAGGGATTCTACGTATATTTCAAAGGACGTACATTTTCTTAAAAACAACGTAGCCCTATTTTCTAAACACCACGATTCGTATTATTTCAAACGTCAAAACTGTATGACTCGTTTATATCATTGCATATTCCTTATGATGCGTTTTTTATTTAATTTTCTGCATATTCATGTTGTTATCATCGCATTGCATGCTTTATGTGTACCTTATTGATAGGAAACCATGCTGTCAGGCCACCGGCACCATTACCGATGATGTATATGTTCCACGTACACTTTCTTGCCGGCTCACACACATCATCATCGGTAATTTCCATGTCACGTATACTTTAGAGAATATTACTTTATTGATATCGCTTGTTAGCTGATAGTTTCGATATGTCGTTACTGTGTTACTTTAGATATTCCATTTATTACTGTGATGTTTCTTGCATATTTATATATTCATTGTCATGCATTATTTTTAGGGCCAGCCCGGATTGCCGGAGACCAATAGTTTAGAATTCATTGTTTATTTACTCTTGAGATTTAGATTTTGTATTGCCATGAGATTTCTGGATTTAGAGAAACCGCAAAGATTTATAAACTGATTATCATTTTCAAAAGATAGAAAATTGCGGTTTTCTCCATATATGATTTGAGATACGTCTGCCATGAGTTTTCTCGGCTCTTGAGCGATATCATACACCCGATTCGAGGAGGAGGAATCGTCTGTGGGTGCATGGTGGACCCGGTGTGGTACCCCGGGGAGAGAAGGGCATGGATGATGGCGTTGAGCCCGGTAGGGGAGCACTACCGACCGATGATTGTTTTGTGACTTGACGAATATCCGGAGGATACCGATCGGAGTATAGGCCGGTCCGGATTGCCGGAGCCTGAGGTTTTTGAGATATGATGTTACGGGCCAGTCCAGATTGCCGGAGCCCCGGATATCGAGATAGAGAGATACATATATTTTGTGTCGATGCTAGACACTGATTTCTGTTGATTTCATTGATGATATTTCGATTTATACAGAAATCTCTCTGAGATACGAAAACAGTTTCTCATTTAAATGTATTCTGTTTTCATGCATTCATATATCATAGATATGACATGTTATTACCTGAGGCACTGACACGAGCACTTGATATCACACTGATGTTAGATGATTACCTCATCATTTTAGATGCTTCGGATTTTATATTATTATATTGAGGATATACATTTATGATCTCATTGACCTAGGATTGAGTCATACATACAATTTCTGCTCTGTGATGTTTTCTACTCACAAGTTGGCAACTCACCCCCGTTGTGCCACAGTTTCTTGCAGTTTTTGCCGTACAGGTTCGTTGCGGCTTTGATGGCACACTGTTCCTTCGGGGTGATTGCTTTTCTAGGTGGGTTCACTTGCATCGTGACCACCATTGTACCTTTTATTTATTTCTGTTGTATCTAGAAACTCCATCAACCAGACTTGTATTATTTATAGACTTAGAAGACCAGTTGTATATTATTTCGACTGTAGAGTCGTGCTTGTATTATTATGGTTTTCTGTTTGTTTTGAGTTTCCTTTTGAGTTTTGATACTCGCCTTTGGCATTGTATATTATATTGCTTTCGTGGTTGTGACCGTCAATTGACGAAGAGCTAGCTCCCGCTTGGTGATGTCTTTATTCATATTATGCATGTTGTACCCTTTTGGGGCCAGTATTTACAAAGGAAACTCTGCCGAAATTTTCAGAAAAGACTTGAGGGTTTAAAAATGCATACTTCGGCTTATTTTTTTATACCACTCTCTTTAAAACTAAAGTTTTCCTTCACTTTCTTCTTTAAATGGTTTAGATTTCTGGGTTTTTGGCTTACTTGAATTAGATGGGGTCCTATAGACTTCATATGATTGAAGTGCCAGTCACGTGCCAATTTGGGTCGTGACAGGAGAATCACTGGATAATTTCCAGGGTGGTAAGGACGACTGAATGTCAGTCACAGGTATTGTCTTTACCCTCAGTGGAGGGACGGTATGTTGGAAGAGTTCCAAGCTAGATACCGTGGCAAATTAGAAGATAAAGGCAGAATGCATCGCTACCAACGATACGACCAAAGTGACTGTCTGAACATTTCTTGTTCATAAGATGAACAAGGTTCCTACCATTAAGCGTCCAATAACTGTTATTGTGACAACAATGGAGTTATGGCTTTGGCCTAGGAACGCAGGTCCCATCAGCGTTTCAGACATATTCTGAGGACAATATCACCTGATCAGGGAGATGGATGATCTCCTGGGGATCGAGGTTAGGATAGTTGACATGAAGAAGACACGACTGATCCACTCACAAAGGCCATTTCCCAAGAGAGACTAGTATGGGATTGTTGAGTATGGGATAATACAACCACTGCTGATTATTGGGTATTGGATACTACAACATGTGGCCTTAGTGAAAGTGGGAGATTGTTAGTTATATGTATGCCCTAGAGACCATTATTGTACATCTGATATATATTATAGTGGATGCTTGGACATACATAGGGAGGACTTTCTTGCTCAACATGATAGTATGCTATCTGGTTGCTCTTTATCTTAACATGTACACTTGATGTCTCTAAGTTACATGTTGAAAAGCCCTTAAGATGTGTACTTGACTACCAGGATTATGATAGAGATCATACTATTGGGGTCTGGATAGTCTGTGAGTACATCCTTTAATTGTTCCTAGTCAAGGGAATATCGAGACAGAGTATCGATACTCCAGAGTAGACTAGCCTATATCTTCTCGACCTATGCGATGGGCGATGGATGATCCCATATCCATTGGTGTTTGACATCAGAGATGGTATACGGGTGCTCAGTGGAGACTGGGTACACTGAACAGACTCGCCGAGAACTCCTAGATGGTATTATACCTCACGTCAGATAGCAGTTCTCTGGTGACACTGGTATAGGTTAGTCTGTCGAACGAGATCGTCATAGAGTCTTGTGTGTCTCCTACTGTGCTTTGATTTCCACCCTACGACGGCTCTACTGAGTCATGCAAACAGGTGGTTTTTGTGTACAGTCCTGAGTCACATGGAGGCAATAAGCGATAGGAGGGGATTCGTCTCTCCCGGTATTGGGGGTTGATGTTGCGCTATGCTCGATTGGCCATAACAGGAATTCCTGGCCAAGGTTGCAGAGATCTACTGATAAGTTTTATCAGTAGTTTCCCGAATCGTTATGGACCTTACATCGGCATGACTTATCGAGTTACTGGGGTCTGACCTTTACCACCCTAGACAAGATATGCGACATATCAGACGAAGAGACCGGACTGTACGGTAGTGTTACTGATTGGATTCGCAGGAGTGTGAGCAGGCTTGTTTGTTGATCTTCTGATCGCTCAATACCCGGGTGGCCATTACGTTTAGCAGACCACTTGCGGCTTGTGGGTGACTGATATGATCACCACCTACTGCCAGCGTATTGACGAGTCTTTAGTGTCCTACACAGAGGTTTCCTGGCTCAAGCGAAATGGAGTAGGAGCACATATGTGATATGTGCAGGACCAAGATAGATACGAGTATGTGATACCGTATTGTATTCTCGCGATATGTGATATCGGCCGGGTATATGTGATATAGCCGGATTATCGAATCAAGTGTTGATTCGGTAAGTTGATATTATTGATATTAGTCGGTTATATGTAATATAGCCGGATCATTGAATCAAGTTTTGATTTAATGATTTGATGTATAATTATATATATTTGATATATGAATTTACATTAACTGATATTACTCACTTGACCATTTATTTTCTCACTTGTGTTTACATGATATATATGTGATAAATATCATTGTATCATGCAAGGTTTGTTTGGTTTACCAAGCACCTCATCAAGGGTTTAAAATCATCACATATGCCAAAATCAAATTTTGAAGGTGCTAAGTGAACTTTAAAAGAATCATAACTAGAAATTTAGGGTTTCATTTGACTAACCATCACATGCAAAAGAAAAATATCACTAAGGGTAGAGATTACAACCTTTGTAGACCTCCCTTGGTGACTCCTTGGCACTATGAGGGTTTGGAACGGATCGATGGAAGCCTTCTTAGTCCACGAAGATCCACCCGAAGTCCTTTTGCCCAAAGCTCCTTGCTTTACTTGATTTGTGAATGAAGTAGAGCAAACACCCTACACAAATGGGCTAGATGTGTGTAGTATGATGATGTGGTTTGTATTCTATAATCAAAACCCTTTCTTTTTATCAACTTCACTCAAAGAAAATTTCAAGAGAGGAAGAAGAAGATGGTGGCTAAGATTGAGCTCAAAAGAAAAATGATATGATAGAATAATTGAGATGAGAAAGAATAATCAATATTAATCCTTCTTACTTCAACCATGGTTAGTAATTATTTAGATATTTACTTATTGAGTTAACTTCCAAAGGTGAATTAACTCATGGTTAAAAGTTAGGTAAGGTTTAGTCAATGATGATAAACATTAACCATGAGTGAATTATCCTTTCAATTAACTCAAAATGATAAATATATATATAATTACTACAATATGAGTCTTGCATTGCCACCAAATATGTATCAACAACCATGATACAATATATGTATGTATGTGTCTATGCATATCATCATGTGCATACATGCATGCATACAAAAATAGAAAAAAGGTTTAATTAAAGAATTAATGTAAAAGTCATTTGTTAAATCAACACATGATTTTGCAAACCGGTCATATCACATACGACCCGACCAATAGAAAATGCCCGATTAATATACCGTATCACATATCTGTATTTAATCGGGTCCCCGCACATATCTCATATGCACACCATGTCTTTTCGCCTGAGCCGGGAAACTTCATTGTGGGACTCTAAGACTCGTCAATACGCCGGCAGTAGTTGATGATCATATCAAACACCTACAAGCCGCAAGCGGTCAGCTAAACGTAACGACCACCCGGGTATTGAGCGATCAGAAGAAAACCAGCGAAGCTATCAAAACTCCCGTCGAGCCAACAGGCAACACTTACCGTACAGTCCGGTCTCCTCGTCAGATATGTTGCATATCGAGTCTAGGGATGGAATCGTCAACCCCAACAACTCAATAAGTCATGCTGGTGTATGGCTCATAACGGATCGAGAAACTACTTATAACGCTTATCAGTAAATCTCAGTAGCCCTGGCCAGGGACCTCCTGTTATAGCCAATCGAGCATAGCACAACATCAACTCCCAATACCGGGAGAGACGAAACCCCTCCTATCGCTCATCGCCTCCATGTGCCTCGGGACTGCACCCAAAGTCCACCTATTTGCACGACTCAGTAGAGCCTTGGTAGGGTGGATATCAAAGTACAGTGGAAGGACACACAAGACTCTATGACGATCTTAGGTCTACAGACTAACCTGTACCAGTGTCACCTGAGAACCGCTATCCGACGATAGATATAATACCACATAGGAGTTCTCTGTTAGTCCATTCAGTGTACCCAGTCTACACTGAGCACCCGCATACAATCTTTGGTGTCACCTCACCAGATGGATATGGGATCATCCATCGCCCATCATATGGGACAAGAATAGTATACGCTAGTCTACCCTGGAATATCGATGCCCTATCTCGATACTCCCACGACTAGGAATAATTCAAGGATATGCTTAGAAACTACACATGCCCCACTTGTATGATCCGCATCATAGTCACAGTAGTCAAGCAAATATCCTGAGGGCTTTATCAACATGTGCAAATGAATAAAGGCATGATCAAATCAACATGTCAAGATAAAGTAAACCATATAGCATACTATCATGTTGAGCGAGAAAGTCATCTAAAATCATATATACATGTCCAAGCATCCACTATACATATAATGACCTGTAGGGCATACATATATCTAACAAACTCCCACTTGCACTAAGGCCAGTTATTGGAGTATCTCATACCCAACATCTCAAAAAGTCGCTCATTCTGCGGCTGTGGAAGAGCCTTGATGAGTGGATCCGCTGTGTTATCTTTTGTATCTACTCTCCGAATCTCGATCTCCTGGTGATCTACTATCTCCCGGATCAAATGATATCGCCTCAGGATGTGTCTGGATTTCTGATGGGACATTGGTTCTTTGGCTAAGGCCATAGCTCCATTATTATCACAATACAATGGTATTGGATCAACAATGGTTGGAACTACTTCTAGTTCCGCGATGAACTTCCTCATCCAGACGGCTTCCTTGGCAGCATCATTTGTAGCAATATACTCAGCTTCCATCGTAGAGTCTGCAACGGTATCCTGTTTGGAACTGTTCCAACTAACCGCCCCTCCATTAAGGGTAAATACAAACCATGAGATAGATTTGCCGTCATCCTTATCACTTTGGAAGCTGGAATCGGTAAATGCCTCCATCTGGAGATCCCCATTACCATACACCAAGAACAATTCTTTAGTCCTTCGCAAGTATTTAAGAATGTTCTTCACTACTATCCAATGTTCTCCCCTGGGTTGGATTGATACCTTCTTACTACAGCTAGTGCATAAGCTACATCAGGGCGAGTACATAACATCGCATACACTATAGATCCTACGGCTGAAGCGTAGGGTATAACGCTCATGCGAGCTCTCTCTTCATCAGTCTTCGGACATAAGTCTTTGGAGAGAGTGATTCCATGACAAGCAGGCAAGGCACCACTCTTAGAATCTTCCATACTAAACCTTTTTAGGATGGTGTCTATGTATTTTGATTGGGACAATCCCAATAACCTCTTGGATCTATCTCTATAGATCCTTATGCCCAAAATGCATGAGGCATCACCCAGGTCCTTCATGGAGAACCTTTGTGCTAAGAATAGTTTGACCGATTGTAGCATAGGAATATCAATTCCTATCAGGAGAATGGAATCTACGTACAATAAGAGAAATGTGACGGTACTCCCTACAATCTTCTTATAAATGCATGGTTCATCTATATTTTTGATAAAATCAAACGCTTTGATTTTATCCTCAAAGAAGATGTTCCAGCTCCGTGAGGCCTGCTTTAATCCATAAATGGATTTAAGCAATCTACATGCTTTCCCGCTGCTCATACTGTCAATGAATCCCTCTGGCTGATCCATAAAAACGCATTCTTCTAAATCACCATTTAGAATTGCAGTTTTAACGTCCATTTGACAGATTTCATAATCATAGTGAGCAGCAATAGCAAGTAGGATCCTAAAGGATTTAAGCATTGCTACTGGAAAGAAAGTTTCATCATAGTCTAATCCTGGTCTTTGACGAAAACCTTTCGCTACTAGCCTTGCTTTAAAGGTCTCTACCTGTCCATCTATAACAATCTTTCTTTTAAAGATCTGTTTGCACCCAACAGGTTTTATCCCAGGAGGCGCAATGTCCAAAGTCCATACTTTGTTGGTATACATGGACACCATTTCGGATCACATGGTTTCCAGCCACTTCACTGTGTCACCACTCGTGATAGCTTGCTGAAAACTAGTAGGGTCATCATCATCCATGATGCAATCTTCTATATCACCATCAATGAGAAACCCATAGTATCTCTCTGGTGGGCGAGAAGTTCTACTAGATCTACAGATCGGCTGAGGTTCTTGAAGTTCTACAGCAACATCAGTTTCAACCAATTCGTCCTGAGTAATTTGTGTCTCTAGAACTTCTTCTAGTTCTACCGCATTGCCATCAGTACTGTCTGTAAAGATTTCATTTTCCAAAAATGTGGCATGCTGAGCAACAAACACCTTATGTTCCCTTTTGTGGTAGAATAGATATCCATACGAATGTTTTGGATACCCCACAAATTTACACGTGACCGATCGTGTCTCGAGTTTGTCTGGATTCTGCTTTTTAACAAAAGCCGGACAACCCCAAATCCTAACTCTTTTAAGAGATGGTCTGTTTGTACTCTATATCTCATATGGAGTGGTAGACACGGTCTTGGTTGGAACCCTGTTTAACAGATACATCGCTGTCTCTAATGCATGCCCGCAAAAGGAAAGCGGTAACTCAGCATCACACATCCTGGATCGTACCATATCTAATAGGGTATGATTCCTCCGTTCTTACACACCATTGTGTTGTGATGTGTAAGGAGGAGTGAGCTAAGAGAGAATCCCATTCTTTTTTAAGAAGTCTAAAAACTCTGTACTGAAATATTCTCCATCTCGATCTGATCGAAGTTTCTTGATGCTCAAACCAGTTTGTTTTTCTACTTCAAGTTTGTACTCCTTGAATTTCTCGAAAGCTTCGGATTTGTGCTTTATCAGAAACACGTGTCCGAATCTTGAGAAATCATCAGTAAAAGTAATGAAGTATGAAAAACCACCTCTAGCATGTGTAGACATTGGTCCGCATACATCACTATGTATGAGGCTTAAGAGTTCCACAGCTCTTTCTCCGTGTCCAGTAAACGGAGTTTTGGTCATTTTACCTTCGATACAAGACTGGCAAGTCGCATAAGATTTATATTCAAAAGGATTTAAATATCCATCTTTATGTAGTTTGTTTAGTCTTGTTTCATTAATATGACCAAGTCTACAATGCCAAAGAAAAGCTTCATTTATATCTGAAAACATTCTTTTTATTAGTATGTTGTATATTGAAAACTGTGTGTTGGTTCAGGACGTAAATACCGTTATTTAATGTACCATACCCAATCAACTCTTGATTCAAGTTAATGTTCATAACATTATTTTGCAATACAAAATGATATCATTCATTGTCCAACAAAGAAATGGATATTATATTACATAGCATACTAGGTACAAAATAACACGGGTTCAAAACCAAAATACAACCCGAAGGCAATCGAAGATGATACTCTCCTACGGATACAGCATGTACATTGGAACTATTTCCAACCCGTAGAGTATGGTCACCTGTCTTCAAAACTCTATTATTTCTCAATCCCTGCATACAATTGCAGATGTGAGAACCAGAACCAGTATCTAACACCCAAGATTCAGAGTTTAAAGAAAAACAGTTTTCAGTTACAAACATACCTGAAGTGGAAGCATCAGCATGCTTCTTCTTCTTGAGATCAGCAAGATACACAGCACAGTTGCGTTTCCAATGTCCCGACTTGTGGCAGTAAAAACATTCTCCTTTCCCGCTTCCCGCAGCCCCTGATTTGTCTTTCCCCTTTGCCTTTTTAACTCCACCTTTCTGTTTGATGGACTTCTTCTTTTTCTTTCCCTTGGCCTTGGCTTTTGGGAGTGAAGAGGAAGATGGCCCAGCAACCAGAGCGGGAGTCCTCGTTGTTTTCAACGTGCTCTCTGCACTTCTCAACATATTGAGAAGTTCAGGCAATGATTTCTCCAAATCGTTCATATTGAAATTCACAATGAACGGAGCAAAGGCAGGGGGAGAGACTGTAGAACAATATCCGTATAATGCTCATTGTCCGTGGTCCATCCCAGTTCCTCAAGTTATTCTATAAGACCAATCATTTTCAAAACATGGTCTCGTACTGATGTACCAGAGGCCATTCGCATCTGAAACAGCTTTTGAGATGCCTCGTATCTCAAAGTACGTGATTGCTCTTCATACAAATCCTTTGTGTGAAGAAAGATGGATTGTACATCCATATTCTCATGTTGCTTTTGATGGATATTGTCCATAGAAGAAAGCGCGAGGCACTTGGCCGTGTTACAATCAGTATCCCAAGTTTTTCGGATCTCCCTATCCGAGACAGATGATTCAGGTCCTGGGACGGGTGGGGCTTGGGTTGTGAGGACATATGATACTTTATCATATGTAAGTGCAATGTTCAAGTTCCTCAACCATTCTTTATCGTTCGGTCCAGTCAGTTTATTTTTCTCTATTAGAAGCTTAAGTCCCGTCATCGGTATCTGCCATTAAGTGAGAGAAAAGAATACACTCAGCGAAATGATCTTGCAAAGAATTAGATTGGTTATTATCTTATCTAATCGATGTCTCCAACTGCTTTTATCAAATTTTCTTTGAAAACCTGAAAAGAAAACTAGCCAGGATTAATTACATTCTACAGTTTCGCTAACCGGTCATCCAGGCCAGTGTCGGTACTTTGAGGGAGGTTCCCCGTGCTTTCGCACGGACCTAATTAAAATAAAACTCGTTTTCCCATAGGCCAACCCCGTTAACACCTTTCTAGACACGTACTGGATTAGCTAATTGTAAAGTGTAAAATTCTCCTAGAAGCAACACTTACTCTCAGAGGGATCGGGATCCAACTATCATATAGATGGTATGCAATCTCATTGCAAATTTCAACTCTTAAAACTCCCGATATTGTTTTTACCCCTAGTTACTTATGACCTTGGCTATGGTCAAAATATCATATGTACTAGTCAAGTTCTACCCGTCATTTCGAGATTAACTAGACCCACCCATATGACCCTTGACTATGATCAACATAATCATATGAATGTTCTAACTGATCGCATCATATGCTTTGTAGGAAGACATCACTTAGCTACCGTAAACTACGCCTTGACTATGATCAAAATACGCAGCACGAATACTAAGTACTCTGCTTCCTAAAATGACGGAGGGTTGCGGATGGTTTTTACGAAAACCATTAACGCTTTGAACTTGATCTCGTTGTAGAATCAAAACAGTTTAGAAAAGGAGTGGCTTAAGCTCCGTATCTTTTGAAACTTGCATTTTTCATAAAAAGGCCGAGTGGGTTTCAAATCTGATTCTACAACATCTTTTAGGTTTCTTTTACTTTACAATAATCTCATTAATGTAATCCCATCATTTAAGTTCCTAAGCCATCACAGAAAAGAAACGAAAATAGAAGGTACACTTATGCCATCCGCATTCGCCACAATGTCCCGTTATGCACCGTTAGGTTACTTGACTAACGGCATAGCGGGGCGGGACTAGTGCGGGTGTAAAACATAAGCGACGTTTATTATATATCATATATATAATAATAATCCATTCGTCTCAGACACTAAGTAATCACATTACAGAATATCAACAGCAGAAGCACATATGAAAATAAAAGGATATTAAGGATATCCGTATTTTGTATTTAGCCAACAATAGAAAATACGGATTCCACGATCGCGATGAATAGCCAAGCCCACACCCCTAGACCCCTACGAGAGTGGAAAGTGATCCTGCCAATTCTAGAGTTTAGGAGACCCGGTCTCGACTCCTCGAGATGGCCTCCCACTGAACCCTAGAACCAGGTCACTTGTGCTCCCCTCCATGGGTCTATCCTAATACGGAAAAGTAAATAATATACAATGATGGAAACATCTTCCTCATCCCGGAAGTGCCCCAAATAAAAAAATATTACATATAATTGATTTATACATGAATGAAAATAAAACTCTCATCTCACATAAAACCCCCGGCTATTCAATCGCGACAATCCTGCACATCATATCTCAGCTGCACATCATATCTCAGCAACACATAATATCTCATATCATCAATGTTAGCAAGTATGCGTATCCCAATTGCCGTTGATATATAGAAACGAAGTGGGCGATATCCCACATACTACGCTTACGGTCACAGAAAAGAAAGTGTAAAACTACAACATTTGGAATCCACAATAACTGTAGACATCGTAAATCTGAAATATCACATACTTCGCATTTCATGCCTAACTTTATGAATTCCACATATTGTATCACATTCCAGATAAATAGACAGAATTAAACTTTCCGATCGAATAATCAAATACCCAAGATTTCCTAAATAACTCAACTCTTGAGCGGAGTTCAAAAATCCCAGAACATGTCACAGTAGCAATGGTCTAGCCGTAGAAGGGTCAAGCCAACGCCTCACATGTGGCACGCCGTACTGCCCCAAACCCTAAGGTTTAGAGGCGGTTCAGACGGTCACATAATCGAGTTAAGGTTTGTGTTTTTCTAGAGGGTCCACCGCGTTACTTTCACGTTTTTCTGAAAGATTTAAACTCAAGAAAAATTCAACACTTGAAAGTTTTTCGTGCCGGGAAAAAGTGAGTTTATGATATCCGTTCGAACATTTTAATAGTTTCTAAATTATCCGGAAAACAGAAAGAAATTAAACTTTCCGATCGAATCAATGAATTCAAAATAATCCCCAGAACACTCAACACATGAGTCAGATTAAAAATACCCAGAAATATGCAGGAATAGCTAGGAATATTACTGTACCAACACGTGTCCCCAATGCACTCTTTTGGCCGCGGAACCGCCGCGGAAAGCATATTCTTGCCGCGGTTCCGCGGCTCTTTGAGAGCCTTGGGGGTTCATGTTTCAGGGTTATCCTTAGAATTGCCTGCTGATTTTTTTGAGTATTTCTAATAATGAAAAAATCATTTTTTTAGAAAATTTCCAGAGAAGGGTCTAATATGATGTTTCGTGTTTCAATCGGAGTTTTAACTTCGCCTACGCATTGCCTAAAGCTCTAGCTTGGCTCTGCTACCATTGTTCGGTTTACCTAGCACCTCATCAAGGGTTTAGAAGCATCACATATGCTAAAATCAAATTTTGAAGGTGCTAAGTGAACTTGACAAGAATCATAACTAGAAATTTAGGGTTTCATTTGACTAAGAATCACATGCAAAAGAAAAATATCACTAAGGGTAGAGATTATTTGCAACCATGGGTGAGTTAGTCTCATGTTGTAACCCTTGTAGAGAATAAACCATGGCTATGTGACTATAGTTGGGTCAAAAAATATCTTAAGCAAAACAAAATGAGTTGAAAAGTCAATGAACAATACAAGCTTCTCCAAGCTTCTAGCCATGACACAATTTCAACCAATTTTTGAATTAGTTAATCAATTAAAACCCTAACATAGTCATGGTCATGGTGTGATTCTCACACACCCAAGTTGCATATATAATCTTGTTAGATATATGTATGCTCTAGAGGCCATTATATGTATAGTGGATGCTTGGACATGTATATATGATTTTAGAGGACTTTCTCGCTCAACATGATAGTATGCTATCTGGTTTACTTTATCATGACATGTTGATTTGATCATTCTTTTATTCATTTGCACATGTTGATATAGCCCTCAGGATATTTGCTCGACTACTGTGACTATGATGCGGATCATACTAGTGGGGCATGTGTAGTTTATAAGCATATCCTTGAATTGTTCCTAGTCGTGGTTGTATCGAGACGGGGCATCGATATTCCAGAGTAGACCAGCGTATACTATTCTTTTCCTATATGATGAGCGATGGATGATCCCATATCCATCCGGTGAGGTGACACCAAAGATTGTATGCAGGTGCCCAGTGTAGACTGGGTACACTGAACGGACTCACAGAGAACTCATATGTGGTAATATATCTATCGTCGGATAGCAGTTCTCAGGTGACACTAGTACATGTTAGTCTGTAGACCCAAGATCGTCATAGAGTCTTGTGTGTCCTCCCACTGTACTTTGATATCCACCCTACCACGGCTCTACTGAGTCGTGCAAATAGGTGGACTTTGGGTGCAGTCCCGAGGCACATGGAGGCGATGAGCGATGGGAGGGGTTTCGTCTCTCCCGGTAATGGGAGTTGATGTTGTGCTATGCTCGATTGGCTATAACAGGAAGTCCCTGGCCAGGGCTATTGAGATTTACTGATAAGCGTTATCAGTAGTTTCACCATCTGTTATGAGCCATACACCAGCATGACTTATTGAGTTATTGGGGTCGACGATTCCATCCCTAGACTCGATAAGCAACATATCTGACGAGGAGACCGGACTGTACGGTAAGTGTTTCCAGTTGGCTCGACGGGAGTTTTGACAGCTTCGCTAGTTTTCTTCTGATCGCTCAATACCCGGGTGGCCGTTACGTTTAGCTGACCGCTTGCGGCTTGTAGGTGTTTGATATGATCATCACCTACTGCCGGCGTATTGACGAGTCTTCGAGTCCCACAATGAAGTTTCCTGGCTCAGGCGAAAAGATGTGGTGTGCATATGAGATATGTGCGGGGACCCGATTAAATACGGATATGTGATACGGTATATTAATCGGGCATTTTCTACTGGTCGGGTCGTATGTGATATGACCGGTTTGCAAAATCAAGTGTTGATTTAACAAATGACTATTAGATTAGTTCTTTAATTAAACCCTTTTTCTATTTTTTTATGCATGCATGTATGCACATGATGATGTGCATGGACACATACATACATTGTATCATGGTTGTTGATACATATTTGGTGGCAATGCAAGACTCATATTGTAGTAATTATATATATATTTATCATTTTGAGTTAATTGAAAGGATAATTCACTCATGGTAAATGTTTATCATCTTTGACTAAACCTTACCTAACTTTTAACCATGAGTTAATTCACCTTTGGAAGTTAACTCAATAAGTAAATATCTAAATAATTACTAACCATGGTTGAAGTGAGAAGGATTAATATTGATTATTCTTTCTCATCTCAATTATTCTATCATATCATTTTTCTTTTGAGCTCAAGCTTAGCCACCATCTTCTTCTTCCTCTCTTGAAATTTTCTTTGAGTGAAGTTGATAAAAAGAAAGGGTTTTGATTATAGAATACAAACCACATCATCATACTACACACATCTAGCCCATTTGTGTAGGGTGTTTGCTCTACTTCATTCACAAATCAAGTAAAGCAAGGAGCTTTGGGCAAAATGACTTCGGGTGGATCTTCGTGGACTTAGAAGGCTTCCATCGATCCGTTCCAAACCCTCATAGTGCCAAGGAGTCACCAAGGGAGGTTTACAAAGGTTGTAACCTCATTCTTTTCTCTTGTGAACTTTCTTGTTCATCTTCTTCTTCATCTCATCAAGCTCTCTAGGGTTTTGGGAGATGATGAATCCAAGTGAGAAAACCAAATCCAAAGTGAGCAAAATTTTAACATTTCAGAAAATATCAAATATTATTTTTGGAACTTAATATTAAAATAATATATTTCCCGAAAACTGCCCGATTGGCGAAATTAGGGTTTTCGAAAAAGGGTATAAATATATACCAATATTTATGAAATAATTGGAGATCAAAATGATTTATTCATTTAAAAATATATTTAAATGATTTCGCATTTTAAAAATCAATTATATGTCGTTTAAAATTTAACCCGATTAGTGCACTACTAATCACAATTAAGCCAAATCCGTGTTTCTACAGTTTTCCTTGACTAGTGCACCATGTCATGCTGCATTTTGGTTACATGCTGTTTTATTGTGTTGTTTTGGGGTATTATATGGTTTGGTTTTAAAAGAAAAGAGAAAAGGTTAAAGAAAGAGAATGATTGGAGAGAGAGAGAGAGAGTGAGATATGAGTGTGAGGGTGAGAATAAGAGGAAGAGAGAGAGAGAGAGAGGGCCGCCACATTTTTCCTCCCCCATTATTTATTCATCTCCTTCAACCTCACTTCCCTCCACCTTCACCCATAGATCAATCTCCAAATCTTCATCAAAAACATATACCCCCTTCACAAAAGTTGATCCCATCTACATCCACTACACTTTGGACCAAGCAAGGTAGGATTTTGATGACATTGGAGAGCTAGGGTTATTCTTTAGTTTCACCCATGAGGTATATTCCTTCCATTTAGTTAGTTTTGAGTTTCATTGTATTCTAGTTAGTTTAGAAGTTGAATTGGTTTGGTTATTGTGAAGCTAGAAATCCCTATAGAGGGTTTGAGTGAAAGTGTGGATTTGGTGAACTCTAGTGGCTGTTACAAGACCTGGAATTGTGTATAGAAACCAAAACATGGACATAGGAGTTGTTCTGTATCGGTTTTGTGACATTTAGCATGCCTACAGAGAATCTGGGATAACCCGGGAAGTTTCTGAGTTAAGCAAACAAGTCCAGTGACCTATATGAACCACTAGGAAACCACTGTAGAAAGACGAACCCCAACGGAGTACCAATGGCCGAGCTCGCCGGAAATTTTGGGTATGTGGTCGGCCAAGTGTGGGGATTTGGGGCCCAGGTTTTGTTAGTAGCTAATATACTCCATGTACAACACTATACTTGCTAGTTTTTCTCTTATTGACCTGAGTCAAAATCTGGGAGCACTTTGTTGTGATTTTTTGGATATGTTTTCCGTATATTGAATTCTTAGTTTTAGTGTTTGATATGGTTTTGGGTCGTTGGATGTTTGTATGTCAACGACAAGGGTTGTTTGGTCGTTTTTGCACGCGTAGGCTATAGGTTCAAACTTATGAGCGCACTGTGTGCCGTATTGGTTTTCCGGATTTGATTTTAATAGCGATTGCGATTGCGTATTATTGTACGTACGTTCGCGTGGATTCCGAGGCGACGGAGCATGGCGTCATCGACTTCGGCAAGCAAGGGACAAGGTGAGTAGATCTATATCTACGGGGGAAGTCAGGTGGACGGCGTATAGCACCCCCGCAAGTTTTGATGGAAACCGATCTATATGATACTGTTGTAGAAACCTAGATTAGAAAACTAGGGATATGTTTAAAAAGATAGTTAGAGATGACACGAGATGAAAGCTTTAGGGATATGAAAAGTGAATGTGAATGAAAAGTGAATGTGAATCACAACTTATAGATATGTTGTTGCACTAGAATAAGTATGAGTTTTAGAGTAACATGACATTTGGTGTATAGTATAGAATGTATATAAAATTGACTTGATGTGAGATATAAATACGATGAAAAGAATATACGATGTGATATCATGACTTGATGATATGTTGGTATACGGATGCGAGTCGATTGAGATGATTTCTACATTGTCGGTCCCCTTTTATGAGATTGATATGGATGTGACCTTGGATATAGGTATATTGATATATGTAATGTCATGAATCATGAATGATAGGCCGTACGAGACGTTAGGTACGTACCCTCATTGTCATATAGGTTGATAGGATCCCTAAATTGGTTAATGTCGCCGTACGATGGATACCGTACGCGATGAGTTGTACTTGATGATGGACCTATACCCTTGACCAGAGGATGCCGTACGATGGATTATACCGTACGTGATGTTGTGAGGCTGGATGCCGATTGATAGATTCACCGACTCGGTCATGTTAGATACATATACATGTCAGCATATGCATACGATTTACTTTATGCTACGCTCATGTCACTCTCATTGCATTACATATACCTGTGCTAGTACCCTACACCATTATCGTTGATGTGTATGTTACACTTACACAGATTGGCCGGCTCACACACTTCATCATCGATAATTTCCATGTCACTACACAGTAGGATTGATGCATCATGATATGACTCCTTGCATAATTTACTTGGTATATCCGGGAAAAGGAGGATTAGACCCGGCAGTGAATTGAGTAGTTGCATATGCACCTTTATACGATGTTGAATTGGACTTTGGAGAATTTGTGAACCGAAGGATATATTTTAAAACTGGATTCATTTAAAAGAGTGGTTTTCCCTCGATATGTGCATATTACTGTTCCATGTTACTTGATATACGGATATTCTTACATTTCTATCATATGTTGCATACATCATGCTTTATGATTATACGCATTGAGATATGCTGTTTTCATGAGATTTCTGGATTTGAGAACCGTGGTGATTTCAAAAGAAAGTGTGTATTGTTTTAAAATCCTGGTTTCTCTTTATATGATATTTCAGTGCGTCCACCATGTGTTTTCTAGGTTCTGAGAGTGGCACGTGAAACCCGATTCGAGGAGCGGTAGGCACCGTCTGCGGATACATGGTGGACCCGGTGAGGTACCCCGGGGCAAGAAGACTCGTATTGTTAAACGGTGAGCCTGGCAGGGGAGCACTACCCATCGGTGATAGTATTTGGGCTCGGCGGTTATCCGGAGGATACCGACCGGAGTCGTGAGATGATATGGGCCGATCTGGACTGAAGGAGTCCGTGGGCCGATCCGGACTGACGGAGCCCGAGAGATATGAGGATTTACGTGTCGATGCTGGACACGGGTTTCATGATGTTTTGAGTGTCGATGCTGGACACTCGGGTTCCATGATTTGATGTGTCGTGAGGGACACACGTCGATTTATATCCTCATATTTTCATGCATACACTTTTATGATATTTACATGCATGATGCTGTTGTGTCATCGGTTGACACGTGGACATATCCACATGCATACATGCATTGATTATTTGGTTGGATGATATCCACATGCTGATAGGCATTTATTTATGTTGTTGACACATATGCAGATACGGTCACCCTAGATATCATAGTATTACTTTTATGATACAGTTGACCTAAGAGTCGTTGTTTATTCGATTTCTACTTGGTGATGTTTTTCTACTCACGAGTTGTTAACTCACCCCCGTTGTGCCACTGTTCTTGGTGGTTGACCGCATGGATCGCTGGCGGCACCGCTGGCACATAGCTGCATACGGGTGTTTTGCTTTGGTAGGTGGTACATGTTGGATCGTACCCCTTTTGTATTTATATTTCCTGTTGTATCTAGTCAACTCCATCAATCAAAACTAGTATTTGTATATGTAGTGAGACATAGAAAGACTTGTAGTTGCGAGACTTGAGCGATGGGTTTTATGTTCTCTTTTTGGGTTGACGTCTTGCTTATATCTTTATCTTTGCTGGTGATCTTCGTCGTTGGGCGTCGTATAATTATATTTATGTTTTGCGTGGTTGTGGATCCCCCGATTAGCAAAGAGATAGCTC
Organism: Agapanthus africanus; assembly: GCA_030015575.1. Classification (NCBI taxonomy): domain Eukaryota; kingdom Viridiplantae; phylum Streptophyta; class Magnoliopsida; order Asparagales; family Amaryllidaceae; genus Agapanthus; species Agapanthus africanus. The sequence continues at coordinate 296,986,181 of JASDDO010000031.1, forward strand.
CCGTTTGGGGATGCCTTTATCATTATCATGTATTGGTGGTTTTGGATCAAAATATACAAGGGAGGTGCTGACCAAATTTTTAAAAGACGAAACATGTTTTCAACTAGTAAAATTTACTTGCATTTTCATGTTCCATTACTTATGCATTTAAGAAAACTTTGATTTTTACCATACCTTTATTTCAAAACTTGTCCTCTTCTATTTTCTTAAAAAGTTTTAGATTTCTGGGTTTCGGCTTACTTGCTTTACGTTACGCCTTTGACGTGGCGTGATTCGAGTGCCGATCACGAGCTAATATTTCGGGTTATGACAAAGTTTGTATCAGTGCGTTAGGTTTAACCTTGGTTCGAGTCTATGTTTGACTATGCGGAGTCTAGGGCGGGTATGATTTCGGAACCTAGGCTTGACCTTACGGAACTTAGACTTGAACATGAGGGTATTAGACCCGAACTTTCGTTTCATAGGCTGACCTTGATTGATGGAGTTGGTAGCTTGAGTAGAGTGACGTACCGTACGTTTGTTCCGCGGCATATTTACGATTCGATACTCCACTTAAGAAACCTTAGGATGTACATATTTTGAGATCTGTGATTCTCTTTGTACCCATGATTATACATCCATTTGAGATCCTTGATTCGACTCGTTTCCATGATCATACCCTCTATGATTTCGTTCCTCCTTATGATCATGTATCCATTCTGGATCTGTTGATTCCTTTCGTCCCTTTGAGCTATTTTCATCGATACTCGATTAGGGTTCCTGTCACCCTGGTTTGAGCGCAGATTGAGCTGCTGCTAGTGATGCGGTCTGGGCGAGCTCGTCATGGACGAGGAATGACCATTGTGTTCTCTGGTGACATGGGAACGTATCGAGTTAGTATTTGTGTTGTGACCTCTCGTTTGAGGCGAGTGTCTGGTTTTGTACCGGATGATCGGGCCATTGATAGAGGCTGCCGGTTGTGAGAGGACTGTTGATGTACAGCATACCTCAGAGATTGTGATGTCGTCTACCGTGCAGACAGATGACCCAGCTGTTGCTGAGATTGATGTGATGTCGCTTCCGGAGCTTACGAGCTGAGATCGCTGGAGCTTCCAAGCAGAGATGCGACAGATGATAGCTAGTCTATCCCAAGTTGAGAGACTATGGTGATTCGTCAGATTGATGCGCCGACGCAGACCCAGTTGAGTTGAACATTCCCAGTGTGGAGAGTCTTGCTCAGATCTAAAGTAGACCAATTCAAAGATGACCGTTGAGGTATCGTCTTTCCTAGAGGATTGAGGCATTGTTTAGCATGCGGACGAAGGGTATTCTCATGTCGTCTAGACGAAGTTAAAAAGTTCCAACGAATGTCAGAAAACCCATTTTTCCAAAATTAATGTATTCAGAGGAACATGGAAGTAATTATATGGACCTTCTAGAAGAATGAAACCCTAACTCGACATGATGACCATGGAACCGCTTTTGAACCTTAGGGTTTCCAGAAGTTTAGCGGTGCCATCAGTGAGGCTTAGGTTTTCTATTCTATGGCAGGTCCATAGGTACTATGGCATGTACTGGATATTATTAAACTGTGCTCAGGTGTTGAGCTTTCGGGGAATTATGGGACTTTGATGAATCGATCGAAAAGTTTAACGTCGTCCGGATATCAAGTGATGGGAGACCAGTAAGTGGACCAGCTTCAGATAGAGTACCTCACCCAGATGCATAGTGAGTTGATCGAGAACGGACGAATAAAGAGTATTCATCTGATGGTTGGGACGAGTTCCCGAGGACGTGTTCGGCTAGAGATCTTCTACAGAGTGATGAAGATACCGAGTTCGTGATTTCGAGTCCGTGTGAGAGACTCCGGATTGAATGTAGCCGAGAACATTTGCAGTACGCAGATAGCGTAACGTGACGTCAAAGTGGAAGATGATACAGAAGAGTTGAACCAGAGGTTCGCGCGAGATGCTGGCGAGCTATTGTTACTCCCCGTCGAGATTAGTGATCTGATATGTATACAGAGACATTAGGATGCGGCCAGTTCCAGAGAAAATGTTGTGCTGAGAACGCAGACGTCCAGAAAATGAGAAAAGATTATGTAAGAGTACCAGCCTCCATATAGTTCGGCATATGCGAGATCGGAAGAGACCCTGAGCAGGTTCCTTCCAGGACACTGCTGCAATAAGATTTGCGCCGAGTATCAGATGTGTCACGTGTATTTAGAGGACCAGAGGCCGATGCCAGTGACGTGCCGCTTTATGAGTGATCATACTAATTGGCCAAGAGATGACCAGAGAAGTGCCAGAGCGGAATCATTTCCGATAGCACACCTGACCGGGCCGACGAGCCGATGGATTGCGAGATTGGTAATCCACAGAGAAATGAGGACCCAGATATAGAGGACGCCAGACCGTGAGCAGGAGGCAAGCGGATGTTCTTGCTCTGCCAGTTTTGGGCGCACCGACATTTTTTTCGACATTGTTGGAGGCGTACCTCAATGTCATTTGTTGCGATTTGCGTTTGTGATACGAGTATCACGCTTATATCGCTTGGATTTGAGTATTGATGATTGAGTTTCATGATATGGTTTTCGTGCACCATGGCTGCACCTGCTGGGTATTTACATGTATGGACATAGTTATTGCGCTGGATATATATTTTATACATCGTTGTGTTGATTTGCGATTTATGCATACCTATTGCGTTTGATGTCGATTTTGTACCTTCGCAGCATGTATTTATGATTTCTTGGATTTCATACGGATGATGTTATTTTTGCACTCGGTATAACTCACATGTGCTTGCAGTGCATTGATGTAGGGTTCCTAGGCACACTAATGAAGTCTCACAAGTGATCAAACATGGCCAATTAATATTTTACAAGTGCCGAGAAACCCTAATACGGATCGTTAACTAGATATATAGGCGATGCGATGCAAATAAACAACTTTATCTAAAAGGAAAGTGGCTACAACCTTTGTAGATCGGGTCCTCCACCTCCAGGGCTCTGTGATGAAGTCCCCTCGCTGTCCATATTGGATCCCGGACTCTAGCATCGGCTTCATCGGAGAAATGGGTGAGCTAGGTCGTCGACTTCGATGCCGAAGATGATCTACGTTGAGGCATCACAAGAACAAGCTCCCACTTCACCAAGTCATGAAACATGTGAAGAAAACACCCAATACTACATGGCAAGAGGTAGAGAATGAAGAAATAGGAAGTGGGTTCACTTTAGAATTGGATTTCTCACTCTTTTTCTTAAGTTGCCATTGATGGTGGTATGGTTTCTTCATGTTGAAGAAGGAAGAAGAAGAAGAAGATAATATGATAAGTATATTCTAAAATAGAAAATAAATGAATACTTATCATATAGCAACCATAGTTAGGTGTAGAGAATAAACTAAGGTTAAAGTGAATGGTTAGGGTTAAGGAAAGAAACAAAATGGTCAACCATTTCAAAGCTTCATGAAGCTTCAAAGATAATCCAAAGTTAGCCACCATTTTATTTCTTTCTATAAAGAATAAATGAATAAATAAATAAGCAAATAAATCAAATGTAACCCTAACCTTTAACTAACCATGGTTTAATACAAACATATACCCAAGTGAGCATTTATCATCAAACATGATACAAACAAGTGCACAAAAGTATATCACATATACAACTTGTGCATTACAAGTGAGAAAATCCATTTAAAGTGAACCAATACTAGTTAATGCAAAGTAATATATCAAATATATAATTATACATTAAATCATTAAATCAACACTTGATTCAATGATCTGGTCATGTCGCATATAACCGACTAGTATCCAATGTATCGGCTTATCGAATCAATCTTTGATTCGATAACTAGGTTATATCGCATACAACCAATCAATACATTCATCGCGAGAATAGAATACGGTATCACATACACGCATTATTCTCGGTCCCGCACATATCTCATATGCGCTCCTATTTCGTTTCGCTTGAGCCAGGAAACCTCTATGTAGGACTCTAAAGACTCGTCAATACGCCGGCAGCAGGTGATGATCATATCAAACACCCACAAGCCGCAAGCGGTCTGCTAAACGTAACAGCCACCCGGGTATTGAGCGATCAGAAGATCGACGAGCAAGCCCGCTCACACTCCTGTGAATCCAACCAGTAACACTTACCGTATAGTCCGGTCTGTTCGTCTGATATGTCGCATATCTCGCCTAGGGGTGGTAAACGTCAGACCCCAATAGCTCGATAAGTCATGCCGATGTAAGGTCCATAACATTCATGAAACTACTGATAACTCTTACCAGTATATCACAACAACCCTGGCCAGGGATTTCCTGTTATGGCCAGTCGAGCATAGCACAACATCAACCCCCAATACCGGGAGAGACGAATCCCCTCCTATCGCTCATTGCCTCCATGTGAATCGGGACTGTACCCAAAAACCACCTGTTTGCATGACTCAGTAGAGCCGTGGTAGGGTGGAAATCAAAGTACAGTGGGAGACACACAAGAGTCTATGACGATCTCGGGTCAACAGACTAAGCTGTACCAGTGTCACCAGAGAACTGCCACCTGACATGAGGTATAATACCATCTGGGAGTTCTCGGCGAGTCCGTTCAGTGTACCCAGTCTCCACTGAGCACCCGCATACCATCTCTGATGTTAAACACCAATGGATATGGTATCATCCATCGCCCATCACATGGGTCGAGAAGATATACGCTAGTTGTTCATATCAGATTTTTGCATTTTTATACCGCCCAATTTTTATCACATTGCATATCGGTAGGTACTCTTGAGCCGTGTTTGCTAGTCAATTGCGGGATACAGGTTCTCGTCTCTAAACAGTGAAATCCATGGAAAAACACGACAAACCCCGGGTTCCTGCCAACCATAGATAAAACACGGGTCTCCGCTCTTTATCCTTCTATTGCCACACACCAGTTTGGGAGACAAAATGGCAAATCAATTGTCACCTTCATGCACAAGGCTCAATGGCAACACAAGATCCAAGAAATCTACGCGGAGCTCAAGAAAATCATGACAAAAGATACACATCCAATCACCTTTTGATCAACAGAAATTCCAGAAAAATCGTGAAGAAAGTTTGAGAAAACACGTATACCAGATTGAAGGGCACTACAAACCAGGGAAACCCACAAATTTTGGTGGCCTAATTCCTCCATAGGGCCGCGGAACCGCGGTCGTACGGCCTCCGCAGAGCATCAAAATTGGTGGGTATTTGGGTTTTTTCATTTGTGTTCTGATGGTTGCCCTAGATTTTCAGTTTCCTGCCTATAAATAGTCCAGAACTTGTGAAGCCAAGGGGTGCATAATCTTGTATTTATTTTTTAGGATTTAGTTGTTGTTCTTCTTCCTCTTTTCATCTCTTCTCCATTAAAAATCTTGTAGTGAGCTTTTGTGAGTGAAGAATGAATAAAGGAGTTCTTTTTATTATGATGCTTGTCTTGTTCTCTTATTATTGCTTGTAATTTTCATTTGTTAACTTAGTTGTTGTTAGTCCTTGTTGTTTCTTTCTTTTATCTTTTCCTTTATCCTTAAAACAACCATGATGCTTACGCTTGATCCTTGCCAAGGTGAGGTCGCAAATAGCTAGTTGTTATCTTCTAATCTCCTTCTTTCTATTCTCCTCTTTTGTTTTGTTTTCTTTTCATTATGGTGTGTGAGTAGTTTCATACTTGTTAGGGTAGGATAAGGGAAGTTTGAGTGAAGGAAATATCTCTCACTCTTTCCTTGCCGAACATCTTAAATCGACTCCCGTTAATTGAACCACAATCCGCTCCTTACGGCACCCTATCCTACATGATAGCGGTGATTCCGTAGTGAGACCGGTTGTGGTTGAATTAACCGGAGGTTATGACTAAGAGCCAAAAACGGACGGACAAGCACCAAAAGGAAGAACTTATGCGTTGGAAAGCTTAGCTTATACTCGCAAGTTCCTTCCTAGTCGTGCTAATCCCCGTTGTTGCCGATTACCGTAACACCGATATTAAGAGTAGCAACGAAAGAGGTGAGCGACTCCTAACTCAAACTAACCTAATCCTAACCCTAACAAGCTCTCTTTACATATCATTTTAACACTTAATTAATCACAACAAAATCTGGAAAACTGGACTTAACTCGTTAAAGCACTTAGAAAAAGATTCCCATCTCCCTGCGGACGACCCGTACTCAACCGGCTAGCTACAAGCGAAACCGTCTTGATTGCGGTAATTAACTAAACTTGAACACGCAAAATCTCTAACAATCAAATGGCACCGTTGCCGGGGAGACGGTAGTTTATTTCTTTGTGTAATTTCGGGTTAACTTGTGAATATAACCGAAAAAAAAACAAAAAAAAACGCTTGCACAAAAACTAATCAAAAATAACAAGATGATTTTTTTTTACAAAGTATATTTTTTTTTGTTTTTGTTTTTTCGGTTATATTCACAAGTTAACCCGAAATTACACAAAGAAATAAACTACCATCTCCCCGGCAACGACGCCATTTGATTGTTAGAGATTTTGCGTGTTCAAGTTTATTTAATTACCGCAATCAAGACGGTTTCGCTTGTAGCTAGCCGGTTGAGTACGGGTCGTCCGCAGGGAGATAGGAATCTTTTTCTAAGTGCTTTAACGAGTTAAGTCCAGTTTTCCAGATTTTGTTGTGATTAATTAAGTGTTAAAATGATATGTAAAGAGAGCTTGTTAGGGTTAGGATTAGGTTAGTTTGAGTTAGGAGTCGCTCACCTCTTTCGTTGCCACTCTTAATATCGGTGTTACGGTAATCGGCAACAATGAGGATTAGCACGACTAGGAAGGAACTTGCGAGTATAAGCTAGGCTTTCCAACGCATAAGTTCTTCCTTTTGGTGCTTGTCCGTCCGTTCTTGGCTCTTAGCCATAACCTCCGGTTAATTCTACCACAACCGGTCTCACTACGGAATCACCGCTATCATGTAGGATAGGGTGCCGTAAGGAGCGGATTGTGGTTCAATTAACGGGAGTCGATTTAAGATGTTGGGCAAGGAAAGAGTGAGAGAGATTTCCTTCTCTCAAACTTCCCTTATCCTACCCTAACAAGTATGAAACTACTCACACATCATAATGAAATGAAAACGAAACAAAAGAGGAGGATAGAAAGAAGGAGATTAGAAGATAACAACTAGCTATTTGCGACCTCACCTTGGCAAGGATCAAGCGTAAGCATCATGGTTGTTTTAAGGATAAAGGAAAAGAGAAAAGAAAGAAACAACAAGAAATAACAACAACTAAGTTAACAAATGAAAATTACAAGCAATAATAAGAGAACAAGACAAGCATCATAATAAAAAGAACTCCTTTATTCATTCTTCACTCACAAAAGCTCACTACAAGATTTTTAATGGAGAAGAGATGAGGGGAGGAAGAAGAACAACAACTAAATCCTAAAAAATAAATACAAGATTATGCACCCCTTGGCTTCACAAGTTCTGGACTATTTATAGGCAGGAAACTGAAAATCTAGGGCAACCATCAGAACACAAATGAAAAGACCCAAATACCCACCAATTTTGATGCTCTGCGTAGGCCGTACGCCCGCGGTTCCGCGGCCTAAGCATGCTTAGGCCGCGGTTCCGCGGCCCTATGGAGGAATTAGGCCACCAAAATTGGTGGGTTTCCCTGGTTTGTAGTGCCCTTCAATCTGGTATACGTGTTTTCTCAAACTTTCTTCACGATTTTTCAAGAATTTCTGTTGATCAAAAGGTGATTGGAAGTGTATCTTTTGTCATTATTTTCTTGAGCTCCGCGTAGATTTCTTGGATCTTGTGTTGCCATTGAGCCTTGTGCATGAAGGTGACAATTGATTTGCCATTTTGTCTCCTAAACTGGTGTGTGGCAACAGACGGATAAAGAGCGGAGACCCGTGTTTTATCTGTGGTTGGCAGGAACCCGGGTTTTGTCGTGTTTTTCCATGGATTTCACTGTTTAGAGCCGAGAACCTGTATCCTGCAATTGACTAGCAAACAAGGCTCAAGAGTACCTACCGATATGCAATGTGATAAAAATTGGGCGGTATAAAAATGCAAAAATCTGATATGAACAAATACCCCCAAACTTATCATTTGCTCGTCCCGACCAAAGCCAATTTATTCACAAAAATTTCCTAACCTCACTATCGCAGGGAACGCGATTGCACTGAACATGTGCAACAAGCCGTTAAACCTCTAGGTGTCCCTAGTAGGAGGAGTGTTGTCTCCTGAGGGTTTTCAGCGGATACTACCCACAAAATCCGATCAAGCTAGTTTTGTAAAATAACTAAGGTTCAAACCCTAAAGTTTTGTTCCAGAAAATAGCAATTCTATTATCCTAAGTCTAGACTATCGAACCTTTATTTTTCACACCTCGCTTCTTATTTAACTACAGATTTTATATGTCTTTACGTGCAGTGCAGATAGTGTCGTTAAGTTTCCAAAAGGATCGATTTACGTCATCATGTCACATAATAAAGCCCAGAAAATTTTTTTGAAAGGATCACATAAGTTTTATTAAGAGTTAAGCATTTTTCAAGTTTCGTTTTCCAGTAAGGTTTCAATTTCAGAATTTCTATCTTCCTTAACAGGAAACTAGGTCTTATTTTTCACTCCACCTTTTTCTTGTTTTCATTTCATACACACCACTGTGAACGTGCAATAGTCTTTATCATAGAATAAAACCTTAGTCTACTCTGGAATATCGATGCTCCGTCTCGATATTCCCACGACTAGGAACAATGAAGGATGTACTCATTGACTACCCAGGCCCCACTAGTATGATCTTCATCACAGTCCTGGAAGCCGAGTACACATCCTAAGGGCTTTATCAACATGTAATCAGAGAGATAGAAAGTAAACATGTTAAGATAAAGAGCAACCAGATAGCGTACTATCATGTCGAGCAAGAAAGTCCTACCTATATATGTCCCAGCATCCACTACAATATACATCCTATGTACAATAATGGCCTCTAGGGCATTTATATAACTAACAATCTCCCACTTGCACTAGGGCCATCTATAGCAGTTGTTGCAGTATCACATACTCAACCATCCCATAAAAGTCTCTCTTTGGGAAAAGGCCTTCGTCAGTGGATCCGCTGTGTTGTCCTCTGAGTCTACTCTCCTTACCTCGATCACCCTGGAGATCAACTATCTCCATGATCAGGTGATGCTGCCTCAGAATATGTCTGGGTCACTGATGGGATCATTGTTCCTTGGCCAAAGCCACACTTCCATTGTCACACAGTGGTAGGAACCTAGTTCATCTCATGAACCAATATACACCCAATACTGCCTCTTTGGTAGTATCTTAAATAGCGATGTTACCAGCCTTTATCGTCTAGTTTGCCACGGTATCTAGCTTGGAATTCTTCCAACATACCGTCCCTTTACTGAGGGTAAAGACAATGCCTGCGACTGTCATTCAGTCGTCCTTATCACCCAGGAACCTTTCCTGTGATTCTCCCCAGGATCAACTGATACTATCTCACTATAACTAGTGAGAATCCTAACATCCATTTAGATCTATCTCATAGATCCAAAACCTAGGATTTAGGAGGTATCGCTTTGATCCTATATGGAGAATCTATGTGATAAGAGGAGATCGACCGATCGTAGCATAGGAAACTCCTTTCCTATCAAGAGTATGCCATCCACGTACTCTACGAGGATCATTACCATACTCCATACTACCCTTTTGTACATACAAGGTTCATCTACCATTTTGATGAAGTCAAACTCTTTGACTACCACATCAAAACAGATGTTCCAACTTCGCGATGCCTGCTTTATTCTGTAAAGTAACTTGCACACGTTTCCGCTGCTCCCACTGTTTACGAAGCCCTCTGGCTGTGTTCTTATAGACGTTCTCTTCTAAATCAATATTTAGAAAAGTAGTCATGGCACCCAACCACCAGATATCCTAGTTATGGTATGTAGCAGTGGCAAGTAGGATCTGGATGGACTTAAGAACAGCTATTTGGAAAAGGTTTCATCATTATCCACGCCTGGTCGATGACGAAAACCTTTAACGAGTCTAGCTTTGAAAGTTTCAACTTTTCCATCTACACCAAGTAATCTTCTCAAGATATACTTGCTCCTGATGGGGATTTAACCCTTCAGATATAGCAACCAAAGTCCATACTTTTTTGGTGTATATGGATTCCATCTCAGATCGCTAAGCATCCATCCATTCTTACAGAGTCCCCACTCTTGATGGCCTGCTCCAAACTAGTTGGGTCATCATCTCATGATGCATTCCTCGCTCCCACTGTCATCGAGAAACCGAGGTATCTCTCAGGTAGGTGAGGAACCCTACCAGATCGGCGGAGAGGCAGAGGTTCGTCGGGGACTATAGAATCCTTTGGTTCTGTCAAATCATCAACTGCAGTTTTGTATAGCTGGAACCTTTCCAGTTCTACAGAACTGAACTTACCTCGATTTTGTCCGGATTTTGCTTTTAGACATAGGCCGGACAACCCCAAATCTTAACTCGCTTAAGAGATAGGCTCTTCCCATACCATATCTCATATGGAATGGTAGGCAGTGATCTGATTCGAACCTAATTCAATAGGTATGCAGCTTCTCAAGCGCATAACTCCCAAAAGGAAATAGGAAACTCAGTAGTACTCATCATAGAGCACACCATATCTAATATTGTGCGATTGCTCCACCCCGATACACCGTTGTGCTGTGGTGTATTCAGAGGAGTAACAATGAGAGAGAATCTCATTCTCCTTTAGAATAGTCCAGGAATTCTATGCACAAGTATTCTCCTCCCTGATCTTATCATAGGACATAATACTTATACCCGTATTTTGGTTCTCTACTTCCAACTTATATTCTGTGAATACCTCAAAAGCTCCGGACTTATGTTTCAACAGGAACATATGACTGAATCTTGAGAGATTATCAGAGAATATAATGAAGTATAAAGAACCAGTCCTGGCATTTGTAGACAGGAGACCTTACATACATCATCATGTGTCAGTCCCAAGAGTTCATTAACACTTTCTCTGTTTCCAATAAACAGGGCTACGGTCATCTAATCTTTGTGACATGACTGGCAAGTTTCACAAGATGTAAATTCAAACTGATTTAAATATGCATCTAAAATGTAACTTTAGCCAGTCGGGTCGCATTGATGTGACCTAGTCTACAATGCCTCAAGAAGGATTCGTTCATTTCTGAACTCTTCCTTCTATATGTGTTCTGTATACTAGGAACTGTAGTTTGATTTAGAACGTCAATGCTTTTAGATAACGTGCCTGAACCGTTCAACTTTTGATATAGGAAATGTTCAAAACATTATCCATCAATACAAAATTTTATCATTTCTTTACTAATAAAGAGACTGATATGATTTTGTATATCAGGTTCGGTATCTAATAGCATTTCTTCAGAATCAATGTATTGGTAATACAGGGTGACAGTGACCAACAGACTTGGCTGCAACACTTGCCCCGTTTTCTGTCTTATGAAACTTATCACCCGTTCTCAGTTTTCTACCTTTTGTTAGCCCTATGTAACAGATTACTTATCTGGGATCCTGATCCGGTATCAAATACCCAGGATTCAGAGGATACTGAGAAACAGTTCTTTATAATAAACACACCCGAAGGAGATGCATCATATGCACTTTCTTCGTTTGGGCGGCATAGGAATTCTGGTATTCCTCTATTTCCTGCTCTGTCTTATAACAATTATAAGTTGGAGCGGGACCAACGTTCCCAGCTCAGTATAACAAGCGGGTTCGGTCAATACATCCATATTATTATCTTGATTAAGGCGTGATATGGTCGCTACCTGGAGAGAGAGAGGAGAAAACACTATGCGTGCGCTCTTGCAAGATTAGATTGGTTATTTATTTTATCTAATCAGGATGGCTCCCACCGTTTTTATCAAATCTTCCTTCAAACCCTAAAAGGAAAGACAAGCCGGGATTAATTACACTCTACAAGTTCGCCAATCTTTCAGCCAGGCCAGTGTCGGTACTTTGAGGGAGGTTCCCCGTGCTTTCGCACGGACCTGATTACAGTAAACCTCGTTTTCCCAGAGGCGTAACCCCGTTGACACCTTTCTAGACACCTACTTGATCGGCTAATTGCAAAGTGCAAAACTCTCCCAGGAGTAACAATTACTCGCAGTGGGTATCGGGATCCAACTATCATATAGAAGGTTTGCAATCTCATTGCAAGTTTCAATGCTTGAAACTCCCGATAAAGGTTTTTACCCCCAGCACCTATGACCTTAACTATGGTCAACAAATCATAAGTACTAGTCAAGTTCTACCCGTCATTTCGTGATTAATTAGACCCACCCACATGACCTTTAACTAAGGTCAACAAAGTCACGCGACTGTCCTAACTAATCGCATCATATGCAGTGTAGGAAGACATCACTTAGCTACCGTACACTGTGCCTTGACTATGGTCAACAAACACAACACGAATACTAAGTACTCTACTTCCTAAAATGACGGAGGGTTGCGGCTGGTTTTTATGAAAACCTTTAACGCTTTGAACTTGATCTCGTTGCGGAATCAAATGGTTTTTAAATGGAATGTTTTTGAGGCTTTTCTAGTTTTGCTAAAGGGGTCACTCCCGGTGAAGGGATCGTCGGCCCATTCCTCGTCGAATGAGGTGCGGGATATATCATATATATCACTGTGCAAAGCAGAAACTATAGAAGCATTCAAAAGACAAACCGAGAGTTGTAGCATCTGCCAGTTATTGCTAAAGGCGTCACTCCCGGTGAAGGGATCTCGGTCCTTTCCTTATCGAATAAGGTGCAGGATGTTCTACAAGGAACACCGCGATGCAAAGCAAGAACTGTAGCTACCTGTTTTAATTTGAAATTCGATTCCACAACATCAATTAGGTTTATTTTCTTTCATTAATCTCATTAATGAATATCCCATCATTTAAGTCCACCTAATCATCACAGATAAATATAACGTACGCTTATGCCATCCGCATTCGCCTCGATGTCCCGTCTGCACCGTTAGGTTAGGTAACTAACGGCAGAGCGGGGCAGGGCTAGCGCGGGTGTAAAACATAAGCAACGTCTATATAATATATCATATATACTATATATAACATCTATCTGAACAAATAACATGATCACATCACAGATAACGCAACAGAAAATATCATATGAAATATTGGATATACTAGGACGTCCGTGTTTTCAATACGAGCCAGTATAAAACACGGATTCCACGGTCGTGATGAATGGCCAATCCCACACCCCTAGACCCCTACGAGAGCGGCAAGAAACCCTACCAATTCTAGGGTTAGGAGACCCGGACTCGACTCCTCGAGTTGTTCTCCCACTGGACCCCAGAACCCGGTTGCTTGTGCTCCCCTCCTTGGGTCTATCCTAGTGCGGAAAAGTAAATAATATACAAATGGTGACAACATCCGCAACCTGGAAGTGTCCCAATAAAAGAATATTACATACAAGTTTTTTACATGAATGAAAATGAAAAACACTCATCTCACATAAAAACCCCCCGGCTATTCAAACACGACGATCCAATATAACATATCCAGCAACACATAACATCACATGTCATCAACGTAAGTAAATATGCGCATCCCAATTGTCGTTGACATATACCAACGAAACCGGCGATATCACATATTACACTTACGGTCACAGAAAAGAAAGTGTAAAACTACAACAGTTGGAATCCGCAATCTCTTTAGACATCGCATGCCTAGCCAAATGAAATACTTAGACATCACATGCCTAACAATTATAAACCCTGCATTTTAGTCTCGTTATCGAAAACACTTTTCAATATTAAGTCGGGCAATTCAACAAGATTCCCGAAAAACTGATCGAATGCTCGTCGCAAACTTTAGTAGGCGGCCGCACTCCCGATACCGTCGACGAAGTACACTAAGGCGGAACACCGCTACCGCGAGCACCCGAACGGATGCTTTCGGCGACGGGGTTCTCCTACAGTCACTTGGTCGGGGCTATGGAGTGAGGGCATCAAAATTCTGTGGCAACCGATCAAGTGAGACTAAACCGCTAGATTTATAACATTCATTCAGTTATCTCATAACTACTTGTGAACTCCAATTGTTGTATCACATTTCGGATAAATAGCAAATGTTAAACTTTCCGATCGAACAATCGAACACCCAAGTTTTCCCGATACAGCTCAACACATGAAATAAGTCTAAAAACATTCAGTTCATGCCTCAGTACCAACGGTCCAGCCGTAGAAGGGTCAAGCCAACGCCTCACATGTGGCACGCCGTACTGCCCCAAACCCTAATGTTCAAAGGGCAGTTCAAGACGGTCACATAATCGAGTTAAGGTTTGTTGTCTTATAGAGGGTCCATCGCATTACTTGCACTACTTAGAACATTGTTAAACCATGTAAAGATCCAACACTTGGAAATTTCCCGACATGGGAAAAATTGGGTATTTATATCCGGTCGAACTTTTTAACATATTCAACAAATTATCCGGAAAAGCACACAAACAAAATTAGACAATCCGATCGAAACACCGAGTCCCCAATACAACCCAGAAAACTCAACTCTTGAGTGAGATTTAAAAATTCCCAGGAAACTCAGCAATGCAAGAACAAAGTTACTGTGCAAAACGTTTTCAATGAAGAGATTAACTTGCCGCGGAACCGCCGCATTAGCCATGCTAATGCCGCGGTTCCGCCGCGCTATGATCGAATCAGGGGTCCCGTTTTATACAGTAATTCTTAGAATCTTCTACAGAGTTTTCTGCATATTTTTAATTCTCAAAAATCCCCGTTTTTCAAAAATGTACAGAGAGCATTTTTTGGGTTTGGGTTTTGGTTCGATCGGACTTCTAACTCCGTCGGTGCATCGCCTAAGGATCTAGCTAGTCTCTGATACCACTGTAGGGTTCCTAGGCACACTAATGAAGTCTCACAAGTGATCAAACATGGCCAATTAATATTTTACAAGTGCCGAGAAACCCTAATACGGATCGTTAACTAGATATATAGGCGATGCGATGCAAATAAACAACTTTATCTAAAAGGAAAGTGGCTACAACCTTTGTAGATCCGGTCCTCCACCTCCATGGCTCCGTGATGAAGTCCTCTCGCTGTCCATATTGGATCCCGGACTCTAGCATCGGCTTCACCGGAGAAATGTGTGAGCTAGGTCGTCGACTTCGATGCCGAAGATGATCTACGTCGAGGCATCACAAGATCAAGCTCCCACTTCACCAAGTCATGAAACTTGTGAAGAAAACACCCTATATTACTTGGCAAGAGGTAGAGGATGAAGAAATAGGAAGTGGGTTCACTTTAGAATTGGATTTCTCACTCTTTTTCTTAAGTTGCCATTGATGGTGGCATGGTTTCTTCATGTTGAAGAAGGAAGAAGAAGAAGAAGATAATATGATAAGTATATTCTAAAATAGAAAATAAATGAATACTTATCATATAGCATCCATAGTTAGGTGTAGAGAATAAACTAAGGTTAAAGTGAATGGTTAGGGTTAAGGAAAGAAACAAAATGGTCAACCATTTCAAAGCTTCAAGAAGCTTCAAAGATAATCCAAAGTTAGCCACCATTTTATTTCTTTCTATAAAGAATAAATGAATAAATAAATAAGAAAATAAATCATATGTAACCCTAACCATTAACTAACCATGGTTTAATACAAACATACACCCAAGTGAGCATGTATCATCAAACATGATACAAACAAGTGCACAAAAGTATATCACATATACAACTTGTGCATTACAAGTGAGAAAATCCATTTAAAGTGAACCAATACTAGTTAATGCAAAGTAATATATCAAATATATAATTATACATTAAATCATTAAATCAACACTTAATTCAATGATCCGGTCATGTCGCATATAACCGACTAGTGTCCAATGTATCGGCTTATCGAATCAATCTTTGATTCGATAACTAGGTTATATCGCATACAACCAATCGATACATTCATCGTGAGAATAGAATACGGTATCACTTACACGCATTATTATCGGTCCCACACATATCTCATATGCGCTCCTATTTCGTTTCGCTTGAGCCAGGAAACCTCTGTGTAGGACTCTAAAGACTCGTCAATAAGCCGGCAGCAGGTGATGATCATATCAAACACCTACAAGCCGCAAGCGGTCTGCTAAACGTAACGGCCACCCGGGTATTGAGCGATCAGAAGATCGACGAGCAAGCCCGCTCACACTCCTGTGAATCCAACCAGTAACACTTACCGTATAGTCCGGTCTGTTCGTCTGATATGTCGCATATCTCGCCTAGGGGTGGTAAACGTCGGACCCCCAATAGCTCGATAAGTCATGCCGACGTAAGGTCCATAACATTCGTGAAACTACTGATAACTCTTACCAGTATATCACAACAACCCTGGCCAGGGATTTCCTGTTATGGCCAGTCGAGCATAGCAAAACATCAACCCCCAATACCGGGAGAGTTTAATCCCCTCCAATCGCTCATTGCTTCCATGTGAATCGGGACTGTACCCAAAAACCACCTGTTTGCACGACTCAGTAGAGCCTTGGTAGGGTGGAAATCAAAGCATAGTGGGAGACACACAAAACTCTATGACGATCTTGGGTCAACAGACTAAGCTGTACCAGTGTCACCAGAGAACTGCCATCTGACGTGAGGTATAATACCATCTGGGAGTTCTCGGCGAGTCCGTTCAGTGTACCCTGTCTCCACTGAGCACCCGCATACCATCTCTGATGTCAAACACCAATGGATATGGGATCATCCATCGCCCATCACATGGGTCAAGAAGATATACGCTAGTCTACTCTGGAATATCGATGCCACGTCTCGATATTCCCACGACTAGGAACAATGAAGGATGTACTCATTGACTACCCAGGCCCCACTAGTTAGATCTTCATCACAGTCCTGGAAGTCGAGTACACATCCTAAGGTCTTTATCAACATGTAATCAGAGAGACAGAAAGTATACATGTTAAGATAAAGAGCAACCAGATAGCGTACTATCATGTCGAGCAAGAAAGTCCTACCTATATATGTCCCAGCATCCACAACAATATACATCATATGTACAGTAATGACCTCTAGGGCATACATATAACTAACAATTGATACGGATTTCTGCACATAGTTGTACATGTTTTTTATTTATACACCTTGGTACACTCAGTGTCATTTTTATACGCATTTGAGTTATTAATGTGATTTTCGTGCATTGGTTGCACCGTACTTGTATTTCACGCATTTGATGCACCAGATTTGAGATTTTCGTGCACAATAGATGCACCAGATATTGTTGTCGTGCACACCCATTGCACTGGACAGATGTTTTCGTGCACACATGTTGCACTTAGTTTTGCTTTTGTGCATATTGGGGCACCTGTATTCGGATTTGATTTCCGTGCACACCAGACGCACGTGATTGTTGGATACGCCTTTCGAGGCTGATTTTGCTTTTGAGCACCTTGTTTTCATGATGGACACTATATTGTGTGGTTGCCGAACAGGACTGATCTGAGGACAGTACCTGAGTACTTTGCATCCATTTAAAGTTAACAAGTTGTTTTCAGAAAGGAGCTATAGTCTCTCTATTTCCTACGTGTCCGCGAGTGACACAAATGTTTACAATGGAAAACTTTTTGGGATATTTTAAAAAGGGCGGAACGTATGTGAACATATATTATTACTTTACAAATGAACGTCCGTCACTTATACCATGAGTTACGCACCACACAGCGATTCAGAAAAGATTTAGCATGAGTTTTATTTAGTTCTTGAAAGTTTTCCAAGTATGCGTATTATACACGTATTATAGTATTTGACTAGTGTATATTGGATTTCTGTAGCGGATTTCGAGATCTGTATCTCTATTGTAACTCCGAGGATATGCGTGCAAATATGATGATTTGCGTGACGCTTGACGAAGTTCAATTTGAGTTTTGTATTCGTTTTCAGGCCCACGCGATGCGCGGTAGTAATTCTGTATCTTCCATGATTTCGGAACCCCGTTGATGTGAGCTGATTATTGAAATGTTTTAGAACTTGGGGGTTTGAATTTAAATTCGGGGACCGAATTTATTTAAAGGGGGAAGATTGTAACATTTCAGAAAATATAAAATATTATTTTTGGAATTTAATATTACAATAATATATTTCCCGAAAACTGCCCGATTTGCGAAATTGGGGTTTTCGAAAAAGGGTATAAATATATACCAATATTTGTGAAATAATTGGAGATTAAAATGATTTATTCATTTATAAATATATTTAAAGGATTTGGAATTTTTAAAAATCAATTTTTTGTCGTTTAAAATTTAACCTGATTAGTGCACTGCTAATCGCGATTAAGCCAAATCCGTGAATCTACAGTTTTCCATGGCTAGTGCACCATTTCATGTTGTATTTTGGTTACATGTTGTTTTATTGTGTTGTTTTGGGGTATTATATGGTTTGGTTTTAAAAGAAAAGACAAAAAATTAAAGAAAGAGAATGATTGGAGAGAGAGAGAGTGTGAGATATGAGTGTGAGGGTGAGAATAAGAGGGAGAGGGAGAGAGAGGGCAGCCACATTTTTCCTCCCCTATTATTTATTCATCTCCTTCAACCTCACTTCCCTCCACCTTCACCCCCTAGATCCATCTTCAAATCTTCATCAAAAACTGTCACGACCCGAAGTTCGACCCGTGACCGGCAATTAACAACGCGACGTCTACAGGCGTAACGCGGCTAAGTAAGCCAAAACCCAAAAATCAAAACCATTAAAAGTTGTGAGTGTTTAAAACATTTGTTTAAAATGTTTAGAAAACCTTAAGTAGTTTAGTGATATTCTATAAAGTTCAAGTTATTTTCTTAAAAATTTTGGCAGCGTTTCCTTTGTAAAACTAACCCTGAAATCGGGTACAAGATATGATATGAGTAAAATGATAACATTATAAACAAGCATCCCAAACGGGAGGAATCACGCCCAACGGCGGAAACAATCACCACAAGAGTAATATACGACGCCGTAGCGAAGAAATGAGCAATAAGTGAAAACATCACACATGATAAAAACTCCATAAGTAAAGTCGGCTCACACGAGCTCGACACCAGTATACAAATAATATACATCATCATCCTCACACCAGTCTCTAAGTCAAATACATATAAGGGTAGATGGAGAATACTAGATACAAAAGTATGTACAATGGAAAATAACCAGATACCACAACCCCCCTAACAGCAAAACAGCTCACGCACCAACTGCAGTGGTATCCGTAGCCAAAAGAGACAAGAAGGCAGCCTGCCGCGACTACTCTGAGGGGCAACCTGCAAATACTGTGGCACAACGGGGGTGAGTTGCCAACTCGTGAATAGGAGATAACATATAATGGTAATCACGAGTATGCACGTACTGCGCTACTCTAACATATGCCAGCAGATAATATCTATATGCGATGAGCAAGATGTGCAATAATCATGCATAAGTACTCTATCAGGTAATATGACTGCAGGATGAGATGAAGAATGATGATTGCTGAGCATGGGATAAAATAGCATCTACACGGAATGTCAACGTGGAAAAAAAATAATCGGTGTCCATCAATGCACCCAAATCCCAAAGAAACTCAGGCGCCGTAATCCTCATCGGCCCTCAAATCCTGTAAATCTCTGAGAATCGCGAATGTCCATCATCGTCACTAAAAATATCATGAAATAATTGTGTCCAGCATCGACACGCAAATCCTCATATATCGGGCTCCGTCTGCGGAATCAGCCCTCGGCCCCAGCAGTACGGTCATCCCATGTCCATCTATCGACTCTGGTCAGTATCCTCCGGATAACCGCCAGGTCCAACCAATCACCTGTAGGTACTAGCCACCCTTCCCGTCTCATCGTCTGCTCCATGAAAAATATTTCTCGCCCCGTGGAACCATACCGGGTCCACCAGGAACCCGCAAACGGATCATCCAACTCCTCGAATCGTGTTTCAAACACACGTCTCAGAACCGAGAAAACGCGTGGTGGACGCACTGAAATATCATATCAAGAGGAACCGGTTTTCAAAATAGTGCATATTTTCTTAAATAACCCCACGGTCCTCAAATCCTGAAATCACATGAAATCCAAAGCCAATGCGTAAATGAGTATGTGCACAAATATGGATATGTAAATGAGTATGTGCACAAGTAACATAATCCTGTCGAATCATATAGGAGGTGAGCTACAGTATATTGTTCAAGGCAATTCTATAGTGTGAGCGCCATGGCAATTACTAACGGTGTGTGTGTAACATGCAGATTAGTGCTCGTGCAACATGAACCGTTAGTAACAGTGCGGTGTGTCATAAATTCTAACCTCATAAAGATGTAGCAGGGAATGCGGTATGCAACAATAGTATCCATGAACGGTCAAATGTATGTAAATGTAATATGCTACTACAATGTCCTATCAACCCTGACGCATAACGCCATACGGGCGATTTCCCCGTAGATGTTAAATCTACTCACCTGGTCGTGTTAAGTGCAGCCGACGACTTGTTTCCCCTTCTTTGCAGCGTCCGTCGTGCTCGCCTGCGAACCTAGAATTTCACAAAATAATACACGTAAGCTAACATCTACAAAAACGCGACATTAAAGCCAAACGAGAAACCCGGGTCGCAAACCAAACGCGTGTGTGTGCGATACGCTAAAATGTGTGATTACGCGCCTGAAACTACCCCGACACGTCGCGATAAGCAGAAAACCCCAAACCCACACACGTATCATACGTGTCGCGAAAGTTAAAAAATATACGAAATAGGGAAAATGGTTCCAGATTTTCCTACAGAGAGAATTTTACAAAATTGCATATACCAAAGGTCTTAGAAATGTAGCAGACACCAACAAAGCAAACCCCAAAACCCAGGTCCCCTATCTGGCCGCAAATTGCGGCCAGAATGATTTTTCCGGCGGCCCACCTAAGGAGTTGGGCTCCCGTGCTTCGTGTGTGTTCTCTAACTATAGTATACATGCTCCAGTAAATACAATTTTCTCCTGAAGCCATCGGGTCACAAGCAGATCACACACAACCCAAAACCTAGTTAAAAAGTTAATTTAACACTAAAACGATACATTCAGGTATTTTAGTGAAACCTGAAGCAAACCTTGAGTTAAAAAAACACTATAAGCACATGACTAAGCTAATCATGCCATAAAAATGTTGACTTATCACAAGCTTCACTAATTTCCCTTCAATATCTCAAAAAATGTACAAAAATATGATTTTTAGCGAAAAAGGCTACAAGTTAGGATCTAAGGTGTTAAAGGTGAGTTTGATACCTTCAAAAGATCCTAGGGAACTCAATTTTCCTTCCCTTGCCCTCATATGCACTGACTTGCCTCCAAAGTCCACAAAAAAGCAATTTTCCAAGGTTTTTATGTGAAGGGATAAGGGTTTTAGTGTAGGGTTTGTATAAGAATTCAAAGAGAAGTGAAAGAAGAACAGAAAGATGATGAAATGTTGCTGCTGCTACTGCTTACTCTGCAGGAATTCAGAAAGAGTGGGAGAGAGAAAAGAGAGAGAGAGAATGGTCAAAAAAAGTCAAGCCAATCTCACCTAACCACCGTACCTCCCCTTCCATCAATTAAATTTTAAAATTAAAGGGGTTAAATTGATTTAGTGGGGAAAATAAGCCATGCAAGGAGAATGAAAATGGTTACAAGCCAACACTTAGCATAGGTTACAAAAAAAAAAGATAAGTGTGCTTGTGTACACAAAACCAAGCTTAGGAAGATAATTAAGGAAAAACTCTAATCAAGGTGAACACAAACTAAATTATAATTAATAAACCCCAAATATATATAAAAACACCTCTCATCATAATTAGAACTAGTTTACAAAAGAAATAAGTTTTACGGGTTTTTATGAAAAACACGCATCATTACTAACTAACGCGAAATTAACCTAAATGAATTTTGAAGCGTTACAATCTACCCCCTTAAAGAAATTCGGTCCCCGAATTTAAAAATCTAGCTGCACGTACCTTCAAAGAGATGGGGATATTTCTTCCTCATCTCACTCTCGGTCTCACAAGTGACCTCATCGCCGCTCGGGCCACGCCAAAGGACCTTGACGGACGGTATATCCTTCGATCTTAATTTCTTCACCTGTCGATCCAAGATGACCACCGGCTGCGCTGCAAAAGAAAGGTCGCGCTCCAGCTGGATCGTCGGGTGCTGAATCACATGCGAAGGATCATGAAGATACTTGCGGAGCATCGAAACGTGAAATACGGGGTGCACATCTGTAAAAACTGGGCGGAAGGGCTAATCGATACGCAACTGCACCAACACGCTCGAGGATCTCGAAGGGGCCCACATACCTGGGACTAAGCTTCCCCTTCTTCCCAAACCTCATCACCCCTTTCATTGGGGAGACCCTCAAGAAAATATGATCGCCAACAGAAAACTCAAGTCTGCGCCGACGACGGTCTGCATAAGATCTCTGCCTACTCTGGGCTGCTTTCATCCTATCGCGAATCAACTGGATCTTCACGGTCGTCTCCTCAACAACCTGCAGACCTAAGATACTGCTCTTGCTGAGCTCTGTCCAACAGATGGGCGATCTGCATCTCCTCACATAAAGAGCCTCGAATCGTGCCATCTGAATGGTCTCCTGGAAGCTGTTGTTGTAGGAGAACTCTACTAAGGGTAAATGATGATCCCAGCTACCTCCGAAGTCTAAGACGCACGCTCATAGCATGTCCTCGAGAGTCTGAATAGTCCGCTCTGACTGGCCGTCGGTCTGTTGATGAAATGCTGTGCTGAAACTCAAGCGGGTGCCCAAAGCCTCCTGAAGCCTCTGCCATAATCGGCTGGTAAACTCGGTGCCTCTGTCGGACACGATACATGTCGGAACTCCATGCAGTCGTACAATCTGATCGATGTATATCTGGGCATACCGAGCAAATCCGAAAGTCGTCTTCACCGGCAGGAAGTGATCCGCTTTCGTCAAACGATCTACGATCACCCAGATAGAGTCATACCCTCGACTAGTCCTCGGTAGACCTACAATGAAGTCCATAGAAATCTGCTCCCATTTCCACTCCGGAATGGGTAACTGCTGTAGCTCTCCCGCGGGTCTCTGGTGCTCGGCCTTGACTTGCTGACAAGTCAGGCATCCCGACACGAAGTCTGCGATATCCCTCTTCATTACGTCCTACCAATAAACAACTCTCATGTCATCGTACATATTGGTGGAACCCGGATGAACACTGTACACCGATCGATGTGCCTCCTCAAGAATCTCGCGCCGCAGTCCCTCAGCATCTGGTACGCACAGTCTAGTCCCAAATCGCAGTATCCCCTGATCATCGATCACGAACTCGGAAAATTTGCCCTGTCCAATCTGTGCCATGATCTCTGAACAACGGTCATCACTGTACTGTGCCTCATGTATACGGTCAAGCAACTGTGGGCATGCACGAACATGCGCAAGCTGTCCCCCGATCGGCGTGAACTCGAACTGCACTCGGCTATCGCATAAAATCTGCCAATCTGCTGACGACTGCCTCTGCACTGCACTCAAACAAGATAGACTACCCCCGGGCCTCCTACTCAAAGCATCCGCTACTACATTCGCCTTGCCCGGGTGATACAAGATCTCACAATCGTAGTCTTTTACTAGTTCCATCCAACTGCACTGTCTAAGATTCAGGTCCCGCTGCTGAAATATATACTTTAAGCTCTTGTGATCAGTGAATATCTGGCATGACTCGCCGTATATGTAATGTCGCCAGATCTTTAGTGCAAAGATCACTGCAGCCATCTCTAAGTCATGAGTGGGGTAGTTCTATTCATGTTTCTTCAACTGCCATGGAACATACGCGATCACCCTGTCATGCTGCATCAATACGCACCCTAGCCCCACTCGAGAAGCATAAAAAAAGACCACAAATCCGCCCGATCCTGAAGGCAATGATAACACCGGCGCCGTAGTCAGTCGAGTCTGTAGCTGCTAAAAACTGTGCTCACACTCCTCCCTCCAATCAAAAGGAACTCCCTTCCGGATCAACCCGGTCAGGTGTAGCAATACGGGAGAAGTCCTGCACAAATCGCCTGTAGTAGCCGGCCAGTCCTAGAAAGCTGCGGATCTCCGTAACTGATGTTGGTCTGGGCCAACCCTGAACGACCTCGATCTTCCTCGGGTCCACACATGTACCATCTCGTGTAATCACGTGACCCAAGAAGTCTATGATGTCCAGCCAGAATGCACACTTGGAGAATTTGGCGAAAAGCTGGTGCTCCCTCAAGGTCTGCAGTGTGATCCACAGGTGCTGCTCGTGTTCCTCTCTACTCTGGGAATACACGGAGATATCGTCAATGAATACTATGATGAACAGATCAAGATATGGCCGGAAAAAACGGTTCATCAAGTCCATGAATGCTGCTGGGGCGTTGGTGAGTCCGAACGACATCACCAAAAACTCATAATGGCCTTAGCGTGTGCGGAAAGATGTCCTCGGAATGCCCTCCTGTCGAACCCGCAGTTGATGGTAGCCTGATCGCAAATCGATCCTCGAAAAGTATCCTGCCCCCTGAAGTTGGTCGAACAAGTCGTCGATGCGTGGCAAAGGATACTTGTTTCGCACTGTAACCCTGTTCAGCTGGCGGTAGTCGATACACAAACGCAAACTGCCGTCCTTCTACTTGACAAACAGGACTGGAGCACCCCAAGGAGAAACATTGGGTCGAATAAGTCCCTTATCCAGCAAATCTTGCAACCGACCCTTCAATTCTCTAAGTTCCGCCGGGGCCATCCGATAAGGCGGTATAGAAATAGGCCCCGTGCCGGGAATCAAATCAATACAGAAAGAAATATCACGCTCAGGCGGTAGCCCAGGAAGCTCGTCAGGGAACACATCAGGGAACTCGCTAACAACCGGAACCTGACCCAATGGAACCCCTGTAGCTCTAGTATCACAAACATAGGCGAGAAATCCCTGACATCCCTTCCTCAAAAGCTGTCCAGCGCGAAAAGAAGAAATCAAACAGTGAGGGGCGGCACCACGGTCCCCCAGCACAACAAAAGTCTACTCGCCGGGAAAACAAAATCTAACTGTCTTCTCACGGCAGTCCACAGACGCATAGCACATGGCTAACCAATCCATGCCCAAAAGAATGTCGAAGTCCAACATCTCAAAAAGGATCAAGTCGACAGGCAACTCTCTCTCGCCAATACGGACAACACAGGATCGGAACACGTGTCTAGCAACAAACGACTCTCCCATAGGAGTGGTCACAAAAAGCGGCTGATCAAGCAAACCGGACTCTCTACCCAAACTCGGCACGAAGTGTGTGGAAACAAACGAGTGCGTGGAACCGGGATCAAACAACATGTGTGCATCAACAGAACATACGGAAAGGATACCTGATACCACTTCATTGGACGTCTGCGCGTCCTGAAGCATCACACCAAAAACCCGTGCCTGTCCTCCACCTGCGACTGACTATCCTGTGCCTCGGTCACCCCGTCCTCTCTGAAAGAACCCTCCGCGGCCATGACCTCTCTGTGTGTGACTCTGACGCGGAGCAACAGTAGGTATAATTGGCAACGCCCTCTGTGGGTGTGAAGGTGGTAAGGTGACATGCGGTACTGTTGTCTCCCCCCGGTGTATCTCAGGACAATCTCTAACGAGGTGAAGTAAACTGCCGCACCTAAAGCACCCCTGCAACGTCTGCTGACCCTCCCATGGATACAAACGAAACATCTGGCCTTGTCCCGAATCTCTGCTACTCCTCGTGCCTGAACGAAACCTGTCGCGGCGTCTAAATGTTTGTCTCCGCGCTGATATAATAGTATGAACTCTCTTCGGCTCTGGGACTACCGAAGTCTCAGCAAGGCGCTCCTCGACTAATAAGGCTGCATCTACAGCTTCTGCATAGGTCTCGCAATGTTGTGCGCTGATCGCAAGAAATAACGGGGTAAGCAAGCCTCGAACAAACCCCTTGACTCGCATCTCCTCAGTTGCCACTAAATATGGGGCATATACCGATAACTCGGTGAACAGCACGTCGTACTCTGCTACTGTCATCTTCGGATTCTGGCGTAAGGACTCGAACCTGCGCGCTCTAGAATCTCTGACACTCTGTAGAAGGAAGCGGGCAAGGAACACCATCACTAACTCTGTCCAGGTCATAGGAGGAAGACCTGCTGCTTTGCCCTTCTTGACCGATTCACACCATTTTTGCGTAAGGCCTTCCAGGCGAAAGCTCGTGAACTCTACCCATCTCGCATCTGAGCATTTGAGGAACGGCATATCCTGGCCATCCTATCAATGAAAGACTGTGGGTCCTCGGCTGCATCGGTGCCTGTGAAGACCGGAGGCTTCAGCCTCATAAACTCTGATAGTGATACTGTAATGACCTCTGCAGCTGCAGGGGCAACTGCCTGTACTATAGGTACCATCACGGTCCCCGTAATGGGAGGAGCTACCTCTGGTCGCTGCACTCGAAGTGTCTCAACTAGCGATCCCATCATCTGGCGCATCTCCTGAATACCAGCCCTTAGCATGGCGATCTGATCTGTCGTAGGAGGAACCTCCTGCTCGGGTACAACCGGTGTACTACCCGGATCAGTCCTTGTCTCGGATGAGTCAACTCTAATCTCGGCTCTCGCGCCGCTCTCTGTGCCCTCGTAGTCTTTGGCGGCATAATGGATGAAAAGAAAGTAGGATTCGATAAGGATATGGAAATCGAATCACAAGAATATATATATACTCATGAAGGAATTTAAATCAATAAGTCCTAAGGTCACTTAGGTGGAGTACCGTGTCGTGAGTATGCCGCAGAACATACACACGCTACGCTACTCTGCTCAGCTAC
Organism: Agapanthus africanus; assembly: GCA_030015575.1. Lineage (NCBI taxonomy): Eukaryota > Viridiplantae > Streptophyta > Magnoliopsida > Asparagales > Amaryllidaceae > Agapanthus > Agapanthus africanus. Next base: position 297,013,013 of record JASDDO010000031.1, read on the forward strand.
CTACTCCATCATACCAGGGTCATCCTACACTCCGAAAGGTAAAACCTATGCTCTGATACCAACTTTGTCACGACCCGAAGTTCGACCCATGACCGGCACTTAACTGTAAGTACACGGTAGCGCCGCGGCCGTCTAACAGACGCCAAATGCGGAACAAAAACTTTTACAACTGGCGCTATCGCGTACTATAACCAGGATCTGCCATTAAAGCTAAACTAACAAACTGCAAAGTGGGTAAAAATGTTATACCGAACGATACGAGTCCATCGGTCTTCAACCATCAGCCCACGTTTTGTTGCGGCTGCTCCGATCTCCTGAATCTCCAGTCTTGTCGTCCAGGTGGCACCACGTCGACGGATCATTAAACGGGCTCCCGCCTCTGAACCGAGGCAGCTCGATCATCATGTTTGCTAAAAGAGATGACCAAGATGATGTAGAGAATGAGTAGCAAACTTTGTCTCACTACGTCCAAAGCCATGGACGAACTGTTAATGAAGTTGCCTTTTGGATCGAATGGAAATGAGAAATGGATCACATCTAATTTCTATCAACCAAAAATATCAAAATCCTTTTTCAAGCAACCATATCAATTCAAGAAAGGGGCCGGCCATTTTAAGGAGGAGGGAGGTGAGTGTAGGAGGTAGGGAGAGTGACCACAACATTAATGAATGAATGAGTCATAATAAACACCTTGCATATCATTAATGCATATAATGAATCATCTTAACCAAGTCACCCTTGCATTTAATGAACCATTAAATGCACTAATGAGTCACTTAACACATCACCATCCTAGTCATTATCTAGAAGCTTCCACTCTCATCTCAAGAAAAGATAAATTCGTCTTTAACCGAATGTTAAATACGGGTAATAGAAAACAGGAAACTGGCAACTTCCAAAATTTATCCTGAAACGAATTTCAGAATAACCCCGTAACAGTATAAACATACCCGCATTTGTATTACAACCGAATACAAATGCAACTGAGATAAAGATATTATATCTAGACAGTATAATACTCGGATCCGGCTTAAACCAAAGCCCACGAGTATTATCTGCCCGAAATATGACACGTGCGTAAACGCACGTGCATTTTCCGAACCCTGCCATAAACCCATACGGCCTCTACAACGTTTCTCCCGAACTTGGGAAATAGTCTGTGGGGGACTCTAATGACTCATCAATACACTGGCACTGGGTATAACCACTAGCACGTCAGAGGTACAAGCTGTATGTAATGGTTGCCTATGTATTGATTGAAAGGGAAGCTGACGAGCGAACTCATCCAAAAACCCTACTGAGCCTGACAGTGACAATATCCGTACAGTCCGGTCCGTTCGTCTAAAGAGTATCGCATATCGAGTCTAGGGGGTGGATAAAGTCAGACCCCTAATAACGCGATAAATCGTGTCGGCATGAAGCCCATCACCACCTGAGAAACTACTGATCCAAATCAGTAATTCTCCACTACCTCGGCCGAGGATTTCTAGTGATGGCCACCCGTGCACTGTGCGACATCACCCTCAATACCGGGAGAGACGAATCCCCGACGATCCGCTCACTGCCTCCATGTCGCTCGGGACTGTACCCAACTAAAACCTGTTTGCACGTCTCCTTTGAGCGTGGTAGGGTAGTAATCAAAGCACAGAGGGAACTCACACGAGAAAAATGACGATCTCGGGTCGACAAACTAACCTGTACACATGTCACCAGGGAACTGCTATCTGACGATATGTATAATACCAACTAGCATGTTCCCGGCGAGTCCTGTCCGGTGTACTCATAACCCAAAGAGCACCTGTATACATCTTAGGTGAACCAAATGCCACCAGTGGATTATGAGACCGGCCACCGCCCCTCGTCGGGGTCTCGACTATATACACTAGTCTACTCTATAGTATCGATACCCTGTCTCGAAACTCCCACGACTAGGGACACTTTAAGGATGTGCTTATAGACCCAAGCTCCCACGTATATGATCGCCATCATACTGCTGGCAGTCAAGCAAGAATCCTATGGGCTCTATCATCATGCAATAGTGAACTAAAGCATGTATACGATGATAAAGACAAACCAGATAGCATACAATCATCTCGATCAAGACTGTCATATCGCTATAGGTCATGCCTCAATCATTGCAATCACGTACCTGCGATCCAATAATTGACTTTGAGGGCACTATATCCAATAATCTCATACTTGCACTTAAGGCTAATTATTGCGATGTCGGATACTCACAGCCCGTGTGATACCGAACATCCAACTCTTCTACTAATCAGTTTCACAAAGCTAGTTTGTAAAACTCTTTTGTTCGAGAAATAGCCTCAGTGAGTGGATCCACCCTGATGTTTCTTTCTATATCTCTCTAAATCTCAAGTTCGCGGAGAAAGCCATCTCCCGAATCGAGTAATACCTGTCTTAGAATATGTCTGGATTTCTGATGAGACCTAGTTCATAAATAAACTCCAAATCCAAACTTCTTAGAATGTATCGATAACTGAACCTAATCAGTATCCAGCACCATGCCTCCCACAGTATCTTCTTGGACCAACTGTCCATAATATTGTCCCTCGTCAGAGGGAAAACTATAACTCTATCAATCACTCTGTAATTCATGTTACCTTTGAAGCCTGGAATGATAACCGTCTCCCGAAGGAGGCTGCCATCATCAAATCCGTAGAACATGCACTTAAGTTCTAAAACTGCTTCCTTATATTTCTTCAGGATTGGATTAATATAAGCTTATTGCATCTAGTGCAAAAACAACATCTGGTGTAGTACTTGACATATCACGATTGACTCAATTGCCTAAGCAAGTGATCTGCCAATCATGCACATCCTTCTCCTCTTTAGTCTATAAAACACCTTTAGAGAGGGTGACTCCATCATCTGCAGGTACACCACCATGCCAGGAGTCATCTATTCTAAAATACTATTAGAATACTGTCAAAGTACCCTGATTGGGAAACTACCCAATTCTAGATCTAAAACCATAGATCTAGTAATCAGAATGTCTTATATTATATCCATATTCTTTTTGGAGAAACAACTGTGTGACGACCACAGTACAACCAATCGTAGTATAGGAATTTTACTTTCTACTATGTGTATGTTGTTCATATCAGATTTTTGCATTTTCATACCGCCCAATTTTTATCACATTGCATATCGGTAGATACTCTTGAGCCGTGTTTGCTAGTCAATTGCAGGATACAGGTTCTCGGTTCTAAAACGGTAAAATTCATGGAAAACACGATAAAATCCGGGTTCCTGCCAACCACAGATAAAACACGGTCTCTGCTCTTCATCCGTATGCTGCCAGATACCAGTTTAGGGAGACGAAATGTCAAATCAATGTCGTTTTCAGGCACAAGGCTCAATGGTAGCACAAAATCCAAGAGATCTACGCGGAGCTCGAGGCAATCATGACAAAATCTTGACAAAAAATCCACCTTTCCCTCAACAGAAATTCTGGAAGAAATGTGGAGGTATTTTCAGAAAACACATATGCCATGCTGAAGTACAAGGAAGACCAGGGAGCCACCAAAAAGCCCAAGATCCAATTCATCAAAAGGACCGCGGATCCGCGGCCAAAGGGGGGTCTAGGCCGTGGATCCGCGGCCATATAGTGGCGGCAGTTGATAATTTTTAGGGGGTATTTTGGTCATTCTGTTTGGGTTCTGGTGGTTGCCCTAGGGTTTCATTTTCTGGCCTATAAATAACCCAGAACTTTGTGAAGGAAAGGGTCCATTCTTGTATTTTCATTTTTGCCTAGGTTTAGTGTTTTTCTTCTTTCTCTTCTCACCTCTTCTCCATTAAACTTGTAGTGAGCTTTTGAGTGAAGAGTGATGAATAAAGAAGACCATTTTATTATCATGCTTGTCTCCTTATCTTTATGCATGTTGTAATTTTAATTCGTTAAGTAGTTGTTGTTATTTCCATGTTGTTTCTTTCTTCACTCTTTTTCTTTATCATTCATATGACAATGATACTTACGCTCGATCCTCGCCAAGGTGAGGTCGCAAATAGTTAGTCGTATTCTTCTAATCTCCCTCTTTCTATCTTCCTCTTTTGTTTTGTTTTGTTTTTCCTTATCATGAAGTGTGAGTAGTTTTATACTTGTTAGGGTAGGATAAGGGAAGTTTGAGAGAAGGAAATCTCTCTCACTCTTTCCTTGCCCAACAACTTAAATCGACTCCCATTAATTGAACCACAATCCGCTCCTTACGGCACCCTATCCTACATGATAGCGGTGATTCCGTAGTGAGACCGGTTGTGGTTGAATTAACCGGAGGTTATGGATAAGAGCCAAGAACGGACGGACAAGCACCGAAAGGAAGACTTATGCGTTGGAAAGCCTATTTATACTCGCAAAGTCCTTCCTAGTCGTGCTAATCCCCGTTGTTGCCGATTACCGTAACACCGATATTAAGAGGGGCAACGAAAGATGTGGAGACTCCTAACTCAAACTAACCTAATCCTAACCCTAACAAGCTCTATTTAAATATCAACTTAACACTTAGATAACCACAAAAAAAATCTGAAAACAGGACTTAACTCGTTAAAACACTTTGAAAAAGACTCCCATCTCCCTGCGGACGACCCGTACTCAACCGGCTAGCTACAAGTGAAACCGTCTTGATTGCGGTATTTTAAACTAAACTTGAACACGCACGTATCCGAACAATCAAATGGCGCCGTTGCCGGGGAGACAGTAGTTTATTTCCTTGTGTAATTTCGGGTTAATTTGTAAGTATAAATATAACAAAAAAAAATACATACTTTGTAAAAAACCATCTTGTTTTTTTTTTTTTGATTAGCTTTTGTGCAAATGTGTAGGAAAATACAAGGTTCGAGTTCAGTGGCCAAGACGTTGAAAATACGGAGTTCAAGTACAGTGCCAAAGACGTGGGAAGATAGACCCACATTTTCGCGGCTACACCGCGACGGACAAAACGAAGCATCCGGTCTACTGTACAAATCTGGAGCAAATACAGTGAGCACATCAAGATTCAGCACATCCAGACAAGTAGGGGACAACCACAGCAGCACACACAGAAATTTTTGAAGCCCAATAACTCCACATAGCCGCGGAACCGCGGCCATTGCATGCGTTTGGCCGCGGAAACGCGGCTATCTGTTGGCTTCAGGGTGCAATTTTCTCTCTGTAAGTCCCTCTGCTTCTCCCCTCTCCTCTGAACTCCACTGAATTGTGTTTTCTGTAGCCTTCTTTGCGCAAATTCTTCTCCCCCTTCCAATAAACTGTTCTTGTGCAGGATTCTTTGTGCCGCAAATAAAAAATTGTTTGCAGTTGATTTGTTACTGTTTTGCATTCTTTAATACGGACTTAAGGGGCTTGAAACCAATCCAGATTGGGTGGGGATTTCATCACCCTTCCCAGGACCCCAAAAATCACTAAAGCATATGCATTGTCCATTGTAAATTAAAAAATACTAGACTTCAGCCCTAAGGACTTCGCGCTCATTAGGAGAAGATAAACCGTGTTTAGAACCTCGCTTAACCGTATATTGTTTACGGGGTGTCTAGGAAAGTGTTAAAGGCGCAACCGCCGAAAGAGAAAGAGTTATTTAATTAAGGAACTTCGCGAAAGCGTTGGACAACCTCCCCTTATCTCTGCACTTACCTGGCCTCGTGATCGGTGTATTTTTAAGCCTGTTTCTCGACACTGTTTAACTTCGACAATCAAGTTCAAGAGCACGTCTAGTAGACCTAGGTTACCCTAGATCTAGGTGTGATTGTGCATATCTTGTTTGTGATTGCTTAAGCCGTATTTCCGTACATACTCTTGTAAAAATCTTTCTAAAAAAAAAGAGAAAAAAATCAAAAACTTTTATAAAAACTTGCCCTTTTGTCGCCAATTCCATTTTTCACTCACCACCCATCGCCTTTCTCCATTGACGTTTTCTTACCCTCACCTTCTCCTCTTTGACTATACTAAACTCGTTTAGTGTATGTCCGCTTGGATTCGGGACACTAGCGCCCGTCTAGTCCGCGTTACGTTAGTCGCTACCGATTACGCGATCGACTCCGAAGTCGATACTCCATCCACTCCTCTTTCACCCCTTCCTTTGCCGGCTAACTCCGACGTTGACCGGAATTCTGTTCATACATCTTCATCTTCACCTTCACCAACCTCTTCTTCCGCGATGTCGGGATTTAATCCGAACATCTCTTTGACCACCGCTGGATTGGCTCCACCTCCTACGGAGACCAATCTCCCACCACCTCCGCCTGTTGTAGCGCCGCAGCGAATTGCGCTCCAGGATCATTTCTACCCCACCCGTTCTGCACTTCCCACCTGCCTTTCTCTTCCTCCGGCCAATGGGGACAACTTTGAAATTAAGCCCCATTTCATTAACATGCTTCCACGTTTTCATGGGCTTGAATCTGAAGATGCCTATATCTTCATCAACAAATTTCAAAACGTCTGTGCCATGATGAAAACCACCCAGCTGTCGGACGATGCTTTACGTCTACGGGTCATTCCGTTCACTTTATGCGATCTCGCTGAAAAATGGATGTATAGCACCGCTTCCCACTCAATCGCCAGCTGGGACGAGTTTGTTAAAGCATTTCTGAAAAAAATTTATCCGAATCATAAAACCGCAAGAATTCGAAATGAAATCAACCAATTCTCCCAGCTTCTTTCTGAACCCTTCTGGAAGTGCTTTGACCGATACAAAGACCTTCTTGTTCAGTGTCCTCACCACGGTATAGAGAAATGGCAACTCTGCCAAACCTTATACGAGGGACTGAACCCAGCAACGAAGCAGTTGCTGGAAACCATCTGTCAGGGCCACTTCCTATCGAAATCTGACGAGGAAGCGTGGCAGTTCTTTGACGATCTTGCGGAGCAGACGCTACAATGGGAGAGCACCAGACCGACTTCTTCTTCTTCTACCTCCACTTCTACCGGTCAGTCTAGGGTAGGAATCCACCAACTTGATGTCTCTATTGCGATGAAAGCTGAAATGGCTGCAATAACGAAAAAGCTTGAAGCGATAGAGAGCAAATTTTCTGCTCCTGCTCCTGCCCCTGTTCTCCCCCTTCGTACCATCTGCGCTTGTTGTTCTGATCCTTCCCACTTGACCGAAGAGTGTCTTTACAATCCACCCCCGCAAGGACAGGATCAGGTTAATGCTGCCTTCCAGCAAAGACCGAGGAATGATCCATACTCTTCCACCTATAATCCCGGTTGGAGGAACCACCCCAATTTCGCCTGGAATCAGAATCAGAATCAATTCCAAGGCAACAACTTCCAAAGGGCCCCTCCACCGCAACAACAAGCGCCATAACAAACTCAACATCAATATCAGCAGCCCTTCCAACCCCAACCTTTCCAAAACCAGACGAACAACTTTGCACCCAACAACTCTTTTCCACCAAACAACTTTGTTCCGTCAAACAACGATAAGGTTTCCTCGCTCGAGCGAAGTCTGGAGGCGTTTGTTAAACAATCGACTCAATCCACCGCCAACATCCAGTCTTCTATTCAATCTTTAGTACAACACACTGCCGCACATGGGCAAAGCATCAAGACCATCGAGGCCCAGATTAGACAGCTGAACGCGGCCTTAAGCGAGCGAGAGAAGGGGAAGCTCCCGGCCCAGCAACTTCCAAATCCCGGTCACCCACATAATGCACATGTTGCTCTTGAACAACAGAACCATAATGTGAGTACCGTGACCACACTGAGATCGGGAAGGATGCTGCAAAACAACACCGGTACACGAATCAACAATGACACCCCGTCCGCCGCTTCTTCTTCTTCTTCTTCTTCTTCGTCTTCCGAGCCTATTCTCCGTTCTTCAGCAGGCTCTCCTTCCTTTTCTTCTGCTATGAACGGAACCACTTCTCACTCCACGAAAACACCTATTCTGGGATCCGTTCCAACTCCAAAATCTCCTCCTCCAGCATTAGACTCAACCAATTTTCAAAATGTTCCATTTCCAAACCGGTTGAGGTATAACAAACAAAATCCTCAAACGGAGAAGATTCTGGAGTTATTCAAGCAGGTTAACATTAACATTCCTCTTTTAGATGCTGTCCAACAAGTCCCATCCTACGCGAAAATCATAAAGGACTTGTGCACGAAAAAGAGGAAGTCTCAGGTACCCAAGAAAGTTTTCTTGGCTAGTGCTGTGAGTGATTCCCTTACCCAATCTTTACCACAAAAACGGAAGGACCCTGGCTGTCCTATGATTTCTATTACTATTGGGGATAAGAACATCAACCGCGCACTATTAGATCTTGGTGCCAGTGTTAACCTGCTTCCTTATTTAGTATACGAGCAATTAGGCGTCGGAGAGTTGAAACCCACACACTGCACTCTCCAAATGGCCGACCGATCGATCACCCACCCTAGGGGTGAGCTAGAGGATGTGTTAATAAAAGTCGGGGACTTCATATTCCCCGTCGACTTCATTGTATTAGACACACAGCCTGTAGCTAACCCCCGGAATCAAATTCCGGTGATACTCGGTCGACCATTTCTCGCAACCTCAAATGCTGTGATCAATTGTCGCAATAGTTCAATGAACCTCTCTTTTGGAAACATGACGATTGAACTCAACATTTTTAGGTTGGGGAATCAGCCCGCCGAACCTAATGCTCATATACTGGACGTCTGCTCGATCCAGGAGATCACCCCGGAAGAGTGTGAATTCGAGGAGTTTCTGTTTGAACACGACAATCTTGACGCCACTAGTGCGTTTCTCTTCGAACCTGCTGTTGTTTCTGTTAGTGTATATGCCCTAGAGGCCATTACTGTATCATACTAGTTTGTATATTACTTAATGGATGCTTGGGATATTCACCTTGTATATACAATCTTGCTCAAAATAGTAGTATGCTACTTGGTTTGTCTCTACTTCAATGTGTACTTGTGTTTATTTTACTATATCACTTATACGCATTAGTGGAGCCCTTAGGATCTTTGCTTGATTACCAGCGTTGTGATGGCAGTCACACTAGTGGGGGCTGGGTAATCTATAAGCACATCCTTATACAGGTCCCTAGTCGCAGGACTATCGAGACAGGGCATCGATACTCCGGAGTAGACTAGCGTATGCGCTTCTCATCCCAGTGTGGGAGATGGTCTGTCCCACAGCCATCAGTACCTCATACTGGAGATAGTATACGGGTGCTCGTTGGGTTACGAGTACACTGGACAGGACTCGTCGGGAACTGACAGGTTGGTATTATACCTATCGTCAGTCATCAGTTCCCAGGTGACATGAGTACAGCTTAGTCCGCTGACTTGACACTGGCACTTCGCCTCGAGTGTGTTCCCACTGCACTTTGATCACTACCCTACCACGGCTCAAAGGAGTCGTGCAAACAGGTGGTGGTTGGGTGCAGTCCCGAAGCACTTGGAGGCAGTGACGGTTAGACAGGATTCGTCTCTCCCGGTATTGGGGGTTGACATCGCGCTGTGTCTAGGAGAGCCATTACACAAGTAGTCCCTGGCCAGGGCAAACGAGATATACTGGTAGGTTTCCAGTGTTGTCTCAGGGTGTTTTGGGCTTCGCTCCGGCACGACTTGTACCGCTATTGGGGGACTGACGTTTACCGCCCCCTAGGCCCGCCATGCGATGTATCAGACGAACAGACCGGACTGTACGGAGACTGTCACATTCAGACTCAGTAGGAGTACAGATGGGGTTTCACCTCGTCAGCCTTCTTGTCGACATCTACCTGGGGACCGTTACGCACAGCTAGTGCCGCTTGCGGTCTGTGGTTAAACCCACTGCCAGCGTAGTGTCGAGTCTTTAGAGTCCCACACAGAGGGTATTCGCCTATGGGCAAAACAGAGTAGAGGTCGCATGGTTTTGCGACAGGGTTCGTTCTCATCCGCGCACTTGTGCACGTTTGGAGTCCGGACAGATATTACCAGCGGGCTCTGGTTTGAGCCGGATACTGGTATAGTATTTGGGGTTGCTTTTATCTCTCAGTATTCATGTTCCTCGGAACAAGAATGCAGGTGTGTATGCACAGTTTTTGAGGAGGAGGAAGATGATTTCCATTAGGGTTTCGGAACGGGTGCGTATGCACAGTTGACAGTCGTCTTTTTCCAAACCCTAATGGATTTGTATTATATCATTTAATAATATATAATAAAATGAAATTGTGTCATGGTTAGTTTTTGTTGACTTGTTGACCATGGTTGACTTGTTGACCATGGTTGAACATTTGACTACCATCATTACAAATGCAAGATGCTTTTTCATTCTTGCTTTATTCATTTAATGCATGTAATGATATTAGTCATTCTAAACTAACCATCAAACCTTTTTCATTTTGATTATTGTTATTATTTGATTTTTCTTTTTCTTTTGTTATGGTTGGAAAAGGAAAAGAAAGAGCTCACTTTATCATTCTCACTCTCTCTCTTCACTTCATCTTCTTCTTCCTCTAGTCAAGAGAAACCTTCTCATGAGTTGAGAATCCTTCTCTTGAAAAACAAAAGCAAACCCTAAACACTCTCTACTCACTCTAGGATCAAGGGTCTAGCAAGCCGGCGATTCTAGTTCACTCCAAGCACGAGAAAGAGCCCTAAGGTCGAGCCTTCGAGGTGGATCCATCTTCGACGGGAGAAGGCGACAAAGGAGAACCATCAACCTCTACAAAGTTTGAAGACGAAGGAGTTCAAGTCTAGGTATAACCATCTTCATCCGAGTAGCTAAACTTCTTTAGCTAGGTTGCTAGTTTTAGTTTAGACAACGATCCCGACCTTGCATAGTCCATGTTGCCTCTTGCACTAAAAATTTGATTTTTATACCGTTTCCGCCTCCCCGTAAGAACCGGGGGTCGCAACATGGACTTACAGTGGTATCAGAGCCTAACTAAACTTAAACTAGCTAGGTAGTGAAGTGTAACGAAGTTCGGAACCGTAAAAACCCAAAAAAACCGTATTTTCAAAAACCTGAGTTTCTGTTGAAATTTTTTTTGGCTCGAAATGAAAAACTTTATATTTGTAAAATCGTCTCAGGCTTTTCTAAGAAAACCCATGAAAAACGATCCAGTGAGGAGCTCAAAGCGCCGCGCATCCGCGGCACGAGGTAGGCTCGTGCCGCGGAACCGCCGCGCTTTGTCGTCTTCTGCGCCTCGTTTTTCGTGCAGTATCTGTAGTTGGGGATTTTGGGATTTTTAGAATATGAATTATATGCCCAGATTTTCCAGAACTAAAATTTACTTTTGGGGGCCTATAATTCCGTATTTTTCCGAACTTCACTGCACTTTGACTATGATGGTTATATCTGTGATGTTTGCATGTATTGAACGTCGACTAATCGCTATAAGTCGATTAGTCGGGGTTATACATGATCTGTAATGTGCTGGAATGTGTATATAAATATGTTGGATTGTCGCGGGTGAATAGCCGGGGGTTGTGAGACGAGAGTTTTCTTTTCTTGCAATTCATTGTAAATGTAAATTGATGTAATAATTATTATTTGTTTGGCCGCACAACCGGGTCGGGGTTGTAGCCGTCATTGTATAATTCTTTTACTGTTTTTGCTCCTAGGATAGACCCATGGAGGGGTGCACAAACTACCGGGTATGCCGAAGTGTCGAGTGGCCTACTCATGGAGATGAGGGAGGTTGCTACGCTTCGGGTACTTGGCGGGTAGTTTGCCGCACCCGTAGGGGTCTTGGGTGGGGTATTGGCTATTCACCGCGACCGTGTTATCTGTTTTTTGTTACAGGCTCGTACAAATTACAGATTACTAGCATATCCAATGTATTTATCTGTGATCTGAAATGTTTATCATTGCTTTCTATTTAGGCGTTGCTTATGTTTTACAGACGCGCTAGCCCAGCCCCCGCTCTGTCGTTAGTTAAGTAACCTAACGGGTAATGACGGGGCCCAGTGGCGAATGCGAATGGCATAAGCGTACGTCATATTTTGGTTGTTTTCTGCAATGGTAGGATTTAAATGATGGGACGCATTAAAAGTACTAATGCAAGAATATCACGCATTAAAAGAACTAATGCAAGATAATAAACCAAGTTAAAGTCGTTGGAACACTTTCGAAAAACCACTCGGTTCTTTTCAAAACTAACTTTTAAAATGCGGAGCTTGAGCCACTCCATTTAAAAGCTATCTCGTTCCATCGACCAAATCAAGTTCACTACGTTCACGGTTTTGCCAAAACCATTCGTAGCCCTCCGTCGTTTCGTATGAATATTCAAATAGTATTCAAGCTGTGTTTGTTGACCTTCGTCAAGGCATAGTGATTGGTAGCTGTTAAGTATTCATATGTAGCATAGATAGATGCGTTGGTTTGGGACACTCACATTACCTTGTTGACCTTCGTCAAGGGTATATGCGGGTGGATTCAAATTAACCTGGATAACGACGGGTAGAACTTGACATGTGACTTATGATTTGTTGACCTTCGTCAAGGTCATAAGAGCATGGGGCAAAAATCCACATCGGGAGTTTCATAAGTACTGAAACTTGCTAGATTTGCATACCATTTGGAGTGTGGTGATTCTGGTAGGATTCCTTCAGTTTCGTCACGCGATGATATTTGGATCCCGATCCTACTGTGAGTATATGCTACTCCTCGGGAAATTTCTCACTTAACGATCAATGCTATAAACCTAGTAGGTGCCTAGAAAGGTGTTAGCGGGGCTACGCCCCCAGGGAAAAGAGGTTCTTTAATTAAGGAACTTCGCGAAAGCGTTGGAAAACCACCCTCGAAGTACCGACACCAGCCTGGCCGAACGGTTAAGCAAGTATTGTACGGTGGGATTGATCCTGACTAATTCTTCCTTTATGGTTTGAGGAGGGATTCGAGAAACAGTGGGAGCCATCCTGTTTAGACAAATTAAAAACCACTCTAAACTTGCAAGAGCATCATGCTGAGTGTTTCTTCTTCTCTCTCCTAATTGCAGCGACCAATCAACATGACTGGACTTAAGTTACTCCTAGATAAAAACAAGTTGACAGGGCCAAACTACAAAGATTGGCTCAGGAATGTCAAGATAGCAATCACTTATGACAAGCTGGGGTATCTTCTTACCACCAAAGCTCCCCCTGTCCCTGGTCCAACTTCCAGCGTCGCGGATAAGGAAATCCGCAAGACTTGGGAGATTGATAGCGCGAAGGCCAAGTGCCTCCTGCTTGCCTCGATGGACAACGAACATCAGAGGAGGCATGAGAATATGGACATGGAGTCCATATTGCTTCATACAAAAGAACTGTATGGAGAGCAATCACGTATCGCAAGATACGAAGCGTCGAAAAAGTTGTTTTCGACAAGAATGGCCGTCGGATCATCAGTAGCCGAGCACGTGCTAAAGATGATCGGCTACATTGAGGAGCTCGCTGACCTAGGGATCACATTGGAGAGTGAGCTATATACGGATATAGTTCTCCAGTCCCTTCCTTCCACTTACGCCCAGTTTATAATGAACTTCAACCTACAAGAAAAGGAGGTTGAACTTTCAGAGCTCCTCAACCTGCTGAGGAGCGCAGAGGGCACCCTACAGAAAGGTAGGGAAACATCCACTTTGTTTGTAGGAGGATCATCTTCTTCTAGGTCCAAGGCGAAAGCCAAGGGAAAGAAGAAGAAAGCCCCCGCCAAACCAAGGGGCGGTGTTGGTAAAGTGGATACGAAGGGAAAAGGAAAAGCAACAAAGATAGCGGGAAAGCTTGTGGATAAGGAAGAATGCTTCTTTTGTCATAAGAAAGGACACTGGAAGAATGATTGCAGGGCCTGGAAGGCCAGAACACAGGAATTGAAGCAGGTTGCAGCTTCAGCTTCAGGTGTGTATGTTATTGAAAACTGTCTTTCTATAAACTCTACTTCCTGGGTATTGGATACCGGATCAGGATCTCATATCTGTAATTCTTTGCAGGCGTTGAGAAACCGTAGTGTTTTGAAAGCAGGTGACATGACCCTCAGAGTTGCAAACGGAGCTAGCATGGATGCTAAAGCCGTGGGGGACTATCACCTGGGAATGTCAGATGGACATGTTTTGGTTTTGCGTAATTGCTTTTTTGTACCCAACGCAACTTGTAATATCATTTCTGTATCTTTAGTTTCTAAAGAAGGTTATGAATTTGCGTTTGTAAGTAATGTTGTAAACATTCGCCTTAATCAAGTTTTGATTGGGTCAGGTACATTGAGTAATGGTATATACGTATTGAACCAACCACAGATTTTCAATGTCCAGAATACACACAAAAGAAAGTCTCCAGAAATAAACCAGACTTTCTTATGGCATTGTAGATTGGGTCACATCAATGAGAGAAGGTTGACGAAGTTACATACAGAAGGGTATTTGAATGCGTTCGAATATCAGTCGTATGCCACTTGTCAATCCTGTCTCAAGGGAAAGATGACAAAGACTCCATTTACTGGACATGGAGAAAGAGCGAGCGAGCTCTTGGGACTCGTACACAGTGACGTGTGCGGTCCAATGTCTACACATGCCCGAAGCGGACATTCTTACTTCATTACTTTTACGGATGACTTCTCAAGGTACGGTTATGTTTTCTTAATGAAACATAAGTCCGAGGCTTTTGAAAAATTCCAGGAGTATAAGAATGAAGTAGAGAAACAGACCGGCAAAAGTATTAAGATTCTAAGATCGGATCGAGGTGGAGAATACTTAAGTGCCGAATTCCTGAATTACTTAAAAGAGAATGGTATTCTCTCTCAGCTTACTCCTCCATACACTCCGCAACATAACGGTGTATCGGAGAGACGGAACCGAACCCTATTGGATATGGTTCGGTCCATGATGAGTAACGCTGAGTTACCGCGATCATTCTGGGGATATGCAATAGAAGCAGCTGCGTATCTCTTGAACAAGGCTCCCACCAAGACTGTGCCTACCACCCCTTATGAGATGTGGACTGGGAAGAAACCCTGTCTCAAGTATCTTAAAGTATGGGGATGTCCAGCCTTTGTAAAAAGGCAGCATGCGGACAAGCTTGAGGCACGTTCAGTACAGTGTAAGTTTGTGGGATACCCAAGGAACTCCAGGGGGTATCTTTTCTATTCCGCTGAGGAACAAAAGGTTTTTGTTTCTCAGCATGCCCGCTTCTTGGAAACTGAGTTTTTGGAAACCCAGATAAGTGGGAGCACAATAGAACTGGAAGAAGTTCCAGAACCACAGACTGTTACTGAAAGCTTAGTGGAACCAGAGGGTTCAACGGAACAGGACATTCCTACGCCGCTCCGCAGAAGTAGTAGGCAGTCTCATCCGCCCGAGAGATACTACGGTTTTCTCATAGACGGGGATAGAGAGGATTGCATCATAGATTATGATGAGCCTACTAGCTTCCAGCAGGCCGTTCAGAGTGTTGACTCAGTGAAATGGCTGGATGCAATGCGGACCGAAATGGAGTCCATGTACACCAACAAGGTATGGACGTTGGACATTGCTCCAGACGGGGTAAAACCCGTAGGATGCAAGTGGATCTTCAAAAGGAAGATTGGTGTAGATGGACAGGTTGAGACCTATAAAGCTAGGCTGGTAGCAAAGGGTTTTCGTCAAAGACCTGGCTTGGACTATGACGAAACCTTTTCTCCAGTAGCCATGCTGAAATCCATTCGGATCCTTCTTGCCATCGCTGCCTTCCACGATTATGAGATCTGGCAAATGGACGTAAAGACAGCTTTTCTAAATGGAAATTTAGAGGAGTGTGTCTATATGGACCAGCCAGAGGGCTTCATTCAGAGTGGGAGCAGCGGAAAGGTGTGCAAGTTGCTTAAGTCCATCTATGGACTAAAGCAGGCATCGCGGAGTTGGAACATCTGCTTTGATGAGACGGTCAAAGAATTTGGCTTTATCAAAAATCCAGATGAACCATGCATCTATAGTAGATTTGTAGCGAGAACTGTAGTATTCCTCGTTTTATACGTGGATGACATTCTCTTAATTGGAAATGACATTCCTATGCTACAATCTGTCAAGGGGTTCTTGTCACACAGGTTCTCCATGAAAGACCTGGGTGATGCCTCATACATCCTGGGGATCCGGATCCATCGTGATAGATCCAAGAGGATATTGGGACTTTCTCAGTCCAGGTACATCGACACCATAGTGAAGAGATTCAGTATGGAAGATTCCAAGCGCGGTAACCTACCGGCTTGTCACGGGATCACCCTCTCTAAAGAGATGTCTCCCAAGACTGATTTGGAGAGGGATCGCATGTCTATTATACCCTACGCTTCTGCGGTAGGCTCTATAATGTATGCGATGTTATGTACCAGATCGGATGTAGCTTATGCACAGAGTGTGGTAAGCCGGTATCAGTCAAACCCTGGGGAGAAACACTGGATAGCGGTAAAGAACATTCTCAAGTACCTGAGAAGGACTAAGGAGATGTTCTTGGTGTATGGCGGAAAAGACCTCCAGATCGAGGCCTTTGCTGACTCCAGCTTCCAAAGTGACAAGGATGATTCCAAGTCCATGTCGGGTTTTGTCTTTACCCTCAATGGAGGGGCGGTGTGTTGGAAGAGTTCCAAACAGGAAACCGTTGCAGACTCGACGATGGAAGCGGAATACATCGCTGCATCTGATGCCGCAAAAGAAGCTGTCTGGATGAGGAAGTTCTTGAAAGAACTTCAGGTGGTTCCGTCCATTGTTGATCCAATACCTCTGTATTGCGACAACAATGGGGCTATAGCTTTAGCGAAGGAACCCAGGTCCCATCAGAGATCCAGGCACATCTTGAGGCGGTATCACCTGATCAGGGAGATCGTGGATCGCAAGGAGATCGAGGTTCGGAGAGTTGCTTCAGAAGACAACACTGCAGATCCATTCACCAAGGCCCTGCCCCAGACTCAGTTCGAGCGGCTGATCGAGATGATAGGTCTTCGATACGCCAGTACATGGCCTTAGTGCAAGTGGGAGATTGTTAGTGTATATGCCCTAGAGGCCATTACTGTATCATACTAGTTTGTATATTACTTAATGGATGCTTGGGATATTCACCTTGTATATACAATCTTGCTCAAAATAGTAGTATGCTACTTGGTTTGTCTCTACTTCAATGTGTACTTGTGTTTATTTTACTATATCACTTATACGCATTAGTGGAGCCCTTAGGATCTTTGCTTGATTACCAGCGTTGTGATGGCAGTCACACTAGTGGGGGCTGGGTAATCTATAAGCACATCCTTATACAGGTCCCTAGTCGCAGGACTATCGAGACAGGGCATCGATACTCCGGAGTAGACTAGCGTATGCGCTTCTCATCCCAGTGTGGGAGATGGTCTGTCCCACAGCCATCAGTACCTCGTACTGGAGATAGTATACGGGTGCTCGTTGGGTTACGAGTACACTGGACAGGACTCGTCGGGAACTGACAGGTTGGTATTATACCTATCGTCAGTCATCAGTTCCCAGGTGACATGAGTACAGCTTAGTCCGCTGACTTGACACTGGCACTTCGCCTCGAGTGTGTTCCCACTGCACTTTGATCACTACCCTACCACGGCTCAAAGGAGTCGTGCAAACAGGTGGTGGTTGGGTGCAGTCCCGAAGCACTTGGAGGCAGTGACGGTTAGACAGGATTCGTCTCTCCCGGTATTGGGGGTTGACATCGCGCTGTGTCTAGGAGAGCCATTACACAAGTAGTCCCTGGCCAGGGCAAACGAGATATACTGGTAGGTTTCCAGTGTTGTCTCAGGGTGTTTTGGGCTTCGCTCCGGCACGACTTGTACCGCTATTGGGGGACTGACGTTTACCGCCCCCTAGGCCCGCCATGCGATGTATCAGACGAACAGACCGGACTGTACGGAGACTGTCACATTCAGACTCAGTAGGAGTACAGATGGGGTTTCACCTCGTCAGCCTTCTTGTCGACATCTACCTGGGGACCGTTACGCACAGCTAGTGCCGCTTGCGGTCTGTGGTTAAACCCACTGCCAGCGTAGTGTCGAGTCTTTAGAGTCCCACACAGAGGGTATTCGCCTATGGGCAAAATAGAGTAGAGGTCGCATGGTTTTGCGACAGGGTTCGTTCTCATCCGCGCACTTGTGCACGTTTGGAGTCCGGACAGATATTACCAGCGGGCTCTGGTTTGAGCCGGATACTGGTATAGTATTTGGGGTTGCTTTTATCTCTCAGTATTCATGTTCCTCGGAACAAGAATGCAGGTGTGTATGCACAGTTTTTGAGGAGGAGGAAGATGATTTCCATTAGGGTTTCGGAACGGGTGCGTATGCACAGTTGACAGTCGTCTTTTTCCAAACCCTAATGGATTTGTATTATATCATTTAATAATATATAATAAAATGAAATTGTGTCATGGTTAGTTTTTGTTGACTTGTTGACCATGGTTGACTTGTTGACCATGGTTGAACATTTGACTACCATCATTACAAATGCAAGATGCTTTTTCATTCTTGCTTTATTCATTTAATGCATGTAATGATATTAGTCATTCTAAACTAACCATCAAACCTTTTTCATTTTGATTATTGTTATTATTTGATTTTTCTTTTTCTTTTGTTATGGTTGGAAAAGGAAAAGAAAGAGCTCACTTTATCATTCTCACTCTCTCTCTTCACTTCATCTTCTTCTTCCTCTAGTCAAGAGAAACCTTCTCATGAGTTGAGAATCCTTCTCTTGAAAAACAAAAGCAAACCCTAAACACTCTCTACTCACTCTAGGATCAAGGGTCTAGCAAGCCGGCGATTCTAGTTCACTCCAAGCACGAGAAAGAGCCCTAAGGTCGAGCCTTCGAGGTGGATCCATCTTCGACGGGAGAAGGCGACAAAGGAGAACCATCAACCTCTACAAAGTTTGAAGACGAAGGAGTTCAAGTCTAGGTATAACCATCTTCATCCGAGTAGCTAAACTTCTTTAGCTAGGTTGCTAGTTTTAGTTTAGACAACGATCCCGACCTTGCATAGTCCATGTTGCCTCTTGCACTAAAAATTTGATTTTTATACCGTTTCCGCCTCCCCGTAAGAACCGGGGGTCGCAACATGGACTTACAGTTTCTGCGCCCGAAAACGACTACGAGTGTTTCACATTTTCGAACGATCTTAGCTGCGCACACCCCGAGTTTGAATCCTTCGACTTTCCGGATGAGTTACCTGAACCATCCGACTCGGTTGCCTACACTCGTTTTGAACCTTTGCTGGAGTCCTTTGAGTTCGAGACCTTTGCACCAGTCTTGCCTTCCATCATTTCACCTCCAACGCTCGAACTCAAGCCGTTGCCGTCTCACCTTAAGTATGCTTACTTAGGTGAGAACGAGACCCTCCCTGTCATCATTTCGGCTTCTCTAGCTCCCGAGCAAGAGAAAGCCCTTCTCGCGGTCTTGCACTGCAACAGGCAAGCTTTTGGCTGGTCCATGGCGGACATCAAGGGGATTAGTCCCCTGATCGTAGAGCATCACATTCATCTGATGGATGATGCCAAACCAGCCCGGGATCCACAAAGACGTCTTAATCCAGTCATGAAGGAGGCTGTGAAGAAAGAGATCGTCAAATGTCTAGATAGTGGTATCATTTACCATATCTCTGATAGCCAGTGGGTTAGCCCCATTCACGTTGTCCCCAAGAAGTCGGGCATCACGGTCATAACCAACGAGGCGAATGAGTTAATCCCTACTCGCACCCAAACTGGGTGGCGAGTTTGCATTGATTACAGAAAACTCAACGCCGCAACGCGGAAAGACCACTTTCCGCTACCTTTCATTGACCAGATGCTGGAACGATTGGCCGGACATGAGTACTATTGTTTTCTTGATGGCTACTCTGGCTATAATCAAATTCCCATCGCCGAAAAAGACCAGGACAAGACCACTTTCACTTGTCCTTTCGGCACGTTTGCATATCGTCGCATGCCCTTTGGGTTATGCAATGCGCCCGCTACCTTCCAGCGGTGTATGATGGGAATTTTTTAGGACATGCTGGAAAAATTTTTGGAGATTTTCATGGATGACTTCTCCATCTTCGGCGACTCCTTTGACGAGTGTTTGCTGCATCTTGACGCTGTCCTTACCCGATGTAAGGACAAGAATCTCACTTTGAACTGGGAGAAATGCCACTTCATGGTGCGCGAAGGTATTGTCTTAGGACATATCATCTCGTAAAATGGCATAGAGGTTGACAAAGCAAAGATTGAGGTCATTTCTAATCTGCCTCCTCCCCGATGCGTCAGAGATATCCGAGCCTTCTTTGGCCATGCCGGTTTCTATAGACGGTTTATCAAGGACTTTAGCAAGATTGCTAGGCCCTTGACTCTTTTGCTGGCCAAGGACACGCCTTTCGACTTCAACTCGAGCCGTGTGACTGCATTCGAGTCACTGAAACGCTCAATCACTTCTGCTCCCGTTCTTTCTTCACCTGACTGGACACACCCATTCGAGATTATGTGCGATGCATCCGACTTTGCCATCGGTGCTGTCCTTGGACAGCACATCAACAAGATGCCGCACGTAATCTATTACGCGAGCCGAACCCTGAATGACGCCCAACTCAACTATACAACAACCGAGAAGGAATTCTTGGCTGTTGTATTTGCTTTAGAAAAGTTCAGGCCCTACCTCATCGGCTCTCCAGTCATTGTCTACACGGACCATTCAGCTCTGCGCCATCTTTTTGCGAAGAAAGATGCCAAATCTCGGTTAATACGTTGGATCCTCTTGCTTCAAGAGTTTGACCTTGTCATTAAGGACAAACGAGGATGTGAAAACGTAGTTGCCGACCATCTCTCACGGCTTCCTTCTTCGCCTTCGCTTCCAATTCCGATTAACGACGTTTTCCCGGATGAACAACTCTTGACAGTATCGTACGAACCCTGGTTCGCAGATATTGTAAACTATTTGGCCACGGGATTACTACCAACCGAATGGTCAGGTCAGGACAGACTTCGCTTCTTATCCCAAGTAAAACACTTTTACTAGGACGAACCCTACTTGTTCAAGTACTGTCCCGACCAGATTATTCGTCGGTGTGTCCCCGATGAGGAATTCAAGAGTGTGCTGTCATTTTGCCACGATCAAGCGTGTGGCGGGCATTTTGGGCCCAGAAAGACAGCTGAGAAGATCTTGCAATGTGGTTTCTACTGGCCACAGCTTTTCAAAGACGCTCACGACTATTGCAAGACTTGCTCCCGGTGCCAACACATGGGCCGGATATCCCGGAGGAACGAGATGTCGTTCCAACCAATCTTGGTTGTGGAGATTTTCGATGTGTGGGGGATAGACTTCATGGGGCCATTTCCCAGCTCTTTTGGGAACTTGTACATCCTTCTAGCTGTTGATTACGTCTCTAAATGGGTCGAGGCTGTGCCCAGCCGGACTAACGACAACAAGGTTGTCGTCAGGTTCCTTAAAGAAAACATTTTCTCACGGTTTGGGCACCCCCGAGCGGTCATTAGTGACAATGGAAGTCATTTCTGCAACAAAACCTTCGAGGCCTTGATGCGGAAATACTCCATAAATCATAAGCTTTCTACGCCCTACCACCCCCAAACCTGGGGGCAGGCCGAAGTTTCAAATCGGCAAATCAAGCAGATACTGGAGAAGACGGTTTCCAAGAACCGTAAGGATTGGTCTCTGAAACTCACTGATGTCCTTTGGGCATTTAGAACCGCTTATAAGACCGACCTTGGCATGTCTCCCTATCGGCTTGTGTACGGGAAAGCATGCCACCTGCCTGTCGATATCGAGCATCGCGCATTTTGGGCGATAAAGGAGCTGAATCTGTCTATCGAGGACTCGGGCAGCCATCTGAAGCTGCAGTTGAACGAACTGAGCGAGCTTAGGGATGAGGCTTACGATAACGCGGTTGTCGTTAAGAATCGAACGAAGGTGTTTCACGATAAACACCTTTTGCGCAAAACCTTCGTACCTGGTCAGCAGGTACTGCTTTACGACACCCTACTTCACTTCCATCCTGGAAATCTCCGATCTCGCTGGAAAGGGCCGTATTTTGTGCGGAATGTGTATCCGCAGGGCGCTGTGGATTTGGAAAATCCAAAGGACGGTTCACTTTTCAAGGTAAATGGACACCGATGCAAACCGTACCTTAGCGCCGAACCAACAGAGGAGCTCCTGTTCTTACAGGAGCCGGTTTACCCTGAATGATCTTCCTCTGCCTACCTCCAAACTTCGGTTATCCAGCCAAGAACAGCGGACACTGTTCCAAATAAGTTTGGGGGTTTGTACAAACCATTTTGTATATATTTGTGTATATTCTTTTTCTTTTCTATAAAATCAAAAACAAATAAAAATTGTGTATCACTAACCGACAATTTTGAACCTTCCAACTGCTCTCTTCATGCTACGACAGTGAGGACACTGTCCAGTTTAAGTTTGGGGGTACGCTCGGTACGCATTTCTTACCTTCGCATTCATATGTAAATTTTGCATCTGCATATTAATATCCATAAAATCCATAAAAATTTGAAAATTTTCTAAAACAAAAAAAATATAAAAACTTTTTTGTCAAGTTAGCTTGTGGAAGAACTTTGATTCAACATTCGACGGTCTTTGTTTGAAAAAATAGGAATAACTAAATCTTATGTTTGGATTTTGAAAACCTGAAAGATAACTCTCCTTTGAAGTTAACTATAGCTGATATACGTCTTTACATCACACTACACGTGTCGAAAGATTTTGGGAATTAGATGACAAGTCTTTCAAGTTTAAACTTTTAAACAGATAAATGATTTTCTGAGGATCAAATAGGTTTGTTCTGAAATAAGTAATGTCAAGAATAGTTTATGAAGCAAAGCGAATATGAAGGAATGTTATTGATGCCGTAATTGGAGCTAAGTCTTAAAAATAACCCATCTAAAACTTCATTGGAATGATTACACACCAAAGCCACTAAACACGTCTTTTATCCAAAAAATATTTGAACTGCCGGTTATATCTCCGTTCGTATTAAATCATCTAATTTTCACGCCAAACTGTCTTTTGTTTTTGGACCTAGGTAACTTGAGTAATTAAGTCCGCTGGGGTGTTTCTACACCTAATGCCCTAAAACCAACTGGTTTGGGTGCATTGGCCCAAAGCTCGCTAAGAAGCCTAGAAAGTCCAGTTTTAAAACAAAGTCAAGCAAGTGTTCTCTCCGAGTTAAAATTCCTAACGGTTCTTTGTGTGAGAATAATCTTGATAAAAGACAGGCTTTTATAAAAATTTTAACGGAGATATGAAGGTTTTACTCTTTGATAAAGACTATTGCACGTTCACAAAGGTGTGTATGAAATGAAAACAAGAAAAAGGTGGAGTGAAAAATACGACTTAGTTTCCTGTTAAGGAAGATAGAAATTCTGAAGTTGAAACCTTACAGGAAAACGAAACTTGAAAAATGCTTAAGTCTTTATAAAACTTATGTGATCCTTTTTAAATTGTTATCTGGGCTTTATTGTGCGACATGATGACTTTATTCGACCTTTCGGGAACTTAACGACACTATTTGCACTGCACGTAAAGACATGTAAAATCCGTAGTTAAGTAAGAAGCGAGGTGTGAAAAATAAAGGTTCGATGGTCTAGACTTAGGATTATAGAATTGTTATTTTCTAAAACAAAACTTTAGGGTTTGAAGCTTAGTTATTTTACAAAACCAACTTGACCGGATTTTGTGGGTAGTATCCGCTGAAAACCCTCAGGAGACAACACTCCTCCTACTAGGGACACCTAGAGGTTTAACGGCTTGTTGCACATGCTCAGTGCAATCGCGTTCCCTGCGAAAGTGAGGTTAGGAAATTTTTTGTGAATAAATGGGCTTTGCTCGGGACGAGCAAATGATAAGTTTGGGGGTATTTGTTCATATAAGATTTTTTCATTTTCATACCGCCCTATTTTTATCACATTGCATATCGGTAGATACTCTTGAGCCGTGTTTGCTAGTCAATTGCAGGATACAGGTTCTCGGTTCTAAAACGGTAAAATTCATGGAATACACGATAAAATCTGGGTTCCTGCCAACCACAGATAAAACACGGTCTCCGCTCTTCATCCGTATGCTGCCAGATACCAGTTTAGGGAGACGAAATGTCAAATCAATGTCGTTTTCAGGCACAAGGCTCAATGGTAGCACAAAATCCAAGAGATCTACGCGGAGCTCGAGGCAATCATGACAAAATCTTGACAAAAAGTCCACCTTTCCCTCAACAGAAATTCTGGAAGAAATGTGGAGGTATTTTCAGAAAACACATATGCCATGCTGAAGTACAAGGAAGACCAGGGAGCCACCAAAAAGCCCAAGATCCAATTCATCAAAAGGGCCGCGGATCCGCGGCCATATAGTGGCGGCAGTTGATAATTTTTGGGGGGTATTTTGGTCATTCTGTTTGGGTTCTGGTGGTTGCCCTAGGGTTTCATTTTCTGGCCTATAAATAGCCCAGAACTTTGTGAAGGAAAGGGTCCATTCTTGTATTTTCATTTTTGCCTAGGTTTAGTGTTTTTCTTCTTCCTCTTCTCACCTCTTCTCCATTAAACTTGTAGTGAGCTTTTGAGTGAAGAGTGATGAATAAAGAAGACTATTTTATTATCATGCTTGTCTCCTTATCTTTATGCTTGTTGTAATTTTAATTCGTTAAGTAGTTGTTGTTATTTCCTTGTTGTTTCTTTCTTCTCTCTTTTTCTTTATCATTCATACGACAATGATACTTACACTCGATCCTCGCCAAGGTGAGGTCGCAAATAGTTAGTCGTATTCTTATAATCTCCCTCTTTCTATCTTCCTCTTTTGTTTTGTTTTGTTTTTCCTTATCATGAAGTGTGAGTAGTTTTATACTTGTTAGGGTAGGATAAGGGAAGTTTGAGAGAAGGAAATCTCTCTCACTCTTTCCTTGCCCAACAACTTAAATCGACTCCCGTTAATTGAACCACAATCCGCTCCTTACGGCACCCTATCCTACATGATAGCGGTGATTCCGTAGTGAGACCGGTTGTGGTTGAATTAACCGGAGGTTATGGATAAGAGCCAAGAACGGACGGACAAGCACCAAAAGGAAGACTTATGCGTTGGAAAGCCTAGCTTATACTCGCAAAGTCCTTCCTAGTCGTGCTAATCCCCGTTGTTGCCGATTACCGTAACACCGATATTAAGAGGGGCAACGAAAGATGTGGAGACTCCAAACTCAAACTAACCTAATCCTAACCCTAACAAGCTCTCTTTAAATATCAACTTAACACTTAGATAACCTCAACAAAATCTGATAACAGGACTTAACTCGTTAAAACACTTTGAAAAAGACTCCCATCTCCCTGCGGACGACCCGTACTCAACCGGCTAGCTACAAGCGAAACCGTCTTGATTGCGGTATTTTAAACAAAACTTGAACACGCACGTATCCTAACAATCATATGTCATCCAAATACCATGACATCATACCCTAGTACCTTCTTAACAGATCCATCCCCTATTCTGATGAAGTCAAAGCCATGATTGTCATAACAAAAATAGATGATCTACCTCCGCTATATCTTCTCAAGTCTATAAATAGACATAAGCTACTTGCCCACTATACTTCTGCTGCTCCCACTGACTACGACAACCCTCTGGCAGAATAATATATACGTACACTTGTAAAGTTAGTTTTGAACGACTCTATACTTATACTCCTGCCGGGTCTCATAGCCTGGAACAACTGTAGTGTCAAGTCTGGGTAAACAAGAACCTCCCTGTCACCGTCCTTAAAGCTACCGGAGTACCTTTCGGGTGTCTGAGGTAACCCCCCATATCTGCGGAGTGGCTAATGGAATATCAAACATGATTGAATATATAGGTCCTATTAAATTTTCCGTAACCGTTTGCAGTTCTGGAATCACTTCCAGTTCTACCATACTCCCACTGTTGTTTTCTGAAAAAATCCATTTTGCTAAAACTGTGGCGAGTCTAGAACAATATCACTATTGATCTTCAAGATGGTAGAAAATCAACCCTCGTCAAAGCCAGGGTCAACCCACAAACTGCCATTACAGAAACGTGACTTGAGTTAACTAGTGTCTGGTTTTATGCATAAGCTGGACAATCCTTCGTACCTAAACATCGTTAAGATATGAACCGTTCTATATCCAATATAGAAACTTTGGCACTTATTTAATTGGAACCAGATTCTAATCTATGCAGCTGTCTCCAGTGCATATCAACTTAATGGAGATAGGCTAATCAGCATTACTCAACTTACGAATCAATCCAATTCTGAGTAACCTGAAAGAGAAACAAGTATCTCAAAAACCATTAATATCATCTGAATACCATTCACAAGAATCTACATCTTCGATCTCTTTGAAGAATCCCGATACCTGCGACATCTGGTTCTCTACTTTATTCTTATACCCACAACTTCTCAAAACTTAGACCTTTTATTTCTACGAAACACTTGTCTAAAAACTAGAGAAGTCATAAGTAAACAGAACATAGTGCGAGGACCAACCCCTTTGTCCTGATGGACACTGGACAACATACAATACTCTGTATAAGTCCGCTGAGTTCAATAACTCAAAACCTATGCATCGTAGGTTGAAAACTGTACTTATGGTTATGAACTACTCTGCTGTTCAATGCTCCTTACCGAATCGCCAACTGATATGGGTAAATGTCATCGACATAATATCAAAAAGTTATATCTCACTTTATAAAAATAAACGTACAGATATATCATTTTGAAATTGGTGCACCACAACGGATACTCAAAACCAAATACATGCCTGCCGGCAATAACCCAGGCGACTTCCTCAAATATCACCAATTACAACGAATTCCGATATAATGAGGATGATCACTTAATTCCCAATAACTTCCTCCCACTCATCATCTGTAAAACCATACAGATGTGAGAATCATACCTGGTAAATACATACCCTGGAGTAAGTATCTAATCGGGAAAACAGTTTTCCTTTAACAATGCACAGAAACATGAAAATGTTTCGTAGGGGTATCCTGGTATTCCTAGTAATGCCTCTTCCATAATCCAATTCATGACTATAACCGTATATTTTATTGCTATCTCTCCAAATCTCTTTATTTGTCTTTAGTCGTTACCTTCTGTACACCATCGTTAGGCTAAATGGTTTTCTTCCTTCCCTACCGTTCGGCACCAGCCTATGGTTTGGAAGAAGACTATCCAGTAAGCATAATAGACAACTGAATAATACCTTATTCTATTTCTCCCGAACTGGGGAAAAAGCAAAGGTGAAATAGGAGTGGCGATGAAGTATGCGGTATGATCGTGAATGATAACAGTCGCAATTTACTTTGCCCTCTTTCTAATTCCTTTATTTTGTCTTTAGTTATTTAACTTCTGTACACCCTACTTAGGCTAATTGGTATTCTTCATTCCCTACCTTTCGGCACCTGCCTATGGTTTGGAATAAGACTATCCAATAAGCGTAATAGGTGTACTCTCCTAAACTAGGGAGCCCTCGCAACCTGAGAGAAGGTGATAATAAAATACAATTGAATAAACCAATTCTATTTCTCCTGAAGATGGATCCATCCTTGAAGAAGTCTCTTCGAATTCGTATATAACCAAACGATGGATCTATCCAATGGAAGTGGATATCCGTAGTAATACGGGGTGTTCTGAGAAATGCAAAGGGTAAAAGAAGGAGCGGCAATGACTTATGCAACTTGGAAAATCCAAAAGCCAGTATATTAAGAAGGTTCGGTCAACTTGGTCACTGAGTCATAGTCTAGGGATGGTCAAAGGTCGCTGCCAAAGAGAGAGAGAAAAGAATCACTCTGCGTGCACTCTAACATAGTTCAGAATGGTTATCACTTTATCTAATCAGAAAACCTCCCACTGTAATCTCAAATTCTCCTCCAAACCTGAAAGAAGAAATAGTCGGGATCACCCGAAGAGTAAACTAACTCATCAGTGGGAATCGGGATCCAACTCTCATCGCATGATAACTCGATAGAAGCCACTCAAGTTATCACACTCTAGAAGGTATGCGCATGCCTGGCAAGTTTCCTGTATGTTTGAAACTACCGATATATATATTTTCCCCACGCACTTATGACCTTGACTAAGGGCCAAAATTCTCCTAAGTCACATGTCAAGTTCTATCCATCATTATCCAGGTCAATTTGAACCCACCCGTACATACTCTTGACTAAGG
The DNA here is from genome assembly GCA_030015575.1 of Agapanthus africanus. Taxonomy (NCBI): domain Eukaryota; kingdom Viridiplantae; phylum Streptophyta; class Magnoliopsida; order Asparagales; family Amaryllidaceae; genus Agapanthus; species Agapanthus africanus. The sequence goes on from JASDDO010000031.1 coordinate 297,041,096, forward strand.
GCCAAATATAGTAATACGACTGTCCTAAACCAACGCATCTATCTATTCAACATGTGAACACCCCAGCAGCTACCAATCACTATGTTTTGACTAAGGACCAAATATACATAGCTTGAATACTACTGACCATCCATAAGAAATGACGGAGGGCTACGGCTGGTTTTTGGCGAAAAACCTTTAACATAATGAACTTGATCTCGTTGAAGGAAACTGATAGCTTTTTATAAAAATATAGTGGTGAAAACTTTTTGCTAAAGTGGTCACTCCCGGTGAAGGGATCTCGGCTCTTTCCTCGTGGAATGAGGTGCAGGATATTCCAACTGAATACCGTGATGCAAAGCAACTTGTAATCGACTATATTGAAGTTATTACCCTGACGTAAACTTCTGCCTAAGGGGTCACTTCCGGTGAAGGGATCTCGGCCCTTTCCTCGTCGAATGAGGTGCAGGATATTCTAACTGAATATCACTATGCAAAACAAAAGAAAACATCTTTGTAATAACACCTTTTAAAATTTGTTCCAACAACATCAAATATAGGTTTGTTTTATCCTTGCATTGATAATAATCAATGCAGTCCCATCAATCAATCACACCAGAAAAGAACGAAAATATAATATACGTATATGCCATCCGCATTCGCCTCTGGGTCCCGTCATCACCCGTTAGGTTACTTAACTAACGACAGAGCGGCGGATGGATTAGCGCGGGTGTAAAACATATACAACATCTAATAGTATATATACAAATATACAATAATCACTCCAGGCGTGATAATATGCAACATTACAGAAAAGTAATAAACATCGCAGAACAATACAGATAATCTGGGATCCCCGGGTTCCACAGAGCCACTACTGAAACCCGACGTTCCCCTGGTCATGTAGATAGCCTGTGCAATGAAACCTAGACCCCTACGAGTGCGACAAGTTACCCGCCAAAACCTGAAGCGAGGAAGCCCCCTACAACAAAATGAATGGACCACCCGGCACTTCACGGAATCCGGTAACTTGAGAACCCCTCCTTCGGTCAACCTGTACCCCCTACGAGTGCGGCGAATAGTCTGCCAATTCTAGAGTGAGGTCCATCTGTTAGTTATATGTATGCCCTAGAGGCCATTACTGTACATAGGATGTATATTGTAGTGGATGCTCGGACATATATAGGGAGGACTTTCTTGCTCGACATGATAGTATGCTATCTGGTTACTCTTTACCTTAACGTGTATACAGATTGTCTCTCTGTTACATGTTGGTAAAGCCCTTATGATGTGTACTTGACAACCTGGACTATGATGCGGATCATACTAGTGGGGACATGGTAGTCCATAAGTACATCCTTCAAAGTCCCTAGTCGTGGGTGTATCGAGACGGGGCATCGATATACCAGAGTAGACTAGCGTATACCTTCTTGACCCATACAGATGGGCGATGGATGATCCCATATCCATTGGTGTTTGACATCAGAGATGATATACGGGTGCTCAGTAGAGACTGGGTACACTGGACGGACTCGCCGAGAACTCCCATATGGTATTATACCTCACGTCAGATGGCAGTTCTCTGGTGACACTGGTACAGGTTAGTCTGTAGACCCGAGATCGTCATAGAGTCTTGTGTGATTCCCACTGTGCTTTGATTTCCACCTTACCACGTCCAAGAGGGCATGCAAAACGGTGGCTTTTGGGTACAGTCCCGAATCACATGGAGGCAATGAGCGATAGGAGGGGATTTGTCTCTCCCGGTATAGGGAGTTGATGTTGCGCTGTGTTCGATTGGCTATAAACGGAAATCCCTGGCCAGGGTTGCTGAGATTTACTGGTAAGTGTTACCAGTAGTTTCTCGAACTGTTATAGACCTCATATCGACACGACTTATCGATCTACTGGGGTCTGACGTTTACACCCCTAGGCGAGATATGCGACATATCAGACGATCAGACCGGACTGTACGGTAAGTGTTACTGGTTGGATTCACAGGGGTGTGAGCGGGCTTGCTCGTCGATCTTCTGATCGCTCAATACCCGGGTGGCCGTTACGTTTAGCAGACCGCTTGCGGCTTGTGGGTGTTTGATATGATCATCACCTGCTGCCGGCGTATTGACGAGTCTTTAGAGTCCTACACAGAGGTTTCCTAGCTCAAGAGAAACGAAATAGGAGTGCATATGAGATATGTGCGGGACCGAGAATAATACGTGTATGTGATACTGTATTCCATTCTCGTGATTTGTAACATTGATCGGTTATATGTGATATGGCCGGGTTATCGGATCAAGTGTTGATTCGATGAGTTATTACTATTGATATTAGTCGGTTATATGAGATATGACCGGATCGTTAAATCAAGTGTTGATTTAATGATTTAATGTATAATTATATATTTGATATATTACTTTACATTAACTAGTATTGGTTCACTTAAGATGGATTTTCTCACTTGATGTGCACATTGTATATATGATATAGTTTTGTGCACTAGTTTTTATCATGTTTGATGATGCATGCAAACTTGGGTGTATGATTGATTTGAACCATGTTTAGGTTAATGGTTATGGTTTTAAATTATTCACTTATTCATTTTATTTATTTTCTTTATTTCTTTTGGCTAAAATGAAATGGTTGCTAATTTTGTCTTTTTGTTGAAGCTTTGAATTAGTAACCATTTTGTTTTATATTTAAACCTAACCATTAGCTAAACTAGGGTTTGCTCTCTACAAGAGTTAAATCTAACCCAAGGTTACATTATGATAAGATCAATTGATTTTATTATTATTTCACCATTCTCATGATATTCTTCTTCTTCATCTTCATCTTCATCAAGAAGAAGAAACCTTGCTACCTCCAATGGTGAAATGATCAAATTAGTGAGAAATCCAAATCTAAAGTCAACCCACTTCCTATTTCTTCATCCTCTACTACTTGCCATGTAGTAGAGTGTGTTATCTTCACATGTTTCTTGACTTGGTGAAGGTGGAGCTCGAGTTTGAGTTGCCTCGACGTAGATCATCTTCGGCATCGAAGCCGACGACCCAGCCCGCCCATTTCTCCGATGAAGCCGACGCTAGAGCCGGGGATCCGATGATCGCAGCGAGGAGACATCATCACGGAGCTATGGAGGTGGAGGACCGGATCTACAAAGGTTGTATTTCCGTTTACCCTTTAGTTAAGTTGTTAACTAGTTATCGGTTTTGCCTAAAATTCTAGTTTCCGATCTAGTCTAGGGTTTCTCGGCACCGTAAAATTTGAAATTGGCATGGTTGATGCCTTGTGAGACTTCATTAGCGTGCCTAGGAACCCTACAGTGGTATCAGAGCCTAGCTAGAGCCTTAGGCGAAATGTAGACGACGTTTGAAATCCGAACGAACATCGAAACCCTAACTTTAATTGCTCTCTGGGCAATTTTTAAAACAGTGAGTTTTTCTATATTAAAAATATGCAGAAAATTAAGCAGGGTCTTATATGAATTACTGTGAAATACGGGGGCCTAATTCAATTAAACCACCGCGGAACCGCGGCACGAGCCTGGCATGTACGGCGGTTCCGCGGCCGTACGGTCTCCTCTTGCATTGAGTTTTGCACAGTAATTCCTATTTTCTGGTTCTGAGTTTTCTGGGAATTTTTAATTTGCACTCAAGAGTTGAGTTTTCTGGGATGTTTTGGGGCTTCGATGATTCGATTGGAAATTTCAAACTTTGTCTATGTGCTTTTCCGGGTAATTTAGAATATGTTAAAAAGTTCGACCGGATATAAATACCCAATTTTTCCCCCTGTCGGGAAATTTCCAAGTGTTGGATCTTTCCGTAGTTTAATGACGTTCTAAGTAGTGCAAGTAACGCGATGGACCCTCTAGAAGACAACAAACCTTAACTCGATTATGTGACCGTCTTGAACTGCCCTTTGAACCTTCGGGTTTGGGGCAGTACGGCGTGCCACATGTGAGGCGTTGGCTTGACCCTTCTACGGCTGGACCGTTGGTACTGAGGCATGAAGTGAATGTTTTTAAACTTGTTTCATGTGTTGAGATGTTTCGGGAAAACTTGGGTATTCGATTGTTCGATCGGAAAGTTTGACATTTTCTATTTATCCGGAATGTGATACAATAATTGGAATTCACAAGTAGTTATGAGATAACTGAATGAATGTTATAAATCTAGCGGTTTAGTCTCAATTGATCGGTTGCAACGGAATTTTGATGTGATCAAAAGTCCGTCGCAATCACGTAGCGTACGCGGATACTCACCGGATAAACTTAATAGACAGCTACACCCCATAGCCCCGACCAAGTGACTGTAGGAGAACCCCGTCGCCGAAAGCATCCGTTCGGGTGCTCGCGGCAGTGGTGTTCCGCCTTGGTGCACTTTGTCGACGGCGTCGGGGGGGGCGGCCGTCTACTAAAGTTTGCGACGAGCATTCGATCAGTTTTTCGGGAATCTTGTTGAATTGCCCGACTTGATATTGAAAAGAGTTTTCGATAATGAGACTAAAATGTAGGGTTTATAATTGTTAGGCATGCGATGTCTGAGGAATTCATTTGATTAGGCATGCGATGTCTAAGGAGGTTGCGGATTCCAACTGTTGTAGTTTTACACTTTCTTTTCTGCGACCGTAAGTGTAATATGTGATATCGCCAGTTTCGTTGCTATATGTCAACGACAATTAGGATGCGCATATTTACTTACGTTGATGACATGTGATGTTATGTGCTGCTGGATATGTTATATTGGATCGTCGTGTTTGAATAGCCGGGGTTTTTTTATGTGAGATGAGTGTTTTTCATTTTCATTCATGTAAAAACTTGTATGTAATATTCTTTTATTGGGGCACTTCCAGGTTGCGGAAGATGTCACCCTTTGTATATTATTTACTTTTCCGCACTAGGATAGACCCAAGGAGGAGAGCACAAGTAACCGGGTTCTGGAGTCCAGTGGGAGACCAACTCGAGGAGTCGAGTTCGGGTCTCCTAACTCTAGAATTGGTAGGGTTGCTTGCCGCTCTCGTAGGGGTCTAGGGGTGTGGGTTTGGCTATTCATCGCGACCGTGGAATCCGTGTTTTATACTGGCTCGTATTGAAAACACGGACGTCCTAGTATATCCAATATTTCATATGATTCTTCTGCTGCGATATCTGTAATGTGATCATTCGATGTTCTGTGATAGATACTGTATATAGTATATATGATATATTATATAGACGTTACTTATGTTTTACACCCGCGCTAGCCCTGCCCCGCTCTGCCGTTAGTTACCTAACCTAACGGTGCACGAGGGGACATCGAGACGAATGCGGATGGCATAAGTGTAAGTCGTATTTATCTGTGATGATTAGGTACTTAAATGATGGGACTTCATTAATGTGATTAATGAAAGAAAAGAAACCTAAGATGTTGTGGAATCGAATTTCAAAATAAAAAAGGTAGCTACAGTTCTTGCTTTGCATCACGGTGTTCCTTGCAGAACATCCTGCACCTTATTCGATAAGGAAAGGACCGAGATCCCTTCACCGGGAGTGACTCCTTTAGCAATAACTGGCAGATGCTACAACCCTCGGTTTGTCTTTTGATTGCTTCTATAGTTTCTGCTTTGCACAGTGATATATATTATATATCCCGCACCTCATTCGACGAGGAAAGGACCGACGATCCCTTCACAGGGTGTGACTCCTTTAGCAAAACTAGAAAAGCCTCAAAAACACTCCATTTCAAAATTCATTCGATCCTACAACGATATCAAGTTCATTACGCAATAGGTTTTCAGAAAAACCTGTCGTAGCCCTCCGTCATTTTAGATAAGTAGTAGTTCGTATTCGTGCTGCGTTTGTTGGCCTTTGTCAAGGCGTAGTGTGCGGTAGCTGACTAGTGCTTATCTGCTTATGCATATGATGCAGATTGAGTTAGGGTAGTCGTGCGACCTTGTTGGCCTTTGTCAAGGGCCGTGCGGGTGGGTTTAATTCAATCAAGAAATGACGGGTTGAACTTGACTAGCAGCCTATGGTTTGTTGGCCTTTTTCAAGGTCATAGGAGGCTAGGGGCAAAATATTATCGGGAATTTCAAGTGTTGAAATTTGCAATGAGATTGCATACCTTCTATGAGATAGTTGGATCCCGATACCCACTGCGAGTAAGAGTTACTCCTGGGAGAGTTTTACACATTACAATTAGCCGATCAAGTAGGTGTCTAGAAAGGTGTCAACGGGGTTACGCCTCAGGGAAAATGAGGTTTACATTAATTAGGTTTGTGCGAAAGCACGGGGGACCTCCCTCAAAGTACCGACACTGGCCTGGCTGAAAGATTGGCGAACTTGTAGCGTGTAATTAATCCCGGCTAGTCTTTCCTTTTAGGGTTTGAAGGAAGATTTGATAAAAACAGTGGGAGCCATCCTGATTAGATAAAATAATAACCAATCTGATCTTGCAAGAGCATACGCTGAGTGTTTTCTTCTCTCTCTCTCCAGGTAGCGACCATATCACGCCTTAATCAAGATAATAAAACGGGTATATTGACCGAACCCGCTTGTTATACTGAGCTGGGGAACGTTGGTCCCGCTCCACCTTATAATTGTTATAAGACAGAGCAGGAATTGGGGAATACCATATTTCCCGTGTCGCCTAAACGAAGAAAGTGCATGTTGATGCATCATCTTCGGGTGTGTTCGTTACAAAGAACTGTTTCTCTGTATCCTCTACGTCCTGGGTATATTGATACCGGATCAGGATCCCACATATGTAATCTGTTACATAGGGCTACAGATAGGTAGAGAACTGAGAACGGGTGATAAGTTTCATGTGGCAGAAAACGGGGCAAGCGTTGCAGCCAAGTCTGTTGGTCACTGTCACCCTGTAATACAAATACATTGATTCTGAACGAATGTTATTAGATACCGAACCTGATATACAAAATCATATCAGTCTCTTTATTAATAAAGAAATGATAAAATTTTGTATTGTTGGATAATATTTTGAACATTTCCTATATCAAGAGTTGATCGGTTCAGGCACGTTATCAAAAAGCATTGATATTCTAAATCAAAATACAGTTCTTAGTATACGGAACACACACAAGAGGAAGAGTTCACATATGAACGAATCCTTCTTGTGGTATTGTAGACTAGGTCATATCAATGCGACCCGACTGGATGAAGTTACATTTAGATGTATATTTAAATCAGTTTGAATTTACATCTTGTGAAACTCGCCAGTCATGTCACAAAGATAAGATGACCATAGCTCTATTTATTGGAAACAGAGAAAGAGTTAGTGAACTTTTGGGATTGATACATGTTGATGTATGTAGATCCCCTGTCTACACATGCCATGACCGGTTCTTTGTACTTCATTACATTCTCTGATGATCTCTTTAGATTCAGACATATGTTCCTGTTGAAACACAAGTCCGAACCTTTTGAGATATTCACAGAATATAAGTTAGAAGTAGAGAACCAAAATACGGGTATAAGTATTATGTCCTATGATGAGATCAGGGAGGAGAATACTTGTGCATGGAAATCCTGGACTATTCTAAAGGAGAATGAGATTCTCTCTCAGAATTACTCCTCCGAATACACCATAGCACGATGGTATATCGGGGCGGAGCAATCACACCCTATATGATAAGGTGTGCTCTATGACGAGTACTACTGAGTTACCTATTTCCTTTTGGGAGTTATGCACTTATGAAATTACATACCTATTGAATAGGGTTCCAATCAAATCAGTTGCCTACCGCTTCATATGTGATATGGAAAGGGAAGAGCCCATATCTTAAGTTGGTTAAGATTTGGGTTGTCCGGGCTATGTCTAAAAGCATAATCCAGACAAGCTCGAGGCAAGGTCTGTTATGTAGGACTGGAAATGTTCCAGATATACAAACTGCAGCTGATGATTTGGAAGAACCAAAGGATTCAATAGTTACCAACGAACCTCAGCCTCTCCGCCGATCTAGTAGGGTTCCTCACCAACCTGAGAGATACTTCTGTTTCTCTATGATAGTGGGAGCGAGGATTGCATCATGAGATAATGACCCAACTAGTTTCGAGCTGGCCATCAAGAGTGGGACTCTGTAAGAATGGCTGGATGCTTTGTGATCTGAGATGGAATCCTTATACACCAACAAAGTATGGACTTTAGTTGCTATATCTGAAGGGTTAAATCCCCATCAGGAGCAAGTATATCTTGAGAAGATTACTTGGCGTACATGGAAAATTTGAGACTTTCAAAGCTAGACTTGTTAAAGGTTTGCATCATTGACCAGGTATGGATTATGTTGAAACCTTTTCTAAGGATCTATGCTTAAGTCCATCCAGATCCTACTTGCCACGGCTACATACCATGACTACGATATCTGGTGGTTGGGTGTCATGACAGCTCTTCTAAAATGATGTTATGGAAGAGAGCATATATAAGTACACAGCCAGAGGGCTTCGTAGATAGTGGGAGCAGCGGAAACGTGTGCAAGATGTTTTATGTGATGAAGCAGGCATCGCGGAGTTGGAACATCTGTTTTGATGAGTTAATCAAACAGTTTGACATCATTAAAATGGTAGATGAACCTTGTATATACAAAAAGGTTGTAGGGAGTATGGTAGTGATCCTCGTAGAGTACGTGGATGACATACTCTTGATAAGAAAGGAGTTTCCTATGCTACGCTCGGTCAATCTCCGCTTATCACATGGATTCTCCATGTAGGATCAAAGTGATACCTCATAAATCCTGAGTCTTCATCTATGAGATAGATGTTATTTGGGTGTTAGAATACTCACTAGCTGTAGTGAGATGGTATCAATTGATCCAGGGGAGAATCACTGGAAAGGTTCCAGGGTGATAAAGACGACTGAATGTCAGTCGCAGACATTGTCTTTACCCTCAGTAAAGGGACGGTATGTTGGAAGGGTTCCAAGCTAGATACCGTGGCATACTAGACGATAAAGGCTGGATACATCGCTACTTAAGACGCTACCAAAGAGGCAGTCTAGATGTATATTTGTTCATGAGATGAACTTAGTTCCTCCCATTGTGTGACAATGGAGTTGTGGCTTATACCAAGGAACGTCCGTCCCATCAGTGATCCAGACATAATCTAAGGCAGTATCACCTGATCATGGAGATGGCTGATCTCCAAGGTGATCGAGGTTAGGAGAGTAGACTCAGAGGACAACACGGCGGATCCACTCACAAAGGCCTTTTCCTAGAGACAGACTTTTATGGGAAGGTTGAGTATGAGATACTTCAACCACTGCTACAGATGGCCCTACTGCAAGTAGGAGATTGTTAGTTATATGTATGCCCTAGAGGCCATTACTGTATATAGGATGTATATTGTAGTGGATGCTCGGACATATATAGGGAGGACTTTCTTGCTCGACATGATAGTATGCTATCTGGTTACTCTTTACCTTAACTTGTATACTGATTGTCTCTCTGTTACATGTTGGTAAAGCCCTTAGGATGTGTACTTGACTACCTGGACTATGATGCAGATCATACTAGTGGGGACATGGTAGTCCATAAGTACATCCTTTAAAGTCCCTAGTCGTGGGTGTATCGAGACGGGGCATCGATATACCAGAGTAGACTAGCGTATACCTTCTCGACCCATACAGATGGGCGATGGATGATCCCATATCCATTGGTGTTTGACATCAGAGATGATATATGGGTGCTCAGTAGAGACTGGGTACACTGGACGGACTCGCCGAGAACTCCCATATGGTATTATACCTCACATCATATGGCAGTTCTCTGGTGACACTGGTACAGGTTAGTCTGTAGACCCGAGATCGTCATAGAATCTTGTGTGATTCCCACTGTGCTTTGATTTCCACCTTACCACGTCCAAGAGGGCGTGCAAAACGGTGGCTTTTGGGTACAGTCCTGAATCACATGGAGGCAATGAGCGATAGGAGGGGATTTGTCTCTCCCGGTATAGGGAGTTGATGTTGCGCTTTGTTCGATTGGCTATAACCGGAAATCCCTGGCCAGGGTTGCTGAGATTTACTGGTAAGTGTTACCAGTAGTTTCTCGAACTGTTATAGACCTCATATTGACACGACTTATCGAGCTACTGGGGTCTGACGTTTACCACCCCTAGGCGAGATATGCGATATATCAGACGATCAGACCGGACTGTACGTTAAGTCTTACTGGTTGGATTCTCAGGGGTGTGAGCGGGCTTGCTCGTCGATCTTCTGATCGCTCAATACCGGGGTGGCCGTTACGTTTAGTAGACCGCTTGCGGCTTGTGGGTGTTTGATATGATCATCACCTGCTGCCGGCGTATTGACGAGTCTTTAGAGTCCTACACAGAGGTTTCCTGGCTCAAGCGAAACGAAATATGAGCGCATATGAGATATGTGCGGGACCGAGAATAATACGTGTATGTGATACTGTATTCCATTCTCGCGATTTGTAACATTGATCGGTTATATATGATATAGCCGGGTTATCGGATCAAGTGTTGATTCGATGAGTTGTTACTATTGATATTAGTCGGTTATATGAGATATGACCGGATCGTTAAATCAATTGTTGATTTAATGATTTAATGTATAATTATATATTTGATATATTACTTTACATTAACTAGTATTGGTTCACTTAAGATGGATTTTCTCACTTGATGTGCACATTGTATATATGATATAGTTTTGTGCACTAGTTTGTATCATGTTTGATGATGCATGCAAACTTGTGTGTATGATTGATTTGAACCATGTTTAGGTTAATGGTTATGGTTTTAAATTATTCACTTATTCATTTTATTTATTTTCTTTATTTCTTTTGGCTAAAATGAAATGGTTGCTAATTTTGTCTTTTTGTTGAAGCTTTGAATTAGTAACCATTTTGTTTTATATTTAAACCTAACCATTAGCTAAACTAGGGTTTGCTCTCTACAAGAGTTAAATCTAACCCAAGGTTGCATTATGATAAGATCAATTGATTTTATTATTATTTCACCATTCTCATGATATTCTTCTTCTTCATCTTCATCTTCATCAAGAAGAGGAAACCTTGCTACCTCCAATGGTGAAATGATCAAATTAGTGAGAAATCCAAATCTAAAGTCAACCCACTTCCTATTTCTTCATCCTCTACTACTTGCCATGTAGTAGAGTGTGTTATCATCACAAGTTTCTTGACTTGGTGAAGGTGGAGCTCGAGTTTGAGTTGCCTCGACGTAGATCATCTTCGGCATCGAAGCCGACGACCTAGCCCGCCCATTTCTCCGATGAAGCCGAAGCTAGATCCCGGGATCCGATGATCGCAGCGAGGAGACATCATCACAGAGCTATGGAGGTGGAGGACCTGATCTACAAAGGTTGTATTTCCGTTTACCCTATAGTTAAGTTGTTAACTAGTTATCGGTTTCGCCTAAAATTCTAGTTAACGATCTAGTCTAGGGTTTCTCGGCACCGTAAAATTTGAAATTGGCATGGTTGATGCCTTGTGAGACTTCATTAGCGTGCCTAGGAACCCTACACCATCTACCTCTCAAAGCCATGAGATACGGACCCGTTTCCCTCCATAACCCGGCTATCCGTGCACTCCTTCGCGGGATAAACCTAGTACAGAAATAAATATATGTACAACGGGCACATCGAGCTCAACCCGGTCGTGCCCCAAAAGAATATTATACAACAGGCAGTGACGAAAGTCCACATGTTGGACGCTCGTCCCGCAATATCAAATGTACAAATAAATCCAAACTGCAGTATCATTGCACCCTGCTATCCACCTCGATAAATCCGCAACATCACATCACAACACAGAACATCAACGCGAATGTCACGTTCGCAAACCCGTCTAAAAGAACTATAGCAATTAGACGCGGTTTACCGCTCAAATGACATTCCCGGTCGGAGATATATTGTAAATACTGCATACTAACAAGTTTAAAATTTCGATCGACTAAACTTCCCGAAGTGGGCCCCACGTACATCTGGTGTACAGTAACAAAATCTGGGCCCAAAAGAAATATACCAAAAGCCACAATTTATCAATAATAACTTACTAGAGAAATTTGGCCTATTGTTCCCACAAACTGGCCGCGGTTCTGCGGTCAAACCCAAGCTTTGACCGCGGATCCGCGGCGGTAATGTAGGAACACGTGCCCAAATTTCACCGTAATTCTTCAAAAAGCCTGCACAATTTTCTGTGATATGCAAAATAATTTTTAGATCATGTATAAAATCGACAGAAACTATTGTACAGAAAAATTGCGATTTTTTAAATTCGGTTCGATCGATGTTTTAAAGGTGTTAGCATAAGTTAATATAGCTTAATGGTTAGGCTCTGATACCACTGTAAGTACACGGTAGCGCCCCGGCCGTCTAACAGACGCCAAATGCGGAACATAAACTTTTACAACTGGCGCTATCGCGTACTATAACCAGGATCTGCCATTAAAGCTAAACTAACAAACTACAAAGTGGGTAGAAATGTTATACCGAACGATCCGAGTCCTTCGGTCCTCAACCATCATACCACGTTTTGTTGCGGCTGCTCCGAACTCCTGAATCTCCAGTCTTGTCGTCTAGGTGGCACCACGTCGACGGATCTTTAAACGGGCTCCCGCCTCTGAACCGAGGCAACTCGATCATCAAGTTTGCTAAAAAAGATGACCAAGATGATGTAGAGAATGAGTAGAACACTTTGTCTCACTACGTCCAAAGCCATGGACGAACGGTTAATGAAGTTGCCTTTTGGATCGAATGGAAATGAGAAATGGATCACATCTAATTTCTATCAACCAAAAATATCAAAATCCTTTTTCAAGCAACCATATCAATTCAAGAAAGGGGCCGACCATTTTAAGGAGGAGGGAGGTGAGTGTAGGAGGTAGGGAGAGTGACCACAACATTAATGAATGAATGAGTCATAATAAACACCTTGCATATCATTAATGCATATAATGAATCATCTTAACCTAGTCATCCTTGCATTAAATGAATCATTAAATGCACTAATGAGTTACTTAACACCTCACCATCCTAGTCATCATCTAGAAGCTTCCACACTCATCTCAAGAAAAGAAAAATCCGTCTTTAACCGAATGTTAAATACGGGTGATAGAAAACAGGAAACTGGCAACTTCCAAAAGTGATCCTGAAACAAATTTCAGGATAACCCCGTAATAGTATAAACATACCCGCATTTGTATTACGACCGAATACAAATGCAACTGAGACAAAGATATTATATCTACACAGTATAATACTCGGATCCGGCTTAAACCAAAGCCCACGAGTATTATCTGCCCGAAATATGACACGAGCGTAAACGCACGTGCATTTTCCGAACCCTGCCATAAACCCATACGGCCTGTACAACGTTTCGCCCAAACTTGGGAAACGGTCTGTAGGGGACTCTAATGACTCATCAACACACTGGCACTGGTTATAACCACTAGCACGTCAGAGGTACAAGCTGTACGTAACGGTTGCCTATGTATTGATTGGAAGTGAAGTTGACGAGCGAACTCATCCAAAAACCTTACTAAGCCTGACAGTGACAATATCCGTACAGTCCGGTCCGTTCGTCTAAAGAGTATCGCATATCGAGTCTAGGGGGTGGATAAAGTCAGACCCCTAATAACGCATTAAATCATGTCAGCATGAAGCCCATCACCACCTGAGAAACTACTGATCCAAATCAGTAATTCTCCACTACCTCGGCCGAGGATTTCAAGTGATGGCCACCCGTGCACTGTGCGACATCAACCCCCAATACCGGGAGAGACGAATGCCCGACGATCCGCTCACTGCCTCCATGTGGCTCGGCACTATACCCAACTAAAACCTGTTTGCACGTCTCCTTTGAGCGTGGTAGGGTAGTAATCAAAGCACAGTGGGAACTCACACGTGGCAAATGACGATCTCAGGTCGAAAAACTAACCTGTACACATGTCACCAGGGAACTGCTATCTGACGATATGTATAATACCAACTAGTATGTTCCCGGCGAGTCCTGTCCGGTGTACTCATAACCCAATGAGCACCTGTATACATCTTAGGTGAACCAACTGACACCAGTGGCTTATGAGACCGGCCACCACCCCTCGTCAGGGTCTCGACTGTATACACTAGTCTACTCTGGAGTATCGATGCCCTGTCTCGAAATTCCCACGACTAGGGATACTTTAAGGATTTGCTTATAGACCCCAGCTCCCACGTATATGATCGCCATCATACTGCTGGCAGTCAAGAAAGAATCCTATGGGCTCTATAATCATGCAATAGTGAACTAAAGCATGTATACGATGATAAAGACAAACCAGATAGCTTACTATCATCTCGAGCAAGACTGTCATATCGGTATAGGTCCTGCCTCAATCATTGCAATCACGTACCTGCGATCCAATAATTGACTTTGAGGGCACTATATCCAACATTAACCACATAACGTGTACAGGCGTAACGCGGCTAAGTAAGACGAAACCCAGAAATCAAAACCATTAAAAGTAGTGAGTGTTTAAAACATTTGTTTAAAACGTTTAGAAAACCTTAAGTAGTTTAGTGACATTCTTTAAAGTTCAAGTTATTTTCTTAAAAATTTTGGCAGCATTTCCTTTGTAAAACTAACCCTGAAATCGGGTACAAGACATGATATGAGTAAAATGATAACATTATAATAAGCATCCCAAACGGGAGCAATCACGCCCAACGGCGGAAACAATCACCACAAGAGTAATATACGACGCCGTAGCGAAGAAATGAGCAATAAGTGAAAACATCACACATGATAAAAACTGCATAAGTAAAGTCGGCTCACACGAGCTCGACACCAGAATACAAATAATATACATCATCGTCCTCACACTGGTCTCTAAGTCAAATACATATAAGGGTGGATGGAGAATACTAGATACAAAAGTATGTACAATGGAAAATAACCGGATACCACAACCCCCCTAACAGCAAAACAACTCACGCACCAACTGCAGTGGTATCCGTAGCCGAAAGAGACAAGAAGGCAGCCTGCTGCGACTACTCTGAGGGGCAACCTACAAACACTGTGGCATAACGGGGGTGAGTTGCCAACCCGTGAATAGGAGATAACATATAAAGTTAATCATGAGTATGCACGTACTGCGCTACTCTAACATATGCCAGCAGATAATATCTATAAGCGATGAGCAAGATGTGCAATAATCATGCATAAGTACTTTATTAGGTAATATGACTGCAGGATGAGATGCATAATAATGAATGCTGAGCATGGGATAAAATAGCATCTAGACGGAATGTCAACGTGGAAAAAAAATAATCGGTGTCCATCAATGCACCCAAATCCCAATAAAACTCAGGCACCGTAATCCTCATCGGCCCTCAAATCCTCTAAATCTCTGAGAATCACGAATGCCCATCATCTGCACTCGAAATATCATGAAATAATCGTGTCCAGCATCGAAACGCAAATCCTCATATATCGGGCTCCGTCTGCGGAATCGACCCTCGGCCCCAGCAGTACGGGTTATCCCATGTCCATCAATCGACTCTGGTCAGTATCCTCCGGATAACCGCCAGGTCCAACCAATCATCGGTAGGTACTAGCCACCCTGCCAGGCTCACCGTCTGCCCCACGAAAAACATTTCTCGCCCCGGGGAACCATACCGGGTCCACTACGAACCCGTAAACGGATCATCCAACTGCTCGAATTGGGTTTCAAACACACGTCTCATAACCGAGAAAACGCGTGGTGGACGCACTGAAATATCATATCAAGAGGAACCGGTTTTCAAAATAGTGCATATTTTCTTAAATAACCCCACGGTCCTCAAATCCAGAAATCACATGAAATCCAAAGCCAATGCGTAAATAAGTATGTGCACAAATATGGATATGTAAATAAGTATGTGCGCAAGTAACATAATCCTGTCGAATCATATAGGAGGTAAGCTACATTATATTGTTCATGGCAATTCTATAGTGTGAGTGTCATGGCAATTACTAACGGTGTGTGTAACATGCAGATTAGTGCTCGTGCAACATGAACCGTTAGTAACAGTGCGGTGTGTCATAAATTCTAAGTTCATAAAGATGTAGCAGGGAATGCGGTATGCAACAATAGTATCCATGAACAGTCAAATGTATGTAAATGTAATATGCTACTACAATGTCCTATCAGCCCTGACGCATAACGCTATACGGGCGATTTCCCCGTAGTTGTTAAATCTACTCACCTGGTCGTGCTAAGTGTAGCCGACGACTTGTTTCCCCTTCTTTGCGGCGTCCGTCGTGCTCGCCTGTGAACCTAGAATTTCACAAAATAATACACGTAAGCTAACATCTACAAAAACGCGAAATTAAATCCAAACGAGAAACCCGCTTCGCAAACGAAATGCGTGTGTGTGCGATACGCTAAAACGTATGATTACGCGCCTGAAACTACCCCGACACGTCGCGATACGCAGAAAACCCCAAACCCACACACGTATCATAAGTGTCACGAAAGTTAAAAAAATATACGGAATAGGGTAAATGGTTCCAGATTTTCCTACATAGAGAATTTTACAAAATTGCATATATCAAAGGTCTTAGAAATGTAGTAGACACCAACAGAGCAAACCCCAAAACCCAGGTCCCCCATCTGGCCGCAAATTGCTGCCAGAATGATTTTTCCGGCGGCCCACCTAGGGAGTTGGGCTCCCGTGCTTCGTGTGTGTTCTCTAACTATAGTGTACATGCTCCGGTAAATACAATTTTTTCCTGAATCCATCGGGTCACAAGCAGATCACACAGAACCCAAAACCTAGTTAAAAAGTTAATCTAACACTAAAACGATACATTCAGGTATTTTAGTGAAACCTGAAGCAAACCTTGAGTTAAACTAACACTATAAGCACATGACTAAGCTAATCAAGCCATAAAAATGTTAACTTATCACAAGCTTCAATAATTTCCCTTCAATATCACAAAAATGCACAAAAATACAATTTTTAGCGAACAAGGCTACAAGTTAGGATCTAAGGTGTTAAGGGTGAGTTTGATACCTTCAAAAGATCCTAGGAAACTCAATTTTCCATCCATTTCCCTCACATGCACTGACTTGCCTCCAAAGTCCACAAAGAAGCCATTTTCCAAGGTTTTTGTGTGAAGGGATGAGGGTTTTAGTGTAGGGTTTGTATAAGAATTCAAAGAGAAGTGAAAGAAGAAGAGAAAGATGATGAAATGTTGTTGTTTCTGCTGCTTACTTTGCAGGAATTCAGAAAGAGAGGGAGAGAGAAAAGAGAGGGAGAGAATTGTCAAAAAAAGTCAAACCAATCTCACCTAACCACCATACCTCCCCTTCCCTCATTTAAATTTTAAAATTAAAGGGGTTTAAATTGATTTAGTGGGGAAAATAAGCCATGCAAGGAGAATGAAAATGGTTACAAGCCAACACTTAGCTTAGGTTACAAAAAAAAGATAAGTGTGCTTGTGTACACAAAACCTAGCTTAGGAAGATAATTAAGGAAAAACTCCAATCAAGGTGAACACAAACTAAATTATAATTAATAAACAACAAATATATATAAAAACACCTCTCATCACAATTAGAACAAGTTTACAAAAGAAATAAGTTATACGAGTTTTTATGAAAAACACGCATCATTACTAACTAACGCGAAATTAGCCTAAACGAATTTCGAAGCGTTACAAAATCATATACCCCCTTCACAAAAGTTGATCCCCTCTTCGTCCTCTACACTTTGGACCAAGCAAAGTAGGATTTTGATGACATTGGTGAGCTAGGGTTTTTCTTGAGTTGCACCCATAAGGTTGATTTGGTTTGGTTGTTGTGAAGCTAGAAATCCCTAGAGAGGGGTGTCGATTTGGTGAACTCTAGTGGCTGTTACAAGACCTTGAATTGTTTATAGAAACTAAAACACAGACTTAGGAGTTGTTCCATATCGGTTCTGTGACATTTAGCATGCCTACAAGGAATCTGGGATGACCTGGGAAGTTTCTGAGTTAAGCAAACAAGTCCAGTGACCTATATGAACCACTAGGAAACCACTGTAGAAAGACGAACCCCAACGGATCACCAATGGCCGAGCTCACCGGAAATTTTGGGTATGTGGCCGGCCAAGTGTGGGGATTTGGGGCCCAGGTTTGGTTAGTAGCTAATATACTCCCTGTATAACACCCTATACTTGCTAGTTTTTCTCCTATTGACCTGAGTCAAAATCTGGAAGCAATTTGGTGTGATTTTTTAGATATGCTTTCCGTATTTTGAATTCTTATTTTTAGTGTTTCATATGGTTTTGGGTCGTTGGATGTTTGTACGTCAACGACGAGGGTTGTTTGGTCGTTTTTGCACGCGTAGGCTATAGGTTCAAACCTATGAGCGCACCGTTTGCCGTATTAGTTTTCCGGATTCGATTTTAATAGCGATTGCGATTGTGTATTATTGTAGGTACCTTCGCGTGGATTCCGAGGCGACGGAGCGAGGCGTCATCGACTTTGGCAAGTAAGGGACAAGGTGAGTAGATCTATATCTGCGGGGGAAGTCGGGTGGATGGCGTATAGCACCCCTGAAAGTTTTGATGGAAACCGATCTATAGGATACTGTTGTAGAAATCTAGATTAGAAAACTAGGGATAAGTTTATAAAGATAATTAGTGATGACATGAGATGAAAGCTTTAGGGATATGAAAAGTGAATGTGAATCACGACTTATAGATATGTAGTTGCACTAGAATAAGTATGAGTTTTAGAGTAACATGACATTTGATTCATAGTGTAGAATGTATATATAAAATTGACTTGATATCAGATATAAATGCGATGAAAAGAATATACGATGTGATATGATCACTTGATGATATGTTGGTATATGGATGCGAGTCGATTGAGATGATTGCTACCTTGCCGGTCCCCTGTTATGAGATTGATATGGATGTGACCTTGGATATAGGTATATAGATATATGTAATGTCATGAATCATGAATGATAGGCCGTACGAGACGTTAGGTCCGTACCCTCATTGTCATATAGGTTGATAGGATCCCTAAATTGTTTAATGCCGCCGTACGACGGATACCGTACGCGACGAGTTGTACTTGATGATGGACCTATACCCTTGACCAGAGGATGTCCTACGTTAGATTATACCGTACGTGATGTTGTGAGGCTGGATGCCGATTGATAGATTCACCGACTCGGTCATGTTAGATATGTATACCTGTCAGCATTTGCATACGATTTACTTTATGCTACGCTGATGTCACTCTCATTACATTACATATACCTGTGCTAGTACACCTACACCATTATCGATGATGTGTATGTTACACTTACACAGATTGGTCAGCTCACACACTTCATCATTGATAATTGCCATGTCACTACACAGTAGGATTGTTGCATCATGATATGACTCCTTGCATAATTTACTTGGTATAGTTGCATATGCACCTTTATATGATGTTGCATTGGACTTTGGAGAATTTGGGAACCGCAGGATATATTTTAAAATTGGATTCATTTAAAAGAGTGGTTTTCCCTCGATATGTGCATATTACTGTTCCATGTTGCATGATATACGGATATGCTTACATTTCTATCATATGCCGCATACATCATGATTTATGATTATACGCATTGAGATATGTTGTTTTCATTTGATTTCTGGATATGAGAACCGTGGTGATTTCAAAAGAATGTGTGTATTGTTTTAAAAACCCGGTTTCTCTTGATATGATATTTCAGTGCGTCCACCTTGTGTTTTTTCGGTTCTTAGAGTGGCATGTGAAACCCGATTCAAGGAGCGGTAGGCACCGTCTGCGGGTACATGGTGGACCCGGTGAGGTACCCCTGGACAAGAAGACTCATATTGTTAGACGGTGAGCCTGGCAGTGGAGCACTACCTATCGGTGATAGTATTTGGGTTCGGCGGTTATCCGGAGGATATCGACCGGAGTCGTGAGATGATATGGGCCGATCCCGACTAACGGAGTACGTGGGCCGATCCGGACTGATGGAGCCCGAGAGATATAAGGATTTACGTGTCGATGCTGGACACGGGTTTCATGATGTTTCGAGTGTCGATACTGGACACTCAGGTTCCATGATTTGATGTGTCGTGAGGGACACATGTTGATTTATGTCCTCATATTTTCATGCAAACACTTTTATGATATTTACATGCATGATGTTATTGTGTCATCGATTGACACGTGGACGAGATCCACATACATACAGGCATTGATTATTTGGTTGGAAGATATCCACATGTTGATAGGCGTTTATTTATGTTATTGGCATATATGCAGATACGTTCACCCTAAATATCATAGTATTACCTTTATGATACAGTTGACCTAGGAGTCGTTGTTTATTCTATTTCTACTTGCTGATGCTTTTATACTCACGAGTTGGCAACTCACCCCCGTTGTACCACAGTTCTTGCGGGTTGACCGCATGAATCGGTGGCGGCACCGCTGGCACATAGCTGCATTCGGGTGTTTTGCTTTGGTAGGTGGTGCATGTTGGATCGTACCCCTTTTGTATTTATATTTCCTATTGTATCTAGTCAACTCCATTAATAAAAACTAGTATTTGTATATATAGTGAGACTTAGAAAGGCTTGTAGTTGCGAGACTTGGGCGATGGGTTTTTTGTTCGCTTTTTAGGTTAACGTCTTTCTTATTTCTTTATCTTTTGTAGTGATCTTCGCCGTTAGGCGTCGTATACTTATATTTATGTTTTTCGTGGTTGTGGATCCGCCGATTGGCGAAGAGCTAGCTCCCGCTTGGGAATGACAGTATCATTATCATGTATTAGTGGTTTTGGATCAAAATATACAAGGGAAGTGCTGCCTAAATTTTTAAAATACGAAACATGTTTTCAACTAGTAAAATTTACTTGCAATTTCATGTTCCATTACTTATGCATTTAAGGAAACTTTGATTTTTACCATACCTTTATTTCAAAACTTCACCTCTTCTATATTCTTAAAAAGTTTTAGATTTATGGGTTTCGTCTTACTTGCTTTACGTTACGCCTTTAGACGTGGCGTGATTCGAGTGCCGGTCACGAGCTAATATTTCGGGTCGTGACAAAAATTTCTACATCACCATCCTCTACTATTTGCCATTTAGTTTAGGGTGTTCTCTTCTCTAATCTACCAATTAATGAAGAGGTTGCTTGTGCTTAAGTTCCCTCGACGTAGATCATCTTCGGCCTCGAAGACTTCTAGCTTGCTTGTTCGTATCGCTTGGTGGAGCCTATCTTGAGTCCGGGAGATCGATTCTTGAAGCGAAGGGACGACTACACGGAGCTTTAGAAGTGAAGGACCGGGTCTACAAAGGTTGTATTCTTGTTCACTTCTCATTGTAATGTTTGATTACAAAGTTTTGTTACCCTATCTTTCTAGTATGATTCATACAATGTTTGCTTAGCACCCCCTAAATTTTTGTTGTGGCATGTTTGATGCTTGCAAACCCTAGGCATTGTGCTAAGGAATTCCTAAAAGGTTAGTGTAAGTTCGGAAAATCTGTACTCATTCCTTTGTGCCTAACTTGACTATTAAAGCTAGAGTAAACGGTAACAACATGGATTAGGTGTTTAATCATGGTATTTATGAAATCCGGCTTATTGACCCTTGTCCATACGTTCTTGTCTCTTGACTTTTGCCTCCAGCCAAACCAAACGCAACCGGTCACTGTTTGGGATCACCGATACCGTGGTAGGGTAGCATGCCTAATGGAGCGCTTGCGTGAGATTTGGGCGGAGTTCAATTAACAAGTATCAGGCAAAGGAAATGAGCTAAAGAAAACCTTAACTTACACAACCACTCTCTTTCCCTAACAATATCCACTATTCACAATTCAAAACATACATCAAAAGAAAATACACAAGAGCATAGATAAAAGAAAACAACAATGCAAGTAATTTGTAAGAAATGAAATTGCAAGAAAGTAAAGTTAAAGAGACACTAAGAACCCAAGTGCAAAAATGAAATCTTCATTAAGTTCAAATCCATGATACAAGCTATGAATTCAAATACTAAAATCTAATCTTGCAATCTCAATTAAGAGGTTACAAGATTAGATAAAAGCAAAAAACTCAATATTAACCAACTACTATGTACAAAAACTAAAACAAAAATGTAAAGTGAATATTGAAACTTGGACAAAAACTTATCCTTGAGCTTGCTCTCTGTTCTGATAATTATGGGCACAAAATAAAAAAAAACAATATAATGGAGATGATGTGACAACTTGGAATGACCAGAAGAAAAATGAAGCACTTTAGAGCAAGTGGGACTGTCGGTAGCGGGAATTTAGCCAATTCTGGCGGTTTACTGTTGAGTGGTAGGGCCCATTTTCTTGTGGTAATCTTATATCCTATCCATAATCTCTCTGGTATTGTTTGATTCATTTATAAACACTTGGATATTAATCTGTAGATTTTGAGGGAAATACAACCTTTAAATCACATCACACTTTTATTTCTGCTCATCACCCATGTCCACTTGGTTCATTTCATCATCATGGCAGCTGCCTACATGACTTGTGTATCTACAAAAGTTGTGTTCACACTTGGTTCAGGTTAGACCACTTTGAATAAAAATGTGTACACTTGAATTGTTTTTGCAAACTCTTGAATATTGATCAGTTTTCCGTTCTGGTTGCATTGTCGGCTCACACATGTCGTATCCGTGCATTTGAGTGTGTTTCTAGTGTTTTGACATGAATACCTGTAACATATACTTATTGAATAGACATGGATTAATAGTACCGATATACACAAAAATCATCATGAAGGAGCAGCATTGAAATACAGTTTTTCCTTATGAAAAAATATCCCAAACATAACTTTTGCTCGTCCCAAGCAAAACAAAATCCTAACGTCACTTTAACAGGGAACGCAATTGCACTGAACCCTTGCAACAAGTCGTTAAGCCTCTAGGTGTCCCTAATAGGAGGAGTGTTGTTTCCTGAGGTTTTTCAGGGGATTACACCCAAAAAATCCCGTCAAGCTAATTTTACAAAATAACTGTCAATTCTAATCCTGAGGTTTACTTTCAAAGCGAGAAATTCTAGTGTCCTCAGTAAGAAATATCGAACCCTTATTTTTCAAATCTCACTTCTTATTTAACTTAAGATCCTATACGTCTTTATGTGCAGTGCAAAATAGTGTCGTTATCTTTCAAAAATCAC
Organism: Agapanthus africanus; assembly: GCA_030015575.1. Classification (NCBI taxonomy): domain Eukaryota; kingdom Viridiplantae; phylum Streptophyta; class Magnoliopsida; order Asparagales; family Amaryllidaceae; genus Agapanthus; species Agapanthus africanus. The sequence continues at coordinate 297,064,235 of JASDDO010000031.1, forward strand.
GATTAAAGTCGTAATGTCACAAAATAAAGACCGGATCAAAATTCAAGAGGATCACACAAGTTTATAAAGAGTTAAGTTTTTCTCAAGTTTCTTTTTCCAGCTTGATTTCAAATTCAGAATTTCTATCGTTCTTAACAGAAAACTAGGTCTTATTCTTCACTCTAACTTTTACTTGTTTTCGTATAATACACACTTTCGTGAACGTGCAATTGTCTTTATCCTGGGATAAAACATTCATATCTCCATTAAAATATTTTTATAATAACTTGTCTTAAGTCAAGATTATTCTCACACAAAGAACCGTTAGGAATTTTAACTCGGAGAGAACACTTGATTGATTTTGTTTTAAATTGGATTTTTTAAGCTTCTTAGCGAACTTTGGGCCAATGCACCTAAACCAGTTGGTTTTAGGGTATTAGGTGTAGAGACACCCCGACGGACTTAATTGCCCAAGTTACTTAGGCCCTAAAACAAAAGGACTCATTTTGGCGTGAAAAAATCATAATAATTCAATGCGAACGGAGATATAGCAAGTTCAATTCTTTTTGGGATAAAAGATGTATTTGTGTGGATCAGGTGTGTAATCACTCCAATCAAGTTTCAGATGGGTTATTCTTCAGAATTAGTTCCTATTAAGGTTTCAATAATATCCCTTCATATCCACTTTACTTTATAAACTATTCTAAATATTATTTATTTTAGAACAAACATGTTTGATCCTCAAAAAATAGTTTATCAATTTAAATGTTTTAGGACATATCAGACTTGTTGTTAGTGATATATGCCCTAGAGGCCATTATTGTTTAGTACCGGTTTGTATATTACATTTTGGAAGCTTGGGATATACACGGATATAACAACAATCTTTCTCTATATGGTAGTATGCTACTTGGTTTGATTCTATCTTAATATTGTTATATATTTCTTTTAATGTATCACCAATACATATTGATAGAGCCCTTAGGATCTTTGCTTGACTACTGGCATTGTGCTGGCAGTCACACTAGTAGGGGCTGGGTAGTCTATAAGCACATCCTTATACAGGTCCCTAGTCGTAGGATTTTCGAGACGGGGCATCGATACTCCAGAGTAGACTAGTGTATACGCTTCTCATCCCAGCAGGGAAGATAGTCTGTCCCACAGCCATTAGTATGTCGTACTGGAGATAGTATGCAGGTGCTCATTGGGTTATGAGTTACACGGGACAGGACTCATGGGGAACTGATGGTTGGTATTTTACCTATCGTCATGTAGCAGTTCCCAGGTGACATGAGTACAGCTTAGTCCATTGACTTGACATCACTATTCGTCTCGAGTTTGTTCCCACTGTATTTAGATCACTACCCTACCACGGCTCTAATGAGTCGTGCAAACAGGTAGTGGTTGGGTGCAGTCTCGAAGAACTAGGAGGAAGTAGTGATTAGATATGATTTGTCTCTCCCGATATGGGGGTTGATATCACGCTGTGTTCGGAAAGCCATTACACAATGTCCCTGGCCAGAGAAAGCGAGATTTACTGGTTGGTACTCTAGTAGTTTCTCAGGGTGTTTTTGGGCTCTTCTCCGACACGACTTATTGCGCTATTATGGGTCTAATGGCTACCGCTGTAAGTCCACGTTGCTCACCCCGGTTCTTACGGGGAGGCGGAAACGGTGTAAAAATTGATTTTTAACGCAAATGCAACATGTACTAAAAGAAGGATCTTTGCTAAACTACAAACTAGCAAACTACTTGAGGTTCTATCTACTATGCCGTAGAGATTATACAACACGATACCGGTCCTTCGGGTCTCCATTCCGCTGTCCGACTTGTCCATCCACGCTGCGAGGGTCGATCCGGATCTTGATCACCTCCGCGACCTTCTTGAGTCGAAGACGATCCACACGAGAGATGTACTCCGATCTCCACCTCGAGCCGAGGCATCTAGGGCAACAAGATCGCTAGTCTTGATGTTCTAGGATGTGTAGAAGAGATAGATGGAAGTGTTTGTCTATTTGCAATATTTTTCTCTCAACACATGAGATCAAAAGAATTAATCAAGAGGAGGAAGAAGAAGGAGAACAACCATGGAGCTCTCTCATTTCTTTTCAAGAGAGAGAAAGAGAAATGAGAAATGAATTATTGTCTAGGGAGAAGGAACCATGGTTGCAATAATACACTAATATTATCATTACTAATCTTTTCAAGATTAAGTTGATGGCAACAATTGACTTGACCATTATCATAATCCAAAAGAAATAAGAAATCCAAAGAATACTCTAGACCTCTCATGAAGGTTCAAGTCAACTTTGGTCAAACGGTCAACAAAGTCAAGTATGGTCAAATGGTCAAAGCAATTAGCCATCACACAATAATCACTAAAAAGATTAGTAAATAATGTCCCCTGCTCAATATGGTTTTGACCGAACGAACTGCCAAAACCCTAATGAGTCCGCCTCATTATGGCTTTGACCGAATCAACTGTCAAAACCCTAATAAGGCACCTCTTTCCTCTTCGCTCCTCACAACTGTGCATACACACCCGCATCCGCATTCCGTAGAATGCGAATGGACAGAAGACAAAACAAATCCATCCGTGCAACACTAGGATCCGGCTTAAACCAAAGCCCACTAGTATTGCCTGCTCGAACAGCATACGCACACAAGTGCACGTAAGTGATCGTAGCCTTGCCGTAAAACCATACGGCCTCTACACCTATCGCTCAGTGCAGGAAAACTCTCTATGTGGGACTCTAAAGACTCGACACTACGCCGGCAGTGGGTTTAACAACAGACCGCAAGCGGCACTAGCTGTACTTAACGGTCCCCAGGTAGATGTCGATAAGAAGGCCGATGAGGTAAACCCATCTGAACTCCTACTGAGCCTGTATGTGACAATCTCCGTACAGTCCGGTCTGTTCGTCTAAGAACATCACATGGCGGGCTTAGGGGGTGGCGAACGTCAGTCCCCTAATAGCGGTACAAGTCGTGTCGGAGTGTAGCCTAGAACACCGTGAGATATCACTGGAAACCTACCAGTATATCTCGCTTGCCCTGGCCAGGGACTTTGTGTAATGGCTCTCCTAGACACAGCGCGATATCAACCCCCGATACCGGGAGAGACGAATCCTGTCTAACCGTCACTGCCTCCAAGTGCTTCGGGACTGCACCCAACTACTACCTGTTTGCACGACTCCTTTGAGCCGTGGTAGGGTAGTAATCAAAGAACAGTGGGAACACACTCCAGGCGAAGTGACAGTGTCAAGTCAACGGACTAAGCTGTACTCATGTTACCTGGGAACTGATAACTGACGATAGATATAATACTAACCAACAGTTCCCGATAGGTCATGTCCAGTGTACTCGTAACCTAACGAGCACCTGCATACTATCTCCAGTACGACGTACTGATGGCTGTGGGACAGACCATCTCCCCAGCTGGGATGAGAAGCGCATACGCTAGTCTACTATGGAGTATCGATACCCTGTCTCGATAGTCTTGCGACTAGGGACCTGTATAAGGATGTTCTTATAGATTACCCAGCCCCCACAAGTGTTACTGCCATCACAACGCTGCTAATCAAGCAAAGATCCTAAGGGCTCTACTAATATGTATAAGCGATATGCTAAAAGAAACACTGTACATATTAAAGTAGAAACAAACCAAGTAGCATACTACCATTTTGAGCAAGATTGTTTATACAACTATGAATATCCGAAGCTTCCCTTACGTAATATACAAACTAGTATGATACAGTAATGGCCTCAAGGGCATATACACTAACAATCTCCCACTTGCACTAGGGCCATGTACTGGCGTATCAAAGACCTATCATCTCGATCAGCCGCTCGAACTGAGTCTGGGGAATGGCCTTCGTGAATGGATCTGCAGTGTTATCTTCTGAATTAACTCTCTTCACCTCGATCGCCCGGAGATCTGCGATCTCCTTGATCAGGTGGTACCGCCTCAAAATGTGCCTGGACTTCTGATGGGGTCTCGGTTCCTTCGTTAAAGCTATAGCTCCGTTGTTTTCACAATACAGCGGTATTGGATCAACAATGGTAGGAACCACATGAAGCTCCATGAGGAACTTCTTCATCCAGACAGCTTCCTTTACGGCATCGCAAGCAGCTATGTACTCCGCTTCCATAGTTGAGTCAGCAACGGTTTCCTGCTTGGAACTCTTCCAGCAAACCACCCCTCCATTGAGGGTAAATACATAACCCGACATGGACTGGGAGTCATCCTTGTCACTCTGGAAGCTAGAGTCAGTAAAGGCCTCGATCGGGAGGTCTTTTCCGCCATACACCAAGAACATATCCTTAGTCCTTCTCAGGTACTTCAGAATGTTCTTTACTGCTATCCAGTGTTTCTCCCCTGGGTCCGACTGATACCGGCTTACAACGCTCAATGCGTATGCTACATCTGGTCTGGTACATAACATCGCATACATTATAGAACCTACCGCAGATGCGTAGGGTATAGATGACATGCGAGCCCTTTCCAAATCAGTCTTGGGAGACATCTCTTTGGAGAGGGTGATTCCATGACAAGCCGGTAGATTACCGCGCTTGGAATCTTCCATACTGAATCGTTTTAGTATAGTTTCTTTGTATCTCGACTGTGAAAGTCCCAACATCCTCTTAGATCTATCACGATAGATCTGGATCCCTAGAATGTAGTTGGCATCACCCAGATCCTTCATGGAGAACCTCTGTGACAAGAATCCTTTGACTGACTGTAGCATAGGAATATCATTTCCTATTAGGAGAATGTCATCCACATACAAGACGAGGAATACCACTGTTCTCCCTACAATCTTGCTGTAAATGCATGGTTCATCTGGGTTTTTGATAATGTCGAATTCTTTGACAGTATCATCGAAGCAGATGTTCCAACTCCGCGATGCCTGCTTTAGTCCATAGATGGACTTGAGCAACTTATACACTTTACCGCTGCTCCCACTCTGAATGAATCCCTCCGGCTGATCCATATAGACGCACTCTTCCAAATTTCCATTTAGGAAAGTCGTCTTTACGTCCATCTGCCAGATCTCATAATCGTGGAAGGCAGCAATGGCAAGAAGGATCTGAATGGATTTGAGCATAGCCACTGGAGAAAAGGTCTCGTCATAGTCCAAACCAGGTCTTTGACGAAAACCCTTTGCTACAAGTCTAGCTTTATAGGTTTCAACCTGCCTATCTACACCAATCTTCTTTCTGAAGATCCATTTGCAGCCTATGAGTTTTACCGCTTCTGGAGCAAAGTCCAAAGACCAATCTTTGATGGTGTACATGGACTCCATCTCGGTCCGCATTGCATCCAGCCATTTTGCCGAGTCACCGCTCTGAATGGCTTGCTGGAAGCTAGTAGGCTCACCATAGTCAATGGTGCAATCCTCTCTATCCCCGTCTATGAGAAAACCGTAGAATCTCTCGGGCGGATGAGACTGCCTACTACTCATGCGGAGTGGCGCTGGGATGTCCGGTTCTCCTGAACCTTCAGGTTCTTCCAAGCTTTCAGTAATAGCTTGTGGTTCTGGAATTTCTTCCAGTTCTGCTACACTCCCACTTTCACCTTTTTCTAAAAACTGATGTTCTAGAAATTGGGCATGACGAGAAACAAAAACCTTTTGTTCCTATCCGTAATATAAAAAATACCCCCTGGAGTTCTTTGGGTATCCCACAAACTTACACAGTACTGAGCGTACCTCGAGCTTGTCCGCATGCTGTTTTTTTACAAAAGCTGGACATCCCCATATCTTCAGATATTGAAGATGGGGTTTCTTCCCACACCACATCTGATATGGTGTGGTAGGCACAGTCTTGGAGGGAACCTTGTTCAAAAGATATGCAGCTGATTCTAGTGCATAACCCAGAAAGATCGCGGTAACTCAGCCTTACTCATCATGGAACGAACCATATCCAATAGGGTTCGATTCCGCCTTTCCGATAAACCTTTGTGTTATGGTGTGTATGGAGGAGTAAGCTGAGAGAGAATTCCATTCTCTTCTAAGTAGCCCAGAAACTCGGCACTCAAGTATTCTCTATCTCGATCAGATCTCAGTGTCTTGATACTTTTTCCTGTTTGTTTTTCAACTTCATTCTTGTATTCCCGAAATTTCTCAAAGGCCTCGGATTTATGCTTCATCAAGAAAACATGTCCATACCTAGAGAAATCATCTGTGAAAGTAATGAAGTATGAATAACCACTTTGCGCATGTGTAGACATTGGACCACACACATCACTGTGTATGAGTCCCAAGAGCTCGCTTGCTCTTTCTCCGTGTCCAGTGAACGGAGTCTTTGTCATCTTTCCCATGAGACAAGATTCACAAGTGGCATAAGACTGGTACTCGAACGGATCCAAGTATCCTTCTTTATGTAACTTTGTCAACTGTGTCTCATTAATGTGACCCAGTCTACAATGCCATAAGAAAGCCTGATTTAATTCCTTTTTAAGTGTGTTCTGGACTCTGAAAATCTGAGCTTGATTTAATACGTATATCCCGTTTTTAATGTACCTGACCCAATCAGAACTTGATTTAGGTGGATGTTGACCACATCGCTTACAAAAGTAAAATCATATCCTTCCTTAGAAAGTAAGGATACATATATGATATTACATGTCGCACATGGTACATAAAAACAGTCACGCAGAATCAATATCAGCCCAGTTGTCAGTCCAAGATGATACTCTCCTACGGATTCAGCGTATATGCTCATTCCGTTAGCAACCCTGAGAGTCATATCACCTATCCTGATAACCTTACGGTTTCTCAGAGCCTGTAACGAATTACAGATATGAGATCCTGATTCGGTATCGAATAGCCAGGAGGTAGGGTTAACTGACATACAGTTCTCAATCACAAACACACCCGAAGCAGAAACCACAACATGCTTCGAATCCTGGCTACTGGCTTTACAAGCCCTGCAATCCTTCTGCCAATGTTCATTCCTGTAACAATAGGAACATCCTTCTTTTACTAAATCCAGTCCCGAAACTTCCGCCTTTCCCTTTCCATCTACTTCCCTAGTTTCCTTCAGGGTAGAAGGTAGAGACTGTAGAACCAAGTCAGCATCTGACCCGTTCTTCAACGTGGTATTCAGGCCCGTGAGCTCAAAATAGCTGGTCTTTGTAAGGACGTTGCCCCCTACAGATGACCCGATAGCCAACCTCGCTTGAAGCAATTCGTTCGAGGTCTCATATCTTGCGATACGAGATTGCTCTCCATATAAATCTTTGTTATGGAGGATGATAGAGACTAAGTCCATCTTCTCGTTCTGCCTCTGGTATGCACCATCAACTGAAGCCAACACGAGGCACTTGGCTTTCGCACAGTCTTTTTCCGATGTCTTGCGGATATAAATATCCGTGACAGGGGAAACTGGACCTGAGACGGCAGGGGTTGGATCAGTCAAGAGGTGTCCCAGCTTGTCATAGGCAATGGACATCTGGACAGACCTTTGCCAGTCATAACAGTCAGATTCAGTCATTTTATTATCTAGATGTAACCTATGTCTGGTCACTGGGTCGCTGCAATTAAGAGAGAGAAAAGAAAACACTTTAGCATGATGCTCTTGCAAGTTTAGATTGGTTTTTAATTTACCTAAACAGGATGGCTCCCACTGTCTCTCGAATCCCTCCTCAAACCATAAAAGAAGAATTAGTCGGGATCAATCTCACCGTAAAATACTTGCTTAACCGTTCAGCCAGGCTGGTGTCGGTACTTCGAGGGAGGTTTTCCAAAGCTTTCGCGAAGTTCCTTAATTAAGTAACCTCTTTTCCCTATGGGCGTAGCCCCGCTAACACCTTTCTAGACACCTACTTGGTTTATAGCATTGATCGTTAAGCGAGAAAGTTCCCGAGGAGTAGCATATACTCACAGTAGGATCGGGATCCAAATATCATCGCGTGATAAAACTGAAGGAATCCTAACATAATCATCACACTCCAAATGGTATACAGCACTAGCAAGTTTCAGTTTCTTTAGAAACTCCCGATGTGGATTTATGCCCCATGCTCTTATGACCTTGATGAAGGCCAACATATCATAAGTCACGGGTCAAGTTTTACCCGTCATTATCCATGTTAATTTGAACCCACCCGTACATACCCTTGACGAAGGCCAAAATAGTAGTACAACTGTCCCGAACCAACGCATCTATCTATGCTACAGATAAATATTCAGCAGCTACCAATCACTATGCCTTGGCGAAGGTCAAAATACATAGCTTGAATACTACTGACTATTTAACTGAAATGACGGAGGGCTACGAATGGTTTTGGCGAAACCGTGAACGTAGTGAACTTTATATAATTGAAGAAACCTGGATAGCTTTTAAAAGGAGTGGTTTAAGCTCCGCGTTTAAAAGTTGTTTTTGAAAAGAAACCGAGTGGTTTTGAAATTGTTCCAACGACTTTTACTTGGTTTATTTTCTTGCATTAATTCTAATACGTCCCATCATTTAATCCTACCATTGCAGAAAACAACGAAAATATGACGTACGCTTATACCATCCGCATTCGCCACGGGGTCCCGTCATCACTCGTTAGGTTACTTAACTAACGACAGAGCGGGAGCTGGACTAGAGCGGATGCAAAACATAAGCAACGCCTAAATAGATATCTTATATAGATATATACATTCGTCAGATGCAATGATAGCCATTCCGGATCACAGATGAACACTTTGGATATACTAGGAATCCGCGTTTCGTTCGAGCCTGCAACGAAAGACGGATTACACGGTCGCGATGAATAGCCAAACCCCACCCTAGACCCCTACGGGTGCGGAAGACTACCCGGCAAGTACCCGAAGCGAAGAAACCTCCCTCAACCAAAGTGAGTAGGCCACTCGGCACTTCGAGATACCCGGTAGTTTGTGCACCCCACCTTGGGTCTATCCTAGGAGTAAAAACAGTAAAAAGAAATTATACAATGGAGGCTACAACCTCTTCCCGGATGTGCGTCCAAACAAATAATATTACATCAATTTACAAATATTACATGAATGAAAGAAAAAGAAACTCTCATCTTACATCCACCCGGCTATTCATCCGAAACAATCCAACGAGTTCATATACACATACCATCAACATTACAGATCACAGATATGTATAACCCCCACTAATCGACGTATAGCTATTAGCAGACGTTCAATACATATATCACATCACAGATAATATCCATTAGCCAAAGTCTACGGAATTTCGATCAAAATACGGATTTATAACCACCCCAAATACAAACTTGTTTTCTGGAAATTCTGGGTAGAAATAAAATATACTAAAAATCCCAAAACCTCCAACTAAGTACACTGCAGCAAAAACAGTTCACGGCCGATTCAACTCGGCCGCGGATCCGCGGCAAGAAGCATGTTCTTGCCGCGGAACCGCGGTGCTTTGACCGATTCAGTTGATCGTTTTTGGTGGGTGTCTTTAGAAAACCCTGAGCCGATTTTTCATGTATGTTAAAATATTTTTTGAAAAGATCTGAAAATCAGCAGAAAGTTGATTTTTACGGACGTGTTTCGCGAATTTTTTTTCCGATCGATATTCTAAATACTTTGCTAATAAGCTAGTTTGTGTTTAGCTAGGCTCTGATACCACTGTAAGTCCACGTTGCTCACCCCGGTTCTTACGGGGAGGCGGAAACGGTGTAAAAAATGATTTTTAACGCAAAGGCAACTTGGACTAAAAGAAGGATCTTTGCTAAACTACAAACTAGCAAACCACTTGAGGTTCTATCTACTATGCCGTAGAAATTATACCTCACGATACCGGTCCTTCGGGTCTCCATTCCGCTGTCCGACTTGTCCATCCACGCTCCGAGGGTCGATCCGGATCTTGATCACCTCCGCGGCCTTCTTGAGTCGAAGGCGATCCACCCGAGAGATGTACTCCGAGCTCCACCTCGAGCCGAGGCAACTAAGGCAACAAGATCGCTAGTCTAGATGTCCTAGGATGTGTAGAAGAGATAGATGGAAGTGTTTGTCTGTTTGGATTCTTTTTCTCTCAACACAAGAGATCAAAAGAATTAATCAAGGGGAGGAAGAAGAAGGAGAACAACCATGGAGCTTTCTCATTTCTTTTCAAAAGAGAGAAAGAGAAATGAGAAATGAATTATTGTCTAGAGAGAATGAACCATGATTGCAATAATACACTAATATCATCATTACTAATCTTTGCAAGATTAAGTTGATGGCAAAAATTGAATTGACCATTATCATAATCCAAAAGAAATAAGAAATCCAAAGAATACTCTAGACCTCTCATGAAGGTCCAACTCAACTTTGGTCAAACGGTCAACAAAATCAAGTATGGTCAAATGATCAAAGCAATTAGCCATCACACAATAATCACTAAAAAGATTAGTAAATAATGTCCCTGGCTCAATATGGTTTTGACCGAACGAACTACCAAAACCCTAATGAGTCCTCCTCATTATGGCTTTGACCGAATCAACTGTCAAAACCCTAATGAGGCACCTCTTTCCTCTCCCCTCCTCACAACTGTGCATACACACCCGGATCCGCATTCCGTAGAATGCGAATGCACAAAAGAAAAAACAAATCCATCCGTGCAACACTAGGATCCGGCTTAAACCAAAGCCCACTAGTATTGCTTGCCCGAACAGCATACGCACACAAGTGCACGTAAGTGATCGTAGCCCTGCCGTAAAACCATACGGCCTCTACACCTATCGCTCAGTACAGGGAAACTCTCTATGTGGGACTCTAAAGAATTGACACTATGCTGGCAGTGGGTTTAACTGTAAGTCCACGTTGCTCACCCCGGTTCTTACGGGGAGGCGGAAACGGCGAAAAACAATTATTTAGCGCAAAGGCAACATAGACTAAAAGCCGGATCTTTGCTAAACTAAAAACTAGCAAACTACAAGAGGCGTTAACTACTATGCCGTAGAAATTATACCTCACGAAACCGGTCCTTCGGGTCTTCTCTCCGCTGTCCGGCTCATCCATCAACGCTCCGAGGGTCGATCCGGATCTTGGTCACCTCTGCGGCCTTCTTGAGTCGAAGACGATCCACCCGAGAGATGTACACCGAGATCCACCTCGAGCCGAGGCAACTAGGGCAACAAGATCGCTAGTCTTGAAGTCCTAGGTTATGTAGAAGAGGTTGATGGAAGTATTTTTCTATGTGGATTCTTTTTCTCTCAACACATGAGATCAAAAGAATATTTCAAGAGGATGAAGATGAAGGAGATCAAGCAACCATGGAGCTCTCTTTCTTTCTTCTCACTTGCAAGAGAGAGATTGAGAAAAATGAAATGAAATTCTCAACTAAAGAAGAAAGGCACCATGGTCGCAATAATACTAAACATCATCATTACAAATACTATCATGATAAAGTTGATGGCTACATTGACATGACCATTTTCATAATCCAAAATGAAAAAGAAAACCAAAGAGAGTGTAGACCTCTCATGAAGGTCAAGGTCAACTTTGGTCAACGGGTCAACAAAGTCAAGAGTGATCAAGGTGGTCAAATGGTCAAAGCAATTGGCCATCATAAAATTATCACTTAAAAGGATTAGTAAATAATATCTCCGGCACATAATGGTTTTGACCGAACGAATTGCCAAAACCCTAATGAGCCTGCCACATAATAGTTTTGGCCGAACCAACTGCCAAAACCCTAATGACGCACCTCCTTCTTCATCGCTCCTCAAAACTGTGCTTACACACCCGCATCCGCATTCCGTAGAATGCGAATGCACAGAAGACAAAACAAAACCATCCATGTAATACTAGGATCCGGATTAAACCAAAGCCCACTAGTATTGCCTGCCCGAACAGCATACGCACACAAGTGTACGTAAGTGATCGCAGCCCTACCGTAAAACCATACGGCCTCTACACGTTTCGCTCAATGCAGGAAAACTCTCTGTGTGGGACTCTAAAGACTCGACACTACAATGGAAGTGGGTTCAACCATAGACTGCAAGCGGCACTAGATGTATGTAACGGTCCCCAGGTAGATGTCGATAAGAAGGACGATGAGATAAACCCATCCGAACTCCTACTGAGCCTGTATATGACAATCCCTGTACAGTCCAGTCTGTTCGTCTGATACATCGCATGGCGAGCATAGGGGGTGGTGAACGTCAGTCCCCCAATAGCGGTACAAGTCGTGTCGGAGTGAAGCCCAGAACACCCTGAGATAATACTGGAAACCTACAAGTATATCTCGCTTTCCCTGGCCAGGGACTACTCGTGTAATGGCTCTCCTGGACACAGCGCGATGTCAATCCCCAATACCGGGAGAGACGAATCATGTCTAACCGTCACTGCCTCCAAGTGCTTCGGGACTGCACCTAACTACTACTTGTTTGCATGACTCCTTTGAGCCGTGGTAGGGTAGTAATGAAAGTACAGTGGGAACACACTCGAGGCGAAGTGACAGTGTCAAGTCAACGGACTAAGCTGTACTCATGTCACCTGGGAACTGATAACTGATGATAGGTATAATACCATCCAACAGTTCCCGACGAGTCCTGTCCGGTGTACTCGTTACCCAACGAGCACCCGCATACTATCTCCAGTACGACGTACTGATGGCTGTGGGACAGACCATCTCCCCTGCTAGTATGAGAAGCGCATACGCTAGTCTACTCCGGAGTATCGATGCCTTGTCTCGATTGTCCTACGACTAGGGACCTGTATAAGGATGTGCTTATAGATTACCCAGCCCCCACGAGTGTGACTACCATCACAACGCTGGTAATCAAGCAAAGATCCTAAGGGCTCTACTAATATGTATAAGCGATATGCTAAAAGAAACCATGCACATATTGAAGTAGAAACAAACCAAATAGCATACTACCATTTTGAGCAAGATTGTCTATACAACTGTGAATATCCCAAGCTTCCATTAAGTAATATACAAGCTAGTATGATACAGTAATGGCTTCTAGGGCATATACACTAACAATCTCCCATTTGCACTAAGGCCATGTACTGGCATATCGAAGACCTATCATCTCGATCAGCCGCTCGAACTGAGTCTGGGGTAAGGCCTTTGTGAGTGGATCAGCAGTGTTATCTTCTGTATTTACTCTCTTCACCTCGATCTCCCGGCGATCTACGATCTCCCTGATCAGGTGGTACCGCCTCAAAATGTGCCTGGACGTCTGATGGGACCCGGGTTCCTTCGCTAAAGCTATAGCTCCGTTGTTGTCACAATACAGCGGTATTGGATCAACACTGGTAGGAACCACCTGAAGCTCCGTGAGAAACTTCTTCATCCAGACAGCTTCTTTTGCGGCATCGCAAGCAGCTATGTACTCCGCTTCCATAGTTGAGTCAGCAACGGTCTCCTGCTTGGAACTCTTCCTGCAAACCGCTCCACTATTGAAGGTAAAGACATAAACCGACATGGACTTGGAGTCATCCTTGTCACTCTGGAAGCTGGAGTCAGCAAAGGCCTCGATCTGGAGGTCTTTTCCGCCATACAACAAGAACATCTCCTTGGTCCTTCTCAGGTACTTGAGAATGTTCTTTACTGCTATCCAGTGTTTCTCCCATGGGTCCGAATGATACCGGCTTACAACGCTTAATGCGTATGCTACATCTGGTCTGGTACATAACATCGCATACATTATAGAGCCTACCGCAGATGCGTAGGGTATATATGACATGCGAGCCCTTTCCAAATCAATCTTGGGAGACATCTCTTTGCAGAGGGTGATTCCGTGACAAGCCGGTAGATTACCGCGCTTGGAATCTTCCATACTAAATCGTTTTAGTATGGTGTCTATGTACCTCGACTGTGAAAGTCCCAACATCCTCTTAGATCTAACACGATAGATCTGGATCCCCAGAATGTAGTTGGCATCGCCCAGGTCCTTCATGGAGAACCTCTGTGACAAGAATCCTTTGACTGACTGTAGCATAGGAATATCATTTCCTATTAGGAGAATGTCATCCACGTACAAGACGAGGAATACCACAGTTCTCCCTACAATCTTACAATAAATGCATGGTTCATCTGGGTTTTTGATAAAGTCGAATTCCTTGACAGTATCATCAAAGCAGATGTTCCAACTCCGGGATGTCTGCTTCAGTCCATAGATGGACTTGAGCAACTTGCATACTTTACCGCTGCTCCCACTCTGAATGAATCCCTCCGGCTGTTCCATAAAGACGCACTCTTCCAAATTTCCATTTAGGAAATCCGTCTTTACGTCCATCTGCCAGATCTCATAATCGTGGAAGGCAGCAATGGCAAGAAGGATCCGAATGGATTTGAGCATAGCCACTAGAGAAAAGGTCTCGTCATAGTCCAAACCAGGTCTTTGACGAAAACCCTTTGCTACAAGTCTAACTTTATAGGTTTCAACCTGCCCATCTACACCAATCTTCTTTCTGAAGATCCATTTGCATCCTACGGGTTTTACCCCTTATGGAGCAAAGTCCAAAGTCCAAACTTTTTTGGTGTACATGGACTCCATCTCGGTTCGCATTGCATCCTGCCATTTTACCGAGTCACCGCTCTCAATGGCTTGCTGGAAGCTAGTAAGCTCACCATAATCCATAGTGCAATCCTCTCTATCCCCGTCTATGAGAAAACCGTAGTATCTCTCGACCGTATGAGACTGCCTACTACTCCTGCGGAGTGGCGCTGGGTTGTTCGGTTCTTTTGAAACTTCTGGTTCTTCCAAGCTTTCAGTAATAGCTTGTGGTTCTGGAATTTCTTCCAGTTCTATTGCGCTCCCACTTATCTGATTTTCTAAAAATTCAGTTTCCAAGAAGTGGGCATGCTGAGAAACAAAAACCTTTTGTTCCTCTGTGGAATAGAAAAAATACCCCCTGGAGTTCTTTGGGTATCCCACAAACTTACACAGTACTGAGCGTGCCTCGAGCTTGTCCGCATGCTGCTTTTTTACAAAAGCTGGACATCCCCATGTCTTAAGAAACATAAGACAGGGTTTCTTCCCACTCCACATCTGATATGGGGTGGTAGGCACAGTCTTGGTTGGAGCCTTGTTTAAGAGATATGCAGCTGTTTCTAGTGCATAACCTCAGAAAGATCGCGGCAACTCAGCCTTACTCTTCATGGAACGAACCATATCCAATAGGGTTCGATTCCGCCTTTCCGATACACCGTTGTGCTGTGGTGTGTATGGAGGAGTATGCTGAGAGAGAATTCCATTCTCTTTAAAGTAGTCCAGAAACTCGGCACTCAAGTATTCACCACCTCGATCAGATCTCAGTGTCTTGATACTTTGGCCTGTTTGTTTTTCAACTTCATTCTTGTATTCCTGAAATTTCTTAAAGGTCTCGGATTTGTGCTTCATCAAGAAGACATGCCCATACCTAGAGAAATCATCTGTGAAAGTAATGAAGTATGAATAACCACTTCGCGCATGTATAGACATTGGACCACACACATCACTGTGTATGAGTCCCAAGAGCTCGCTCGCTCTTTCTCCGTGTCCAGTGAACGGAGTCTTTGTCATCTTTCCCATGAGACAAGATTCACAAGTGGCATAAGACTGATACTCGAACGGATTCAAGTATCCATGTAACTTTGTTAACCGTGTCTCTTTAATGTGACCCAGTCTACAATGCCATAAGAAAGCCTGATTTGTTTCCGGAGACTTTCTTTTAAGTGTGTTCTGGACACTGAAAATCTGAGCTTGATTTAATACGTATATACCGTTTTCTAATGTACCTGACCCAATCAGAACTTGATTTAGGTGAATGTATACTACATCGCTTACAAAAGTAAAATCATATCCTTCCCTAGAAAGTAAGGATACAGATATGATATTACAAGTCGCACCTGGTACATAAAAACAGTTACGCGGAATCAATATCTGCCCAGTTGTCATTCCAAGATGATATTCCCCTACGGATTCAGCGTACATGCTCATTACGTTAGCAACCCTTAGAGTCATATCACCTTTCCTAATAACCCTACGGTTTCTCAGAGCCTGTAACGAATTACAGATATGAGATCCTGATCCGGTATCCAATACCCAGGAAGTAGGGTTAACTGACATACAGTTCTCTATCACAAATACACCCGAAGCCGAAGCCACAACATGCTTCGAATTCTGGCTACTGGCTATACAAGCCCTGCAATCCTTCTGCCAATGTTCATTCCTGTAACAATAGGAACATTCCCCTTTTACTACATCCAGTCCCGAAACTTCTGCCCTTCTCTTTCTTTCTACTTCCCTTGTTTCCTTCAGGGTAGTAGGTAGAGACTGTTGAACTAAGACAGCATCTGACCCGTTCTTCAACGTGGTCTTCCGGTCAGATAGCTCAAAAGAGCTGGTCTCTGTAAGGACGTTGCCCCATACAGATGACCCGATAGCCAACCTCGTTAGAAGCAATTCTTTCGAGGTCTCATATCTTGCGATACGAGATTGCTCTCCATATAAATCTTTGTTATGGAGGAAGATAGAGACTAAGTCCATCTTCTCGTGCTGCCTCTGGTATGTACCATCAACTGAGGCTAACACGAGGCACTTGGCTTTTGCACAGTTATTTTCCGATGTCTCGCGGATATGAATATCCATGACAGGGGAAACTGGACCTGAGACGGCAGGGGTTGGATCAGTCAAGAGGTGTCCTAGCTTGTCATGGGCAATGGACATCTGGACAGACCTTTTCCAGTCATAACAGTAAGATTTAGTCATATTATTATCTAGATATAACCTATGTCTGGTCACTGGGTCGCTGCAATTAAGAGAGGGAGAAGAAAACACTTTAGCATGATGCTCTTGCAAGTTTAGATTGGTTTTTAATTTATCTAAACAGGATGGCTCCCACTGTCGCTCGAATCCCTCCTCAAACCATAAAGGAAGAATTAGTCGGGATCAATCTCACCGTACAATACTTGCTTAACCGTTCTGCCAGGCTGGTGTCGGTACTTCGAGGGAGGTTTTCCAACGCTTTCGCGAAGTTCCTTAATTAAGTAACCTCTTTTCCCTGTGAGCGTAGCCTCGCTAACACCTTTCTAGACACCTACTTGGTTTATAGCATTGATCGTTAAGTGAGAAAGTTCCGGAGGAGTAGCATATACTCACAGTAGGATCGGGATCCAAATATCATTGCGTGACAAAACTGAACGAATCCTACCAGAATCATCACACTCCAAATTATATGCATCGCTAGCAAGTTTCAGTTCTTTTGAAACTCCCGATGTGGATTTTTGCCCCATGCTCTTATGGCCTTGACGAAGGTGAACAAATCATAAGTCACATATCAAGTTCTACCCGTCATTGTCCAGGTTAATTTGAACCCACCCGTATATATCCTTGACGAAGGTCAACAAGGTAATACGACTGTCCCAAACCAACGCATCTATCTATGCTACATATGAACACCCAACAACTACCAATCACTATGCCTTGACGAAGGTCAACAAACATAGCTTGAATACTATTGAATATTCATACGAAATGACGGAGGGCTACGAATGGTTTTGGCGAAACCGTGAACGTAGTGAACTTGATATAATCGATGGAACGAGATAGCTTTTAAAAGGAGTGGTTCAAGCTCCGCATTTGAAAAGCTGGTTTTTGAAAAGAACCGAGTGGTTTTCAAAGTGTTCCAACGACTTTTAGTTGGTTTATTTTCTTGCATTAATTCCAATGCGTCCCATCATTTAATCCTACCATTGCAGAAAACAACGAAAATATGACGTACGCTTATGCCATCCGCATTCGCCACGGGGTCCCGTCATCACCCGTTAGGTTACTTTACTAACGACAGAGCGGGGGCTGGACTAGCGCGGATGCAAAACATAAGCAACGCCTAAATAGATATATATAAACATTCGTCATATGCAATGATAGTCATTCCAGATCACAGATGAATACAATGGATATACTAGGAATCCGCAATTCGTACGAGCATGTAATGAAGAACGAATTACACGGTCGCGATGAATAGCCAAACCCTACCCTAGACCCCTACGGGTGCGGCAAACTACCAGCCAAGTACCCGAAGCGAAGCAACCTCCCTGAACACCGTGACTAGGACACTCGGCACTTCGAGATACCCGGTAGTTTGTGCACCCCACCTTGGGTATATCCTAGGAGCAAAAACAGTAAAAAGAAATTATACAATGTCGGCTACAACCCCGACCCGGTTGTGCGGCCAAATAAATAATATTACATCAATTTACATATTATAAGAATTGAAAGAATAAGAAAACTCTCATCTCACAACCCCCAGCAATTCATCCGCGACAATCCAACGAATTCATATACACATACCATCAACATTACAGATCACAGATATGTATAACCCCCACTAATCGACGTATAGCGATTAGCAGACGTTCAATACATATATCACATCACAGTAATATCCATTAGCCAAAGTCTACGGAATATCGATAAAAATACGGATTCGTAACCACCCCAAAAATCAATTTGTTCTCTGGAAAATCTGGGTAGAAACAACATGTACAAAAAATCCCAAAACAGCCAACTAAGCACACTGCACAAAACTCGGTCCACGGCCGAGTCAACTCGGCCGCGGATCCGCGGCAAGAAGCATGTTCTTGCCGCGGAACCACGGCGCTTTGATCGGTTCAGTGGACCGTTTTTGGTCAGTGTCTTTAGAAAACCCTGAGCCGATTTTTAATATATTTTAAATTACTTTTTGAACAGTATAAAAAATCGGCAGAAAGTTAAATTTTCCGGACTTGTTTTGCGAATTTTTTCCGATCGATATTCTAAACACTTTGCTAACTTGCTAGTTTATATTTAGCTAGGCTCTGATACCACTTTAAGTCCACGATGCTCACCCCGGTTCTTACGGGGAGGCGGAAACGGCGAAAAACAACTATTTAGCGCAAAGGCAACATGGACTAAAAGTCGGATCTTTGCCAAACTAAAAACTAGCAAACTACAAGAGGCGTTAACAACTATGCCGTAGAAATTATACCTCACGAAACCAGTCCTTCGGGTGTTCTCTCCGCTGTCCGGCTCATCCATCCACGCTCCGAGGGTTGATCCGGATCTTTGTCACCTCCGCGACCTTCTTGAGTCGAGGACGATCCACCCGAGAGATCTACACCGAGCTCCACCTCGAGCAGAGGCAACTAGGGCAACAAGATCGCTAGTCTTGAAGTCTTAGGTTATGTAGAAAAGGTTGATGGAAGTATTTTTCTATGTGGATTCTCTTTATCTCAACACATTAGATCAAAAGAATATTTCAAGAGGAGGAAGATGAAGGAGATCAAGCAACCATGGAGCTCTCTTTCTTTCTTCTCACTTGCAAGAGAGAGAATGAGAAAAATGAAATGAAATTCTCAACTAAAGAAAAAAGGCACCATGGTTGCAATAATACTAAACATCATCATTACAAATCCTATCATGATAAAGTTGATGGCAACATTGACATGACCATTTTCATAAACCAAAATGAAAAAAAAAACCAAAGAAGAGTGTAGACCTCTCATGAAGGTCAAGGTCAACTTTGGTCAACGGGTCAACAAAGTCAAGAGTGGTCAAGGTGGTCAAAAAGTCAAAGCAATTAGCCATCATAAAATTATCACTTAAAAGGATTAGTAAATAATGTCTCCGGCTCATAATGGTTTTGACCGAACGAATTGCCAAAACCCTAATGAGCCTGCCACATAACAGTTTTGGCCGAACCAACTGCCAAAACCCTAATGAGGCACCTCCTTCTTTATCGCTCCTCAAAACTGTGCATACACACCCGCATCCGCATTCCGTAGAATGCGAATGCACAGAAGACAAAACAAATCCATCCGTGCAATACTAGGATCCGGCTTAAACCAAAGCCCACTAGTATTGCCTGCCCGAACAGCATACGCACACAAGTGTACGTAAGTGATCGCAGCCCTGCCGTAAAACCATACGGCCTCTACACGTTTCGCTCAACGCAGGGAAACTCTCTGTGTGGGACTCAAAAGACTCGACACTACGCTGGCAGTGGTTTCAACCACAGACCGCAAGCGGCACTAGCTGTACGTAACGGTCCCCAGGTAGATGTCGATAAGAAGGCCGATGAGATAAACCCATCCGAACTCCTACTGAGCCTGTATGTGACAATCTCCGTACAGTCCGGTCTGTTCGTCTGATACATCGCATGGCGGGCCTAGCGGGTGGTGAACGTCAGTCCTCCAATAGCGGTACAAGTCGTGTCGGAATGAAGCCCAGAACACCCTGAGATAACACCGGAAACCTACCAGTATATCTCGCTTGCCCTAGCCAGGGACTACTTGTGTAATGGCTCTCCTAGACACAGCGCGATGTCAACCCCCAATACCGGGAGAGACGAATCATGTCTAACCGTCACTGCCTCCATGTGCTTCGGGACTGCACCCAACTACTACCTGTTTGCACGACTCCTTTGAGCCGTGGTAGGGTAGTAATCAAAGTACAGTAGGAACACACACGAGGCGAAGTGACAGAGTCAAGTCAACGGACTAAGCTGTACACATGTCACCTGGGAACTGATAACTGACGATAGGTATAATACTATCCAACAGTTCCCGACGAGTCCTGTCCAGTGTACTCGTAACCCAACGAGCACCCGCATACTATCTCCAGTACGACGTACTGATGGCTGTGGGACAGACCATCTCCCATGCTGGGATGAGAAGTGCATACGCTAGTCTACTCCGGAGTATCGATGCCCTGTCTCCATAGTCCTACGACTAGGGACCTGTATAAGGATGTGCTTATAGATTACCCAGCCCCCACGAGTGTGACTGCCATCACAACGCTGGTAATCAAGCAAAGATCCTAAGGGCTCTACTAATAGGTATAAGCGATATGCTAAAAGAAACACATGCACATATTGAAGTAGAAACAAACCAAGTAGCATACTACCATTTTGAGCAAGATTGTCTACACAACTGTGAATATCCCAAGCTTCCATTAAGTAATATAAAAGCTAGTATGATACAGTAATGGCCTCTAGGGCATATACACTAACATTAACCACAGACCATAAGCGGC
The DNA here is from genome assembly GCA_030015575.1 of Agapanthus africanus. Lineage (NCBI taxonomy): Eukaryota > Viridiplantae > Streptophyta > Magnoliopsida > Asparagales > Amaryllidaceae > Agapanthus > Agapanthus africanus. The sequence goes on from JASDDO010000031.1 coordinate 297,085,191, forward strand.
ACTAGCTTTACGTAACGGTCCCCAGGTAGATGTCGATAGGAAGGCCGATGAGGTAAACACATCTGAACTCCTACTGAACTGTATGTGACAATCTCCGTACAGTCCGGTCTGTTCGTCTAAGAACATCGCATGTCGGGCCTAGGGGGTGGCGAACGTCAGTCCCCTAACAGCGGTACAAGTCGTGTCGGAGTATAGCCCAGAACACCCTGAGATATCACTGGAAACCTACCAGTATATCTCGCTTGCCCTGGCCAGGGACTTTGTGTAATGGCTCTCCTAGACACAGTGCGATATCAACCCCTAATACCGGGAGAGACGAATCTTGTCTAACCGTCACTGCCTCCAAGTGCTTCGGGACTGCACCCAACTACTACCTGTTTGCACGACTCCTTTGAGCCGTGGTAGGGTAGTAATCAAAGAACAGTGGGAACACACTCGAGGTGAAGTGACAGTGTCAAGTCAACGGACTAAGCTGTACTCATGTCACCTGAGAACTGATAACTGACGATAGGTATAATACCAACCAACAGTTCCCGACGAGTCCTGTCCAGTGTACTCGTAACCTAACGAGCACCCGCATACTATCTCCAGTATGACGTACTGATGGCTGTGGGACAAACAATCTCCCTATCTGGGATGAGAAGCGCATACGCTAGTCTACTCCGGAGTATCGATGCCCTGTCTCGATACTCCTGCGACTAGGGACCTGTATAAGGATGTGCTTATACATTACCCAGCCCCCACAAGTATGACTGCCATCACAACGCTGGTAATCAAGCAAAGATCCTAAGGGCTCGACTAATATGTATAAGCGATATGCTAAAAGAAACAAAGCACATATTAAAGTTGAAACAAACCAAGTAGCATACTACCATTTTGAGCAAGATTATCTATACAACTGTGAATATCCCAAGCTTCCATTAAGTAATATACAAACTAGTATGATACAGTAATGGACTCTAGGGCATATACACTAACAACCGCCCCCTAGGCCCGATATGCGATACTCTTAGATGAACAGACCGGGCTGTATGAAGATTGTCACCGATAGGCTCAGTAGGAGTTCGGATGAGTTTGCTCATCGGCCTTCTTATCGACAGATACCTGGGTAGCCATTACGTGCAGCTAGTACCGCTGACGTGCTTATTGTTAAACCCACTGCCAGCGTACTGTAGAGTCTTTAGAGTCCCACACAGAGGGTTTCCCTGCTTCGAGCAAAAGTTGTAGAGGCCATATGGTTTTACGACAGGGCTTCGATCACATACGTGTACTTGTGCATGGATGATGTCCGGGCGGATAATACTAGTGGTCTTTTGTTTAAGCCGGATCCTAGTATTATATTCTTGGTTTATTTTCGTCTCTTTGTATTCGTATTTTTCGGAATATAGATACGGGTTTGTATATACGGTGAGGGGTATTCTTGTAATTTACTTAAGAGTGCTTCTAGAAGAAGACACCTCATTTCTTGTTTTAACCATTTAGATTAAATGGTTAATGAGGTGGAGGTATGGGGTGTGGATTATCATTAAATGAAGCATGGATACTTGGTGACTCATGGGGTGACTCATGCTTTAGTTATTATTAAAGCATGCTTGATATTTTCATTGTGAATTATTGTATGCTTCATTATTCACAACACTTAGCCTTCTTCATTCATTATGCTCATCATTACACTCTTATCTCCTCAAGCTTCCTTCTTCTTCCTCAACCCTAAGTGTCTTATGTGTTGAGATACCTAGGGAATTTTGAAACAAACTAATCCATCATCGCTCTCTACATCCTATAGGCTATCTAGTTTAGCGAACTAGGTACCCTACTTACCTCGGTTTAGAGGTAGGAGCTCAATGTACACACTCTCGGGTGGATCATCTTTGACGCGAGGAGTCCGACGATCATGCGCGATCCGTACACTCTTCAAGGATCTCAAGAAAGGGAGGAGGAGTACAAGAACCGAAGGACTTGATACTATGAGGTATAACATTCATCCGAGTAGTTAAACCTCATTGTAGTTGCGCTAGCTAGGGTTTATGGTCGATTCTTGGTTCAAGTCGGTGTTGCGAAGCCCGTAAAAATCATTTTTTGTGTATTCAGCCTCCCCGCGAACCCTCGGGGTGCGCGACATTGACATAAAGTGGTTTCAAAGCCTCTCCATAAAACTTAGATAGCTTGTATCGATGTTTAAAATCCTCCGTTTTGTCGCGCACGGATTGCCGTAAAAAACAGTACCGAAAAAGTTGTTTTTAGATGTTTGCACACCTCGCGGGCTCACGGTTTGATCCGAGAAGCCGCGGGGTAGAGCATGGGCACTTCGGTGCTACCTAAGGGGGCCCATGGCTGGGCCCACCCCCTAAGACCACCACAAGGTGGCCTTGGGGGGTAGTGACCCGAGAGCACCACAACTGGGTGCTCCCGGGTCTGCCTTCCCTTGAAGCACACCTCGTGGTGGCCCCCGGGGGTGGGTATATCTACCTGAGGCCCCCGGATTGATAATTAATTTTTTCCCCTCGCCTCCGCGAAGGTTCAGACAGGTTTCGAGTTCGTTTCGACTCCCGGATTGGCTTAAAACGAATTATTTGGTGAATTTAGTGGACAATTTTTCATGGTCTTGAAAAATTAGTTTCGTTCTCTACTTATGCACGGATTTTATAACATCGTGGGTTACTTTACAAGCTTTGTGATGTTTATATGTGTTCTTAAACATCTTCTAACCGCTAAACATCGATTAGAAGGGGTTTCACATATTTGTGATCTGTTTGTGGTTTGTGGATATGGAGTATTGGATCGTCGTGGATGAATCGCCGGGGGGATGGGAGAAGAGTGTTTTCTTATCTTTCATTCGATGTAAATTTGTAATTTGATGTAATATTATTTTGCGGAGTACATCCGGGTTGATGTTGTAGCCACCGTTGTATTATTTCATTTACTATTTTTGGCTCCTAGGATAAACCCAAGGTGGGGTGCACAACTACCGGGTTCTTGAAGTGCCAAGTGGCCTACTCATTTTATTAGGGAGGTTGCTAAAAGTCTACCCAAGCACCACCATGAGATTTAAACCGGCATCATGCATGCAATTTTAAAAATTTCTTGGTGCTAAGCTACACTAACTAAGGATCAAACTAGATGATTAGGGTTTCTGTGATATATAAAAAACTTTAGACTAAGTGAAGAATGCTACAGCCTTTGTAGACCAAGTCTTTCTCTTCTAAAGCTCCGGATAGTAGTCCCTATGACTCCACTAAGCTCCACTTGAAGAAGGATCGAGCTTCCTAGGTGACCTTTGTGTCGAAGATGGTCCATCCGAGGCTTCACTAATCCAAGCTACCTCTTCACTAAACTCTCTTTAGTGAAGAAAACACTCTAAACTCAAGTGCTAATCAAGTGTAGAATGGTGAAGTAGGGGTTCTAAGCTCACTAGGATTTGTTCAAAACTCTATGGTTCACACCACATATGAGTGTTAGGGCTTTGAGGCATGGGGAAGAAGAAGAATGAAAATGGAGAGAGCTCAAAAATGGCTAAGGTAAAATGAGCTAGCAAGCAAACATAGGAAAAAATGAAGAATGGCTCACTTAAAAATCCTTCACTCATTGAGGAATGAATATTTTCAAATAGAAAAATATGCACCATGCTTCAATAGTCAAGCCAAACTAATAAAATATAATTTGAACAATGCTTCACAACCATGCCCAAAATATCTCCCATTTTGCACCTCATTTCTATTTTCCCAAAATAGAAATTCCAACCATGCTTCATTACATATATATATATATATATCATATATATATAAATATATATAAAGAACAGAAAATAATTTGTGAGCTATAATATTAGTTAATGTATAATTATATCAAATATAAATACACATCAAATTATTAAAGCAACACTTGATTTAATAATCAGGTTATATCACATATAACCGACTAATATCATTTATCTGTATATATCACATTATTAAATGAACACTTGATTCAATAATCCGGTTATATCACATATAACCTAACTTTTATCAAATAACCGCCAAATTAGAATACGGTATCACATACTCGTATTTATTCAGGCCCCCGCACATATCAACATATGTGCCCTACTTCGTTTCTCTTGAACTAGGAAACCTTTGTGTGGGACTCTAAAGACTCTTCAATACGCCAGTAGTAGGTAATGATCATATCAGTTACTCACAAGCCGTTAGCGCTACTGGATGGACGTAACGGCAATCCAGGTATTGAGCGAATAGAAGATCAACAAGCAAGCTTGTCCAAACTCCCATGAATCATATAAGTAAGACTTACCATACAGTCCGGTCTCTTCGTCTAATATGTCTCATATCGAGTCTAGGGGTGGAATCGTTAGACCCAGTAACTTGATATGTCATGCCGATATATGGCTCATAACGGTTCGAGAAATTACTGATAACACTTACCAGTAAAATCAGCCCTGGGCAGGGACTTACTGTTATAGCCAATCGAGCATAGCGCAATATCAACTCCCAATACTGGGAGAGACGAAACACTTCCTATCGCTCACTGACTCTATGTGTGTCACACCTCGCATCCCGATGTACGGTAAGGAGACGTGACTGGCCCGCTACGTATTTACTCAGAAGCAAACACACTAAAAATAAATAAGCAATATGATAAAGTACACAAGAAAATAACAAGAGATGTAATTGAACAACAACTTTTATTTATTAAACATTTTTTACAATACAACTAAAAATGTAAATACAAGAATGGAAAGCAATGCCTAAACAATGACATGAACTGAAAGAAAAGTGAGTACAAGTGAAGCCTAGTGGTCGTACTGCTCAGTGGTCTGATCCAATTGCTCCTAGCTAGTCTCGAACTCCTCAGCGTCAGGTCCTCCTGACAACATTCCAAAGAAAGAAGAGAAATAGGAATGTCGTCAGCGAACAATCGCTCGGTAAATTCCAAAGAGAGATAGACATAGAATAGACAGATAAGAGGATTTAATTAGTATAATGTTTGATTTTTATGCTAACGCTGTTGTTTGTAGCATGGTACAAAATATGCCAGTGTATACGAGAGGAGTCCAACTTACTCCGTGTACTATGTTAAACCGTAGTACAAGGCTCCGTCGATAAAACCACGGAACAACGTTAATGAATGTATAGTTACGTTTTTTAATGACCATCTCATGCCACTTTTAACACATTCCATGTCAGTCTACCCCTTTAAAACTCCGTAATGTCTTTTGTATTGATTTGTACTGTTTTGTTTAATAGATGTAAGGCTTGACGAAACCATGATATCAGTAGTTCATGTAAACGGAATAGATAGTCATGTAATCAGAGTAAATCCATGGTTCGGTTCGGTCGAGTCATGTTGATATTCATTGTATTTTGGTATAAATGGATTCATGTTGAATTGCAGTTATATTTGAATTGTATTCAAGTATAGATTGTATTCGGATTGTTTTCAGATTAGACTGGGACTCAGATTGAGTCAGACTCTTTAAACAGAATCGAAGTCCTGAATTAGTTTTGATGTTATCGGTAACTGCTGCATATGAACGACAGGATTTGTGTATTTTTCCAAGACAATTACCGTATTGATAACATCGTTTTTAGTTTGTCTACCTTAAATAGGCAAGCACCCAAATTCTCCGGCTCCGTGAGGCTAAAGAGAACTGGTCATGCTTAAACCTATATTTACTAGGGTCCTTATTGTAATTTAATATAACTTGAGGGGGTTTTATGAAAAATAGTTTTGATATATTTTCAAAATAAACCTCTAGTATTTAATCATCGTCTTTAGGGTTTTCATAGATTTAATTTTTAAGAGTGATGAGATAGTCTAGTGGATATAAACCTTACTTGAATAATATATTGTATTTTCATGTAATTTGACTTGTATTGATTCTTGATGTTATTTTCATGAACTTTTGTGATTCTTTTCCTTTGATTAGAAAACATGAAATATATTATATATTTAAAATAGATATTTTGATAATATATATATATATATAATTATTAAAAATAGAATTTACTTATTAAATAGAAATCAAGTTTTCTTAAAAATTGTAATAAAAATTCCATCGGAACGTATGCTCCGTGAGGAGGTCTGCTGTCACGGCCCGAAATGGCACGCGATGGGCACTTGAATCATGTGAAGTCTACCGGACCCCACCTAATTCAAGTAAGCAAAAAGCCCAGAAATATAAAACATTTTTAAAGAAAAAAGGAAAGGAAAACTTGTTTTAAGCAAGTGGTTTTAAGAAAATAAGGCATTAAACATTTTAAAAGCAACATCATATTTTCCCGAAAATTTCGGCAGAGTCTCCTTTGTAAATACTGGCCCCCAAACGGGTACAACATATGAAATACATAATAATGAATAAAGGCATCCCCAAGCAGGAGCTAGCTCTTCGCCAAATGGCGGAAATCCACCACACAAGCAATATAATATACAACGCCGAAGGGCAAGGATCAAAAACTCAGAAGAAAACCAACATCCTCAAGAAAACTAGAGAAGAATCATAATAATAATAGCACGCGACTCTAAGGTCGAAATAATATACAAATGGTCTTCTAAGTCTATCAAATATACAAGTCTGGTTGATGGAGTTTACTAGATACAACTGAAATAAATAAAGTACAGCAGTGGTCACGATACAAGTGAACCCACCTACCAAAGCAATTACCCGGAAGGAAGCAGTGTGCCAGAAAGCCGCAATGATACCTGTACGGCCAAACCTGCAAGAAACTATGGCACAACGGGGGTGAGTTGCCAACTCGTGAGTAGAAAACATCACCGAGAAGAAATCACATGTATGACTCTCTCCTAGGTCATACAATAAAATATACATATCTATATATATCAAAAAGGGTGACTGTATATCATATCAAGTACTCATGTCCGTGTCATGAGTACTAATATATATTGATGCATGACATGTACTATTGCATCATCCCACGTGTGTTTAGCAATGACATACAAATCATGATAAAACCCGAGTGCCGAGCATCGGCACTCAAAACATCAAGAAATCCATGTCCGACAGAGACACATAATACTCAAATCTCGAGCTCCGTCAGTCCGGATCGGCCCATCATATCAAATCTCTCGACTACGTCGGTATCCTCCGGATATCCTCCGCGCCCGACACACCGGTATGGTAGCCTGCCTCTGCCAGGCTCATCGTCAACCCCACAAAACCACTCTCGCCCCGGGGTACCGTACCGGGTCCACCATTCACCCGCAGACGGTTCATCCTCCTCCTTGAATCGGGTGTATAATATCGCTCAAGAGCCGAGAAAACTCATGGTGGACAACACATACATCATATCATAAGAAAATCGTAACTTGCATTTATAATGAAAATGAGTTTATAAAATCCTTGCGGTTTCTCCAAATCCAAAATCTCATGGAAAATCCGATATCCAAAAATCTCAGAGTAAGTAAACAGTGAATTACCGGCATAAAGCCCTATGATATTGCATATCAGAATGAATGTATAACTGCATGAAATATCTAAGTAAGATATGCAATGTCTAAACTAGAATATGAAAGCAATCGTACTAGTACTTTGTTGCAACTACAAGCTAGCAATTTATACTTACGAGTAATGTTTTCTAATGTGTACGTGACATGGAAATTACCAATGATGATGTGTGTGAGCCGACAAGCAAGTGTACGTGGAGCATACGCATCATCGGTAATGGTGCTGGTGTCCTGACAACAGGGTTCATAATAACTAAAGAAACACATTTATAAGCATGCAATGCGATGAGAACAGCATGAATATACAGAAAAGATGTAGTAACCGCAACATTTAAGAATATACCTTTCCAAATACGAGTCATACAGTTCTTGGTGTATGAAATAGCACGAATCAAGTTTTAGAAAAATAGGGGCTACGGGGCCTTTGAGAAAAGATACGCCTTTTGAAAAATCCGTAGGATCTCTCGTCCTGTCTTTAAAATATTCACGATTCGTTAGTTTTGAAAAATAAGTATGACTCGAGCCCTGTCTAAAGGGTAAAGAAAATCCACCTAAAGTCTGATTCGATATATCTAGTAGTGGGCGATCCCACCTCAATAGAGTCACGTACGGTAAAATACATAGTACGACATCCTCGAGTCAAGAGTATGGACCATTCATCATATCTATACCTCGTACAGTAAAATCGCTCGTACGGCATCCCAAAATCGGGGTACGGGTCAAATATCACATGTACCTCATTTTCCATATAGTATCATTATCGTAAAATCATGCATTAGGGGTACCGTTCTAAAATCTAGTACATTACAATATTATCAAACATATATCCTCATGTGTATGAAGACACATCGCCCAACGATCTGCTATAATATCATGTCGTATAATAATATCATGACCCAGACACATATCACAATCTCACGGCATCTTGCCCGATCATACAGCTCATCTCCAAGTATCATATACTGGGCTTATCATCCGTGCATATATATATATATATATATATATATATATATACACACACACCAATGCATCTACATATATATATATACATATAAACATATACACCCAAAATTCATATCATGTGTGTGCATGTGTGTGTGTGTCAATCTTTACTCTAGGGTTTCACAACTAAGAAAACTAACTAAAAGCATTATCTTCTAATTTCTCTAAAACTAACCCATGATGTCCTAAAGCCTTTCCTGCTAATTATTCAAGTCTCACCAAACACATATTTATATATATTTAACTTATTCGTATGCTACACTACGAAACTGCGGGGGTGCTATACGCTTTCCACCCGACTTCCCCCGTAGATATACATCTACTTACCTGGACGCCTCGGCTAATCTGCTCCGATTTCAGCTATGTCCTTTCCGCACAACATCCGACGCCTCTGCACCCGATCCTGGAAACGTACATAAGTAAAAAGAGAATAAATATAAAATTAGTCGCGGACACAACCAATACAAGTCAACCATGCGCCCTAACTAGACGCGCACGTACTTGGTGCAGAAAACGCTCTCGCGACAACGCTACAGACCACAACTAGGGTCGCAATACGTGGCAACTACCAAACCAAAAACCCAATCGCACCAATCACGCGTCCACGACACATCAAATATTATATGAAATAGGTTATAATTCACCAAAACCTCAAACTTAGTTAAAATCGATTTAACCCAAAAACCTAGTAAGCATCTTTTAACCGTTTTATTACAAACTTGAAGTTTTAACAATTTTAGTGGCCACAATGCTCACTAAGTCACCTAATTAGGTCACACAAATACCAACTAGATTTTTAATCTCACTCATTTACATAATTCTGAAAATCTAGTTTGCAAAATATATAATTTGGAGAATTTTTAAAATAATAATTATCAAACAAGCAACTAGCTTACATTTTTGCATGTCATAACATGAAAATCTACTCACCACAACCATAAACCAATGATCAAAACCCTAACTTAATCCAAACTCTTTTCTTGTAAAACTTAACATTGAAATTAGAACCACGTTAACACCTAATTAGTTTAGATTATAGTAATTAAACAACAATTAAACCTTAGGGTTAAGATTATACCTCCACAAATTTGGAGATCTCACATGAAATCTAGCCTCCCAAACTTGCTTCTTTTCCCCAAGATCCATACTAGAGTAGCCAAGGAAAAATGTGTAAGGATTAAAATTGGAATTAGTGGGGTTTTAGATTGATTTTTGAGGCAAAATGGATGAATTTTTTGAAGAGAAATGAGAGGAGAAAATGGGGGGGGGGGGGGGCTGGCCGAAATGAGAGGGGTGAGTAGTGTGTATGTGTGTGAGAGTGAGAGTGTGTTGAAAAGTCCATGCCTTAAGTCAACTAACACCATACCTCTTATCTCCTCATTTTCTTTTTATTTCCTTTTTCTTTTGTTTTCTTTTCTTTTCTTAAATTTGGAGGGGAGAATTGGGAGGGGCTGCTGCCTAAAGGCTCGGCCAAGTGGGGAAATAGGGGTGTGTGAGTGTGGGTGTGTGTGTGGCAAGTTCCAAGTGAAGGAAATACCCCCATACTTCAATTACTTTAATTTATGTTCACAATTTAAGCATTTTTCCTTTATATTTTCTAAAACCATCTTGACAATTTCTTTTCATTTCAAAAACAACATATTACATTTTGGTTTAATGTGTCATGATGCACTAAATTTGTATTAACCCATTCTAATTTCTAAATATCACTAATTAAATGTATTAGTGAAGGCTTAAAATAATATTTAAAATAATTAATTACGGAAAATATTTTAATAAACTAGCAACTTTATAAGTGACCCATTAAATACCAAATACTAGCAATTACATAGCTAGAAGAGGTATAATTAATTCTATGTTGAAAAATAATTATATCTTAGTTTTTACGTAAAACACCAGTTATTTTACCGATTATCGGAAATTTCACTTAAACGATTTTCAAAATGTTACAGTCTTTCCCCCTTAAAGAAATTCGGTCCCCGAATTTAAATTTAAAACTCCCCTAAATACTAAATATTTCAGCAAAACACTTAAGTCGTCGGGGCTCCGAAGTCATCAATAAGTAAAACACATCTTAGCGCAATGCATGCGCATGAAAACGAGTATATAACTCAAAATCAAAGCTCCGTCAAGCATCACATAATCATCGAAGTCATGGTGAAAATACCAATGTCAAAGTCCAATACAAAACCAACATGATATAATCAAAACTATAACATGTACATAGTACGCAACGTTGTAAACTCGTCAAAACATCTGAAAGAAATGCATGCCAAACCTTTTTCAAGTCACTGTGCGATGCGCGTATCACAGCACAGGTAGCGGACGTTTTTTTGTAGAAAAATAACTATATACATACATATATATCCTTTGTTTATCACACGCGTCCCGCCGTTTTTAAAATAATTTAGAAGGGTTTCCTTTGTAAAATATTTTGTGTCATCTCGGACAAATAGGAAAAATGTTGAGGCTGTAGCTCCTTTTTGGAAATCCCTTTGATAACTATCGATGCATGCAAAAACAGCTTGGTACTGTTCTTAAAACAGCCCTGCTCGTCTACTAAACCAAATAATAAATATCATAAAAACATACCGCTCAAAGGAAATAAAACTCTACAGTATATGTGCTAATGCCGCGTGCGTCTGGTGCGCACAGAAATCGAAATCAATGAATGTGCCATACATGTGCACAGAAACAAAATATAAGTGCAACGGGTGTGCACGAAAACACCTGTCAAGGGCAACGGGTGTGCCTGACAACAATATCAGGTGCATCTGATATGCACGAAGAATTCTGATTTAGTGCATCCGGTGTGCACCAAAATCGCATCAAGCGCGCCAAGTATGCGCAAGAATCCAACTCAAGTGCACAAAGTGCACGAAAACAAATATTGAATATCACAATCTAAATCGACGGTATACAACAAAGCTCAACCCAAATCAGGTATACTGTGGTATAAAATCTCACAACCTCGTGCATCAACGTGCACAAAACCGATTTAAAGTACTAAAAGTGCATGAAAACTACACCGAAAGCACAAGGCAAATCACATACATACCATAGGCATGAAATCAAAATCAAACATCTCGAACTACATCGAATCGAAGTCGAGTGCAACTATGGTGCACAAAATCACAATCATGCAAATAAATCGCCCAAAAATACCGAAATCCAAAATGACGGACACGTGATATTTGAATCACCAAAACGCAAAGTGTAAACACTGTCGTCGATGTGTCATTCCCTCAAAGTCTAGATGGTGTCGGTGCTTCCAAAGTTAGCAGAGCAAGATATCTACTTGCCTCCTGTTCATGGTCTGGCGCCTTATGCCCTTAGGCTCTCGTCTTTCACTGCGGATTGTCAGTTACATAGCTCCTCTACTCAATGGCCCAATATGGAATGATGAAGGAAACGGTTCCGCTCTGGCACATCCTCTAAAATCTCTGGCCAACTATCATGGTCACTCATATCAAGTCTCGTCGACGAATCCGAACTCTGGCCTACTGGGTGTGCGTGATACGACCGATCCTGGGTCCAAGTATGCTCGTGTAGTATCCGAGATGATTCTTGTCGGGGTCTCTCGCGATCTCGTTTCTGCCGAACTGCCCGGAAGTTATCACCCTTTACTAAATCCATTTCTTGTTCTGGAACAGCTGCAAACACATCACGACTTCTTCAAAAAATATATCCATATTCAATGTCCCTGCATGCGCATCACATCTCTGATGTCGACGGAGTGGAACATCATCTCTTCAAAATCTCGTACGAACCTCTTACTCCACTTTTCTCTAATGTGGACTGATTCGGACTCGTCTTTTTGTAGCTGTATGGACTGCGCTACAACGGCTATACTTATATCTGGAGTCGCCCTTCCAAAACTACGAACTCGACAGCTCAATATCTGGTGGTAGGTATCTTGTCAATTACCTTCTCGGGAACTCGCTCAATTTATCGTAGTGATGCGCTTACGCTCGTTCCTCTCTTGATTGACTCACAACATGCCTGTGTGAAGTCTTCTCTAGCTGAAATTAATCAATCTGACGACCTCGCATCGGGGTATGCAAACGAACCATACGTCTTAGTCATTCATCCATGGTGACTAGCGATCTTCTATCATATCCCTAAGTAAAAACTCGTGCCGCATTAACTTCAAACATCTGGGGCAATATCTTGTCAGTCGCAGCAGCAACTGGCTAATTCGTCCGCACGCTAAACAATGCCTCAATCCTCAAGAATAGCAGATACATTAACGGTCATCACATTCTTGCTGGCCCCTAGCGGTAGCCCAATCCTCTGGTGCTGATCTGAATGTTCGAGAAATCTTAATAAAAACAATCCATTAAAACGCTCATGTCATGAAAAACACAATAAAACGACACATCTACACAATCATGTGTCACCGGAATACATCTTGGTCAGTCCTCGTCCATGACGAGCTCGTGCTAACCGCAACTCTAGACGCAGCACTCTCTGCCCGTGCAACCGTGGTAACAGAAACCACCATCCGATATAGATGAAGATAGATCAAAGGAACGAATAGAATACAGTGCAAGGAAATGTACACCATCAAGCTTCTTAAGCGGAATAGTGTATCGTAAGTATGTCGCGGAACATACACACGGTACGTCACTCTCCTTAAGTCACATACTCCATCAACCAAGGTCAACCTACGCGACGAAAGTTCGGGTCTAATAACCCTTCGACCAAGTCTAAGTTCCGTAGGGTCAAGCCTAGGTTCCGAATATATATGTATACGCCCTAGACTCCGCATAGTCAAACCTAGACTCGAACCAAGGTTAAACCTAGCGCTCTGATACCAACTTTGTCACGACCCGAAATGGCACGTGACTGGCACTTGAATCATGTGAAGTCTATAGGACCCCACCTAATTCAAGTAAGCCAAAAGCCCAGAAATATAAACCATTTTTAAAGAAAAAAAGTGTAGGAAAACTTGTTTTAAGCAAGTGGTTTTAACAAAAAAAAGGCATTAAACATTTTAAAAGCAACATCATATTTTCCCGAAAATTTCGGCAGAGTCTCCTTTGTAAATACTGGCCCCCAAACGGGTACAACACATGAAATATATAATAATGAATAAAGGCATCCCCAAGCGGGAGCCAGCCCTTCGCCAAATGGCGGAAATCCACTATACAAGCAATATAATATACAACGCCGAAGAGTGATTGTTGAGAGTTTTTGCGTATGCGTTTTGAATCAAAGATTAGAATACCGCAATCAATAACGGTGTCGCTTGGTAGCTAGCCGGTTGAGTATGGGTCGGTCCACAGGGAAAACGTGTTCTTTTCTTTATGTTCTTACGAGTTAAGTCCAATTTTTGGTAGGTTTTGATTTTTATAAAAACTAAGATTGAATTTAATTTGGATTAAAACCTTGCTAGGGTTAGGATTAGGTTAGCTTGGAAAGATAACTCTACTCACTGCTTCCTTTTCCCTAATTAAGAACATAGGTGTTAGGGTAATAATTAACAAAGGGGATTAGCACGACAAGGAAGAAACTTCGTTTCTTCCTTTTGGTCCTTATCCGTCCTTTCTTAATTCTTAGCCCTAACCTCTATCTAAATCAACTATAACCGATCTAACTAGGGAATCACCTCTATCTCGTAGGATAGGGTGCCGTAGTGAGCGGTGGGTGTTTGATTTACATAGAATCCTAATTTAAAATATTAAACGGGCAAGAATGGAGTGAGAGATTTCCATCTCTCAAACCTACCAAATCCTAACCCTAACAAGTGAGGAACTACTCACTCATCAGGGATGTTATGATGAAATTCATTTTTATAATTTTCTTTTAATAACCTAATTAACTTGCAGATAATAAAAGACATACACGAAAATTGCGGAATTTAAATTGCAGATAAGAAAAATTCAAGATAAAAAACTTACTTTTATTGACACATTTTGACGATTACAATGAAAATAAAATTTAATCTAGAAATTAAAAGAGGCATGCCCCAAAAGAGGCTGTAGGCTTTCCTATTTATAGATAGGAGAAATCCTAGGGTTTACATCTGATCCATATCTTGAATTACAAGACTACACTAAGAAAGCCGGGTCAAAGCACCGACACTACCGATAAGTTGCACCGACACGTGCACAGCACGGCCGTGGAACCGCGGCGGAATGCCATGTTTGGCCGCGGATCCGCGGCCGTCTTGAGGGTTCTCTGTCTCAACTTTCCAGGGTTGTTTCATGTTACCTTTTTCTTCTTTTTCTTCACTTGGTTCTTCAGAATCTTTTCTAGTTTCTTCCAGATTTCCAACAGTGCAGAATTTGTGGACTTTTACCGTAAACTTCGCTTTGAAGTCTTGTATCTTATGTTGCCCTTGAACTGTTATGTGTATGGAACTGTTTACTGATCTTCATTTGTTCCTTGACTTGTTAAGCGGCATCATACGGATTCATCTTTTGTTTGTCGTAGTCTCACTTTTGTAACGTCTTTTCATGAATTCCACTGTATTGTTCTAAGAACCTGTAACCTGCAACTATTTAGCAGACATGGATCAAAAGCACCTATTTATTTGAAATATGATCAAGAATGGGGAATATAATAATGCAAAATTCTGAGATGAACAAATACCCCCAAACTTATCTTTTGCTCGTCCCGAGCAAAACCAATTTATTCTCGACAAAGTCTAACATCACTTTCGCAGGGAATCGCGATTGCAGTGAGCTCGTGCAACAAGCCATTAAACCTCTAGGTGTTCCTTGTAGGAGGAGTTGTCTCTTGAGGGTTTTCAGCGGATACTACCCACAAAATCCGATCAATTTGGCATATTTACTTTCATTCTTCAATTAGGCATTCTAGTAAAAAATTCTATTATCTTTAACTTAGAAATCATCAACCCATATTTTTCACACTCGCTTATCATTTAACTTTAGATCATATATGTTCTGCAATTTTATTAAGCTTTCAGCATCTTTTGAATTTTCCTTCTAAGGTTCCATTTCAACTTAGGAATTTTTATCATTTTTATTGAAGATATAATGCGTATCATTCATTCCTATCTCTTATCCAAACCCCAATCATATACCCCTACGTGTGTGTTACACTTGAAAATTCAATTCTAGCTATCATACTCTTGTCCATCGTCCAAAGTACTTTTAATTGGTGAATTTTTTGATTAAATTGTTCACACATCCTTCATGCGACCGTTAATACTTCTTGAGGTACTAACGACCGATTACAAAACGTGGTCGTGCATTAAGTCGTAATTCCTCGTCTTGTAATACCTAAGGCTTTAGCAGTGACGCTCAAACCAGTTGGTTTAAAGCACTAGGTGATAAAGCACCCTTGCTATATATATATATATATATATAATTTTTTTTATTTATGCAGCCTCAAGTAATTACAGAAAAAGTGTTCATTTTTTTAAATCTATTTATTCACACTTGTATTTTTATTTTATTTTCTTTTATACTAATGATTTTAGACAAGAGCATTTCAAGGTATCCTCTACTATTCCAAGTTTCAAGGTGTGTGTTTGTGCATGTAGTAGGGGATATATTTTCAGGATTTAGACTAAAGTTTCAGAATTTATTTTTCAGACTTACACTTCAAATAAAAATTTCAATACTTTTCCCTTATTTTGACTTAGCCCAAGAATTGAACTCAAAATTTGCTTATTTCTAAATAATCTACAAGGGCATATATTTTCTACGGTTAAACTTAAAAGAAGGTTATTTTTAGGGTTTTTAATTTACTAAGTTAAGGATCTAGTTTTTCCCTACTATTCAACCGTCATGTTGAACTTAAGTCAAATATGGCCAAAATTGATTTGCAATTTTTATAAATTTTTAAATTTTTTCAATTTTTTATTTGCCTTTATTTTTTATTTTTATAATTTTTTTTAAAGATGCAATGCAGAATTAAACATGCAAAGAAAGAAAGGAAAAAATATGTATAAAAATTAAAATTTGCAATGCAATGATAACTATTTACAAACCACCTCCTCCCCCAAACTTATTAAAAAGCAGTGCCTTCACTGCTCATGCCCTCGCCGTCCCCTTGAACGTGAACGGGAACGTTCCTCTCTCGCCAGCAGCGAAGATACGCCATGCTCAATCTCAGTCACACGGCGTTCCAAGTTGGTTACCATCCCTGTCAATCAGTCAATCCCCCTAACGGCTCTCCTAAGCAAACATGCATGTTCTGCGGGGGTTAGCTCTTCCTCGCTCACGGTCGAGCTGGAGCTAGGTGTCCTGGCTGGTACATTTTCGGCCGGTTCAGTTCGCGACCATACATTATTCAGGCGGGTATAGGACGTAGATACGCCCTCGATAAGAGGCCTAATGGGTATACCTCCCTGCATGTAAAACTCAAATTCCTCCACAGGGAGGAAATTGCGACACAGTTGTGTCACCAACATAGGGCATGGGTAATTCGCAACCCTTTTGCCAGCACCAATTGAATTAAGCAATACCGTGCACATGTCAAATCTAGGGTTCCTAGTAAATAAGGTGTGCACGATATGAAGAGATGGGTTGAAAAAAGTTGTATTATGTGAACTGCCAAAAATGTTGTTTTGTCCCAACGGCACACGGTTAATACATTGGCGAAGAGGGTTCTAGCCTGTATGCCCTTCCTAGGTTCCCTCGAATAGTCATTACCCATTAAGGGTAAGTAGTCTTCAAATTGAAGGCGTTGGTCATGCATAGGTAATCTTGGAATTAAGGTGACTTCATTGATGAAGTCCCTATCAATGCTTATTTCCCTATTGCCCCAAAGTAATTTAATAAAACCGTATTGTGATAGGCAACCTTCCTCCATGCACTCGTAAAAACGAGTGACTAGATCTGGAAGAGCGTCGGCATTGGGATGATTAAAAATTAAAGAGTTCCACCCTCGCCGTGTGATCTCCTCGCCAAAATAACTCCCTTAAATTGTGTGTGAAAAGATTTGTGAAAAATCTCGTTCTAATTGCATGGTTGGTGCCATTCAGAAAGTTCACAGATTTATAATAAATTTTAACAGGGAGGGAGAGATGATGCAAACCACCTCTGAAGATTTCAGAGGGCGACGCAGCTAATGAGCGGCGGAAGCGCGACCAGATGTGGGCTAAAGCGGAGGAAACGCGACGGCTAGGGGAGATCTCCTTCTTCTGGCTGCTGCGGCAACTAGGGTTTTGTGAGATAAATTTTTAGGGTTTGATAAAAACAGAGAGAGTCGGGTTCTATTTATAGGGGGGTGTTTTGCTTATTTGCAAATAGGTCCTCTTAAAAAGTGGAATTTATTTAAAAATTATTATTAATTTTTTTTATTAAAACTGAAAATTTACAAAAATACCCCAAAAAAAATTTATTTTCAAATTTTTTTTATTTTTATTTTGTTTTTATATAATTACAAGTGATGCATACCCCCAAACTTATTTGAAACAGTGTTTTGGCTAGATAATCGATATTTAGGGGTAGATGAAGGAAGATCAGTCAATGTATATCGGCTCCTACAAAAACAAGAGATCCTTCGAAGGGTCCGCGGTGAGGAATAGTTTAAGTCGATGTCCGTTCACTTTAAATAGTGAACCGTCCTCTGGATTTTCTATATCGACCGCACCGTGCGTAAAAACGGTGCATACCAAAAATGACCCTTTCCATCGAGATCTGAGCTTGCCGGGATGGAAATGCAACCGAGTGTCGTACAGTAAAACCTGTTGACCAGGTTTGAAAGTCTTGCACATAAGGTGTTTATCGTGGAACACCTTCGTTCGGTTCATGATGATTATTGCATTCTCGTAAGCTTCATCCCGAAGCTCGTTCAATTCGTTCAACTGCAGCTTTCTATTGCTGCCCGCATCTCCTAGAGATAAATTCAACTCTTTTATCGCCTAAAATGCTCTATGCTCAATTTTAACAGGAAGGTGGCAAGTCTTTCCATAAACAAGCCTATATGGAGACATGCCAAGATCGGTCTTAAAAGCAGTTCGGAATGCCCAAAGGGCATCAATATGTTTTGACGACCAATCTTTACAGTTTTTGGAAACCGTTTTCTCCAATATCTGTTTAATTTGCCGATTTGAAATCTCGGTTAGCCCACAAGTTTAGGGATGATAGGGTGTTGACAGCTTATGAGTAATGGAACATTTCTGCATTAATGACTCGAAAGTCCTATTACAAAAATAAGATCCATTATCGCTGATAATTGCGCGAGGATGCCCAAATCGAGAAAATATGTTTTCTTTGAGAAATCTAACGACAACCTTGTTGTCATTAGTTCGGCTGGGAATAGCCTCGACCCACTTTGAAACATAGTCAACAGCGAGGAGAATATACACGTTCCCAAAAGAATTGGGAAACGGTCCCATAAAATCTATCCCTCAAACATCAAAAATTTCAACAACCAATATTGGTTGGAGCGGCATTTCATTTCTCCTAGATATCCGGCATAAGTGTTGGCACCGGGAGAATGTCTTGCATTATTCGTGTTCGTCTTTAAAAAGTTGTGGCCAGTAGAAGCCACACTGCAAGATCTTTTCTGCTGTCTTTTTAGGGCCAAAATGCCCACCACATGCTTGATCGTGGAAAAAAGACAGCACGCTCATAAACTCGTTGTCGGGGACACACCGACGAATGATTTGGTCGGAACAGTATTTGAAGAGATACGGTTCATCCCAGTAAAAAAATTTTACTTGGGACAGGAATCGGAGTTTGTCCTGATTCGACCAATCATTAGGTATATGTCCGGTGGCTAAATAATTTACAATATCTGTGAACCAAGGTTTGCATGACACAGTTAAGAGCTGCTCATCTAGGAAAACGTCTGTTATAGGAATTTGAAGCGTTGGCGAAGAAGGGAGGCGTGAAAGATGGTCGGCGACTGCGTTTTCGCATCCTCTCTTATCTCTGATGACAAGATCGAACTTTTGTAGTAGGAGGATCCAACGTATAATCCGAGATTTAGCCTCCTTCTTCGCAAAAAGATGGCGAAGAGCTCAGTGGTCTGTGTAAACGATAACCGGAGAGCCGATTAAATAAGGCCTGAAGTTTTCTAGTGCAAACACAACAGCTAAGAATTCCTTCTCAGTTGTTGTGTAGTTTAATTGTTCCTCATTCAAGGTTCAGCTAGCGTAATAAATTACATGCGGCAACTTATCTATGTGCTATCCAAAGACAGCGCCAATGGCAAAATCTGATGCATCGCACATAATTTCGAATGGATGCGTCCAGTTAGGAGATGAAAGAATGGGAGCGGAAGTAAGTGAGTTTTTCAAAGACTCGAACGCCTTCATACAGCTCGAGTCAAAATAAAAAGTAGCGTCCTTGGTCAACAAAAGAGTCAAGGGTCTAGCAATCTTTCTAAAATCCTTGATGAACCGTCTATAGAAACCGGCATGGCCAAGGAAGGCTCGAATGTCTCGGACGCATTTGGGAGGAGGAAGATTGGAAATAACTTCAATTTTGGCCTTATCTACCTCGATGCCATTTTGCGAGATGATATGTCCTAAGACAATACCTTCTCGTACCATAAAGTGTCATTTCTCCCAATTTAGAATAAGATTCTTATCCTTACAACGGGTAAGGACTATGTCTAAATGTAGAAAACACTCATCAAAGGAGTCGTCGAAAATGGAGAAATCATCCATGAAGATCTCCAAGAATTTTTCAACCATGTCTGAAAAAATTCCTATCATACACCGCTGAAAAGTAGCGGGTGCATTGCACACCCCAAAGGACATACGAAGGTAGGCATACGTACCGAACGGACAAGTGAATGTGGTCTTGTCTTGGTCCTTTTCGGCGATGGGAATTTGATTATAGCCGGAGTAGCCATCCAAAAAGCAATAAAATTCATGCCCAGCCAATCGTTCTAGCATATGGTCAATGAAAGGTAATGGAAAGTGGTCTTTCCGTGTCGCGACGTTGAGTTTTCTATAATCAATGCATACTCTCCACCCAGTTTGGATGCGAGTAGGTATTAACTCATTCGCCTCATTAGTTATGACCGTTATACCAGATTTCTTGGGGACAACATGAATTGGGCTAACCCATTGGCTATCGGAGATAGGGTAAATTATAACACTATCAAGACATTTTACAATTTCCTTTTTAACAGCCTCCTTCATGGTTGGGTTGAGGCGTTTCTGCGGATCCCTGGCTGGCTTAGAATCATCCATCATACGAATATGATTTTCAACAATGAGGGGAGTAATCCCTTTGATGTCCTCCATAGTCCAGCCAAAAGCTTGCTGATTATTTTGTAAGACCGTTAAAAGGGCTTTAGCCTGCTCAAGGGATAGAGAATCCGAGATGATAACAGGAAGGGTCTCATTCTCACTTAGGTAAGCGTATTTAAGGTGAGACGGCAATAGATTGAGTTCGAGTGTTGTAGGCAAAACAATTGAAGGCAAAATTGGTGAAACTGTCTCGAACTCGAAGGATTCCAACAAAGGTTCAAAGCGAGTGTAAGCAACCGGGTCGGATGGTTCAGTTATCTCATCCGAAAAGTCAAACGATTCAAACTCGGGTGGTGATGGTTCAAGATCGTTCGTGAAAATGAAACACTCGTAGTCATTATCGAGTGTGAAAACAGTATCAGAATCTAGGAGGAACGCACTAGTGGCGCCAAAGTTGTTGTGATCGAACATAAATTTTTCGAGCTCACAGTCCTCCTGAGTGATCTCTTAGATCGAGCAAACATCATGTATATTAGCATTAGGTTCGGAGAGTTGATTCCCCAACTTAAAAATGTTGAGCTCAACTGTCATGTTTCCAAAAGATAGGTTTATTGAACCATTTCGACAATTGATCACCGCATTAGAAGTTGCAAGGAATGGTCGACCAAGGATCACCGGAATTTGACTCCGGGGGTTAGCTACAGGCTGTGTATCCATAACAATGAAATCAACAGGGAATATGAAGTCCCCTACCTTGATCAACACATCCTCTAACTCACCCCTGGGATGGGTGATGGATCGGTCGGCCATTTAGAGAGTACAATGTGTGGGTTTTAACTCTCAAACGCCTAATTGTCATATACAGAATAAGGAAGCAGGTTAACACTGGCACCAAGATCTAAAAGTGCGCAATTTATGTTCTTATCCCTAATAGTTATTGAAATTGTAGGACAGTCAGGGTCCTTTTGCTTAAAGGTTGGGTAAGAGCATCACTCACTGCATTAGCCAAGAAAACTTTCTTGGGTACCTGTGATTTCCTCTTCTTGGTGCATAAGTCCTTCAAGATTTTAGCGTAAGAAGGGACGTGTTGGATTGCATCCAAGAGGGGAATGTTAATGCTAACCTGTTTAAATAACTCCACAATCTTCTCCATTTATGGACTTGGTTTATTGGATCTCAACCTGTTTGGAAATGGAACATTTTGAAAATTTGTTGAGTCCAATGTTTGTAGAGGAGATTGCGGAGTTGGAACGGATCCCAGTGTTGGTGTTTTCGTGGAGCGAGATGTGGGTCCGTTCGGAGTAGTAGACGAATTAGAGCCTTCTGAAGAATGGAGAACAGGCTCTAAGGATGAATAAGAAGAAGAAGATGAAGAAGCGGCGGCCGGGGTGTCATCATTAATGCCCACATTATTATGCAACACTCTTCCAGATCTCAACGTTGTCACAGCACTCAGATTATGATTTTGTTTTTCATGAGCAACATGCGCATTTTGTGTGTGACCGGGATTTGGCAATGGTTGAGATGGAAGCTTTCCCTTTTCTTGCCCGCTTAACGCAGCATTCAGTTGTGCAATTTGAGCATCAATTGTTTTGATGCTTTGATCATGTGAAGCAGTGTGTTGCACCAAAGACTGAATGGAAGACTGGATATTGATGGAGGATTGAGTTGATTGTTTTAAAAATGCATCCAGACTTCGTTTTAGCGAAGAAACCTTATCGTTATTTGGCTGAACAAAATTGTTTTGAGGAAAGAGTTGTTTGGTGTAAAATTGTTCGTTTGATTTTGGTAAGGTTGGGGTTGGAAAGGTTGCTGATATTGAGTTTGTTGATGAGCTTGTTGTTGTGGAGGAGGCCTCTGGAAATTGTTATTTCCTTAGAATTGTTGTTGAATTTGATTCCAGGCAAAATTTGGGTGGCTCCACCAACCAGGATTATAAGTTGAAGAGTATGGATCATTTCTTTGTCTTTGCTGAAAGGCAGCATTGACTTGATCCTGTCCTTGAGCAGGTGGATTGTAAGGACACTCTTCAGTAAGATGTGATGGATCTGAACAACAAGCGCAAACAGTGCTAGTGGGTAAAGTAGGGGCAAGAGAAGGCGAATAGAATTTGCTCTCAATTGCCTCTTGTTTTTTCGTGATTGCAGCCATTTCGGCCTTCATTGCAATCGACATATCAAGTTGGTGAATGCCTGCCCTAGACTGACCGGAAGAGGTAGATGAAGTAGATGAAGTGGTCTGTCTAGTGCTTTCCCACTGAAGTGTTTGTTCAGCAAGATCGTCGAGAAATTGCTAAGTTTCCTCCCTTGATTTGGTTAGCAAGTGACATTGACAAATGGTTTCCAGCAACTGCTTAGTTGCTGGGTTCAGTCCTTCGTTTAATGTTTGGCAAAGTTTCCATTTCTCAATACCGTGATGAGGGCACTGAACAAGGTCTTTGAATCTTTCGAAACACTTCCAAAAAGGTTCGGAAGGAAGTTGGGAAAATTGATTAATTTCATTACGTATTCTCGCGGTCTTATGATGTGGGTAAAACTTTTTAAGAAAATCTTTAACAAACTCTTCCCAACTGTTTATGGAATGTGATACAGTACTATATAGCCACTTTTCAGCTAGGTCATATAGTGTGAAGGGAATGACTCGTAGCGTTATAGCATCATCGGACAGTTGGGTGGTCTTCATCATTGCACAAACATTCTGGAATTTGTTTATGAAGATATAAGCATCTTCAGATTCCAGCCCGTGAAATTTGGGCAACATATTGATGAAGGGGGGCTTAATTTCGAAGTTGTCCCCATTTGGCGGCGGAAGTGAAAGACAAGTAGGAAGTGCGGAGCGGGTGGGATAGAAAAGATCCTGGAGCGCGATTCGTTGGTGCGCTTCAACAGGCGGGTGTTGTGGGTTATTCACACCCATTTGAGGTGGAATCAGTCCCGTAGTAGGTAAGGTGTTGTTAGGATTGAATCCTGACATCTCCTTAGAAGATGATGAATGTGAAGATGAAGGTAAAGAAGTGGAGGGAATTTCGACTTCGGAGTCGAACGCGTCGTCAGTAGGCACTAACGAGACACGGACTAAATGGGCGCTAGTGTCCCTAGTCCAACTGGACATACACTAAATGAGGTGTAGTGTAGTCAAAAAAGTAGAAGGTGGGGGTAAGAAAACGTCAATGAGAGAATGTGGGTGCAAGTTGGGTGCAATGGATTTCTAGTGACAAAATGGCAAGTTTTTGTAAAAATTTTGTTTTGTGGTTTTTTTTAGAGTCTTTGCAAAAGATTTTTTATAAGGAACTAAGACACACTTTCAAGCAATCACAATTTAAGCATGCATAATCAAGCCTAGAGCTAGGGTCTCCTAAGTCAACTAGACTGCTCCTAACTGGTCCAAAGGGCAAGTTGTGAGATATCCCTCGAATCGCCTCTTCACCGCCAATTGTGGCCAGGTAAGCACAAGTAAAGAAAGTAGGGATTCACTCACGAATCACCGTGAGACGGGCCTTTTAAAATTACCTTTCCCACTTGTCTAGCCTAGGC
Organism: Agapanthus africanus; assembly: GCA_030015575.1. Taxonomy (NCBI): domain Eukaryota; kingdom Viridiplantae; phylum Streptophyta; class Magnoliopsida; order Asparagales; family Amaryllidaceae; genus Agapanthus; species Agapanthus africanus. Next base: position 297,109,311 of record JASDDO010000031.1, read on the forward strand.
ACCACAAAGTCAGGTTTAGATAAACGACCGATTGCCCACAAACTTCCTCTGTCCTAATAAGCGCGACAGTCCTTATTGGCTGAGTCAAAATATTTTTTAATTAACTCGAGGGTTGATGCATATGCTTTTTGTGATTTTGGGGTCCTAGGAAGGGTAATGAAATCCCCACCCAATCTGGATTGGTGTTATAGCCCCTTAAAATTCCGTTTTTAAAAATGTAAAGCAGTAAACACACAAAAATCTAAAACACTTGCCAATTTTTTTTTTTATTTGCGGCACAAAGAATCCTGTATAAAATGAATTATTTGAGAGGGAGAAGAAGTTTTTGCGCCAAGAATACCTGCAGGAAAATTTTGCAGTGGAGATCAGGGGGTTACAGAGAGGATAAAATTGCTAACAGAGAACTTTTGGAGAGCCGACGTCAGCAGATGACCGCGGAACTGCGGTCAAAAGCTTGATTATGCCGCGTTTCCGCGGCGTCTTGGTAGGTTTGGCTCTCCAAAATTTTCTGTGCGCTGTTGACGTTCTCCTCTGTTTGTTCAGATCTTCTGTTTTTTGATTTGTTCACTGGATTTTTCCAGATCTGAATCTGTCCGTCTTCCTTTCCTACGCAATTCACACAAAACCCTTCAAAAAATAACAAGATGATATTTTTTTTATGTTCTAATATTTTCAATTTTTATATCTTTTCAATTTTAATTAACCCGAAATTACAAAAAGAAATAACTACCGTATACCCGGCAACAGCGCCATTTGATTATTGAGAGTTTTTGCGTATGCGTTTTGAATCAAAGATTAGAATACCACAATCAATAACGGTGTCGCTTGGTAGCTAGCCGGTTGAGTACGGGTCGGTCCACAGGGAAAACGTATTCTTTTCTTTATGTTCTAATGAGTTAAGTCCTATTTTTGGAAGGTTTTGATTTTTATAAAAACTAAGATTGAATTTAATTTGGATTAAAACCTTGCTAGGGTTAGGATTGGTTAGCTTGGAAAGATAACTCTACTCACTGCTTCCTTTTCCCTAATTAAGAACATAGGTGTTAGGGTAATAATTAACAAAGGGGATTAGCACGACAAGGAAGAAACTTCGTTTCTTCCTTTTGGTTCTTGTCCGTCCTTTCTTAATTCTTAGCCCTAACATATATCTAAATCAACCACAACCAGTCTAACTAGAGAATCACCGCTATCTCGTAGGATAGGGTGCCGTAGGGAGCAGTGGGTGTTTGATTTACATAGAGTCCTATTTTAAAATATTAAACGGGCAAGAAATGAGTGAGAGATTTCCATCTCTCAAACCTACCCAATCCTAACCCTAATAAGTGAGGAACTACTCACTCATTAGGGATGTTATGATGAAATTAATTTTTATAATTTTCTTTTAATAACCTAATTAACTTGCAGATAATAAAAGACAGACACGAAAATTGCGGAATTTAAATTGCAGATAAGAAAATTTCAAGATAAAAAACTTACTTTTATTGATACCTCTTGACGATTACAATGAAAATAAAATTTAATCTAGAAATTAAAAAAAGCATGCCCCAAAAGAGGCTGTAGGCTTTCCTATTTATAGAAAGGAGAAATCCTAGGGTTTACATCTGATCCACATCTAGAATTACAAGACTACCCTAAGAAAGCCGGGTCAAAGCACCGACACCACCGACAAGTTGCACCGACATGTGCACAGCACGGCCGCGGAACCGCGGCGGAATGCGATATTTGGCCACGGATCCGCGGCCGTATTGAGGGTTCTCTGTCTCAACTTTCCAGGATTGTTTCATGTTGCCTTTTTCTTCTTTTTTCTTCACTTGGTTCTTTAGAATCTTTTCTACTTTCTTCCAGATTTCCAACAGTGCAGAATTTGTGGACTTTTACCATAAGCTTCGCTTTGAAGTCTTGTATCTTATGCTGCCATTGAACTGTCTTGTGCAAGGAACTATTTACTGATCTTCATTTGTTCCTTGAATTGTTAAGCGGCATCATACGGATTCATTTTTTGTTGGTCGTAGTCTCACTTTTATAACGTCTTTTCATGAATTCCACTGTATTGTTCTGAGAACATGTAACCTGGAACTATTTAGCAGACATGGATCAAAAGCACCTATTTATTTGAAATATGATCAAGAATGGGGAATATAATAATGCAAAATTCTGAGATGAACAAAGGGCGAGGATCAAAAACTCAGAAGAAAAACCAATATCCTCAAGAAAACCAGAGAAGAATCATAATAATAATACCACGCGACTCTAAGGTCGAAATAATATACAACTGGTCTTCTAAGTCTATCTAATATACAAGTCTTGTTGATGTTGTTTACTAGAAACAACTGAAATAAATAAAGTACAACAGTGGTCATGATACAAGTGAACCCACAAACGAAAGAAATCACTCGGAAGGAAGCAGTGTGCCAGCAAGCCGAAATGAAACATATACGGCCAAACCTGCAAGAAACTGTGGCACAACGGGGGTGAGTTGCCAACTCATGAGTAGAAAACATCACCGAGAAGAAATTGCATGCATGACTCTCTCCTAGGTCATACAATAAAATACACATATCTATATATATCAACAAGGGTGACTGTATATCATAAATGTGATATCAAGTACTCGTGTCCGTGTCATGAATAATAACATATATCGATGCATGACATGTACTATTGCATCATCCCACGTGTGTCCAGCAACGACACACAAATCATGATAAAACCCGAGTGCCCAACATCGGCACACAAAACATCAAGAAATCCGTGTCCGACAGCGACACATAATACTCAAATTTCGGGCTCCGTCAGTCCGGATCGGCCCATCACATCAAATCTCTCGACTACATCGGTATCCTCCGGATATCCGCCACGCCCGACACACCGCTATGGTAGTCGGCCCTGCCAGGCTCATCGTCATCCCCACAAAACCACTCTCGCCCCGGGGTACCGTACCGGGTCCACCATACACCCGTAGACGGTTCATCCTCCTCCTCGAATCGGGTGTATAATATCGCTCAAGAGCCGAGAAAAGTCGTGGTGGGCGACACATACATCATATCACGAGAAAACCGCAACTTGCATTTAAAATGAAAATGAGTTTATAAAATCCTTGCGGTTTCTCCAAATCCAAAATCTCATGGAAAATCCGATATCCAAAAATCTCAGAGTAACTAAACAGTGAATTACCGGCATAAAGCCCTACAATATTGCATATCAGAATGAATGTATAACTGCATGAAATATCTAAGTAAGATATGCAATGTCTAAACTAGCATATGAAAGCAATCGTACAAGTACTTTGTTGCAACTACTAGCTAGAATTTTATACTTATGAAGTAATGTTTTCTAATTTGTACGTGACATGGAAATTACCGATGATGATGTGTGTGAGCCGGCAAGCAAGTGTACGTAGAGCATAAGCATCATCGGCAATGGTGCTGGTGTCCTGACAACAGGGGTTCATAATAACTAAAGAAACACATTTATAAGTATGCAATGCGATGAGAACAACATGAATATACAGAAAAGATGTAGTAACTGCAACATTTAAGAATATACCTTTCCAAATACGAATCATACAGTTCTTGGTATTTGAAATAGCACGAATCGTGGTTTTAGAAAAATAGGGGTTACGGGGACTTTGAGAAAAGATATGTCTTTTGAAAAATCCGTAGTATCTCCCGTCCTGTGTTTAAAATATTCACGATTCGTTAGTTTTGAAAAATAAGTATGACTCGAACCCAGTCTAAAGGGTAAATAAAATCCACCTAAAGTCCGAGTTGGTATATCTAGTAGTCGGCGATCCCGCCTCAATAGCGTCACATACGTTAAAATCATAGTACGACATCCTCGAGTCAAGAGTGCGGATCATTCATCATATCTATACCTCGTACGGTAAAATCCATCGTACGACATCCCAAAATCGGTGTACGAGTCAAATATCACATGTACCTCATTATTCATATAGTATCATTAACGTAAAATCATGCATTAGGGGTACCGTTCTAAAATCTAGTACATTACAATATTATCAAACATATATTCTCGTGTGTAAGACACATCGCCCAACGATCCGCTATAATATCATGACCCAAACACATATCACAATCTCACGGCATCATGCCCAATCATATTGGCTCATTTCCAAGTATCTTATACTGGGCTCATCATCCGTGTATACCTACATGTGTGTATATATATATCTATATATCTATATCTATATCTATATACACACACACACACACACCCCAACACATCTACATATATATATACATATAAACATTTACACCTAAAAATCACCTCACGTGTGTGCATGTGTGTGTGTGTCAACCTTTACACTTGGGTTTCGCAACTAAGAAAACTAACTAAAAGCATTATCTTCTAATTTCGCTAAAACTGACCAATGATCTCCTAAACCCTTTCATGCTAATTATTCAAGTCTCACCAAACACACACACACACACACACACATATATATATAACATATTCATATGCTACACTACTAAACTGTGTGTGTGCTATACGCCATCCACCCGACTTCCCCCGTAGATTTACATCTACTCACCTGGACGCGTTGGCTAATCTGCTTCGATTTCAGGTCTGTCATTTCCGCGCCACATCCGACGCCTCTGCACCCGATCCGAGAAACGTACACAAGTAAAAAGAGAATAAATATAAAATTAGTCTCGGACACAACCAATACAAGTCAACCACGCACCCTAACTAGAAGCGTACGCACTTGGTGCACAAAACGCTCCCGCGACAACGCCACAGACCATAACTAGGGTCGCAATACGTGGAGACTACCAAACCAAAAACCCAATCGCACCAATCGCGCATCCACGACACATCAAATATTATATGAAATAAGTTATAATTCACCAATACCTCAAACTTAGATAAAATCGATTTAACCCAAAAACCTAGTAAGCATCTTTTAACCGTTTTACTACAAACTTGATGTTTTAACAATTTTAGTGGCCAAAATGCTCACTAAATAACTTAATTAGGTCACACAAATACCAACTAGATTTTTTATCTCACTTATTTACATAATTCTAAAAATCTAGTTTGCAAAATATATAATTTGGACAATTTTTTAAATTAACAATTAGCAAACTAGCAACTAGCTTACATTTTTGCATGTCATAACATGAAAATCTACTCACCACAACCATAAACCAATGATCAAAAGCCTAACTTGATCCAATCCCTTTTATTGTAAAACATAACCTTGAAATTAGAACCAAGTTAATACCTAATTAGTTTAGATTTAAGTAATTAAACTACAACTAAACCTTAGGGTTAAGATTATACCTCCACAAATTTAGAGATCTCACTTGAAATCTACCCTCCCAAACTTGCTTCTTTTCCCCAAGATCCATACTAGAGTAGCCAAGGAAAAATGGGTAAGGATTAAAAATGGAATTAGTGGGGTTTTAGATTGATTTTGAGGCAAAATGGATGAATTTTTTGAGGAGAAATGAGAGGAGAAAATGGGGGGACTGTTGTTGTGAGCCGCTGGCCGAAATGAGGGGGTGGGTTGTGTGAGTTTGTGAGAGTGAGTGTGTGTAGAAAAGTCCATGCCTCAAGTCAACTAACACCATACCTCTTATCTCCTCATTTTCTCTTTATTTCCTTTTTCTTTTGTTTTGTTTTCTTTTCTTAAATTTGGAGGGGAGAATGGGGAGGGGCTGCTGCCTAAAGGCTCAGCCAAGTGGAGAAATAGGGGTGTGTGAGTGTGTGTGTGTGTGTGGCAAGTTCCAAGTGAAGGAAATACCCCCATACTTCAATTACTTTAATTTATTTTCACAATTTAAGCATTTTTCCTCTATATTTTCTAGAACCATCTTGACAATTTAGTTTCATTTCAAAAACAACATGTTACATTTTGGTTTAATGTGTCATGATGCACTAAATTTGTATTAACCCATTCTAATATGTAAATATCACTAATTAAATGTATTAGTGAAGGTTTAAAATAATATTTAAAATAATTAATTACGGAAAATATTTTAGTAAACTAGCAATTTTATAAGTGACCCATTAAATACCAAATACTAGCAATTACATAGCTAGAATAGGTATAATTAAGTCTATGTTGAAAAATAATTATATCTTGTTTTTACGGAAAACACCAGTTATTTTACCGATTATCGGAAATTTCGCCTAAAGGATTTTCAAAACGTTACATCTGCATCTCGCTCTACTAGTCTCGAGGACGTACGATAACCCGCACCATCGCGATCGGGTTCCCCAAAATGGGTTGTAGAGGCTTATTTGCAAGGAATTAATTAAAACAATTTAAAGAATACGGGTTTTGATAGTTTTAGGTATTTTAATATAAATTGTATTTTTTCCCACAAAAATTGTTACAAAAGCCATCGTGCTATGTCAAGATGAGTGTTGTGATGAGGTAGGTCATTACCTTGTGAGTTTTATAAAGGTAAAATGAGCAAAAAGATAAAGTAATGTCGTTTGTAAACTTGATGGTATTTTAATGAGAAAAAGAAATAGAAGTTGCAATACAAATTATTTTGAATTAAAACTTGTTGTAAATGTTTTTTATGTTTGTTAAACAATATATAAAAAGTTGGTAAATTTGTTATTAAGAAAAATTTTGTTTTTGATGAAATTAGAATCGGAAGTCAGAATAACTCCGCTTCTGACGAGTTTTGAGAAGAAATCTTTTTGAGAAGTGAAAAAAAGAGAAGAGAAAGGACTTACTGGTTTGGAGAAGAGAGGGGAGGTAGTGCGAACTTTTGAAAGCGGCGTGGAGTCACGGTGTCGCCAGATTTTCTCTGGGTCATCGCCGGAACTTTGACCTTGGCTAACTCCACTTGTACAACTTCTTGGACTTGGAAAATTTAGACAGTTTTGGCAAAAGAATCCTGAATGAGGAGGGTTTTGCTGTAGGGTGGTATTTAGACGAGAAATTAGGGTATTGAAATGAGAATTAAAAATGCATTCAAATTTGGTTTTACGCCTCATTTTAATTATCTGAAAATGTGCAGGGAAATCAAACAGAATAGGGTTAGTGGGGGGAGTCCAAGGGGTGCTAGGGTTAAAGAATTTGAGTATTTGGGATGGGGGACCGGCGGCGCCGGCCCCATGGTGAATCTCGCCGGCCATCTTGGTGTGGTGGGTGCTTGGATTTTCGACACGTGTCAGGGTCTGTATAAATACTATTTTGCACATGTTTGATTTTTCAGTGACTTTTCTTTGTACGTGTAGTGCACGTGCAAACTTTTGAGCTTCTAAAAGTTTAAAAGAAAAAACAATAAAAATATTATGTGGCTGGAGGGATTTGAACAGAGGGGCTATGTCACAGCAGTGCAAGGCTTTATCAATGAGCTACAAGTGCTTTCTTGATGTTCAAAAGCAAATCAAATTTATAACTTGTGCTCAGGACTAAGGTATTCCTTTCTGTACTTTAAAAAGAAATTTGTACATAAGTTTTAGGGTTGTTACAATGTGACTCGGGACTGTAACCAAAATGCACCTGTTTGCATAACTTCTTTGAGCCGTGGTAGAGAGGAAATCAATGCACAGTGGGAACCACACAAGACACTATGACGATCTCGGGTCTACACAATAACCTGTACCAGTGTCACCAGAGAACTTTATCTGACGATAGGTATATTACCAACTAAGAGTTCTTGGCGTGTCATGTTCAGTGTACCCATTCTCTAATGAGCACCTGTGCACAATCTTTGATTTCAAACACTAATGGTAATATGATCAACCATCGCCACATACAGTGTCAAGAAACGTATATACTAGTTTACTCTGGAATATCGATGCCCTGTCTCGATATCGCCTCAACCAGGAACAATTAAATAATGTGCTTGTAGACTACACAAGTCCTAGTAGTATGATCTGCATCATCGTCTTGGTAGTCAAGCAAACATCCTAAGGGCTTTATCAACATGTATCAGAGAGACAGTATAATAATACTAGTGTACATGTTAAGATAAAGCCGGATAGCATACTATCATGTCGAGCAAGAAATTCCTCTATATATATATCCAAGCATCCACTATATCATACAATAATGGGCCCTAGGGCATACATATTCCTAACAATCTTCCACTTGCACTAAGGCCAGTTGTTGTAGTATCTCATACTCAACATCCTAAAAAGTCTCTCAAACTGCATCTTGGGGAGGGACTTCATGAGTAGATCCTCTACGTTGTCCTTCGTGTCAACTCTCCTGACCTCAATCTCCCGTCGATTTACTATCTCCCGGATCAGGTGATACCTCCTAAGAATATGTCTGGATCGCTGATGGGACCAAGGTTCCTTGGCCAAAGTCATAGCTACATTGTTATCACAGTACACCGGTATTCGATGCTCAATGGATGGAACCACACCAAGTTCAGCTATGAACTTCTTCATCTAGGTAGCCTCTTTGGCAGCATCGTTTGCAGCGATGTATTCAGCTTCCATCGTCGAGTCTGCTACGGTATCTTTCTTTGAACTCTTCCAACATACCGCCCCACCATTGAGGGTGAAGACAAAACTCGAGACCGACTTACTGTCGTCCTTATCACCTTTGAAGCTCGAATCGGTAAAGGACTCCACCTGGAGTTCTCTGTTACCATACACCAAGAACATTTCTTTAGTCCTTCCCAAGTACTTAAGAATGTTCTTCACAGCTGTCTAGTGTTTCTCCCCACGATCTTATTGATACCTACTCACTACACCTAGTGAGTAAGTTACATCTGGTCTGGTACATAACATCGCATACATGATAGACCCGACTGCCAAAGCATAGGGCATCCTTTGCATGCGAGCCCTCTCCAAATCATTCTTGGGAGACATCTTTTTGGAGAGAGTGATTCCTGAACAAGAGGGTAAATTACCACGCTTAGAATCTTCCATACTAAACCTCTTTAGTATGGTGTCAATGTACCTAAATTGGGACAATCCCAACATTCGCTTAGATCTATCTCTATAGATCTTTATCCCCAGGATCTAGGAGGCATCACCTACATCTTTCATGGAGAACTTGTGTGATAAGAAGAGCTTGAGCGAGTGTAGCATAGGAAAATCGTTTCCTATCAAGAGTATGTCATCCACATACAATACGAGGAAGATAACCTTACTCACTACAACCTTCTTGTATATACATGGTTCATCTACATTTTTTATGAAGTCAAACTCTTTGATAGTTTTATTAAAACAGATGTTCCAGCTCCGCGATGCCTGATTTAATCCGTAGATGGATTTAAGTAGCTTGCACACACTTCCGCTTCTCCCACTGTCTACGAAGCCCTCTGGCTGTGTCATGTACACGCTCTCTTCTAAATCACCATTTAGAAAAGCGGTCTTGACGTCCATCTGCCATATTTTGTAGTCATGGTATGTAGCAATGGCAAGTAAGATCCTGATGGACTTAAGCAGGGCGACAGGAGAAAATGTTTCATCATAGTCGACACCTAGTTGTTGACTGTTCATCTCATAAAACTGCATTTGATTACCTCTCATTCGCTATCTGTTTTGCTATATATCGGTACTATTAATCAGTGTTTGCTCAGTTATTACAGTTTACAGGTATTCGTGATACAACACAGAAAACATAATCAAAATCACGGATATAACATTTGGGAGCCGACATTGCAAGCAGACCAGAGAACCGACCGATATCCCGAGATCTCTTTTTGAAAAAATGCACGTGTAGACATTTTTTGTATAAAATTGGTCCAACCCTTACATGTGTGCACATAGCTTTGGATCTAGGTGAGGGGATGCCATAGACCATGATGGGATGCCTTGGCATCATGATGTAAACAAGTGGGCACACAACTTCTGCAAAGTGGCTGTGAATGCATTTATTGCATAAAGTGTGGATATGATGTAAAGACCAAGTTTCCCTCCAATTCTCTGCATACAAACCAGGTTAAATCAGACCAAGCAAACTGTGCCAGTGTGATTAGAGAGAGCACACAAGTCTACACTACAAGCCCGGGCCTCTCTGCTCGGTTTTTGGCCAGCGAGTCCCCTTGCAAATCAGGCGAGTTCGGTTCCCGAGGCTCAAGTGGGCCCCATCTTTTCACAGTTCCTCCCTTGATGCCACAACAGATTATTTGTGTTGTTTATTTATTCCTCTTTTGGGTCTATAAATAGCAGATGAGTGGCATGCGAAAGGACAACCATGTATATACCACTTCTCATTTTCTTAGTTTCTTTCTTTTTGGTTTAGCTTGAGGGTGAGTGATCTTCACTTGGTTTCTTCTTCTTCTTCCTTCTTGAAGCTCTCTTTGGAGAGCTTCATTAAGGAGGTTGAATAAGATACCAAATTCTTGTATCTCATTTCTTCAAAAGTTAATATATTGCAATTGTTGTTTCTTTTATATTTACTTGCTTTCTTTACTTGCTTTGTTTTCTTTTATTCATCATGCTTAACTAATTCTGTTTGGTTGTGGTGTGGGTGAGGAAGTGAGATTGTAGCGCCTTGGAAAGTCATTTTGGTGTTTTCCTGAAAATCGGTGAAAATTCGGTATTTTTCCGAAAACCGTCTTTCTCGTTATTTTGCAGTTTAGGACTAATTATACCTAAAATGGATAGATAATTGCTTGTTTTCAGTAGCTAATGAGTTACTTATGAAATTTTGGTCATTTAAAATTTTTTCCCTTTTTTCAATTTTTAATAAAATCAATTTCTTCGTCATGGTAGAGAAGAAAAACGGTTATTTTAAGCCGGTAAGAAAATACATTAAATTAGCGATAAATACAAATTTAAATGGGCTAAAATTAATCTTTAAAATCATGTTAATTAAAATCTAATTGTAATATAAATTTTTAGTAATTTATTTTAAGTTTTAACTAATTTTTGTTATGGAAAACGAAATTTATTGAATTTAAGCTTAAACTTGCAATTTTTGACTTGTAGGGGGTCTTTTTGCATAAAATTTCTTTTTGTATTCACTCCCACTCACCCCCACTCCCCAAGGCCGGCCCCACCACTTCTGAAGCAGCCCCCATCCCTCTCTTTTTTGACCTTAAGTCTTGTGAATGAATGGTTTTGAATAGGATTTAAATATAGTATTTAGGTGGGGGTATTATGGTATTTTTGGGGGGGGTTTTGACTAAGACTTTTCGCACCATCCTCTCACATCCCCCATCCCCCACTCTCTCCACAGAATTCCTGCAGTTTGCAGCAGCCCCTCCCCTATTTTTTGCCTCATCTCTTTTCTTCATCAACGTTAATCCAAATATTGCTCCAAAAATCAACAATTTCCTTCACCATTTTAACACAAAACCTTGTTCCATCTCTTCTCACACCCACCTTAGTTTAAATCTTGTGGAAAGGAGGCATCTTTGGAGGCAAATTATTCTTGCTAGATCTCTAGTTGAGGTATAAATTCTTGCTAATTAAATTCTTTTGGTTAAGTTTCTTAAGTTAAATGGTTGTAGTGTTAATTTAGTGTTAGTTCTAATCTATTTTTTTTAAAGTTTATGGTTAGAGTTTAACTAGGGTTTTAGAAACCATTAGTTAGTTAATTAAATCTATTTTTCTATCTAGTTGTTACTAATCTAAGTTAATGAGGTTACTTCATTTGTGTGGGCTTCAAATTAGTGTTAATTTGGTATTGTCATGTTTAGTTTTGGATTGAAAATCCTAATTATGAAAATCAAGAAAGGTTTTGTTTATGGAAATTAGGTTTTTAAGCTTAGTTAATGATTTAAAATTAGTGTAATGGCTAGCTAGTGGGTTAGTTTGGATTGTTGTGTTGGATTGTGTTAATTTTGTCGCAAATTGTCGATGTTTGCACCAAATTTGCAAACTTCTAGCTTACTAGGTTTTTATTATATTATTGTGGCGAATTAATTGCGATATCTAGATTATATTGTTGGCATATCCTATGAAATTTAGGATGCGTGAGTGCGTATTTTTGTGTAATCGGGTTTTAGTTTTGCCGGGCGTCCAAATCGGCGATTTTTGCAGTTTTTGCGATTTTCGCGTGTGTTCCGCGCACCTTGTGCACGTTGTACCTAGCTTGTGAACGTTAGTGTTTTCGTTTGGGTTTTGCGTCGTTCTTGATATATAACCTTATGTTTGGTATTGATGTAAATTCCAGGTTCGGTCGCGGAGACGTCAGACGCGGCACGAAAGGGGAAAGCGGTGATTGGACGTGACTAGCTAGGGATTCCGATGAGTAGATGTAACATCTACGGGGGACTATCGTTGGATGGCGCAAGCCGCCCGATAGTTTTAGTACCTTAAAAATGATTCTTAGTAATGTTAGTAATTAGGGGTGTAATACTTGTATGATTATTTGCTACATTCATGCCCTATATTGACATACATATACGAAACCATTTTATAGGACACCTGCACCATTGCCAGGGTTTTTATATGCAGCACGAGTACTATTCATGCTTACACACACGCCCTGGTAATTGCCATGCCACCACACTAGATAACCGATAATTTTGAAACCTTTTACTAATTGATGCTTAAACCTGTGCTATTGCCTTTAATTCCTTAAAATGAAATCGTAGGATTTGCTATTCATATGCATGTACCTCATCATAGTATTTGTTCATGCCTAGTCTATTAATCATGCATCGTAGCTTAATTATTGATACCATATGCATTCATCACCATTGATATATGCACTTATGAGAATTTCTTGAGATTTTATGATATTTCTGGATTTCGGGGGAAAGCCGCAAAAATTTCTAAACTTATTATGTTTTTAAAATATGTAATTGCGGTTTTCTAGTGATGTAAAGTGTCGTCCACCATGAGTTTGCTGTGGTTTTCGAGATCCGTGTCGAGGAGTGGAGGAACCGTCACGGGTACATGGTGGGCCCGGTATGGTACCCCGGGGCAAGATGAATGTGGTGTTGACGTTGAGCCTGGCAGGGGACGGATTACCTACCGGTGACTGTTTGGCACGGCGGATATCCAGAGGATACCGACCGTGGCCGCGAGATGATGAGATTTTGATATTTAGCTGGGTCAGCCGGATGGCTGAGGCCAGAGATACTATGACATGGATATATGAGATTTCTGATAGTTTTGGGGTGTCGTTGCTGGACACAGGTTCTTGTTGATTTTGTTGGTATTGTGCTGGTATTTCAAAAGAGATTCTTAAAGGGAAAAACATGATTTCTTATACTTACACATTCAGATCATGAGTTGATTCGCATTGCATTCATACCTGCTAGCATATTCATATTGCGTACATACTTGCCATTATGACCTGCCTTACCTGTATTTAGATGCTAGGATGCTTGTGTGCATGCATACGATAGCCTATGTAGATGTTATTTATTACTCACGAGTTGGCAACTCACCTCCGTTGTGCCATAGCCTTTTTCAGGTCCGCTCCGTCAGTGCAGTAGCGGCGGCGCTCTTGTTTCTTTTGCCTGGACTCGAGGTTTTGCTCTTAGGTGGGTTATATCATTATTTTTGTACCACCTTGTATATTCTTTGTATCTAGTGCACTCCATCTACTGTTTCTACCAGTATTGTTGTATTTTGACCTAGAGATGAGACTGTGAGATTTGTGGACTTTTATGCTGTATTTTGGGGTCGAGCTCACTTGAGCCGACATGATGTTTTTCTTATGCTCTTTATGATTATTTTTGCATGTTTTTGTTTTATATTGCGTGGGATTTGTGACCGCCTTGTGACGAAGAGCTAGCTCCCGCTTGGGGACGCCATATTTGTTGGATTCATATATATTCTTGTTGTACCCATTTTGGGGGCCAGTATTTACAAAGGAGACTCTGCCGAAATTTTCGGAAAAATTGGTATTGTTTTTAAAAAGGGTTTTATATGACTTATTTTATAAACTCGCTTTCAATTTATTGGGTTTTCTTCACTCTTTTGCTTATTTGGTTTTTGGTTTCTGGGCTTTGGCTTACTTATTTTACGGATGTCTTGAGACGTTTCATAAACTTAAGTGCCAGTCACGTTCCGTACTCTGCGGGTCGTGACAAAGTTGATATCAGAGCGATAGCTTTTACCTTTTTGAGTGTAGGATGACCCTTGGTAGATGGTGTAAGTGACTTAAGTAGGGTAACGTAGCGTGTGTATGTCCGCGGCATACTTGCGATATGGTACTCCGCCTAAGTGACTTTAGGATATACTTGCTTGAAAATTCCTTCTTCAATTCCGTGTATCCTATGATCCTATTGCACTGTTCTTATTATCCGTTTTCCTGTAACAGCCACTATGCCGCCGAAGGCTACGAGGGCACAGAGGGCTGCCGCCCGAGACGAGATTCGAGCTGGCTCGTCCGAGACTAGGACTGAGCAGGGTGGTATGCCTACGCCGCAGGGACAGACCGATCCACCTTCCCCAGGCCGTATGGATAGGCTCGAGAATTGTATGGAGGAGTTGTGACAGATGATGGGGGGCATGCAGGAGCTACGTCAGATGGTAGGATCCCTAGTTGCAGCCAGTCGTACACCGAGGCCGGATGACGTACCTACTACATCACAGACGACCATGATACCTGCTCCTGCTACTACCACCGTGGCCATTCCGGTTTCGCTACAGGATTTCATGAGGATGAGACCTCCAGTATTCACCGGCACCGAGGCAGCGGAGGACCCACAGACGTTCCTTGACAGTTTAGCCAGGATCTGTCGTTCGCTGAGATGTTCGGATGATCGATGGGTAGAGCTTGCGAGTTTCCGACTAGAGGGTCTCGCACAGACATGGTGGGAGTCAGTCTTGAGAGGTCGAGCTGCAGGTCTACCGCCTATGACGTGGGCCGAGTTTACAGCGGTCTTTCTAGCTCGTTTCCTCCCAGAGAGCGTTCGTGACGCCAGAGCTCGTAGCTTCGAGGCCTTAGTCAAGACACCTGGGATGACGGTGTCTGAGTATGACATCCAGTTTACACAGTTATCTCGATATGCTCAGTATTTGGTGGATACCGAAGAGAAGATGGTGAAGAGGTTTGTACAGGGACTTGATGCCCAGCTATATCTTGCCATTGGCGCCCAGCACTACGATACTTATTCAGCTGCTATGGATACGGCATTGCGGATGGAGGCACGCATATCACAGACTTCGGCCGTTTCTGGGCCGAAGAGGATTCGCACTGATGTACCGTCTCAGAGGCAGCGCGCCAGATTCTTCCCGAGAGATAGGCCTGGCAGAGGATTTGGACGGGGACAGTTATATGGTTCTTATCCCCAGGGGCAGCAGCTGTCGCCAGGGTGTTTTGGGTGCAGGAGTCCGCACCATCTTGTCAGAGACTGTCCGGCGAGACGACAGGGAGCGGTGACCGTTCCGCATGTGACCCTACCACCATCACCACCCCCTCCTCAGAGAGCCCTACTCCCTACCACCGGCGATGCTCCACGCCAGTTAGGTGCACCCAGAGGCCGTGGACGCGGCGGTCCTGTTCAGAGAGGACGAGGAGGCAGAGGCCGAGGTCGAGGTCAGCCCGCTATCGGTGGAGGACAGGCCCGAGTATTTGCTTTGACACCGCAGGATGCGCAGGCATCCAATGTCGTTGTGACAGGTACCTTGCCAGTTTGCTCTTTTGACGCACGGGTATTATTTGACCCAGGTTCCACACTTTCGTACGTCTCTACGCACTTTGAACCAATGTTAGGCCGTGAGTCGTCGTCGTTAGGTCATCCGCTTATTGTTGTTACTCCGGTAGGCGAGTCGTTTGTCGCTCGTTTTGTGTTTCGTTTGTATTCCGTTCGTATCGGGGAGAGGGATTCATCGGTTGATTTGATCCTCCTCGATATGTTGGACTTTGATGTGCTTCTGGGCATGGATTGGCTAGCCACTTGTTATGCTTCGATGGACTGCCGTGAGAAGGCAGTCATATTTAGCTTTCCGGGAGAGCCAGTCCTTGTTATTCAGGGAGACCGCAGCGTCACCCTTCCCAGCTTGATTTCGTCTCTTCGTGCTGGTCAGCTCTTGCGGAAGGGATGTCAGGGATTCTTAGTGTTTATTTGTGATACTCGAGCTGTAGAGGTTCCGTTGGACCGGGTCCCGATTGTTTGTGAGTTCCCTGATATGTTCCCTGATGAGCTACCTGGGCTACCGCCTGAGCGCGATGTTGAGTTCTGCATTGATTTGATTCCCGGCTCGGGGCCTATTTCTATACCGCCTTATCGGATGGCCTCGGCAGAGCTTCAAGAGCTGAAGGATCAGTTGCAGGATTTGTTAGATAAGGGGTTTATTCGACCGAGTGTTTCTCCGTGGGGTGCTCCGGTCCTGTTTGTCAAGAAGAAGGATGGAAGTTTGCGCTTATGCATCGACTACCGCCAGCTGAACAAAGTTACCATTTGGAACAGATATCCGTTGCCACGTATTGATGATTTGTTTGACCAGCTCCAGGGCGCGGGTGAATTTTCGAGGATCGACTTATGATCAGGATACCACCAGCTGCGAGTCCGACAGGAGGATATACCGAAGACAGCCTTCCGTACACGCTATGGCCACTACGAGTTTTTGGTGATGTCGTTCGGACTCACCAACGCCCCAGCAGCATTCATGGATTTGATGAACCGTACATTCATGTCGTATCTTGACTTGTTCATCATCGTGTTTATCGACGATATCTTGGTGTACTCCCGGAGCAGAGAGGAGCACGAGAAGCACTGGCGGATTACGTTACAGACTCTGAGGGAGCACCAGCTGTTCGCAAAGTTCTCCAAGTGTGCATTCTGGCTGGACAGCGTCGGATTCTTGGGTCACGTGGTTACGAGAGACGGCATATGTGTGGACCCGAAGAAGATTGAGGCCGTTCAGCAGTGGCCTCGACCTACATCGGTTACTGAGATCCGTAGTTTCCTAGGCCTGGCGGGCTACTACAGGCGTTTTGTTCAGGACTTCTCCCGTATAGCTGCACCTTTGACCGGTTTGACCCGGAAGGGAGTTCCTTTCGTTTGGACAGAGGAGTGCGAGCGCAGTTTTCAGCAGCTACGGACTTGTTTGACTACGGCGCCGGTATTATCTTTGCCTTCGGGATCAGGCGGATTTGTGGTTTACTATGATGCTTCGCGAGTGGGATTAGGATGCGTATTGATGCAGCATGTGTTAGTGTTTATGCCCTAGAAGGCCATTACTGTATCATACTAGCTTGTATATTACTTAATGGAAGCTTGGGATATTCACATGTATATAACAGTCTTGCTAAACATGGTAGTATGCTACTTGGTTTTTCTATCTTAATATGTGAGTGTACGTATTGATAGAGCTCTTAGGATCTTGCTTGTCTACCAGCGTTGTGATGGCAGTCACACTAGTGGGGGCTGGGTAGTCTACAAGCACATCCTTATTCAGGTTCCTGGTCGTTGGATTATCGAGACAGAGCATCGATACTCCGGAGTAGACTAGTGTGTACGCTTCTCATCCCAGTTGGGGAGATGGTCTGTCCCACAGCCGTCAGTACGTCGTACTGGAGATAGTATGCAGGTGCTCGTTAGGTTATGGGTACACCGGACAGGACTCACAGGGAACTGTTGGTTAGTTTGATACCAGTCGTCAGTGAACAGTTCCCAGGTGACATGAGTACAGCGTAGTCCGCAGACTTGACACTGCTACTTCGCCTCGAGTGTGTCCTACTGTTCTTAGATTGCTACCCTACCACGGCTCAAAGGAGTCGTGCAAACAGGTAGCAGTTGGGTGCAGTCCCGAGCACTTGGAGGCAGTGGCGGTTAGACAGGATTCGTCCCTTCCGGTATTGGGAGTAGATATCGTGCTGTGTCAGAGAGCCATTACGCAAAGTCCCTGGCCAGGGCAAGCGAGATTTGCTGGTAGGTTCCAGTAGTTTCTCAGAGTGTAATGGGCTACCCTCCGACACGACTTATACCGCTATTAGGGGACTGACGCTTGCCGCCCCCTAGGCCCGATATGCGATAGTCTTGGACGAACGGACCGGACTGTATGGAGATTGTCACATCAGACTCGGTAGGAGTTCGGATGGGTTTTCTCATCGGCCTTCTTATCAACAACTACCTGGGGACCGTTACGTACAGCTAGTGCCGCTTGCGGTCTGTGGTTAAACCCACTGCCAACGTAGTAGTCGAGTCTCTAGAGTCCCACACAGAGAGTTTCCTACTCCAGGCGAAACGATATAGAGGTTGCATGGTTTTGCGACAAAGGGTTCGGACGCATACGTGCGTTTACGCACGTACGACTTTCGGACAGTTTTTACCAGTCGGCTTTGGTTTAAGCCAGTTACTGGTATCCGGTTGTTGGATTTTTACAGTCTAAAGTTTTTCCGTATTTTTGCGGATTTGATGGGCGTTCTCGTAATTGTACGAGAAGCTTCTAGAAGATGTGACTAAGGAGGTTACTTTCGATGAGGTTATGAGTCATGGTGGTGATTCATTGATTTCATTAATGCACATTTATTGCTTAATGACTCATGCTAATGAATCACCACTAGATATTTTATGAAGCATGATTTATCATCACTCTTTATTCTTTTCTCATTATTAGAAAATGCTTCATAATATATTATGATACACTCTCTCTCATCTCATTATCTTATCTCACATTCTCTCTCCTCAAGCTCTCATCTTCAAACCCTAATCCTTACACCTCATGAGTTGAGATCAAAGGATTAGTTAGACTAAACAATCCATAACCATCACTCTATCTCATCCTAACTTCTTTGATTAGCAATCCAAGAAGGTTAGTTGCCTCAAGTATAGAGGTTTAGCTTGGAGTTTTGCTCTCGGGTGGATCGTCTACTACCTAGAGAAGGCCGAGGAGAACAAGGAGATCGTAAAGACGAAGGACTAGTTTCGATAGGTATAATCCCTAAGCATAGTAGTTTAGTATAGCTATGTGTTCGGTTATTATTTGTTTAGCTTCGATTCAAGCGGTTAGTCGATGTTCGTTCTTTAAACTTGATCGTTTTTGAAATTTCCGCCTCCCCATAAGTACTGGGGTGTACTACATCGACTTACAGTGGTATCAAAGCCTCGCTAAACACTAAATAACTTAATCGCAAATTTGTACGAATTTCGAACGGAAAAACGAAGCCGGAAAACCCAAAAAAATGTAAGTTTCTGTCGAATTTAAAACGATGTCAGAAAATTTTTCATGTGAGCTCAGTGTGCTTGACATGACACCAGTAGAACACCCAAGAAAAACAGTCGTCTGAATCGACCAACTCGCCGCGGAACCGCGGCCTCAGCCTACTGAGTCGCCG
Organism: Agapanthus africanus; assembly: GCA_030015575.1. Lineage (NCBI taxonomy): Eukaryota > Viridiplantae > Streptophyta > Magnoliopsida > Asparagales > Amaryllidaceae > Agapanthus > Agapanthus africanus. Next base: position 297,128,449 of record JASDDO010000031.1, read on the forward strand.
CGCTTCCGCCGCCGAGTTGGCGAGTCAGCGGCCGATTTTTCTTCTGTTGCTTCTCTGTGATATTTGGGGTTTTCTGGAATATTTAATATTTGCTCAGGTTACTGTTTAACAGAGCAGATTTTGGAGCAATATTGATGTTGTTTAGTCGATCGAAATTTTACAGTATTTGCATATTGGATTATATCTGTGATTGTTTAATGTGTTCGTAAACCTCCCCCAACTGCTAGTATGTCGGTTGGCAGGGGGTTGCACATTTCTGAAATGGTTATATCTGTTTGTGCATATAAACTGTATTGGACTGTTGTGGTGTATAGCCGGGGTTTGCAATGGGTTATTGTTTAATTCATTTGTTGTTAATGTAATTTGTTGTAATATTATTTTTGCGGGGCACTTCCAGGTTGCGGTCGTAGCCACCGTTGTATTATTTCATTTTACTGTTTTTGCTCCTAGGACTGACCCAAGGTGGGGTACACAGACTGCCGGGTGGGTAGTTTGCCGTACCCGTAGGGGTCGAGGGTGGGGTAACGGCTATTCATCACAACTGTGTAATCTGTCTTTTCTTACAGGCTCAAAAGAAATACAGATTGCTTGCAAATCCAATATTGTTTATCTGTGTTCTGGAATGAATATCATTGCGTCAGACGAATGTAAAATATCTATATTTATGATAGCTATTTAGACGTCACTTATGTTTTACACCCGCGCTAGCCCAGCCCCCGCTCTGTCGTTAGTTAAGTAACCTAACGGGTGATGACGGGACCCCGTGGCGAATGCGGATGGCATAAGAGGACGTTGTATTTTCGTTGTTTTCTGCAATGATAGGTTAATGATGGGACGCATTATCTATAATGCAAAGTAAAACAAACCAAAGTTTAAATCGTTGGAACAATTTAAAAGAAACCACTCGGTTATTTTTAAAACAGATATTTTTAAATGCGGAGCTTTAACCACTCCTTTTAAAAGCTATCAGGTTCCTTCGGTTATATCAAGTTCACTACGTTCACGGTTTCGCCAAAACCAGTCGTAGCCCTCCGTCATTTCATTTGGGTATTCAGTAGTATTCAAGCTATGCATTTTGGCCAAAGTCAAGGCATAGTGTTTGGTAGCTGCTGGGTTTTCATTTGTTGCATAAGATAGATGAGTTGGTTTGGGACAGTCGTATTACCATTTGACCAAAGTCAGGGGTATATACGGGTGGGTTCAAATTGACAAGATAATGACGGGTAGAACTTGACATGTGACTTATGACACTTTGACCAAAGCCAAGGTTATAAGAGCATGGGGCAAAAACTTATATCGGGAATTTCTAAAGAAACTGAAATTTGAAAAGAGATGCATACCATTTTGAGTTTGATGAATGTTGGTAGCATTCCTACAACATTATCAGACGATGATATTTGGATCCCGATCCTACTGTGAGTATATGATACTTATCAGGATATTCGTCACTTAACGATCAATGCTATAAACCTAGTAGGTGTCCAGAAAAGTGTCAGCGGGGTTACGCCCCCAGAGAAAAGAGGTTATTTAATTAAGGAACTTCGCGAAAGCGTTGGAAAACCTCCCTCGAAGTATCGACACCGGCCTGGCTGAACGGTTAAGCAAGTATTGTACGGTGAGAATAGTCTTGGCTAATTCTTCTTTTATGGTTTGAGGAAGGATTCGAAAAACAGTGGGAGCCATCCAGTTTAGATAAACTAAAAACCACTCTAAACTTGCAAGAGCATCATGCTAAAGAGTTTTCTTCTCTCTCTCCTAATTGCAGCGACCCTGAAAATGACTGGAATTAAGTTACTTTTAGAGAAAAATATACTGACGGGGACAAACTATAAAGATTGGCTGCGGAATGTCAAAATGGCTTTGACCTATGACAAACTGGGGTACGTCCTCACCGCTACGGCACCTGCTGTCCCTGGTCCCAAATCCAGCAATGCGGATAAGGAAATCCGCAAAACCTGGGATTTAGATTGCGCGAGAGCCAAGTGCAACGTGCTTGCCTCGATGAACAATGAACATCAGAGGAGGCACGAGGATATGGACCTTGATGGCATATTTCTCCATACAAAGGAACTTTATGGAGAGCAATCTCGTATAGCAAGATACGAGACCTCAAAGAACTTGTTTCGAGCGAGGTTGGCTGCCGGGTCATCGGTAGGTGAACATGTCCTACAGATGATCAGCTATATTGAAGAGCTCGCAGACCTTGGGACGACTTTGGATAATGAGCTCTATACAGACCTTATTCTCCAGTCCCTTCCTCACACCTACGCCCAGTTTATCCTGAACTTCAACCTTCAAAGAAAAGAAGCTGAACTTCCGGAACTCCTGAACATGTTAAGAAGTGCAGAGGGCACCTTGAAGACATCAAGGGAAACACCCGCTATGTTTGTTGGCGGTGCATCTTCTTCCGGGTCCAAGGCTAGGGCCAAAGGAAGGAAGAAGAAGGCCGCACCCAGACCTAGAGGAGGTGTTAGTAAGGTGGGAGGGAAGGGAAAGAAAAAGAAAGCAGTACTGATAGTTGGTCAGGATGAGTGCTTCCATTGTCACAGGAAAGGGCACTGGAAGAAGGATTGCAAGGCGTGGAACGCCAAGAACCAGGAACCGAAGCAAGCTGTGGCTTCGACTTCAGGTGTGTTTGTAATTGAGAATTGTCTGTCGATCAACTCTACTTCCTGGGTATTGGATACCGGATCAGGATCTCATATTTGCAATTCATTGCAGGCACTGAGAAACCGTAGAGTGCTGAAGGAAGGTGATATGATCCTCAGGGTTGCTAACGGAGCTAGCGTGGGAGCTGCGTCCGTCGGGGATTATCACCTAGGATTGACGAGTGGACACATTTTGGTTTTACATAACTGTTATTTTGTACCCAGCTTAACGTGTAATATCATATCAGTTTCCTTGTTATCAAATAAAGGTTATGATTTCACGTTTGTAAGAGATGTTGTCAACATCCACCTTAATCATGGTTTCATTGGGTCCGGTACATTAAATAACGGCATATATGTTTTAAACCAACTCCAAATTTTCAATGTCCAGAACACACTAAAAAGAAAGTCTCCAGATTTGAATAAAGCTTTCTTATGGCATTGTAGACTGGGTCACATCAATGAGAGAAGGTTGACTAAGTTGCATAGAGAAGGATATTTGGACACGTTCGAATATCAAACTTATGACACTTGTCAATCTTGTCTCAAAGGAAAGATGACAAAGACTCCATTTACTGGACAAGGAGTAAGAGCGAGCGAGCTCTTAGGACTCATACACAGCGATGTATGTGGTCCAATATCTACACATGCGCGAGGTGGTTATTCCTACTTCATTACTTTCACGGATGATTACTCAAGATACGGATTCATTTATCTGATGAAACATAAATCCGAGGCTTTTGAGAAATTCCAAGAGTATAAGAATGAAGTAGAAAACCAAACCGGCAAAAGTATAAAGACACTGAGATCTGATCGAGGTGGAGAATACTTAAGTGCCGAGTTCCTAGGTTACCTAAAAGAGAAAGGAATTCTCTCTCAGCTTACTCCTCCATACACTCCACAGCATAACGGTGTATCGGAGAGACGGGATCGAACCCTATTGGATATGGTACGATCAATGATGAGTAATGCTGAGTTACCGCGATCTTTCTGGGGTTATGCGCTAGAATCAGCGGCATATCTTCTGAATAGGGCTCCAACCAAGACTGTGCCTACCACTCCATATCAGATGTGGACTGGGAAGAAACCCCATCTTCAGCATATGAAGATTTGGGGATGTCCAGCTTTTGTTAAAAAGCAGCATGTGGACAAGCTCGAGGCACGATCAGTAAAATGTTTGTTTGTGGGATATCCAAAGAACTCCAAGGGATATTATTTCTATTACGCAGAGGAACAAAAGGTCTTTGTTTCTCGTAATGCCCATTTTCTGGAACATCTGTTTTTAGAAAAGGAATCAAGTGGGAGCGAAATAGAACTGGAAGAAATTCCAGAACCACAAGCTGCTACTGAAAGTTTGGTAGAACCAGAGGTTCAAGAAGAACAGAACATTCCCGCACCCCTCCGCAGGAGTAGTAGGCCGTCTCATCCGCCTGAGAGATACTACGGTTTTCTCATAGACGGGGATAGAGAGGATTGCATCATAGATGATGATGAACCTACTGACTTCCAGCAGGCCATCCAGAGCGGCGACTCGGTACAATGGCTAGATGCAATGCGGACCGAAATGGAGTCCATGTACACCAACAAAGTATGGACTTTGGACTTTGCTCCAGATGGGGTAAAACCCATAGGATGCAAATGGATCTTCAAGAAAAAGATTGGTGTAGATGGACAGGTGGAAACCTATAAGGCTAGACTTGTTGCAAAGGGTCTTCGTCAAAGACCTGGTTTGGACTATGACGAAACTTTTTCTCCAGTGGCTATGCTCAAATCCATTCGGGTCCTTCTTGCTATTGTTGCCTTCCATGATTATGAAATCTGGCAGATGGACGTAAAGACGGCTTTTCTGAATGGAAATTTAGAAGAGAGCGTCTATATGGATCAGCCAGAGGGTTTCAATCAGAGTGGGAGCAGCGGGAAAGTATGCAAGCTGCTTAAGTCCATTTACGGACTAAAGCAGGCATCGCGGAGTTGGAACATCTGTTTTGATGAGACAGTCAAAGAATATGACTTTATCAAAAATCCAGATGAACCGTGCATATATAGTAAAGTTGTGGCCAGAAGTGTCGTATTCCTCGTCTTGTACGTGGATGACATTCTATTGATAGGAAATGACATTCTTATGCTACAATCTGTCAAAGGATTCTTGTCACACAGGTTCTCCATGAAAGACCTGGGTGATGCCTCTTACATTCTGGGGATCCGGATCTATCGTGATAGATCCAAGAGGATGTTGGGACTTTCGCAGTCCAGGTATATCGACACTGTACTGAAAAGATTCAGTATGGAAGATTCTAAGCGCGGTAATCTACCGGCTTGTCACGGAATCACCCTCTCCAAAGAGATGTCTCCCAAGACTGATTTGGAAAGGGAACGCATGTCTATTATACCCTACGCTTCTGCGGTAGGCTCTATAATGTATGCGATGTTATGTACCAGACCAGATGTAGCTTACGCACTGAGCGTGGTAAGCCGGTATCAGTCAGACCCAGGGGAGAACCACTGGAGAGCAGTAAAGAACATTCTCAAGTACCTGAGGAGGACTAAGGAGATGTTCCTGGTTTACGGCGGAAAAGACCTCAGGTTGGAGGCCTTTGCTGATTCCGGCTTCCAGAGTGATAAGGACGATTCCAAGTCCATGTCGGGTTATGTCTTTACCCTCAATGGAGGGGCGGTGTGCTGGAAGAGCTCCAAGCAGGACACCGTTGCTGAATCGACGATGGAAGCGGAGTATATAGCTGCTTGCGATGCCGCAAAAGAAGCAGTCTGGATGAAGAAGTTCCTTACAGAACTTCAGGTGGTTCCTACCATAGTTGATCCAATACCTCTGTATTGCGACAACAACGGAGCTATAGCTTTAGCGAAGGAACCAAGGTCCCATCAGAAGTCCAGACACATCTTGAGGCGGTATCACCTAATCAGGGAGATCATTGATCGTCAGGAGATCGAGGTTCGGAGAGTTGCTTCAGAAGAGAACATTGCTGATCCATTCACGAAGGCCCTTCCTCAGATTCAGTTCGAGAGGCTGCTCGAGATCATTGGTCTACGATATGCCAGTACATGGCCCTAGTGCAAGTGGGAGATTGTTAGTGTTTATGCCCTAGAAGGCCATTACTGTATCATACTAGCTTGTATATTACTTAATGGAAGCTTGGGATATTCACATGTATATAACAGTCTTGCTAAACATGGTAGTATGCTACTTGGTTTTTCTATCTTAATATGTGAGTGTACGTATTGATAGAGCTCTTAGGATCTTGCTTGTCTACCAGCGTTGTGATGGCAGTCACACTAGTGGGGGCTGGGTAGTCTACAAGCACATCCTTATTTAGGTCCATGGTCGTTGGATTATCGAGACAGAGCATCGATACTCTGGAGTAGACTAGTGTGTACGCTTCTCATCCCAGTTGGGGAGATGGTCTGTCCCACAGCCGTCAGTACGTCATACTGGAGATAGTATGCAGGTGCTCGTTAGGTTACGGGTACACCGGACAGGACTCACAGGGAACTGTTGGTTGGTTTGATACCAGTCGTCAGTGAACAGTTCCCAGGTGACATGAGTACAGCGTAGTCCGCAGACTTGACACTGCTACTTCGCCTCGAGTGTGTCCCACTGTTCTTAGATTGCTACCCTACCACGGCTCAAAGGAGTCGTGCAAACAGGTAGCAGTTGGGTGCAGTCCCGAGCACTTGGAGGCAGTGGCGGTTAGACAGGATTCGTCCCTCCCGGTATTGGGAGTAGATATCGTGCTGTGTCAGAGAGCCATTACGCAAAGTCCCTGGCCAGGGAAAGCGAGATTTGCTGGTAGGTTCCAGTAGTTTCTCAGGGTTTAATGGGCTACCCTCCGACACGACTTATACCGCTATTAGGGACTGACGCTTGCCGCCCCCCTAGGCCCGATATGCGATAGTCTTGGACGAACGGACCGGACTGTATGGAGATTGTCACATCAGACTCAGTAGGAGTTCGGATGGGTTTTCTCATCGGCCTTCTTATCGACAACTACCTGGGGACCGTTACGTACAGCTAGTGCCGCTTGCGGTCTGTGGTTAAACCCACTGCCAGCTTAGTAGTCGAGTCTCTAGAGTCCCACACAGAGAGTTTCCTACTCCAGGCGAAACGATATAGAGGTTGCATGGTTTTGCGACAAAGGGTTCGGACGCATACGTGCGTTTACGCACGTACGACTTTCGGACAGTTTTTACCAGTCGGCTTTGGTTTAAGCCAGTTACTGGTATCCGGTTATTGGATTTTTACAGTCTAAAGTTTTTCCGTATTTTTGCGGATTGGAGGGGCGTTCTCGTAATTGTACGAGAAGTTTCTAGAAGATGTGACTAAGGAGGTTACTTTGGATGAGGTTATGAGTCATGGTGGTGATTCATTCATTTCATTAATGCATATTTATTGCTTAATGACTCATGCTAATGAATCACCACTAGATATTTTATGAAGCATGATTTATCATCACTCTTTATTCTTTTCTCATTATTAGAAAATGCTTCATAATATATTATGATACACACTCTCTCATCTCATTATCTTATCTCACATTCTCTCTCCTCAAGCTCTCATCTTCAAACCCTAATCCTTACACCTCATGAGTTGAGATCAAAGGATTAGTTAGACTAAACAATCCATAACCATCACTCTATCTCATCCTAACTTCTTTGATTAGCAATCCAAGAAGGTTAGTTGCCTCAAGTATAGAGGTTTAGCTTGGAGTTTTGCTCTCGGGTGGATCGTCTACTACCTAGAGAAGGCCGAGGAGAACAAGGAGATCGTAAAGACGAAGGACTAGTTTCGATAGGTATAATCCCTAAGCATAGTGGTTTAGTATAGCTATTTGTTCGGTTATTATTTGTTTAGCTTCGATTCAAGCGGTTAGTCGATGTTCGTTCTTTAAACTTGATCGTTTTTGAAATTTCCGCCTCCCCATAAGTACTGGGGTGTACTACATCGACTTACAGCATGGCCGGGTCATCGCATATGCTTATCGGCAGTTGAAGAAGCATGAACAGAACTACCCCACTCACGATTTGGAGATGGCTGCAGTGGTCTTTGCATTGAAGATTTTGCGACATTACCTATATGGCGAGTCGTGCCAAATATTCACAGACCACAAGAGCTTAATATACATATTTCAGCAGCGAGACCTGGACCTCAGACAGCGTCGTTGGATGGGGTTGGTGAAAGACTACGACTGCGAGATCTTATATCACCCAGGCAAGGCGAATGTGGTGGCAGATGCTTAAAGCAGGAGTCCCGGGGGTAGTCTATCGTGTTTGCGCGCAGTGCAGAGTCAGTCGTCAGCAGGTTGGCAGATGTTATGCGATAGCCGAGTTGAGTTCGAGTTCACTCAGACAGGGGGACAGCTCGCGCATGTTCGTGCATGCCCACAATTGCTTGACCGTATATATGAGGCACAGCGCAGTGACGACCGTTGCTCAGAGACCATGGCATAGATGGGACAGGGCAGATTTTCCGAGTTCGTGATTGACGATCAGGGGATTTTACGCTATGGATCTAGACTGTACGTACCAGATGCTGATGGATTGCGGCGCGACATTCTTGAGGAGGCACACCGATCTGTGTATAGTGTCCACCCGGTTCCACTAAGATGTACCATGATATGAGAGAGACATACTGGTGGGACGGGATGAAGAGGGACATTGCGGAGTTTGTATCGAGATGCCTGACTTGTCAGCAAGTCAAAGCCGAGCACCAGAGGCCCGTAGGAGAGCTGCAGCCGTTACCCATTCTGGAGTGGAAATGGGAAAAGATTTCGATGGACTTCATTGTGGGTCTACCCAGGACCAGTCGAGGGTACGACTCCATCTGGGTGATCGTGGATAGATTGACGAAAGCGGTTCACTTCCTGCCACTGAAGACCATTTTCAGCTTCGCTCAGTATGCTCAGCTCTACATTGACGAGATCGTACGACTACATGGCGTACCGGCTTGTATTGTGTCAGATCGAGGCACTCAGTTTACCAGCCGACTATGGAAGAGACTTCAGGAGGCTTTGGGCACTCGTTTGAGCTTCAGCACAGCGTTTCATCCGCAGACCGACGGACGGTCAGAGCGGACCATTCAGACTCTCGAGGACATGCTCAGAGCATGCGTTTTAGACTTCGGCGGTAGCTGGGATCGTTATTTACCTCTAGTGGAGTTCTCCTACAACAACAGCTTCCAGGATACTATTCAGATGGCACCTTTCGAGGCATTGTATGGGAGGAGATGCAGATCGCCCGTCTGTTGGACAGAGCTCAGCGAGAGCAGCATTTTAGGGCAGCAGCTTGTTGAGGAGACGACAACGAAGATACAGTTGATCCGAGACCGGATGAGAGCATCTCAGAGCAGACAGAAATCCTATGCAGACAGGCGCCGTCGTAGATTAGAGTTCGCAGTTGGCGACCATGTTCTTCTAAAAGTCTCTCCGATGAAGGGCGTGATGCGTTTTGGGCAATAGGGGAAGCTTAGCCCTAGATTCGTAGGTCCCTTCGAGATCCTCGAGCGTGTCGGCGCAGTTGCATATCGTTTGGCCCTTCCACCCAGCTTTCCCGATGTTCACCCCGTCTTCCATATTTCGATGCTCTGCAAGTACCTTCACGACCCTTCACATGCGATTCTGCACCCGACAGTCCAGCTGGAGCGCAGCCTTTCCTTTGCAGAGCAGCCGGTGGCCATCCGGGATCGGCAGGTGAAGAAGTTGAGATCGAAAGTTATACCGACCGTCAAGGTCCTTTGGCGTGGCCCGAGCAGCGAGGAGGTCACCTGGGAGACCGAGGGCGAGATGAGGAAGAAATATCCCCATCTCTTTGAAGGTATGCGTAGCTATATTTTAAAATTCGAGGACCGAATTTCTTTAAGGGGGGAAGATTGTAGCTCCTTGAAAAGTCATTTTGGTGTTTTCCTGAAAATCGGTGAAAATTCGGTATTTTTCCGAAAACCGTCTTTCTCGTTATTTTGCAGTTTAGGACTAATTATACCTAAAATGGATAGATAATTTCTTGTATTTAGTAGCTAATGAGTTACTTATGAAATTTTGGTCATTTAAAAATTTTTCCCTTTTTTTCAATTTTTAATATTATTTTAAGCCGGTAAGAAAATACATTAAATTAGCGATAAATACAAATTTAAATGGGCTAAAATTAATCTTTAAAATCATGTTAATTAAAATCTAATTGTAATATAAATTTTTAGTAATTTATTTTATGTTTTAACTAATTTTTGTTATGGAAAACGAAATTTATTGAATTTAAGCTTAAACTTGCAATTTTTGACTTGTAGGGGGTCTTTTTGCATAAAATTTCTTTTTGTATTCACTCCCACTCACCCCCACTCACCAAGGCCGGCCCACCACTGCTGAAGCAGCCCCCATCCCTCTCTTTTTTTACCTTAATTCTTATGAATGAATGGTTTTGAATAGGATTTAAATATAGTATTTAGGTGGGGGTATTATGGTATTTTTGGGGGGGTTTTGACTAAGACTTTTTGCACCATCCTCTCACATCCCCCATCCCCCTCTCTCTCCACAGAATTCCTGCAGTTTGCAGCAGCCCCTCCCCCATTTTTTGCCTCATCTCTTTTCTTCATCAAAGTTAATCCAAATATTGCTCCAAAAATCAACAATTTCCTTCACCATTTTAACACAAAACCTTGTTCCATCTCTTCTCACACCCACTTTAGTTTAAATCTTGTGGAAAGGAGGCATCTTTGGAGGCAAATTATTCTTGCTAGATCTCTAGTTGAGGTATAAATTCTTGCTAATTAAATTCTTTTGGTTAAGTTTCTTAAGTTAAATGGTTGTAGTGTTAATTTAGTGTTAGTTCTAATCTAGTTTTTTTTAAAGTTTATGGTTAGAGTTTAACTAGGGTTTTAGAAACCATTAGTTAGTTAATTAAATCTATTTTTCTATCTAGTTGTTACTAATCTAAGTTAATGAGGTTACTTCATTTGTGTGGGCTTCAAATTAGTGTTAATTTGGTATTGTCATGTTTAGTTTTGGTTTGAAAATGCTAATTATGAAAATCAAGAAAGGTTTTGTTTATGGAAATTAGGTTTTTAAGCTTAGTTAATGATTTAAAATTAGTGTAATGGCTAGCTAGTGGGTTAGTTTGGATTGTTGTGTTGGATTGTGTTAATTTTGTCGCTAATTGTCCATGTTTGCACCAAGTTTGCAAACTTCTAGCTTACTAGGTTTTTATTATATTATTGTGGCGAATTAATTGCGATATCTAGATTATATTGTTGGCATATCCTATGAAATTTAGGATGCGTGAGTGCGTATTTTTCAGTAATCGGGTTTTAGTTTTGCCGGGCGACCAAATCGGCGATTTTTGCAGTTTTTGCGATTTTCGCGTGTGTTCCGCGCACCTTGTGCACGTTGTACCTAGCTTGTGAACGTTAGTGTTTTCGTTTGGGTTTTGCGTCGTTCTTGATATATAACCTTATGTTTGGTATTGATGTAAATTCCAGGTTCGGTCGCGGAGACGTCAGACGCGGCACGAAAGGGGAAAGCGGTGATTGGACGTGACTAGCTAGGATTCCGGTGAGTAGATGTAACATCTACGGGGGACTATCGTTGGATGGCGCAAGCCGCCCGATAGTTTTAGTACCTTAAAAATGATTCTTAGTAATGTTAGTAATTAGGGGTGTAATACTTGTATAATTATTTGCTACATTCATGCCCTATATTGACATACATATACAAAACCATTTTATAGGACACCTGCACCATTGCCAGGGTTTTTATATGCAGCACGAGCACTATTCATGCTTACACACACGCCCTGGTAATTGCCATGCCACCACACTAGATAACCGATAATTTTGAAACCTTTTACTAATTGATGCTTAAAACTGTGCTATTGCCTTTAATTCCTTAAAATGAAATCGTAGGATTGCTATTCATGTGCATGTACCTCATCATAGTATTTGTTCATGCCTAGTCTATTAATCATGCATCGTAGATTAATTATTGATACCATATGCATTCATCACCATTGATATATGCACTTATGAGAATTTCTTGAGATTTTATGATATTTCTGGATTTCGGGGGAAAGCCGCAAAAATTTCTAAACTTATTATGTTTTTAAAATATGTAATTGCGGTTTTCTAGTGATGTAAAGTGTCGTCCACCATGAGTTTGCTGTGGTTTTCGAGATCCTTGTCGAGGAGTGGAGGAACCGTCATGGGTACATGGTGGGCCCGGTATGGTACCCCGGGGCAAGATGAATGTGGTGTTGACGTTGAGCCTGGCAGGGGACGGATTACCTACCGGTGACTGTTTGGCACGGCGGATATCCAGAGGATACCGACCGTGGCCGCGAGATGATGAGATTTTGATATTTAGCTGGGTCAGCCGGATGGCTGAGGCCAGAGATACTATGACATGGATATATGAGACTTGTGATAGTTTTGGGGTGTCGTTGCTGGACACAGGTTCTTGTTGATTTTGTTGGTATTGTGCTGGTATTTCAAAAGAGATTCTTAAAGGGAAAAACATGATTTCTTATACTTACACATTCAGATCATGAGTTGGTTCGCATTGCATTCATACCTGCTAGCATATTCATATTGCGTACATACTTGCCATTATGACCTGCCTTACCTGTATTTAGATGCTAGGATACTTGTGTGCATGCATACGATAGCCTGTGTAGATGTTATTTATTACTCAGGAGTTGGCAACTCACCCCCGTTGTGCCATAGCCTTTTTCAGGTCCGCTCCGTCAGTGCAGTAGCGGCGGCGCTCTTGTTTCTTTTGCTTGGACTCGAGGTTTTGCTCTTAGGTGGGTTATATCATTATTTTTGTACCACCTTGTATATTCTTTGTATCTAGTGCACTCCATCTACTGTTTCTACCAGTATTGTTGTATTTTGACCTAGAGATGAGGCTGTGAGATTTGTGGACTTTTATGCTGTATTTTGGGGTCGAGCTCACTTGAGCCGACATGATGTTTTTCTTATGCTCTTTATGATTATTTTTACATGTTGTTGTTTTATATTGCGTGGGATTTGTGACCGCCTTGTGACGAAGAGCTAGCTCCCGCTTGGGGACGCCATATTTGTTGGATTCATATATATTCTTCTTGTACCCATTTTGGGGGCCAGTATTTACAAAGGAGACTCTGCCGAAATTTTCGGAAAAATTGGTATTGTTTTTAAAAAGGGTTTTATATGACTTATTTGATAAACTCGCTTTCAATTTATTGGGTTTTCTTCACTCTTTTGCTTATTTGGTTTTTGGTTTCTGGGCTTTGGCTTACTTATTTTACGGATGTCTTGAGACGTTTCGTAAACTTAAGTGCCAGTCACGTTCCGTACCCTGCGGGTCGTGACAGAGATGAAAGGTTTTGCCTCCTCCACCTTTTGTTTATGATTAATGTACTTAAACTTTTGATTCTAACTTAAATATTGCTAATGTATTGATATGATATGGTATTTTGACCTATGGTTACTTATAACCTCCTTACACGCCATATTCATTCCCTTTCCCCATTTTCAATGTTTAAGTTAAAATCTATTTAGTGTTAAGTTTGCTAGGTTTGGATATCGTATCTTGTGATCAATTGCTTGATAATCTTTTGATTTCATATACGACATACCATCACAACTTTTTAGCAAACTCAACACTAATATCATTTGCTCTCACTATCCACTTTGTGTTTTTATTGTTGCGGTATGCTTGCTAACCCTCGTGTTCAGTGTTGATACCCCAAGCCTGGACATACAAACGGTAAGTGATCAAATGTACATCTTATGACCAAGGGAGTGTAGAGGTAAACGTCCCAAATCAGAGCTTCCGAGCAAAGCCACATCCATTCTTCCTTAAACTCCTTTTCTTCCTTTTTATTGTTTCCGTATTCTTACATTTTTTTGTGACAAAACCAATTCCTTCATTTGTTAACCATAAACAATAATACTTAATACCAATTTCCTGCGGATCGACCCGTGCTTGCCGGCTCGCTACAGCGCACCGTGCACTTGCGGTTATAAATGGTAAAACGAGAAAGATTTTGTGCGCGCATTCCGTTTTCCATAAAACGATATCACATTTCCAAAACATACGCGTTAGCGCGCGCGGGTGGTTTCCCAACATTGACGAAAACCTTTTGCTCCAAGTCTTGCTTTGAAAGTCTTAACTTTTCCATCTGTACAAATTTTCTTCTTAAAGATCAACTTCCTCCCGATGGGTTTTACCCCTTCAGGAGAAACTTCCAAAGTTCATACTTTGTTGGTGTACATGGAATCCATCTCAGATCGTATAACATCCAGCCATTTCATAGAGTCTCCACTTGTGATGGCCTTCTCGAAACTAGTTGGGTCATTGTTTTCCATGATGCAATCCTCTCTCCCACTGTCTCTGAGAAAACCGTAATATCTCTCAGGTGGATGAGGAACCCAAATAGATCTGCGGAGTGGCTGAGGTTCGTCGGGGACTATTGAATCCTCCGGTTCTACCAAATTGTCAGTTATAATTTGTGTAGCTGGAACTTCTTTCAGTTCCACCTCATTAGCACTAATTTCTTTCACAAGAAATTCCTTTTCTAAAAAGGTGGAATTCGGAGAAACAAATACCTATTATTCCTTGGTGTGCTAGAAGATATACCCACGTGAATGTTTGGGATATCCAACAAACTTGCATAGAACAAACCTTGCCTCGAGCTTTTCCGGATTTTGCTTTTTAACAAAAGCCGGACAACCCCATATCTTAATGAAATTAAGACATGGCCTCTTCCCCTCCCATATCTCATATGGAGTGGTAGGCACTGATTTGGTTAGAACCCTATTCAATAGGTATGCAGCTGTCTCAAGTGCATAACCCCAAAAGGAAATAAGTAACTCAACAGTTCTCATCATAGAGTGCACCATATCTAATGGGGTGCGATTCCTCTGCTCCGAAACTCCATTGTGCTGTGGTGCATACGGAGGAGTAAGCTGAAAGAGAGTCCCATTCTCTTTTAAGTAGCCTCTGAATTCCGTGCTCAAGTATTCTCCTCACCGATCGAAGGATTTTAATACTTTTACCCATTTGGTTCTCAACTTCGAACTTATATTTCTTGAATTTCTCAAAAGCTTCAAACTTTTGTTTCAACAGGAACACATGTCCGAATCTTGAGAGATCATCGGTGAATGTTATAAACTACGAAGAACCATTTCTGGCATGTGTATACATATGATCGCATACATCACTATTTATTAGTCCTATGAGTTCAGTAGATCTTTCTCCATGTCCAATAAACGGAGTTTTGGTCATTTTACCTTTGAGACATGACTGACAAGTTTCATAAGATATAAATTCAAACGGATTTAAATATCCATCTTTATGCAACTTAACTAGTCTTGCCGCATTGATATGACCTAGTCTACAATGCCATAAGAAGGCTTCGTTCATTTCTGAACTTTTCCTCTTATGTGTGTTCTGTACGTTTAGAACTGTAGTTTGATTTAGAACATATATACCGTTACTTAACGTACCAAACCTAATCAACACTTGATTTAGGAAAATGTTCATAAATTTTCTCCAATACAAAGTTATATCCTTCTTTATGCAACAAAGAAACCGATATAATATTGCACATCATATTTGGTACGTAATAACAGTTGTTCAGAATCATTGAATAACCATTTGGTAATACTAGATGATATTCGCCAACTGCTTTGGCTGCAACAATTTCTCTATTCCCTACTTTTATAGACATATCACATTTTTCCCAGTTCTCTACCTTTTCTTAGCCCATGTGACAAATTACAAACGTGAGATCCTGCTCTGGTATCCAATACCCAGGACGTAGAGCAAACTGAGAAACAGTTCTCGGTAACAAACACGCCTGAAGAAGATGCATCGACATGTACTTTCTTCGTTCGGGTGGCATGGGAATCCGGGTATTCCCCTATTCCTTTCTCAGACTTATGACAGTCATAAGATTGAGAGGAACCAACGTACCCTAGCCCAGTATAATAAGTGAGTTCGGTCAATATATCCATATTATTATATAGATTAAGGCGTGTCATTGGTCACTACCTAGAGAGAGAAAGAAGGAAACGTTTTAGCGTGCGCTTTTTGCAAGATTAGATTGGTTATTATCTTATCTAATCAGGATGGCTCCTACTGTTTTTGTCAAATCTTCCTTCAAATCCTAAAAGGTAAGATTAGGCGGGATTAATTACACCCTACAAGTTCGCCAATCGGTCAGCCAGGCAGGTATTGGTACTCTGAGGGAGTCTCCCTATTCATTCACATGGAACTAATTAAATAAACTTGTTTCCACAGGGGCATAACCCCGTTAACACCTTTCTTAGACACCTAATGGATCGACTGATTGTAAAGTGGAAAACTCTCCCAGGAGTAACACTTACTCGCAGTGGTTATCGTGATCCAACCATCTCATAGAAGGTATGCAATCTCATTGCAAATTTCAACACTTAAAATTCCCAATATCTGTTTTTACCCCAAGATATTTATGACCTTGACAAGGTCAACAAACCATAAACCGCAAGTCAAGTTCAACCCGTTCATTTCTTGATTGAATAAAACCCACCCGCATGACCCTTGACAAGGTCAACAAGGACGTACGACTAACCTAATCCAATCGCATCATATGCGACAGATAAGCACTAATCAGCTACAGATTAGAAAAAAATATTGTATATTTTACCCGGCAATTTCCTCATCATTTGCACTCATTTAGAAGTGTACGGCATTCATATTTTACATATTAGCAAAACTGTCGCAAAATATCAGATTGCATGTATTAGACTCTTAAACCGACACTATAAAGGAAATTGACTGCATTTCATGGAATCGCATATTCGCTATATTGCGCAACACTTGTTTTGAGATCTGTGCAGGAAAATCCAGCAGAAAGGCCAAAAATGTAGATGGTACCGATCAAACATTACGCCAACTCACTAACTTCAGATCCGGTATCAATTCAAAGGAGCAATCACAAATCAATATATCAGAAGAAACCCTAAAATACAGAACAAGACTACACCAAAAAGATCAAGGCCCAAGCCCTACAGAGAGCCGCGGATCCGCGGCAGGAGCCTGCTGGAGCCACGGATCCGCGGTGGGTTCAAGGAATCAGCCTCTTAATTTAGTGCAAAACTCCTGTCTTAGCTCCTACAGTTCAGAAAGACACTCCAAGTTCTAGAAGACTCCAGAGGTTTCTGCCAGATCAGCAAACCCTTGTTTCTACACTAAACTAAGCTTTGTAATCTAGAACCTTCTTCTTAAACCCTAGCTTAAACCCTAAGCTAAGCCTAACAAACTCCTTCTAGAAACCTTTCAACAAACTTTTGGAGGGAATTTTAGTTTCAAACCTAGACCTAGGGTTTGGGTGTTCTATAAATAAGACCCTAGGCTCACTTATTATTCATCTTGAAAAAAATCTTGGATTATCTTGGAAAAATCCCATTATCAATCCTAAATCTAGTATCAAACTAGAACCATTCTCTTTCTTCTTCTTCTTCCACAAGTCTAGTGAGAGGGCTTGTGTGAAACCCTAATTCCAATCAAAATCAAGATCCCGAGTACCCATTAAGCAAGAAGCCCTGCAACCTTTAGGAGCGTAGCCGATCTTCAACGGAGCAAGCGATCCGAGCCGATCCACGACTCATGAAGCCGAGCGACGCCCGATCAACAATCTAGATTCTTCCTCTCGTAGTTCTTGAAGCGAATGTAATCAAAATTGTTGAGATAAATAAAGGTGATATTCGTTTATCTTGTTTTCTTTAAATTCTGCATCATGATATCTTTACAATTCGTAAATATTTTCTGTGTGGTGATGTGTGAATAAAACTCCGCTCGTCGAGGAGTCGAGACGGTCAATAGAATGATGATGTAACATAGCTTTAATCGATTCTTGATTCCTACGAGTTTTGTAAACCCTAGCAAGTTCAAGAACCGACAACCCATTTCGTTACGATGCTTTCTTGAATGAAATCGCTCGAAATTGGGGAGTTAGGATCGTTTCTTGAAATTGCTAGAGGCTAGAATGTGAATGATATCGACAAAAGAACAAGGGATAAGATGAAACCCTAGTTTCACGAGAAAGCCCTAACTCTCGTCGATCATCATCGATCTAGTATCAATCCTTCAAAGGACAAGAACACGAAATCTTTAGATTACATCACGTCTATTGATCCGATTGATTCCTACGAGCCTCTTTTAGATTCTTGACTGTTGATTGGAAATATCATCGATACACCGATTCTTGATTGTTTATCATTTTCTTGATTCCTGAATAGAATAGTGACACTTGAAAATCAAAATTCTTGAATCATGTTTTCGTTTATCTTAGCTTAACTTTTCAATTCAAGCATATCATAATACAAACGAATCGTGCAATCCCTCTGGACGATCCGCACTCATTCATGAACTACAATTGACACCGTAGTTTGATTGCGGTCAAATAATTCTTTGATTGTGATTCTATACATTTTCTAATTACCGACACAAAGAAACTCATTCGCTTTGTTCGATTTACACAAACCGAGAATTTTTTCATTCAATCAAATGGCGCCGTTGCCGGGGATCGCGCGCTAATTCGTTTCATATTATAGTTTTGAATTGAAAGATTTATTTCATTGTTATTTTGAGATCAAAATTCGTGCAAACCCTAAACAATTTGTTGTGTTTCATTGCGAGGAGATCTGGAGCTTGCTGGAAATTGATAAAAATATTTGGAAAATTCCAGAGGGCTGAGGAAGTATACAGTAGCTTTGTAGTGAAATCTGGTGCAGTGTTCCCACAATTGAAGCGCGGAAGAGCGGCACAAAGGCACTATTGCGGCGGAACCGCGGCCTCTTAGGGGGTTCTCTGAAAACTTTTTGCCTCAGGTGACTTCTTTAATTCTCCTCTCTTCTCTTTTTAGCTCCAACTAATACTTTGCTGCAGGATTCTTTGCAAAGAATAGCAGCTCGCAAATTGCAAATTAAATTTGTGCGTGATTTTGTTTCTTGGTTGTTTTGCATTCTAAATACGGATATTAACGGGCACGGCCAAATCCAAATTAGGTGGGGATTTCATTACCCTTCCTAGGCCCCGAAAACCACCAAACTTGCATCCGCATTGACCCACATTAACTAAAAGAAATCTAGAGATGACTCTAAGGACTGTCGCGCTCAATTAGGACAGAAAAAGGCCGTGGGTAATTCATTGCTTATCCGCGTTTTCCTGTGGTGCCTAAGGCGAGTGTGTCTAATGCTAGTGGTTATTAATTAGGCCCACTACTTACGTAGTGGAGTACCTTCCCACTTACCTGGCACTTATCCGGCTACAGGGGAACAAAGAGGCAGTGGAGGATTCTATCCCGCGACTTGTCTTTTGGCAGTTAGGAGCGGTCTAGAGCCGGACCTAGGTGACCACTAGATTCTAGGGTTTGTGTGTTGCATTTGTTGTGTCGCATCATTTTTTTTCAAAAATCCGTCCCTTTTTCAAAAGCAAACACCGCATTCATTTACCCCTAATTATAAGCCAACGCTGCCACTTGTACTAACCCTTTTTAGTACAAGATAGGCTGGACACGGGATTCTAGTGCCCGTTTAGTCCGCGTACCCGTTATCGACTCCGAAGTCGATATTTCTCCATTTACCTTTTCTTTACCCACTACCACACCCACACCGATGGATCCAAATCCATCAAACTTCTTTAACCCTAATCTGCCGCCGTCCGTTGGTGCGCAGAATCCACCCCGCATCTCTCTCCAGGAGAGATGCTATCCTATTCGAGGTCCTCTTTCGACCTGCTTATCCACACCACCAGCCAATGGGGATAACTCTGAAATTAAGCCCCAGTATATCAATCTTTTACCTAAATTCCACGGACTCGAGACTGAGGACGCTTACGTTTTCATTACCAAATTCGAAAACGTATGTGTAATGATGGGTACGTCACAACTTTCAGTGGATGCTATGCGTCTACGACTTCTTCCATTTACCTTGTGCGATATAGCCGAGAAGTGGCTATATAATACTACCGCACACTCTATTACGAATTGGGGAGAATTCGTCGCTGCATTCCTTAAGAAATTTTACCCAATACAAAAGACAGCTCGAATCCGTAGCGAACTGAATCAATTTGCCCAGCTCCTTGCTGAACCATTCTCTAAATGCTTTGAACGTTTCAAGGATCTATTGGTTCAATGTCCTCATCACGGCATCCCGAGATGGGAGCTTTGCCGAATCATATATGAGGGCAGTAACCCTAACACTAAACAGAGCCTTGAAAACATGTGTCAAGGTACCTTCATGACCAAGGATAATAGGGAAGCTTGGCGATATTTAGAAGAGTTCGCTGAAAAGTCTTTACAGTGGGAAAGTCCATCATTTAGGAGTGGCAACAACCAATCGGATGTTTCCATAGGAGTTAGAGCTGACATTTCAGCTATACAAAAGAAACTCGAGACTATGGAAAACAAATTTTTAGCTGCCTCCCTTAATCAAATGTCACTTTCCAAAACTGTATGTGGCTGCTGTTCTGATCCGTCTCACTTGACGAAAGAATGTCCGTTTCAAGGTCGTGAGCATACCAATGCCACATTTCAAAGACCGAGAAACGATCATTTTTCTTCCACATATAATCAGGGTTGGAGGAATCACCCTAATTTTGCTTGGAACCAATCACAATCACAAAACACGGTTCCAAACCAAAACAATTTTCAAAGGGCTCTCCCTCCACCACAACAGCAGCCACAACTTCAATTGAGTCAGCACCCCTTTCAAGCACATAATTTTCAAAATCAGGTCAACACACCTGCACTGTCTAGTCCTTTACAGTTGACCGGAACTGATGAATCCTCTTCTTTTGCAAAATACATGAATTTGGTCTTAACAAATATCATGCAAGTTTCGGCTGAAATGAAATCTTCTGTCGATAAAATTGAGAAAAACTATGCGTCTCAAAACGAGAGTATTAAATCGATGGAAGAAGAAATTGCACGATTAAAAGCCGAAATGAGTGCAAGAGAGAAAGGGAAACTTCCAGCTCAACCCTTACCCAATCCTGGTTATTCACATCATGTGAATGCAATCACCACGTTGAGATCTGGAAGAGTGCTTGACAATCATGTTGGGGAAGAAGTAGATGATACTGAAAATCATATCAACACCCCGGCTGAGACTTTTCCTCACACACACACTTCTAATTCTGACCCCAGTTCTTCTACCCCACCTCCTTCTTCAGAGCCTATTCTCCATTTCCCAAAAGGCTCGCCACTACAGCCCACCTCTTTTACCCCTCCACGGACGATTCCCACTTCTATTCTGGGATCGGTTCCACACACACTCCCTTCTCCTATGATGGACCCAGCACTTATTGCTAAAGCACCTTATCCTAATCGGTTAAGGGCTAACACACCAAGTCCACATATGGAGAAGATCACTGAGATGTTTAAACAGGTTAACATAAATATCTCTCTTCTAGATGCTATCCAACAAGTCCCTGCATATGCGAAAGTTCTTAAAGATTTTTGCTCTAGAAAGAGGAAGAAACAAATGACCAAGAAAATATTCATGGCAAAAACAGTAGACACAGCTTTCCCTCAACAATTACCGAGGAAACGTAAGGATCCTGGCTATCCTACGATTTCCATCTCTATTGGGGAGAAACACATCAACCGTGCTCTACTAGATCTTGGGGCAAGTGTTAACCTGCTTCCCTTCTCAGTTTATGAGCAGTTAGGGATCGGAGAGTTGAAACCATCTCCTTGCACTCTCTAGATGGCTGACCGATCAATCACCACACCTAGGGGTGAACTAGAGGATGTGTTAATAAAAATAGGTGAATTTATCTTCCCTGTAGACTTTATTGTAATTGACACACAGCCTGTAGCGAACTCACGGAATCAAATTCCGGTGATTTTAGGTCGCCCCTTTTTGGCCACTTCCAATGCTATCATCAATTGTCGTAACGGTTCTATGACCTTATCCTTCGGGAAGAGGACAATTGAGATGAACATTTACAAGTTAGGAAGTGTACCCTCCGAACCTACTGCTCAGGTCTGTTCTGTCGACCTAATGGATGTCGACAGCAGCGAATTTAATGATCCTCCTGATACCGATCTTGACTCTTTTCATACGTTATTGTTTGACCCAACTATGTATCATACACATACGGACTCTTCCACCGAGAAGTCCGGGTCAACAACTAACACTGATTATGAACTGCTTTTAGAGTCTGAAGATCACCCCGCACTTTGTGATGACATTATTCTTCGGGGTATAGATGAAACTTTTGAGGAGATCTTCGCTGATGAACTCGCATTTCTGAATAACACGGGTGTTGAGATGAATCAGGTTCCACTCACTGAAATTGAACCTCCACCCCTTTTTCTGACTTGTAAAAAGAATGCGAGTAATCCATCACATTCACTGCATCGTCTCTCCAAAATGAGACGCACACACACTCTCTTCCACCACTTACCCTTTCCCCACTTCTTCTTCCACCAACCCGAACACTGTATTGATAAAATTTTTGAATGGTTGGTGTTAACCTTCGGTCTTTGCAAAGCTTGGCATCAACCAATGATTTTTTGACCCCCACTTGTGATTTTAAAAGATTAATATTGCATAACTCAAGTTTGGGGGGGATATTTTTTCTGGCTCTTGAAAAGAAAATTTTACAAAAAGATGATGCCAAAAATAAGTTTGGAGGATGTTCTTCACTTAAATATTTTGCCCCCACTAATAAATTCCTCCCAAGCTTACAGGTTTTTCGAGATTTAGCAGATGGCAACAGTGAGGACACAGTTGAAAACAAGTTTGGGGGAGGTTTGTGCTTATTTTCGCATCATTTGCATATCACTTTGCATAAGCACAAAACAATTTTTTTGAAAACCATAAAAATTTAAAAATTTTCAAAAATATAAAAATATTTTTTTGTACATAAATAAGATAATAAAAGTTTAGATAGTGAAAAATTACATCCATGAGATTAGAAAAATTTAAGAAAACCAAGAAAATTAGAAGTTTTCTTATACGAACTAGTAATAAGTAGTTATGAGCCGTTGTCCCAAGGGTTAGTAAGATGAAAGACGTCACTAATCTGAGGATAAAAATAAGTCTGAAAAATAGTTTCTATTCTGGAAGCCAAACATTTTGAACGTTGATACCCTGCTATTCGAACTTACACACATCTTGAAGCCTGGGATAGTAGAGGATACCTTGAAATACTGTTGTCTTAAAGCCAAAAGTATGAAGGAAATAAAAAAAATGAATAAAAATATAAAGTGGTGAGAAAAATGGACACTGGTTTTTTTTATCACCGAGGGCAATAAAAATGTATAGCAAGGGTGCTTCTTCACCTAGTGCCCTAAGGCCAACTGGTCTGGGAGTCACTTCTATGCCTGAGGTGGTGCAAGACAAGGAAAATACACCAAGTAAGCAAGCACAGGAGTAATCGGTCGGTTAGTACCTCAAGAAGTATTAACGGTCGCATGAAAGTGTGTGAGCAATCTCATCTAAATATTCATTAATTAAAAAGTACTGAGGCTGATGGGCAAGAGTATGATAGCTTGAATTGAATTCTCCGGGTGTAGGGATGTCTTTACACACACGCAGGGTTATATGATCGATGTTTAGATTAAAGATAGGAATGAAGAATAAGACGATGTTTTATTGAGGGAGGACGTGATTTCTGACATCTTTTCATGACCATTAAGATAGGGCTCATGACAACCGAAAAGCTAGCTTAGTTGGAAACCCTAATTTTCAAAGTCTTTCTTCTACAATTCTTGTCTTTAAATGTAATATTCATGATCTTTCTTTTATTATTGGATTTTGTGGGTGCAATCCGCTGAAAACCCTCAGGAGGCAACACTCCTCCTACTAGGGACACCTAGAGGTTTAAAGGCTTGTTGCACATGCTCAGTGCAATCGTGTTGCCTACGAAAGTGTGCTAGTGAGTTTTTTTCTTTCTTTATTTTCTCCTTCTCTTTTTAATAAAACAGTTCGCTCGAGACTATCGAAATTAAGTTTGGGGGTATTTGATTAGTCAAAAATATTGTATATTTTACCCGGCAATTTCCTCATCATTTGCACTCATTTAGAAGTGTACGGCATTCATATTTTACATATTAGCAAAACTGTCGCAAAATATCATATTGCATGTATTAGACTCTTAAACCGACACTATAAAGGAAATTGACTGCATTTCATGGAATCGCATCTTCGCTATATTGCGCAACACTTGTTTTGAGATCTGTGCAGGAAAATCCAGCAGAAAGGCCAAAAATGTACATGGTACCGATCAAACATTACGCCAACTCTCTAACTTCAGATCCGGTATCAATTCAAAGGAGCAATCAAAAATCAATATATCAGAAGAAACCCTAAAATACAGAACAAGACTACACCAAAAAGATCAAGGCCCAAGCCCTACAGAGAGCCGCAGATTCGCGGCAGGAGCCTGCTTGAGCCGCGGATCCGCGGTGGGTTCAAGGAATCAGCCTCTCAATTTTAGTGCAAAACTCCTGTCTCAGCTCCTACAGTTCAGAAAGACACTCCAAGTTCTAGAAGACTCCAGAGGTTTCTGCCAGATCAGCAAACCCTTGTTTCTACACTAAACTAAGCTTTGTAATCTAGAACCTTCTTCTTAAACCCTAGCTTAAACCCTAAGCTAAGCCTAACAAACTCCTTCTAGAAACCTTTCAACAAACTTTTGGAGGGAATTTTAGTTTCAAACCTAGACCTAGGGTTTGGGTGTTTTATAAATAAGACCCTAGGCTCACTTATTATTCATCTTGAAAAAAATCTTGGATTATCTTGGAAAAATCCCATTATCAATCCTAAATCTAGTATCAAACTAGAATCGTTCTCTTTCTTCTTCTTCTTCCACAAGTCTAGTGAGAGGGCTTGTGTGAAACCCTAATTCCAATCAAAATCAAGATCCCGAGTACCCATTAAGCAAGAAGCCCTACAACCTTTAGGAGTGGAGCCGATCTTCAACGTAGCAAGAGATCCGAGCTGATCCACGACTCACGAAGCCGAGCGACGCCCGATCAACAATCTAGATTCTTCCTCTTGTAGTTCTTGAAGCGAATGTAATCAAAATTGTTGAGATAAATAAAGGTTATATTCGTTTATCTTGTTTTCTTTAAATTCTCCATCATGATATCTTTACAATTCGTAAATATTTTCTGTGTGGTGATGTGTGAATAAAACTCCTCTCGTCGAGGAGTCGAGACGGTCAATAGAATGATGATGTAACATAGCTTTAATCGATTCTTGATTCATACGAGTTTTGTAAACCCTAGCAAGTTCAAGAACCGACAACCCATTTCGTTACGATGCTTTCTTGAATGATATCGCTCGAAATTGGGGAGTTAGGATCGTTTCTTGAAATTGCTAGAGGCTAGAATGTCAATGATATCGATAAAAGAACAAGGGATAAGATGAAACCCTAGTTTCACGAGAAAGCCCTAACTCTCGTCGATCATCATCGATCTAGTATCAATCCTTCGAAGGACAAGAACACGAAATCTTTAGATTACATCACGTCTATTGATCCGATTGATTCCTACGAGCCTCTTTTAGATTCTTGACTGTTGATTGGAAATATCATCGATACACCGATTCTTGATTTTTTATCATTTTCTTGATTCCTGAATAGAATAGTGACACTTGAAAATCAAAATTCTTGAATCATGTTTTCATTTATCTTAGCTTAACTTTTCAATTCAAGCATATCATAATACAAACGAATCGTGCAATCCCTGTGGACGATCTGCACTCATTCATGAACTACTATTGACACCGTAGTTTGATTGCGGTCAAATAATTCTTTGATTGTGATTCTATACATTTTCTAATTACCGACACAAAGAAACTGATTCGCTTTTTTCGATTTACACAAACCGAGAATTTTTTCATTCAATCAGCTACCGCACACTACGCCTTGACAAGGTCAACAAACGCAACACGAACACTAAATAGCACTTATCTGAAATAACGGAGGGCTACGACTGGTTTTGTAGAAAACCATTAACGTAATGAACTTGATATCGTTGTAGAATCTAGTGATTTGAAAAGGAGTGGTTTTTATAGCATTTACTACTTTTGCTAAAGATGTCACTCCCGGTGAAGGGATCTCGGCTCTTTCCTCATCGAATGAGGTGCTGGATATTCATCAAGGAATACCACTATGCAAAGCAAGAACTAGAGAAGCTATAAAAACAAAACCGAGTGGGTTGTAGCATTTGCTAGTTTTTCTAAAGAGGTCACTCCCGGTGAAAGGATCTCGGCTCTTTCCTCATCGAATAAGGTGCTGGATATTCATCAAGGAATACCACTATGCAAAGTAAGAACTAGAGCTACCTTTTTAAAATTTCGATTCTACAACATCTTTAGCTTTCATTTCTTTCCATTAATCTCATTAATGAAGTCCCATCATTTGTTAGTGTATATGCCCTAGAGGCCATTACAGTAATATACTGGCTTGTATATTACTTGATGGAAGCTTAGGATATTCACCTTGTATTGACAATCTTGCTCAAAATAGTAGTATGCTACTTGGTTTGTTTCTGCTTTAATGTGTGCATGTGTTTCTTTTAGCATATCGCCTTTACATATTAGTAGAGCCCTTAGGATCTTTGCTTGATTACCAGCGTTGTGATGGCAGTCACACTCGTGGGGGCTGGGTAATCTACAAGCACATCCTTATGCAGGTCCCTAGTCGCAGGACTATCGAGACAGGGCATCGATACTCTGGAGTAGACTAGCATATGCTCTTCTCATCCCAGCTTGAGAGATGGCCTGTCCCCCAGCCGTCAGTACGTCATACTTGGGATAGTATTGTAAGTGCACGGCGGCGCCCCGACCGTCAATCCGACGGCCAAATGCGGAAGCGGTGATAAACTTTAATTTTGCGAACATAGCAAACCGGCACCACCGCGCACTAAACACCCGGATCGAACCATTAACTAGTCCTAGCTAATTACAAGACGGGTTAGAGATATACCGAGTGATCCGAGTCCTCCGGTCTTCTCGTCGTCGTCCCGATCTCCTGCGGAAACTCCGGTCGTCGTCTCCTCGCCGGAAGGGCACCACATCTCCTGCATCTTTTACGGGCTCCCACCTCAATACCGAGGCAACTCGGGCGCGAAGTTGGCTGGCCGACGCGTCCAAGATTTGCTGTAGAATGTAGTGTAGAGTCTATGTCTCATTTGGGGGTTTAGTTGCCATGGAGGATGGAGGAATGAGGTTGAGAAATGAACATGGAAATTTTGGTGGCAATGGAAAAATGATATGAATGATAATTTTCCCACCCTCACAAAAATGATCCTCTCTCTCTCTCTCTCTCTTAATGTGGTCGGCCTCTTTTCTTCAAGGAAATGGTGGAGGGAATTATACAAGGGAGGTGAGTGTAGTAAAAGGCAAGAGGTGACCACATCAAAAGCCATGATAACAAAACTCAAATCAATATCTAATCCTTTCTCATCACAAAAAGCAAAGGAAAAGACTAAGAAAGCATCTCATGATTAAGAGGCTACAATAATTCAAGAAACCCCTCCACTAAATGTTAATTGCAAACTTGCAATTAACACCCTCCATCAGAAAGTCCGACCGAGAAGGAATGAAAGAAAACCGGCCGGAACGGAATGCAAACTGGCAACTTCAGAAAACTGATCCCGTAATAAATTACAGGAAAACCCCGATACTGTGCATACACACCCGCATCTGTATTCCGACCGGATACAAATGCAATGAGACAAAATCTACACTGTACTATACTAGGATCCGGCTTAAACCAAAGCCGGCTAGTAATATTTGTTCGATCCTGATCAATGCAATACCGCACGTATCCGATCGAACCTTGCCTATATCTATACGGCCTCTAGTACTAACCGTCCGATCCTGATCCGTGCAATACGGCACGTATCTGATCAGACCCTGCCATATCTCCATATGGCCTCTACAGCGTTTCGCCCGAAACTTGAGTAACTGAAAGTGTGGTGGACTCTAAAGACTCATCAATACTATGGCTGTGGATTTAACCACTAGCACATCAGAGGTATAAGCCAATACGTGACGGGCCACCAGCTATTGACCAAAAGGGACGTCGATGAGCGAACTCATCCTGACACCCTACTGAGCCTGTCAGTGACAATATCCGTACAGTCCGGTCCGTTCGTCTATGAGCATCGCATGGCGGGCCTAGGGGGTTGATTAAAAGTCAGACCCCCAAAAGCAGTAAAAGTCGTGTCGGAGTGTAGCCCAGAACACCGTGAGATACTACTGGAATACCTACCAGTAAATCTCCTGCCTTGGCCAAGAACTTCGTGTAATGGTTCTCCTAGACACAGCGCGAACTCACCCCCAATACCGGGAGAGACGAACCCCTGAAGATACGCTCACTGCCTCCATGTGGCTCGGGACTGCACCCAACTAAAACCTGTTTGCACGACTCCTTTGAGCCGTGGTAGGGTAGTAATCAAAGTACAGTAGGAACTCACACGAGACAAATGACGATCCCCAGGTCGATGAACTAACCTGTACACATGTCACCAGGGAACTGCTATCTGACGTCAGGTATAAGACCAACTAGCATGTTCCCGGCGAGTCCTGTCCGGTGTACTCATAACCCAATGAGCCCCTGTATACATCTTAGGTGATCCAACTGACACCAGTGGCTTGTGAGACCGGCCACCGCCCCTCGTCGGGGTCTCGACTGTATACACTAGTCTACTCTGGAGAATCGATGCCCTGTCTCGAAACTCCTACGACTAGGGACCTTTTAAGGATGTGCTTATAGACTCCAGCTCTCATTTATATGATCGCCCTCATACTGCTGGCAGTCAAGCAAGAATTCTAGGGGCTCTATCAACGTGCAATAGCGACCTGTCAGGTCACCTAAAGCAGTACACGATGATAAAGGTAAACCAGATAGCATACTATCATCTCGAGTAAGACTGTCCTACCGGGATAGGTCCTCCCTCAATCATTGCAATCACGTGCCTGTGATCCAATAATTGACTCTGAGGGCACTATCTCCAACAATCTCCTACTTGCACTCGAGGCTAATTATTGCAATGTCGCATACTCACAGCTCGTGTGATACCGAACACCCAACTTCTCTACTAATCAGTCTCACAAAACCCGTTTGCGAAACTATTGCGTTCGAGGAATAGCCTCAGTGAGTGGATCCGCTTTGATGTTTCTTTCTATGTCTCTCTATATCTCAAGTTCGCGGAGAAAGCCATCTCCCAAAATGAGCAATACCTGTCTTAGAATGTGTCTGGATGTCTGATGGGACCTAGCTCATAAATGAACTCCAAATCCAAACTTCTTAGACTGTATCGTCAACTGAACTTAATCAGTATCCTGCGCCATGCCTTCCCTCAGTATCCACCTGGACCATCTGTCCAAAATACTGCCCCTCGTCAGAGGGAAAACTATAACTCTGACAACCTCCTTGTCGTCCATGTCACCTTGGAAGCCTGGAATGATAACTGTCTCCCGAAGGAGAAAGCTGTTATCATATCCCTAGAACATCAACTTATGTTCTAAAACTGCTTCCGACTGTTTCTCCAGGATTGGATCAATATCAACTTATTGCACCTACTGCAAGAACAACATCTGGTGTGGTACTTGACATCTCATGATTGACTCAATTGCCTAAGCAGGTGATCTGCCAATCATGCACATCCCTCTCCCCTTTTGTCTGTAAGACACCTTTAGAGAGGGTGACTCCATCACCTGCAGGTATACTACCGTGCCAGGAGTCGTCCATTCTAAATAGTCTTAGAATGCTGTCAAAGTACCCTGATTGGGAAACCACCCAAATCTAGATCTAAAAACCATAGATCTAGTAACCAGTATGTCTGATATAATGTCCAAGTCCCTTGTGGAGAAACCACTGTGTGACGACCAAGGTATAACCGATCGTTGTATAGGAGTGTCACTTCCTACTTTGTGTATGTCATCCAAAACCCGGATATCACACCCTACTACCTTCTCAACAGATCCATCCCCTATTCTGATGACGTCAAACCCATGACTGTC
Source organism: Agapanthus africanus (assembly GCA_030015575.1). Taxonomy (NCBI): domain Eukaryota; kingdom Viridiplantae; phylum Streptophyta; class Magnoliopsida; order Asparagales; family Amaryllidaceae; genus Agapanthus; species Agapanthus africanus. Next base: position 297,158,110 of record JASDDO010000031.1, read on the forward strand.
ACATCAGAAATAGATGATCTATCTCCGCTATATCTGCTTTAGTCTAAAAATAGACATAAGCCTGATGTCCACCAATGCTTCCGCGGCTCCTACTGACTATGACAACCCTATGGCAGAGTCAAATACACGTACACTTCTGAAGCTAGTTCAGAACGACGCTATACTCATCCTGCTGCCGGGTCTCGCAGCCTGGAACAACAGCAATGGCAAGTGTGGGTAAACAAGAACTTCCCTGTCACCGTCCTTGAGGCTACCGGAGCACCTCTCGGGTGCCTGAAGTTACCCAACTTATCTGCGGAGTGGCCAATGGAATGTCAATCCAGATTGAATCTTTAGGTTCCTATGAAATCTTCAGTAATCGTTTGTGGTTCTGGAATCACTTCCAGTTCTACCATACTCCCACTACTGTTTTCTGGAAAAAAAAAACATTTTTAATAAAACTGTGGCGAGTCTAGAACAATATCAGTATTGATCTTCCAGATGGTAGAAAGTCAACCCTCGTCATAGCCTGGGTCAACCCACAAACAGCCATTACAGAAACGTGCCTTGAGTTATCCAGAGTCTGGTTTTAAGCATAAACCAGACAACTCCCCGTACCTTAACATCGTTAAGATATGAACTGTTTTATATACAATATAGAACCAGAGGCACTGATTTAATTGAACCAGATTCAAATCATGCAGCTGTCTCCAGTGCATGTCAACTAAATGGAAGGAGGCCGATCAGCGTCACTCAACTTAGGAATGCTTCCAATTATGAGTAACCCGAAAGAGAAGCAAGTTCTCTTAATCATTACTATCAACTGAATACCATACACAAGTATCTACATCTTCGATCACTCTGAAGAATCCCGATACTTGCAATACCTGGTTCTCTACTTTATTCAAATACCTATAACTTCTCAAAATTCGGACCCTGTGTTTCCACGAAACACCTGTCTAAAAACTAGAGAAGTCATAAGTAAACCGAATATAGTACGAGGACCAACCCCTCTGTCCTGATCGACCCTGGACAACATACAATATTCTGTATAAGTCCCTTGAGTCTGATAACTCATTCACTGTGTGTCGTAGGTTGAAAACTGTACTTATGGTTAAGAAGAATTACACCGCTGTTTAATGCTCCTTATCTAACCATCCACTGATATAGGTAAATGTCGTAGACATAATTTCAAAAAGGTATATCTCACTCTATAAAAATAGACGTACAGATATATCAATTTGAAATTGGTGCATAACAACGGATATTCAAAACCAAATATTTTCCGTCTGGCAAACAACCCAGGTGACTTCCTCAAATATCACCGATTACAACGAATCCCGATATAATGAGGATGATCAGCCAATTCCCAATAACTTACTCCCGCTCATCATCTGTAAAAACCATACAGATGTGTGAATCATACCTGGTAAATGCATACCCTGGAGTAAGTGTCTAATCGGGAAATTAGTTTTCGTTTAAGAGTACACAGTGAAACTGAAACATTGAAATGTTTCGATGGGGTATCACGGTATTCCTAGTAATGCCTCTTCCAAATTCACGACTGTAACCGTATAATTCTTTGCCACCTCTCCAAATCCCTTTATATGCCTTTAGTCAATACCTTCTGTACACCCCTTTAGGCCAAATGGTTTTCTTCCTTCCCTACCGTTCGGCACCAGCCTATGGTTTGGAAGAAGACTATCCAATAAGCATAATGGGTGTGCTGTCCTAATCCTAGGAGCACTCGCAATGCGAGAGAAGGTGAAGATAAAAGACAACTGAATAAACCTTATTCCTATTTCTCCTGGACCAGAATCCATCCCTGAACTGGAACAAGTTCCTTTCGAGTTCGTATATAACCATACGATGGAGTATCCAATAAACTGTGGATCTTCGTAGTGATACGGAGTGTCCTGGAGAAATACAAAGGTGATTTAGGATTGGCGAAGAAATACTTGGTTTGGTCGTGAATATCAGTCGTAATTTACTTTGCCCTCTTACTAATCCCTTGCTTTGTCTTAATCTTAATACCTTCTGCACACCATCGTTATGCTAATTGGTTTTCTTCATTCCCCACTGTTTGGCACCAGCCTAAGGTTTGGAAGAAGACTATCCAATTTGCGTAATAGGTGTACTATCTCCTAAACTAAGGAGTACTCGTAACTTGAGAGAAGGCAAAAAGGAAAAGACAACTGAATAAACCTTATCCGTTTTCTCCAGAACCGGAAACCATCCTCGAATTCCTTCGAATTTGTATCTAACCATACGATGGTTTTGTCCAATGGAAGTGGACGTTCGCAGTAATACGGGGTGTCCTGGAGAAAATGGTAAAAGTAGGAGTGGCAATGAGCTCTGCAACTCTGACAATCCAAAAGCCAATGTTAAGAAGGTTCGGTCAACTTGGTCACTGAGTCATAGTCTTAGGGTCGGGTCAATGGTCGCTGCCAGAGAGAGAGAGAAAAGAAACACTCAGCGTGCACTCGATCCTAGATCAGAATGGTTATCACTTTTTCTAATCTGGAAACCTCCCACTGTACCTCAAATTCTCCTCCAAACCTGAAAGAAGAATTAGTCGGGGTCACCCGAGGAGTAAATCAACTCATCAGTGGGAATCGGGATCCAACTATCATCGCATGATAACGTGACGGAATCCGCTCACGCTATCACACTCCAGAAGGTATGCGCATATCTGGCAAGTTTCAGTTCTTTTGAAACACCCGATGTGGATTTTTGCCCCATGCTCTTATGACCTTGACTAAGGCCAACAAATCATAAGTCACATGTCAAGTTCTACCCGTCATTGTCCAGGTTGATTTGAACCCACCCGTACAAGCCCTTGACTAGGGCCAACAAGGCTATACGACTGTCCCAAACCAACGCATCTATCTATGCAGCATATGAATGCCCAATAGCTACCAAACACTGTGCCTTGACTAGGGCCAACAAACACAGCTTGAATACTATTGACTACCCATATGAAACGACGGAGGGCTACGAATGGTTTCTGGCGAAAACCTTTAACGTAACGAACTTGATATCGTTGAAGGAACGGATAGCTTTTTAGAAAATATAGTGACGAAAACCTTTACTAAAGAGGTCACTCCCGGTGAAGGGATCTCGGCTCTTTCCCCGAAGAATGGGGTGCAGGATATTCCAAATGAATACCACGATGCAAAGCAAAAGTAATCGGCTATAGTGAAGTTAATGCCCTGATGCAAACTTCTGTCCAAGGGGTCACTCCCGGTGAAGGGATCTCGGCCCTTGCCTCGTCGACTGAGGAGCAGGATATTCCAAATGAATACCACGATGCAAAACAAAAGTGAACATCCTTGCAATAACAGCTTTTTGAAAAGTGTTCCAACAACATCAGAATAGGTTTGTTTTAACTTGCATTGATCTGAATCAACGCAGTCCCATCAATTGATCACACCACAAAGAACGAAAATATACTGATGTACGTATATGCCATCCGCATTCGCCACTGGGTCCCGTCATTACCCGTTAGGTTAGCTAACTAACGACAGAGCGGGGACTGGACTAGCGCGGATGTAAAACATATACAACATCTACTAATATATATACTAATATATTATATTCGGTCAAGGCGTGATAAGAAATGCAACATCACAGAAAAGTACAGCATCACAGAACAATACAGATATCTGGGATACCCGGGTTTCACAGAGCCACTACTGAAACCCGACGTTCCCCTGGTCGAGTGGATAGCCTGTGCAATAAAATCCTAGACCCCTACGGGCGCGGCAAGTTACCCGCCAAAACCTGAAGCGAGGCAGCCCCTTCAGCATCGTGAATGGACCACCCAGCACTTCACGGAATCCGGTAACTTGGACACCCCTCCTGGGTCAACCTGTACCCCCTACGAGTGCGGCGAATAGCCCGCCAATCCTAGAGTGAAGCCCCTTCCGTCTCAATGCCATGAGATGCGGGCTTGTTGCCTTCCAGAACCCTGCTATCCGTGCACCCCTCCGCGGGGTAACCCTAGTACAGAAAGTAAAATATACATACAACGGGTACATCGATCGCAACCAGGTCGTGCCCCAAAATAATAATACAATCAGGCAGTGACGGCAGTCCACATGTCGGACGCTCGCCCCGCAATATCAAATGTACATAATACAATAGAACTGTACTAGCATTGCATCCAGGCTATCCCCTACGACCGATCCGCAACATCACAGTATAACACAGAACATCAACGTGAAAGTCACGTTCGCAAATCCGTCTAACCGGGCTATAGCAGTTAGACAGGATTTACCGATCAAGTGACATTCACGGTCGCAGATATAATGTAAATACTGTGAAATAATGTGTTTAAAATATCCGATCGATCAAAAATTAACAAGTGGGCCCCCAAGCAATACTGTAGCACTCACAGAAATTCTGGGCCCAATTTTAATATTCCAAAACCCCTATTTTCAGCCCACAAGCCCACTGCAAAGAAACGATGACATGATCCCACATTCCTGCGGCGGAACCGCGGCCAAAGAGGGGTTATCGCCGCGGTTCCGCGGTCGTACGGAGGGATCGTGTCATCGAATTTTTCCAGTGTTCTTAGAACTCCCTGCACATCATTCTGAGACAACCTGAAAAATTTTTGGACACCAAAAAATTTCGAAAGAAACTGAAAGTGCTTGAAAACGCGGTTTCGGGATTTTGTTCGATCGGAAACGTAAAACACATCAAACAAAGCTAGACGAAGTTAACGGCGAGGCTCTGATACCACTGTAAGTGCACGGCGGCGCCCCGGCCGTCAATCCGACGGCCAAATGCGGAAGCAGTCATAAACTTCAATTTTGCGAACTTAGCAAACCGGCACCACCGCGTACTAAACACCCGGATCGAACCATTAACTAGTCCTAGCTAATTACAAGACGGGTTAGAGATATACCGAGTGATCCGAGTCCTCCGGTCTTCTCGTCATCGTCCCGATCTCCTGCGGAAACTCCGGTCGTCGTCTCCTCGCCGGAAGGGCACCACATCGCCTGCATCTTTTACGGGCTCCCACCTCAATACCGAGGCAACTCGGGCGCGAAGTTGGCTGGCCGACGCGTCCAAGATTTGCTGTAGAATGTAGTGTAGAGTCTATGTCTCATTTGGGGGTTTAGTTGTCATGGAGGATGGAGGAATGAGATTGAGAAATGAACTTGGGAATTTTGGTGGCAATGGAAAAATGATATGAATGATAATTTTCCCACCCTCACAAAAATGATCCTCTCTCTCTCTCTCTTAATGTGGCCGGCCTCTTTTCTTCAAGGAAATGGTGGAGGGAATTATACAAGGGAGGTGAGTGTAGTAAAAGGCAAGAGGTGACCACATCAAAAGCCATGATAACAAAACTCAAATCAATATCTAATCATTTCTCATCACAAAAAGCAAAGGAAAAGACTAAGAAAGCATCTCTTGATTAAGAGGCTACAATAATGCAAGAAACCCCTCCACTAAATGTTAATTGCAAACTTGCAATTAACACCCTCCATCAGAAAGTCCGACCGAGAAGGAATGAAAGAAAACCGGCCGGAACGAAATGCAAACTGGCAACTTCAGAAAACTGATCCCGTAATAAATTACAGGAAAACCCCGATACTGTGCATACACACCCGCATCTGTATTCCGACCGGATACAAATGCAATGAGACAAAATCTACACTGTACTATACTAGGATCCGGCTTAAACCAAAGCCGGCTAGTAATATTTGTTCGATCCTGATCCATGCAATACCGCACGTATCCGATCGAACCTTGCCATATATCTATACGGCCTCTAGTACTAACCGTCCGATCCTGATCTGTGCAATACGGCACTTATCTGATCGGACCCTGCCATATCTCCATACGGCCTCTATAGCGTTTCGCCCGAAACTTGAGTAACTGAAAGAGTGGTGGACTCTAAAGAATCGTCAATACTATGGCTGTGGATTTAACCACTAGCACGTCAGAGGTATAAGCCAATACGTGACGGGCCACCAGCTATTGACCAAAAGGGACGTCGATGAGCGAACTCATCCTGACACCCTACTGAGCCTGTCAGTGACAATATCCGTACAGTCCGGTCCGTTCGTCTATGAGCATCGCATGGCGGGCCTAGGGGGTTGGTAAAAGTCAGACCCCCAAAAGCGGTACAAGTCGTGTCGGAGTGTAGCCCAGAACACCTTGAGATACTACTGGAATACCTACCAGTAAATCTCCTGCCTTGGCCAAGGACTTCGTGTAATGGCTCTCCTAGACACAACGCGAACTCACCCCCAATACCGGGAGAGACGAACCCCTGAAGATACGCTCACTGCCTCCATGTGGCTCGGGACTGCACCCAACTAAAACCTGTTTATACGACTCCTTTGAGCCGTGGTAGGGTAGTAATCAAAGTACAGTAGGAACTCACACGAGACAAATGACGATCCCCAGGTCGATGAACTAACCTGTACACATGTCACCAGGGAACTGCTATCTGACGTCAGGTATAAGACCAACTAGCATGTTCCCGGCGAGTCCTGTCCGGTGTACTCATAACCCAATGAGCACCTGTATACATCTTAGGTGATCCAACTGACACCAATGGCTTGTGAGACCGGCCACCGCCCCTCGTCGGGGTCTCGACTGTATACACTAGTCTACTCTGGAGAATCGATGCCCTGTCTCGAAACTCCTACGACTAGGGACCTTTTAAGGATGTGCTTATAGACTCCAGCTCTCACTTATATGATCGCCCTCATACTGCTGGCAGTCAAGCAAGAATCCTAGGGGCTCTATCAACGTGCAATAGCGACCTGTCAGGTCACCTAAAGCAGTATACGATGATAAAGGTAAACCAGATAGCATACTATCATCTCGAGTAAGACTGTCCTACCGGGATAGGCCCTCCCTCAATCATGGCAATCACGTGCCTGTGATCCAATAATTGACTCTGAGGACACTATCTCCAACAAGTATGCGGGTGCTCGTTAGGTTACGAGTACACTGGACAAGACTCGTCGGGAACTGTTGGTTGGTATTATACCTATCGTCAGTTATCAGTTCCCAGTTGACATGAGTACAGCTTAGTCCGTTGACTTGACACTGTCACTTTGCCTCGAGTGTGTTCCCACTGTACTTTGATTACAACCCTACCACGGCTCAAAGGTGTCGTGCAAACAGGTAGTTTTTGAGTGCAGTCCAGAAGCACTTAGAGGCAGTGACGGTTAGACAGGATTCGTCTCTCTCGGTATTGGGGGGTGATATCGCGCTGTGTCTAGGAGAGCCATTACACAAAGTCCCTGGCCAGGGCAAGCGAGATAGACTGGTAGGTTTCCAGTGTTATCTCAGGTGTTCTGGGCTACACTCCGACACGACTTGTACCGCTAGTAGGGGACTGACGTTTACCGCCCCCCTAGGCCTGCCAAGGGATGTTCTTAGATGAACAGACCGGACTGTACGGAGACTGTCACATTCAGGCTCAGTAGGAGTTTAGATGGGTTTACCTCGTCAGTCTTCTTATCGGAGTCTACCTGGGGACCGTTACGTTCAGCTAGTGCCGCTTGCGGTCTGTGGTTAAACCCACTACCTGCGTAGTGTCGAGTCTTTAGAGTCCCACACAGAGGGTTATTCGCCTTTAGGCAAAATGAGTAGAGGTCGCATGGCTTTGCGACAGGGTTCGTTCACATCCGCGCACATGTGCACGTTTGGTGTCCGGACAGCTTATACTAGCGGGCTTTGGTTTAAGCCGGATCCTAGTATACGATTTGGGATTGGTTTTATCTCATTGTATTTGTGTTCCTCGGAACAGGGATACGGGTGTGTATGCACAGTTGACTGAGACAGAGGCAGAGGACTTTGATTAGGGTTGATGACCATTGTTATTTTCTTAACCCTAATGTTTATGTGTGAATTATGATTTATTAATATTAGTTAATTATAATTGTGCATGGTTAGGATTGTTGACCATTTGACTATACTTTACTTGTTGACCTAGGTTGACAAGTTGACCATCATCATTCCATATGAAAGATGCTCTTTGATCCTTGCAAAAGCATTTAATGTGAAATGATAATGATCATTTCTTGATTAACCATGAAAATTATCTTTAGCTAATTATCTATTTTTCATAAATCACACATATATGTGAGAAGGTTGCATTATTCTTCTCACTTGATCATTTTCATTCTCTCTCCTCCTCTTCCTCTCTCTCTAGCTCTCCCCTCTCATGAGTTGAGAACCATTTGAGCTTGAGATAATCCCTTCAAAAATACTCTCTACTCTTTCTAAGGTCCTAGGTTTAGCACAACAAGCACCTTAGTTACTTCTAGTTTGTGGTTGAGGCCCTCGGGTGGATCTTTCTTCGGCAAGAGAAGGCGAAAAGGAAAACCCGTTCTTTCACTCCAAGGAGCAAAAAGAGAAGGACTTGATGACCTAGGTATAACCCCTTTTCCGAGTAGCTAAACTCTTTTAGCTTGTTGTTAGTCTTTGTTTAGCAAAGATCCCTCCTTTACATAGTCCATGTTGCCTAGTGTTGTAAAAATCAGATTTTTCATAACGTTTCCGCCTCCCCGCAAGCACCGGGTTGGGCAACGTGGACTTACAGTGGTATCAGAGCCTAGCTAATCACAAACTAACTAGTTAGCAAAGTATCTAGAACTTCGATCGTAAAAAATCGCAAAACACATTTTCAAAAACCCTAGTTTCTGCCGATTTTTATTTCTGCTTTAAAAATAATAAATCATACATGAAAAATCGGCTCAGTGTTTTATAAAGACACACACCAAAAACGATCCACTGAACCGGTCAAAGCGCAGCGGTTCCGCGGCAAGAACATGCTTCTTGCCGCGGATCCGCGGCAAAGTTGACTCGGCAGTGGACCGAGTTTGGTGCAGTGTACTTATTTGGAGGTTTTTGGATTTTTAATATAGTTTGTTTCTGCCCAGATTTTCCAGAGAACAAGTTAGTTTTTTGGGGTGGTCACAAATCCGTATTTTGATCGAATTTCTTTACACTTTGGCTAATGGGTTATATCTTTGATGTGATATATGTATTGACCGTCCGCTAATCGCTATACGTCGATTAGTGGGGGTTATACATATCTGTGATCTGTAATGTTGATGGTTTGTGTATATGAATTCGTTGGATTGTCGCGGATGAATTGCCAGGGGTTGTGAGATGAGAGTTTTCTTATTCTTTCAATTCTTGTAATATGTAAATTGATGTATTATTATTTGTTTGGCTGCACAACCGGGTCGGGGTTGTAGCCGTCATTGTATAGACCCAAGGAGGGGTGCACAAACTACCGGGTATCTCGAAGTGCCGAGTGGCCTACTCACGGTGTTCAGGGAGGTTGCTTCGCTTCGGGTACTTGGCGGGTAGTTTGCCACACCCGTAGGGGTCTAGGGTGGGGTTTGGCTATTCATCGCGACCGTGTTATCCGTTCTTCGTTACAGGCTCGTACGAATTGCGGATTCCTAGTATATCCAATGTATTCATCTGTGATCTGGAATGGCTATCATTGCATGTGACGAATGTTTATATATATCTATATGATATCTATTTAGGCGTTGCTTATGTTTTGCATCCGCGCTAGTCCAGCCCCCGCTCTGTCGTTAGTTAAGTAACCTAACCGGTGATGACGGGACCCCGCGACGAATGCGGATGGCATAACCGTACATCATATTTTCGTTGTTTTCTGCAATGGTAGGATTAAATGATGGGACGCATTGGAATTAATGCAAGAAAGAAAAAATAAACCAAGTAAAAGTCGTTGGAACACTTTCAAAACTACTCAGTTCTTTTCAAACCCAAACTTTTAAATGCGGAGCTTGAACCACTCCTTTTGAAAGCTATCTCGTTCCATCGATTATATCAAGTTCACTACGTTCACGGTTTCGCCAAAACCATTCGTAGCCCTCCGTCGTTTCACATGAATGGTCAATAAGTATTCAAGCTATGTTTGTTGGCCAAAGTCAATGCATAGTTATTGGTAGCTATTGGGTATTCATGTGCAACATAAATAGATGTGTTGGTTTGGGGCAGTCGTTCTACCTTGTTGGACAAAGTCAAGGGTATGTGCGGGTGGGCTCAAATTAACCTGGAGAATGACGGGTAGAACTTAACATGTGACTTATGATTTGTTGGCCAAAGTCAAGTTCATAAGAGCATGGGGCAAAAATCCACATCGGGAGTTTCAAAAGAACTGAAACTTGCTAGCGCTGCATACCATTTGGAGAGTGATGATTCTGGTAGGATTCCTTCAGTTTTGTCACGCGATGATATTTTGATCCTGATCCTACTGTGAGTATATGCTACTCCTCCGGAACTTTCTCACTTAACGATCAATGCTATAAACCAAGTAGGTTTCTAGAAAGGTGTTAGCGCGGCTACGCCCACAGGGAAAAGAGGTTACTTAATTAAGGAACTTCACGAAAGCGTTGGAAAACCTCCCACGAAGTACCGACACTAGCCTGGCTGAACGGTTAAGCAAGTATTGTACGGTGAGATTGATCCCGACTAATTCTTCCTTTATGGTTTGAGGAGGGATTCGAGAGACAGTGGTAGCCATCCTGTTTAGACAAATTAAAAACCACTCTAAACTTGCAAGAGCATCATGCTAAAGTGTTTCTTCTCTCTCTCCTAATTGCAGCGACCATTTATCATGGCTGGACTTAAGTTACTTCTAAATAAAAACATACTGACAGGGCCAAACTACAAAGATTGGCTCAGGAATGTCAAAATGGCAATCACTTATGACAAGTTGGGGTATCTTCTTACCACCAAAGCTCCCCCTGTCCTAGGTCCCAAAACCAGCGTAGCGGATAGGGAAATCCGTAAGACCTGGGAAATCGACTACGCGAAGGCCAAGTGCCTCGTGCTTGCCTCTATGGACAATGAACATCAGAGGAGGCACGAGAATATGGACCTCGAATCCATATTTCTCCATACAAAAGAACTGTATGGAGAGCAATCCCGTATTGCCAGATACAAAGTGTCGAAGAAGTTGTTTTCGGTGCGATTGGCCGTCGGATCATCGGTAGCGGAACACATGCTTAAGATGATTGGCTACATAAAGGTGCTCGCGGACCTTGGGACCACGTTGGAGAATGAGCTCTATACGGACATGATTCTTCAGTCCCTTCCTTCCACTTACGCCCAGTTCATCCTGAACTTCAACTTGCAGGAAAAGGATGTTGAACTTTCAGAGCTTCTCAACATGCTGAGGAGTGCAGAGGGCACCCTACAGAAAGATAGGGAAACATCCACTTTGTTTGTAAGAGGATCTTCCTCTTCTAGGTCCAGGGCAAAAGCCAAGGGAAAGAAGAAGAAAACCCCCGCCAAACCAAGGGGCGGTGTTAGTAAATTGGATACAAAGGGAAAGGCAAAAGCAACAAAGATAGCGGGGAAGCTTGTGGATAAGGAAGAGTGCTTTTACTGTCACAAGAGTGGACACTGGAAGAAAGATTGCAGGGCTTGGAAGGCCAGAACACAGGATCTGAAGCAGGTTGCGTCTTCAGCTTCAGGTGTGTATGTTATTGAAAACTGTCATCAATAAACTCTACGTCCTTGGTATTGGATACCGGATCAGGATCTCATATCTGTAATTCTTTGCAGGCGTTGAGAAAGCGTAGGTTTTTGAAGGCAGATGACATGACCCTCAAAGTTGGAAACGGAGCTAGCATGGATGCTGAGGCCGTGGGGGACTATTACTTGGGAATGTCAGATGGACATGTTTTGGTTTTACGTAATTGCTTTTTTGTACCCAATGCATATCATTTCTGTATCTTTGATTTCTAAAGAAGGTTATGAATTTGCGTTTGTAAGTAATGTTGTAAACATTCACCTTAATCAAGTTCTGATTGGGTCAGGTACATTGAGCAATGGTATATACGTATTAAACCAACCACAGATTTTCAATGTCCAGAATACATACAAAAGAAAGTCTCCGGAAATAAATCAGACTTTCTTATGGCATTGTAGACTGGGTCACATCAATGAGAGAAGGTTGATGAAGTTACATATAGAAGGATATTTGGATCCGTTAGAATATCAATCATATGCAACTTGTCAATCCTGTCTCAAAGGAAAGATGACAAAGAAACCGTTCACCGGACACCGAGTAAGAGCGAGCGAGCTCTTGGGACTCGTACACAGCGACGTGTGCGGTCCAATGTCTACACATGCACGAAGCGGTTATTCTTACTTCATTACTTTTACGGATGACTTTTCAAGGTACGGAAATGTCTTCTTAATGAAACATAAATCCGAAGCCTTTGGAAAATTCCACGAATATAATAATGAAGTAGAAAAACAAACATGCAAAAGTATCAAGACACTGAGATCTGATCGTGGTGGTGAATACTTGAGTGACGAGTTCCTGGATTACTTAAAAGAGAATGGAATTCTCTCTCAGCTTACTCCTCCATACACTCCGCAACATAACGGTGTATCGGAGAGACGGAACCGGAGCCTATTGGATATGGTACGGTCCATGATGAGTAACGCTGAGTTACCGCGATCATTCTGGGGATATGCACTAGAATCAGCTGCATACCTTTTGAACCCAGTTCCAACTAAGAATGTGCCTACTACACCATATCAGATGTGGTGTGGGAAGAGACCTTATCTTAATCACATTAAGACATGGGGATGTCCAGCTTTTGTCAAAAAGCAGCATGCGGACAAGCTCGAGGCATGCTCAGTACAATGCAAGTTTGTGGGATATCCAAAGAACTCCAAGGGATATTTCTTCTATTGCGAAGAGAAACAAAAGGTTTTTGTTTCTCGTCATGCCCAATTCTTGGAAACTGAGTTTTTGGAAAATCAGATAAGTGGGAGCGCAGTAGAACTGGAAGAAATTCCAGAACCACGAGCTATTACTTAAAGCTTAGTAGAACCAGAGGGTTCGAAAGATCAGGACATTCCTGCGCTGCTCCGCGGAAGTAGTAGGAAGTCTCATCCGCCCGAGAGATACTACGATTTTCTCATAGACGGGGATAGAGAGGATTGTATCATTGATAGTGTTCAGCCTACTAGCTTCCAGCAGGCCATTCAGAGCGTTGACTCGGTAAAATGGATGGATGCAATGCGGACCGAAATGGAGTCCATATACACCAACAAATTATGGACGTTGGACATTGCTCCAGATAGGGTAAAACCCGTAGGATGCAAGTGGATCTTCAAAAGGAAGATTGGTGTAGATGGACAGGTTGAGACCTATAAAGATAGACTTGTCGCAAAGGGTTTCCGTCAAAGACCTGGCTTGGACTATGACGAAACCTTTTCTCCAGTGGCTATGCTAAAATCCATTGGGATCCTTCTTGCCATTGCTGCCTTCCACGATTATGAGATCTGGCAGATGGACGTAAAGACCACTTTTCTAAATGGAAATTTAGAGGAGTGTGTCTATATGGACCAGCCAGAGGGTTTCATTCAGAGTGGGAGCAGCAGAAAGGTGTGCAAGTTGCTTAAGTCCATCTATGGACTAAAGCAGGCATCGCGTAGTTGGAACATCTGTTTTGATGAGACGGTCAAAGAATTTGGCCTTATCAAAAATCCAGATGAACCATGCATCTATAGTAGATTTGTAGCAAGAACTGTTGTATGCCTCGTATTATACGTGGATGACATTCTCTTGATAGGAAATGACATTCCTATGCTACAATATGTCAAAGGGTTCTTGTCACACAGGTTCTCCATGAAAGACCTGGGTGATGCCTCATACATTCTGGGGATCCGGATCTATCGTGACAAATCCAAGAGGATATTAGGACTCTCACAGTACAGGTACATCGACACCATACTGAAAAGATTCAGTATGGAAGATTCCAAGCGCGGTAATCTACCGGCTTGTCATGGGATCACCCTCTCCAAAGAGATGTCTCCCAACACTGATTTGGAAAGGGATCGCATGTCTATTATACCCTACGCTTCTGCGGTAAGCTCTATAATGTATGCGATGTTGTGTACTAGACCAGATGTAGCTTATACACTGAGTGTGGTAAGCCGGTATCAGTCAAACCGTGGGGAGAAACACTGGATAGCGGTAAAGAACATTCTCAAGTACCTGAGAAGGACTAAGGAGATGTTCTAGGTATATGGCGGAAAAGACCTCCAGATCGAGGCCTTTGCTGACTCCAGTTTCCAAAGTGACAAGGATAATTCCAAGTCCATGTCGGGTTATGTCTTTACCCTCTATGGAGGGGCGGTGTGTTGGAAGAGTTCCAAACAGGAAACCGTTGCTGACTCGAAGATGGAAGCGGAATATATCGCTGCTGCAGATGCCGCAAAAGAAGCCGTCTGGATAAGGAAGTTCCTAACAGAACTTCAGGTGGTTCCCTCCATTATTGATCCAGTACCTCTGTATTGCGACAACAACGGGGCTATAGCTTTAGAGAAGGAACCCAGGTCCCATCAGAAGTCCAGGCACATCTTGAGGCGGTATCACCTGATCAGGGAGATCGTGGGTCGCCAGGAGATCGAGGTTCGGAGAGTTGCTATGGAAGATAACACTGCTGATCCATTCACCAAGGCCTTACTCCAGACTCAGTTCGAGCGGCTGATCGAGATGATAGGTCTTCGATACGCCAGTACATGGCCTTAGTGCAAGTGGGAGATTGTTAGTGTATATGCCCTAGAGGCCATTACTGTATCATACTGGCTTGTATATTACTTGATGGAAGCTTGGGATATTCACCTTGTATTGACAATCTTGCTCAAAATAGTAGTATGCTACTTGGTTTGTTTCTGCTTTAATGTGTGCATGTGTTTCTTTTAGCATATCGCCTTTACACATTAATAGAGCCCTTAGGATCTTTGCTTGATTACCAGCGTTGTGATTGCAGTCACACTCGTGAGGGCTGGGTAATCTACAAGCACATCCTTATGCAAGTCCATAGTCGCAGGACTATCGAGACAGGGCATCGATACTCCGGAGTAGACTAGCGTATGCGCTTCTCATCCAGCTTGGGAGACGGCCTGTCCCACAGCCGTCAGTACGTCGTACTTCGGATAGTATGCGGGTGCTCGTTAGGTTACGAGTACACTGGACAGGACTCGTCGGGAACTGTTGGTTGGTATTATACCTATCGTCAGTTATCAGTTCCCAGGTGACATGAGTACAGCTTAGTCCGTTGACTTGACACTGTCACTTCGCCTCGAGTGTGTTCCCACTGTACTTTGATTACAACCCTACCACGGCTCAATGGAGTCGTGCAAACATGTAGTTTTTGGGTGCAGTCCCGAAGTACTTGGAGGAAGTGACGGTTAGACAGGATTCGTCTCTCCCGGTATTGGGGGTTGATATCGCGCTGTGTCTAGGAAAGCCATTACACAAAGTCCCTGGCCAATTCAAGCGAGATAGACTGGTAGGCTTCCAGTGATATCTCAGGTGTTCTGGGCTACACTCCAACACGACTTGTACCGCTAGTAGGGGACTGACGTTTACCGCCCTCCTAGGCCCGCCATGCGATGTTCTTAGACGAACAGATCGGATTGTACGGAGACTGTCACATTCAGGCTCAGTAGGAGTTTAGATGTGTTTACCTCGTCAGTCTTCTTATCGGCATCTACCTGGGGACCGTTACGTACAACTAGTGCCGCTTGCGGTCTGTGGTTAAACCCACTGCCAGCTAGTGTCGAGTCTTTAGAGTCCCACACAGAGGATTATTCGCCTTTAGGCAAAATGAGTAAAGGTCGCATGGCTTTGCGACAGGGTTCGTTCACATCTGCGCACTTGTGCACGTTTGGTGTCCGGACAGCTTATACTAGCGGGCTTTGGTTTAAGCCGGATCCTAGTATATGATTTGGGATTGGTTTTATCTCATTGTATTCGTGTTCCTCGGAACACGGATACGGGTGTGTATGCACAGTTGACTAAGACAGAGGCAGAGGACTTTGATTAGGGTTAATGACCATTGTTATTTTCTTAACCCTAATGTTTATGTGTGAATTATGATTTATTAATATTAGTTAATTATAATTGTGCATGGTTAGGGTTGTTGACCATTTGACTATACTTGACTTGTTGACCTAGGTTGACAAGTTGACCATCATCATTCCATATGAAAGATGCTCTTTGATCCTTGCAAAATCATTTAATATGAAATGATAATGGCCATTTTTTGATTAACCATGACAATTATCTTTAGCTAATTATCTATTTTTCATAAATCACACATATATGTGAGAAGGTTGCATTATTCTTCTCACTTGATCATTTTCATTCTCTCTTCTCCTCTTCCTCTCTCTCTAGCTCTCCCCTCTCATGAGTTGAGAACCATTCGAGTTTGAGATAATCCCTTCAAAAATACTCTCTACTCTTTCTAAGGTCCTAGGTTTAGCACACCAAGCACCTTAGTTACTTCTAGTTTGAGGTTGAAGCCAAAGTTGAGGCCCTCGGGTGGATCTTTCTTCGGCAAGAGAAGGCGACAAGGAGAACCCGTTCTTTCACTCCAAGGAGCAAAAAGAGAAGGACTTGATGACCTAGGTATAACCCCTTTTCCGAGTAGCTAAACTCTTTTAGCTTGTTGTTAGTATTTGTTTAGAAAAGATCCCTCCTTTACATAGTCCATGTTGCCTAGTGTTGTAAAAATCAGATTTTTCATAACGTTTCCGCCTCCCCGCAAGCACCGGGGTGGGCAACGTGGACTTACATCATTTATGTTTCCTAAACATCACAGAAAAGAAACGAAAATAGAACGTACTCTTATGGCATCCGCATTCGCCACGGGGCCCCGTCATGCACCGTTAGGTTACTTAACTAACGGCAGAGCGGGGGCTGGACTAACGCGGGTTCAAAACATAAGTAGTGTTTATTATATATATCATATATATATAGCATTCATCTCACCCAATTATATGATCGCATCACAGAACACAAGCAGCAGAAGTCAACATATGAAATTTTTAATATACTAGGAGGTCCGTGTTTTAAATTCAGCCAGTAATGAAAAACACGGATTCCATGGTCGTGATGAATAGACAAACCCACATCCTTAGACCTATACGAGAGCAGAAGTAACCTTGCCAATTCTAGAGTTAGGAGACCCGGTCTTGACTCCTCGAGATGGCCTCCCACTGGACTCCAGAACCCGGTTACTTGTACTCCCTGCCTTAGGTCTATCCTAATGCAGAAAAGTAAATAATATACATCAATGGTGACATCATGCTCAACCCGGAAGTGTCCCAATAAAAGAATATTACATACATTTTTTACATGAATGAAAATTAAAAATCTCTCATCTCACGCAAAACACCCCTGCTATTCAATCACGACGACCCAATATAACATATCACAGCAACACATAACATCACATGTCATCAACGTAAGTAAATATGCGTATCCCAAATGTCGTTGACATATTGAAATGAGATCGGGGATACCCTACATAATACACTTACGGTCGCAGAAATGAAATGAAAAAACAACAATATTTAGAATCCACAATTACCTTAGACAACAAAAACCTGAAATATCTCATATTCCGAATTTCATGCCTAACACTATAAACCTTGCATTTTAGTCTCAAAATGAAAACTCTTTTCAATAAGCCGTTGGATAATTCAACAAGATTCCCAACTGTCGTTCGCGTACTATACGCGATTGCGATGGAGTTTTGATCCGAATCGAAACTCCGTGCCAATCGATAACCGAGACTAAAACGCTAGATTTATAAAATACTAACTAGTTTTCACAAAACTAATTATTGTGGATTCCAAATATTGTATCACATATCATCATAATCTAGACGACATTAAAAATTTCGATCAACTTATTAAACACTTACAAATTCCAGAGACCTCAACAACTTGAGCATCACTAAAAACACCCAGAAAGTGCCAAATATTAACATGGAGCAGCAAAAGAAATATGGACCCATAATATCCCAAACTTGCGGCGGAACTGCGGCCAAACATGGGGTTAGGCCACGGTTCCACGGCGGTTTGATAGAATTAGGGTTTCGTTTTTCTTAGGGCTCCATTAAATACCCTGCACAATTTTCTGAATATTTTTAATCTCTAAAATTTCAACTTTTGAAAAATGGAAATAAACTTGGCAAATATCGGCTTCGAAAATTCGATCGAACACTTTAACGTCGTAAAGACTTCCCCTAATAATTTAGCTTGGCTCTGATACCATGAAAGTCTACCGTAGCACCACCATGAGGTTTAAACCGGCATCAAGCATGCAATTTTATAAATTTCTTTGTGCTAAGCTACACTAACTAAGGATCAAACGTGATGATTAGAGATTCTATGATATAAAGAACTTTAGACTAAGTGAAGAATGCTACAACCTTTGTAGATCAAGTCCTTCTCTTATCAAGCTCCGGCTAGTAGTCCTTACGACTCCACTAGGCTCCACTTGAAGAAGGATCGAGCTTCCTACGTGAACTTTGTTAGTTGTATGTATGCTCTAGAGGCCATTATTGTACTTGATTGTATATTATAGTGGATGATTGGACATATATAGAGAGGACTTTCCTGCTCGACATGATAGTATGCTATCTGGTTTCTCTTTATCTTAACATGTATACTTGTATCTTTATACCGTCTCTCTCTTACATGTTGATAAAGCCCTTAGGATGTGTACTTGACTACAAGGACTATGATGTAGTTTATACTAGTGGGACCAGGGTAGTCGGCAAGTACATCCTTTAATTGTTCCTAGTCGAGGGAGTATCGAGACGGGGCATCGATATTCCAGAGTAGACTAGCGTATACGTTTCTTGACCCATTTGATGGGCGATGGATGATCCCATATCCATTGGTGTTTGACATCAAAGATTGTATACGGGTGCTCAGTGGAGACTGGGTACACCAAACAGGACTCGCCGAGAACTCCTAGATAGTATTATATCAATCGTCAAATAGCAGTTCTCTGGTGACACTTGTACCTGTTACTGTAAACCCGAGACCGTCATAGAGTCTAGTGTGATTCCTACCGTGCTTTGATTTCCACCCTACCACATTCCAAAGAGCGTGCAAATAGGTAGTTTTTGGGTACAGTCCTGAGTCACATGGAGGAAATGAGCGATAGGAGGGTTTTCGTCTCTCCCGGTATTAGGGGTTGATGTTGCGCTGTGCTCGATTGGCCATAACAGAAAATCCCTGGCCAGGGTTGCTGAGATTTACTGGTAAGTGTTATTTGTAGTTTCTCGAACCATTATGAGCCTCACATCGGCATGAGTTATCAAGCTATTGGGGTCTGACGTTTACCACCCCTAGGCTAAATATGCGACATATCTGAAGAAGAGACCGGACTGTATGGTAGTGTTACTTATTGGATTCACGGGAGTAAGGATAAGCTTGCTTGTTGATTTTCTGATCGCTCAATACCCGGGTAGTCGTTAAGTCCAGCTAGTACCGCATACGGCTTGTGGGTGAAAGATATGATCGTTACCTACTGCCGGCGTATTGACGAGTCTTTAGTGTCTTACACAGAGGTTTTTTGGCTCAAGCAAAACGAAGTAGGGCACATATGTGATATGTGCGGGACCGATATTAATATGTGTATGAGATACTGTATTCTAATCTCGAGATATATGATATCGGTCGGTTATATGAGATATAGCCGGGTTATTGAATAAAGTATTGATTCGATAAGAAGATATAAATGATATTAGTCGGTTATATGTGATTTAGCCGGATTATTAAATCAAGTGTTGATTTAATAATTTAATATATAATTATATATTTGATATATTAATATATATTAACTAACATTATCTCACTTAAGAATTTCTTTTCTACTTATACATTTAATAAATGTGTGATATATATTAATGTATTCTTTTTGTGTCATGCTTGATGATACATTGTACATGGGTGTATGAGACTCATAACATATTTAAGATAATTTGGGTGATTATTTATTTAGGGAATAAACAAAATTTGGTGGAAATTTTCATGTGTTGGAGGCTTGTAGAAGCTTGTGGAAACCATTGACTTAGTCCACTAATTTTGTATTACTATAGATATTTATTAACCCAACCATTATCTTTAGCCATGGTTAAATCTCTACAAATATCATCTATGATATTTTCTCACCCATGGTTGCCATTATTCTTGACTTCATCTTCTTCATCTCTTTTGAGCTTACTAGGTTTCCTTGAGGTGAAGAAAGAGAGTGAGAAAAATTATTCTAAAGTGAGTAAAATTCCTACTTCATCAATCTACACTAGACAATCCATTTAGTATAGGTTGTTTCTTCACTAGTTCATTAATCAGTGAAGAGGTAGTTTGAGCTAGCGATTCTTCGACGTAGATCATCTTCGGCCTCGAAGATCTCTGAGCAAGCTCGTTCCTTTCGCCTAGTGGAGCCTAACGAGAGTCCGGGAGACCACTACTTGGAGCTAAAGGACTACTACATGGAGCTTTAGAAGTGAAGGACCGGTCTACAAATGTTGTATTCCTTGTTCACTTAGAGTAAAGTTGTTTACTTTCTTAGTTTAACCTTAAATCTCTAGTTAGATCCTGGGTTTGGGTTTCTTTGCTCTCTAGATTTTTTAAAATTTTATACCTGATGCCTTATAAAACCTAGTGAGAGTGCTAAGGAACCTAACATTTGTGTCGAAGATGATCCACCCGAGGCTCCACTAATCAAAGCTACCTCTTCACTAAACTCTCTTTAGTGAAGGATACACCCTAAACTCAAGTGCTAATCAAGTGTAGGATGGTGAAGTAGGGGTTCTAAGCTCACTAGGATTGTTCAAAACTCTATGGTTCATATCAGATGTGAGTGTTAGGGCTTTGAGGCATGAGGAAGAAGAAGAAAGAAGCTGGAGAGAGATAAAAAATGGCTAAGGTAAAATGAGCTAGCATGCAAGCATAGGAAAAAATGAAGAATGGCTCACTTAAAAATCCTTCACTCATTGAATCATGAATATTTTCAAATAGAAAATATGCACCATGCTTCAATAGTGAAGCCAAACTAATAAAATATAATTTGAACCATGTTTCACAACCATGCCCAAAATATCTCCCATTTTCCACCTCATTTCTTTTTTCCCAAAATAGAAATTCTAACCATGCTTCATTATATATATATATATATAAATATATATAAAGAAAAGAAAATAATTAGTGAGCTATAATATTAGTTAATGTATAATTATATCAAATATAAATACACACCAAATTATTAAATCAACACTTGATTTAATAATCTGGTTATGTCACATATAACCGACTAATATCATTTATTTGTATATCACATTATTAAATCAACACTTGATTCAATAATCAGGTTATATCATATATAAAATAACTAATATCAAATATCCGCCAGATTAGAATACGGTATCATATGCTCGTATTTAATCTGCCCCCCCCCCCCCCCGCGCACATATCAACATATGTGCCCTACTTCGTTTCTCTTGAACTAGGAAACCTCTGTATGGGACTCTAAAGACTCGTCAATACGCCCGCAGTAGGTAATGATCACATCAGTTACCCAGAAGCCGTCAGTGGTACTAGCTGGACGTAACGGCTACCCAGGTATTGAGTGAATAGAAGATCAACAAGCAAGCTTCTCCAAACTCCCATGAAGCCTATAAGTAACTCTTACCGTACAGTCCGGTGTCTTCGTCTGATATGTCACATATCGAGTCTAGGGGTGGAATCGTCAGGCCTTAGTAACTTGATAAGTCATGCCGATGTATGGCTCATAACGGTTCGAGAAACTACTGATAACACTTACGAGTAAATCTCATCAGACCTGGCAAGGGACTTACTGTTATAGCCAATCGAGCATACCGCAACATCAAATCCCAATACCGGGAGAGACGATACCCCTCCTATCGCTCACTTCCTCCATATGACTCGGGACTGTACCCAAAATCCACCTGTTTGCATGACTCATTTGAGCCGTGCTAGGGAGGAAATCAAAGCACAGTGGGAACCACACAAGACACTATGACGATCACGGGTCTACAGACTAACATGTACCAGTGTCACCAGAGAACTGCTATCCGACGATAGGTATAATACCAACTAAGAGTTCTCGGTCAGTCCTGTTCAGTGTACCCATTCTCTAATGAGCACCTGTGTACAATATTTGATGTAAAACACCAATGGATATGGGATCAACCATCGCCCCATACAGGGTCAAGAAACGTACACACTACTCTACTATGGAATATCGATGCCCTGTCTCAATATCCCCTCGACTACGAACAATTAAAGGATTTGCTTGTAGACTACACAAGTCCCAGTAGTATGATCCGCATCATAGTCCTGGTAGTCAAGCAAACATCCTAAGGGGTTTATCAACATGTATCAGAAAGACGGTAGAAAAATACTAGTGTACATGTTAAGATAAAGAGCTACCAGATAGCATACTATCATGTCGAGCAAGAAAGTCCTCTCTATATATGTCCAAGCATCCATTATATCATACAATAATGGCCTCTAAGGCATACATATTCCTAACAGTTGCTTCCCTTAGGGAATTTGGCGGGTAGTTTGCCGCATTCGTAGGGGTCTAGGGTGGGGTTTGGCTATTCATCACGACCGTGGAATCCGTCTTTCGTTATAGGCTTAAACGAAATGCGGAATTCTTAGTATATCCAATATGTTCATCTGTGATCTGGAATGCCTATTATTGCGTGAGACGAATGGATATTTATAAATATGTTATATAATAGATGTTGCTTATATTTTGGACCCGAGCTAGTCCAGCCCCTGCTCTGCCATTAGTTAAGTAACTTAACGGTGTTTGATGGGACCCCATGGCGAATTCCGATGGCATATGCGTACGTTGTATTTTCATTTCATTCTGCAATGATAGGTGTAAATGAAGGGACTGCATTAATTGATTAATGCAAAGCAAACAAACCAAAGCTGAATCGTTTGAACAATTTCAAAAACCAATCGGTTTTGTCAAAAAAGCAACTTTTAAATGCGGAGCATAAACCACTCCTTTAAAAGCTATCATTGTTCATCCGATTATATCAAGTACATTACGTTCACGGTTTCGCAAAAACCATTCGTAGCCCTCCGTCATTTTAGATGGGTATTCGGTAGTATTCAAGCTATGTATTTTGACCTTCACCAAGGCATAATGATTGGTAGTTGCTGAATATTCATCTGTAGCATAGATAGATGTGTTGGTTTGGGACAATCGTACTACTATTTTGTCCTTCGTCAAGGGTACGTACGGGTGGGTTCAAAGTAACCTAGACAATGACGGGTAGAACTTGACTTTGGACTTATGATATGTTGGCCTTCGTCAAGGTCGTAAGAGCTCGGGGCAAAAATCCTCATCAGGAGTTTCTAAGGAAATTGAAACTTGCTAGTGTTGCATACCATTTGGAGTGTGATGATTTTGGTTGGATTCCTTCAAGGTTGTCACGCGATGATATTTGGATCCCGATCCAACTGTGAGTATCCGCTACTCCTCCGGAGATTTTTCACTAAAACAATCAATCCTATAAACCAAGTAGGTGCCTAGAATGGTGTTAGTGGGGCTATACCTCTAGAGAAAAGAGGTTATGTAATTATGGAACTTCGCGAAAGCGTTGGAAAACCTTCATCGAAGTACCAACACCAGCCTGTACGAAAGGTTAAGCAAGTATTGTAAGAGTGAGATTAATCCTGACTAATTCTTCTTTTATGGTTTGAGGAAGGATTCGAGATACAGTGGGAACCATCCTGTTTAGATAAACTAGAAACCATTCTAAACTTGCAAGAGCATCATGCGAAGTGTTTCCTCCTCTCTCTTGATTGCAGCGACAAAAATAACTTGGCTTAAATTACTGCTAGATAATAAATTGATTGGGCCAAACTATGATGATTGGATAAGGAATGTCCAGATGGCCATTACCTATGACAAGCTGGGCTACCTTCTTACTACTAAAGCCCCCGCCGTCCCAGGACCAGATTCCACCGTCGCGAATATTGATATCCATAAGATAGTGTGAGAGCCAAGTGCCTCGTGTTAGCCTCAATGGATTATGAAAACCAGAGGCAACACGATAAGATGGACTTAGCTTCCATCTTCCTCCTTACCAAAGATTTATATAGAGAGCAATCTCGTATCGCATGATATTAGACCTCGATGGAATTGTTTTAGGCGAGGTTGGCTGTCGGGACATCTGCAGGGGACCACGTCCTTACGATGATTAGCTATATTAAAGAGCTCATGGACCTTGGGACCACGTTGGAGAACGAGTTATATACTGACTTAATTCTAAGTCCCTCCCCTCTACTTACTCCCAGTTTATCTTGAATTTCAACATTCAAGGGATGGATGTTTCTGAAAGTGTAAGTTAGCACCACCACTTGGTTTATGTAGCATCAAACATGTCGTTTTCAAATTTTTAGGGTGCTAACTAACACTTAACAAGATCTTTAGGTAGATGATTAGGGTTTAAGTAAGATATCAACTAAACTTTGAGGAGTGAGAGAAGGTTATACCCTTGTAGATCGAGTCATTCTCTTCTCTAGCTCCAGGTTGTGGTCCACGCGACTCCACTAGGCTCCTCTTCAAGATGAAAGAACCTCCTTTGTGATATTCACGCCAAAGACGATCCACCCGAATCCCACTAGCTCAAGATAACCTTTCACTAATCTCATTAGTGAAGGCAACACTCAACATCAAATTGCTAATCTAATGTGAGATGATAAAGTTGGGGTTTGATTTGCTCACTAAGGTTCTCACAAGTTCAGTGATTCACATCACATATGAAGGTTTGAACTTGTAGTTGAGGTGAAGAAAAATGTGGAGAGAAAAATGGAGCAAGAGCTCAACTCAAGTGAGCAACTCAAGAAAAAAATATCACAAGTGAAGAATGAATTGAAGAGAATGGATAGCCTTGATCCCCACTCAAGTGAGCAACTCAAGAAAAAAATATCACAAGTGAAGAATGAATTGAAGAGAATGGATAGCCTTGATCCCCACTCATTCAAGCATGGAATTATTGCAATATAAAATTGCAACCATGCTTGAATAGTGAGTCAAGATGAATAAACAAACAATAAAAGCCATGCCTCACCATGGTTCATAAAGTCTCCTCATTTTCTACCTCATTTCTATTTTTCACAAAAATAGAAATCATATGCCATGCTCCATATTATATATATATATATATACATAATATACATTAATATATATATATATATACACACTTTAATAAAGCTATTAGTGAGCTAATGATATTAGTTAAGATATAATTATATCACATATAATATATATATCATATTATTAAATCAACACTTGATCTAATAATCCGGTTATATCACATACGACTGACTAATATCATTTATTTGTTTATCACATTATCAAATTAACACTTGATTCGATAATCTAGTTATATCACATACAACCTAACCGATAACAGATAACTTCCAGATTACAATACGGTATCACATACTCGTATTTAATCAGGCCCACACACATATCACATATGTGTCCTACTTCGTTTCGCTTGAACCAGGAAACTTCTGTGTGGGACTTTAAAGACTCGTCAATATACCAGCAGTAGGTGATGATCGTATCAGTCACCTACAAGCCGTCAGCGGTACTAGCTGGACGTAACAGCTACCGGGATATTGAGAGATATGATGATCAATAAGCAAGCATATCCATACTCTCCATGAAGCCTATCAGTAACACTACCATACAGTCCGGTCTCTTCTTTTGATATGTCGCATATCATGTCTAGGGTGATAAACGTCAGACCCCAGTGACGTGACAGGTCATGCCGATGTTTGGCATATAACGGTTCGAGAAACTACTGATAACTCTTATGAGTAAATCTCAGCAAACCTGGCTAGGGATTTTCAGTTATAGCCAATCGAGCATAGCGCAACATCAACTCCCAATACCGGGAGAGACGAAACCCCTCGTATCGCTCATTTCCTCCATGTGACTCGGGACTATACCCAAAATACACCTGTTTGCACGACTCCTTTGAGCCATGGTAGGGAGAAAATCAAAGCTCAGTTGGAGCCACACAAGACTCTATGACGATCTTGGGTCTACAGAGTAACCTGTACCAGTGTCACCAGTGGACTGCTATCTGACGATAGGTATACTACCAACTAGGAGTCCTCGGTGAGTCCTGTTCGGTGTACCCATTCTCCAATGAGCACCTGTGTACAATCTTTGATGTCACACACAAATGATTGTGGGATCAACCATCGCCCTCTAAGGGAAAAGAAACGTACACACTAGTATACACTGGAATATCGATGCCCAGGTCTCGATATTCCCACAACTAGGAACTGATTAAAAGATGTACTTTTGGACCACCCTGACCCCACTAGTATGATCTCATCTTAATCCTGGTTGTCAAGTACATATCCTAAGGGCTTTATCAACTAGTGAGAGCAAGACAGTAAAGAATACCAGTCAACATGTTAAGATAAAGAGTAACCAGATAGCATACTACCATGTCGAGTAAGAAAGTCCTTTATATATATTTCCAAGCATCTACTATAATATACATCACATGTACAATAATGGCCTCTAAGGCATACATATTCCTAACAATCCCCCACTTGCACTAAGGCCATGTGTTGTAGTATCTTATACCCAACATCCCAAAAAGTCTCTCAAACTGTATCTGGGGGAGGGCCTTCGTGAGTGGATCCGCTACATTGTCCTTCATGTCAACTCTCCTGACCTCGATCTCCTGGCAATCAACAATCTCCCTGATCAGGTGATACAGCCTCAGAATATGTCTGGATCTCTAATGGGAGATGGATTCCTTGTCCAAAGCCACAGCTCCATTGTTATCACAATACACTGGTATTGGATGCTCAATGGATGGAACCACACCAAGCTCAGCAATGAACTTCTTCATCCAGACAGCCTCTTTGGAAGCGATGTATTCAGCCTCCATCGTCGAGTCTGCTACGGTGTCTTACTTGGAACTCTTCCTACACACCGCCCCTCCGTTGAGGGTAAAGACAAAACCTGAGACCGACTTACTGTCGTCCTTATCACTCTGGAAGCTCGAATCGGTAAAGGACTCCACCTGGAGTTCACCGTTACCATACACCAAGAACATTTCTTTAGTCCTTCTCAAGTACTTTAGAATGTTATTCACAGCTGTCCAGTGGTTTTCCCCCGGATCTGATTGATACCTGCACACTACACCTAGTGAGTAAGCTATATGTGGTCTGGTACATAACATCGCATACATGATAGAGGCTAGTGCCGAAGCATTGGTTATCCCTTGCATGCGAGCCTTCTCCAAATCAGTCTTAGGAGACATCTCTTTGGAGAGACTGATTCCCGAACAAGCGAGTAAATTACCTCACTTGGAATCTTCCATACTAAACCTCTTTAGTATGGTGTCACTGTACCTGGATTGGGACAATCTTAAAATCCGTTTAGATCTATCTCTATAGATCATTATCCCCAGGATGTAAGAGGCATCACCAAGTTCTTTCATGGAGAAATTGTGTGATAAGAATAGATTGACCGAGTGTAGCATAGGACTATCGTTTCCTAGCAAGAGTATGTCATCTACATACAATATGAGGATGACCATCTTACTCTCTACAGCCTTCTTATATATACAAGGTTCATCTACAATTTTGATGAAGTCAAACTCTTTGATAGCTTCATCAAAACAGATGTTCCAACTCCACGACGCCTGCTTTAATCCATAGATGGATTTAAGCAGCTTGCACACCATTCCGCTGCTCCTACTGTCTACGAAGCCCTATGGCTGTGTCATGTACACGCTCTCTTCTAAATCACCATTTAGAAAAGCGGTCTTGACGTCCAACTTCCAGATTTCGTAGTCATGGTATAAAGCAATGGCAAGTAGGATCCTGATGGACTTAAGCATAGCGACAGGAGAAAAGGTTTCATCATAGTCGACGCCAGGTCCTTGATGAAAACATTTTTCTACAAGTGTAGCTTTGAAAGCCTCAACTTTTCCATCTACACCAATCTTCTTTAAGATGATCAACTTGCTCCCAATGGGTTTTACCCCTTCAGAAGCAACATCCAAAGTCCATACTTTGTTGGTGTACATGGATTCCATCTTGGATCACATAGAATCCAGCCATTTCACAGAGTCTCCACTTGTGATGGCCTGCTCGAAACTAGTAGGTTCATCATCTTCCATGATGCAATCCTCACTCCCACTATCTACGAGAAAATCGTTGTACCTCTCAGGTGGATGAGGAACCCTGATAGATCTGCCGAGTGGCTGGGGTTCATTGGGTACTATTGGATCCTCCGATTCCACCAAATCGTCGGTTGTAGTTTGTGCTGGAGGAATTTCTTTCAGTTCTACCTCATTGCCAATAATTTCATTAATAAGAAATTCCCTTTCTAAAAAGGTTGGATGTCGAGAAACAAACACCTTTTGTTCCTCTGAGTGGTAGAAGATATACCCTCGCTAATTCTTGTGATATCCTACAAATTTGCACAATACTGACCTTGCCTCGAGCTTGTCCAGATTTTGCGTTTTCACATAGGCAGGACAACCCCATACCGTAACATATTTAAGTTATGGTCTCTTTCCTTTCCATATCTCATATGGAGTGGTAGGCACGGATTTGGTGGGAACCATATTCAATAGGTCTGCAGCTGTTTCATGTGCATATCCCCAAAAAGAAATAGGCAACTCAGCAATACTCATCATAGAGCGCACCATATCTAATAGGGTGTGATTTCTCCGCTCCGATACACCGTTGTGCTGTGGTATATACGGAGGAGTAAGCTGAGAGAGAATCCCATTCACTTTTAAATTTCTTATTAAGTTATGGTCTCCCGTCTCGGAATTCCCCGCTCAAGTATTCTCCTCCCCGATCAGATCGTAGGACTTTAATACTTTTGCCCGTCAGGTTTTCGACTTCGCACTTATATTCCTTAAATTTCTCAAAAGCTTCAGACTTGTGTTTCAACAAGAACACATGTCCGAACCTTGAGAGATCATCGGTGAATGTAATAAAGTACGAAAAACCATTCCTAGCATGTGTAGACATATGACCGCATACATCACTATGTATCAGTCCCAAGAGTGCAGTAGCTCTTTCTCCGTGTCCAGTAAACGGAGTTTTTGTCATTTTTCCTTCGAGACATGACTGGAAAGTTTCATAAAATGAAAATTCGAACGGATTCATATATCCATCTTTTTGCAACTTAGCCAGTCTTGTCGCATTGATATTACCTAGTCTACAGTGCCACAAGAAGCCTTCGTTCATTTCTGAACTTTTCCTCTTATTTGTGTTCTGTACGTTAAGAACTGCATTTTGATTAAGAACGTATATACCGTTACATAACGTACCAAATCCAATCAACACTCGATTTTTAAAAATGTTCATAACATTATCTTCTAATGTGAGATTATATCATTCTTTAGTTAGCAAAGACACTGATATAATGTTACACATCATCTTTGGTATGTAGTAACAGTCAATCAGAATCAATGTATTACCAGTTGGTAATACAAGGTGATAATCGCCAACTGTCTTGGCTGCAATAATTGCACAATTCCCTACTGTTAGGGATTTATCACCCTACCACAGTTATCTACCTTTCTTTAGCCCATGTAACAAATTACATACGTGGGATCCTGATCTGGTATCCAAAACCTAAGACGTAGAACAAATCGTGAAACAGTTCTCGGTAACGAACACACCCGAAGAAGATACATCAACATGTTGTTTCTTCGTTGGGGTGGCGCGGGAATCCTGATATTCCCCTATTCCTATGGAACCAACGTTCCCCAGCTCAGTATAATAAGCGGGTTCGGTCAATACATCCATATTATTATCTTGATTAAGGCGTGACATTGGTTGCTGCTTGGAGAGAGAGAGAAGGAAACGCGTTAGCGTGCGCT
Source organism: Agapanthus africanus (assembly GCA_030015575.1). Lineage (NCBI taxonomy): Eukaryota > Viridiplantae > Streptophyta > Magnoliopsida > Asparagales > Amaryllidaceae > Agapanthus > Agapanthus africanus. The sequence goes on from JASDDO010000031.1 coordinate 297,187,872, forward strand.
CTTTACAAGTTTAGATTGGTTATTATCTTATCGAATCAGGATGACTCCCACTGTTTTATGTAGGGCTTCCTAGCACGGCAGCAAGGTTTTGGGAGGCATCTTTCATGCCAAATTAAAATTTTAGTCGTTCTAGCTAACCCTAAAATAGAATCGTTTACTAGAAAAAGCGACGGAATGAAATGCGAACGACTTTGCAAGTAAAGTGAATATGGAATACAACCTTTGTAGACCGGTCATTCACTTCAATAGCTCCGTGTAGTAGTCCCTTCGCTGCGATCATAAAGTCCCGGACTCTAGAGAGGCTCCTATGAAAAAATGAACATGCTTGCATCGAAGTCTTCGAAGCCGAAGATGATCTACGTCGAGGAGACACTAACCAAAGCTCTCTCATCACTAATTATGGAATTAGTGAAGCAAACACCCTATACTAAATGGAAAGTAGTAGAGGATGATAAAGTAGGAAGTGGGCTCTTTTTAGATATAATTTTCTCTCAAGTTTTCATCATTTTCCTTTGAAGCTAGAAAGCTTGAGAGGAAGAAAAGAAAAAGAAAACTCTCATGGAATTAACCAAGTGAAGAATGGCAACCATAGGTGAGTTAAGCAACATATACTTAACCTTTGTAGAGAGTTAAGCATGGCTAGGTTTAATGGGTGGGTTAATAAATATCTTAGGCAAAACAAAACTTGTTGTCACGACCCGAAATATGGCACGTGACGGCCCTTAAACTACGAAACGTCTACAGGCGTAACGCAATTTAAGAAAGCCAAAACCCCAGAAATCTAAACCATCAAAAGTAGTAAATGATAAGAAATATTGTTTAAACTTTTGAAAATCTCAAGTATAAATTCTTTAAGTCCAATTTACTTTCTTGAAAATTTTAGAAGCACCTCCTTTGTAAAAACTAGCCCCAAAAATGGGTACATACAAAGATAAATGTAAACCATCCCCAACGGGAGCAAATCCATGCCAAACAGCGGAAAAAAACCACCACAAGAAAATATACGACGCCGTAGCGAAGAAAAAGACGATAAAATAAAACTGTATAAAAGACATCCCAAGTCACAAAATAATATACAATCGTCCTCACACCAACTCTCTAAGTCATACATGATAGTGGTAGATGGAGAGTACAAGGTACAAGATAACAATAACAAATAGCCGCAAAACCCACCTATAGCAAAACCGTGCAGAGTCAGCCGTAGCGGTATCTGCAGCAAAGGATGATACGAAAGATGGAAAGCCTGCCGCGACTGCCCTGGGGAAACACCTACAAACACTGTGGCACAACGGAGGTGAGTTGCTAACTCGTGAATAGTAAATAACATATGCAGGTAATCGCAAGTATGCACGTACAGCGCGAATCTAACATATGCAAGCTGATAGCAATAAATGGTCATATGTATCCAACAGTCATGAAAGGTACTCTATTAGGTACATCTAATACATGAAGCAATAATATGACAATCTGTATGCAAAAGTCATGTAAGGTACTATATCAGGTAAAACTAATACATGAAGCAATGATATGACAATGTATATATACAACAGTTATGAAGGGTACCTAGCAGGTACAACTAAAAAATGAAGCAATGCAAATAAAATAAATGCGAATTATGGGATGAAACATGTCATTTTCACGGAATCCTGACATCGTGGTAGGACCAAAGTCCATCAAGACAATCCAAATCCCAATTTTCTCAAATCAGCCCCTAAATTGGCTCTCATATCATGTAAGTCTCATAAATCCTGAATGTACAATATCAAGTAAATCTCGTATATCCTGAATGTACAATATCAAGTCAATCTCATATATATCCTGTATCCACTTATCAAGTAAATCTCGTATATCCTAAGTGTCCAATATCAAGTAAATTTCATATATCCTGTAAGTCTCAGCGAATCCTAAATGATCCAAAACAGCGAATCCTAAGTGCCAAACACCGACACATATGGTCCAAAACATATTTATACGTCCTTCGAATCTTAAGTGCCAAACACCAGCACTCTCGATCCCCTATCGGTATTATACGTCCTTCGAATCTTAAGTGCCAAACAACGACACTCTCGATCCCGTATCGGTATTATACGTCCTTCGAATCTTAATTGCCAAACACTGACACTCTCGATCCCGTATCGGTATTAAAACAAATCTCAGAGTGGATGCATCCAAAATATCAAGTAAGAATAATAATACTTGCATAATTTCTTGAAACCACCACATTCCTCAAATCCAGAAAACATCAAGTAATGAATAAGTATAAATGCATGAATCAATACACATATATTAGCGTCACATTCCACTAATATATGTATATAGGCATATATAACAGCGTCCCATTCCACTGTTATATAAACTTAGGAGTAAAAATATCAGAGAACATCATATGAAATCAATGATTATAATATTTGCAACATGAAACAGTAATATGAGCATATAAAGGAAAAACCGCTATTTAACTGCAACAAGTTAATATATATATCATGCGGTTCCTAATTTCTCCAAGTCTATATAACAACAAATAAAGGTAGACATGTAGCTACAACCAGATATGTGTGCAAACAAGAAGGTATTGCAAGGTATATGTATCTACCTATCAACAATGATGTAATATACCCTCCAGGTATAAGTGAAGTATGTACGCAAGGTGTACATGTAGCTATGCCATTATGTGTGTATATACCTATCGCCAATGGAACAATACCCTATTGGTATATAGGTAACGAGCATGTAAGCATGTCAAGACATATGTGTAAGCATGTAGGTATACAGGTATGCTATAGGTCATATGCATAAAGAATTATGAATCAATGTCACAATATCCCTAACCCAACAATATCATATCTATATGTGTGTTGTGCGTGTCATGGCAATTATTGACGGTGTGTGTGGCATACAATCAGTGCTCGTGCAACATGAGCCGTCAATAATAGCGCAGTGTCCTAAGGGTACAAGTCCAAGAACAACAAATACTAGGCAACAAGGTGTATGCACAACTCTATATATGAAATAGAATATGCGACAAAATATAACATCTCTAGCCCAGACGCATAACTCCATGAGGGCGATTCCCCTGTAGATGTTAAATCTACTCACCAACCATCCTGGCTAACTAAAGCCAACTACTCGCTTCCCCTGTTCCCAGCGCCCGAAGTCCTCGCCTACGATCCTAAACAGATATAACAATAAAGCAAGCGTATATAAGCAATCGACCAAAAATACGTATAACTACGTTTGAACGACGCACCAACTCCAAACATACCCTCGAGTGTCCGTTTAGTGGCTAACGCGCGTAGCCACACTACGAAATGAACTCAAGAGTAAAGCTACACAAAGACACGAACGATATCGGCATGGCCCTAGCTAGGAACGCAAAGCGATACAACTACCATGTCTAGACTCTGATCGTACCGATCGCACATTCACAACACAGGATATAGCGTGGAATCAATATAATTAACGTCGAAACGTCAAAATAAACCCACGCCCAAAATATCCGTAAATCTAGTAAGCAGTATTTATCATTTTAGCACAAAACTACAAGTTTTACCAAAACAAGAATTTACAAACATCATCAAATAGCAAGGTTAAACCACTTATAATTTTACGAAAATTTTAGATTCCACTAATTAGGATTAGCAAAACTTTAGTTTGTTAATTAGCTTAATTATCCGATTAGGAAAATATCATTTAAAAAATTAGCAACTTGATTAAGTTTTCATTTGTCTTAGCTTATCACTTAACCAGTCCACAAATCAAAACCCTAATTTGATTATCAAAATGATATCTTGAATTTCTAAATATGAATTTAAAAGCTTAAATTAAACATCTAATTAAGCTAATTAAAGTATTAATACAAGAACTTAAGCTTAGAGTTAGGATTTATACCTCAAACTTGATTTCTAAAACTAGCAAAAATCTCCAAAATTAGCCTCCAAAATCCCTACTAGAATGAAGATCCAAGCATGATTGAAGAAGAAGAATGATGGGTTTGATTTATATTTGAATTTATTTGGATTTTTCATCATTTTTTAATACAAAATGAGAAGAGATGAGTAGAAAAATGATGAAGGGAATCAAGGGGGAAGGTTTCGGCCAACTGGGCAAGTGGCTAGGGTTTCTGGTGAAGTGTGGAATTTTCTAGAAGGAAAATACAATAATTGCAAAATAAAACAAAAATAGCATTAGTCACCATTTTCTTTTTCTTTAAAACTCAAAATAAATCCTAAAAATCTAGATATTTTGGCTGGATGGTTTAAAACATAATTCTTGTGATTAACTTAGCATAGAATCCCATTTGTAGTAACTAACCCACATAAAAATGTAATTACCTCAAATAAAGTGTGCAAATAAAGTATTAAATCAATATTTTAATTAAGGAAAAATTCTATGTGAACCAAAACTTCCCATTGACCACCAAAACTCGCGTACTAGATTTATTTTAGCTAAACTATGTACCGGCAAGTTTCTACGGAAGTTTGATCACGATCGGGTTAAAAGGGAAAACACCGACTATTTTATCCTAAAACGGAAAAATTCGCAAAACGATTTCTAAAACGTTACAATCTTCCCCCTTTAAAGAAATTCGGTCCCCGAATTAAAATTCATCTACGCGTACCGTCAAAGAGATGAGTACAAAACTCCCAAATCTCGCTCGCAGCCTGCCACGTGATCACCTCACTATACAGCTACGCCAAAGAACCCTCACAGACGGCAAGACCCTTGACCGAAGTTCCTCCACCTGCCGATCCACTATAACTATCTGCTGCTGGTGAACAAAAGATCGCTTCCAAGATAAGTGGTCTGATGCTGAATCTTGTGAAAAAGGTCATGAAGGTAATTGCGAAGTATCGACACAAGGAATACGGGGTGAATACTCAAAAATCTGGGCGGAAGTGCCATATTATAGGCAACGGTACTAACTCACTTCAAGGATCTCAAAAGGACCTACAATTTTAGGACTAAGCTTCACAAAACTCAACACGCCATTTCATCGGAAAAATCCGTAGGAATACATGATCTCCCACTGCGAACTCAAGTCTGCGACCACCACGGTCGGCAAAGACTTATGTCTGCACTGGGTTACTCTCATCCTGACCTGAACCAACTGGATCTTCTCCGTACTCTCATGACTAGCTGGGGTCCAAAATCCTACTCACGCAGAGTCAGTAAAACAGACTGGCGATCGACACCACCTACCAAACAAAGCCTAAAGGTTGCCAATTGGAAAGTCTCCTGATAACATCTATCGAAGGAGAACCCTAACAATGGCAAGTGATGATCCCAACAGCCAACAACCACTTAGTAAGTATGCACAACCATATCCTCCAGAGTCTGTATAGTCCGCTCTGTATAACCATCTTCCAACGGATGGAGAAGCGGAGCTAAAGCTCAAACAGTACCCAAGGCTTCCTGAAGCTTCTGCCAAAGATGGCTAGCGAACTGGGTGCCTCTATTGGATACAACACAAGAAGGAACTCCGTGCAAACGTACAACTCACCGAAGAACAACAGAGCAACTAAGTAAAATCGGGCAACAAAAACCCAAATGGACTCATACCCTGTCTAACCCTGGGTAGGCACGACAACGAAAATTAATGGAGATCTGCCTCCATTCCCACTCTGGAACGGTTAAAGGTTGCAACTCTCTAGCCGGTCTTAAATGCTCAACCTTAGCACGCAACAAGTCAGACACCTCGAAATGAAACCTGAAACTTCACCCATCATCCCTGCCCACCGTAAGTAACTCTCAAGTCACGTTACATCTTGGTGGCACTTGGGTGAATACAGAAGGCTGACTGATGTGCCGGCTCTGGGACCTTGCGTCTCTACCCATCAGTATCAGGTATACACCAACGAGTCCGGAATGTTGCACATCCTGGTCGCAAATCAGAACTCCGAATCTTTACCCAGCCGCACATGCTCAGAATCTTTAACAAACGAGCATCGGCGAGTTGTGCCTCACGAACGATTCAAGAAAAGTGGACGGGCACGGACATGAGCAAGTTGTCCTCTCAGTAGAGGCGAACTTAAGATGTACTCAACAATCACACAAAAACTGTAAATCTACAGAAGTCTGTCTCAACACTGCGCACAACTGGAACAAGCTAACCCTGGGCCTACGACTCGAACATCAGCTACCACAATCGCCTTGCCACGGGAAATGAGGATCTCACAAACACAATCCTCCACAAGCTCCATCCAACGACGCTATTTCAACAATCAAAACCCGCTGCAGGAAGATGTACATTAAGCTCTGCTGATCCGTGAAAATCTGAGACGACTCTCCGAACAAGCAGTGTCTCCAAATCTCCAACGCATGACCACCGCGGCCATCTCCAGATCATGAGTGGGATATCCTGCTCGTACTACCTCCTACTGCGGGTAAGTATGAGCGATAACTCTATTGTGCCACATCAACGCAAAATCGAGCCCCACTCGCGAAACATCACAGTTAAACAACAAGTCGCCCGAACCAGAAAGCAAAGAAAGAACAGGTGCAGTTGTCTACCAAGTCTTCAATTGCCGAAAACTCCACACGAATGACTCAGTCCAAAGAAAAGAACCTCCTTTTCGGTCAGTTCAGTCAACGGTGCAGCGCTACACAAGCAATCCTGCACGAAACGGCGGTAAAAACTGGCTAAGCCCAAATAGCTATGAACCTCTGTCCCTGCTACAAGTCTGGGCCAAAGCTGTACGGCCTCGATCTCCTTCGGGACTATACGAAAACCGTCTCCCGTAATTACAAGACCTAGGAGTCAACAAAATCAAGCCTGAAGGAACACTCCGAGAATTTAGCATACTGCTGGGGCTCTCCCAATGTCTGTAAAGAAAATCCTCAAGTGCTGCTCAAGTTCCTCGCGACACCTTGGAATAGACCAGAATGTCATCAATAACACAACAAACAACTGGTCGAGGAACGGCCTGAAGAAATCTGGTTCATCACATCCACAAATGCTGCTAAGGCATTGGTGAGTCCAACGACACCACCAAAACTCAAATTGCCCATAGCGCATACAAAGCAGTCTTGGGAATGTCCCCACTCCTAACCCGCAACAAATGATGACCTGATCGCAAAACAAACTTAGAAAAGCATGTCTCGCACCTTGGAGATGATCGAACAAATCGTCAAGGCGAGGTACAGGATACCTATGCACACCGTAACTCGGTTTAATTGACGACAAATCGATACACAACCTCAAACTGTCGTCCTTCTCTTGACGAACAGAATAGGAGCTCCCCAAAGAGAAACACTTGGACGTACAAGTCCCCTAACAAATAACTCTGCAGCTGATCCTTATGCTCCCTAAGCTCTGCCGGCTCATCTGGGACACGTCGGAAAACTCTCACACGATAACATCCGGAAGAAAATTGCAGACCATCCCGGGGATAAGAGCTAGACGACTGTCCTCGTCCCAAGCCTCTGGTACTCCCACGACGTGCACGAAACCTATCACGGTGACTGGATCTCTGGCTCTGGGCTGGCACACCTGTACGAGCCCTCCTCTGATCTGGAACTCCCAAAGTCTCTGGAAGAAGTGCCTCGTCAACTATAGCTACATCCACTGGTGCCATAAACTTAACGCTATGATGTGTGCTGATCGCAAGGAACAACTGGGTAACATGGGTGGCAACCTCCTGTCGCCGCGCTCTACTGGACTCAACCAAAAATCTCATCGTCTGGCGCAAGTCCTGCATCTCTGCCTCAAGCCTAGCGATACGATCTATCGAAGGCGGATCCATCTTCTCCTGTGCAACGAGCGTGCCATCCTGGTCAGTCCTCGTCCCACACGAGTCAACTCTGACCTCGGCCCTCGCTGCACCTCTATGAGTCCTCATAGTCATCGACGAAAAAGGCTATGAATGGAAGTATGATTCCATATGAACACGGAAATCGAATCACAAAGATATGTATCATCAAGGAATGAATTTCAAGCAATTAGTACTTAGGTCACTTTAGGCGGAGTACCGTTATCGTGAGTATACCGCGGAACATACAAACGCTACGTTACTCTACTTAAGCTACCTACTCCATCATACCAAGGTCATCCTACACTCCGAAAGGTAAAACCTAGCGCTCTGATACCAATTTTGTCACGACCCGAAATATGGTACGTGACAGCCCTTAAACTACGCAACGTCTACAGGCGTAACACAATTTAAGAAAGCCAAAACCCCATAAATCTAAACCATCAAAAGTTGTAAATGATATGAAATATTGTTTAAACTTTTGAAAATCTCAAGTATAAATTCTTTAAGTCCAATTTACTTTCTCGAAAATTTTGGAAGCACTTCCTTTGCAAAAACTAGCCCAAAAAATGGGTACATACAAAGATAAAAGTAAAGCATTCCCAACGGGAGCAAATCCACGCCAAACGGCGGAAAACAACCACCACAAGCAAATATACGATGCCGTAGCGAAGAAAAAGACGATAAAATAAAACTGTATAAAAGACATCCCAAGTCACAGAATAATATACAATCGTCCTCACATCATGTCTCTAAGTCATACATGATAGTAGTAGATGGAGAGTACAAGGTACAAGATAACAATAACAAATAGCCGCAAAACCCACCTATAGCAAAACCGTGCAGAGTCAGCCGTAGCGGTATCTGAAGCAAAGGATGATACGATAGAAATCCTGCCGCGACTGCCCTGGGAAACACCTGCAAACACTTTGACACAACGGGGGTGAGTTGCCAACTCGTGAATTGTAAATAACATATGCAGGTAATCGCAAGCTAATAGCAATAAATGGTCATATGTATGCAACAGTGATGAAAGGTACTCTAGCAGGTACATCGAATACATGAAGCAATAATATGACAATCTGTATGCAACAACAATGATATGACAATGTATATATGCAACAGTCATTAAAGGTACTCTAGCAGGTACAACTAATACATGAAGCAATGCATATAAAATAAATGCGAAATATGGGATGAAACATATCATTTCCACGGAATCCTGACATTGTGGTAGGACCAAAGTCCATCAAGACAATCAAAATCCCAATTTCCTCAAATCAGCACCCAAATTGGCTCTCATATTATGTAAGTCTCATAAATCCTGAATGTACAATATCAAGTAAATCTCGTATATCCTGAATGTACAATATCAAGTCAATCTCATATATATCATGTATCCAATTATCAAGTAAATCTTGTATATCCTAAGTCTCCAATATCAAGTAAATTTCATATATCCTGTAAATCTCAACGAATTCTAAATGATCCAAAACAGCGAAGCCCAAGTGCCAAACACCGACACTTATAATCCAAAACATATTTATACGTCCTTCGAATCTTAAGTGCGAAACACCGACACTCTCGATCCCGTATCGGTATTATACGCCCTTCAAATCTTAAGTGCCAAACATCGACACTCTCGATCCCGTATCGGTATTATACGTCCTTCAAATCTTAAGTGCTAAACACCAACACTTTCGATCCCGAATTGGTATTATACGTCCTTCGAATCTTAAGTGACAAACACCGACACTCTCTATCTCGTATCGGTATTAAAACAAATCTCAGAGTGGATGCATCCAAATATCAAGTAAGAATAAGAAAACTTGCATAATTTTATGAAACCACCACAGTCCTCAAATCCATAAAACATCAAGTAATGAATAAGTATAATGGATGAATCAATACACATATATTAGCGTCCCATTCCACTAATATATGTATATATGCATATATAACATCGTCCCATTCCACTGTTATATATAGTTAGGAGTAAAAATATCAGAGAACATCATATGAAATCTATGAATGTAATATATGCAACATGAAACAGTAATATGAGCATATAAAGGAAAAACCGCTATTTAACTGCAACAAGTTAATATATATATCATGCGGTTCCTAATTTCTCCAAGTCTATATAACATCAAATAAAGGTAGACATGTAGCTACAACCAGATATGTGTGCAACATGAAGGTATAGCAAGGTATATGTATCTACCTATCAATAATGATGTAATATACCCTCCAGGTATAAGTGAAGTATGTACGCAAGGTATACATGTAGCTATGTCATTATGTGTGTATGTACTTATCGCCAATGGTACAATACTCTATAGGTATATAGGTAACTAGCATGTAAGTATGTCAAGGCATATGTGTAAGTATGTAGGTATACAGGTATGCTATAGGTCATATGCATAAAAAATTATGAATCAATGTCACAATGACCCTAACCCAACAATATCATATCTATATGTGTGTTGTCCGTGTCATGGCAATTATTGACGGTGTGTGTAGCATACAACCAGTGCTCGTGCATCATGAGCTTTCAATAATAGCGTAGTGTCCTAAGGGTACAAGTCCAAGCACAACAAATACTAGGCAATAAGGTGTATGCGCAATTCTATATATGAAACAGAATATGCGACAATATATAACATCTCTAGCCCAGACGCATAACGCCATGCGGGCGATTCCCCTGTAGATCTTAAATCTACTCACCAACCATCCTTGCTAAATAAAGCCAACTACTCGCTTCCCCTGTTCGCAGCGCCCGAAGTCCCCGCCTGCGATCCTGAACACATATAACAATAAAGCATGCGTATATAAGCAATCAACTAAAAAATACGTATAACTACATTTGACCAATGCACAAACTCCAAACATACTCTCGAGTGTCCGTTTGGTGGCTAACGTGCGTAACGACACTACGAAACGAACTCAAGAGTAAAAGCTACACAAAGACACGAACGACATCGGCACGACCCTAGCTAGGAAAGCAAAGCGACATAACTACCAAGTCTAGACTCTGATCGTACTGATCGCACATTCACAACACAGGATATAGCGTGGAATCAATATAATTAACGTCGAAACGTCAAAAGAAACCCACGCCCAAAATAATCGTAAATCTTGTAAGCAGTATTTATCATTTTAGCACAGAACTACAAGTTTTACAGAAACTAGAATTTACAAACATCATCAAATATCAAGGTTAACCCACTTATAATTTTACTAAAATTTTAGATTTCACTAATTAGGATTAGCAAAAGTTTAGTTTGTTAATTAGCTTAATTATCCGATTAGGAAAATATCATTTAACAAATTAGCAACTTGATTAAGTTTTCATTTGTCTTAGCTTATCACTTAACCATTCCACTAATCAAAACTCTAATTTGATTATCAAAATAATATCTTGAATTTCTAAATATGAATTTAAAAGCTTAAATTAAACATCTAATTAAGCTAATTAAAGTATTAATACAAGAACTTAAGCATAGAGTTAGGATTTATACCTCAAACTTGATTTCAAAAACTAGAAAAAATCTCCAAAATTAGCCTCCAAAATCCCCACTAAAATGAAGATCCAAGCATGATTGAAGAAGAAGAATGATGAGTTTGATTTATATTTGAATTTGTATGAATTTATTTGGTTTTTTCATCATTTTGTTTAAGCAAAATGAGAAGAAATAAGTGGAAAAATGATGAAGGGCAGCAAGGGGGAAGGTTTAGGCCAAGTGGGGAAGTGGCTAGGGTTTGTGGTGAAGTATGGATTTTTCTAGAACGAAAATACAATAATTGCATAATAAAACAAAAATAGCATTAGTCACCATTTTGTTTTTCTTTAAAACTCAAAATAAATCCTAAAAATCTAAATATTTTGGATGGTTGGTTTAAAACATAATTCTAGTGATTAACTTAGCATACAATCCCATTTGTAGTAATTAACCCACATAAAAATGCAATTACCTCAAATAAAGTGCGCAAATAAAGCATTAAAATAATATTTTAATTAGGGAAAAATTCTATGTGAACCAAAACTTCCTATTGACCCTCAAAACTCGTGCACTAGCTTTATTTGAGCTAAATTAGTTGTCGGCATGTTTCTGCGGAAGTTTGATCACGATCGGGTTAAAAGGGAAAACACCGACTATTTTATCCTAAAACGGAAAAATTCGCAAAACGATTTCTAAAACGTTACACTTGTGGACTTAGTCAATGCAAATCCAAGATTCTCAAAGCTTATTGCCCTGACAAAATGCCACCATTTTGATTTACCAAAATAAATACAAAACCCTCCATTATTCATAGCATGGTGTAAGTCATACACACACCCAAGTTGCATGTATCATCAAACATGACACAATAATATGTACACAAATATATATCACATATATACATATGCACAAAACAAGTGAGAAAATAAATCTTAAGTAAGCTTAATATTAGTTAATGTAATGTAATATATCAAATATATAATTATACATTAAATTATTAAATCTACCCTTGATTTAATAATCCGGCTATATCACATATAACCGACTAATATCAAATGAATCAACTTATCGAATCAACACTTGATCCGATAACCCGGCTATATCATATATAACAGACCGATATCATATACCGCGAGAATAGAATACGGTATCTCATATTGTATTAATCTCGGTCCCGCACTTATCATATATGTGCTCCTACTCCGTTTCTCTTGAGCCAGGAAACCTCTGTGTAGGACTCAGAAGTCTCGTCAATACGCCGGCAGTAGGTGATGATCGTATCAAACACCCAAAAGCCGCAAGCGATCTGCCAAATGTAACGGCCACCCGGGTATTAAGCGATCATAAGATCAACAAGCAAGCCTGCTCACACTCCCGCGAATCCAATCAGTAACACTACCGTACAGTCCGGTCTCTTCGTCTGATATGTCTCATATCTCGTCTAAGGGTGGTAAATGTCAGACCCCAGTAACTCGATAAGTCGTGTCGATATGAGGGTCATAACGGGTTAAGAAACTACTGATAACACTGACCAGTATATCTCTGAAGCAGCCCTGGCCAGGGACTTCCTGTTATAGCCAATTGAGCATAGCGCAACATCGACCCCAATAACTAGAGAGACGAAACCCCTCCTAACGTTCATTGCCTCCATGTGATTCGGGACTGTACCCAAAAGCCACCGTTTTGCACGTTCTCTTGAACGCGGTAAGGTGGAAATCAAAGCACAGTGGGAATCACATAAGACTCTATGTCGATCTCGGGTCTACAGACTAACTTGTACCAGTGTCACCAGTGAACAGCCATCTGACGTGAGGTATAATACTATCTGGGAGTTCTCGGCGAGTCCGTCCAGTGTACCCAGTCTCCACCGAGCACCCGTATACTGTCTCTGATGTAAAACACCAATGGATATGGGATCATCCATCGCCCATCTATATGGGTTGAGAAGCTATACGTTAGTCTACTCTAGTATATCGGTGCCCTGTCTCGATACACCCACGACTAGGAACATTTGAAGGATGTACTTAGCGACTACACTGTCCCCACTAGTATGATCTGCATCATAATCCTGGTAGTCAAGCACTCATCCTAAGGGCTTTATCAACATGTAACATAAAGACAATTAGTGTACATGTTACGATAAAGAGCAACCAGATAGCATACTATCATGTCGAGCAAGAAAGTCCTATATATATATATCCAAGCGTCCACTACAATATACATCGTATGTACAGTAATGGCCTCTAGGGCATACATATAACTAACAATCTCCCACTTGCACTAGGGCCATCTGTTGTAGTATCCAATACCCAACAATAAGCAGTGGTTGAAGTATCTCATACTCAACCATCCCATAAAAGTCTCTCATGGGAATAAGCCTTTGTGAGTGGATCCACCGTGTTGTCCTATGAGTCTACTCTCCTAACCTCGATCTCCTTGGAGATCATCCATCTCCATGATCAGGTGATACTGCCAAAGAATATGTATGGATCACTGATGGGACGGGGGTTCGTAGGGCTAAGCCAAAACTCCATTGTGACACAATGGTAAGAATGAAGTTCATCTCATGAACTAATATACAACCAGACTGCCTCTTTAGTAGCATCCTTGGTAGAGATGTTTCCAGACTTTATCGTCTAGTTTGCCACGGTATCTAGCTTGGAACTCTTCCAACATACCATCCCTCCATTGAGGGTAAAGACAATGCCTGTGACTGACCTTCAGTCTTCCTTACCACCCTGGAAGCTATCCAGTGATTCTCCCCAGGATCGATTGATACCAACTCACTACACCTAGTGAGAATCCTAACATCCATTTAGATCTATCTCATAGATCCAAAACCCAGGATTTAGGAGGTATCACCATGATCCTATATGGAGAATCCTTGTGATTATAGGAGATTGACCGAGTGTATCATAGGAAACTCCTTTTCTATCAAGAGTATGTCATCCACGTACAATACGAGGATCACCACCATACTCACTACTACCTTTTTTGTATATACAAGGTACATCTACCATTTTTATGAAGTCAAACTCTTTGACTACCACATCAAAACAGGCGTTCCAACTCCGCGATGCCTGCTTTAACCCATAAAGCAACTTGCACACATTTCCGCTGCTCCCATTGTTTACGAAGCCCTATGGCTGTGTACTTATAGACGCACTCTTCTAAATCACTATTTAGAAAAGCGGTCATGACACCCAACCGCCAGATATCGTAGTCATGGTATGTAGCAATGGCAAGTAGGATCTAGATGGACTTAAGCATAGGCACTACAAAAGGATTCATCATTATCCACACCTGGTCGATTACGAGAACCTTTTACAACAAGCCTTAGCTTTGAAAGTCTCAACTTTTCTATGTACACCAAGTAATCTTCTCAAGATATACTTGCTCCTGATGGGGATTTAACCATTCAGATATAGCAACCAAAGTCCATACTTTGTTGGTGTATATGGATTCCATCTCAGATCGCTTAGCATCCAGCCATTCTCACAGAGTCACCACTCTTGATGGACTGCTCGAAACTAGTTGGTTCATCATCTCATAATGCAATCCTTGCTCCCACTGTCATAGAGAAAACCGAAGTATCTCTCAGGTGGATGAGGAACCCTACCAGATCGGCGGAGAGGCTGAGGTTCGTCGGAAACTATTGAATCCTCCGGTTCTACCAAATCATCAGCTGAACTTTGTATAGCTGGAACTCCTTCCAGTTCTACCTCATGACCCCTAATTTCTTCATAAGAAATTCCCTTCCAAAAGGTGGCATGCTGAGAAACAAAACACATTTTGTTCCTCAGCGTGGTAGAAGATATTTCCTTGCGAATGCTTGGGATATCCAACAAACATCCACAGAACTGACCTTGCCTCGAGCTTGTCTGGATCTTGCTTTTAGACATAGGCCGGACAACCACAAATCGTTACTTCCTTAAGAGATGGGCTCTTCCCATGCCATATCACATATAGAGTGGTAGCCACAAGTAGTTATAGGTATGCAGCTTCTCAAGTGCAGAACCCCGAAAAAGAAATAGGAAACTCAGTAGTACTCATCATAGAGCGCAGCATATCTTATAGGGTGCGATCGCTCCGCCCCAATATACCGACATTGTAGCGTTTTGAAAATCGTTTCGGTGAAATTTCAGAAAATCGGTAAAATGAGGGGGTTTTCTGTAAAAAGTCAAAATACAAATATCTTATTATAAAAATTAAATATACATATTCTAGCTATGTAATTGCTATTATTTGGTGTTTATTGAGCCGCTGGTGAAATTTCAAATTTTCTGAAAAAAATATTATTTTATTATTATTTTAAGCCGTCACTAATACATTTAATTAGGGAAAATTACAAATTGGAATGAGTTGAAACAAATTTTTTGCATCATAAAACATTAAATAAAAATTTATCATGTGGTTTTTGGAACGAAATCATTTGCCAAAATGGTTTAGAAATTATTGAAGAAAAAAGGCTTTTTTTAGCGTAAATGGATGTTTGGGGTATTGTATTTATCATTTTTCATCACCCCACACCCGTACCCACACCCACACACCCCCATTCACTTATCCCCTTGAAGAATTCAGCAGCCCCCTCTTTTGTCCCCACTTGGATTTTAAGGAAAAGAAATGAAAGAAAAGAAAAGAAAAAAAGAGTAGAAAATGGTATAATTTGAGTCGACTTTGACTTGAACTAACTTTCCCCACCTCACTCTCTCTCCTCCCTCACCCAATCCCCCAAGATTTCTGGCCAAAACCTGAACCAAAACAGCCCCAAATACTTCATCTCATTTTTCCATCAAAATCCCCAAAATTTCTATCAAAAATCCACCCTTTTTCTCAAAAGTTCAAAGCTAATTCTAAATCCAAGCTTTACCCATTATTCTTTAGCTATTCAAGCAAGGATCTTGGAGCATGAAATCATTGTTGGAGGCTAAGATTTTTGCAAGTTTGATCTCAAGGTTGTGAGGTATAATCATAACCTTATGCTTAATTTGTTGTTAAATTACTTGAATCTAGCTATTAGGTGTTAAATTAGGGTTTTAAATTTCAAGTTTTGAAATTTAAAGAAAGGGTTTTGATTACTAAGTTAGGGTTTGTTGTGGAAATGAGTTGTGTTTGATTGTGTATGGTTTAGTGAGGTGGATTAATATATTTAGTTTTGTAGAAAACTAATCTAGTTGTTAATTACAAGTTGTTACTTGAAAAATGTCCAAATTAAGCTTTTTGTTGCAAACTAGTTTTTTTGATTTAATTCGAAATATGAGATTAAAAATATGGTTAGGGTTTTTATCATATTATTAACTTTATTAAGTGTAGTTTAACACTTTAGTTCATGGAAATCCAACCTAAATTGTAGTTTGTGCATTTTTGCTATGAAATTGTTAAAAAGGGTATTTTGTAAACTAGAATATTAGGATTTTTGGAATTTAATGAGATTAAATTCCGGAAATTTGTTTATACGACTTATTTAAGATATTTAATAAATATATTGGCCGCTACATTCATTTAAACATCCTGTTTTGTACAAAAACGGCGAATTGTGCTTGCTAGATTTTCGGAAAAATGACTTTTTAAGCAAAATTGAGGTTTTGTGAGTTTTAACCTAGTTTATATTAAAATTAGTGTTCGTGAATGTGCAAATGAGTGTGATTGGATTTTTCTCGATGGTTTGACGTTTGTACATCGACATCGAGGGTTGGTTTGACTATTGTTGCATGCGTAGGCGATAGGTTTGGACCTATGTGTGATACGAGTGCCGATTTGATTTTCGTATGCCGTTTCGATTTCGAATTTAGTTTTAATGCGATATGGTGCGTTATGATATGTAGGTACCGCCATGTGGACTTCGAGACGACAAGCAAGCGCGTGGCGACGTCGGTACCGGCTAGCGAGGACCAGGTGAGTAGATTTATATCTACGGGGAGAAGTCGAGTGGATGGCGTATAGCACCCCCGCAGTCCGTGGTCGTGTATACGGATGCGTATACACACCAACAATTTATTATATGTTATTTGGGATTAATAACGTTGCTTAGGATGGATATTGGTGTGTTGGATTACCTTAGTGTTGTGAACCCTAGGGTAGTGTTGCACTACACATACACACATACATACTTGCATACATTCCTATTGATATGTGCTCATGGGATTCTTTATAGTTATGGGTTCACATGGGTATGGGACTATGTGTTCACATACGGATTGAGGATGATACTTGGGATTGAGCTGATTCGATGAGATTTGATTTGTGGCCGTGAGATCGGTGATATAGCAGGGTTCGTATCTTAGATACGACATGACGTTGTAGCGGGTCCTTGACGTAGTTTTTACACACGTGCATGCATACTTAGGCGATATCAGTATTGTACTAGACGTAGATCAGTACCAGATCATGATATTGATAAAGAGGATACCAGGTGAATAGTATGATGAATGCGATTTTGACCCGTACCCAGAATTGGGGGATGCCGTACGACGGATTTACGTACGAGCTATATCTTGATGATTGATCCGCACTCTTGACTTGGGATGTCTGATTATAGATATGGTATCGGATATGATATTATTGAGGCGGGATCACCGACTAATATATATACAGGTATGTATATGTATCGACTCAGATGTTAGGCGGTTTCCTTACCTGTAGTCTAGCATATAGCGTAGCCCTTTAGTTTAGTTAGTAGTTAGATTAGATTCGGTTCCAACCTATTTCAAAGCTTACGAATCGTGCGTATTTTTAAAGACAGCCTAAGGGATCCTACGGATATTTCAAAAAACGTATCTTTTCTTAAAAACACCGTAGCCCCTATTTTCAAAACCCCACGATTCGTGTTATTTCAAAAGGCACCATTGTAGGACTTATATTAGGTTAAAACAGATTAGTTATCGTTGCGTCTAGTATTCAGTTCCCGCTCATTATTGTTGTTTGCTCTGCATCACATGCTTATATTATGCTTCATATTCTACTGTTGATATCTTGTGGTTAGGACACCAGCACCATTACCGATGATGCGTATGTACCACGTACACTTACTTGCCGGCTCACACACATCTTCATCGGTAATTGCCATGTCACGTACACCTTAGAAAATATTATTGCTTGACATAGCCTGTTAGCTAATAGTTTAGACATGATATTAGTGTACTTGCCTTATATGTTAGTTTAGACATTATAGTTATTACCTGCTACCTCATGCATACTGTTATTCATTGTTATGCCGCATTCATGGATTCTCATGCATATATTCACTTTTTACGTGCTATTGAGGTTTTGGATTTGGATTTCCATGAGATTTTCTGGATTTGGGGAAAACCGCAAAACATATACAAACTTCTTCTTTCTCTTTTTAAATAAAAAGCGCGGTTTTTCCCATGATGTATGAGTCGTCCACCATGAGTTTGCTGATAGATTTGGAGACCCGATTCGAGGAGTTGGATGAACCGTTTCCGGTACATGGTGGACCCGGTAAGGTACCCCGGGGCAAGAAGCTCGTGGTGATGACGATGAGCCTGGCAGGGGGAGACTACCTACCGGTGATTTTACCCGACGCGTCGGATATCCGGAGGATACTGTCGTGGTCTTGAGATGGATGGTAGGGGCCGGTCTGGACTGACGGCGCCCTAGATATTGAGATTTAGACATTGAGATTTCGAGATATTGAGGTACTGAGATTTGATGATACAGGCCAGTCCGGATGGCCGGAGCCTGAGGTTTTGAGACATTGAGATTTATGTTTTGTGTCGATGCTAGACACTGTTGATGCTGATTTCATTTATGATACCTCATTTTAAAAATACAAAGGAAATCTCACTAATTTATGAAAACAGTTTCTTCATTTACATGTATTCTGTTTTCATGCATTCATACCTCATTCATATGATATATTGCTACCTGAGGCACTGACACGGGCACATGAGATCACACTCGGGTTAGATATTACCCTAGCCATTGTTTTAGGCTGCATGTTATTCATACATTGAGGATATATTATTATCATTGACCTAGGTTGCGTTATTCATGCGATTTTATGTTCGTAGATCTTTCTCTACTCACGAGTTGGCAACTCACCCCAGTTGTGCCCCAGTTTCTTGCAGGTGTTGCCGTACGGATTTCATTACGGCTTTGCGGGCACGGTTTCTTTTCGGGTGACTTGCTAGTAGGTGGGTTTATTGTCTCTTACCCATCATTATACCTTGTATATTATATTTCAGTTGTATCTAGAAGTTCCATCAACCAAACTTGTATTTTTTTGAGATAGAGACCAGTAATGTTATTCTTTTGACCATAGAATAGCATGTTTTATTTCTTGAGTTTCTTGCTGGTTGAGTTCCATTTCTGTTGTGATCCTCGCCTTTAGGCGTTGTATATTATGTTGCATACAGGTTGATTTGATATGGTTCTTCCTATTCTCTACTACTTCTCTTGGTTTGGATTTCTGGGTTTCGGCTTACTTAGCATACGTACTCCTTGAGACGTTCGTAGTCTAAGTGCCGGTCATGTTCCGTACTTTCGGGTCGTGACAAAGTTGGTATCAGAGCGTTAGGTTTTTACCTTAGGAGTATAGGATGACCCTTGGTTGATGGAATAGGTGACTAAAGTAGAGTGACGTACCGTTGGTATGTTCCGCGGCATATTTACGACACGCCACTCCACTTAAGGAGCCTTAAGATGTACATTTTTTTTTCAGTATCATATTCCTTCCTGATCTAGCCTCATCGGTATCAGTTATGGTTTTGCTTCCACGATTACGGGCAGGGAGAACTACGGTTAGAGTTGCGGTCAGCATGAGCTCGTTACGAACAAGGACTGACCAGAGCATTATTCCGGAGACACACGTTTGCAGAGATGTGTCTTGATTGTGTTTTGCGCCACGAGCGTTTGATGGATCGCTGTATGAGATTACTTGGACTTGCCGATCAGCACTAGAGGATTGAGCCACTGACAGAGGCCAGCCAGATACTGATGATCGTTGATGTATTGCTCATTCATGATGATTGAGGCACTGTTCAGCGTGCAGACGAGTGAGGCAGTTATTGCTGCGAACGACGGGATTTTGCCCAGATGTTGGAGCTATTGCAGTACGAGATTGTACTAAGAGATTATAGGAGATCACTAGTCACCGAGGATGAATGACTAGGATATGTGGATTGTTCGCTACCCCGTTGCGAGGTCATCAGATAGATTGATTCCAGCTAGAGACGACTTCACGCGGAGACGTTGAGAGTCGACAGAGATGATCGAATGTCCGTAACCTATTATTCCAAGTTTAAAGTATTCGGAAAGACATGCAGGCAATTCTATGGTCCCTCTAGAAGAATGAAACCCTAACTCGACTTAATGACCGTGTGAAAGCCTTTGAACCTTAGGGTTTGCGGCAGTTCTGCGGCGCCATTAGTGAGGCTTGGGTTTGCCCTTCTACAGCTGGACCACCGATGCTGTGGTATGTACTCGATACTATTATACCGTACCCAAGATGTTGAGCTCTTGGGGGATTATGAGGTTTTGACGACTCGATCGGATGGCTCGACTTAATTCGGATGCTAGATGGTGAGATGCAATTCTTGGGAGACTCCAGATACGAGGATAGCCGTTGGATGCTCAGTCCATGCAGCCACGACCAGACGAGTCCGAAGCGGTCGACATTAGAGAAAAATGGAGTAAGAGGTTCGTACACGATCTGGATATGATGACTTTCCCCTCCGCTGACATCAGAGATGCGATGCGCATACCGAGGCATTGTTATTGGATATACCTTCCAAAAAGAGTCGCGCTGAGTATGCAGCCGTTACGAAGCAAGAAGCAGACATGGTAAGGACGATGACTCCTGGACATTTGGCAGAGATGAGACTTGGAAGAGACCTTGAGCAGGATTCCTTCCAGGACACTGCTGCAATGATACTTGCATCCAGGATCAGATGTGTCACGTACATTCAGAGAGCCAGAGACCGACGATAGTGACATGCTGCTTTACGAGTGGTCGCGATGACTGCCCGAGAGATGACCAGAGAAGTGCCAGAACGGAATCGTCCCCGTTAGCACATCAGACAGGGCCGATGAGCCGATTGATCGTGATATTGACAATTCACAGAGAAGACTTGGACCCAGGAGTGGTCATTGTTACGCACACCAGCAAGCCAGAGTGCATGATCATCAACGAGACGTCCCACTAGTGACCGCGACAGTTGGCCCGAGATTCTTAGAGGATGCATGAGCGGTACTGTTCCGCCATTATTGATTTCGATGTTTTGGGTGATTTATTCGTATGATTTGATTTTGATGATTGAGGATTTACGATCTTTGCACAGTGTTGCACTTGATATCGTTTTCGTGCTTTAGTTTCACATGTTTGTGATTTTACGGTTTTAAACAGTTGAGTTGATTTTGTGCGTATGCACGCACGCGATTTTGTTCCTGCACTCTGTATAGTTTATATATGCTGGCAGTGCAGTGACATGTATTTTGGGCACTTGGATACACTGGATTTCGATTTCGAGGGTGATGCTCGACATTTGTTTTGTGCATTTTATGCACCGGATTGGATTTTTAGCGCCTGTTGGGCGCCTGTTACGAGATGCGATTTGGTGCATACCAGATGCACTAATTCGAGATTTTTCGTGCATGTCAGATGCACTTGATTTTGCTGTCAGGCACACATGTTGCCTACGACAGATGTTTCGTGCACACCTGATGCACTTAGATGTTGTTTCTGTGCGCATGTATGGCACATTCATGGATTTTGATTTCCGTGCGCACCAGACGCACGTAGTATTCATGTGCATATTTTGGGATTGATTTCTTATAGAGTAGTACGTTTTTATGATATTGCTATGTGTTTCCATACTGAGCAGGACTAGTCAGAGGACAGTACCAGAATACATTTTGCATGCATTGATAGTTATTGAAGGGATTTCCAAAAAGCGAGCTATAGCCTCAGTATTTACCTACGTGTCTGATATGACACGAAATGTTTAAAACAAGGAGACCCTTCTAAATTGTTTCCAAAACGGCGGAACGTACATTTCAAACAAAGGTATATATGTATATAGTTATTTTCTTATGGTAGACGTCCGCCACTGTGCAGTGTTATACGCGTTGCACAGCGACTTAAAGAGATTTGGCATGCATTTCCTTCAGATACTTATAGATATAGATTCGATATTTACATTTATAGTTTTGAGTTATATCATATTTGTTTTGATTTGGATTTGGCATTGATGTCTTCTCCACGACTCCGATGATCGCGGGATGCTTGACGGAGTTTTGATTTGAGTTATATACTAATTTTTCAAGCGCATGCGCTGCGCTACGATTTGTTTTATGTATTTACAATTTCGGAGCCCCGACGACTTGATTGTTTTTCTTAGATGTTTTAGTAATTGGGGGAGTTTGAATTTAAATTCGGGGACCGAATTTCTTTAAGGTGGGAAGATTGTAGCATTTTGAAAATCGTTTCGGTGAAATTTCAGAAAATCGGTAAAATGAGGGGGTTTTCTGTAAAAAGTCAAAATACAAATATCTTATTATAAAAATTAAATATACATATTCTAGCAATGTAATTGCTATTATTTGGTATTTATTGATCCGCTGGTGAAATTTCAAATTTTCTGAAAAAAATATTATTTTATTATTATTTTAAGCCGTCACTAATACATTTAATTAGGGAAAATTACAAATTGGAATGAGTTGAAACAAATTTTGTGCATCATAAAACATTAAATAAAAATTTATCATGTGGTTTTTGGAACGAAATCATTTGCCAAAATGGTTTAGAAATTATTGAAGAAAAAAGGCTTTTTTTTTAGCGTAAATGGATGTTTGGGGTATTGTATTTATCATTTTTCATCACCCCACACCCGTACCCACACCCACACACCCCCATTCACTTATCCCCTTGAAGAATTCAGCAGCCCCCTCTTTTGTCCCCACTTGGATTTTAAAGAAAAGAAATGAAAGAAAAGAAAAGAAAAAAAGAGTAGAAAATGGTATAATTTGAGTTGACTTTGACTTGAACTAACTTTCCCCACCTCACTCTCTCTCCTCCCTCACCCAATCCCCCAAGATTTCTGGCCAAAACCTGAACCAAAACAGCCCCAAATACTTCATCTCATTTTTCCATCAAAATCCCCAAAATTTCTATCAAAAATCCACCCTTTTTCTCAAAAATTCAAAGCTAATTCTAAATCCAAGCTTTACCCATTATTCTTTAGCTATTCAAGCATGGATCTTGGAGCATGAAATTATTGTTGGAGGCTAAGATTTTTGCAAGTTTGATCTCAAGCTTGTGAGGTATAATCATAACCTTATGCTTAATTTGTTGTTAAATTACTTGAATCTAGCTATTAGGTGTTAAATTAGGGTTTTAAATTTCAAGTTTTGAAATTTAAAGAAAGGGTTTTGATTACTAAGTTAGGGTTTGTTGTGGAAATGAGTTGTGTTTGATTGTGTATGGTTTAGTGAGGTGGATTAATATATTTAGTTTTGTAGAAAACTAATCTAGTTGTTAATTACAAGTTGTTACTTGAAAAATGTCCAAATTAAGCTTTTTGTTGCAAACTAGTTTTTTTGATTTAATTCGAAATATGAGATTAAAAATATGGTTAGGGTTTTTATCATATTATTAACTTTATTAAGTGTAGTTTAACACATTAGTTCATGGAAATCCAACCTAAATTGTAGTTTGTGCATTTTTGCTATGAAATTGTTAAAAAGGGTATTTTGTAAACTAGAATATTAGGATTTTTGGAATTTAATGAGATTAAATTCCGGAAATTTGTTTATACGACTTATTTAAGATATTTAATAAATATATTGGCCGCTACATTCATTTAAACATCCTGTTTTGTACAAAAACGGCGAATTGTGCTTGCTAGATTTTCGGAAAAATGACTTTTTAAGCAAAATTGAGGTTTTTGTGATTTTTAACCTAGTTTATATTACAATTAGTGTTCGTGAATGTGCAAATGAGTGTGATTGGATTTTTCTCGATGGTTTGACATTTGTACATCGACATCGAGGGTTGGTTTGACTATTCTTGCATGCGTAGGCGATAGGTTTGGACCTATGTGTGATACGCGTGCCGATTTGATTTTCGTATGCCGTTTCGATTTCGAATTTAGTTTTAATGCGATATGGTGCGTTATGATATATAGGTACCCCCATATGGACTTCGAGACGACAAGCAAGCGCGTGGCGACGTCGGTACCGGATAGCGAGGACCAGGTGAGTAGATTTATATCTACGGGGAGAAGTCGGGTGGATGGCGTATAGCACCCCCGCAGTCCGTGGTGGTGTATACGGATGCGTATACACACCAACAATTTATTATATGTTATTTGGGATTAATAACGTTGCTTAGGATGGATATTGGTGTATTGGATTACCTTAGTGTTGCGAACCCTAGGGTAGTGTTGCACTACACATACACACATACATACTTGCATACATTCCTATTGATATGTGCTCATGGGATTCTTTATAGTTATGGGTTCACATGGGTATGGGACTATGTGTTCACATACGGATTGAGGATGATACTTGGGATTGAGCTGAGTCAATGAGATTTGATTTGTGGCCGTGAGATCGGTGATATAGCAGGGTTCGTATCTTAGATACGACATGACGTTGTAGCGGGTCCTTAACGTAGTTTTTACACACGTGCATGCATACTTAGGCGATATCAGTATTGTACTAGACGTAGATCAGTACCAGATCATGATATTGATAAAGAGGATACCAGGTGAATAGTATGATGAATGTGATTTTGACCCGTACCCAGAATTGGGGGATGTCGTACGAAGGATTTACGTACGAGCTATATCTTGATGATTGATCCGCACTCTTGACTTGGGATGTCTGATTATAGATATGGTATCAGATATGATATTATTGAGGCGGGATCACCGACTAATATATATACAGGTATGTATATGTATCGACTCAGATGTTAGGCGGTTTCCTTACCTGTAGTCTAGCTTATAGCGTAGCCCTTTAGTTTAGTTAGTTGTTAGATTAGATTCGGTTCCTACCTATTTCAAAGCTTACGAATCGTGCGTATTTTTAAAGACAGCCTAAGGGATCCTACGGATATTTCAAAAAACGTATCTTTTCTTAAAAACACCGTAGCCCCTATTTTCAAAACCCCACGATTCGTGTTATTTCAAAAGGCACCATTGTAGGACTTATATTAGGTTAAAACAGATTAGTTATCGTTGCGTCTAGTATTCAGTTCCCGCTCATTATTGTTGTTTGCTCCGCATCACATGCTTATATTATGCTTCATATTCTACTGTTGATATCTTGTGGTTAGGACACCAGCACCATTACCGATGATGCGTATGTACCACGTACACTTACTTGCCGGCTCACACACATCTTCATCGGTAATTGCCATGTCACGTACACCTTAGAAAATATTATTGCTTGACATAGCCTGTTAGCTAATAGTATAGACATGATATTAGTGTACTTTCCTTATATGTTAGTTTAGACATTATAGTTATTGCCTGCTAGCTCATGCATACTGTTATTCATTGTTATGCCGCATTCATGGATTCTCATGCATATATTCACTTTTTACGTGCTATTGAGGTTTTGGATTTGGATTTCCATGAGATTTTCTGGATTTGGGGAAAACCGTAAAACATATACAAACTTCTTCTTTCTCTTTTTAAATAAAAAGGGCGGTTTTTCCCATGATGTATGAGTCGTCCACCATGAGTTTGCTGATAGATTTGGAGACCCGATTCGAGGAGTTGGATGAACCGTTTCGGGTACATGGTGGACCCGGTAAGGTACCCCGGGGCAAGAAGCTCGTGGTGATGACGATGAGCCTGGCAGGGGGAGACTACCTACCGGTGATTTTACACGACGCGTCGGATATCCGGAGGATACCGTCGTGGTCTTGAGATGGATGGTAGGGGCCGGTCTGGACTGACTGCGCCCTAGATATCGAGATTGAGACATTGAGATTTCGAGATATTGAGGTACTGAGATTTGATGATACAGGCCAGTCCGGATGGCCGGAGCCTGAGGTTTTGAGACATTGAGATTTATGTTTTGTGTCGATTCTAGACACTGTTGATGCTGATTTCATTTATGATACCTCATTTTAAAAATACAAAGGAAATCTCACTAATTTATGAATACAGTTTCTTCATTTACATGTATTCTGTTTTCATGCATTCATACCTCATTCATATGATATATTGCTACCTGAGGCATTGACACGGGCACATGAGATCACACTCGGGTTAGATATTACCCTAGCCATTGTTATAGGCTGCATGTTATTCATACATTGAAGATATATTATGATCATTGACCTAGGTTGCGTTATTCATGGGATTTTCTGTTCGTAGATCTTTCTCTACTCACGAGTTGGCAACTCACCCCCGTTGTGCCCCAGTTTCTTGCAGGTGTTGCCGTACGGATTTCATTACGGCTTTGCGGGCACGGTTTCTTTTCGGGTGACTTGCTAGTAGGTGGGTTTATTGTATCTTACCCATCATTATACCTTGTATATTATATTTCAGTTGTATCTAGAAGTTCCATCAACCAAACTTGTATTTTTTTTAGATAGAGACCAGTAATGTTATTCTTTCGACCATAGAGTAGCATGTTTTATTTCTTGAGTTTCTTGCTGGTTGAGTTCCATTTCTGTTGTGATCCTCGCCTTTAGGCGTTGTATATTATGTTGCATACAGGTTGATTTGATATGGTTCTTCCTATTCTCTACTACTTCTCTTGGTTTGGATTTCTGGGTTTTGGCTTACTTAGCATACGTACTCCTTGAGACGTTCGTAGTCTAAGTGCCGGTCATGTTCCGTACTTTCGGGTCGTGACAGACATGCTGTGGTGTATAGGGAGGAGTAATGCTGAGAGAGAATCTTATTCTCCTTTAGAATAGTCCAGGAATTCCGTGCTCAAGTATTCTCCTCCCTAATCACATCAAAAGACATAATACTTATACCTGTTTTTCTTCTCTACTTCTAACTTTTATTCTTTGAATTTCTCAAAAGCTGCAGACTTGTGTTTCAACAGGAACATATGTACGAATCTTGAGAGATCAACAGTGAATGTAATGAAGTACAAAGAACCAGTCCTAGCATGTATAGATAGGGGACCTACATACATCATACTGTATCAATCTCAAGAGTTCTGTAACTCTTTCTTTGTTTCCAATAAATTGAGCTATGGTCATCTTATCTTTGTGACATGTCCGGCAAGTTTCACAAGATGTAAATTCAAACTAATTTAAATATGCATCTTAATGTAACTTAGCTAGTCGGGTCGTTTTGATATGACCTAGTCTACAATGCTTCAAGAACGATTCATTCATTTCTGAACACTTCCTCTTGTGTGTGTTCTGTAAGTTAAGAACTGTGGTTTGATTTAGAATGTGTATGATTTTAGATAACATGCCTGAACCGATCAACTCTTGATATAGGAAATGTTCAAAACATTATCCAACAATACAAAATTATATCCTTCTTTACTAAATAAAGTGACTGATATGATGTTGTATATCAGGTTCGGTATCTAATAACATTCGTTCAGAATCAATGTATTTGGTAATACAGGGTGATAACTGCCAACATACTTGGCTGCAACAATTGCACCATTTCTAACTCTTAAAACTTATCACCCATTCCCAGTTCTCTACCTATCTGTAGCCCATATAATTGATTACATATGTGGGATCCTGATCTGGTATCTCATACCCAGGATGTAGTGAATTCTGAGAACAGTTATCGGTAATGAACACACCCGAAGAAGATGCATCAGCATGCACTTTCTTCGTTTGGGTTGCACGGGTATCCTGGTAATCCCCTATTTCCTGCTCAGCCTTATAACAATTATAAGTTGGAGCGGGACCAACATTCCCTAGCTCAGTATAACAAGCGGGGTTCGGTCAATACATCCATATTATTATCTTGATTAAGGCGTGACATGGTCGCTACCTGGAGAGAGAGAGAAGAAAACACTTAGTGTATGCTCTTGCAACATTATATTGGTTATTATTTTATCTAATCAGGATTGCTCCCACTGTTTTAGTCAAATCTTCCTTCAAACTCGAAAAGGAAAGACTAGCCGGGATTAATTACAGCCTATAAGTTCGCCAATCTATCGGCCAGGTCAGTGCCGGTACTTTGAGGGAGGTTTCCCGTGCTTTCGCACGGACCTAATTAAAATAAATCTCGTTTTCCCAGGGGCGTAACCCCGTTGACACCTTTCTAGACACCTACTTGATTGGCTAATTGTGATGTGTAAAACTCTCCCCGGAGTAACTCTTACTCGCAGTGGGTATATAGGGATCCAACTATCTCATAGAAGGTATGCAATCTCATTGCAAATTTCAACACTTGAAATTCCAAATAATGGTTTTTACCCCTAGCGTCCTATGTCCTTGATGGAAGCCAACAAACCATAGGCTGCTGGTCAAGTTCAACCCGTACATTTCATGATTGAATTAACCAACCAGCACGACCCTTGACGGAGGCCAACAAAGTCGCACGATTATCCTAATCCAATCTCATCTAATGTAGTAGATAAGCACTAGTTAGCTACTGTACACAACGCCTTGACGGAAGCCAAACCACCGTAGCACGAATACTAAGTAGTACTTATCAGAAATGACAGAGGGCTACGCAGGTTTTTAATAAAACCATGAGCGTAATGAACTTGATCTCGTCGTAGAATCGAGTGATTTTAAAAAGGAGTGTTTTTTAGGCTTTTGCTAGTTTCGCTAAAGAGGTCACTCCCGGTGAAGGGATCTCGGCTCTTTCCTCATCGAATGAGGTGCAGGATATTTCACAAATACCTCTATGCAAAGCAAAAACTATAAAAGAAATCAAAAGACAAACCGAGTTTTTAGCATCTGCTAGTTTCGCTAAAGAGGTCACTTCCGGTGAAGGGATCTCGGCTTTTTCCTTATCGAATAAGGTGCTGGATATTCTACAAGGAATACCGCTACGCAAACCAAGAACTAGAGCTACCAGTTTTTAAACAAGTTTTTACAACATCTTTAGGTTTCTTTTATTTCATTAATCTCACTAATGAAGTCCCATTTATTATGCTTCCCAAGCATCATCATATGAAACGAAAGAAGAAATATTAATTATAACTCATATATATAATATAGGCATTCGTCTAAACATATCACAGTGATCACATCACAGAGCAGCAGAAGATAACATATGAAATATTGGATATACTAGGATTTTCGTGTTTTAAATCAAGCCTGTATAAAACACGGATTCCATGGTCGCGATGAATAGCAAAATCCCACATCCTTAGACCCCTACGAGAGCGGCAAGCAACCCTACCAATTCTAGAGTTAGGAGACCCGATCTCGACTCCTCAAGATGGTCTCCCACTGGACCCTAGAACCCGGTTACTTGTGCTCCCCGCCTTGGGTCTATCCTAATGCGGAAAAGTAAATAATATACAATAGTGACATCATCCTTAACCCGGAAGTGCCCCAATAAAAGAATATTTCATACAATGAATTTTACATAAATGAAAATGAAAAACTCTCATCTGACATAAAACCCCCGGCTATTCAAAACAACACGATCTAATGTAACATATCATAGCAACACATAACATCACATGCCATCAACGTAAGCAAATATGCGTATCCCAATTGTCGTTGACGTATAACAACGAAACCGGCGATACACCACATATTACACTTACGGTCGCAGAAAAGAAATTGAAAAACTACAACAATTGGAATCCGCAACTACCTTAGACATCATAAACCCGAGATTTCATGCCTAACAAAATGAATTTCTTAGACATCACATGCCTAACAATTATAGACCCCGCATTTTAGTCTCGATATTGAAAACACCTTTTAAGATCATGTTGGGAAATTCAACAAGATTCTCGATATCCTGATCGATTGCTTGTCGGAAACTTTATTAGACGGCCGCACCCCCGATGCCGTCGACGAAGTGAAGTAAGGCGGAACACCACGGCCGCGAGCACCTGAACGGATGTTTTTTGGCGACGGGGTTCTCCTACAGTCACTTGGTCGGGGCTATGGGGCGTGGCTATCTAGTATGGTTACCCGGTGAGTATCCGCGTACGCTACGTGATTGCGACGGACTTTTGATCACATCAAAATCCCATGGCAACCGATCAAATGAGGCTAAATTGCTAGATTTATAAAATTCAAATTAGTGTGGATTCCAAGTATTGTATCCCATTACATGATACCCGGACGACGTTAAACTTTTCGATCGAATCATCAAAGTCCCACAATTCCCCGAGAGCTCAACACTTGAGCACAGTTTAATAATACCCAGAATATGCCATAGTACCTATGCACCAGCCTTAGAAAGGCATACCTAAGCTTCACTCATGTCGCCACGGAACTGCGGAAAACCCTAGGGTATGACCGCAGTTCCACGATACAAAAAGTCGAGTTAGGGTTTCATTCTTCTAGAGGGTTCACAGAATTACTTCCATGTTTTTCTGAATACGTTAAACTTGGAAAAATGGGTTTTAGACATTCGATCGAACTTTTTAACTTCACCTAGATAATATGCGATAACCCGAAACAATGTTAAAACTACGAATTCGAAACACTCCAAATTGCTTATAATGTAAGATCATATCTCACGCAAAATTAGCAAAAAACAACAACACCCGAAACACCAAAACCCAGTCTTTGGAACACACAAAAATTCAAGCCAATCCTGCACTGAAAAACCAAGCAGGCCAGAAAAATGCCCAATGTGGCCGGCCAAAATTTCTCCAAATTGCCTCGAATTTCTTCTTTGTTCATATCATATCACATATAACATTCTGCAGTTGTTTAAAAAAATTTTGAAGACTTTTTAAAATCGACAGAAAGCATGTTTTGGTGTTGCATGTTTCGGAGTATTTCTGTTTCGTAATCTTAAAAGAATCCGTCTAATTTTATTGCATGTCTCTGATACCACTGTAGGGTTGCCTAGAACGGTAGCAAGGTTTCGGGAGGCATCTTTCGTCCCAAATTAAAATTTTAGCCGTTCTAGCTAACCCTAACATAGAATCGTTTGCTAGAAAAAGCGACGGAATAAGATGCAAAAGACTTTGCAAGTAAAGTGAACAAGGAATACAACCTTTAAATACCGGTCCTTCACTTCAATAGCTCCGTGTAGTAGTCCCTTCGCTGCGATCATGAATTCCCGGACTCTAGAGAGGCTCCCATGAAAAAATGAACATGCTTGAATCGAAGTCTTCGAGGTCGAAGATGATCTACGTCGAGGAGACACTAACCCAAGCTATCTCTTCACTAATTATGGAATTAGTGAAGCACTATACTAAATGGAAAGTAGTAGAGGATGATGAAGTAGAATGTGGGCTCACTATAGATTTAATTTTCTCACAAGTTTTCATCATTTTCCATTGAAGCTAGAATGCTTGAGAGAAAGAAGAAGAAGAAGAAAACTCTCATGGAATTAACCAAGTGAAGAATGACAACCTTAGGTGAGTTAAGCATCATATACTTAACCTTTATAGAGAGTTAACCATAGCTAGGTTTAATGGTTGGGTTAATAAATATCTTAGACAAAACAAAACTTGTGGACTTAGTCAATGCAAATCCAAGCTTCTCATTGCTTCTTGCTATGACAAAATGCCACCATTTTGATTTACCAACATAAATAAAAACCCTCCATTATTCATATCATGATGTAACTCATACACACACCCAAGTTGCATGTATCATCAAACATGACACAATAATATGTACACAAATATATAAAACATCTATACATATGCACAAAAAAGTGAGAAAAGAAATCTTAAGTGAGCATAATATTAGTTAATGTAATGTAATATATCAAATATATAATTATACATTAAACTATTAAATCTACTCTTGATTTAATAATCCGGCTATATCACATATAACCGACTAATATCAAATGGATCAACTTATCGAATCAACACTTGATCCGATAACCCGGCTATATCATATATAACCGACCGATATCACATATCGCGACAATAGAATACGGTATCTCATATCGTATTAATCTCGGTCCCGCACTTATCACATATGTGCTACAACTCCGTTTCGCTTGTGCCGGGAAACCTCTGTGTAGGACTCAAAAGACTCGTCGATACGCCGGCAGTAAGCGATGATCATATTAAACACCCACAAGCTGCAAGCAGTCTGCTAAACGTAACGGCCACCCGGGTATTGAGCGATCAAAATATCAACAAGCAAGCCTGCTCACACTACTGCGAATCCAATCAGTAACACTCCCGTACATTCCGGCCTCTTCGTCTGATATGCCGCATATCTCGTTTAGGGGTGGTAAACGTCAGACCCCCAGTAACTCGATAAGTCGTGCAGTTATGAGGATAATAACGGGTCGAGAAACTAATGATAACACTTACCAATATATATCTGAAGAACCCCTGGCCAGGGACTTCCTATTATAGACAATCGAGCACAGCGCAACATCAACCTCCAATACCGGGAGAGATGAAACACCTCCTATCGCTCATTGCCTCCATGTGATTCGGGACTGTACCCAAAAGCCACCGATTTGCACGTTCTCTTAAATGTGGTAAGGTGGAAATCAAAGTACAGTGGGAATCACACAAGACTCTATAACGATCTTGGGTCTACAGACTAACCTGTACCAGTGTCACCAGAGAACTGCCATATGACATGAGGTATAATACCATTTGGGATTTCTCGGTGAGTCCGTCCAGTGTACCCAATCTCCACCGAGCACCCGTATACTGTCTCTGATGTCAAACACCAATGGATATCGGATTATTCATCGCCCATCTATATGGGTCGAGAAGCTATACGCTAGTCTACTCTAGTATTTCGATGGCCTATCTCGATACACCCACGACTAGAAACATTTGAAGGATGTAATTACCGACTACACTGTCCCCACTAGTATAATCTGCATCATAATCCTGGTAGTCTAGTACTCATCCTAAGGGCTTTATCAACATGTAACATAGGGACAATCAGTGTACATGTTAAGAAAAAGAGCAACCAGATACCATACTATCATGTCGAGCGAGAAAGTCCTCTATATATATGTCCAATCATCCACTACAATATACATCGTATGTACAGTAATGACCTCTAGGGCATACACATAACTAACATTTTATTCAAATCTTCCTTCAAACCATAAAAGGTAAGATTAGCCGGGATTAATTACACCCTACAGGTTCGCCAATCGTTCGGCCAGGCAGGTATCGGTACTCCGAGGGAGGTTCCCCGTGCATTTGCACGGACATAATTAAAATAAACCTCGTTTCCCTAGAGGTATAACCCCGTTGACACCTTTCTAGACACCTACTGGATTAGCTAATTGTAAAGTGCAAAACTCTCGCAGGAGTAACTTTTATTCGCAGTGGGTATTGGGATCCAACTATCATATAGAAGGTATGCAATCTCATTGCAAATTTCAACACTTGAAATTCCCGATAATATTTTTTTTATCCCTTGTAGGGTTATTAGGCACTAGTATGAGGTTCTAAAACGCATCAACCATGCCAAAATCAAATTTTTCAAGTGCCGAACAACCCAAGCAAGATCGTAGACTAGAGATTAGGCGAAACAATGAACAAGTAAACAACTTTACTTCTAAGAGAAAGGGATTAGAACCTGTGTAGTCCGTTCCTTCTCTTCACAAGCTCTGTGTTGTGGTCCCTTCACTGCGATCATCAAGTACCCGGACTCTAGAGTGGCTCCATGAAGAGAAAGATGCAAGCTTGCTTCCGATCTTCAATAACTAAGATGATCTACCTTGAAGAAACTCAAACCCAAGCTCTTGCTTTGCTAATCAAGTATTAGCAAAGAAAACACCCTAATCTAAGTGGCTAGAATAGATGAGGATGATGAAGTAGGAATTTAGCACTCTTTTATTTTCAATTTCTCACTCATTATCATCACATATCAAAAAGCTAGAAAGCTTTTTTCAAGCAAGAAGAAGGAAGAAGAAGAAGCAAATCCTTTTGTGATGAATAATGAAATCAAGTGTGAGGTTAGAAATGCAACCATGGGGTAAGAATGAAGACTTAACTCTTATAGAGATTTAACTCTGGTAAAGGGTTTGGGTTGGGTTGAAATATCTACACAAAATATCACATGCCAAAGTCAAAGCTTCAAGAAGCTTTTTGAAAGCTTCATGCAAGCTTAACCCTAATCCAAACCCTAACCACATTTAAACTCCACAAAGCATGTTTCATTTGTAACCCTAACATGTTACAATATTATATATCACATATAAAATATTTATTGTAACAAAATAAAATAATACATTTAACATATATCACATATATATCAATGTATTATCCAAGTGAGAAAAAGAATCTTTAAGTGAGCTAATATTAGTTAATGTAATATAATATATCAAATATATAATTATACATTAAATTATCGAATCAACACTTGATTCGATAATCCGGCTATTTCACAAATAACCGACTAATATAATCTGTATCAGTTCATCGAATCAACACTTGATCCAATGACCCGGCTATATAACATATACCTGGCCGATATCACATATCGCGAGAATCTAATACGGTATCGCATACACGTATTATTCTCGGTCCTGCACATATCACATATGTGCTCCTACTCCATTTTGCCTGAGCCAGGAAACTTCTGTGTAGGACTCTAAAGAATCGTCAATACGCCGGCAGTAGGTGATGATCATATCAAACACCCACAAGTTGCAAGCACTCAGCTAAACGTAACAGCCACCCAGGTATTGAGCGATCAGAAGATCAACAAGAAAGCCTGTACATTCTCCTGCGAATCCAATCAGTAACATTCCCGTACAGTCCGGCCTCTTCGTCTGATATGTCGAAGCACAGTTTCGCACGCCCTCTTAGACGTGGTATAATGGAAATCAAAGCACAGTGGGAATCACACAAGACTCTATGACGATCTCGGGTCTACAGACTAACTTGTACCAGTGTCACCAGAGAATTGCCATCTGACGTGAGGTATAATCCCATCTAGGAGTTCTCGGCGAGTCCGTCCAGTGTACCCAGTCTCCACTGAGCACCCGTATACCTTCTCTGATGTCAAACACCAATGGATATAGGATCATCCATCGCCCATCATATGGGTCAAGAAGCGCATACACTAGTCTACTCTGGAGTATCGATGCCCTGTCTCGGTACTCCCACGACTAGGAACATTTGAAGGATGTACTTAACGACTACAATGTCCCCACTAGTATGATCTACATCATATTCCTTGTAGTCAAATACCCATCCTAAGGGCTTTATCAACATGTAACATAGAGACAATCAGAGTACATGTTAAGATAAAGAGCAACGAGATAGCATACTATCATGTCGAGCAAGAAAGTCCAACCTATATATGTCCAAGCATCCACTACAATATACATCGTATGTACAGTAATGGCCTCTAGGGCATACATATAACAAACATCCCTAACGTCCTATGACCTTGACGCAGGCCAACAAACCGTAGGGCATTAGTCAAGTTCAACCCGTTCATTTCTTGATTGAATTAAACCCACCCGCACGACCCTTGACGCGGGCCAAGAAAGTCGCACGACTACCCTAATCCAATCGCATCATAAGCTGCAGATAAGCAATAACTCAGCTACCGCACACTACGCCTTGACGCAGGCCAACAAACATAGTACAAATACTAAAATAGCACTTATCTGAAATGACGGAGGGTTACACAATTTTTGAAAAAAACAATGAGCGTAATGAACTTGATATCATTGTAGAATCTAGTGATTTTGAAAAGGAGTGTTTTTGAGGCTTTTGCTACTTTCGCTAAAGAGGTCACTCCCGGCGAAGGGATCTCGGCTCTTTCCTCATCAAATGAGGTGTAGGATATTCAAGAATACCACTATGCAAAGCAAGAACTAGAGAATCTATCAAACAAACAAAACTAAGTGAGTTGTAGCATTTTCTAGTTTCGCTAAAAAGGTCACTCCCAGTGAAGGAATCTCGGCACTTTCCTCATCGAATGATGTGATGGATATTCATCAAGGAATACCACTGTGCAAAGCAAAAACTGGAGCTATCCTTTTTGAAAATTTGTGTATACAACATCTCTAGGTTTCTTTCTTTTCATTAATATCATTACTAAAGTCCCATCAATTAATGTTTCCTAAACATTACAGAAAAATGAAACGAAAATAGAACGTACGCTTATGCCATCCGCATTCGCCACGGGGCCCCGTCATACACCGTTAAGTTACTTAACTACCGGCAGAGCAGGGACTAGACTAGCGCGGGTGCAAAACATAAGCAACGTTTATTATATATCATATATATAATATTACATTCGTCTCACGCAGTTATATGATCAACATCACAGAATCAATCAGCAGAAGCAAAATATGAAATATTGGATCTACTAGGATGTCTGCATTTTAAATTTAGCCAGTAATGTAAAACACGGATTCTACGGTCGTGATGAATAGCCAAACCCACATCCTTAGACCCCTACGAGAGCGACAAGTAACCCTGCCAATTCTAAAGTTAGGAGACTCGGTCTCAACTCCTTGAGATGGTCTCCAACTGGACTCTAGAACCCGGTTACTTGTGCTCCCCGCCTTGGGCCTATCCTAATGCAGAAAAGTAAATAATATACAACAGTGGTGACATCATCCTCAACCCGGAAGTGACCCAATAATAGAATATTACATACATATTTTACGTGAATGAAAATAAAAACTCTCATCTCACATAAAACCCCACGTCTATTCTTTCACGACGATCCAGTAAATCATATCAACAACAACACATGATATCACATATCATCAACGTAAGAAAATATGTGTATCCATAAAACTCGTTGACATGTAGCAACGAGATTGGGATACCCAACATATTACATTTACGGTCGAAAAAAAGAAAACGAAAAACTACAATAATTAGAATCCGCAATATCCTTAGACATCATAAACCCGGAATATCTCATATTCCGAATTTCATGCCTAACTTATAAACCTTGCATTTTAGTCTCAAATTGAAAACTTTTTTCAATAAACTTTCGGGTAATTCAACAAGATTCCCACAATTGATCACGTACTATACGCAATTGCGACGAAGTTTTGATCTGAATCAAATTTCCGTGGCAATCGATCAACTGAGACTAAACAACTAGATTTATAATCCTAACTAGTTTTCACAAAACTAATCAAATGTGGATTCCAACTACTGCATCCATATCAAACTAAACCCGAAACGACGTAAGAATTTCGACTACGAAACACTCCGTATTAGCCCTAATATGACTGCTAACATCACATGCAAACTGAGCTAATAAAAAAAACCTTAAACCCCAAAATCATGTCACTAGAACACATAAAACATTTCAAGGCCAGAACACAGAAGAAAACCGACCACATCGGGTTTTAAAGGGTTTCCGCCGTGTCAAAAGTGGTGATTTGGCCTAAGATTTTTCTAGTGTTCAAGTTGCATCATATAAAATATTCTGCAATTGCTTAAAAAAATTTTACAGACCATAAAAAAATCGACAGAAACCTGATTTTGGGTTTGGGTGTTTCGGAGTTTTTCGGTTTCGTGATTCTAATTAAATCGTCTAATCTTCTAGCTTAGGCTCTGATACCATGAAAGTGTACGTTAGCACCACCACTTGGTTTATGTAGCATCAAACATGCCGTTTTCAAATTTTTAGGGTGCTAACTAACACTTAACAAGATTTTTAGCTAGATGATTAGGGTTTATGTAAGATATCAACTAAACTTTGAGAAGTGAGAGAAGTTTATATCCTTGTAGATCGAGTCATTCTGTTCTCTAGCTCCGGGTTCCACTAGACTCCTCTTGAAGATGAAAGAACCTCCTTCGTGATCTTCGCGCCAAAGACGATCCACCCGAAGTCCACTAGCTCAAGCTAACCCTTCACTAATCTCATTAGTGAAGGCAACACTCCACATCAAATTGGTAATCTAATGTGAGATGATGAAGTAGGGGTTTGATTTTCTCACTAGGGTTCTCATAAGTTCAATGATTCACATCACATGTGAGGGTTTGAACTTGGAGTTGAGGTGAAGAAAAATGTGGAGAGCAAGAGGGAGCAAGAGCTCAACTCAAGAGAGCAACTCAAGAAAAAAATATCACAAGTGAAGAAAGAATTGAAGATAATGGCTAGCCTTGACCCCCACTCATTCAAGCATGGAATTATTGCAATATAAAATTGCAACCATGCTTGAATAGTGAGTCAAGATGAATAAACAAACAATAAAAGCCATGCCTCACCATGCTTCACAAAGCCTCCTCATTTTCCACCTCATTTCTATTTTTCACAAAAATAGAAATCATATGCCATGCTTCTTATATAATATAATATATATATATATATATATATATATCAAATATACATTAATATATATATATATATATATATACTTTAATAAAGCAATTAGTGAGCTAATGATATTAGTTAAGATATAATTATATCACATATAATATATATCACATTATTAAATCAACACTTGATCTAATAATCCGGTTATATCACATACGACCGACTAATATCATTTATCTATTTATCACATTATCAAATCAACACTTGATTTGATAATCTGGTTATGTCACATGCAACCTAACCGATAACAGATAACTGCCAGATTACAATA
Organism: Agapanthus africanus; assembly: GCA_030015575.1. Taxonomy (NCBI): domain Eukaryota; kingdom Viridiplantae; phylum Streptophyta; class Magnoliopsida; order Asparagales; family Amaryllidaceae; genus Agapanthus; species Agapanthus africanus. Next base: position 297,226,755 of record JASDDO010000031.1, read on the forward strand.
CGGTATCACATACTCGTATTTAATCAGGCCCACACACATATCACATATGTGTCCTACTTCATTTCGCTTGAATCAGGAAACTTCTGTGTGGGACTCTAAAGACTCGTCAATACGCCAGCAGTAGGTGATGATCACATCAGTCACCTACAAGCCGTCAACGGTACTAGCTGGATTTAACGGCTACCCGGGTATTGAGCGATATGAAGATCAACAAGCAAGCTCGTCCATACTCTACATGAAGCCTATCAGTAACACTATCGTACAGTCCGGTCTCTTCGCCTGATATGTCGCATATCATGTCTAGGGGTGGTAAACGTCAGACCCCAGTAACATGAAAAGTCATGCCGATGTCTGGCCTACAACGGTTCGAGAAACTACTGATAAATCTTATAAGTAAATCTCAGCAACCATGGCTATGGATTTTCAGTTATAGCCAATCGAGGATAGCGCAACATCAACTCCCAATACCGGGATAGACGAAACCCCTCCTATCGCTCATTGCCTCCATGTGACTCGGGACTGTACGAAAAATCCACCTGTTTGCATGCCTCCTTTGAGCCGTGGTAGGGAGAAAATCAAAGCACAGCGGGAGCCACAGAATACTCTATGACGATCTCGGGTCTACAGACTAACCTGTACCAGTGTCACTAGAGGACTGCTATTTAACGATAGGTATACTACCAATTAGGATTCCTCGGCATGTCCTGTTCGGTGTACCCAATCTCCAATGAGCACCTGTGTACAATCTTTGATGTCACACACCAATGATTGTGGGATCAACCATCGCCCTCTAAGGGACAAGAAACGTACACACTAGTTTACACTGGAATATCGATGCCTTGGTCTCGATATTCCCACGACTAAAAACTGATTAAAGGATGTACTTTTGGACCACCCTTTCCCTACTAGTATGATCTCTTCATAATCCTGGTAGTCAAGTACATATCCTAAGGGCTTTATCAACATGTGAGAGCAAGACAGTAAAGAATACCAGTCAACATGTTAAGATAAGGAGTAACCATATAGCATACTATCATGTCGAGTAAGAAAGTCCTCTATATATATGTCTGAGCATCCACTATAATATACATCACATGTACAATAATGGCCTCTAGGGCATACATATTCCTAACAGTTTCACTTCTAGAACTCCTCAACATGTTGAGGAGCTCAGAGGGCACCGTGCAGGAATCTAAGGAGACACCCCCTCTGCTCATTGGGGAATCTTCCTCTTCTAGATCCAAGACGAAAGCCAAGGGAGAGAAGAAGAAGGCCTCCACCAAGCCAATAGGCGGTGTCAGTAAGGTAGAGGGAAAGGCAAATGTTTTGGAGCTAATAGTACGGAAGGAGGAATGTTTTTATTGTCACGGGATATGCCATTGTCAGAAGGAATGCATGGCTTAGAAAGACAGAAAACAGGATTCAAAGCACGTTGTGGCTTCGGCTTCGGGTGTGTTTATGATTGAAAACTGTCTGTCAATTAACTCTACTTCTTGGGTACTAGATACCGTATCAGTATCTAATATTTGTAATTCATTAGAGGCTCTGAGAAACCGTAGATTTATCAAGGCAGGTGATATGACTCTCAGGGTTTCTAACGGAATGAGCGTGTATGCTGTATCTGTAGGGGAATATCACCTAGGATTGACATGTTGGCAGATATTGATTTTGCGTAACTGTTTATGTGTACCTAGTTTGACATGTAATATCATCTCTATATCTTTACTTTCTAAAGAAGGTTATGATTTTACATTTGTAAGCGATGTTGTCAACATCTACCTAAATCAAGCTTTGATTGGGTCAGGTACACTAGATAACGGTATATACGTAAATCAAGCTCAGGTTTTCAACGTCTAGAACACACATAAAAGAAAGTCTCTAGAATTAAATCAATCTTTCTTATGGCTTTGTAGACTGGGTCACATCAATGAAACATGGTTGACGAAGTTACATAACGAGGATCCGTTCGAATATCAGTCTTATGCATCTTGTCAATCATGTCTCATAGGAAAGATAAGAAAGACACCGTTCACTGATCACGGGATAAGAGCGAGGGAGCTCTTAGGACTCATACACAGTAACGTGTGTGGTATAATGTCTGCACATGCAAGAAGTGGTTATTCCTATTTCATTACTTTTACGGATTATTTCTCAAGGTATGGACATGTATTCTCGATGAAACATAAATCCGAGGCCTTTGAGAAATTCCCGGAATATAAGAATGAAGTGGAAAAATAGAGAGGAAAAAGTATCAAGACACATAGATCTGATCGAGATAGTGAATACTTAAGTGCCGAGTTCCTGGGTTACTGAAAAGAGAATGGTATTCTCTCTCAGCTTACTCCTCCATACACACCTCAACATAACGGTGTATCGGAAAGATGGAACATAACCCAATTGGATATGGTACGTTCCATGTTGAGTAACGCTGAGTTGATGCGATCCTTCTGGGGTTATGCACTGAATCAGCTGCATATCTTTTGAACAAGGTTCCTACCAAGACTGTGCCTACCATACCATATCAGATGTGGAGCGGGATGAAACCTTATCTTTAATATCTAAAGATATGGGGATGTCCAGCTTTTGTAAAAAAGCAGCGTGCGGACACGCTCGAGGAACGCTCAGTACTGTGTAAGTTTGTGGGATACCCAAAGAACTCCAGGGGGTATCTTTTCTATTACGCAGAGGAACACAAGGTTTTTGTTTCTCAACATGCCCACTTTTTGGAAAATCAATTTTTAGAAAAAGGGATAAGTGGGAGCGCATTAGAACTGGAAGAAATTCCAGAACCACAAACTATTACTGAAAGCATGGTGGAACCAAAAATTTCAAAAGAACCGGACATCCGCATGCCACTCCGCAGGACTAGTAGGTAGCCTCATCCGCCCAAGAGATACTACGGTTTTCTCATAGACGGGGATAGAGAGGATTGCATCATCGACGATGTTGAGCCAACTAGCTTCCAGCAAGCTATTCAGAGCAGAGACTCGGTAAAATGGCTGGATGCAATACGGACCAAAATGGAGTCCATGTACACCAACAATGTATGGATTTTAGACATTGCTCCAGAAGGGGTATAACCCGTAGGCTGCAAATGGATATTCAGAAAGAAGTTGGTGTAGATGGAAAGGTTGAAACCTATAAGTCTAGACTTGTTCCAAAAGGTTTTCATCAAATATCTTGTTTGGACTATGATGAAACCTTTTCTCCAGTGGTTATGCTCAAATCCATTCAGATTCTTCTTGCCATTGCTGCCTTCCACAATTATGAGATTTGGCAGATGGACGTAAAGACCGCTTTTCTAAATGGAAATTTGGAAGAGTTCGTCTATATAGATCAGCCATAAGGTTTCATTCAAAGTGGGAGAAGCGGGAAAGTGTACAAGTCGCTTAAGTCTATTTATGGATTAAAGCAGGCATCGCGGAGTTGGAACATCTGTTTTGATGAGATGGTCAAAGACTTTGACTTTATCAAAAATCCAAATGAACCATGCATCTATAGTAAGATTGTAGAGAGAACTGTGGTATTCCTCGTCCTGTACGTGAATGGCATTCTCTTGATAGGAAATGACATTCATATGCTACAATCGGTCAAGGGATTCTTGTCACAAAGGTTCTCCATGAAGGACCTGGGTGATGCCTCCTACATTCTGGGGATCCAGATCTTTCGTGATAGATCGAAACGGATGTTGGGACTTTCATAGTCCAGGTATATCAACACCATACTGAAAAGATTTAGTTTGGAAGATTCAAAGCGTCGTAATCTACCGGCCTTTCATGGAATCACCCTTTCCAAAGAGATGTCTCCCAAGGCTGATTTGGAAATGGATCGCATGTCAATTATACCCTACTCTTCTGCGATAGGCTCTATAATGTATGTGATGTTGTGTACCAGACCAGATGTAGCTTACGCACAAAGCGTTGTAAGCAGGTATCAGTAAAACCCAGGGGAGAAGCACTGGATAGCAGCGAAGAACATTCTCAAGTACCTGAGAAGGACTAAGGAGATGTTCTTGGTGTACGGCAGAAAAGACCTCCATATCGAGGCCTTTGCTGACTCCAGCTTTCAGAGTGACAAGGATGACTCCAAGTCCATGTTAGGTTATGTCTTTACCCTCAATAGAGGGGCGGTTTGTTGGAAGAGCTCCAACCAGGACACCGTTGCTGACTCGACGTTGGAAGTGGAGTATATCGCTGCATGTGACGCCGCAAAAGAAGCAGTCTGGATAAGGAATTTCTTAAACGAACTTCAGATGGTTCTGTCCATTAATGATCCAATACCTCTGTATTGTGACAACAATGGGGCTATAAGTTTAGCGAAGGAACCCAGGTCCCATCAGAAGTCCAGACATATCTTGAGGTGGTATCACCCGATCAGGGGGATTGTTGATCGCCGGGAGATCGAGGTGCGGAGAGTAGATACGGATAAAAACACTGCAGATCCACTCACAAAGGCCATCCCTCAGACACAGTTCAAGAGGCTATTCAAGATGACCTGTCTTCGATATGCTAATACATGGCCTTAGTGCAAGTGGGAGATTGTTAGTGATATATTCCCTAGAGGCCATTATTGTATAGTTCTGGTTTGTATATTAAATTTTGGAAGCATGGCATATACACGGATATAATAACAGTCTTGCTCGATATGGTAGTATGCTACTTGGTTTGATTATATTTTAATATGTGTATATGTTTCTTTTAATGTATCGCTAATACATATTGATAGAGCCCTTAGTATCTTTGCTTGACCACCAGCGTTGTGATCGCTGTCCACTAGTGGGGGCTGGGTAGTCTATAAGCACATCCTTATACAGGTCCCTAGTCATAAGATTATCGAGACGGGCATCGATTCTCCAGAGTAGACTAGTGTATACGCTTCTCATCCCAGCAGGGGAGATGGTCTGTCCCACAACCATTAGTACGTCATACTAAAGATAGTTTGCAGGTGCTCATTGGGTGATGAGTTACACTAGACAGGACTCGTGGGGAACTGCTGGTTGGTATTTTACCTATCATCAGGTAGTAGTTCCCAAGTGACATGAGTACAGCTTAGTCCGTTGACATGACATCACTATTCATCTCGAGTGTATTCCCACTGTACTTAGATCACTACCCTACCACGGCTCTAATGAGTCGTGCAAACAGGTTGTGGTTGGGTGCAGTCCCGAAGCGCTGGGAGGCAGTAGTGGTCAGATAGGATTCGTCTCTCTTTGTATGGGGGTTGATATCGCGCTGTGTTCGGAAAGCCATTACACAAATTCCCTGGCCAAGGCAAGCGAGATTTACTGGTAGGTACTCCAGTAGTTTCTCAGGGTGTTTTTGGGCTCTTCTCCGACACGACTTATTGCGCTATCAGGGGTCTGACGGCTACCGCCCCCTAGGCCGATATGCGATACTCTTAGATGAATAGACCGGACTGTATGGAGATTGTCACAGATAGGCTCAGTAGGAGTTCGGATGAGTTTGCTCATCGTCCTTCTTATCGACAGATACCTGGGTAGCCGTTACGTGCAGCCAGTACCGCTGACGTGCTTGTGGTTAAACCCACTGCTAGAGTACTATCGAGTCTTTAGAGTCCCACGCAGAGGGTTTGCCTGCTTCGGGTAAAATATGTAGAGGCCGTATGGTTTAACGGCAGGGCTTCGATCACATACGTGTACTTGTGCACCGATGATGTTCGGGCGGATAATACTAGTGGGATTTGGTTTAAGCCGGATCTTAGTATTATATTCTTGGTTTATTTTCATCTCTTTGTATTCGTATTTTTCGAAATACGGATACGGGTATGTATATACGGTGAGGGGTATTCTTGTAATTTACTCAAGAGTGCTTCTAGAAAAGACACCTCATTTCTTGTATTAACCATCTAGATTAAATGGTTAATGAGGTGGAGGTATGGGGTGTGGATTATTATTAAATGAAGCATGGCTACTTGCTGACTAATGGGGTGACTCATGCTTTAGTGACAATTGAAGCATGCTTGATATTTTCATTGTGAATTATTGTATGCTTCATTATTCACAACACTCAGCCTTCTTCATTCATTATGCTCATCACAACATTCTCATCTCCTCAAGCTTCCTTCTTCTTCCTCAACCATATATTTCTCATGTGTTGATAAACCTATGGAATTTTGAGACAAACTAATCCATCATCACTCTCTACATCCTCTTGGCTATCTAGTTTAGCAAACTAGGTACCCTAGTCACCTCGGTTTAGAGGTAGGAGCTCAAAGTACACACTCTCGGGTGGATCATCTTTGACGTGAGGAATCCGACGATCAAGCGTGATTCGTATAATCTTCAAGGAGCTCAAGAAAAGGAGGAGGAGTACAAGAACCGAAGGACTTGATACTAGGAGGTATAACTTTCCTCGGAGTAGTTAAACCTCATATTAGTTGTGCTAGCTAGGGTTTATGGTCGATCCTTGGTTCAAGTCGGTGTTGCGAAACCCGTAAAAATCGTTTTTTTGCGTATTTCGCCTCCCCGTGAACCTGCGGGGTGCGCGACATCGACTTACACTTGTCATCTAATTTTTCAAAACTCAAGACACGTGGAGTGTGATGTAAAGACATATATTAGCTATTGTTAAACTCAAAGGAGGGTTCTCTTTAAGGTTTTCAAAATCTAAAAATAGTTTTTAGTTTGTCTTACCTTATTAAACTAAATCGTCGGGATTTCGAATCTAAGTTCTCCCACTAGATAACTTAACGACAAAGTTTTTATGTTTTTGGAAATTTTTCTGGTTTTTATGGGTTTTCGAATATGTATGCAAATGCGGAATATACATATGAATGCAAAAGATAGAGATGCTTACCGAGCACACCCCCAAACTTAAACTTGACAGTGCTCTCACTGTCTTGCTACACAAAGAGGGTCAAAAATAGTTGACGGGTCAAAATTTGTCTGTTCTCTATTATATCTATATATATATATATATATATATATATACAAGAAAAAGGAAACAAAATATATACACAAAAAAGTTCCCTCCCCCAAACATAAGTGAAACAGTGTTTCCACTGTTTAAGCGTTCAAGTTCAAAGTTAGGGGAAGGGAACATCATCAATCTATACAAGGCCTTACACAGACCACAGGTTAACAATGATTCTATTGTGATGCGACGACAGTTGGTGGAAGAACGCTGAGAGAAAGAAAATGAAGAATACGCGAGACCGTGTGTGGATGAAAGTAGTATACGGTTTCAGTAGATGAGGAGATGAACAGGAGGGAAAAAGAACAGGAATACGAACTTGAGGGTGGAAATTAATTGAATAGATTAGTATAGTTTGCAATGATCGAAGTGAAAAAATAGAGTGTACCAATCTATCAACATGTTGAGAAATGGGGTCAAACCTCTCAAGATTCGCAAGAAAATATGGGCTGACTGAACTTGGTGAACCAGACGTAAGAAATGAATGTGATACGATGTCTGGTGAAGTGGAAACGATGGAAAGAAAGGAGGGAAGTGATCGAGGAATGGTATCGGTTAAATGTTCAGGAGAATGATCACACTCAATGAAAGGGACATGATGAATTGGAAAATTCGACTCATCTAGTAAAACTGGTTTATCCTCAATGACACCCTCAAAATTCTCCTCAAAATTCAGCTCATCCATGCATTGATTGTTAGGAATATGTATGCCCTAGAGTACATTATTGTATATTATAGTGGATGCTTGGACATATGTATAGAGGACTTTCTTGCTCGACATGATAGCATGCTATCTGGTTGCTCTTTATCTAAACATGTGCACTTGTTTTAGTTTACTATCTCATTAATACATGTTGATAAATCCCTTAATATGTTGGCTTGACTACCAGGACTATGATGCAGATAATACTAGTGGTGCTTGTGTAGTCCGCAAGCACATCCTTTAACAGTTTATAGTCGAAGGAGTATCGAGACAGGGCATCGATATTCCAGAGTAGACTAGTGTGTACGTTTCTTGACCCTGTATGGGGCGATGGTTGATCCCATAACCATTGGTGTTTGATATAAATGATTGTACACAGGTGCTCATTAGAGAATGGGTACACCGAACATGACTCGCCGAGAACTCGTACATATCGTCAGATAGCAGTTCTCTGGTGACACTTATACATGTTAGTCTGTAGACCCGAGATAGTCATAGTATCTTGTGTGGCTCCCACTGTGCTTCGATTTCTTTCTCACCACGGCTCAAAGTAGTCGTGCAAAAAAGTGGATTTTGGGTACCGTCCTGAGTCATATGGAGGCAGTGAGCGATAGGAGGTGTTTCGTCTCTCCCGGTATTGGGAGTTGATGTTGCGCTATGCTCGATTGGCTATAACAGCAAGTCCCTGTCCAGGGATGATGAGATTTACTGGTAAGTGTTATCGGTAGTTTATCAAAAGGTTGAAGGCCACACATCGGCATCACTTATCAAGTTAGTAGGGTCTGACGATTCCACTCCCTAGACTCGATATACAACATATCAGACGAAGAGTCCGGACTGTACGGTAAGTGTTGCTTATAGGCTTTACGAGAGTTTGGAAAAGTTATCTTGTTGATCTTCTATTTGTTCAATACCTGGGTAGCCGTTACGTCCAGCTAGTACCACTGACGGCTTTGTAGGTATCTGATGTGATCATTACATACTGCTGGCGTATTGACGAGTCTTTAGAGTCCCACATAGAGATTTCCTAACTCAAGCGAAACGAAGTAGGGCACGTATAGAGATATGTGCGGGAGCTTGATTAAGTATGAATATATGATACTGTATTCTAATCTAGCGTTTATGATATCAGCCAGGTTATATATGATACAACCGGATTATTGAATCAAGTGTTGATTCAATGATTTTAATTATATATATGTTTATATATTTGATATTAGCCGGATTATATATAATATAACCGTATTACTGAATCAAGTGTTGATTTAATAATTTGATATATACATATATATATATATATATATATATATTAACTAATATTGAATATTAGCCGGTTATATGTGATATAATCGGATTATTGAATCAAGTGTTGATTTAGTAATTTGATACACACACACACACACACATATATATATTAACTAATATTAAGCTCACTTAAGATTTTCTTCTCTTTATATATATTTATATAGATGTGATATATATATATATATGTATATATATATATATGTATGTATGTATTTGTATTGTATCGTGGTTGATGATATATAGAACTATGCTGTATGAGAATCACACATGAGGTTAAAGATGAGAAGATAATTATTTGATTTATGAATTAAAGAATAAGAGAATGAGTTATTTTTCTTGAGATGCTTGTAGAAGCCTTGAGAAGCCATGACTCACCTCTAATTCCTTTTTTCATTCATAGATATTTTGCCAATCTCATCTCATCTCTTAAGTTCATGTGACACTCACACAACCATCTAAGTTCATCTCCTTCTTCAACTCCTCACTGGATTTTTCTTGAGTTGAGAAAAGAAAAGAGAAAAAAGAAATTTTGTGAGCAAAATTCCTACTTTATCAACCCACACTTCTCTAGCCCATTAGTATAGGTTGTTAACTTCACTAATACCTTGATTAGTGAAGTGTGGGCTTGAGTGAGAAAGACTTCAAGGTGGATCATCTTCGACAACGAAGACAACAAACAAGCTCGATCCTTTCTTCAAGTGGAGCCTTAAGAAGAGTTCTAGGGACATCAACTTGGAGCTTTAGAAGTGAAGGACTTGACTACAAAGGTTGTAAACTCTCTTCACTTAGATTGGAAACTGGTTTGCTAACTATAAAACCCTAATTCTCTAGTTCGATTCTTGTTTAGTAGACTTAGACCTTTAGATTTTTAAAATTGTATATTTTATGCTCATATAAACCTAGTAGAGGTGCTAAGACATACTTGCATTGATCATTAACGATATCCAGACACATATAAGGTTCGGGAAAAATAGTTAATGGTTCGGAATGATGCCCATGTTAGTTATATGTATGCCTTAGAGGCTATTATTGTACATGTGATGTATATTATAGTGGATGCTTGGATATATATAGAGATGACTTTCTTGCTCGACATGATAGTATGCTATCTGGTTGCTCTTTATCTTAACATGTTGACTTGTATATGTGATGTTGTTTTTCTCTCACATGTTGATAAAGCCCTTAGGTTGTGTACTTGACTACCAGGACTATGATAGAGATCATACTAGTGGGGGCCAAGGGTAGTCCACAAGTACACACTTAAATTGTTCCTAGTCGAGGGTGTATCGAGACAGGGAATCGATCTTCTAGAGTAAACAAGCGTATACGCATCTTTACCTATATGATGGGCGATGGATGATCCCACATCCATTGGTGTTTGACATCAAAGATGGTATACAGGTGCTCAGTGGAGACTGGGTACACTAAATGAACTCGCCGAGAACTCCTAGTTGGTATTATACCTATCCTCAGATAGCAGCTCTCTGGTGACACTGGTACAGGTTTGTCTGTAGACCCGAGATCGTCATAGAGTCTTGTGTGATTCCCACTGTGCTTTGATTTCCACCTTAACACGTTCAACAGAACGTGCAAAACGGTGGCTTTTGGGTACAGTCCCGAATCACAAGGATGCAATGAGCGATAGGAGGGGATTCGTCTCTCCCGGTATTGCGGTTGATGTTGCGCTGTGCTCGATTGGCCATAAGAATAAGTCCCTGGCCAGGGCTACTACATAGATTTACTGATAAGTGTTATCAGTAGTTTCTCGACCCGTTATGAGCCACACATCGGCACGACTTATTGGTTATTGGGGTCTGACATTTACCACCCCTATACTAGATTTGCGACATATCAGACGAAGAGACCGTACTATACGATAGTGTTACTGACAGGCTTTTACCGGAGTTAGAGCGGGCTTGTTTGCTGATCTTCTGATCGTTCAATACCCGGGTAGCCATTACTTACAGCTAGTACCACTGACGGCTTGTCGGTGCTTGATGTGATCATCACCTACTGCCGGCGTATTGACGAGTCTTTAAAGTCCTACACAGAGTATTCACTGGCTCAGGAAAAACGAAGCAGGAGAATATATGTGATATGTGCGGGACCGAGATTAATACGAGTATTTGATACAGTATTATATTCTCGCGATATAATGTATCGATCGGTTATATGAGATATAGCCGGGTTATCGAATCATGTGTTGATTCGATAAGTCGATATAGTGATAAAGTAGAACGGGTAAGTCGTGCCGATGTGTGGCTCATAACGGGTCAAGAAACTACTGATAACACTTATCAATAAATCTCCGTAGCAGCCCTGGCTAGGGACATATCGTCATGGCCAATCGAGCACAGCGCAACATCAACCCTAATACCGGAAGAGACAAATCCCCTCCTATCGCTCATTGCCTCCATGTGATTCGGGATTGTACCGAAAAGCCACCATTTTGCACGTTCTGTTGAAGGTGGTAAGGTGGAAATCAAAGCACAGTGGGAATCAAACAAGTCTCTATGACGATCTTGGGTCTACAGACTAACCTGTACCAGTGTCACCTGAGAACTGCTATCCGACGATAGATATAAAAACACATAGGAGTTCTCGGCGAGTCCGTTCAGTGTACCCAGTCTCACTGAGCTCCCGTATACATGTATACGGGAGCTCAGTGAGACTGGGTACACTGAATGGACTCGCCGGGAACTCCGTTGTGGTATTATATATATCGTCGGATAGCAGTTCTCAGGTGACACTTGTACAGGTTAATCTGTAGACCCGAGATCGTCATAGATTCTTGTGCGCCTCCCACTGTACTTTGATCACCACCCTACCATGGCTCTACTGAGTCATGCAAACAGGTGGATTTTGGGTACAGTCCCGAGGAACATGGAGGAAATGAGCGATGGGAGGGGTTTCGTCTCTCTCGGTATTGGGGGTTGATCTTGCACCATGTACGATTGGCTATAACAGGAAGTCCCTGTCCAGGGTTGCTGAGATTTACTGATAAATGCTATCATTAGTTTCTCGATCTGTTATGAGACATATACTAGAATCACTTATTGAGTTATTGGGGTCGACGATACCATCCCTAGACTCATATATGCAGCATATTTGACGAAAATTAATGGCAACCATGGGTGAGAAAATTAATTCTAAAGTGAGCAAAAACCCTATTTCATCATCCTCTACTAGATTAGCACTTTAGTATAGGGTGTTAGCTTCACTAATCCTACATTAGTGAAAAGGTAGCTTGGGTTAGTGACTCCTCGACGTAGATCATCTTCGGCCTCGAAGAATTCGTGCAAGCTCGTTGCTTTCTTCTTGTGGAGCCATTCAAGAGTCCGGGAGTTCAATGATTACAGCGAAGGGACCACTACAATGAGCTATAGAAGTGAAGGACCGGACTACAATGGTTGTAATCCTTACTCACTTAGATGTAAAGTAGTTTACATTTTGTTTCGTCTATCACTAGTTAAGATTCTAGGGTTAGGATTGTTTTGTACGGCAAATTTTCGAAAATGGCATAGACGATGCCTCCCGAAACCTTACTGGCGTGCCGAACATTCCTACAGTGGTATCAGAGCCAAGCTAGAGATTTAGATGATGTATGTAAAATTACGAAACCGAAACAACTCCGAAACACCCGTTACAAAAGTTCAGTTTCTTTCGAAATTTTATAGTCGTCGAATTTTTTTTTAAACAACTGCAGAATGTTGTATGTGATATAACTTGAACACAGTAGAAATTTCACCCCCTCGCCGGATTTTGGACGGCCACAGGCATGAAAAAACCGGTGTGCTCGGTTTTGGGTGGAGTTAGTTGTTGAAATTTTTACGGTGTTCCAGGCTCTAGGTTTTGGTGTTTCAGGTGTTGTTTGTTTTTGCCAAATTTGCATATGATGTTAACTTTCTGCAAAGGCAACTCGGAGTGTTTCGTAGTAGTAATTCTACCATATTTTCAGGTTGTTTTAGACGGTGTTAAAATGTTCGAACGGATACCAAATACCCACATTAACCCTCGACGGAAAATTTTCCAAGAGTTGGATTTTTTCCCAGTTAAAGAACGTTCAAATATCATTCAAATAATGTGGTGGACCCTCTAGAAGAACAAAACCCTGACTCGATTCTATGACCGTAAGAACCGCCGCTAAACCCTAGGGTTTGCGGTAGTTCCGCGGCGCCATAGGTGAGGCAAGGGTTGACCTTTCTACGGTTGGTCCATTGGTACTGTAGCATGTGATGAGTATTTTTAAACTGCGCTCAAGTGTTGAGCTTTTTGGGAAATTTTGTGTGTTTGTTGATTCGATCGGAATGTTTAACGTCGTCTAGCTTTTTCTGGAATGTGATACAATATGTGGAATTCATATAGCTAGGCATGAAATCCAAAATATGTGATATTTTGGATTTATGATGTCTAAGGTGATTGTGGATTACAAATGTTGTAGCTTGACATTTTCTTTTCTGAGAACGTATGTGTAATATGTGGGGTATCACCGTTTTCGTTGTTATATGTCAACGTCAATTGTGATACGCATATTTACTTACGTTGATGACATGTGATGTTATGTGTTGCTGGGATATGTTATATTGGATCGTCGTGTTTTGAATAGCCGGTGTTTTTATGTGAGATGAGAGTTTTTATTTTCATTCATGTAAAATTCATTATATGTAATATTCTTTTATTGAGGCACTTCTGGGTTGAGGATGATGTCACCATTGTTGTATATTATTTAGTTTTCCATATTGGGATAGACCCAAGGAGGGGAGCACAAGTAACTGGGTTCTTGAGTCCAGTGGGAGACCACCTCGATGAGTCGAGCCCGGGTCTCCTAACTCTAGAATTGGTAGGGTTGCTTGCCGCTCTCGTAGGGGGTCTAGGGATATGGGTTTGTCTATTCATCGCGATCTTGGAATCAGTGTTTTATACAGGCTTAAATTAAAACACGGAATTCCTAGTATATCCAATATTTCATATGTTATCTTCTGCTGCTGATATTCTGTGATGTGAGCACTTTATATGCGTGAGACGAATGCTTTATTATTGTATATATGATATATAATAAACGTTGCTTATGTTTTACACCAGCGCTAGTCCTGCCCCGCAATGCCGTTAGTTAAGTAACCTAACGGTGCATAACGGGACACTGTGGCAAATGCGGATGGCATAAGCGTACGTTGTATTTTCGTTTCTTCTGTGATGCTTAGGAAGAATAAATGATGGGATTTCATTAATGAGATTAATGAAAAGAAAAGAAACCTAAAAGATGTTGTAGAATCATATTTTCAAAAAGGGCAGCTCTAGTTTTTGCTTTGCATAGCGGTGTTCCTTGTAGAATATCCAGCACCATATTCGATAAAGAAAGAGCCGAGATCCGTTCACCGGGAGTGACCTCTTTAGCGAAACTAGAAGATGCTACAACCCACTCGGTTTTGTCTTTTGATTGCTTCTTTTAGTTCTTGCTTTGCATAGCGGTATTTGTGAAAAATCCTGCACCTTATTTGATAAGGAAACAGCTGAGATCCCTTCACAGGAAGTGACCTCTTTAGCAAAACTAGTAAAAAGCCTAAAAAACATTCCTTTTGAAAAATCACTTGTTTCTACAACTATATCAAGTTCATTACGCTCATGGTTTTCTTAAAAACTTGCGTAGCCCTCGGACATTTCAGATAAGTAATATTTAGTATCCGTACTACGTTTGTTGACCTTGTCAAAGAGTAGTGTACGGTAGATAATTAGTGCTTATCTGCTAAATCATGAGATGCGATTGGATTAGGGTAGTCGTACGCCCTTGTTGACCTTGTCAAGGGTCGTGCGGGTGGGTTTAAATCAATTATGAAATGTACTGGTTAAACTTGACATGCGATTTATGGTTTGTTGACCTTGTCAAGGTCATAGATCGCTTGGGGTAAAAGTATTATCGGGAACTTCATGTGTTGAAATTTGCAATGAGATTGCATACCTTCTATGAGATAGTTGGATCCCGATACCCACTGTGAGTAAGAGTTACTCCCAGGAGAGTTTTGCACTTTACAATTAGCTAATTCATTAGGTGTCTAGAAAGGTGTCAACGGGGCTACGCCTATGGGAAAATAAGGTTTATTTTAATTAGGTACGTGCGAAAGCATGGGGAACCTCCCTCAGAAGTACCGGCACTGGCCTGGCTGAACGGTTAGCGAAGTTGTAGAATGCAATTAATCCTTGCTGAATTTTCTTTTTAAGGTTTGAAGGAAAATTTGAGAATAGCAGTGTGAGATATCGATTAGATAAGATAAATAACCAATCTGATCTTTGCAAGAGCATACGCTTAGTGTTTTTTTCTCTATCTCTCCAAGTAGCGACCATGTCAGGACTTAATCAAGATAATAATATGGATGTATTGACCGAACCCGCATTTTATGCTGAGCAGGGGAACGTTGGTTCCTCTCCAACTTATAATTGTTATAAGTCCGAGAAGGAAGTAGGAAAATGTCCGGATTTCCATGCCACCCAAACGAAGAATGAGCATGTTGATGCATTTTCTTCGGGTGTGTTGGTTACCCAGAACCGTTTCTCTGTACACTCTACGTCCTGGGTATTAGATACTGGATCGGGATCCCACATATGTAATATGTTACATGGGCTAAGAAAAGGTAGAGAACTGGGAATAGGTGATCGTTCCGTACTAGTAGGGAATGGTGCAGATGCTGCAGCCAAAGAGATTGGCGAATATCACCTTGTGTTACCAAATGGTAATACATTGATTCTGAACGAATGCTATTACATACCGACCTTGATATGCAATCTTATATTAATTTCTTTATTAAGTAAAGAAGGATATTATTTTATATTACAGTATAATGTTATGAACATCTTCCTGAATCAAAAGTTGATTGGATCAGGCTCGTTAAATAATGGCATATACATTCTAAATTAAACCACGGTTCTTAATGTACAAAACACACACAAGAGGAAGAGTTCAGAAATGAACGAATCCTTTTTATGGCATTGTAGACTAGGTCATATCAATGAGACACGACTAGCTAAGTTACATATGGATGGATATTTGAATCCGTTCGAATTATCATTTTATGAAACTTGTCATTCACATCTCAAAGGAAAGATGACCAAAACTCCGTTTACTGGACACAGAGAAAGTGTTACGGAACTCTTGGGACTGATACATAGTGATGTATGCGGTCCCATGTCTACACATGCCAGGAATGGTTCTTCATACTTCATTACATTCACTGACGATCTCTCATTATACGGACATGTGTTCCTGTTAAAACACAAGTCTAAAGCTTTTGAGAAATTCAAAGAATATAAGCACGAAGTTGAGAACCAGACGGGCAAAAGTATTAAAATCCTTCGATATGATCGAGGAGGAGAATACTTGAGCAATGAGTTCCTGGACTATCTAAAAGGGAATGGGATTCTCTCTCAGCTTACTCCTCCGTATACACCGCAGCACAACGGTGTATGGGAGCGGAGGAATCGCACCCTATTGGATATGGTGCGCCGCTCTATGATGAGCACTGATGAGTTGCATATTTCCTTTTGGGGTTATGCGCTTGCGACAGGAGTGTTGGGGTAAAAATTTACACCCCTGTTGACCAAGACAAAGACAAGGTCAACCCCAAGCCAGGTGGGCCCAAGCCCAGATCAAGCGGGCCCATGCCCAAGCCGAGCCCGCGGCCAAGCCTCCCCATGTCAACAACAAAATCCTGTAATAAATCATTTTTATGTAATTTTTTATGCATGAATGTAAAAAAAATGGGCATAAAGCCCAATTTTTGTAAGCCCGTGGCTTATGTGCAAAAAGAAATGGCACATGAGCCATGGGATAGGCAAAATGCTATTTTGAAATTCCCAAGGGGCTATATGTAAATATGTAAGCCTATATAAGGCAAAATGATGATGAATAAAAGAACACTTTTTCATTCTCTCAAAAAACCTAGGGTTTGTGCCTCTTTCCCCTTTCTGAAGGTCTCAAACCATCTTCTTTCTTTTGAATTAAATCAAGGGTTTTACTCTCCTTTTTTCAAAACTAAATAGTTTTTCACCATAAAACCCACAAAGGGGAACTTGGATCTACCATCAGATCTCAAAAATAAGAGATTTTCAAAATCTCACATCTCTTGATCTTCAAAATCCGGCCAAACAACAAGAGGAAGAAGAAGAACCCCCTTCATCAGCTTCAAAACATCCTAGGAGTTTAACTCCATACATAGATATATTCCTTTCTGAAGCATAGCTTCTGATTCTGGGACTAAAAGCCCATTTTTGTCGCCGGCGCCCAAGCGCTCAAGCGCCGAGCGCCTGCGTGCCGACACGTGGCGCGCTAGCGCTCAAGCGCAGAGCGCCCATGTGCCGACACGTGGTGCGCTGGCGCTCGAGCGCCCTGCGCTCAAGCGCAAAGCACTCACGTGCCGACATGTGGCGTGCTTACGCTCCAGCGCCCAGCGCTCAAGTGCAAAGCGCCCACGTGCCGACACGTGGCGCGCTTGCGCTCCAGCGCCCTGCGCTCAAGCGCAAAACGCCCACGTTCCGACACGTGGCGCGCTTACGCTAAAGCGCCCGGCGCAAGCGCAAAGCGCCCACATGCCGACACGTGGCACGCTTGCGCTCCAGCGCCCTGCGCTCAAGCACTAAACGCCCACGTGCCGACACGTGGCGCCCTTGCGCTCAAGCGCCTAGTGCTGAAGCGCAAAGCGCCCACGTGCCGACACGTGGCGCGCTAGCGCCTGAGCGCACAGCGCTCAAGACGGTGACCCCACGCATCCTTTAGATGTCCTTTCCCTTTCTTTTATATATATATATATATATATGTATATAAATATACACACACACATACTCTACACCACTGTCCCTCCCAAAAAACTCTGCATGGCTCTCGATATATCCAAAACCCCATTTGAAAACACAACACACGTACACTGCACATTGAGTTCGCATGACCAGTTTAACCCGTCAATCGGAGGTTCCCTCGCTCCAAAGGCGAGGGGTAATTAACGGCAGCTTAGTCCGCGGCTGCCGGAGATTCGGATCCCCACGATCATTAAACCCTGGCCTACCCTAGACAGGGGGAATCTGTAGTACGTCTGACAAGCGCGCGCGTATTCCCATCTCAATGGGGTGACGAAAAACACCTTACACGCAGCATACCTATTGAATCAAATTCCATCTAAATCAGTACCTACCAGACCATATGAGATATGGAGTGGGAAAAGACCATATTTTAAAAGAGTTAAGAAATGGGGTTGTCCGGCCTATGTCAAAAGGCAAAATCCGGACAAACTCGAGGCACGATCAGTTCTCTGCAAGTTTATGGGATATCCAAAGAATTCATATGGATATTATTTCTACCACAGTGAGGAACAAAAGGTGTTTTTTGCTCAACATGCCAACTTTTTAGAAAAGGAATTTCTTGCAAAAGAAATTAGTGGCGAAGAGGTAGAGCTGGAAGAAGTTCCAGCAGCACAAACTGCAACTGATGATTTAGTGGAACAAGAGGATTCGATAGCTCCCAACGAACCCCAGCCTCTCCGCCGATCAAGTAGGGTTCCTCATCCACCTGAGAGATACTACGGTTTTCTCGTAGACGATGGGAGCGAGGATTGCATCATGGTAAATGATGACCCAACTAGCTTCGAGCAGGACATCACGAGTGGGGACTCTGTGAAATGGCTGGATGCAATGCGATCTGAGATGGAATCCATGTACACCAACAAAGTATGGACTTTGGAAGTTGCTCCTGAAGGGGTAAAATCCATCGGGAGAAAATGGATCTTTAATAAGAAACTTGGTGTAGATGGAAAAGTTTAGACTTTCAAAGCTAGACTAGTTGCAAAAGGTTTTCGTCAACGACCAGGTCTGGACTATGATGAAACCTTTTCTCTAGTGGCTATGCTTAAGTCCATCCGGATACTATTTGCCATTGTTGCGTACCATGACTAAGAAATCTGGCAAATGCATTTTAAGACCGCCTATCTAAATGGTGATTTAGAAGAGTGCGTGTACATGACTCAGCCAGAGGGCTTTGTGGATAATGGGAGCAGCGGGAAGGTGTGCAAGCTGCTTAAATCCATTTACGGGTTAAAGCAGGCATCGCAGAGTTGGAACATTTGTTTTGATGTGGTAGTCAAAGAGTTTGACTTCATCAAAAATGTAGATGAACCTTGTATATACAAGAAGGTGGCAGAGAGTAAGGTTGTCTTCCTCGTATTGTACGTGGATGACATACTCTTGATAGGAAATGATGTTCCTATGCTGCACTCGGTCAAGCTCTTCTTATCACATAGATTCTCAATAAAAGATCTAGGTGATGCCTCCTACATATTTGGGATTAAGATCTATAGAGATAGATCTATATGGATATTGGGATTGTCCCAATCCAGGTACATTGACACCATACTAAAGAGGTTTAGTATGGAAGAATCCAAGCGTGGAAATTTACCTACGATCACAGGACTCACTCTCTCCAATGAGATGTCTCCCAAGACTGATTTGGAGAAAGCACGCATGCAAGGGATACCCTATGCTTCGGCAGTAGGCTCTATCATGTATATGATGTTATATACCAGACCCGATGTAGCATACTCACTAAGTGTAGTGAGTAGGTATCAAGAAGATCCAGGAGAGTGTCACTGGACAACTGTGAAGAACATTCTCAAGTACTTGAGAAGGACTAAAGAGATGTTCTTAGTGTATGGTAACGGAGAACTCCAAGTGGAGTCCTTTACCGATTCGAGTTTCCAGAGTGATAAGGACGACTCTAAGTCGGTATCGGCATTTGTCTTTACCCTCAATAGAGGGGAGGTTTGTTGGAAGAGTTCCAAACAAGAAACCGTGTCACACTCGACGATGGAGGCTGAATACATCGCTGCCAACGATGCTGCCAAAGAGGCTGTCTGGATGAAGAAGTTCATAACTGAACTTGGAGTGGTTCCATCCATTGAGCGTCCAATACCTTTGTATTGCGATAATAATGGACCGGTGGCTTTGGCCAAGGAACCCAGTTCCCATCAGCGATCCAGGCATATTCTGAGGCGGTATCACCTGATCCGGAAGATAGTTGATCGCCGGGAGATCGAGGTCATGAGAGTTGACATGAAGGACAACACGGCGGATCCACTCACTAAGGCCATTCCCCATATATAATTTGAGAGACTCTTCGGGATGTTGGGTATGAGATACTACAACAACTGGCCTTAGTGCAAGTGGGAGATTGTTAGTTATATGTATGCCCTAGAGGCCATTATTGTACATATGATGTATATTATAGTGTATGCTTGGATATATATAGAGATGACTTTCTTGCTCGACATGATAGTATGCTATCTGGTTGCTCTTTATCTTAACATGTTGACTTGTATATGCGATGTCGTCTTGCTCTCACATGTTGATAAAGCCCTTAGGTTGTGTACTTAACTACCAGGACTATGATGGAGACCATACTAGTGGGGGACAAGGGTAGTCCACAAGTACACCTAAAAATTGTTCCTAGTCGAGGGTGTATCGAGACAGGTCATCCATATTCCAGGGTAGACTAGCGTATACGAATCTTGACCCATATGATGGGCGATGGATGATCCCACATCCATTGGTGTTTGACATCAAAGATGGTATACGTGTGCTCAGTGGAGACTGGGTACACTGAACGGACTCGCCGAGAACTCCTAGTTGATATTATACATATCGTCAGATAGTAGTTCTCTGGGGTCATTGGTACAGGTTAGTCTGTAGACCCGAGATCGTCATAGAGTCTTGTGTGATTCCCACTGTGCTTTGATTTCCACCTTACCACGTTCAACAGAACGTGCAAAACGGTGGCTTTTGGGTATAGTCCCGAATCACATGGAGGCAATGAGCGATAGGAAGTGATTCGTCACTCCCGGTATTGGTGGTTGATGTTGCGCTGTACTCGATTGGCTATAACGATAAGTCCCTGGCCAGGGCTGCTACGGAGATTTACTGATAAGTGTTATAAGTAGTTTCTCGACCCGTTATGAGACACACATCGGCACAACTTATCGGTTATTGAGGTCTGACGTTTACCACCCATATACTAGATATGCGATACATCAGACGAAAAGACCGGACTGTACGGTAATGTTACTGACAGGTTTTTGCAGGAGTTAGAGCGGGCTTGCATGCTGATCTTCTAATCGTTCAATACCCGGGTAGCCGTTACATCCAGCTAGTTCTGCTGACAGCTTTTGGGTGCTTGATGTGATCATCACCTACTGTCGGCGTATTGACGAGTCTTTAGAGTCCTACACAGAGGTTTCACTGGCTCAGGCAAAACGAAGTGGAGCACATATATGATATGTGCGGGACCGAGATTACTACGAGTATGTGATACCGTATTCTATTCTTACGATATAATATATCGATCGGTTATGTGAGATATAGCCGGGTTATCGAATCAAGTGTTGATTCGATAAGTCGATACAGTATCAGTCGGTTATATAAGATATAGCTAGTTTATCGAATCAAGTTTGTTTCGATAAGATGATACAAATTATATTAGTCGGTCATATGAGATATAACCGGATTATTAAATCAAGTGTTGATTTAATGATTTAATGTATAATTATATATTTGATATATTTGTTTACATTAACTAATATTAGCTCAATTAAACATTTCTTTTTCTCACTTGTGTGTGCATAAAGTACATATGTGATATATATTAATGTACATTTTTTGTGTCGTGGTTGATGATACATGCATCATGGGTGTATGAGACTTACACCATACTAATGATAATGAAGGGTTTATTTATTTAGTGTAATTCAATTATTAGTTGGATAATGGTCACATGGCAAGAAGCTTTGAGAAGCTTGGAGATCCATTGACTAGTCCACTAGTTTTGTCTTAATACTAGATATTTGTTAACCCAACCATTATCTAAACCTATGGTTAAGTCTCTACATGAGTGATATTAGATATTTTATCATCCATGGTTGCTATTAACTCTCTCATCTTTCATTGGCTTCATCTTCATCAAGCGAAAGAGAGAGCTCTCTAGGTTTTTGAGAGAAGAAGAAAAAGAGTGAGAAAATTAATTCTAAAGTGAGCAAAAATCCTACTTCATCATCCTCTAATAGATTAGCACTTTAGTATTGGGTGTTAGCTTCACTAATCCCACATTAGTGAAAAGGTAGCTTGGGTTAGTGACTCCTCGAAGTAGATCATCTTCGGCCTCGAAGACTTCAAGCAAGCTCGTTGCTTTCTTCTTGTGGAGCCGTTCAAGAGTCCGGGAGTTCAATGATCGCAGTGAAGGGACCACTACAAGGACCTATAGAAGTGAAGGACCGGACTACAAAGGTTGTAATCCCTACTCACTTAGATGTAAAGTAGTTTACATTTTGTTTCGTCTAAATCACTAGTTAAGATTCTAGGGTTAGGATTGTTTTGTATGGCAAATTTTTGAAAATGGCATGGACGATACCTCCCGAAACCTTGCTGTTGTGCCGAACATTCCTACAACCTACACAGAAGTGAAAGGACATGATGAATTGGTGAGAATAACTCATCCAAAATTATGGGTTCATCATCCAAAATATTCCCAGTGTCGATATCCTCAATCAAATGAAATTTAAACTTCTCAGACACCTCATCAAAAGCGTGGTTTTCAATCAATTGTGGTTTAAAAGTGGAGGTGCAGAGATCAAAGGGTGTGGCTGTGGTTTCACTTGACTGGGACCTTCACAATCGGGTCAATCAAACACTACATAGTAGCACAACTCATCAAACATTTTGTCTTCAATTGGTGAATCATTTGGTGTATATAGACTTTTGAAACTAGAGTTGTGAAATTCAATTTGGAATGGGTAGGCTTGATTTGGAAGGGTAGATTGCGCACTTTCACTACTCAACTCATCAACATATTCAATCGCCACATCATACATTGTAAAATTTTGATTAGTTGGGAACTAGTTGTTGGTTCGTTAGGTTGTATGAGGGCGGCCTTGGAAGCATTCAATTTCTCCATTTGTCGGCACGAAGCTACCCGAAATTCTTCTAATGATTGTTCAATACTAGACATTCGTTGTGAAGGGGTTTCAGTAAAAGATTCAAATTCGTTTTGATATGCGAAATTCCTAAATTGATGTTCAGAGGTAATGCCTAGTGAGGGTGTGAATGTCGGGTAGGATTGATAGGAGTTGAATGGTTGCGTAGAATGGGTCGGATTAGGATCAACATCTTGATAGGAAGATGATTGGAATTGTTGTCCTAAAGAATCCGGAGTGGTGAAAGGCATGAAAGATCGGCTACGGGATTGTGCAACACGTTCCGCAATGGACATCGGCTTAAGAGTTGCCATGTTACCCTCGGGAGGGGTATCAACATAAGAAGGGGTAAAAGTTTGAAAAGGTTGATAAGACGTGGATTGTGGTGTCTAAGTGGTATTTCTAGAAGCGTCTATCCGATCTTTCAAAGGAATTTTTGGTATGGATGGATTGTTTGACGTTCTGCCAAAACAAGAGCCATATGAAGTAATATCAGGTTGAGGGTTCAAAAGTTTGTTAAGAGTTGATCGACGTGCGGTACCCATGATATAAAAACAAGAAGGCGTTAAAAAGGTTGTGAGGTTTTTTTTTTAATGTTTTTATGTTAGGTATCAACAAAAGAATGACATATACACAGAAAAGGTAAAGAAAAAAAAACAATCACGACACAAATATCACACACCTAGTCCGTCTAGGGTTCATCTAGCTCAACTAGACCTGCTCAAGAACTTGATTGTTGAAGTAAAACTGTGTCGAGAAACAGGGCCAAGATATGTTGATCACGAGGCCAGATTGAAAGTATGTCTTAGCACCTCTACTAGGTTTATATGAGCATCAAGTATGCAATTTAAAATTTTTAGAGTGCTATGTATATTAACCTAGAATCGAACTGGAGAATTTGGGTTATTAAGTAAGCAAACAAGATTCTATACTAAGTGAAATTAATCTACAACCTTTGTAGTCTAGTCCTTCACTTTTAAAGCTCCAAGTAGTAGTTCCTAGAGCTCTTCTTGAGGATCCACTTGAAGAAAGGATCGAGCTTGCTTGTTGTCTTCGTTGCCGAAGATGATCCACCTTGAAGTCTCTCTCACTAAAGATCACACTTCACTAATCAATGTATTAGTGAAGTTAACAACTTACACTAAAGGGCTAAAGTAGTGTAGGTTGTGAAAGTACGTCTTAGCACCTCTACTGGGTTTCAAAGAGCATCAAGTATATAATTTTAAAAAATCTAGAGGTCTATGTTATAGAAACCTAGAATCTAACTAGAGAATTAGGGGTTTTGTGTAAGCAAACAAGTACTAAACCAAGTGATGGAGGTTTACAACCTTTGTAGACCAAGTCCTTCACTTCTAAAGCTCCAAGTAGTAGTCCCTAGTACTCTTCTTTGACTCCACTTGAGAAAGGAACGAGCTTGCTTGTAGTCTTCGATGCCGAAGATGATCTACCTTGAAGTCTCTCTAACTCAAGCTCTCTCTTCACTAATCAAAGTATTAATGAAGCAAACAACCTAACTAACAGGCTAGATTAGTGTAAGTTGATGAAGTAGGAGATTTGCTCACTAGAAATTACTTTCTATTTTCTTTTTTCAACTCAAGAAAATCCTAGAAAGGAGATGAAGATGAGATAAGGATGAACTTGGATGAGAGAATGAACCATGTGAGGTGAGTGATAAGATGAGATGACATGGTGATAAATAACAATGAATAATTCCAAAAGAGAAGTGATGAGTCATAGCTTCTTAAGGCTTCTACAAGCATATCAATAAAATGACTCATTTCCGTTTCTTTTTAATTCATTAATTAAATCACTATCTACTCATCTCATTTCATGTGTGATTCTCATACATCCTAGTTCCATGTATCATCAACTATGATACAAAATTTAATACATATTTATATATCACACACACACACACACATGTATGTATAAAGAGAAGAAAATCTTAAGTGAGCTAATATTAGTTAATATATATCAAATTATCAAATCAACACTTTATTCAATAATCCGGTTATATCATATATACCTACTAATATCATATATATATATATGTATGTATGTATGTATGTATGTCAATGTCACGACCCGAAAATTTTAGCTCGTGACCGGCACTCAAATCACGCCACGTCTACAGGCGTAACGTAATTCAAGTAAGCCCAAGCCAAAAAATCTAAACCATTTTAAGGAAAATAAAGAGGTGAAGTTTTGAAAGAAAGGTACGATGAAATCAAACGTTTTCTTAAATGCATAAATAGTGGAACATGAAAAATGCAAGTGGATTTTACTAGCAGAAAAACATGTTTCGTCTTTTAAAAATTTGGGCAGCACCTTCTTTGTATATTTTGATACAAAACCACATAGACATGATAATATAAAAGGCATCCCCAAGCGGGATCTAGCTCTTCGCCAATCGGCGGAATCACAACCACGCAATTCATAATATAAGAATACGACGTCCAACGGCGAAGATCAACACAAAAGAATAATGTAACGCAAGACATCAAACCCACCAAGCGAACATATAACCCATCGCACTAAGTCTCGCAACAACAAGTCTTTCTAAGTCTTACAACATATATAATTACTAGTTTCTGATTGATGGAGTTGACTAGATATAATAGAAATAATAATACAAGAGTGGCACGATCCAATATGTACCACCTACCAAGCAAATCACCCGAATGCAAGCTGTGTGCTGGCGATGCCGCTACTGATCCATGCGGTCAACCTGCAAGAACTGTGGCACAACGGGGGTGAGTTGCCAACTCGTGAGTAAAAAACATCATCAGGTAGAAATCGAATAAAACAACGATTCCTAGGTCAACTATATCATAAAGGTAATACTATGATATCTAGGGTGACCGTATCTACATATGCGCTAACAATATGATCGATGCTTATCTGCATGTGGATACATCTACGTGTCCATCAATGACACAACAACATCATGCATATAAATATCATGAAAGCATATGCATGAAAATATGAGGATATCAATCAACGTGTGTCCATCAACGACAAATAAAAATCATGGAACCTAAGTGTTCAACATCGACACTCGAAACATCATGAAACCCGTGTCCAACATCGACACGTAAATCCTCATATCTCGGGCTCCGTCAGTCCGGATCGGCCCACGGGCTCCGTTAGTCCGGATCGGCCCGTATCATCTCACGACTCCGGTCGGTATCCTCCGGATAACAGCTAAGCCCAAATACTATCCCCGGTAGGTAGTGCTCCCTTGCCAGGCTCACCGCCTAACTATACGAGTCTTCCTGCCCCGGGGTACCTCACCGGGTCCACCATGTACTCGCAGACAGTGCCTATCGCTCCTCGAATCGGGTTTCACATACCAATCTTAGAACCGAGAAAACACATGGTGTACTTCTCGAAATATCATATCAAGAGAAACTGGGTTTTGAAAACAGTACATACTTTCTTTTGAAATATAACCACGGTTCTCAAATCCAGAATCTATTGAAAATAGCCTCTCAATGCATAAAATCGTAAAGCATGATGTATGCAAGCATATAACAGAAATGTGAGCATATCCGTATATCATGCAACATAGAACAGTGATGTGAGCATATCAGTATATCATGGGACATATCATAATGATGTGAGCATAGCCAGTATATCATGCAACATAGCATAATGAGGTGGCAATTTTACTGTGTAAGTGACATAGTAATTATCGATGATGAAAGTGTGTGAGCCGGCAAATCTGTGTTAGTGTAACATACGTATCATCGATAATGGTGTAGGTGTACTAGCAAAAGTATATATAATGCAATGAGAATATCATGAGCGTAGAATAAAGTACATCGTCAGCGAAATGCTACAAGGTATACGTATCTATAACATAACCGAGTCGGTGAATCTATTAATCGGCATCCAGCCTCACAATATCACGTACGACATAATCCATCGTACGGCATCCTCTAGTCAAGGGTATGGATCAATCCTCAAGTAAAACTCATCACGTACGGTATCCACCGTACGACGGCATTAAACAGTTGAGGATCCTATCAACTTATATGACAATGAGGGTACGGACCTAACGTCTCGTACGACATATCACTCATGATTCACAACATTATATATATCTATATACCTATATCCCAGGTCACATCCATATCAATCTCATATCGTGGGATCGACAAAGGAATCAACTATCTCATATCGACTCGCATCCATATAACGACATATCATACCAAGTCATCATATCACATCGTATGCTCTTTTCATCACATTAATATCTCACATCAAGTCATCTTGCATATACATTCTATCTTATAAATCTCATGTCATGCTACTCTAAATCTCGTACTTATTCTCGTGCGCTACCTATATTTATATATCGTGATTCACATTTATGTTTCACATCCTTATATATATATCTTCGAGACATCCTTATCAATCATATCATTTCATACTAAACCTTTAATCACATCCGTGGGATCCTAGCATAGGTCTCTCCGACCATATTCATAATTTTCTAACATGGTTTCCTTGACCATATTCTATATATATATCGGTTTCCATTATAATTTGCGGGGGTGCTATACACCATCCACCCGACTTCCCCCGTAGATATAAATCTACTCACCTATGGAACTCCTTGTTCAGCCGTAGTCGATGTGCTTCGTTGTCTCGGAATCCACGCGAAGTTAACTAGAATAAATACACAGTCGCAATGCTTATTAAAATCAAGTCTGGAAAACCAATACGGCACACGGTGCGCTCATAGGTTAGAACCTATAGCCCACGCATGCAAAAACAACCAAACAACCCTCGTCGTTGACGTACAAACATCCAACGACCCAATACAATATCAAATACCAAAACATGAATTCAAATATCAGGAAAAACATGGCCAAAGCACTCACAACAGCTCCCAGATTTTGTCTCACGTCAAATGCGACTAAACAAGCAAGTGCAGGAGATAGGTTACAACTATTAGGAGCTACACCCAAAAACTCAACATCAGAACTCCACACAAATCCGGAGACATCGCCCTAATATCCGAACTCGCCGGCCCAAGAGGCTCTGTTAGGGTTCGTCGTCTCAGGGTGGTCTTCTGGTCGTTTGCCTAGGTCTATGGACGTGCTAGATTTTCTCATAAGTGGCCCAGGTTGCTCCAGATTCCCTGTAGGCCAATAAAATGTCACAAAACCGATATGGGGAAGTTTCTAAGTTCGTATTTTTGTTTCTATTCCGTGTCTTGGCCAGTGAAACACCACTAGGGGTTAGGTAAACACCCACTACAGATCACAAGTCCCCAAAATCACCCAAACCCTCTCTTTGGATTTCCAAGTTCACAAATCCACACTTAATGAAATTCTAAACTAAACTAGAATACACTAAACATAATAACTTAGCTAGGGTCTATAATTATACCTCATTTGACAACTCAAGAATTTTCTTGAGTTGCTCAAAGTCTTCAAAATCCAACTTTGATTGGTCCAAAGTGTTGAGGATGAGGTGGGGATCATTTTTAATGAAGGGAGTATAGGGTTTTGATGAAAATTTTGAGATGATACTTGGAGGTGGAGGTGGAGGGAACATGAGGATGAGGAACATGAAGGAAACAAATGGGGGAGGAAAATCACGGCTGCCCACTCTCTCTTTCTCTTTTTCTTATTCTCAACCTTTCACAACTCATGTCTCACTCACTCTCTCTCTCTTCAATAATTGTCTCCTTTTCTTTTCCCATTTTCCTTTAAATCCAAATATCAATAAAACAACACAATGAAACAACATGCAACAAAATGCAACATGACATGGAAAAATGTAGAAACACGGATTTGGCTTAATCGCAATTAGTAGTGCACTAATCAATTTACTTTTAAACTGCATATAGTTAATTGTAAAAGTGCCAAATCCAATAAATATATATTTTAAATGAATAAATCATTTTAACCTCCAATTATTTAACCATTAATGGTATATATTTATACCATTTTACGAAAACCCCAAATTCGTAAATCGGGTAGTTTTCACGAAATATATTATTCTAAATATTAAATTCCAAAAATAATATTTTATATTTTCTGAAATGTTAAAATCTTCCCCCTTAAATAAATTCTGTCCCCGAATTTAAATTTAAATCCCCAAATGCTAAAACATTTCAATAATCAGCTCAAATCGACGGGGCTCTGAAATCACAGAAGAAAAAGAAATAACACAGCGCAACGTGTGCGCCAGAAAACGAGTACCAAAATCAAAATTGAACTCCGTGAAGCATCACACAAATCATCGGAGTTACAATGGGGATACAGATCTCGAAATCCACTAATGAAATCCAATATGCACTAGTCAAATAATATAATACGGGTATAGTACGCATCCTTGAAAAATCTTCTAAAAACTGAATGAAACACATGCAAAATCTTTTCCGAATCGCCGTGTGATGCGTAACTCACGGCACAAGTGACGGACACTCATTTGTAAAGTAATAAATATACATTCATATATGTTTTGCTCAAATATACGTTCCGTCGTTTTGAAATATCCCAAAAGGTTTTCCTTTGTAAACGTTCATGTCGCTCGCGGACACGTAGGAAGTAGCGAGACTATAGCTCCTTTTTAAAAACATCTTGGTAAACTTTTTATGCATGCAAGTACTCAGGTACCGTCCTCAGATCAGTCCTGTTCGGCCACTATGTAATATAGTACCTATCATGAAAATAAAGTGCTCAAGAGCAAAATCAGCCTAAAAAGGCCTATCCAACACTCACGTACGTCTTGTGCGCACGGAAATCAAACCAAATACATGTGCTACGAATGTGCACAAAACCAAACTAGGTGCAACGGGTGTGCACGAGAGCATCTGACCAGTGCAACGGATGTGCACGACAACAATATCAAGTGCATCTAGAGAGCACGAAAATCTCAACCCAGTGCAACTAACATGCACGAACGAAAATCCTAATCGAGTGCATCCAGTGTGCACAAAATCACATCTCATATCATGCGCCCAACATGCTCGAAAATCCAAATCAAGTTCATCCGTCATGCACGAATGAAACCTAAATAAAGTGCATCCAACATGCACGAATAAAATCTAAATCAAGTGCATCCGACATGCATAAAATACAATAGCAAGCGCCTAATATGCGCAAAAATCCAACCCAAGCGCGTCAAGTCTGTTTAAATGCCCAGTGCGGTAAAGTGCACGAAAAACGAACGTCAAGTGCAAACGCGCACAAAATATAAATCTGGTAAAACAAATGCTCAAGGACATAAATCGGGTGCAACAAATGTACGGCGTATAAATCTAATGCAACCAATGCACGAAATATCAATCTTGTGCAACAAATGCACGAAATGAAAATCGAGTGCAACAAATGCACGAAACACAAATCCGGTGCATCCAGTGCATGAAATACAAATCTGGTGCATCGAGTGCACGAAATACAAATCCGGTGCATCCAGTGCACGAAATCCAAATCCGGTGCAACGAATGCACGGAAACTCATCAATAACTCATATGCGTATAAAAAGCCACACCGAGTGTACCAAGGTGTATAAAATTATAAACGTGTGAAACTGCGTGCACAAAACATGTATCAACGCACTACAAGCATATGTGAGCTATACCGAGCGCAAAAATCAAATCGCGTGCGTACCACATGGACACAATCAAATCAACCGTATGAAACCCACGAAATCATAAGCAAGTGAAGCCAAGGCACAAAATCGACATTAAGTGCAATAAAAATGCACAAATGATAAACCAACACAACGGTGTATAAAACATATATCATGTACAATAACTATGCACAAAAATGTAAATACCCAGTAGGTGCAGCCATGGTGCATGAAAACAACATCATGAAACTTAATCATCAAAACTCAAATCCAAGGGATATAAGCGTGATACTCGGATCACAAACGCAAATCGCAACAAATGACATTGAGGTACACCTCTTACAATGTCAAAAAAATGTCGGTGCGCCCAAAACTGGCAAAGCAAGAACATCCGATTGCCTCCTGCTCACGGTCTGGTGTCCTCTGTCTCTGGGTCCTTATCTCTCTATGGATTACCAATCTCTTAATCCAGCGGCTCGTCGGCCCGGTCAGGTATACTAAAGGAAACGATTCCACTCCGACACTCCTCTGGTCATCTCTCAGCCAATTTTCATGACCACTCGTAAAGCAGCACGTCACCGGCGTCGGTCTCTGGCCCTCTGAATACACATGACACAACTGACCCTAGGTGCAACTCTTATCGCAGCAGTGTCCTTGAAGGAACCTGTTCAAGGTCTCTTCTGATCTCGCCTATGCCGAACTATACGGAGGCTGGTACTCTTACATAATCCTTTCTCGTTTTCTGGACATCTGCGTTCTAAGCACAGCATTTCCTCGGGAACTAGCCACATTCCAACGCCTATGTATACATATCAGATCTCCAATCTCAATAGGGAGTAACAATAGCTCGTTAACATCTCGCACGAACCTCTTGTTCCACTCAACTTTATTATCGTCCACTTCGACTTCACGTCATGCTATCTGCGTACTGCAATTGTTCTCGGCTACAGTCAATCCGGAGTCTTTCACACGGACTCGAAATTACGAACTCGGTATCTGCATCACTCTGTAGAAGATATCTAGCAGAACACGTCCTCGGGAACTCGTCCCAACCATCGGAGGAATACTTTATACTCGTCCGTTCTCGATCAACTCACAACGCTTCTAGGTGAGGTCCTCTATCTGAAGCTGGTCAACTTACTGATCTCCTATCGGATCATCCAATGAACAACGTCATCTCTGGATCGATCTATTATATATCTGAATAAGATTCTCCACACTGGGAATCTTCAACTCAACTGGGCCTGTGTCGGTGCATCAAATCAGACGAATCATCTCAGTTGCTCAACTCCACTCATGATAGACTAGCTATCTTCTGTCGCATCTCTGCCTAGAAGCTCCAGCGATCTCAGCTCATAAGCTCTGGAAGCGACATCCCATCAATCTTAGCAACAGCTGGGTCGTCTGTCTACTAGATAGACAACATCACGATCTCTAAGGTAGGTTGTACATCAACAGTCCTATCACAACAGGCATCCTCTATCTGTGGCCCGATCATATGGTGCAAAACAGAACACTCGCTTCAATGAGAGGTCACACACAAATTACGTTCCCATGTCACTAGAAAACATGATGGTCAGTCCTCGTCCATGACGAGCTCGCCCTGATCGCATCACTAGAAGCAGCTCAATCTGCGCTCAAACCATGGTGACAGGAACCTCATGCATGTATCGATGAAGATATATTAAAGAAACGAAAGGAATCAACAGATCCAAAAATGGCCACATGATCATAAGGAGGAACAGAATCAATGAGAGTATGATCATGGACATGAATAGAATCAAGGATCTCAAATTGATGTATGATCAAGGGAACGAAGAGAATCACAAGTCTTAAGATATGTACATCCTAAGGTTACTTAAGCGGAGTATCGTATCGTAAATATGCCGCGGAACATACGTACAGTACGTCACTCAACTCAAGCTACCTACTCAATCAATCAGGGTTAACCTGTAGGGTTGCTAGGCACGCGCACAAGGGTCTACGAGGCATCAACCATGCCCGATTTAAAATTTAGCCGTGCCGAACAACCCGAATACGGAACTTTAAACTAGAGATAAGGCGAAAACAAGCGTGCTAAACATTTTAACACTAAGTGAGAGGGATTACAACCTTTGTAGATCTGGTCCTTCACTTCATATGCTCCGTGTTGTGGTCCCTTCGCTGCGATCATCGGGATCCGGACTCTCGAGTGGTTCCACGAAGAGAAAGACGCAACCTTTGCTTCCGATCTTCGATACTAAGATGATCTACCTTGAAGTTTCTTTAACACAAGCTAACACTCATGAAATGATGTGAACACCCTCATCTAAATGGCAAGAGAAGATGAGGATGATGAAGTAGGATTTTTGCTCTCTTTATTTATATTTTTCTCACAATTATTCATCACCTTTGAAAAATCAAGCAAGCTTTTTCTTGAAAAGAGAATGAAGAAGAAGATGAACAATAATCGAATTGTGATGAATAATAAAAGTTATCATAATTATTTATGCAACCATGGTTGTAGTAACCATTGTAGAGAGTTTACTAGGGTTAGGGTTTGGGTTGTGTTAAGTGTGAGTCATGGATAAAGATCAACACAAATATCTTTATCATGACAAAGTAAAACCATCTAGAAACATCTAGAATGCATTAACCCAAATCAAACCCTAATCTTGTTTAAACTCCTCTAATCATGTTGCATTAATAATTATAACATGTTACAATATTATATATCACATATACAATATTTATTGCAACAAAATAAAATAATACAATTAACATATATCGCATATATATCAATGTATTACCCGAGTGAGAAAAAGAATCTTTTAGTGAGCAAATATTAGTTAATGTAATTTAATATATCAAATATATTATTATACATTAAATTATCGAATCAACACTTGATCCGACAATCCGGCTATATCGCATATAACCGACTAATATTTATCCGTACCGATTCACTGAATCAACACTTGATCCGATGACCCGGCTGATATCAAATATCGCGAGAATATAATACGGTATCATATATCGCATTATCCTCGGTCCCGCACATATCACATATGTGCTCCTACTCCGTTTTTCCTGAGTCAAGAAACCTCTGTGTAGGACTCTAAAGAATCGTCAATACGCCGGCAGTAGGTGATGATCATATCAAACACCCACAAGCTGCAAGCGGTCAGCTAAACGTAACAGCTACCCAGGTATTGAGCGCTCAGAAGATCAACAAGCAAGCCTGTAACTTCTCCTGTGAATCCAAAAAGTAACACTCCCGTACAGTCCGGTCTCGTCGTCTGATATTTTGCATATCTCGCCTAGGGGTGGTAAACGTCAGACCCCAGTAGCTCGATAAGTCGTGTCGATATGAGGTCTATAACAGTTCGAGAAACTACTGATAACACTTACCAGTAAATCTCAGCAACCCTAGCCAGGGATTTCCGGTTATAGCCAATCGAACACAGCACAACATCAACTCCCTATACCGGGAGAGACGAATCCCCTCCTATCGCTCATTGCCTCCATGTGATTCGGGTCTGTACCCAAAAGCCACCTTTTTGCACGCCCTCTTGGACGTGGTATGATGGAAATCAAAGCACGGTGGGAATCACACAAGACTCTATGACGATCTCGGGTCAACAGACTACTCTGTACCAGTGTCACCGGAGAACTGCCATCTGACGTATGGTATAATACCATCTGGGAGTTCTCGGCGAGTCCGTCCAGTGTACCCAGTCTCTATTGAGCACCCGTACACCATCCTTGATGTCAAACACCGATGGATATGGGATCATCCATCGCCCATCATATGGGTCAAGATGCGTATACGCTAGTCTACTCTAGTACATCGATGCCCTGTCTCGATACACCTTCGACTAGGAACAGTTATAGGATGTACTCGTCGACTACCGTGGCCCCACTAGTATGATCTCATCATAGTCCCAGTAGTCGAGTATATATCCTAAGGGCTTTATCAACATGCAATATAGAGACAATCAGAGTACATGTCTAGATAAAGTACAACCAGATAGCATACTATCATGTCGAGCAAGAAAGTCTTCCCTATATATGTCCTAGCATCCACTACAATATACATCGTATGTACAGTAATGGCCTCTAGGGCATACATATAACTAACAATCTCCCACTTGCACTAGGGCCATCTGTTATGGTATCGCATACCCAACATTTAGCTGCGGTTGAAGTATCTCATACTCAACCTTCCCGTAAAAAGTCTCTACTGGGAAAAAGGCCTTTGTGAATGGATCCGCGCTGTCGTCTTCTGTGTCTGCTCTCCTAACCTCGATCTCCCTGGAGATCAACCATCTCCATGATCAGGTTATACTGCCTAAGAATTAGCTCTGGATTTCTGATGGGACGGTAGTTCCTTGGCTGAAGCCACAACTCCATTGTCACACAATGGTAGGAACGAAGTTCATCTTATGAACTTATAAATATCTAGAATGCCTCTTTGGTAGCATCCTTGGTAACGATGTATCTTGCCTTTAATCGTCTAGTATGTCACGGTATCTAGCTTGGAACTCTTCCAACATACCGTCCCTCCAATGAGGGTATAGACAAGCCTGCGACTGACATTCAGTCGTCCTTATCACTCTGGAACCATTCTAGTGATTCTCCCCAGGATCGATTGTTACCATCTCAGTACAACTAGTGAGTACCCTAACATCCAATTAGATCTATCTCATAGATCCAAAACCCTGGATTTAGGATGTATCACTTTGATCCTATATGGAGAACCCTTGTGATAAGCGGAGATTGACCGAGCGCAGCATAGGAAACTCCTTCCCTATCAAGAGTATGTCATCCACGTACTCTACGAGGATCACCACCATACTCTCTACTACCTTTTCGTATATACAAGGTTCATCTACCATTTTGATGAAGTCAAACTCTTTGACTACCACATCAAAACAGATGTTCCAACTCCGCGATGCCTGCTTTATCCTATAAAGCATCTTGCACACGTTTCCGCTGCTCCCACTGTCTACGAAGCCCTCTGGCTGTGTACTTATAGACGTTCTTTTCTAAAACATTATTTAGAAAAGCAGTCATGACACCCAACCACCAGATATCGTAGTCATGGTATGTAGCCGTGGCAAGTAGGATCTGGATGGACTTAAGCATAGATGCTTAGAAAAGGTTTTAACATAATCCATACCTGGTCTATGATGCAAACCTTTAACAAGTCTAGCTTTGAAAGTCTCAACTTTTCCATGTACACCAAGTAATCTTCTCAAAATATACTTGCTCCTGATGGGGATTTAACCCTTCAGATAAAGCAACCAAAGTCCATACTTTGTTGGTGTATAAGGATTCCATCTCAGATCGATAAGCATCCAGCCATTCTTACAGAGTCCCACTCTTGATGGCCAGCTCGAAACTAGTTGGGTCATCATCTCATGATGCAATCCTCGCTCCCACTGTCATAGAGAAACCGAAGTATCTCTCAGGTGGGTGAGGAACCCTGCTAGATCGGTGGAGAGGCTGGGATTCGTTGGAAACTATTGAATCCTTTGGTTCTACCAAATCATCAGCTGCATTTTGTATAGCTGGAACATTTCCAGTTCTACATAACAGACCACGCCTGGAGCTTGTCCGTATTTTGCTTTTAGACATAGGCCGGACAACCCCAAATCTTAACAAACTTAAGATATGGGCTCTTCCCCTTCCATATCACATATGAAGTGGTAGGCAACTGATTTGATTTGAACCCTATTCAATAGGTATGCAGCTTCTCAAGTGCATAACTTCCAAAAGGAAATAGGAAAATCAGTACTACTCATCATAGAGCACACCATATCACATAGGGTGCTATTGCTCCGCCCCGATACACCGACGTGCTGTGGTGTATACGGAGGAGTAATGCTGAGAGAGAATCTCATTCTCCTTTAGAATAGTCCAGGAATTCCGTGCTCAAGTATTCTCCTCCTTGATCTCATCAAAGGACATAATACTTATACCCGTATTTTGGTTCTCTATTTCTAACTTATATTCTGTGAATATCTCAAAAGGTTCGAACTTGTGTTTCAGCAGGAACATATGTTTGAATCTTGAGAGATTATCAGAGAATGTAATGAAGTACAAAGAACCAATCTTGGCATATGTAGACAGGGGACCTTCATACATCAGCATGTATCAATCCCAAGAGTTCACTAACTCTTTCTCTGTTTCCAATAAACAGAGCTGTGATCATCTTATCTTTTTGACATGACCGGCAAGTTTCACAAGATGTAAATTCAAACTAATTTAAATATGCATCTATATGTAACTTCAGCCAGTCGGGTCGCATTGATATGACCTAGTCTACAATGCCTCAAGAAGGATCCGTTCATTTCTGAACTCTTCCTCTTGTGTGTGTTCCGTATACTAAGAACTTTAGTTTGATTTAGAACGTCAATGCTTTTAGATAACGTGCCTGAACCGATCAACTCTTGATATAGGAAATGTTCAAAACATTATCCAACAATACAAAATTTTATCATTTCTTTACTAATAAAGAGACTGACATGATTTTGTATATCAGGTTCGGTATCTAATAACATTTGTTCAGAATCAATATATTCTGGTAATACAGGGTGATAGTGACCAACAGACTTGGCTGCAACACTTGCACCATTTTCTGTCTCATGAAACTTATCACCCGTTCTCAGTTCTTTACCTATCTGTAGCCCATGTAACAAATTACATATACGGGATCCTGATCCGGTATCACATACCCAGGACGTAAAGGATACTGAGAAACAGTTCTCTGTTAATGAACACACCCGAAGACGATGCATCAACATGCACTTTCTTCGTTTGGGCGGCACGGGAAATCTGGTATTCCACAATTTCCTGCTCTGTCTTATAACAATTATAAGTTGGAGCGGGACCAACGTTCCCCAGCTCAGTATAACAAGCGGGTTCGGTCAATATATCCGTTTTATTATCTTGATTAAGGCGTGATATGGTCGCTACCTGGAGAGAGAGAGAAGAAAACACTCAGCGTATGCTCTTGCAAGATTAGATTGGTTATCTAATATATCTAATCAGGATGTCTCCCACTGTTTTAATCAAATCTTCCTTCAAACCCTAAAAGGAAAGACTAGCTGGGATTAATTACGCGCTACAAGTTCGCCAATCTTTCAGCCAGGCCAGTGTCGGTACTTTGAGGGAGGTCCCCCGTGCTTTCGCACGAACCTAATTAAAGTAAACCTCGTTTTCCCAGAGGCGTAACCTCGTTAACACCTTTCTAGACACCTACTTGATCGGCTAATTGTAATGTGTAAAACTCTCCCAGGAGTAACTCTTACTCGCAGCGGGTATCGGGATCCAACTATCTCATAGAAGGTATGCAATCTCATTGCAAATTTCAACACTTGAAATTCCCGATAATATTTTGCCCCTAGTAGCTTATGACCTTGGCTAAGGTCAACAAATCATAAGTGCTAGCCAAGTTCAACCCGTCATTTCCCGATTGAATTAAACCCACCCGCACGACCCTTGGCTAAGGTCAACAAAGTCGCACGACTACCCTAACTCAATCGCATCATATGCTTATACAGATAAGCACTAATCAGCTACCGCACACTACGCCTTGGCTAAGGTCAACAAACGTAGCAAGAATACTAACCAGTACTTATCTGAAATGACGGAGGGCTACGACGGGTTTTTCAGAAAACCCTTTGCGTAATGAACTTGATATCGTTGTAGAATCGAGTGATTTTAAATGGAGTGTTTTTGAGGCTTTTCTAGTTTTGCTAAAGGGGTCACTCCCGGTGAAGGGATCGTCGGCCCTTTCCTCATCGAATAAGGTGCAGGATATATCACATATACCACTATGCAAAGCAGAAACTATAGAAGCAATCAAAAGACAAACCGAGTTTGTAGCATCTGCCAGTTATTGCTAAAGGAGTCACTCCCGGTGAAGGGATCTCAGTCCTTTCCTTATCGAATAAGTTGCTGGATGTTCTACAAGGAACACCGCTATGCAAAGCAGGAACTGTAGCTACCAGTTTTTATAAACAAGTTTCTACAACATCTTAGGTTTCTTTTATTTCATTAATCTCATTAATGAAGTCCCATTTTAATTATGCTTCACAAGCATCTCTTTTTGAAACGAAATCTGCAATATAACATATATCTCATATATATAATATAAACATTCGTCACAGGCAGTAATATGATCTCATCACAGAACATTGCAGCAGAAGAACATATATGAAATATTGGATATACTAGGACGTCCGTGTTTTTAATACGAGTCTGTATAAAACACGGATTCCACGGTCGCGATGAATAGCCAAACCCACATCCCTAGACCCCTACGAGAGCGGCAAATAACACTGCCAATTCTAGGGTTAGGAGACCCGGTCTCGACTCCTCGAGATGGTCTCCCACTGGACCCTAGAACCCGGTTACTTGTGCTCCCCGCCTTGGGTCTACCTAATGCGGAAAAGTAAATAATATACAACGGTGACATCTTCCGCTACCTGGAAGTGCCCCAATAAAAGAATATTACATACAAATGAATTTTACATGAATGAAAAAGAAAAACTCTCATCTCACATAAAACCCCCGGCTATTCAAACACGACGATCCAATATAACATATCACAGCAACACATAATATCTCATATCATCAATGTAAGCAAGTATGCGTATCCCGATTGTCGTTGATGTATAGCAACGAAGCCGGCGATACACCACATACTACGCTTACGGTCACAGAAAAGAAAGTGTAAAACTACAACAGTTGGAATCCGCAACCTCTTTAGACATCGCATGCCTAACCAAATGAATTCCTTAGACATCTCATGCCTAACAATTATAAACTCCTCATTTTAGTCTCATTATCGAAAACTCTTTTCAATATCAAGTCGGTCAATTCAACAAGATTCCCGACGTCCTGATCGAATGCTCGTCGCAAACTTTAGTAGACGGACGCACCCCCGATACCGTCGACGAAGTGCACCAAGGCGGAACACCGCTACCGGGAGCACCCGAACGGATGCTTTCGGCGACGGGGTTCTCCTACAGTCACTTGGTCGGGGCTATGGGGCGTAGCTGTCTATTAAGTTTACCCGGCGAGTATCCGCGTACGCTACGTGATTGCGACAGACTTTTGATCACATCAAAATTCCGTGGCAACCGATCATCTGAGACTAAACTGCTATGTTTATAATATTCAAATTAGTTATCTCATAACTACCTGTGGATTCCAAATATTGTATCACATTCCAGATAAATAGAAAAAAATTAAACTTTCTGATCGAATCATCAAGCACCCAAGATTTCCCCAATATATCTCCACACTTGAAAACAGTTTAAAAACATCCATCACATGCCACAGTACCAATGGTCCAGCCGTAGAAGGGTCAAGCCAACGCCTCACATGTGGCACGCCATACTGCCCCAAACCCTAAGGTTCAAAGGGCAGTTCAAGACGGTCACATAATCGAGTTAAGGTTTGTTGTCTTCTAGAGGGTCCACCGAGTTACTTGCATGACTTAGAACATTCTTAAACACGAGAAAAAATCCAACTTTTGAAAAAATTTCCGACAGGGGAAAAAGTGAGTTATTGATATCCGTTCGAACTTTTTAACAGTTTCTAAAATTTATCCGGAAAGCCACATAGACAAAATCTGATACTCCGATCGAAACTCCGAATCCCTAAAACAACCCTAGAAAACTCAACTGTAGAATAAACATTAAAAATTCCCAGAGAACTCAGCACTGAATAAAAGAAGTTAATGTGCAAAATTGGGTTGGTGACGTCATCATTGCGCCGCGGAACCACCGCAGAAGGCATGCTTCTACCGCGGTTCCGCCGCACTTTGCACTGTTCATTGAAAACTTTTTGCATCGTAATTCTTAGAATTCCCTGCTGAATTTTTTAAGCATTTTTAATATTGAAAAATCCACAATTTTCAAAAAAATACAGAGAGCAATTTGGATTCGGGGTTTCGGGTTCGATCGGACTTCAAACTCCATCTAGACTTCGCCTAAAGCTCTAGCTTGGCTCTGATACCACTGTAGGGTTGCTAGGCACGCGTATAAGGGTCTACGAGGCATCAACCATGCCCGATTTAAAATTTAGCCGTGCCGAACAACCCGAATACGGAACTTTAAACTAGAGATTAGGCGAAAACAAGCGTGCTAAACATTTTAACACTAAGTGAGAGGGATTACAACCTTTGTAGATCCGGTCCTTCACTTCATATGCTCCATGTTGTGGTCCCTTCGCTGCGATCATCGGGATCCGGACTCTCGAGTGGTTCCACGAAGAGAAAGACGCAACCTTTGCTTCCGATCTTCGATACTAAGATGATCTACCTTGAAGTTTCTTTAACACAAGCTAACACTCATGAAATGATGTGAACACCCTCATCTAATTGGCAAGGGAAGATGAGGATGATGAAGTAGGATTTTTGCTCTCTTTATTTATATTTTTCTCACAATTATTCATCACCTTTGAAAAATCAAGCAAGCTTTTTCTTGAAAAGAGAATGAAGAAGAAGATGAACAATAATCGAATTGTGATGAATAATAAAAGTTATCATAATTATTTATGCAACCATGGTTGTAGTAACCATTGTAGAGAGTTTACTAGGGTTAGGGTTTGGGTTGGGTTAAGTGTGAGTCATGGATAAAGATCAACACAAATATCTTTATCATGACAAAGTAAAACCATCTAGAAACATCTAGAATGCATTAACCCAAATCAAACCCTAATCTTGTTTAAACTCCTCTAATCATGTTGCATTAATAATTATAACATGTTACAATATTATATATCACATATACAATATTTATTGCAACAAAATAAAATAATACAATTAACATATATCGCATATATATCAATGTATTACCCGAGTGTGAAAAAGAATCTTTTAGTGAGCAAATATTAGTTAATGTAATTTAATATATCAAATATATTATTATACATTAAATTATCGAATCAACACTTGATCCGACAATCCGGCTATATCGCATATAACCGACTAATATTTATCCGTACCGATTCACCGAATCAACACTTGATCCGATGACCCGGCTGATATCAAATATCGCGAGAATATAATACGGTATCACATATCGCATTATCCTCGGTCCCGCACATATCACATATGTTCTCCTACTCCGTTTTGCCTGAGTCAAGAAACCTCTGCGTAGGACTCTAAAGAATCGTCAATACGCCGGCAGTAGGTGATGATCATATCAAACACCCACAAGCTGCAAGCGGTCAGCTAAACGTAACAGCTACCCAGGTATTGAGCGCTCAGAAGATCAACAAGCAAGCCTGTAACTTCTCTTGTGAATCCAAACAGTAACACTCCCGTACAGTCCGGTCTCGTCGTCTGATATGTTGCATATCTCGCCTAGGGGAGGTAAACGTCAGACCCCAGTAGCTCGATAAGTCGTGTCGATATGAGGTCTATAACAGTTCGAGAAACTACTGATAACACTTACCAGTAAATCTCAGCAACCCTGGCCAGGGATTTCCGGTTATAGCCAATCGAACACAGCACAACATCAACTCCCTATACCGGGAGAGACGAATCCCCTCCTATCGCTCATTGCCTCCATGTGATTCGGGACTGTACCCAAAAGCCACCTTTTTGCACGCCCTCTTGGACGTGGTATGATGGAAATCAAAGCACAGTGGGAATCACACAAGACTCTATGACGATCTCGGGTCAACAGACTACTCTGTACCAGTGTCACCGGAGAACTGCCATCTGACGTATGGTATAATACCATCTGGGAGTTCTCGGCGAGTCCGTCCAGTGTACCCAGTCTCCACTGAGAACCCGTACTCCATCCTTGATGTCAAACACCGATGGATATGGGATCATCCATCGCCCATCATATGGGTCAAGATGCGTATACGCTAGTCTACTCTGATGCATCCATGCCCTGTCTCGATACACCCTAGACTAGGAACAGTTATAGGATGTACTCGTCGACTACCGTGGCCCCACTAGTATGATCTCATCATAGTCCCAGTAGTCGAGTACATATCCTAAGGGCTTTATCAACATGCAATATAGAGACAATCAGAGTACATGTTTAGATAAAGTACAACCAGATAGCATACTATCATGTCGAGCAAGAAAGTCTTCCCTATATATGTCCTAGCATCCACTACAATATACATCGTATGTACAGTAATGGCCTCTAGGGCATACATATAACTAACATAACCTATGTAACGAAAGTTCGGGTCTAATACCCCCTATTCAAGTCTAAGTTCCTGTAGCATTTTAAAAAAATAAAATATTATTTTTGGGGATTTTTATAATTAAATAATAAATATATTGAATATTTTAATAAGGAGGTATAATTAAATACCGATAAATTGTAAAAAATTTGGAAAATTATGGAAATTACAAAAAAGAGGGTGTTTTATGTGAATTATGCAAATCATAAGTTT
The DNA here is from genome assembly GCA_030015575.1 of Agapanthus africanus. Taxonomy (NCBI): domain Eukaryota; kingdom Viridiplantae; phylum Streptophyta; class Magnoliopsida; order Asparagales; family Amaryllidaceae; genus Agapanthus; species Agapanthus africanus. The sequence continues at coordinate 297,269,699 of JASDDO010000031.1, forward strand.
TTATGATTAATTATACACTAATTTATTGCTAATCGCGATTAAATATCTCTAATCGCGCAGTAAGCTTATTTTGTGCAAAACATTCACATGTCTTTTTTTAGCACTTGTTACATTTTCCTACATGATTTGGGGTGTATGGGTATTTGTTTTGGGTTTACTATTGAGTAGAGAAGAAAAGAAAATAGAAAAGAAAAGAAAAGAATAGAATATAGAAGTATGGGCAAGAGAGAGAAAGAGTGGGTGAGGGGTCAACCTTGGTCTTGAGCCATTCCCTCTTCATTCTTTCACTAATTTCCTCTCCCCTCCTTCTCCTTGCTGCTGCTGCCTCCTCTCTTCCTTTGCCTCACTACCCCCTCAAATCATCACAATAAACACCTCAAAACCCAATACCCACTTCATTAAAAATGTGCATGAGCTCACTAGCAACATATTGGACCAAGAAAGCATGCATTTTGGACACTTGGGGCAACTCAAGAAAATTCTTGAGTTGCCAAATGAGGTATTCTCTTTACCGTTAGCCTAGTGTTTGCATTGCTTTTACATCCAAGTTAAATTAGAACCGATATTGTGTGCTTTTCGGAACTTTGAAAACTTGAGTTGAGGATTAGGGTTTTAGTTGAACCCGAAGGTGAAATTAGGGTTACTAGAGGCTATACAACCCCTGTGGTGATTGATTGGAGACCTAAACTAGAGACTAGAACCCCGGAATACGGATTTAGAAACCCGATATCGGATGAATTGTGGATTCTGTGAGTGTATATTGAAATCTGCTAACACCCGTGTGACCTGAAAATTATTTAGCAAGTACAGATGAGTGTGCAGGCACCTACGAAGCACCACCCAAGACCCCAGCCCCCGACTCCACTCCACGGCCGCAAATTTAATCCTTCTGGACGCAAATTGCGGCCAGGCCTGGTCCAAGTGGGTTCGTGTTTGGTCTGTAGCTCCAACTCTAGTAAACTAGACCCTTGGCATATGCAAAATTGATTAATTTGACCTAAGGTAAAATCTGGGACCATTTTCAAGTGTTGTTGTTTTGATTCGGGGTTTTGTTTTGTGTATTTTATATTCTGTATTTTTTCGATTTATGATGTATTCGATCACTTGACATTTGTACGTCGAAATCAAGTGTTATTTGGTGGTTTTGAAGGCGTGGTCCATAGGTTCTAACCTATAGGCCTTAGCTTGTCGTTTTGGTTTTCCGATGTGACTTTAATACGCATTTGCGATTGTTTTATCTATGTAGGTACCTTCACGTGGGTTTCATACGATGAAGAATATGATGGCGACATCGACACCGACACGCAAGATGCAAAGTGAGTAGATTATATCTACGGGGGAAGTCGGGTGGATGGTGTATAGAACCCCCGCAGTTCGATATTTAGTATACTATATATATATACTATATATATGATAGCCTTATGTGTGACATGGATATTCAAGATGTGGTTAGGTGTACTATGGTTATATTAGGGTTTTTAGAAGTAAACTAGTATAGCTTCTTGTTGCGAACCCTAGAATAGGTTTACACCACACGCACACACATGCTTATTTGTTATACTTATACTCGGATGATGAGGATAGTGGATGATTTTTGGAGATGACTCGATGAGTTTGGGCATGGTTCCATGAGATCGGTGATATGATATGGTTCGTATTATAGGATACGATGTGAGAGTTTAGCGGGCCTTTAGGCATGTTTTCATACACGCTCATATATCTATATAGATGGTATCGGTTTGTACTAGACTTATATCAGTACCCCAGTTCATGAGATATGATGATAAGGATACCAGATAAACGATGAGATGAATGTGATATTTGACCCGTACCCAAATTTGGGTTGCCGTACGACGGATTTACGTACAAGCTTTATATTGATGATAGATCCACATTCTTGACTCGAGAACGTCATATTGTACACTGTATCGTATGTGATACTATTGAGGCGGGATCACCGACTATTATATTTATATGTATATATCGACTCAGATTTAGGTGGTTTCCATACTCTTTTCGATTAGCTTGTTAGTTTGATCTGTAGTTTACTTAGTAGATGTTAGACTAGACCCGAGTCATACCTATTTCAAAACTAACGAATCGTGAGTATTTTAAAGACAGGTAAAGGGATTCTACGGATATTTTCAAAAGACACACCTTTTCTAAGAAATACCGTAGCCCTTATTTTACTAAAAACCCCGATTCGTCTTATTTCAAATGGCAAAGCTGTATGACATTTTTATGTTGCTGTATATTCTTCACTGTTGTGTTTATTAGTCGATTTCTGCATATTCTTGCTATTCGCATCGCGTTGCATGTGTAAATGTGTTATTGTTATATTAAACCCATGATGTCAGGACACCAGCATCATTATCGATGATGCGTATATTGATGTCAGGACACCAGCATCATGATATGACTCCTTGTATGATATATTGGCACACATCCATATTGTACATCATATTTGTGCACATCCATATTGTACATCATACTTGTGCACATCCATATTGTACACCATACTCATGCACACCCATATTGTACATCATAATAGCGTACATATCTTGTGCACCCATACTCGGGTACACATATTGTACATCCATACTTGCATACATACATATTTGCACATACGTAGATGATTCTGGCGTGATTTTTTGTTTTGGGAACCGCCAGTTATATTTTAAAACTGGATTAAATTAAAAGAGATGTTTTCCCTTGATATGTGCATATTTCTATTCCATGTTGCATGATATACTGATATGCTTACATTTCTCTTGTATGTCGCATACATCATGCTTATTGATTATACGCATTAAGATATGTTGCTTCCATGATATTTCTGGATTTGAGAACCGTGGGTATTTCAAAGGAAAGTATGTACTATTTAAAAAACCCGGTTTCTCTTGTTATGATATTTCAGTCCGTCCACCATGTGTTTTCTCGGTTCTGAGAGCGATATGTGAAACCCGATTCGAGGAGGATGATGAGGCCGATTGCGGGTACATGGTGGGCCCGGTATGGTATCCCGGGGCAAGAAAGGGATGCTGTGTATATAGACGATGAGCCTGGCAGAGGGACCACTACCTATCGGTGATTGTATTTGAGCTCGGCGGATATCCGGAGGATACCGACCGGAGTTGAGAGATGGATACGGCCGACCCGTACTGCCGGGGCCGAGGGACGATTCCGCAGACGGAGCCCGTGGGCCGATCCGGATTGACGGAGCCCGATATATGAGGATTTACGTGCCGATGCTGTGCACAGTTTTCATGATGTTTTCGAGTGTCGATGTTGGACACTCAGGTTCCACGATTTTGATGTGTCGCGAGGGACACACGCTGATTTATATCCTTATACTTCCATACATATACTTTATGATATTTACATGCATGATGTTTTATTTCATTGGGTGACACGTGGACAAGATCCACATACATACAGACATTGATTATATAGTTGGATGATATCCACATATTTAGACTTCATGTTATGGTTGACATTGATTCATGTTGATTACATTGATGATACCTCACATTTATGATATGTGGCTCCCTGAGGCACTGGCACGAGCACTTGGTACTACACTTATGTATAGATGTTTACCCCTGCCACCTTATCATGCTTCAGAATTATTGATATTGAGGATATATTATTATTGATCGTTTGATCTAGGATGAGTCATACATACGATTTCTACTCTATGATGTTTTCTATTCACGAGTTGGCAACTCACCCCCGTTGTGCCACAGTTCTTGCAGGTTTTGCCGTACAGGTTTCATTACGGCTTTTCTGGCACACTTCTTCCTTTCTGGGTGACTGCTTTGGTAAGTGGGTTCACTCGCATCGTGACCACCCTTGTATATTATTTTCATTATTGTATCTAGAATCTCCATCAACCAAACTTGTATATTGTTTCAGACTTAGAAAACCAGCTATGTATTATTTCGACATTAGAGTCGCGCATTGTAGCATTATGGTTTTCTTGTTGACTTTGAATTTCCTTTTGGGTTTTGATTCTCGCCCTTCGGCATTGTATATTATATTGCTTGCGTGGTTGTGACCGTCGATTGACGAAGAGCTAGCTCCCGCTTGGGGATGCCTTTTATCATTGTGCATATATTATTCTTGTTGTACCCTGTTTGGGGCCAGTATTTACAAAGGAAACTCTACCGAAATTTTCAGAAAAGGCTTGAGGATTTAAAAATGCATATTCGGCTTACTTATTTAAAAACCTTGTTTTTAAAACATTTTTTCTTCACTTCTTTAAAACTAGTTTTCCTTCATTTATTATTTAAAATGGTTTTAGATTTCTGGGCTTTTGGCTTACTTGAGTTAGATGGGGTTCTGTAGACTTCATATGATTCAAGGGTCAGTCACGTGCTATTTCGTGTCGTGACAAAGTTGGTATCAGAGCGCTAAGTTAACCTTGGTTCGAGTCAAAGTTTTACTATACGGAGCCTAGAGCGTTTGTATATATTCGGAATTTAGGCTTGACCTTACGGAACTTAGACTTAGTCGAGGGGGGTATTAGACCCGAACTTTCGTCGCATAGGTTGACCTTGGTTGATGGAGTTGGTGACTTCAGTAGATTGACGTACTGTGTGTATGTTCCGCGGCATACTTACGATACGCTACTCCGCTTAAGGAGCCTTAGGATGTACATTTCCTTGCACAGTATTATATTCATTCTTATGATCTATCCTCATCGATTTTGGATATGATTTTTCTGCCACGATTACATGGGCAGGGAGAGCTACGGCTATAGTTGCGTCAGCACGAGCTCGTCATGGACGAGGACTGACCAGGGAGTGATTCTAGGGACATACGATTGGATAGAGGCGTCGTTTTATTGTGTTTTCGCACCATGAGCGTTTGACGGATCGCTTTTACGAGATTTCTCGGACGAGCAGATCAGCACCAGATGATCAGGCTACTGCTAGAGGCCAGCCAGAATGTGATGACCAGTGATATATCGCTTATTCATGATGATTGAGGCGGTGTTCAGCGTACAGACGAATGAGCCAGTCGTTGCTGCAAATGACGAGATATCGCCCAGATGTTGAAGTTACTGCAGCATGAGTATATACTTAGAGATATGACGGAAGGTCGCTAGTCACCCGAGGATGAATGACTAGGACATGTGGTTCGTTCGCTTACCCCGATGCGAGGTCATCAGATTTATTGTTCCAGCTAGAGACGACTTCACGCAGATTCGTTGGTAGTCGATAGAGACGATCGAATGTCAGGAGCCTATTTTCCAAGTTAAAGTATTCGGAAGACAATGAAAGTAATGCTATGGACCCTCTAGAAGAATGAAACCCTAACTCGACGTAATGACCATAGAACTCCTTTGAACTTAGGGTTGCGGCAGTTTAGCGGTGCCATTTGTGAGGCTTCGATTTGCCCTGCTACGGTTGGTCCACAGGTGCTATGGCATGTACTGGAGTACTATTAAACTGTAACCAAGATGTTTAGCTCTTGGGAGAAATTATGGAACCTTTACAAATCGATCGAAAGTTTCGACGTCATTCGGATATCATGTGATGTGATGCATTGCTTGGGAGACTCCAGATACAAGTGTAGCCATTGGAGCACAGTCCATGCAGCCACAAAGAGACGAGTCCGAAGCGGTCGACATTAGAGAAAAGAGGAGTAAGAGGTTCATACGAGATAGTGAAGAGATGACGTTCCACTCCGCTGACATCAGAGATACGATACGCATGCAGAGGCGTTGTATATGGATATACCTTCTAGAAGGAGTCACGATGAGTATGCAGCCGTTCCGGAACAAGAAATAGATATAGTAAAAGATGATAACTTCCGGGCAGTTCGGCAGAAACGAGATCTAAGAGAGACCTCGATAGGACCTTTCTGGAACAACTTACGAGAATACTTGGACCCAGGATCAGTCATGTTACGTACACCTAGGAGACCAGTAAGCGGACCAGGTTCAGATAGAGGACCTCACCCAGATGCGTTGTGAGTTGATCAAGAACGGACGAGTATGGAGTATACCTCCGCAGGTTGGGACGAGTTCCTGAGGACGTGTTCGGCTAGATAACTTTCATAGAGTTATAAAGATACCGAGTTCGTGATTTCGAGTCCATGTAAGAGGCGCCGGATTGACTGTAGCCGAGGACATAGCATGACGTGACGTCGAAGCGGACGATAATACAGACAGGTGGAACCTGAGGTTCGTGCGAGATGCTTACGAGCTGTTGTTACTCCCCGACGAGATTAGAGAGCTGCTATGCTTATAGAGGTGTTGAGTTACGGCCAGTTCCGAGGAAATGTTGTGTTGAGAACACAGATTTCAAAAGAACGAGAGAATATTATGCAAGAGTACAGCCTCCGTACAGTTCGGCATAGGCAAGATTGGAAGAGCCCCTGAGCAGTTTCCTTCTCGGACACTGCTGCAATAAGATTTACACTGAGGATCAATTGTGTGACGTGTATTAAAAGAGCCAGAGGCCGACGCCAGAGACGTGCTGCTGGATTAGTGGTCGTGCCAGTTGGTCGCGAGAGGACCAGAGGAGTACTAGAGCGGATCGTTTCCGTTAGTACACCGAACTGGGCCGACGGGCCAATGTATTGCAAGATTGATGATCCACGGAGAAGTAAAGACCCAGAGTTCAGCATCATCGACGAGATATGTTCTGAGCGACCATAAGAGTTGGCCAGAGATCTTTAGAGAATGTGCCGGAGCGGACTACTTCCATTATCGTTTCCATATTGGGCCGTTGAGCCGAGGAGCTATATATCTAGCATTGCACAGTGAGAGACAAGAGCCTAAAAGCACCAGGCGCCAGACCATGAACAGGAGGCAAGTAGATATCTTGCTCTGCTAGCTTGAGATGCACCGTTACCTCCTCGACTTTGAAGGAGGAAATATTGACGACGGTATTTATGATTTGTGATTTGGTGATTCGATTATCACGTATCCGTCACCTTGGATATCGGCATTTTGGGCGATCTATTCGCATGATTTAGACTGGATGACTGAGTTTCATGGTATTATTTTCGTGCACCACGGTTGCACCTGACTTCGGTTTGATGTCATTCGATATGTTGATTTTGATTTCATGCCTATGTTATTCATGTGATTTGACTTATGCTTCCAGCGTAGTTTTCATGCACTTTTAGTATTTTGATTTGATTTGTGCACGCTGATGCACATAGTTGTGAGATTATATACCGCGGTATACCTGATTTGTATTGAACTTTTTTGTATACCGTCGATTTTGATTCTGATATTGATGTTGATTTCGTGCACTCTGCGCATTTCTTTTGGATTCTTGCGCATATTTGACGCGCTTGATATTGGATTTCGTGATTTCGTGCATGTTGGATGCACATGACTTAGATTTTATTCGTGCATGATGAATGCACCTGATTTGGATTTTCGTGCATGTTCGGCGCATGTTACGAGATGCAATTTTGGTGCACACCAGATGCACCAAATCGAGATTCTTCGTGCATATCAAATGCACCTGATTTTACTGTCAGTCACACCCGTTGCCTTTGACAGGTGTTTCGTGCACACCCATTGCACTTAGATGTTGTTTCTGTGCACACGCAGAGCACATTTGTGGATTTTGATTTCCGTTCGCACCAGACGCACGCATCATTCATATGGCCATTTTTGGGATTGATTTCTTATGGAGCAGTACGTTTTTATGATATTTGCTATTTGTTTTTTTACTGAGCAGGTCTAGTCAGAGGACAGTACCTAGATTTATTTTGCATGCATTGATAGTTATCGAAGGGATTTCCAAAAAAAGGGAGCTATAGTCTCAGTATTTACCTACGTGTCTGATATGACGCGTAACGTTTGAAACAAGGAAACCCTTCTAAATTGTTTTCAAAACGGAGGGACGTACATATTAAACAAAGGATAAGTATACATATAGTTATTTTCTTGCAATAGACGTCTGCCACTGTGCCGCGATACGTGCATAGCACAACAACCTCAAAGGTTTGGCATGCAATTCCTTCAGATATTTACATGTATAGATTTGATGTCTACAAGTATAGTTTCGATGTGTATCATATTGGTTTTGTTTTGGATTTGACATTTGTGTCTTCACCATAACTTCGATGATTGCGGGATGCTTGACGTAGTGTTGTTTTTTGAGTTATCTGCTCATTGTTCGTGCGCACGCATTGCGCTACGACGTGTTTTATGTATTAATGATTTCGGAGCCCCGACGACTTGGACTTTTTACTAAAAAGCTTTAGTATTGAAGGCTTTAAATTTAAATTTGGGGACCGAATTTCTTTAAGTGGGGAAGATTGTAACATTTTAAAAAAATAAAATATTATTTTTGGGGATTTTTATAATTAAATAATAAATATATTGAATATTTTAATAAGGCGGTATAATTAAATACCGATAAATTGGAAAAAATTTGGAAAATTATGGAAATTACTAAAAAGAGTGGGTTTTATGTGAATTATACAAATTATAAGTTTTTATGATTAATTATACACTAATTTAGTGCTAATCGCGATTAAATATCGCTAATCGCGCATTAAGCTTGTTTTGTGCAAAACATGCACATGTCTTTTTTTTAGCACTTGCTACATTTTCCTACATGATTTGGGGTGTATGGGTATTTGTTTTGGGTTTACTATTGAGGAGAGAAGAAAAGAAAATAGAAAAGAAAAGAAAAGAATAGTTTATAGAAGTATGGGCAAAAGAGAGAAAGAGTTGGTGAGGAGTCAACCTTGGTCTTGAGCCATTCCCTCTTCATTCTTTCACGCATTTCCTCTCCCCTCCTTCTCCTTGTTGCTGCTGCCGCCTCCTCTCTCCCCTTGCCTCTCTACCCCCTCAAATCATCACAATAAACACCTCAAAACCCAATACCCACTTCATTAAAAATGTGCATGAGCTCACTAGCAACACATTGGACCAAGAAAGCATGTATTTTAGACACTTGGGGCAACTCAAGAAAATTCTTGAGTTGCCAAATGAGGTATTCTCTTAACCGTTAGCCTAGTATTTCCATTGCTTTTGCATCCAAGTTAAATTAGAACCGATATTGTGTGGTTATGGGAACTTTGAAAACTTGAGTTGGGGATTAAGGTTTTAGTTGAACCCAAAGGTGAAATTAGGGTTACTAGAGGCTATACAACCCCTGTGGTGATTGATTGGAGACCTAAACCAAAGACTAGAACCCTGGAATACCGATTTAGAAACCCGATATCGGAAGAATTGTGAATTCTGTGAGTGTATATTGAAATCTGCTAACACCCGGGTGACCTGAAAATTATTTAGCAAGTACAGAGTAGTGTGCAGGCACCTAGGAAGCACCACCCAAGACCCTAGCCCCTGACTCCACTCCACGGCCTCAAATTTAATCCTTCTGGACAGAAATTGCGGCCAGAACCTGGTCCAAGTGCGTTCGTGTTTGGTTTGTAGCTTCATCTCCAGTAAACTAGACCCTTGGCATATGCAAAATTGATCAATTTGACCTAGGGTAAAATCTGGGACCATTTTCAAGTGTTGTTGTTTTGATTCGGGGTTTTGTTTTGCTTATTTTATAATCTGGATTTTTGTGATTTGTGACGTATTCGATCACTTGACGTTTGTACGTCGAAATCGAGTGTTATTTGGTGGTTTGAAGGCGTGGTCCATAGGTTCTAACCTATAGGCCTTTGCTTGTCGTTTTGGTTTTCCGATGTGATTTTAATACGCATTTGCGATTGTGTTATCTATGGAGGTACCTTGATGTGGGTTTCATACGATGAAGAAGATGATGGCGACGTCGACACCGACAAGCAAGATGCAAAGTGAGTAGATTATATCTACGGGGGAAGTTGGGTGGATGGCTTATAGCACCCCCGCAGTTCGATGTTTAGTATACTATATATATGTAACCCTCCTAACGTTTTATAACATTTAATTATTATTCTAATATTATTTGTTATGGGCACGCACGCACGTGTGCACGTTTAAGTGAGGGTTTGTTTGTGCTAAACTAGTATTAGTGACCATGACACTTAACCCTAATTCTAATCCTATACTTAATCCATTCTTTGCTTTAACCTTAATCCTTTAGATATTTTCTTTTGGGTTTTTATTTATGAGAAAGGTAGCATGCTGACTTGTATGAATGCATTAATGGGAGGATTAATGCAAAGGATACACTCACCTCTCACTCTCACCCTACACTCACCCCCCTCTCTCATTTCCTTATACTCTCTCATTCTTTCTCACTTAATTCCTTAGCATTATTTCTTCATCTCTCTCAACTCAACTGAACACTTGAGCTTCTTCACACAAATCCATCACAAAATTCACAAAAGTTCACCAAAATTACATCTTTAATCTAGATTTTCCTCTTGGATGCCTAGGAGCTTGGAAAGCTAGGATCTTTGGGTTCTTTTGGTTAGGTAATGATTCCTATCTGTTCTTTATTTAGTTTTTGTGTTGTGTAAACTCTTAGTTTCATTTTAGAAGGTTTAAAGTTTAGTTTTGTGCGAAATATCGTATTTTTAGTGTCGATTTGTGATATCTGTGACCTGCTGTGACCCCAAGATTTTACTAGAAAACCAAACAATGTAGTTGTGTTGTACTTGAGACCATAGGCCTTCACCTGGAGCACGAACCTACCTGCTCGGACCATGGCCGGCGAGACTCCAAGGAATTCCGGCGACATCGGCCGTAGGGTGGAGTAGGGGTTTGGGTTTTTGTGGGTAGGTCTCTGTAGTGGTTTAGGTGTGTTTGGTTCTGTTTAATTGTTTAGTTTTCTCTGTATGAAAAATCTGGGATCATATAGGTAGTTTCTAGTGATACGACTACGCGCAATACGTTATCCGACACGGTCCGTGCACTTTGTGCTGGTTTTTCTCTTGGGTTGGTTTCGTCGTGTCGCTACGTACGTTAACCACAATACGAACACTTGGGAGTAGGTTTGGAGTTGGTGTGTCGGTAAAACGTGTTTTGTGCATGTTTTTTGTCGTTTGCTAATATACACTTGTTTTACCGTTTTATTGTTTTAGGTTAGCAGGCGGGGACTTCGGACGCAGGGACAGAGGGAGAACAGGTGGCTGGCTTTACCTAGCAAGGATCGTTGGTGAGTAGATTTAACATCTACAGGGGAATCGCCCGCATGGCGTTATGCGTCTGCGCTAGAGATGTTATGTTTTGTCGCATATTCTATTGCATATGTAGAGTTGCGCATACACATTACTGATTAGTTATTGTTGTGCTTGGACTAGTATCCTTAGGACACTGCACATATTATTGACTGCTTATGTTGCACGAGCACTGATTATATGCCTCACACACCGTCAATAATTGCCATGTTACGCACAACACATATATTTATATGATATTGTTTGGTTAGGGATATTGAAACATTGATTCATATTTTTTATGCAAATGACTTAAAGCATACATGTATACCTACATGCTTACACATATGCCCTAACATGTTTACATGCTAGTTACCCAAATACCAATAGGATAGTGTACCATTAGTGATAGGTATATACACATATGAGACATTGCTACATGTAAATCTGGCATGCATCCATACATATTGTTGGGTTACTAGGCACTCTAATAAGGTTCTACAAGGTATCAACCATGTCCGATTAAAAATTTAGCCGTGCCGAACAACCCTAACAAAGATCTTTAGACTAGAGATTAGGCGAAACAAGCATGTTAAACACTTTAACATCTAAGAGTTTGGGATTACAACCTTTGTAGTCCGGTCCTTCGCTTCATAAGCTCCGTGTTTTGGTCCCTTCGCTGCGATCATCAAGTTCCGGACTCTCAAGAGGCTCCACGAAGAGAAAGATGCATGCTTGCTTCCTGTAACGTTTTAGAAATCGTTTTGCGAATTTTCCCGTTTTAGGGCAAAATTGTCGGTTTTTCCCGTTTTAACCCGATTTCGATCAAACGACCGTATAAACTTACCGACACCTAATTTGGCCAAAATAAAGCTTGTGCGCGAACTTTGGAATTATTTGGGAGTTTTTGGTTCGGATAGAATTTTTCCCAAATAAAATATTATTTTAAGCGGTATTTTGTGCACGTAAATCGGGAAAAATTTTCTTTTGTGAATAAATAAATTTAGTCACTAGAATTATTTTAGAAACTTCTTTTTAAATATCTAGATATTTCTTTTGTGCAAAAGGAATTATTCTAAAAAGAAAAGAAAAGGTGAAAAGGTGGCAAAATGCATTTATTACTCATTTTCCTAGCAATTTCTTTACACAAAATTCACAAAAATACCCACCCCCCATCCCTCCTTGGCCGACCCACATCCCCATTTCTACCCATTTCAACTTCCAAGCTCATTTCTCACTCTTTTTCAATCAAAAACACAGAAAGAAATCCAAAAATAAATCCAAAAATTCCTATATAAAAATTAAACCATTTTTCCTTCACTAATCCTTCATGGATCTTCATCAAAGCTTGATTTTTGGAGGCTAAAATGATGGATCTAATTTCATTTTGGTGTTCTTGAGGAGGTATAATTTCTTACCTTAATCCATAATTAATTGCTTTAATATTAAACTAGCTAATTTAGTTAGCTATTTATGTGCTTAGTTTAGCTTTTAAATTCATGATTAATTCATTATATTTGGTTTAAGAAATTCATGTTAGGGTTAATTTTTGATTAAGTGGTTAGTGTTTATTTGAAGTGTTAAATTGTGTTTTGGAAAAGATTAATCTAGTAGAAAGTGTTAAAATTTGCTAATAAGCATTTTGTTTAATTAAGCAAAGTTGCTTACTAGATTTTTGCTAAAACATAATTAGCGAGTGTTAAAAATATAGGATTGGTTTAGATAGCTTAGTTAAGCTATTTTAAGGTATTTTTAATTGTTAGATTTGCGTTATCTTGAATCTAGTGCGATATATTGCGACAGGTTGCTTACTAGATTTCGGGGTTTTTCCGACATAGGGTTCGTTTGGTAGTTGCGAGGTTATATCTAGTGTATTCCTCGTAATTTTTGTATTGTGTTGCGCGATCGGGACAATCGGGGTCCAGAATTGGTGTTTTGTAGTTTAGCGACCCCAATTAGGGTTTTGGCCGGTATCGTGCGCGATAGATGCGCTAAGCGCAGTGTAATTTTCCGGGCGTTTTCGTCGCGTTTCGTTGTCTTTTCGTCATTATAGGATTTTTAGCATATGTGTTGTATTTATGAAATTTTAGGTTCGCAAGCATGGATTTCAGGTGCTGCGGACAAGGGGAAGCAGGTGGTCGGATTTTCATAGCTCGAGACCATCGGTAAGTAGATTTAACATCTACGGGGAAATCGCCCGTATGGCGTTATGCGTCGGGGCGAATATTATATGATAGCTGCATGTATTTGAATATTAGTTACTTTCATATGAATGTCATTGCATAGCATTATCTGTTGTACTTGACTCGTACTTTTAGATATAACGCATTACTGACGGTTCATGTTGCACGAGCACTAAATTGTATGCTACACCCACACCGTCTGTAATTGCCATGACACGCACAAACACCTACATATGTGATATGATAGTGGATAGGAATGCTTGGAGTAGTAACTCTTATTCTATTGTGCATATGAAATACTATGGACACATACATACTTGATATTGCATTGGGCAGGAATAGTTAAGGTAGTGAACCTTATTCCACTTCACTTATATCTTGCTATATTTACTTATACATCATGCATACATATTGACATGTACACCTTTGTACTTGATTACATATAGATACTTAAACCTTGCTACACTTACATGTACACTTCATATGATATTGCATTTATTTTCGAAGGAATTGGGAACCGCATGATATGTTTTAAAGCTAGATTCAATTTAAAGAGCAGTTTTCCCTTTATATGCTCATATTGATGTTTTATGTTGCATATATCGGCTTTATATGGATTTTACGCATTGAGATATGGATTTCGTATGATTTATGGATTTGAGAACCGTGGGGGATACTTTCAAGAAAACTATGTATTATTTGAAAACCCGGTTTCTCTTAATATCATATTTGATGCGTCCGCCATGTGATTTCTCGGTTCTGAGATTTGACTTGTGATACCCGATTCGAGGAGCGGGACGCACCGTCTGCGGGTACATGGTGGACCCGGTATGGTAACCCGGGGTGAGTGGTGATTTCGTGGTGTAGACGATAATCCTGACGGTGGGACCACTACCTACCGGTGATTGTATTTGGACTCGGCGGTTATCATGGAGATACCGACCGGAGTAAGGTATGACATATCGTCAGGGCCAGTCATGGTGACAGCGCCTGAGTTATGAGGATTTACGTGTCGATGCTAGACACGGGTTTCATGATGTTTCGAGTGTCGGTGTTTGACACTCAGGTTTTCGTGAGACATACAGGATGTGAGGGCCGATCTGAGGATGCGGTGCCTGAGGATTTAGGATTTGATGTGTCAGTGAGGGACACTGGTGTTTTTCCATGCTGATGATTTTTGCATGAGATTTTATATTATATCATCCCACACTCAGGATTATGTTGATATGCATTGTTTCATGTAGTTGTAGTACCCTGATGATGTACCTTTACATGATTGTTGCATATTCACCTATCATACTTATGCTATCGGATTACTTGTGATAGATAGATCGTTGTTCGTGCATACTTGCGATTACTGTATGATGTTATTTACAATTCATGAGTTGGCAACTCACCCCCGTTGTGTCACAGTGTTGTCCAGGACTTACCCTCTGAGTAGTCGCGGTAGGGCATCTTATCATCTCTACTTTTGCGGATACAGCTACGGTTGGCTGTGAAGCCTTGCTTTTAGGTGGGTTGCGGTTATCTGTTTGTACTTTGTAAATTTTTTGTTGGATCTAGTATTCTCCATCTACCACTATGTTGTATATGACTTAGAGACGACTTGTGAGGATTCAGTGTTATATTTGTGGTGACTTTGGGTGCTGTGCCCGTAGGAGCCGGTTTTGTTGAAAAGTTTTACTTCTTTATGCAGTTTTCTTTTATATTTCTTCGCTTCGGCGTAGTATATATGTTGTGGTGGTTGTCTCCACCGTTGGGCGTGATTTGCTCCCGTTTGGGATGATTTTATTATTATCTATGTTGTAACCGTTTTCGGGTTTAGTTTTTACAAAGGAGGTGCTACCGAAATTTTTAAGAACGAAAACTAAACTTAAAGATTTTTACTTGAAAAATTCCGAATGTTTAAAACTATGTTTTTCTCCGTTGATCCAGTTTTGGGTGGTTTAGATTTCTGGGTTTTGGCTTACTTAAGTTGCGTACGCTTTTAGACGTTACGTTGTTTAAGTGCCGGTTACAGGCCAAATTTGGGTCGTGACACTTCCGATCTTCGATAACAAAGATGATCTACCTTGAAGTTTCTTTAACACAAGCTCTCACTCACTAAATGAAGTGAACACCCTAATCTAATTGGCAAGAATAGATTAGGATGATGAAGTAGAAATTTATCTCTCATTTGTTTTCTTAATCTCACTCAAAATGATCACTTCATAAAAAGCTAGAAAGCTTTTCATGAAAGAAGAAGAAGGAAGAAGATGAACCGTTTTCCTTTTGTGATGAATAATGAATCCATGAGGTTAGAATTGCAACCATGGGTTACGTATGATAACTTAAACCATGTAGAGAATTAACCATGGTCATGGGTTGGGTTGGGTTAATAAATATCATAACAAATATCTTTACAAATATCTTTAGCAAGAAACAAAAGAAAAACCTTCTAGAAGCTTCTAGAAAATATTAACCAAAATCAAACCTTAATCATGTTTAATCTCTACTAATCACGTTGCATTAAAAACTCTAACATGTTACAATATTATATATCACATATACAATATTTATTGTAACAAAATAAAATAATACAATTAACATATATCGCATATATATCAATGAATTACCCGAGTTAGAAAAAGAATCTTTTAGTGAGCTTATATCAGTTAATGTAATTTAATATATCTAATATATAATTATACATTAAATTATCGAATCAACACTTGATCCGATAATCCGGCTATTTCATAAATAACCGACTAATATAATCTGTATCAGTTCATCGAATCAACACTTGATCCGATGACCCGGCTATATCACATATACCCGGCCGATATCTCATATCGCGAGAATCTAATACGGTATCACATACACATATTGTTCTCGGTCCCGCACATATCATATATGTGCTCCTACTCCGTTTTGCCTAAGCCAATAAACCTTTGTGTAGGACTCTAAAGAATCGTCAATACGCCGGCAGTAGGTGATGATTATATCAAACACCCACAAGCTGCAAGCGGCCAGCTAAACGTAACAGCCACCCAATTATTGACCTCTCAGAAGATCAACAAGCAAGCCTGTACATTCTCCTGTGAATCCAGTCAGTAACACTCCCGTACAGTCCGGTCTCTTCGTCTGATATGTCGCATATCTCGCGTAGGTGTGGTAAACGTCAGACCCCAGTAGCTTGATAAGTCGTGTGGATATGAGGTCTATAACAGTTCGAGAAACTACTGATAACACTTACCAGTAAATCTCGGCAACCCTGGCCAAGGATTTTCAGTTATAGCCAATCGAACACAGCGCAACATCAACTCCCTATACCGGGAGAGACGAATCCCTTCCAATCGCTCATTGCCTCCATGTGATTCGGGACTGTACCCAAAATCCACCTTTTTGCACGCCCTCTTGGACGTGGTATGATGGAAATCAAAGCATAGTGGGAATCACACAAGCCTCTTTGACGATCTCGGGTCTACAGACAAACCTGTACCAGTGTCACCAGAGAACTGCCATCTGACGTGAGGTATAATACCATCTGGGAATTCTCGGCGAGTCCGTCCAGTGTACCCAGTCACTACTGAGCACCCGTACACCACACTTGATGTCAAACACCGATGGATATGGGATCATCCATCGCCCATCATATGGGTCAAGATGCGTATACGCTAGTCTACTCTGGAGTATCGATGCCCTGTCTCGGTACTCCCACGACTAGGAACATTTAAAGGATGTACTTAGCGACTATACTGTCCCTACTAGTATGATTCACATCATAGTCCTAGTAGTCAAATACTCATCCTAAGGGTTTTATCAACATGTAACAAAAAGTGAATCAGAGTACATGTTAAGAAAAAGAGTACCCAGATAGCGTACTATCATGTCGAGCAAGAAATTACTCCCTATATATGTCCAAGCATCCACTACAATATACATCGTATGTATAGTAATGGCCTCTAGGGCATACATATGACTAAAAATCTCCCACTTGCACTAGGGCCATCTGTTGTGGTATCACATACCCAACAATTAGCTGTGGTTGAAGTATCTCATACTCAACCATCCCATAAAAGTCTCTACTGGGAAAAAGGCCTTTGTGAGTGGATCCGCGCTGTTGTCCTCTGTGTCTACTCTCCTAACCTCGATCCCCATGGAGATCAACCATCTCCATGATCAGGTGATACAGCCTAAGAATTATATATGGATTTCTGATAGGACGGGCGTTCCTGGGCCAAAGTTATTACTCCATTGTCACACAATGGTTCGAACGAAGTTCATCTCATGAACTTATATATATCCAGACTGCCACTTTGGTAGCATCCTTGGTAACGATGTATCTTGCCTTTAATCGTCTAGTAAGTCATGGTATCTAGCTTGGAACTCTTCCAACATACCGTCCCTCCACTGAGGGTAAAGAAAATGCCTGTGACTGACATTCAGTCGTCCTTATCACCCTGGAACCATTCCAGTGATTCTCTCCAGGATTGATTGATACCATCTCACTACAACTAATGAGTATCCTAACATCCAATTAGATCTATCTCATAGATCTAAAACCCAGGATTTAGGAGGTATCACCTTGATCTTATATGGAGAATCCATATGTTAAGCGGAGATTGACCGAGCGTAGCATAGGAAACTCCTTCCCTATCAAGAGTATGTCATCCACGTACTCTACGAGGATCATCACTATACTCACTACTACCCTTTTGTATATACAAGGTTCATCTACCATTTTGATGAAGTCAAACTCTTTGACTACCATATCAAAACAGACGTTCAAACTTCGCGATGCCTGATTTATAACATAAAATATCTTGCACACGTTTTTGCTGCTCCCACTGTTTACGAAGTTCTCTGGCTGTGTACTTATAGACGCTCTCTTCCAAATCAACATTTAGAAAAGCAGTCATGACACCCAACCGCCAGATATCGTAGTCAGGGTATGTAGCCGTGGCAAGTAGGATCTGGATGGACTTAAGCATAGCTTTGAAAGTCTCAACTTTTCCATGTACACCAAGTAATCTTCTCAAGATATACTTGCTCCTGATGGGGATTTAACCCTTCAGATAAAGCAACCAAAGTCCACACTTTGTTGGTGTATAAGGATTCCATCTCAGATCACTAAGCATCCATCCATTCTTACAGAGTCCCACTCCTGATGGCCATCTCGAAAATAGTTGGGTCATCATCTCATGATGCAATCCTCGCTCCCACTGTCATAGAGAAACCAAAGTATCTCTCAGGTGGGTGAGGAACCCTACTAGATCGGCGGAGAGGCTGAGGATCGTTGGTTACTATTGAATCCTTCTGTTATACCAAATCATCTGCTGTAGTTTGTATAGCTGGAACTCCTTCCAGTTCTATCTCATGACCGCTAATTTCTTCACAAGAAATTTCCTTTCACAAAGGTGGCATGTTGAGAAACAAAACAACTTTTGTTCCTCGGTTAGGTAGAAGATATTCCCTTGCGAATGCTTGGGATATCCAACAAACTTTTACAGAACTGACTTTGCCTCGAGCTTGTCTGGATTATGCTTTTAGACATAGGCTGGACAACCCCAAATCTTAACATACTTAAGATATGGGCTCTTCCCATTCCATATCACATATGAAGTGGTAGGCAACTGATTTGATTGGAATCCTATTCAATAGGTATGCAGCTTCTCAAGTGTATAACTCCCAAAAGGAAATAGGAAACTCAGTAGTACTCATCATAGAGCGCACCATATCACTTAGGGTGTGATTGCTCCGCCCCGATACACCGAGGTGTTGTGGTGTATACGAAGGAGTAATGCTGAGAGAGAATCTCATTCTCCTTTAGAATAATCCAGGAATCCCGTGCTCAAGTATTCTCCTCCTTGATCTCATCAAAGGACATAATACTTTTACCTGTTTTTGGTTCTCCACTTCTAACTTATATTCATTGAATTTCTCAAAAGGTTCAGACTTATGTTTCAATAGGAACACATATGCGAATCTTGAGAGACTATCAGTGAATATAATAAAGTACAAAGAATCAGTCTTGGCATGTGTAGATTGGGGACTTACATACATCATGTATCAATCCCAAAAGTTGACTAACTCTTTCTCTGTTTCCAATAAACAGAGCTGTGGTCATCTTATCTTTGTGACATGACCGGCAAGTTTCACAAGATGTAAATTCAAACTAATTTAAATATGCATCTAAATGTAACTCCTTTAGAATATTGATATGACCTAGTCTACAATACCTCAAGAAGGATTCGTTCATTTCTGAACTCTTCCTCTTGTGTGTGTTCTGTATACTAAGAACTGTGGTTTGATTTTGAAAGTCTATGGTTTTAGATAACGTGCCTGAACCGATCAACTATTGATATAGGAAATGTTCAAAACATTATCCAACAATACAAAATTATATCCTTCTTTACTAATAAAGAGACTGATATGATGTTGTATATCAGGTTCGGCATTTAATAACATTTGTTCAGAATCAATGTATTTTTTTAATATAGGGTGATAACTACCAACAGACTTGGCTGCAACACTTGCACCATTTCTATCTCATGAAACTTATCGCCCGTTCTCAGTTCTCTACCTATCTGTAGCCCATTTAATAGATTACATATGCGGGATCCTGATCCGGTATCTAATACCCACGACGTAAAGGATACTGAGAAACAGTTCTCTGTAATGAACACACCCGAAGAAGGTGCATCAGCATGCACTTTCTTCGTTTGGGTGGCACGGGAATTCTGGTAATCCCCAATTTCCTGCTCTGTCTTATAACAGTTATAAGTTGGACCGGGACCAACGTTCCTTAGCGCAGTATAATAAGCGGGTTCGGTCAATGCATCCGTATTATTATCTTGATTAAAGCGTGACATGGTCGCTACCTGGAGAGAGAGAGAAGAAAACACTCAGCGTGCGCTTTTACAAAATTAGATTGGTTATCAATTTATCTAAGCAGGAAGGCTCCCACTGTTTTAGTCAAATCTTCCTTCAAACCCTAAAAGGAAAGACTAGCCGGGATTAATTACACTCTACAACTTCGTCAATCTTTCAGCCAGGCCAGTGCCGGTACTTTGAGGGAGGTTCCCCGTGCTATCGCACGGACCTAAGTAAAGCAAACCTCGTTTTCCCAGGGGCGTAACCCCGTTAACACCTTTCTAAACACTTACTCGATCGGCTAATTGTAATGTGTAAAACTCTCCCAGGAGTAAATCTTACTCGCAGCGGGTATCGGGATCCAACTATCACATAGAAGGTATGCAATCTCATTGCAAATTTCAACACTTGAAATTCCCGATAATATTTTTTCCCCGAGCGATGTATGACCTTGACAAGGTCAACAAACCATAGACCGCAAGTCAAGTTCAACCCGTCATTTCCTGATATGAATTAAACCCACCCGCACGACCCTTGACAAGGTCAACAAAGTCGCACGACTACCTTAATTCAATCGCATCATATGCTTATACAGATAAGCAGTAATTAGCTACCGCACACTACGCCTTGACAAGGTCAACAAACGCAGCACGGATACTAACTATTACTTATCTGAAATGACGGAAGGCTACAACAGGTTTTTAAGAAAACCCTTTGCGTAATGAACTTGATATCGTTGTAGAATCGAGTGAATTTTGAATGGTGTGTTTTTGAGGCTTTTACTAGTTTTGCTAAAGAGGTCATTCCCGGTGAAGGGATCGTCGGCTCTTTCCTTATCGAATAAGGTGCAGGATATTTCACAAATATCACTATGCAAAGCAAAAACTATAGAAACAATCAAAAGACAAACCGAGTTTGTAGTATCTGCTTAGTTTCGCTAAAGAGGTCACTCCCGGTGAAGGGATCTCGGCTTTTTCCTTATCGAATAAGGTGCTGGATGTTCTACAAGGAACACCGCTATGCAAAGCAAGAACTAGAGCTACCAGTTTTTAAACAAGTTTCTACAACATCTTTAGGTTTCTTTTAGTTTCATTAATCTCATTAATGAAGTCCCATTTTATTATGCTTCACAAGCATCACATTTGAAACGAAATCTGCAATATAACATATATCTCATATATATATTATAAACAGTCATCTCAGGTAGTAATATGATCTCATCACAGAATAATGCAGCAGAAGAACATATATGAAATATTGGATATACTAGGACGTCCGTGTTTTAATACGAGCCTGTATAAAACACGGATTCCACGGTCGTGATAAATAGCCAAACCTACATCCCTAGACCCCTACGAGAGGGGCAAGTAACTCTGCCAAATCTAGGGTTAGGAGACCCGGTCTCGACTCCTCGAGATAGTCTCCCACTGGACCCTAGAACCCGGTTACTTGTGCTCCCCGCCTTGGGTCTACCTAATGCGGAAAAGTAAATAATATACAATGGTGACATCATCCTCAGCCCGGAAGTGCCCCAATAAAAGAATATTACATACAAATGAATTTTACATGAATGAAAAAGAAAAACTCTCATCTTACATAAAACCCCCGGCTATTCAAAACGCGACGATCAAATATAACATATCACAGCAACACATAATATCACATATCATCAACGTAAGAAAGTATGCGTATCCCGATTGTCGTTGATGTAAAGCAACGAAGCCGGCGATACACCACATACTACGCTTACAGTCACAGAAAAGAAAGTGTAAAACTACAACAGTTGGAAGCCGCAACCTCCTTAGACATCGCATGCCTAACCAAATGAATTCCTTAGACATTGCATGCCTAACAATTATAAACCCCGTATTTTAGTTTCATTATCGAAAACTCTTTTCAATATCTAGTCGGACAATTCAACAAGATTCCCGACATCCTGATCGAATGCTCGTCGCAAACTTTAGTAGACGGCCGCACCCCCGGATGCCGTCGACGAAGTGCACTAAGGCGGAACACCGCTGCCGCGAGCACCCGAACGGATGCTTTTGGCGACGGGGTTCTCCTACAGTCACTTGGTCGGGGCTATGGGGCGTGGCTGTCTATTAAGTTTACCCGGCGAGTATCCGCGTACGCTACGTGATTGCGACGGACTTTTGATCACATCAAAATCCCGTGGCAACCGATCAAATGAGACTAAACTGCTATGTTTATAACATTCAAATTAGTTATCTCATAACTACTTGTGGATTCCAAATATTATATCACATTCCAGATAAATAGACATTGTTAAATTTTCCGATCGAATAAACAAACACCCAAGATTTCCCAAATTGTTCTCAACACTTGAAATTAGTTTAAAATACATCCATCACATACCACAGTACCAATGGTCCAGCCGTAGTAGGGTCAAACCAACGCCTCACATGTGGCAACGCCGTACTGCCCCAAACCCTAAGGTTTAGAGGCGGTTCAGACGTTCACATAATCGAGTTAAGGTTTGTTGTTTCCTAGAGGGTCGACCGCGTTACTTGCACGACTTAGAACGTTCTTAAACTACGGAAAAATCCAACGCTTGGAAATTTTCCGGCATGGGAAAAAAGTGAGTTATTGATATCCGTTCGAACTTTTTAACATGTTCTAAAGATTACCAGGACAAACTAAACAAAGTTATACTTTCCGATCGAATCAACGAGTTCCCAATACAACCCAGAAAACTTAACACATGAGTATAATTAAAAATACCCAGAAATATGAGGAAACACCTACGGACATTACTGTAGGAAAATAAAACCCTAATCCCCAGAGACGGCCGCGGAACCGCCGCGCAAGCAAGGGTCTTGCCGTGGTTCCAAGACGCTTTAATGGAATTAGAGGGTTTTATTTTACAAGTATCCTTAGAATTCCCTGCTGATTTTTTTGAGTATTTTTAATATGAAAAAATCAACATTTTTGAAAAATTTCCAGAGAAGGGTATAAATCGGGGTTTCCGGCTTCGATCAGACTTTAAACTTCGTCTAGACTTCGCCTAAAGCTCTAGCTTGGCTCTGATACCACTGTAGGGTTACTAGGCACTCTAATAAGGTTCTACAAGGCATCAACCATGCCCGATTAAAAATTTAGCCGTGCCGAACAACCCTAACCAAGAACTTTAGACTAGAGATTGGGCGAAACGAGCATGTTAAACACTTTAACATCTAAGAGTTTGGGATTACAACCTTTCTAGTCCGGTCCTTCGCTTCATAAGATACGTGTTGTGGTCCCTTCATTGCGATCATCAAGTTCCGGACTCTCGAGAGGCTCCACGAAGAGAAAGATGCACGCTTGCTTCCGATCTTCGATAACAAAGATGGTCTACCTTGATGTTTCTTTAACACAAGCTCTCACTCACTAAATGAAGTGAACCCCCTAATCTAATTGGCAAGAATTGATTAGGATGATGAAGTAGGAATTTAGCTCTCATTTGTTTTCTTAATCTCACTCAAAATCATCACTTCATAAAAAGCTAGAAAGCTTTTCATGAAAGAAGAAGAAGGAAGAAAATGAACCATTTTCCTTTTGTGATGAATAATGAATCCATGAGGTTAGAATTGCAACCATGTATTAAGTATGATAACTTAACCCATGTAGAGAATTAACCATGGTCATGGGTTGGGTTGGGTTAATAAATATCATAGCAAATATCTTTAGCAAGAAACAAAAGAAAAACCTTCTAGAAGCTTCTAGAAAATATTAACCCAAATCAAACCTTAATCATGTTTAATCTCTATTAATCACGGTGCATTAATAACCCTAACATGTAACAATATTATATATCACATATACAATATTTATTGTAACAAAATAAAATAATACAATTAACATATATCGCATATATATCAATGTATTACCCGAGTGAGAAAAAGAATCTTTTAGTGAGCTTATATCAGTTTATGTAATTTAATTTATCAAATATATAATTATACATTAAATTATCAAATCAACACTTGATCCGATAATCCGGCTATTTCATAAATAACCGACTAATATAATCTGTATCATTTCAACGAATCAACACTCGATCCGATGACCCGGCTATATTACATATACCCGGCCGATATCTCATATCGTGAGAATCTAATACGGTATCACATACACGTATTGTTCTCGGTCCCTCACATATCATATATGTGCTCCTACTCCGTTTTGCCTGAGCCAAGAAACCTATGTGTAGGACTCTAAAGAATCGTCAATACGCCGGTAGTAGGTGATGATCATATCAAAGACCCACAAGCTGCAAGCGGTCAGCTAAACGTAACATCCACCAAGGTATTGAGCGCTCAGAACATAAACAAGCAAGCCTGTACTTTCTCCTGTGAATCCAGTCTGTAACACTCCCGTACAGTCCGGTCTCTTCGTCTGATATATCGCATATCTCGCCTAGGGGTGGTAAACGTCAGACCCCAGAAGCTTGATAAGTCGTGTCGATATGAGGTCTATAACAGTTCAAGAAACTACTGATAACACTTACCTGTAAATCTCAGCAACCCTGGCCAGGGATTTCGAGTTATATCCAATCGAACACAGCGCAACATCAACTCCCTATACCGGGAGAGACGAATCCCCTCCTATCGCTCATTGCCTCCATGTGATTCGGGACTGTACACAAAAGCCACCTTTTTGAACGCCCTCTTGGACGTGGTATGATGGAAATCAAAGCACAGTGGGAATCACACAAGACTCTATGACGATCTCGGGTCTACAGACTAACCTGTACCAGTGTCACCAGAGAACTGCCATCTGACGTGAGGTATAATACCATCTGGGAGTTCTAGGCGAGTCCGTCCAGTGTACCCAGTCACTACTGAGCACCCGTACACCATCCTTGATATCAAACACCTATGGATATGGGATCATCCATCGCCCATCATATGGGTCAAGATGCGTATACGCTAGTCTACTCTGGAGTATCGATGCCCTGTCTCGGTACTCCCACGACTAGGAACATTTGAAGGATGTACTTGGCGACTATATTGTCCCCACTAGTATGATCCGCATCATAGTCCTGGTAGTCAAGTACTCATCCTTAGGGCTTTATCAACATGTAACAAAAAGGCAATCAGAGTACATGTTAAGATAAAGAGTAACCAGATAGCGTACTATCATGTCGAGCAAGAAAGTCCTCCCTATATATGTCCAAGCATCCACTACAATATACATCGTATGTACAGTAATGGCCTCTTGGGCATACATATAACTAACACATATACCAGGAGAGTATTATGGATAAGCATAGAGACATACCTTGCTACAGATACTTTTACATCATACATACTTACATATGGACACACGTATCTTGCTATACCGACATGGTTACGCAAACCTTGTTATAGCTACATGTTCACATGTATATGATGTTGCATCTGATTTCGGAGAAATCAGGAACCACATGATATATATTTAATAACTTGTTGCTGTTAAATAGCAGTTTCCCTTTATATGCTCATATTACTGTTTTATGCTGCATATGTTACATTCTTGGATTTCATATGATGTTCTCTGATATATATAACTGTGGAGTGGGACGCTGTTATATATGCATATATATATGTGTGTGTGTGTATGTGTATATATATATATATATATATATATATATGAGTGGAGTGGGACGCTAATATATATGTAGTGATTCATGCAGTTATACTTATTCATTACTTAATGTTTTCTGGATTTGAGAACCGTGGTTTTTTCATGAAATCAAGCTTTATTTGAAAAATCCGGTTTCTCTTGATATGATATTTCAGCTTCCACCATGAGATTTCTCGGTTCTGAGCTTATATATACCCCATGCGAGGAGTCGTCGTGGGCTGTGTGCGGGTACATTGTGGAGCCCGGTTGGTTCCCTGGGGTAAGAAGATCGATGGTCCATGTCGTTGAGCCCGGTTGGGGGCGTTTGCCATCCGGTGATAGTATTTGGACTCGACGTATATATGGGGGATATCGATCGAGGTTATGTACGTACATGCCTTGCAGATTGCGTGTGGTGCTTACCCAGGTTGTTAGGATCTACGTACATGACATTGGAGGGCCAGTCCCGGGTGATGGCGCCTCATTGGTCAGTATTTCGGTGTCGATGCTAGACACTTGTTTCATGATGTTTTTGTGTGTCGATGTTAGACACTCACCTAATATGAAACTTATTTGATACCGACGTTGTACATACGGGATATGTGAGATACACTGATGTTGTACATACGGGATATGTGAGATATACTGATGTTGTACATACGGGATATGTGAGATTTACTGATGTTGTACGTACGGGATATGTGAAATTTACTTGATATGAGGGCCAATTTGGGGGCTGATTTGTGGGAATTGGGATTTGAATTGTCTTGTTGGATTTTGGTCCTACCACGAGGTTAGGCTTTCCGTGGAAATGACATATTTTATTCCATACTCTACATTTATTGTTTATGCACTGCTTCATGTATTAGTTGTACCAGATAGAGTACTTTCCATGACTGTTGCATTTACATACTATTTTATGCATTGCTTCATGTATTAGTTGTACCTGGTAGCGTACCTTACATGATTATTACATACAGATTGTCATATTATTGCTTCATGTATTAGTAATACCTGCTATTGTACCTTTCATGACTGAGGCATTACATATGACCATTTATTGCTGATAGTTGCATTTGTTAGATTCCCGCTGTACGTGCATACTTGCGATTACCTGCGTATGTTATTTTACTATTCACGAGTTGGCAACTCACCCACGTTGTGCCACAGTGTTTTGCTGGTGTTCCTCAGGATAGTCAGAGCCATTGCTATTTCCATCTTTCGTATCATCTTTTGCTGCGGATACAGCTTCGCCTGACAGTGTGCAGTTTTGCTTAGGTAGGTTTTGCGGTTATCCGATGTTGCCTATTGTATATTCGTTGTATCCTGTACTCTCCATCTATCATTATCTTGTATGACTTAGAGACTTGGTGTGAGGACGATATTGTATATTATTTTGTGACTTGGAGGTTTTTATGCAGTTTTATTTATATCGTCTCTTTCTTCGCTACGGCGTCGTATATCTGTTATGGTGGTTGTTTTCCGCCATTGGGCGTGAATTTTGCTCCCGTTTAGGATGCTTTTACTTATATATTGTTTTACCCATTTGGGGGGGGGCTTGTTTTACAAGGGGTGCTGGCAAAATTTTTAAGGATAAAAGTTAGACTTTAAAGAATTTGGTTTGTGATTTCAAAAGTTTTAACAATGTTCTTATTTCTTACTACTTTTGATGGTTTAGATTGCTCGGTTTTCGGCTTACTTAAATTGCGTTACGCCTGTAGACGTCGTGTAGTTTAAGGGCCATCACGTGCCATTTTCGGGTCGTGACATAGTTGGTATCAGAGCGCTAGGTTTTACCTTTCCGAGTGTAGGATGACCTTGGTATGATGGAGTAGCTAGCTTAAAGTAGAGTAACCTAGTGTGTGTATGTTCGCGGCATACTCACGATGCGGTACTCCGCCTAAACCGACCCAAGTACAAATTGCTTGAAATTCCTTCCTTGATGATATATCCTTGTGATTCGATTTCCGTGTCTTATCAAATCCTTTTTCCAATTATAGCCTTTGTCGCCGATGACTATGGGGAATCAGAGTGATGCAGCGTAGGCCGAGGTCAGCTTGGACTCGTTTGGGACGAGGACTGAGCAGGATGGCGCGCTCGTTGCACAGGAGCAGATGGATCCACCATCGACAAATCATCTCGCTAGGCTTGTGGCAGATATGCAGGACATGCGCCAGACAATGAGTTCATTGGTTGAGGCCATTCGAGCGCAGCGACAGGAGGTTGTCACCCCTGTTACCCAGTTGTTCCTTGCGATCAGCACACAACATACCGTCACCTACATAGCCCCAGTTGACGAGGCACGTCTTCTAGAGACTTTGGGAGTTTCGGACCATAGGAGGGCTCATGCAGGTATGCCAGCCAATAAACAGAGGTTCAGTCATCGAGACAGGTTTTGTGCACGTCATGGGAGTACAAGGGGCTTGATGCGAGGACAGTCGTCTAGCTCTTATCCTCGGTATGGTCAGCAGTTTTCTTCCGGATGTTATCGGTGCGGGAGTTTGGATCATCGGGTTTGAGTATGTACTGAGCCACGTAGTCGCGGGGCAGCTATACTGTAGAGAGGAGGAGTTCAGCCAGTTGCGGGTAGAGGGCAGACTCGGGAGTTTGCTTCTACTCATTGGGACGCGCAGGCGTCCAATGCTGAGTTTTCAGGTATTCTAAATCTCCATTTTCTTTTTTTTCGTAGGTTTGTTTTTTTGGTTGGGATATATGCACTCGTTTGTTTTGTACACTTTGTGCCTTAGTTGAGCTGAGAGTTGTGTATGCTAGATCAGTCGTTTTTGTGTTAATTCTGTGAGCGATTCTTTTGTTGCGCGGCACGTATTTCGGCCGTGTGCCAATCGGATAGGAGATAGAGATTCGTCCATCATTTTGATCCTTCTAGAGATGTTCGGTTTGACGTTCTCGTGGGTGTTTACCCCAATCAGAGCAAAGCTCTGTTCAAATTCCAAGACGGGAGATGAAGCAACACTTCATCTTCCCCCAATCAGAAATAAAGCTTTGCTTTGAAACATTAAAACTTTAATGAATGAAGCAACGCTTCAGATTCTTTGCGCTGCGCGGAACGCGCCACGTGTCAGAAGTTGATACGAGCAAGGCTCTTTAAAAAAACATAAGCAACACTCAACTGCGCAAGCGCACCGCAGCACGACACGTGTATGCGCAGTTGCGCAAGCACAACTGCGCAAACGCACCGCTGCGCGACACGTGTCTGCGCAACCACAGCTGCGCAAGCGCACGGCTGCGCGACACGTGTCTGCGCAGTTGCGCAAGCACATCTGCGCCAGCGCACGGCTGTGCGACACGTGTCTGTGCAGTTGCGCAAGCGCTGTTGCGCAAGTGCTTCACTGCGCGACACGTGTCTGCGCAGTTGCGCAAAGCGCTGTTGCGCAAGTGCTTCACTGTGCGACACGTGTGTGCGCAGTTGCGCAAGCGCTGTTGCGCAAGCGCTTCGCTGCGCGACACCTGTCACACGCTGGTGAGTTGCGCAACAACAGAATGAAGATTTAAGGAAATTTTTTTCTGTTCTTGTTAAAACAAGAAGATTTCTTCTGTAAAACAGGGGCCTTCGGATCAAAGATCCAACGGTGGGGAAAATTCCCCAAATCACTCAGAAAAGATCTTTTTAACAAACTTTAACTAATTTATGGGCACTATAAAAAGGACCCCAGACCTCATTTAAAAGGGAGGAACATCTTGCTAAAAAAAAGAGAAGAGAACTCTTGAAGAATAAAGAAAAAAGGTAAAAACCTTTTAAAGAAGAGAAAATTCTCTTATGAACAAGATCATAGATCTTTAACGATAAATAAATAAATAAGTAAAAATAGTGCCTTGCACTTGTTTTATGAACCATCGGTTCTTGAACCTAAAAGGTTATTAAATTAATAGTGCCTTGTACTTGCTATGAACCTTTGGTTCTCTGATATAAGAAAAACTTGTTTTTTCTTAGATCTAAATCAAATAGTGCCTTGCACTTGTTTTATGAACCATCGGTTCTTGAATCTAAAACATTCTCAAATTAACAGTATTTTGCATAAATACAATGCATTAATTAAAGGGCCAGGCCCAAATCAAAATGACCTGACATGCCAAAATAAATTGCAAGGCAATAAATGGGCAGAGCCCAAATAAATTGATACTTTGCATCCTTTATACAAGGGCAGAGCCCAAATAAAATTGATGCCTTGCATCATTCCTAAAAGGGCAGAGCTCAAAACAAATTGATGCTCTGCATCCTTTCTGGGCAAGGCCCAAATAAAAATAAAAAAAAGAAATGCAATGCAAAAGCAAATAAAATGTTGAACATTTCAACTGGACTTAGCCCAATTTTGGCCACAAGTCCTTAAATTAAATTGACTGAGCAAAATTGCTCTTCTAAATCAATTTCCATCCGGTTCGAGGGTACATCTCCGAACTCCTATGACATCCGTCGTTGTAATCCTTCAACGACGTCAAAGAGGTGACGGGTCCCAACGACCACACATCTATATGGACTGCGGGGTCCTTAAACTCGTGGACCGAAATGTCCGTAAACTAATATCGGACCGAAACGTCCCTAAACTAATATCGGACCGAAACGTCCCTAAACTAATATCGGACCGAGACGTCCCTAAAACTAATATCGGACCGAGACGTCCCTAAACTAATATCGGACCGAGACGTCCCTAAACTAATATCGGACCACCACGTCCCTAAACTGGAATATGGACCACTACGTCCTTAAACTGGCGACGGACCGAAACGTCCTTAAACTAATATTAGACCGAAACGTCCTTAAACTAATATCGGACCGAGACGTCCCTAGACTAATATCGGACCGAGACGTCCCTAAACTAATATCGGACCACCACGTCCCTAAACTGGAATATGGACCACTACGTCCTTAAACTAATATTGGACCGAAACGTCCTTAAACTAATATCGGACCGAAACGTCCTTAAACTAATATCGGACCGAAACGTCCTTAAACTAACGGTGGACCACTATGTCCTTAAACTGGTATTGGACCACCATGTCCCTAAACTGGCACGATAGAGCCCAAATGCTCTTTTGTCGGATCTAAACGATCCCGTTAAGTCGATCTTAGTCCCAAACTGGACTAACGTATCCTTAACAACCGTTTAAGTTGATCTTAGCCTCAAATATGGCTAACGCATCCTTAAACCTTCAAACAGACTTCAATCCCAAATTAGACTATAAATTCCCCCAATAAACTTTGGCTCAAGGGTACATTTCTGAACTCCTCTGACATTTGTCGTTGTAATCCTTCAACGTCGTCAGAGAGGTGACGGGTCCCGACGACCATACATAAAATGGACCACTACGTTCCTAAACTGGCACAATAGAGCCCAAATGCTCTTTTGTCGGATCTAAACGGTCCCGTTAAGTTGATCTTAGTCTCAAACTGGACTAACGTATCCTTAACAAACGTTTGAGTCGATCTTAGCCTCAAAAATGGCTAACGTATCCTCCAAACAGACTTTAGTCCCAAATTGGACTATGAATCTCCCAAACTGGAACAATAGAGCCCAAACGCTCTTTTGTCGGATCTAAACGATCACGTTAAGTTGATCTTAGTCTCAAACAGGACTATCGTATCCTTAACGAACGTTTAAGTTGATCTTAGCCGCAACGCGACTAACACATCCTTAAACTAAAAACACTAAACCCAAATCTAAGTAAATACGGATTTGGACTAATCCACGTCCTACGGGCGACGGCATTACTCAGTCTCCGTATACAATCCACGGGCAACCACAAACAAAACAAACACACACGACACGAAGTGAAATTCTGGAGAAGGAGAAAGTTGTTACCGCGATGCGGTAGCGTAATTAACTGCAGGGGCTTGCGCCTGCAGGGAAGAGCGTCCCCACAATCAAAAACCCCTCACCCTGAGGGGGAATCTGACGAAGTCTCCTACATCGGCTGCATCCGTCTAAACCTCCGATACACGGTGCCATAAATCAACTTGGCATCTTCGGAGAGATAGACGGATAAAACCAAATAGCATCTGCCCCGAACCTCAGGTACAGGACGTACTAACGTCTCGGCCGCCGTTCGGAGGGGAACAGATTCTGGCACGCCCGGTGGGACCTCTTCCTCTTTCCACTCCACACTTCGTGTGTCGTGTTCGCGAACAAATCGCGGTTTGCTGTGATTGCCTGTGGATTCAAGGTACTAAGATTTGGTGTCTTGCTCCGTGCAGAAAACAGAAGATCAATGGCTTCGAACTGCATCGCCTGCAGCAACAACTCTCGCTCCGTCATTGCTGGAGGAGTGACTTATGGGTCCCAAGCGGCCTCCCTTTTCAAAATGCCGGTGGAGCAGGTGGCTCAAACCACCACTGGACTATTTTTTGGGACCATGCTCCCACCAATGAGCTTCAACGCCCCAATGACATTGCAAGAAGCTCCAAAGAAGTCGGTCTTCGATCGACTTACCACTGCCGCGACCCCTTTCAATAGGTCGCCCAACTCCACTGCTTCAGGTTTTAATGGATTAGGCCAGAGCTCCATCGGGCCCATGAAGAAGCCTGCCATACCAGAAGGCGTTATCCCGAAGCGGATAGCCATTCCAACTCCCGTTCCTGGCAAAATCACCAAGGTTGCTTCCCATGTTCAGAAGTCCACTTCTGACAAGTTGGCAGTCCCCGTTCAACGGACGTCGATCTTTAAAAAGCTTGTACCAGTATATTCTGACCAACACAGGGGGCATGACGAGGTCACCCCTATAGCTGAAACAACTCCATCAGCACGACACGCTCG
Source organism: Agapanthus africanus (assembly GCA_030015575.1). Taxonomy (NCBI): domain Eukaryota; kingdom Viridiplantae; phylum Streptophyta; class Magnoliopsida; order Asparagales; family Amaryllidaceae; genus Agapanthus; species Agapanthus africanus. The sequence continues at coordinate 297,302,187 of JASDDO010000031.1, forward strand.
ACGTCGCCACTGGCGTCGAGTAAGGAAGGCTGGGGGCAACTCCCCCTCTGGGATAACTCCGTCAGCTCCGATGGTGAGGGTCGATACTGCTGTTCCAATCGGGAACAGCTTTGAATTGCTCAACAAGGTGCGCAGAAACTCTCCTACGGCGATGTTGAAACGAACTCCTTCACCTGTGGAGAATACTCCAGAGAAGAAGCTAGAGCAGCCCCCTCAACGGCTGTCCTCTAAAATTTACAAAGTCTGGCGACAGGTCCAAGAGTCGGTGATCGATCAAGACTGCCTCCGACGACAGAAAAAGATGAAGGTTCGGCAGGGGAAGGATTACTCTGTCAAACCACAAAAAGCAAAAGCTACTTGGGTGCCCACTACAACGGCTCCCTTAACTCCAATCACTCAAAAAAGGAGGCCGCAAGAAGCCCCTGTGTCTTCGGCAAATCGCAAAGACGCCGAACACAAACGCCCCAAGTCTGGGGGCATGGTGGTGCACACTGTTTATATGGCTTCTGGAAAGGAGGAAAGCCGCACTTCTACGGGCCACCGACCGCTCACCCGATCCGTGACGAAAGCCCAGGAGCAACAACAAAAGCTTCAGGAAATGATGACTACAATGGCTGCACTCACTGAGCCAAAAGAAAGCTCTGAAATGTCTTCGGATGAGCGTCAAGAACAAGAAACTGACGCTGACTTTTTACGCAGAGTCCTCGAAAAGAGGGACAAAGAAGCTGCAGAGCAGGCGGCTAACATAAAACAGATGGCGCTCCTCTTCCAAGATATGGTAGGGATGATGTTACAGCCGGACCCTCCTGCTGAAGATCCTCCGATCATCCTTGAAGACGACAGGGGAGAAACGTCAAATCCTCCGCCGGCTCTGTCAACAGCCAAGGAGGAGGCAATCTCCAAAGTTGACCTAGACGAATATATAGCCCAGCAGATCCGGGTTCATCAGGCGAATGAAGCGGCTGGGCAAATTGTTAGGACCGGACGACCGTATCCGAGCTGGTATGACCAAATCAGTTACCCGCCAGGATATACGATCCCTAAATTCCACGTATATAAAGGGACAGGGAATCCGCATCAGCATGTCGCTCAATTCAGGGCCTTATGCGCCAATACTGGAGGCGATGACAAATTGTTGCTACGTCAATTCGTCGGCAGCTTAGCAGAAATAGCCTTTGAATGGTATTCGGAGCTACCTAACGACTCTGTCAAAACATTTGCAGAGATGGAACTGCTGTTTACACAAAGATTCGCAAGTGCTAGTGAACGCACCCCGATTACAGCACTGATAAATGCCAGGATAAGGCCCGGAGAAACGTGGGTCCAATACGCAACACGATGGCGAAACCTATGGTCGAAATGCGAACAACGCATAGAAGAGGCACCTGCGGTAGGCATGTTTGTGGGCACTCTCGATCCGCAGGCGACCATCTCGCAATTCATGATGTTCTTCAGGCCGACCACCTTCCAGGCCTTGATTGACAAATTAGCCCAAATGGACCAGATGGGCCATAGGCCTTCTTCTTCAAAGACAGAGCCTTAGAATGAAAAGGGCAAAGGGAAGGCAACCTTCGTTGCCAATACTCAACAACGGTCGAACAACTCAAAGCCGGTCGTTCGCCAAAACAACGTGCATCCACGCCCATCCCTCGAAGAGAGGCTAGGACGTCATTACTCGTTTCCTCAGAATAAAACGAGAAGACTGTTCGAGCTGGCCGTGCGCAACAGACTCATTAATCTGCCGAGTCCAAAGCGTCCGTTGCAGCCAGGCGATCTTAATAATCCCAATTATTGCCCTTACCACCAAACGGTAAGTCACCCGATTGAGGATTGTTTCGTCTTTAAAGGATGGATCGAAGATCAGTACCTACAAGGCAAGTTCGCGCTGTCGGAAAACTGGAAGGTAAACCCACCACAGCCACACTCTCCAAAGAAAATGGACACGCCGGGGGCAACTTGTTCTTTCGTCGAGGATGAAAACGACAGAGAAAACTTATCGGATGAATCCGAAGACTACGTGGCGACTTGTCATGTGATTTCTCATTCACTGACGGATGATGAGGAGGCTCCTTGCGCTGAGAAATCAATGGCGAACCCTGAGCCAGAGATTCTACAGCCATCAGACGAGTTGATCGATGTCTTCCTAAATGAAATTCGTTTGAAAGCAAAAGCCAATCAAGAGCGTGAAATGGCTACACTGGAAAGAACCAAGGTATTCCCGTCAAATCAAAAGCCATACACTGCGGGTAAAAACAAATTCAAGACGAGGAAACGGTTCGCCAAAGCTCTATCAGTAGGAATGAAGCTACCGCCCTCCGAAGAAAATCCTTTCTCTGAGGTAGAGATGCACCTTAACTTCTGTTTATATCATCAGAAGATCATACATCCTACCGAAGACTGCGAATCCTTTAACTGTTGGTGGCAAGGGTATGTCGCTCAAAAGCGACACTTCGACAGGACAAAGTGTGAAGCTTGTGGACATCGGAAAAATGCGATAGATGAGCGCAAAAGAGCCACCGCCGACTGTCATATAGCCGACTCCAAGGGATCACAAATTATCACCTTTGGAAGCGACTCTGACGAAGAAGCTACCCCCAACTCTTCCCTCGGGGAATCTATTTCAAAAATAAAGGAATTGAGAAGCTGCGAGAACGTTCAGCCATGCAATCGCATGCTACTCGGAAAAAATCTCGGCCCCGTAAACAAAGGATTGAACAAAAAGGATAAAGGAAAAAGAAAAACGGCCCTCGTCGCCAGCACTCACCAACTATCAGGTGACCCTAGACCGGTCGCTTGCCAAAGCAACAAGCGGCAATCCCTCCAGGAAAAGTTGAAACGTCCTTACTCGTTTCCGCAAGATAAAACAAGGGGACTGTTCGAGCTGGCAGTGCGCAACAGACTCATTAATCTGCCAAATCCAAAACGTCCGTTGCAGCCAGGCGACGTTAATAATCCTAATTATTGCCCTTACCACCAAACAGTAGGTCAACTGATCGAGGACTGCTACGTCTTCAAAAACTGGGTTGAAGACCAATACCAACAGGGCAAGTTCGCGTTGTCCGAAATTTGGAAGGTGAACCCGCCACAACCGCATGCTCCGAAAAATATGGACACGCCGGGGGCATCATGCTCATTCATAGAGAAAGCCTAACGGACCACTACGTCCTAAAACTGGATAACGGACCGAAACGTCCTTAAACTAACAGCGGACCGAGATGTCCTTAAACTAATGATAGACCGCAAGGTCCGAAAACTTGCAAATGACCGAAATGTTTTTAAACTACTACCGCAGCATTCTCAGGCTGACGAGAATAAAAAAAAAACAAAACAAAAAAAAACGGTATGTCCATAAGCAAAATGGGCACGGATGAAAACCCGAAAGGGCTCTGTGAGTAAAAACAGCAGGGCTACCGGCGAGTGTTCATGAAAACCCGAAAGGGTGTGACCTCGTAAAAAAAATATAATAAAATAAAATAAAAATAAAAAGAATAAAAAAAAAGACGGTATGTCCATAAGCAAAATGTGCACGGATGAAAACCCGAAAGGGCTCCGTGAGTAAAAACAGCAGGGCTACCGGCGAGTGTTTGTGAAAACCTGAAAGGGCGCAACCTCGTTAAGAAACACTTATAGGGTCCTCTCGACCCTATAAGGAGAAACCACCTGCGTGAGATCCTTACGACTCATAAAGGAACAACACACTTAGGGATCCCCACGATTCCGAAGGAGAAAATACACTTGCGAGATCCTCACGACTCGTAAGGAGAACTCTCTTGTGGAACCCTTACGGCTCATAAGATTTGAAAGTCTTAAGTTGCAGAAACCTTAACCCGTTCTTAAGCAGCCTCCACAACCTTCGATATTGCCCTACAAGTGGCTCATATTGACCCTTGTATACAATCCACGGGCACGAATAAGTATTTCCCCAACAAAGTCCCATCCGTGACTAGGGATATGCTTGTACAACAAACAACACTGGTAAGTCCTCTCGACTTATAAGGAGAAAACCCTTTTGTAAAATCCTTACGACTTACAAGAGAACATGCACTTAGGAATCCTCACGATTCCCAAGGAGAAAACACACCTACAAGATCCTCACGACTTGTAGGGAGAAATACCTTTGTGAGACCCTTACGGCTCATGAAGTAAAAAGCCTTAGCTGACAGGGCCCTTAATCCTGTTTACTAAGCCACCTTTGTTCGGGATCAACAATGGCAGATGATGATTCGCTCCTGGCAATATCCCAGTTGCAGCGATGCTGATGCCTAGACTGGTATCAAATTCCAAGTCCTTTTACGGCAAATGATGATTCGCTCCTGGCAATATTCCAGTTGTAGCGATGCTGATGCCTAAATCGGTATCAAATTCCAAGTCCTTTCAAGGAAAATGATGATTCGCTCCTGGCAATATCCCAGTTACAGCGATACTGATGCCTAAACCGGTATCAAATTCCAAGTCCTTTCAAGGCAAATGATGATTCGCTCCTGGTACTATTCCAGTCGCAGCAATGCTGATGCCAAGATTGGCATCAGACCCCAAATTACCTACTCGCAATAAAAAAAAACAGCGAGTAAAAATAAAATAAACAGTCGAAATGATTGGGCAACTCGTAATAAAAAGCAACGAGTGAAAATGAAATAAATAGCCGAAATGATTGGGCACCGCGAAAAATAGCCGAAATGATTGGGCAATCGCGACCTTCACGATATAAAAGCTGAAATGATAGAGCACCGCGGAATGAATAAAAAAAAATGAAAGAATGAAACTTTTGCCCTACAGGTGAAATCACATCGATCCCTGTATATAATCCAGGGGCACAGATAAAAAGGGAACAATACTTTCCCAACAGGCTCCACCAGAAAGCGAAGCCAAATCTCGACGGTTCATAGATAACCTAGAGACCATCTCGACATTTGTCGCAATATTACAGACACGATGTCAACAAACGGAGCAAAGGAAGGTCCCTAGCTTCAGGGTCTCGACGTCAATATCGACAACTTAAAGATCACCAACGGCGTTTCTCCTCACTCCAACTAGATGCAGACATGACGTCAACAACTGACCTCAGAATCGCAACGAAACGGAACCATGACAAAGTCCCTAGTTCCAAATCTCAATGGCCACGTCTAAAGCCTGGAGACCAACAACGGTGTGCCTCCTCATTCCAACAGGACACAGATGTTACACCATCAAGTGGAGCGATGGCAGAATCCCAGCTTCACCTTAGCATTCGTCTCGATACAGTAGACGCAATGTCAACAACAGCGTTCCTCCGCAGTCCAGCTGGAGGCGGATGCAACGTCAACAAAAGACCTTACGGTCGAAACAAAGCGCAGTAACGGCAAAATCCCAGCTTCACCATAGCATTCGTCTCGATACAGTAGACGCAATGTCAACAACGGCGTTCCTTCGCAGTCCAGCAGGATGTAGATGCAACGTCAACCAAAGATCCCATGATCAGTAAAGCGGAGTGGCGGCAAAATCCCAGCTCCACCTCAACATCCGTCTCGATACAGTAGACGAGATGTCAACAATGGCGTTCCTTCGCAGTCCAACGGGATGCAGAAGCAACATCAGCAAAAGACCTCATGGTCGAAACAAAGCGGAGTGACGGCAAAATCCCAGCTCCACCTCAACATTCGTCTCGATCCAGCAGACACGGACAAAGCAAGCGAAGCGAAGGCCACATTCCTAGCTTCAACGTCTTTACGGTAACTCACATAAAATCGGAAAGACAAATCGGAGATCATCTCGCACCAGCATAGAGTGGTCACCACCTCGACGTCCGTCTCGATACAGCAGACGAGATGTCGACCCCAGCGTTCTTCCTCCACCAGGGATTCGGACGTGACAAAGCAAGCGAAGCGAAGGCCACATTCCTAGCTTCAACGTCTTTACGGTAACTCACATAAAACCGGAAAGACAATCGGAGATCATCTCGCACCAGCATAGAGTGGTCACCACATTGACGTTCGTCTCGATACAGCAGACGAAATGTTAACCCCAGCGTTCGTCCTCCAACAGGATTTGGACACACCAAAGCAAACGAAGCGAAGGCCACATTCCTAGCTTCGACGTCTTGACGGTAACTCATATAAAACCGGAAAGACAACCGGAGATCATCTCGCACCAGCACAGAATGGTCACCACCTCGACGTCCGTCTCAATACAGCAGACAAGATGTCACCCCAACGTTCGTCTCGACACAGCAGACGCAACGCCATTAAACGAATGGAGCCACGACAAAATCCCTAGTTCCAAACCTCGACGGTTCACCAGCAACCTAGAGAAAACCTCGACGTCCGTCTCGATACAGTAGACGAGATATCACCCCAACGTTCGTCTCGACACAGCAGGCGCAACTCCATTAAACGAATGGAGCCACGGCAAAATCCCTAGTTCCAAACCTCGGCGGTTCACCAGCAACCTAGAGACAACCTCGACGTCCGTCTCGATACAATAGACGAGATGTCACCCCAACGTTGGTCTCGACACAGCAGACGCAACGCCATTAAACGAATGGAGCCACGGCAAAATCCCTAGTTCCAAACCTCAACGGTTCACCAGCAACCTAGAGACAACCTCGACGTCCGTCTCGATACAGTAGACGAGATGTCACCCCAAAGTTCGTCTCGACACAGCAGACGCAACGTCATCAAACAAACGGAGCCACGGCAAAATCCCTAGTTCCCACCGCAACATTCGTCTCGATACAGCAGACGCAATGCCAGCAAACGAAGCAAAGGCCAAATTCCTAGCTTCAGGGTCTTGACGGCAACTCATATAAAGCCTGAAAGACTATCGGAGATCATCCCACACCAGCGCAGAGTGGTTATGACTCATCGGGGCTCTCCAAAATGAGCCCAACCTCAAGTAAAAAGCGGCATGGCAAATTCCTAGCGCTTTCTCTTCCGACGGTCAAACTGCTAAAGAGGATTGCTTGAAGACGTCTTGTCCAGCCCCCGAAGGGATCAGAGACACGGCAGTCGCAGGGCTACTCGAACAGCATGATTGCCTATCGAGGACTATATCAGCTTATGCTACGGTACGATGGCCAAAACCCTAAGTACCACCAACCTTAACGGGCTTCTGTCGTAAAGAGCAGAGGTTAAATGCGACGTTAAGATGTTCTTGCGAGAAACGTTCGATTCGTCTCAACTTGTGAAAAATTGTCGAAGCGGCTCGACTCGTGAGATAAAGCCTTAGGCAGTGGGCATAAAAGAAGCTTGTTTCCTAAGCATTGGGACCCTGCAAGTTGGCCCAAAACGGTCTCTTGCATACCATCCACGGGTCTCACCCTCCGACATCGAACTTCGACAAGGAGGGAAACAACCACTTACAAGTCCTCTCGACTTGTAAGAGGGAAAAATTCTCTTGTAGGATCCTTATGACTTACAAGAGAAAACCACACTTAGGAATCCTCACGATTCCTAAGGAGAAAAACCCACCTACGAGATCCTCTCGATCCGTAGGGAGAAAAGTCTCTATGAGATCCTCACGGCTCATAGAGTTGAAAAGTCTTAGGCAGCAGATCGGAACCTGCGGCCTAAGCCCTCGCTATCTCGTGAAGAAATCAAAAGCAAGCCTCTGAAAATTCTTAAGCAAGAGCAAGGCTCTGAGTCAAAATTCTTGAAGTGGTAAAGAATTTTTTTTTTTTGAGGACAGAAGGTCCTATTTATAGGCATCAATCGCCTCTTCAACTTCCAAAAGGTGCCGCGACGGTTCGGATTCTGCCACCGTTGCGCTTGCGTTTGGAGGCCACGTAAGCGCAGTGGTGGGGGGGCATTTGTTTACCCCAATCAGAGCAAAGCTCTGTTCAAATTCCAAGACGGGAGATGAAGCAACGCTTCATCTTCCCCCAATCAGAAATAAAGCATTGCTTTGAAAAATTAAAACTTTAATGAATGAAGCAACGCTTCAGATTCTTTGCGCTGCGCGCAACGCGCCACGTGTCAGAAGTTGATACGAGCAAGGCTCTTTAAAAAAACATAAGCAACACTCAACTGCGCAAGCGCACCGCAGCACGACACGTGTCTGTGCAGTTGCGCAAGCACAACTGCGCAAACGCACCGCTGCGTGACACGTGTCTGCGCACCCACAGTTGCGCAAGCGCACGGCTGAGCGACACGTGTCTGCGCAGTTGCGCACGCACATCTGCGCCAGCGCACGGCTGCGCGACACGTGTCTGCGCAGTTGCGCAAGCGCTGTTGCGCAAGCGCTGTTGCGCAAGTGCTTCACTGCGCGACACGTGTCTGCGCAGTTGCGCAAGTGCTTCACTGTGCGACACGTGTCTGCGCAGTTGCGCAAGCGCTGTTGCGCAAGCGCTGTTGCGCAAGCGCTTCGCTGCGCGACACGTGTCATGCGCTGGTGAGTTGCGCAACAACAGAATGAAGATTTAAGGAAATTTTTTTCTGTTCTTGTTAAAACAAGAAGATTTCTTCTGTAAAACAGGGGCCTTCGGATCAAAGATCCAACGGTAGGGAAAATTCCCCAAATCACTCAGAAAAGATCTTTTTAACAAACTTTAACTAATTTATGGGCACTATAAAAAGGACCCCAGACCTCATTTAAAAGGGAGGAACATCTTGCAAAAAAAAAAGAGAAGAGAACTCTTGAAGAATAAAGAAAAAAGGTAAAAACCTTTTAAAGAAGAGAAAATTCTCTTATGAACAAGATCATAGATCTTTAACGATAAATAAATAAATAAGTAAAAATAGTGCCTTGCACTTGTTTTATGAACCATCGGTTCTTGAACCTAAAAGGTTATTAAATTAATAGTGCCTTACACTTGCTATGAACCTTTGGTTCTCTGATATAAGAAAAATTTGTTTTTTCTTAGATCTAAATCAAATAGTGCCTTGCACTTGTTTTATGAACCATCGGTTCTTGAATCTAAAACATTCTCAAATTAACAGTATTTTGCACAAATGCAATGCATTAATTAAAGGGCCAGGCCCAAATCAAAATGACCTGACAGGCCAAAATAAATTGCAAGGCAATAAATGGGCAGAGCCCAAATAAATTGATACTTTGCATCCTTTATACAAGGGCAGAGCCCAAATAAAATTGATGCCTTGCATCATTCCTAAAAGGGCAGAGCCCAAAACAAATTGATGCTATGCATCCTTTCTGGGCAAGGCCCAAATAAAAATAAAAAAAAGAAATGCAATGCAAAAGCAAATAAAATGTTGAACATTTCAACTGGACTTAGCCCAATTTTGGCCATAAGTCCTTAAATTAAATTGACTGAGCAAAATTGCTCTTCTAAATCAATTTCCATCCGGTTCGAGGGTACATCTCCGAACTCCTTTGACATCCGTCGTTGTAATCCTTCAATGACGTCAAAGAGGTGACGGGTCCCAACGACCACACATCTATATGGACTGCGGGGTCCTTAAACTCGTGGACCGAAACGTCCCTAAACTAATATCGGACCGAAACGTCCCTAAACTAATATCGGACCGAAACGTCCCTAAACTAATGACGGACCGAAACGTCCCTAAACTAATATCGGACCGAGACGTCCCTAAAACTAATATCGGACCGAGACGTCCCTAAACTAATATCGGACCGAGACGTCCCTAAACTAATATCGGACCACCACGTCCCTAAACTGGAATATGGACCACTACGTCCTTAAACTGGCGACGGACCGAAACGTCCTTAAACTAATATTGGACCGAAACGTCCTTAAACTAATATCGGACCGAGACGTCCCTAAACTAATATCGGACCGAGACGTCCCTAAACTAATATCGGACCACCACGTCCCTAAACTGGAATATGGACCACTACGTCCTTAAACTGGCGACGGACCGAAACGTCCTTAAACTAATATCGGACCGAAACGTCCTTAAACTAACGGTGGACCACTATGTCCTTAAACTGGTATTGGACCACCATGTCCCTAAACTGGCACAATAGAGCCCAAATGCTCTTTTGTCGGATCTAAACGATCCCGTTAAGTCGATATTAGTCCCAAACTGGACTAACGTGTCCTTAACAACCGTTTAAGTTGATCTTAGCCTCAAATATGGCTAACGCATCCTTAAACCTTCAAACAGACTTCTGTCCCAAATTGGACTATAAATTCCCCCAATCAACTTTGGCTCAAGGGTACATTTCTGAACTCCTCTGACATTTGTCGTTGTAATCCTTCAACGTCGTCAGAGAGGTGATGGGTCCCGACGACCATACATAAAATGGACCACTACGTTCCTAAACTGGCACAATAGAGCCCAAATGCTCTTTTGTCGGATCTAAACGGTCCCGTTAAGTTGATCTTAGTCTCAAACTGGACTAACGTATCCTTAACAAACGTTTGAGTCGATCTTAGCCTCAAAAATGGCTAACGTATCCTCCAAACAGACTTTAGTCCCAAATTGGACTATGAATCTCCCAAACTGGAACAATAGAGCCCAAACGCTCTTTTGTCGGATCTAAACGATCACGTTAAGTTGATCTTAGTCTCAAACAGGACTATCGTATCCTTAACGAACGTTTAAGTTGATCTTAGCCGCAACGCGACTAACGCATCCTTAAACTAAAAACACTAAACTCAAATCTAAGTAAATACGGATTTGGACTAATCCACGTCCTACGGACGACGGCATTACTCAGTCTCCGTATACAATCTACGGGCAACCACAAACAAAACAAACACACACGACACGAAGTGAAATTCTGGAGAAGGAGAAAGTTGTTACCGCGATGCGGTAGCGTAATTAACTGCAGGGGCTTGCGCCTGCCGGGAAGAGCGTCCCCACAATAAAAAAAACCCTCACCCTGAGGGGGAATCTGACGAAGTCTGCTACATCGGCTGCATCCGTCTAAACCTCCGATACACGGTGCCATAAATCAACTTGGCATCTTCGGAGAGATAGACGGATAAAACCAAATAGCATCTGCCCCGAACCTCAGGCACAGGACGTCCTAACGTCTCGGCCGCCGTTCGGAGGGGAACAGTGGGCATGGACTGGTTAGTTACGTGCAAGGCGTCTGGGGACTGCCGCGACAAAACAGTTAGGTTTTGTTTTCCCGGCGAGTCAGTTCTTGTTGTGCACAGGGACAGTGGTGCCGCCTCTCATAGCTTGAATTCTGCATTTTTCACTAGTCGTCTTTTGAGGAGAGGATGTCGAGGATTCTTAGCTTTCATTCGTGATACCGGAGCCATAGTGGGTTGGTTGGACCGGGATCCTTTCGTGCGAGAGTTTTCCGACGTTCCAGATGAGCCGGCGGAGCTTAGGGATCTTGAGGATCAGCTGCAGAGTTGTTTGTTGAGGGACTTGTTCGTCCAAGTGTTTCACGAGTGGGCCTCGATTGTGTACTGAGGTGACACTATAGAGTTATCACTTTTGCTTCCCGACAGTTGGAGGAAGTACGAGCAGGATATCCCACTAATGATCTGGTGTTAGCCGCGGTGGTCGTGCGTTGGAGATTTGGAGACACTACTTGTCCGGAGAGTCGTGTCAGATTTTCACGGACCACCAGAGCTTAACGTACATCTTCCTGCAGCGGGTTTTGATTGTTGAAACAGCACCGTTGGATGTAGCTTGTGAAGAATTGTGCTTGTGAGATCCGTTGTTTCCAGGGGCAAGGCGATTGTAGTAGCTGATGCTTTGAGTCGTAGGCCCGGGGTAGCTTTTTCCAGTTTTGCGCAGTTCCGAGACAGTCTTCTGCAGATGTATAGTTTTTGTGCGATCGTGGAGTATAGCTTAAGTTCACCTCTACTGAGGGGACAACTTTCTCATGTCCGCGCCCGACAACTTTTCCTTAATCGCTTTCGCGAGGCACAGCCCGTCGATGCTCGTTCGTCTGAGATTCTTGAGCATACTCGGCTGGATAAAGTCTCGGAGTCCTTGATTTGTGACCAGGTTGTGCTATGTTTAAGGACGCGTTTTTGTGTACCTGATGTTGATGGGTAAAGACGCGAGATCCTAGAGAAGGCACATCAGTCAGCGTTCTGAGTTCATTCAAGTTCCACCAATTTGTGACGTTAGTTGTGAGTTAGTTACTGGTGGGCAGGATGAAGAGTGAAGTTTCGGATTTCGTTCATGGTGTCTGTCTGGTTGTGAGCTAGGGTTGAGCATTTGAGACCGGCTGGAGAGTTGCAATCTTTAACCGTTCCGGAGAGCGAATGGGAGCATATCTGCATGAATTTTCGTTGTGGCGTCTACCCAGGTTTAGTCAGGGTGTGACTCCATTTGGGTGTTTTTTTTCCGGTTATTCTCAGTTTTCTCAGTTGTTCTTTGTTAAGTCTGCACGTTTGCACGGAGTTCTTTCATGCGTTGTATCCAATTGAGAAACCCTGTTCGCTAGTTGTAGTTGGCAGAAGCTTCAGGAAGCCTTGGGTACTGGTTGAGCTTTAGCTCCGTTTTTCCATCCGTAGGATGAGGGCTTTGGAAGAGCGGGCTATACCGACCCTGGAGGTTATGCTTGTGCGTACGTACTTGTAGTTGTTGGCAGTTGGGAACGTCACTTGCCATTGTTAGAGTTCTCCTTCGATAGCTGTTATCAGGAGACATTCCAATTGGCAACCTTTAGGTTTTGTTGTTAAGTTGTGTCGATCGCCATTCTGTTTTTCTGACTCTGCGTGAGTAGGATTTTTGGACCCCAGCTAGTCTAGAGACTTCGGAGATGACAAAGTTGGACCAGTGCAGACGGAGGTCTTAAGTCGAACGTGGAAGTCACAGACTTGAGTTCGCAGTGGGAGATCATGTGTTCCTACGGATTTTCCGATGAATGACGTGTTGAGTTTTGGGGAGATTATCCCAGGATTGTAGGTCCTTTTGAGATCTTTTAAGCGAGTTAGCTCCGTTGCCTTTGATTCGGCACTTCCGCCCAGATTATCGAGTTTTCACCACGTATTCCTTCTGTCGATACTTTGCAAATACCTTCATGACCATTCTCACATGTTCAGCACCAGACCATTTAGCTTGGACGCGATCTTTTCGTTCACCGGCAGCCATTGGTATTAGTGGCTCGGCAGGTGGAGAAACTTCGGTCAAGGGTCTTGCCATCTGTGGAGGGTTTTCTTGGACGTAGCCTGATTGGTTGATTTAGCGTGCTTGCTCTTTCTAAAAGATAGATCAAAAATATTTGTAACCGCAATCAAGAACGGCGTCGCATGAAGCTAGCCGGTGAGTACGGGTCGGTCCACAGGGATTTTGTGAATCTCTTAATCGCTAAAACGGGTTAATTCCGAAAGGTGTCCGGATTGATTATTAAATCTAAAAAACTGAATTAATCTATATATAAATCTTGCTAGGGTTAGGTCTAGGTTAAGTTTGGAAAGTCTATAAATCTCACCGCTTTCTATACCCATATGAAGACCTAATTGGGTGTTATGGTAAATATTAATAAAAGGGATTAGGATGATTGGGAAGATTGTTCTTCCTCTAGATCCTTGTCCTTCCTTTAGAAATCTTTACCCTAACCTCCATGGAAAACCTTAAAATCCGGGCCTTTAGACTACGGTATCACCGCTACCTCGTGGGTAGAGTGTCGTAGGGAGCGGAATAAGATACATTTATCTTTCTCAAACCTTCCCCAGATCTAACCCTAACAAGCGAGGAGACTACTCACTCATTAGGAAATTAAAATACATTTATCTAGGGCAAAGAATAAAAATTATCTAGGGCAAGAATTGAAATCTAAACTAGGGCAAGAAATTAAATCTACTTACAAATGTATCTATCCAATCATCAACGCAGGGTTGTCAGATCAGAATTCATGAATTGAAAAGAAACACCGATGCTCTCCATAAAGAATTCTAAATTTTATTAATGAAGGGAGGAATAAGAAATTACAATGAGTAGAGTTCCTATTTATAGAGAATAGGAAGCCCTAGGTTACAATTGATTTGCATGTCTACATTTACCAAAATATCCTTAGGAAGACCTAGTCAAAGTAGACTTCAAGCTTTGGTAAAATTTTATGGAACTCAGGAACAAGCCGTAAGGGCTTTCTTTAAAAGAAAGTATTGGGCCTTGGATCTTTGGGCTTCCTTATTATTTGGTTTTTTATTAAAATAGCTTCTATGTTTCTTCCAGATCTCCAGTGAACAATTGCAGTGGACTTTTAACCGTTCGCTTTGTAATCTTGGACCTTGCGTTGCCTTAAACTGATCTTTTGTGTAGGCTTGATTAAGATCCTTTTATTTGTTGGTCAAAGTCCCTTTTTTGTGTCGTCTTCTGTCTTTTTCACTGTTTTCGCTCCAAGAACCCGTAACCTGTAATATGTAGCAGACATGCGTCAAAAGCACCTGTTTATTTATAAAAAGAATAAGAATGAGGAATATAATAATGCAATATTATGGTGTGAACAAATACCCCCAAACTTATCTTTTGCTCGTCCTCGAGCAAACTTATTTTTATTCACTAAAATCCTAACCGCACTTTCATAGGGAAACGCGATTGCACTGAGCATGTGCAACAAGCCGTTAAACCTCTAGGTGTCCCTAGTAGGAGGAGTGTTGTCTCCTGAGGGTCTTCAACGGATACTACCCACAAAATCCTATCGATTCAGCCCATTAAGTTTTGTTCTCCAATTAGGTTTTCTAACTAAGAATTCTATTATCTTTTACTTGTAAATTATCCACCCATATTCTTCACACTTCCTCATCATTTAACTTAAGATTATATATATCTTGCAGATCTACTTAGCTTTCGGCATTTCCTAAGTTTTCCTTCTAAGGTTCCATCTCCACTTAGGAATTTCTATCAACTCTACTAAAGATACAAGTTCTATTCTTCATTCCTTTCTCTCATCTAAACTCCAATCACATATCCCCACGTGTGTGTAAAAATCACCCCTACACTTGGAAATTCAAATCAAGCAATCGTACTCTCGTCCATTGTCCAAAGCACTTATTAATTGGTGAATTTTTAATTGAATTTTTCTTACACATCCTTCATGCGACTGTTAATACTTCTTGAGGTACCAACAACCGATTACAAGATATGTTTGCACTTTAAAGCGTAATTCCTAGTCTTGCAACACCCAAGGCTTTTAGCAGTGACTCCCAAACCAATTGGTCTAAGGCACTAGGTGATAAAGCACCCTCGCTAAATATTTTTTCTATTTTTGCAGCCTAAAGTAATCACAAAAACCAGTGTCCATTTTTTTATTCTTCATTCACACTTATATATTTTTTTTCATTTTCTTCGTACTAAGGACTTTAGACAAGAGCATTTCAAGGTCTCTTCTACTATTCCAAGTTTCAAGGTGCGTGATTGTGCAAATTGTAGGGTATATATTTTCAGAATCTAGACGTAAGCTAGGAACTATTTTTCAAACTTATACTCTAATAAGAACATCAATACTCTTCCCTTGTTTCGACTTAGCCCAAGAAGTGAACTTAAAATTTGCTTATTTCTAAATAAACTACAAGGCATATACTTTCTACCGTTAAACTTTAAGGAATGTTATTTTTAGGGTTTTTAATTTACTAAGTCTAAGATCTAGTTGTTCCTAGCCAGTTAACCTATTTGTCAAATTCAAGTCAATTAGCCAAAATTGAATACAATAATTTTTATAATTTATGAAATTTTTCAATTTTTATGGGTTTTCAAAATAAGTATGCAAATGCAAAAATGTACATATGAATGCGAAGGAAGAAGACGTACCGAGCATACCCCCAAACTTGAACTTGACAGTGTCCTCACTGTCATGCTAAACCAAGAGGGTCAAAATGCCAGTACTCCCCTGTTTATTTATTTATAATTTTTTTTATATATTTTTAATGTTTTGAAATTTTTTTATTTTTTTATAGAAAAAGAAAACAAAAATATATATACATATATACAACAAGGTTCCCCCCAAACTAAAGCTTGGCCTTGCACAAGCCAAAAGTTAGCACCAACCATTCAAAAATCTTATCGTGGAAATGGTATAGTTGGTGCAAGAAAATGAGAAGCACGCGAGACCGTGTGGAAAGAAGAATGGTAGAATATGGTCTCGGTGGGGGAGAAGAAGGGCGGAAATGAGAAAGAAGGGTCGCGCGAACTTGAGGGTGTAAATCGAGTGAATAAATTAGCGCAATATGTGATGACCGATGTGTGAAAACTGATTGTGCTAATCTATCAACTCGTCGTGCAATGGGGTCAAATCCCTCAAGATTCGCAAGAAAACATTGGTACGCCGAACTTGGTATGGGAGATGAAAGCGTAACGGTCATTTGTACGGTCGGGACAATATGAGAGACGAAAGGGAGTGAATTAGGGATAGTATCTTTCTCACCGTAGTAAACTATTTCGAACTTGAAAGATTCCATTAATGGTTCGAAACTACTATAATCAACCGAGTCTGATGGCTCATCTGAAAATGTAAAGGACTCAAACTCGGACGGTGAGTCATCAACATCGTCCGAAAAAGTGAAACACTCGTAAGTGTTATTATCTGTGAGAACAGTATCTGATTCAAAGGAAAATCTTTCAAGCTCACAGTCTTCAAGCGGGGTCGGAACGATGGGAAGGAGGGAGGGTGATACAACAGTCAAAGGTTCAGGAGGATGAATTGGAAAATCAGACACATCAAACAAAAATGATTCAACCTCAGTATTATCCTCAAGACTCTCCTCAATAATATCCTCAATATTTAATTCATCCATGCCATTATCATCAAAATCTAGACGCATATGAGATTCGGGAGAAACATTTAATAACTCGGGATGATAATTTGAACATAAAATCTCAAGTAAATCGACAGGTTCACCATCCGAAATATTCCCGGCGTCTATATCCTCAATCAAGTGAAAATCAATTTCTTTAGACATCTCATCAAAAGCATGGATATCTATCGATTTAGGTTTTAGAGTGGAGGTGTAAAGATCGAAAGGATTAGGTGCGGTTTCACTCGAAAGGGGTTCCTCACAATCTGGCAAATCAAACACTACAAAATCATACAACTCATTTTTATTTTTAACAGGTGAGCCATTTAGGACATTCGATCGAAAACTGGAGTTGTGGGCTTCAATTGGGTAAGGGTGGGTTTGATTTGGAAATCCTCTCTCATTCTCACTCTGTCCAACTGCCGCCTCATACATTGAAAAATTTGGAGCTAGCGGGACACTAGCTACCGGTTCACTAGGTTGCTTAAGGGCGGCCATGGACGCTTCCACATTCCCATCATTTTATTTGTTGCAGCAATATATGCTTCCAACGCCTCTTCCAAACTAGACTTTGGTGGTAAGGGTGTTTCAGTAAAAGATTCAAAATTGTTTGGATATGTGAAACTCCTTAATGGCTGTAAAGAAACAGTGTCTAGTGAAGGTGGAAAAGTCGGGTAGGACTGATAGGAAGTGGGTGGTAGGACAGGGGTAGGGTCAACATGTGGATAAAAAGTTGAATAATCGTGCGGGCCCCTAAAACTAGATGAGTGGAGAGGGGTGAAAGATTGGCTGCGAGATTGAGCAATATGCTCAGCAATGGACATCGGCCTAGGAGTGACAGAAGGACTTGAAGAAGTGGTATCAACATATGGAAGTGGTGAAGGTTGACTTGGTTGACACAAAGTGGGTTGAAAAGTCAAACTGTTTCTCCTAGACTCTTCTATGTGATCTTTCAAAGATTTTTTAGGCAAGGAAGGATCGTCTTTAAATTGACCGAACAAATTGCCGAACGACGCAAAATTAGGTTCAGGATACCAAAGTTCGGCAAGTGATTTATTATGTGGGGTACCCATGTTAGAAGAAAGGATGAAAGAAAGAAAGTTGGGTGATGGTGCAAGGATTTATTTGCGGCAAAAGTTTGCAAGTTCTTGTAACAAAAATTTTCCTTTTTCTTTTTCTTTATTTGAAAATTGTTGCAAAAAGATTTTTGATAAAAGATATGCAACAGAAAAATATTACCTGCAATCAGTTATAATCTTAAGCATATCACAACGAATCTTTATTTGGAAAAAAATGTTGCAAAAAGATTTTCGAGAAAAGATGTGCAACAAAAAGATTACTTGCAATCAATTTCTATTTTAATCTAGGCGCAAAAATCCTGCACAAGATTGTTATTTGGAAAGAGAAAGATTTTTAAAGCACACAAAATCTTGCAGGAATTTTTCAGAAAATATATGGAATTTTTTGCAGAGGAGGAACAGAGAAACTTACAGAGCTTTTTTTTTTCCCGCGCCCTGAACCAACCAGGGAGCGGCGGTTCCGCGGCCAGAATCCTGATAGTGCGGCGGTTCCGCGTCCGGAAAGGGAGCGTCGCGCTTTTTTTCTTTTTTCAAATCTCTCTCTGTTCTGATCTGTTATTTTCTGTTTCGCTTTCTGTTGATTTCCAGATCCTTCTTTCGATTGTAGATCCTGCAAAATTCAAAATACAAAGTACCCTTTCCAAAAATAACAGATGACATATTTTTATATTTTTTGGATTTTGCAGATTTTTATGATTTTTTTAATTTTGATTAACCCGAAATTGCGAAAAGGAATGTTCTACGCCATCCCCGGGAACGACGCCATATGATTGAATTGATTTAGCGTGCTTGCGCTTTCTAAAAGATAGATAAAAAATATTTGTAACCGCAATCAAGAACGGCGTCGCATGAAGCTAGCCGGTGAGTACGGGTCGGTCCACAGGGATTTTTTGAATCTCCTAATCGCTAAAACGAGTTAATTCCGAAAGGTGTCTGGATTGATTATTAAATCTAAAAAACTGAATTAATCTATATCTAAATCTTGCAAGGGATAGGTCTAGGTTAAGTTTGGAAAGTCTATAAATCTCACCGCTTTGTTTACCCATATGAAGACCTAATTGGGTGTTATGGTAAATATTAATAAAAGGGATTAGGATGATTGGGAAGATTGTTCTTCCTCTAGATCCTTGTCCTTCCTTTAGAAATCTTTACCCTTACCTCCATGGAAAACCTTAAAATCCGGGCCTTTAGACTACGGTATCACCGCTACCTCGTGGGTAGAGTGCCGTATGGAGCGGAATAAGAATGTATGCATGGAGTCCTATAAAAATATATGACAGGCAAGAAAGGGGATGAGAGATCTTCGTCTCTCAAACCTTCCCCAGATCTAACCCTAACAAGCGAGGAGACTACTCACTCATTAGGGAATTAAAATACATTTATCTAGGGCAAAGAATAAAAATTACCTAGGGCAAGAATTGAAATCTAAACTAGGGCAAGAAATTAAATCTACTTACAAATGTATCTCTCCAATCATCAACGCAGGGTTGTCAGATCTGAATTCATGAATTGAAAAGAAACACCGATGCTCTCCATAAAGAATTCTAAAATTTATTAATGAAGGGAGGCATAAGAAATTACAATGAGTAGAGTTCCTATTTATAGAGAATAGGAAACCCTAGGTTACAATTGATTTGCATGTCTACATTTACCAAAATATCCTTAGGAAGACCTAGTCAAAGTAGACTTCAAGCTTTGGTAAAATTTTATGTCTCTGTCTCTTTAAAAGAAAGTATTGGGCCTTGGATCTTTGGGCTTCCTTATTATTTGGTTCTTTATTAAAATAGCTTCTATGTTTCTTCCAGATCTCCAGTGAATAATTGCAGTGGACTTTTAACCGTTCGCTTTGTAATCTTGGACCTTGCGTTGCCTTATACTGATCTTTTGTGTAGGCTTGATTAAGATCCTTTTATTTATTGGTCAAAGTCCCTTTTTTGTGTCGTCTTCTGTCTTTTTCACTGTTTTCGCTCCAAGAACCCGTAACCTGTAATATGTAGCAGACATGCGTCAAAAGCACCTGTTTATTTATAAAAAGGATAAGAATGGGGAATATAATAATGCAATATTATAGTGTGAACATAGCCGTATAGTGAGGTGGTCACTTGGGAGGCTGCGAGCGAGATTTGGGATTTCTGTACCCATCTCTTTGAAGGTACGCTTAGTGAGAATTTTAAATTCGGCGACGAATTTTTATAAGGGGGGAGATTGTAACGCCTTAGATTTCGGTTAGTGTTAGTTTAGATGGTAATGCGGGTTTACTGTAAAAATTTTACCAATTCGGGTTACTCACATTTTATAACATTTAATTATTATTTTAATATTATTTGTTATGGGCATGCACACACGTGTGCATGTATAAGTGAGGGTTTGTTTGTGCTAAACTAGTATTAGTGACCATGACACTTAACCCTAATTCTAATCCTTTACTTAATCCATTCTTTGCTTTAACCTTAATCCTTTATATATTTTCTTTTGGGTTTTTGTTTGTGAGAAAGGTGGCATGGTGACTTGTATGAATGCATTAATGGGAGGAGTAATGCAAAGGATACACTCACCTCTCACTCTCACCCTACACTCTCCTCCCTCTCTCATTTCCTCACTCTCTCATTCTTTCTCACTTAATTCCTTAGCATTATTTCTTGATCTCTCTCAACTCAACTGAACACTTGAGCTTCTTCACACAAATCCATCACAAAATTCACAAAAGTTCACCAAAATCACATCTTTAATCTAGATTTGCCTCTTGGATGCCTAGGAGCTTGGAAAGCTAGGATCTTTGGGTTCTTTTGGTTAGGTAATTATTCCTATCTGTTCTTTATTTAGTTTTTGTGTTGTGTAGACTCTTAGTTTCAGTTTAGATGGTTTAAAGTTTAGTTTTGTGCGAAATATCGTATTTCTAGTATCGATTTGTGATATCTGTGACCTGCTGAGACCCCGAGATTTTACTAGAAAACCCAAAAATGTAGTTGTGTTGTATTTGAGACCATAGGCCTTCACCTGGAGCACAAACCCAGCTGCTCGGACCATGGCCGGCGACACTCCAAGTAATTCCGGCGACATCGGCCGTGGGGTGGAGTCGGGGTTTGGGTTTTTGTGGGTAGGTCTCTGCAGTGGTTTAGGTTTGTTTGGTTCTGTTTGATTGTTTAGTTTTCTCTGTATGAAAAATCTGGGATCACATAGGTAGTTTCTAGTGATACGACTACGCGTGATACGTTATCCGACACGGTCTGTGCACTTTGTGCTGGTTTTGCTCTTGGGTTGGTTTCGTCGTGTCGCTACATGCGTTAGCCACAATACGAACACATGGGAGTAGGTTTGGAGTTGGTGTGTCGGTAAAATGTGGTTTGTGCATATTTTTAGTCGTTTGCTAATATACACTTGTTTTACCGTTTTATTGTTTTTGGTTCGCAGGCGGGGACTTTGGAATTTGCTACAGAGGGAGAGCAGGTGGTTGGCTTTACCTAGCCAGGATCGTTGGTGATTAGATTTAACATCTACAGGGGAATCGCCCGCATGGCGTTATGCTTCTGGGCTAGAGATGTTATGTTTTTTCGCATAATCTATTGCATATATAGAGTTGCGCATACACGTTACTGCTTTTTTATTGTTGTGCTTGGACTAGTATCCTTAGGACACTACACATATTACTGACGGCTTATGTTGCACGAGCACTGATTGTATGCCTCACACACCGTCAATAATTTCCATGTTACGCACAACACACATACCTATATGATATTGTTTAGTTAGGGACATTGAGACATTGATTCATATTTTTTATGCATATGACTTATAGCATACTTGTATACCTACATGCTTACACATATGCCCTGACATGCTTACATGCTAGTTACCCATATACCTATAGGGTAGTATACCAATAGTGATAGGTATATACACATATGAGACATTGCTACATGTACATCTGGCATACATACATACATATACCTGTAGAGTATTATGGATAAGCATAGAGACATACCTTGCTACATATACTTTTACATCATACATACTTATATGTGTACACACGTGTCTTGCTATACCGACATGGTTACGCATACCTTGTTATAGCTACATGTTCACCTGTATATGATGTTGCATCTGATTTCGGAGAAACCAGGAACCGCATGATATATATT
Source organism: Agapanthus africanus (assembly GCA_030015575.1). NCBI lineage: Eukaryota > Viridiplantae > Streptophyta > Magnoliopsida > Asparagales > Amaryllidaceae > Agapanthus > Agapanthus africanus. Next base: position 297,324,011 of record JASDDO010000031.1, read on the forward strand.
TAATAACTTGTTGCAGTTAAATAGCGGTTTTCCTTTATATGCTTATATTATTGTTTTATGCTGCATATGTTACATTCATGGATTTCATATGATGTTCTCTGATATTGTTACTTCTAATTATATATAACAGTGGAGTGGGACGCTGTTATATATACATATATATATATATATATATATATATATATATATTAGTGGAGTGAGACGCTAATATATATGTAGTGATTCATGCAGTTATACTTATTCATTACTTGATGTTTTCTGGATTTGAGGACCGTCGTTGTTTCATGAATCATGCATTATTTGAAAAATCCGGTTTCTCTTGATATGGTATTTCAACATCCACCATGAGATTTCTCGGTTCCGAGCTTATATATACCCCATGCGAGGAGTCGTCGTGGGCCGTGTACGGGTACATGGTGGAGCCCGGTTGGTACCTCAGGGAAAGAAGATCGAAGGTCCGTGCCGTTGAGCCCGGCTGGGGGCGTTTGCCATCCGGTGATAGTATTTGGACTCGACGTATATCTGGGGGATATCGATCGAGGTTATGTTCGTACATGCCTTGCAGATTGCGGGTGGTGCTTACCAGGTTGTTAGGATGTACGTACATGACATTGGAGGGCCAGTCCCAGGTGATGGCGCCCCAGAGGTCAGTATTTCAGTGTCGATGCTAGACACTTATTTCATGATGTTTTTGGGTGTCGATAATAGACACTCACCTTATATGAAAGTTATTTGATCTTGATGTTGTACATACGGGATATGTGAGATATACTGATGTTGTACATACGGGATATGTGAGATATACTGATGTTGTACATACGCGATATGTGAGATTTACTTGATATGAGGGCCAATTTGGGGGCTGATTTGTGGAAATTGGGATTTGAATTGTCTTGTTGGATTTTGGTCCTACTACGAGGTTAGGATTTCCGTGGAAATGACATATTTTATTCCATACTCCACATTTATTGTTTATTCACTGCTTCATGTATTAGTTGTACCAGATAGAGTACTTTCCATGACTGTTGCATTTACACACTATTTTATGGATTGCTTCATATATTAGTTGTACCTAATAGCGTACCCTACATGATTATTGCATACAGATTGTCATATTATTACTTCATGTACTAGTAGTACCTGCTAGTGTACCTTTCATGACTGAGGCATTACATATGACCATTTATTGCAGATAGTTGCATATGTTAGATTCGTGTTGTACGTGCATACTTGCGATTACCAGCATATGTTATTTTACTATTCATGAGTTGGCAACTCACCTCCGTTGTGCCACAGTGTTTTGCAGGTGTTCCTCAGGATAGTCAGAGGCAGGGCTATTTCTATCTTTCATATCATCTTTTTCTGCGGATACCGGTTCGCCTGACAGTGTGCAGTTTTGCTTAGGTAGGTTTTGCGGTTATCCGATGTTTCCTGTTGTATATTCGTTGTATCCTGTACTCTCCATCTATCATTATCTTGTATGACTTAGAGACTTGGTGTGAGAACGATATTGTATATTATTTTGTGACATGGAGGTTTTTCTGCAGTTTTATTTATATCGTCTCTTTCTTCGCTACGGCGTCTTATATCTGTTATGGTGGTTGTTTTCCGCCGTTTGGCGTGGATTTTGCTCGCGTTTAGGATGCTTTTACTTATATGTTGTTGTACCCATTTTTGTGGGGGCTTGTTTTACAAAGGGGTGCTGCCAAAATTTTTAAGAGTAAAAGTTGGACTTTAAAGAATTTGGTTTGTGATTTCAAAAGTTTTAACAATGTTCTTATTTCTTACTACTTTTGATGGTTTAGATTGATGGGTTTTCGGCTTACTTAAATTGCGTTACGCCTGTAGACGTCGCGTAGTTTAAGGGCCATCACGTGCCATTTTCGGGTCGTGACAATATATATACTATATATATATGATAGCCTTATGTGTGACATGGATATTCAAGATGTGGTTTGGTGTACTATGGTTAGATTTGGGGTTTTAGAAGTAAACTAGTATAGCTTCTTGTTGCGAACCCTAGAATAGGGTTACACCCACACGCACACACAAGCTTATTTGCTATACTTATACTCGGATGATAAGGATAGTGGATGATTTTTGGAGATGAGTCGATGAGTTTGGGCATGGTGCCATGAGATCAGTGATATGATGTGGTTCGTATTATGGGATACGACGTGAGAGTTTAGCGGTCCTTTAGGCGTGTTTTCATACACGCACATATATCTATATTGATGGTATCGGTTTGTACTAGACTTAGATCAGTACCCCAGTTCATGAGATATGATGATAAGGATACCAGATAAACGATGAGATGAATGTGATATTTGACCCGTACCCAGATTTGGGATGCCATACGACGGATTTACGTACGAGCTTTATATTGATGACAGATCCGCACTCTTGACTTGAGGACGTCATATTTTATATTGTATCATATGTGATACTATTGAGGTGGGATCACCGACTATTATATTTATATGTATATATCGACTCAGATTTAGGTGGTTTCCATACCCTTTTCGATTAGCTTGTTAGTTCGATCTGTAGTTTACTTAGTAGATGTTTGACTAGACCCGAGTCATACCTATTTCAAAACTAACGAATCGTGAGTATTTTAAAGACAAGCAAAGGGATTCTACGGATATTTTCAAAAGACGCACCTTTTCTTAAAAATACCGTAGCCCTTATTTTACTAAAAACCCCGATTCGTCTTATTTCAAATGGCAAAGCTATATGACATTTTTATATTGATGTAGATTCTTCACTGTTGTGTTTATTAGTCGATTTCTGCATATTCTCGCTATTCGCATCGCATTGCATGTGTAAATGTGTTATTGTTATATTAAACCCATGTTGTTAGGACACCAGCACCATTATCGATGATGCGTATGTTCCACGTACACCTGCTTGTCGGCTCACACACTTCAACATCGATAATTGCTATGTCACTACAGTAGGATTGTTGCATCACGATATGACTCCTTGTATGACATATTGTCACACATCCATATTGTACACCATACTTGTGCACACCCATATTGTACATCATACTTGTGCACATCCATATTGTACATCATACTTGTGACATCCATATTGTACACCATACTCGTGCACACCCATATTGTACATAATACCGGCGTACACATATTGTGCACCCATACTCGGGTACACATATTGTACACCCATACTTGCATACATACATATTTGCACATACATAGATGATTCTGGCGTGTTTTTGAGTTTTGGGAACCACCAGTTATTTTTTAAAACTGGATTAAATTAAAAGAGAGGTTATCCCTTGATATGTGCATATTTCTATTCCATATTGCATGATATACTGATATGCTTACATTTCTCTTGTATGTCGCATACATCATGCTTATTGATTATACGCATTGAGATATGTTGCTTCCTTGATATTTCTAGATTTGAGAACCGTGGGTATTTCAAAGCAAAGTTTGTACTATTTTAAAAACCCGGTTTCTCTTGTTATGATATTTCAGTGCCTCCACCATGTGTTTTCTCGGTTCTGAGAGCGACATGTGAAACCCGATTCGAGGAGGAGGAGGAGGCCGATTGCGGGTACATGGTGGGCCCGGTATGGTACCCCGGGGCAAGAAAGAGATGCTGTGTATACAGACGGTGAGCCTGGCAGAGGGACCACTACCTACCGGTGATTGTATTTGAGCTCGGCAGATATCCGGAGGATACTGACCGGAGTTGAGAGATGGATACCGGCCAACCCGTACTGCCGGGGCCGAGGGCCGATTCCGCAGACGGAGCCCGTGGGCCGATCCGGACTGACGGAGCCCGATATATGAAGATTTACGTGCCGATGCTTGGCACAGGTTTCATGATGTTTTCGAGTGTCGATGCTGGACACTCAGGTTCCATGATTTTGATGTGTCGCGAGGGACAAACGTTGATTTATATTCTCATACTTCCATGCATATGCTTTATGATATTTACATGCATGATGTTTTATGTCATTGGGTGACACATGGAAGAGATCCACATACATACAGACATTGATTACATAGTTGGATGATATCCACATATTTAGACTTTATGTTATGGTTGACATTGTTTCATATTGATTACATTGATGATACCTCACATTTATGATATGTGGCTACCTGAGGCACTGGCACGAGCACTTGGTACTACACTTATGTATAGATGTTTACCCCTTCCACCTTATCATGCTTCAGACTTATTCATATTGAGGATATATTATTATTGATCGTTTGACCTAGGATGAGTCATACATACGATTTCTGCTCTGTGATGTTTTCTATTCACGAGTTGGCAACTAACCCCCGTTGTGCCACAGTTCTCGCAGGTTTTGCCGTACAGGTTTCATTGCGGATTTTCTGGCACACTGCTTCCTTTCTGGGTGACTGCTTTGGTAGGTGGATGCACTCGCATCGTGACCACCCTTGTATATTATTTTCATTATTGTATCTAGAATCTCCATCAACCAAACTTGTATATTGTTTCAGACTTAAAAAACCAGTTGTGTATTATTTCGACCTTAGAGTCGAGCGTTGTAGCATTATGGTTTTCTTGTTGATTTTGAGTTTCCTTTTGGGTTTTGATCCTCGCCCTTCGGCGTTGTATATTGTATTGCTTGCATGGTTGTCACTGTCGATTGACGAAGAGCTAGCTCCCGCTTGGGGATACCTTTTATCATTGTGCATATATTATTCTTGTTGTACCCCGTTTGGGGCCAGTATTTACAAATGAAACTCTGCTGAAATTTTCAGAAAAGACTTGAGGATTTAAAAATGCTTATTCGGCTTACTTATTTAAAAACCTTGTTTTTAAAACATGTTTTCTTCACTTCTTTAAACTAGTTTTCCTTCATTTATTATTTAAAATGGTTTTAGATTTCTGGGCTTTTGGCTTACTTGAGTTAGATGGGGTTCTATAGACTTCATATGATTCAAGGGCCAGTCATGTGCTATTTCGGGTCGTGACAGTTCTATAAGGTCAAGCCTAGGTTCCGAAATAGTTTATGCCCCAGACTCTACATAGTCAAACCTAGACTCGAAACAAGGGTAAACCTAGCGGTCTGATACCAACTTTTTCACGACCCAAAAATTTTAGCTCGTGACCGGCACTCAAATCACGCCACGTCTACAGGTGTAACGTAATTCAAGTAAGCCGAAGCCCAGAAATCTAAACCCTTTTAAATAAAATAAAGAGGTGATGTTTTGAAATAAAGGTACGATGAAATCAAACGTTTTCTTAAATGCATAAATAGTGGAACATGAAAAATGCAAGTGGATTTTACTAGTTGAAAAACATGTTTCGTCTTTTAAAAATTTGGGCAGCACCTCCTTTGTATATTTTGATCCAAAACCACATACATATGATAATATAAAAGGCATCCCCAAGCGGGAGCTAGCTCTTCGCCAGTCGGCGGAATCACAACCACGCAAGTCATAATATAAGTATACGACGCCCAACGGCGAAGATCAACACAAAAGAATAATGTAAAGCAAGACATCAAACCCACCAAGCGAACATATAACCCATCTCTCTAAGTCTCGCAACCACAAGTCTTTCTAAGTCTTACTACATATACAATTACTAGTTTCTGATTGATGGAGTTGACTTGATACAATAGAAATAATAATACAAGAGTGGCACGATCCAATATGTACCACCTAGCAAGCAAATCACCCGAATGTAAGCTGTGTGCCGGCGATACCGCTACTGATCCATGCGGTCAACCTGCAAGAACTATGGCACAACGGGGGTTGGTTGCCAACTCGTGAGTAGAAAACATCATCAGGTACAAATCGAATAAAACAACGATTCCTAAGACAACTATATCATAAAGTTAATACTATGATATCTAGGGTGACCGTATCTGCATATGTGCCAACAATATGATCAATGCCTATCTGCATGTGGATACATCTACGTGTCCATCAATGACACAACATCATGCATGTAAATATCATGAGTATAGCATAAAGTACATCGTAAGCGAAATGCAACATGGTATACGTATCTATAACATAACCGAGTCGGTGAATCTATCAATCGGCATCCGGCGTCACAACATCACGTAGGCATAATCCATTGTACGACATCCTCTAGTCAAGGGTATGGATCAATCCTCAAGTAAAACTCATCACGTACGGTATCCATCGTACGGCGGCATTAAACAATTGGGGATCCTATCAACCTATATGACAATGAGGGTACTGACCTAACGTCTCGTATGGCATATCACTCATGATTCACAACCATATATATATATCTATATACCTATATCCCAGGTCACATCCGTATCAATCTCATATCGTGGGACCGACAAAGGAATCAACTATCTCATATCGACTCGCATCCATATAACGACATATCACATCGTATACTCTTTTCATCACATTAATATCTCATATAAAGTCATCTTACATATACATTCTATCTTATAAATCTCATGTCATGCTACTCTAAATCTCGTACTTATTCTCGTGCACTACCTATATTTATATATCGTGATTCACATTTACGTTTCACATCCTTATATATATCTTCGAGACATCCTTATCAATAATATCATTTTATACTAAACCTTTAATCACATCAATGAGTTCCTAGTATAGGTCTCTCCGACCATATTCATAAGTTTCTAACATGGTTTCCTTAACCATATTCTATATATATCGGTTTCCATTATAATTTGCGAGGGTGCCATACGCCATCCACCCGACTTCCCCCGTAGATATAAATCTTCTCACCTGCGGAACTCCTTGTTCAGCCGTAGTCGATGTGCTTCGTCATCTCGGAATCCACGCGAAGGTACCTACAATAAATACACAGTCGCAATGCTTATTAAAATAAAGTCCGGAAAACCAATACGGCACACGGTGCGCTCATAGGTTAGAACCTATAGCCCATGCATGCAAAAACAACCAAACAACCCTCGTCGTTGACGTACAAACATCCAATGACACAATAAAATATCAAATAACAAAACACGAATTCAAATATCGGGAAAAACATGGCCAAAGCACTCACAACAGCTCCCAGATTTTGTTTTTGGTCAAATAGGACTAAACAAGCATGTGCTGGAGATAGGTTACTGGTATTAGAAGCTACACCCAAAAACTCAACACCAGAACTCCACACAAATCCGGCGACATCGCCCTAATATCCGAGCTCGCCGGCCCTAGAGGCTCTGTTGGGGTTCATATTCTCAAGGTGGTCTTCTGGTTGTTTGCCTAAGTCTACGGACTTGCTAGATTTTCTCATAAGTGTCCCAGGCGGCTCCAGTATAACACTTTGAATTTTCGTTAGAATGTTTTTCGTGATAATTAGTAATTGTGCGTGTTATTATATATGTGTACATAGGATTATTAGTTATTTTAGTCGGGTTTACTAATTATATTTAGTCGTCTTAACAAATTGGAAAATTTTCCGTTTGTAGTGTACACTTGTGCACTTAGCCATGTTGTGACCTAGGTTAAAGTGTTAACCATTTCATTCATTCTTGCATGGGTTATTGTTTTATCCCCACCATTTAATCTTGTCATAACCCTTTTTATAATTCTAAATCCTAATAAAAAAATGAAGCATGGTGTTAGGTAGAAAATTGACTTTTTGACCCCCATTTTCCTTCTCTTCTCTCTCTCTTTCCCCATCACAGAATTTCTGCAACTTTCTAGCAGAAAAACCTTGCCTTTCTTCATCTTTTCTTGTCCTTTTCATTTCCCTTTGATCCCCAAACAAAACCTACACAAACCAACACATTTCCTTCATAAAACCATGGAAAAAGAGTCTTTTTGGGGTGTTTGAAGGAAAATCTGCACACTTGTGGGAAGAGCTGGGACTTTTGGTGTTTTATAAGGTTTTTAGAAGGTATTAACTCATGTTAGCACTCCTTTTCCTTAAACTTGTAGCATTCCTTAGTAAAAATCATGTTTTTGTGCATTTTTAGTGATATTAAAGGATATTTGTGATGCTTAGGTTAGATTGGGGTTTTGTTGGCTTGGTTAACTCTATTTTGTGTTATTAGGGCTATTTAGGTCAGGTTTTGGGTTCAGTTTGCATAGAAAAACCATAAAGTTTCATTTTAGTGCAAAAAGTGTGGTTTTTAACTAGAAATAAGGCTCTGTAGGATCTGCTACTACCCGAGATGTTTCAGAGTGAAATTGGAATTACTGTAGCATACACAGAGGGTATAGAGTGCACACACAAAACCTGGGAGTCCCTCCCCCTACCCAGGCCGCCGAAATAAGCATTCTGGCCGCAATTTGCGGCCAGATGCGGGTGTTTTGGTTTGGGGTTTGGGCCACTTGAGTCTGCTGCTATGTGGAGTGTTTTGGTATATCTATTTTTATAATATCTGTTCTGTAGCAAAATCTGGAGTAGAATACCCTATTTCCCGTATTTTTAATCTTTCGCGACATGCGTGATACGTGTGTGTGGGTTTGGGGTTTCTGCGTATCGCGATGCGTCGGAGCGACTTCAGGCGCGTAATCACACGTTTTAGCGTATCGCGCACACGCGCGCTTGGTTTGCGACACAGGTTTCTAGTTGACCTTAAAAGTCGTGTTTGTATGATATTGAGATTATGCGTGATATTCTTTGGAATTCTAGGTTCGCAGGCGAGTGCGACGGACGCCGCGAAGAAGGGGAAACAAGTCATCGGCTAAACCTAGCGAGAGACTACGGTGAGTAGATTTAACATCTACGGGGATATCGCCCGCATGGCGTTCTGCGTCAGGGCTGATAGGATCTTGTAGCTATATTTCCATACATTCACTGTTCATGGCTATTATTTAGTGCATACCACATTCCCTGATATATGTATATAAACTAGAATTTATAGAACACCGCACCATTACTAACGGTTCATGTTGCACGAGCACTATCCTGCATGCTACACACACACCGTTAGTAATTGCCAAGACACTCACACTGTAGAACTTGACATGATATTCATACTTGATGCATATATCACATCGGATCATTATGTTGTAGCTCATCTGTATGTGACTTGACACGATATTCATACTTGATGCACATATCACATCACATTGACAAGCATATTGGTTTAGATTACATATGATTTCTGGATTTGGGAACCGTGGCTATTTCAAACATGCAATCATTTAAAAACCCGGTTCCCTTGATATGATATTTCGGTGCGTCTACCCTATGTTTTCTCGGTGCTAGAGCGAGATATATATGAGATAGAAGGGGCTGACCAGGACTGACGGATGCCCGATAGATATATAAGAGATAGAGAGGGCTGACCCGGACTAACGAATGCCCGATAGATATATACGAGATAGAGAGGGCTTACCCGGACTGACGGATGCCCGATAGATATATATGAGAGAGAGGGCTGACCCAGACAGACGGATGCCCGATAGACATATGTGAGAGGGGGCTGACCCGGACTGACGGATTCCCGATATAGGAAGATTTCCGTGTCTATTCGAGACACGAGTATTTATGATATTTGGGCGCCGATATTGGGCACTCGTGATTCTCAATGATGTACAGGATTTGAGGGCCGATGGGAGTGCCGGCGTCTGGGTTGTTGGAATTTGGGGTGCATTGATGGACACCGATTACATATTCCACGTTGGCATTCCGTGTAGATGTTATACTTCCCATGCTCAACATTCATTATTGTATCTCATCCTGTAGTTATATTACCTGATAGAGCACTTGCATGATTATTGCACATACTGCTTATCACATATTGATATCATCTGTTGGCATATGATAGAGTAGCGTAGTACGTGCCTGCTCGCGATTACCTTTATATGTTATCTCTATTCACGAGTTGGCAACTCACCCCTATTGTGCCACAGTGTTTGCAGGTTGCCCTTCGGAGTAGTCGCGGCAGGCTGCGTTTTGCATCTTTTGACACAGATACCCCCATAGTTGGTGTACTAGCTCTTTTGCTGATAGGTGAGTTTTGTGCGGTATCTGTTTATCTTTCAGTTATGTATATTGTTGTATCTAGTATTCTCCATCTACCATGTATGTATTTGACTTAGAGACAGTGTGAGGACGATGATGTATACTATTTGTATTCTGGTGTCGAGCTCGTTGTGAGCCGACTGTACTTGCAGTTTATTCTATCTGTGATGTTCCCACTTGTGGATCTTGATCTTCGCTACGGCGTCGTATATTGCTATCTTGGAGATTGTTTATTTAAGATTTCTTATCACTTCTAAATGCTTCCTTTTAAAACTTAAAACACTCTATATTTTTACTGGTTTGGTTTCTGGGTTTTCGGTTCACTTAGTCGCGTTACGCCTGTAGACGTTATGTGGTTAAGTGCCGGTTACGGGCCAAACTTTGGGTCGTGACAAAGTTGGTATCAGAGCCTAGGTTTTACCTTTCAGAGTGTTCCTAGGATGACCCTGGTATGATGGAGTAGGTAGCTGAAGCAGAGTGGCGTAGCGTGCGTATGTTCCGCGGCATACTCACGACATGGTACTCCGCCAAAGCGACCTTAGGACTTGTTGATTTAAATTCCTTGTTGAGTATATGGATTCTTGCGATTCGATTTCCGTATCCTTATCGAATCCTATTGTTCATTTCAGCCATTATGCAGCCAAAGACTATGAGGGTGCAGAGAGCGGCCGCGAGGGCCGAGATTCGAGTTGACTCGTCCGAGACGAGGACTGATCCGGATAGTACACCGGTTGTGCCCGAGCAGGCTGTTCCTGTCGTGACATATCAGATTGATATGTTAGGGGCTGGTGTGCAGGAGATGCGCCAGACGATGGGATCCAGTATGCAGGAGATGCGCCAGATGATGGGATCTCTAGTTGAGACACTTCGAGCGCAGCGACCAGAGGTAGTTTCACCCGTTGCAGAGACTGCGGTGGTACCCACAGTACAGGCAGTTGCCCCTGCAGCTACAGAGGTTATCTCGGTATCGTTATCAGTGTTTATGAGGCTGAAGCCTCCGGTCTTCACAAGCACCGATGTGGCCGAGGACCCATAGTCTTTCATTGATAGGATGGCGCGGATATGTCGTTCACTTAGATGCGCAGATGCGAGATGGGTTGAGTTCGCGAGCTTTCGCCTGGAAGGTCTCGCGCCGAAATGGTGTCAATCAGTCTAGATGGGTAGAGCAGCAGGTCTTCCTCCAATGACTTGGACAGAGTTCGTGGCGCTATTCCTTGGCCGTTTTCTTCCACTAAGCGTCAGAGATGCTAGAGCTCGCCGGTTCGAGTCCTTACGTCAGACTCCGGAGATGTCAGTGGCAGAGTATGACGTCCTGTTCACCGAGCTGTCAGTGTATACTCCGTACCTAGTGGCTACTGAGGAGTTGTGAGTCAAGAGATTTTTCCGAGGCTTGCTTACACCACTAATTCTAGCGATCAGCGCACAGCATTACGAGACATATGCAGCAGCTGTAGACGCAGCCCTATTAGTCGAGGAGCGCTTTGCTGAGACATCGGTAGTTCCAGAGCCGAAGAGAGTTCGTGTGAATACATCAGCGCAGAGACAGCCTTTTCGGCGCCGTGATAGACGTCTTGCAGGTAGCATAGATTCGGGGCGAGGCAGGTTGTTTTACTCCTATCCCCAGGAGGGTCAGCGACCATCATCGGGATGTTTCCATTGCGGGAGTTCTTATCATCGTGTATGAGATAGCAGCACCGCACGTCACACTACCACCTTCACCACCCCAAACGGCATTGCCTATTGTACCTACTGTTACTCCGCACCAGACTCATGCACAGAGGGGTCACGGTCGTGGAGGAATTGTTCATAGAGGATGAGGTGATCGAGGCAGAGGACAACCAGCGGCCGGCAGGGGACAATCAGTCGCAGGTGGAGGACGGGCGCGAGTTTTTGCTTTGTGTTGGAGATAGTGCCCTCATAGTCAATTATTGGATCGCAGGTACATGATTCCAATGATTGCGGAGCACCTATACCGGTAGAACAGTCTTACTCGAGATGATAGTATGCTATCTGGTTTGCCTTTATCAGTCGTGCACATGTTCAGGTGACTGATTGCATGTTACACTTTGATAGAGCCCTTAGGATCTTGCTTTACTACCAACAGTATGATGGCGATCATATACGTGAGAGTTGGATAGTTTATATGCATATCCTTAATTGTGGTCCCTAGTCGTGGGAGTTTCGAGACAGGGCATCGATACTCCGGAGTAGACTAGTGTGTACAGTCGAGACCCCGACGAGGGGCGGTGGCCGGTCTCACAAGCCACTGGTGTCAGTTGGATCACCTAAGATGTATACAGGTGCTCATTGGGTTATGAGTACACCGGACAGGACTCGCCGGCAATCTGCTAGTTAGTATTATATCTACCGTCAGATAGCAGTTCCCTGGTGACATGTGTACAGGTTAGTTCATCGACCTGAGGTCGTCTTTTGTCTCGTGTGAGTTCCCACTGTGCTTTGATTTCTACCCTACCATGGCTCAAAGGAGTCGTGCAAACAGGTAGCTTTTGGGTACAGTCCCGAGCCACATGGAGGCACGTGAGCGGATCGGCAGGGGATTCGTCTCTCCCGGTATTGGGGGCGAGGTCGTGCTGTGTCTAGGAGAGCCATTACACAAATCCATGGCCATGGTAGGAGATTTACTGGTAGGTACTCCAGTAGTATCTCAGGGTGTATTGAGGCTTCACTCCGACACGACTTATACTGCTATTGGGGGTCTGACGTTGCTAGCCCCCTAGGCAGATATGCGATACACATTGACGAACGGACCGGACTGTATATACATTGTCACTGTTAGGCTCAGTAGGGTTTTCCGGATGAGTGCGCTCATCGGCATCCCTTGAGGTCAGTCCATGGGCAGCCGTTACGCATTGCTAGTGCCGCTGACGGTTTGTGGTTAAACCCACTGCCAGGGTACTGACGAGTCATTAGAGTCCCCCACAGACAGTTTCCCAAGTTCGGGCGAAACGTTGTAGAGGCCGTATGGTTTTATGGCAGGGTTCGGAAAATGCACGTGCGTTTACGCACGTGTCGATTTTCGGACAGGTAATACTGGTCGGCTTTGGTTTAAGCCGGATCCGAGTATTATATTGAGTAGGTATAATATCTTTGTCTCAGTTGCATTTGTATTCGGTCGTAATTCAAATGCGGGTATATTTATACAGTTTCGGGGTTATCCTGAAAGTCGTTTCAGGATCACTTTTGGAAGTTGCCAGTTTCCAGTTTTCTATCAGCCGTATTTTGACATTCGGTTAAATACGGATTTATCTTTTCTTGATGAGGTGAGTCATGCTTCTAGAAGGTTCTAGAAGTGGTGATTAAGCATATGACTCATTTGTGTCATTAATGGTTCATTAATGATGCAAGGTGACTAGGTTTAATGTGATTGGTTCCATTTAATGATAGTTGATGATTCATTCTTTCATTATTGTTATGATAACTATCATTTGTTATGGTCACCACTTGAACTCTCCTACACTCACCTCCCTCCTTTGATATATATGGCCGGCCACTTCATTGTGGGAGAGAGAGATTTGATTCATTCATTTTTGGCCAAAGATTTCATATAGTTTAGTGTATGGAAATTTCCTAGTTCAATTTCCATTCACCCGATTCCATGGCAACTTCATTAACCGATCGTCCACGGACTTGGACGAATTGAGACAAAGTCATCTACTCATTCTCTACATCATTCTTGGTCGTCTCTTTTAGCAAACTTGACGATCGAGTTGCCTCAAGTCAGAGGCGGGAGCCCGTTTAAAGAATCGGTGATGTGGTGCCACCTCGACGAGGATATCGGAGATCGACGAGATCGGAGCAGCCGCAACGGAGCGTGGGATGATGGTTGAAGAACGAAGGACTCGGATCGTTCGGTATAACCTTTCTACACTTTTTACAGTTTGTTAGTTTAGCAATAATGGCAGATCCGGGTTAAAGTATACGATAGCGCCTGTTAAAAGTTTTTTGTTCCGCATTTGGCGTTTGTAGACTGCCGGGGCGCTAGCATAGACTTACAGTGGTATCAGAGCCTCACCATTTTGCTATACTAACTTGTGCTAACGCGTTTAAAATATCGATCCGACCGGAAATCGAAAATTGCAAAATTTCAGCCTAACAGTTTCTGTCGATTTTAAATGGTCTGATAAAATTTTTCTACATGTCTTAAAAATCTGTGCAGGCTTTTCTAAGAACCACGACCAAATTTGGGCACGTGTCTCCACCAAAGCGCCGTGGAAACGCGGCCAAACCCATGGTTTGGCCGCGCATCCGCGGCCACGTGGTGAGCTCGTGCTCCCAAATTTGGTCAGTGGGTTCTCTGTTGGATTTTGTGGTTTTTGGTGAATATCGTTTTGGCCCAGATTTTGTTACTGTTCACCAGTAAGTCGTGGGGCCCACTTTTTGATATTTGGTCGATCAAAATTTAAACATGTTAGTTTGCAGTGCTTACATTATATCTCCGACCGGGAATGTCATTTGATCGGTAAACCGCGTCTGATTGCTATAGTTCTTTTAGACGGGTTTGCGAACGTGACATTCGCGTTGATGTTCTGTGTTGTGCTGTGATGTTGCGGATTTGTCGTGCTGGATAGCAGTGTGCAATGGTAGTGCAGTTTGAGTTTATTTGTACATTTGATATTGCGGGGCGAGCGTCCAACTTGTGGACTGCCGCCACTGCCTGTTGTATAATATTCTTTTGGGGCACGACCAGGTTGCGGTCGATGTACCTATTGTACTATATTCATTTCTGTACTAGGTTTTGCCCCGCGACGGACTGCACGGATAGCCGGGTTCTGGGGGGCAACGGGGCCGCATCTCATGGCTTTGAGAGGCAGAGGGGTCCCACTCTAGAATTGGCAGACTATTCGCCGCACTCGTAGGGGGTACAGGTTGACCCAAGGAGGGGTGCCCAAGCTTACCGGATTCCGTGAAGTGCTGGGTGGTCCATTCATTATGCTGTAGGGGGCTGCCTCGCTTCAGGTTTTGGCGGGTAACTTGCTGCACCCGTAGGGGTCTAGGTTTCATTGCACAGGCTATCCACACGACAGGGGAACGTCGAGTTTCAGCAGCGGCTCTGTGAAACTCGGGGATCCCAGATTATCTGTATTGTTCTGTGATGCTTATTACTTTTACGTAATGTTGCATACTATCACGCCTGGAGCGATTATTGTATATTGGTTTATATACTATTAGATGTTGTATATGTTTTACACCCGCGCTAGTCCAGTCCCCGCTCTGTCGTTAGTTAAGTAACCTAACGGGTGATGACGGGACCCAGTGACGAATGCGGATGGCATATACGTACATTTTATTTTCGTTCTTTTCTGGTGTGATTAATTGATGGGACTGCGTTGATTCTGATCAACGCAAAGTAAAACAAACCTATATACAGTTGTTGGAACAATTTAAAAAGTGTTATTGGAAAGACGTTTCCTTTTGTTATGCATAGCGGTATTCAGTGGAATATCCTGCACCTCATTCGACGGGGCAAGGGCCGATATCCCTTCACCGGGACTGACCCCTTGGGCAGAAGTTTGCGTCAGAGTAATAACTTCACTATAGTCGATTACATGTTGCTTTGCATAGCGGTATTCAGTGGAATATCCTGCACCTCATTCCACGAGGAAAGAGCCGAGATCCCTTTACCGGGAGTGACCTCTTTAGCAAAAGGTTTTCGCCACTATATTTTAAAAAGCTATCAGGTTCCTTCAGCGATATCAAGTTCACTACGTTAAAGGTTTTTCGCCAAAAACCAGCCGTAGCCCTCCGTCGTTTCTTATGGATGGTCAGTAGTATTCAAGCTATGTTTGTTGGCATACGTCAAGGCATAGTGTTTGGTAGCTGCTGGGTATTCATTTGTTGCATAGATAGATGAGTTGGTTTGGGACAGTCGTATTACCTTGTTGGCATACGTCAAGGGTATGTACGGGTGGGTTCAAATTAACAAGATAATGACGGGCAGAACTTGACATGTGACTTATGATTTGTTGGCATACGTCAAGGTCATAAGAGCATGGGGAATAAATCATATCGGGAGTTTCTAAAGAAACTGAAACTTGCCAAGTATGCGCATACCATCTGGAGTATGAGTAACGTGGATGCATTCCATCACGTTATCATGCGATGAGAGTTGGATCCTGATTCCCACTGATGAGTTGGTTTACTCTTCGGGTGATCCCGCTTGATTCTTCTTTAGGTTTGGAGGAAAATTTGACAGGACAGTGGGAGGTTTCCGGATTAGATAAAGTGATGACCATTCTGATCTAGGTTAGAGTGCACGCAGAGTGTTTCTTTTCTCTCTCTCTTTGGCAGCGACCTTTAACCGACCCTAGACTATGACTCAGTGACCAGGTTGACCGAACCTTCTTAAAATACTGGCTTTTGGATTGTCTGAGTTGCATAAGTCATTGCCACTCCTTCTTTTACCCTTTGAATTTCTCAGAACACCCGTATTACTACGGATATCCACTTCCATTGGATAGATCCATCGTATGGTTATATACGAACTCAAAGGGACTTCTTCGAGGATGGATCCAGGTTCAGGAGAAATAGAATTGGTTTATTCAGTTGTCTTTTATTATCACCTTCTCTCAGGTTGCGAGAGCTCCTTGGTTTAGGAGAGTACACCTATTACGCTTATTGGATAGTCTTATTCCAAACCATAGGCTGGTGCCGAAAGGTAGGGAATGAAGAAAACCAATTAGCCAAAGTAGGGGGTGCAGAAGGTAATATGTAAAGACAAAATAAAGGGATTAGAAAGAGGGCAAAGTAAATTGCGACTGTTATCATTCACGACCAAAACCGTGTACTTCATCGCCACTCCTATTTCACCTTTAAAGGAATAAGGTATTATTCAGTTGTCTTTTATCATCACCTTCTCTCAAGATGCGAGTACTCCTTGGTTTAGGAGGGTACACCTATTATGCTTACTTGATAGTCTTCTTCCAAACCATAGGCTGGTGCCGAACGGTAGGGAAGGAAGAAAACAATTTAGCCTAACGATGGTGTACAGAAGGTAACGACTAAAGACAAATAAAGGGATTTGGAGAGATGGCAATAAAATATACGGTTGAAGTCATGAATTGGATTATGGAAGAGACATTGCTATGAATACCATAATACCCCTACGAAACATTTTCATGTTTCAGTGCATTGTTAAAGAAAAACTGTTTTTCCCGATTAGACACTTACTCCAAGTGTATGTATTTACCAGGTTTCATTCTCATATCTGTATGGTTTTACAGATGATGAGTGGGAGTAAGATATTGGGAATTAGGTGATTATCCCCATTATATCGGAATTCGTTGTAATTGGTGATATTTGAGGAAATCGCCAGGGTACAGTTTTCCACCTACAACGCACAGGTTTTGAGTTGTTCAACTCAGCGGACTTATACAGAGTATTGTATGTTGTCCAGTGTCCATCAGGACAAAGGGGTAGGTCCTCGTACTATGTTCTATTTACTTATAACTTCTCTAGTATTTAGACGAGTGTTTCGTAGAAATACAAGGTCTAAGTTTTGAGAAGTTGTGGGTATAAGAATAAAGTAGAGAACCAGGTATCACAAGTATCGGGATTCTTCAAAAAGATCGAAGATGTAGATTCTTGTGATTGGTATTCAGATGATAGTGATGGTTTTGAGAAACATGTTTCTCTTTCAGGTTACTCATAATTGGATGGATTCCTAAGTTGAGTAATGCTGATTAGCTTCTTTCCATTAAGTTGATATGCACTGGAGACAGTTGCATGATTTGAATCTGGTTCCAATTAAATAAAGTGCCAAAGTTTCTATATTGGATATAGAATAGTTCATACCTTAAAAGATATTAAGGTACGGGGAGTTGTCCAGCTTTTGCTTAAAACCAGACTCTGGATAACTCAGGGCACATTTCTGTAATGGCTATTTGTGGGTTGACCCTGGCTATGACGAGGGTTGATATTCTACCATTTAGAAGATCAATAGTGATATTGTTCTTGACTCGCTACAGTTTTAGTAAAATGGATCTTTTTCAAAACAGTAGTGGGAGTATGGTAGAACTGGAAGCAATTCCAGAACCGCGAATGATTATGGAAAATTTAATAGGACTTATACATTCAATAAGGTTTGACACTCCAATAGCCACTCCGCAGGTATGGTAGGTAACCTCAGACGCCCGAGATGTACTTCGGTAGCCTCAGAGACGGTGACAGGGAGGTTCTTATCTACCAAGACTTGACACTACTGTTGTTCCAGGTTATGAGACCCGGTAGGAGGGTTGTCGTAGTCAGTGGGAGCAACGGAAGAATAGTGGGCAAGATGCTTATATCTATTTATAGACTTGAGCAGTTATAGCGGAGATAGATCATCTAATTTTGATGTGACAGTCACGGGTTTGACTTCAATCAGAATAAAGGATGGATCTGTTAAGGAGGTAGTAGGGTGTGATGTCATGGTTTTTGGATGACATACACAGAGTAGGAAGTAAAATTCCTATACTACGATCGGTTGTACTGTGGTCGTCACACAGTTGTTTCTCCAGACAGGATATGGATATAATATTTGACATTCTGGTTTCTAGATCTATGGTTTTAGATCTGGATTTGGGTAGTTTCCGAATGTGGGTACTTTGACAGATATTCTAATGGTTTTTGGAATAGTTGACTCCTAGCATGGTGGTGTACCTGCAGGTGATGGAGTCACCCTCTCTAAAGGTGTCTTACAGACTAAAGGGGAGAGGGATATGCATGATTGGCAGATCACTTGCTTAGGCAATTGAGTCAATCATGAGATGTCAAGTACCACACCAAATGTTGGTTTTGCACTAGATGCAATAAGTTTGTATTAATCCAATCCTGGAGAAACATAAGGAAGCAGTTTTAGAACATAAGTACATGTTCTACGGATTAGATGACGGCAGCCTCCTTCGGGAGACGGTTATCATTCCAGGCTTCAACGGTGACATGGTTGACAGAGTGATTGTCAGAGTTATAGTTTTTCCCTCTGACGAAGAGGGACAGTATTATGGACAGGTGGTTCAAGAGGATACTGTGGGTGGCATGGTGCCGGATACTGATTAGGTTCAGTGATCCATACAGTCTAAGAAGTTTGGATATGGAGTTCATTTATGAACTAAGGTCCCATCAGATATCCAGACATATTCTATGACAGGTATTACTCAATTCGGGAGATGGCTTTCTCCGCGAACTTGAGATTAAGAGAGATTCAGAAAGAAACTTCTAGGCGGATCCACTCACCGAGGCTATTTCTCGAACACAATAGTTTTACAAACGGGCTTTGTGAACTGATTAGTAGAGGAGTTGGATGTTCGGTTTCACACGGGCTGTGAGTAGTCGACATCGCAATATTAGCCTTGAGTGCAAGTGGGAGATTGTGGGAGATAGTGCCCTCATAGTCAATTATTGGATCGCAGGTACGTGATTGCAATGATTGCGGAGGACCTATACCGGTAGAACAGTCTTACTCGAGATGATAGTATGCTATCTGGTTTGCCTTTATCAGTCGTGTACATGTTCAGGTGACTGATTGCATGTTACACTTTGATAGAGCCCTTAGGATCTTGCTTTACTACCAACAGTATGATGGCGATCATATACGTGAGAGTTGGGTAGTTTATATGCATATCCTTAATTGTGGTCCCTAGTCGTGGGAGTTTCGAGACAGGGCATCGATACTCCGGAGTAGACTAGTGTGTACAGTCGAGACCCCGACGAGGGGCGGTGGCCGATCTCACAAGCCACTGGTGTCAGTTGGATCACCTAAGATGTATACAGGTGCTCATTGGGTTATGAGTACACCGGACAGGACTCGCCGGGAATCTGCTAGTTAGTATTATATCTACCGTCAGATAGCAGTTTCCTGGTGACATGTGTACAGGTTAGTTCATCGACCTGAGGTCGTCTTTTGTCTCGTGTGAGTTCCCACTGTGCTTTGATTTCTACCCTACCACGGCTCAAAGGAGTCGTGCAAACAGGTAGCTTTTGGGTACAGTCCCGAGCCACATGGAGGCACGTGAGCGGATCGGCAGGGGATTCGTCTCTCCCGGTATTGGGGGCGAGGTCGTGCTGTGTCTAGGAGAGCCATTACACAAATCCATGGCCATGGTAGGAGATTTACTGGTAGGCACTCCAGTAGTATCTCAGGGTGTATTGAGGCTTCACTTCGACACGACTTATACTGCTATTGGGGGTCTGACGTTGCTAGCCCCCTAGGCAGATATGCGATACTTATAGACGAACGGACCGGACTGTATATACATTGTCACTGTTAGGCTCAGTAGGGTTTTCCGGATGAGTGCGCTCATCGGCATCCCTTGAGGTCAGTCCATGGGCAGCCGTTACGCATTGCTAGTGCCGCTGACGGTTTGTGGTTAAACCCACTGCCAGGGTACTGAAGAGTCATTAGAGTCCCCCACAGACAGTTTCCCAAGTTCGGGCGAAACGTTGTAGAGGCCGTATGGTTTTATAGCAGGGTTCGGAAAATGCACGTGCGTTTACGCACGTGTCGATTTTCGGACAGGTAATACTGGTCGGCTTTGGTTTAAGCCGGATCCGAGTATTATATTGAGTAGGTATAATATCTTTGTCTCAGTTGCATTTGTATTCGGTCGTAATACAAATGCGGGTATATTTATACAGTTTCGGGGTTATCCTGAAAGTCGTTTCAGGATCACTTTTGAAAGTTGCCAGTTTCCAGTTTTCTATCAGCCGTATTTTGACATTCGGTTAAATACGGATTTATCTTTTCTTGATGAGGTGAGTCATGCTTCTAGAAGGTTCTAGAAGTGGTGATTAAGCATATGACTCATTTGTGTCATTAATGGTTCATTAATGATGCAAGGTGACTAGGTTTAATGTGATTGGTTCCATTTAATGATAGTTGATGATTCATTCTTTCATTATTGTTATGATAACTATCATTTGTTATATTCACCACTTGAACTCTCCTACACTCACCTCCCTCCTTTGATATATATGGCCGGCCACTTCATTGTGGGAGAGAGAGATTTGATTCATTCATTTTTGGCCAAAGATTTCATATAGTTTAGTGTATGGAAATTTCCTAGTTCAATTTCCATTCACCCGATTCCATGGCAACTTCATTAACCGATCGTCCACGGACTTGGACGAAGTGAGACAAAGTCAACTACTCATTCTCTACATCATTCTTGGTCGTCTCTTTTAGCAAACTTGACGATCGAGTTGCCTCAAGTCAGAGGCGGGAGCCCGTTTAAAGAATCGGTGATGTGGTGCCACCTCGACGAGGATATCGGAGATCGACGAGATCGGAGCAGCCGCAACGGAGCGTGGGATGATGGTTGAAGAACGAAGGACTCGGATCGTTCGGTATAACCTTTCTACACTCTTTACAGTTTGTTAGTTTAGCAATAATGGCAGATCCGGGTTAAAGTATACGATAGCGCCAGTTAAAAGTTTTTTGTTCCGCATTTGGCATCTGTAGACTGCCGGGGCGCTAGCGTAGACTTACACTTTGACGCATCAGGATGCGCAGGCGTCCAATGCGGTGGTCTCAGGTATCCTTCCAGAATGTTCTGTTGGTGCACACGTGTTATTCGATCCCGGATCCACGTACTCGTACGTATCCACACACATTGTGCCGAGTTTGCGTAGAGAGTCCGGTTTGCTTGATCAGCCGCTTGTTGTGACTACTCCTGTGGGAGAGTCGTTTGTCGCTAGTCACGTGTTCCGATCCTGTACCATCCGTATTGGCGAGAGAGAGTTGCCGGTCGATTTGATCCTTCTTGAGATGTTGGACTTCGACGTTCTTTTGGGCATGGATTGGTTAGCCACGTGCTATGCTTCTGTTGACTGCCGCGAGAAGACAATTAGATTTTGTTTTCCCGGCGAGTCGGTTTTTGTTGTGTTGGGGGACCGTGGTGCCACCCCTCACAGTGTGATTTCTTCTTTTCGCGCTGGACAGCTTTTGAGGAAGGGATGTCAAGGATTTCTCGCCTATGTTTGCGATACTAGAGCTGCAGAGGTTCCGATGGATCAGATTCCGGTTGTTAGCGAGTTCCCTGATGTGTTCCCTGACGAGCTTCCTGGGCTACCGCCCGAGCGCGATATTTCTTTCTGTATTGATTTGGTTCCTGGCACGGGGCCTATTTCTGTACCGCCTTATCGGATGGCCCCGGCGGAACTTAGAGAATTGAAGGGTCAGTTGCAAGATTTGCTGGATAAGGGACTCATTCGACCCAGTCTTTCTCCTTGGGGTGCACCAGTCCTGTTTGTTAAGAAGAAGGATGACAGTATGCATTTTTGTATCGACTACTGTCAGCTGAACAGGGTGAAAGTGCGGAACAGGTATCCTTTGCCACGCATCGACGATTTGTTCGACCAGCTTCAGAGGGCAGGATACTTTTCGAGGATCGATTTGCGATCAGGCTACCATCAGCTGCGGGTTCGACAGGAGGATATTTCTAGGACAGCTTTCCGCACGCGCTACGGCCATTATGAGTTTTTGGTGATGTCGTTCGGACTCACTAACGCACCAGCAGCATTCATGGACTTGATGAACCGCATTTTCTGGCCGTATCTTGATCTGTTCATCATAGTATTCATTGGCGATATCTTGGTGTACTCTCAGAGTAGAGAGGAGCACGAGCAGCACGTGAGGATTACACTGCAGACCTTGAGGGAGCATCAGCTTTTCGCCATTTTCTCCAAGTGTTCTTTCTGGCTAGACAGCGTAGATTTCTTGGGGCACGTGATTACACGAGATGGTATATGTGTAGACCCGAGGAAGATTGAGGCCGTTCAGAGTTGGCCTAGACCCACGTCAGTGACGGAGGTTCGCACCTTTCTAGGGCCGGCAGGTTATTACAGGCGATTCGTGCAGGACTTCTCTCGCATTGCTACACCTTTGACCGGGTTGACCCGGAAGGGAGTTCGTTTCGATTGGACGGAGGAGTGTGAGCACAGCTTTCAGCAGCTACGGGCTCTACTGACTACGACACCAGTGCTATCATTGCCTTCGGGATCAGGCGGATTTGTGGTCTACTGTGACGCTTCACGAGTGGGGCTAGGGTGCGTTTTGATGCAGCATGACAGGGTGATCGCGTATGCTTCGCGGCAATTAAAGAAACATGAACAGAATTACCGCACTCATGATTTGGAGATGGCTGCAGTGGTCTTTGCACTTAAGATCTGGCGACATTACCTATATGGAGAGTCGTGCCAGATATTCACTGATCACAAGAGCTTAAAGTATATATTCCAGCAGCGAGACCTGAACCTTAGACATCGCCGATGGATGGAGTTAGTGAAGGACTACGATTGTGAGATCTTGTATCACCCGGGCAGGGCGAATGTAGTGGCGGATGCTTTGAGCAGGAGGCCCGGTGGTAGTCTATCTTGTTTGAGCGCAGTACAGAGGCAGTCGTCGGCAGATTGGCAGATCTTATGCGACAGCCGGGTACAGTTCGAGTTTACGCCGATCGGAGGACAGATTGCGCATGTTCATGCACGCCCACAGTTGCTTGACCGTATACATGAGGCACGACACAGTGATGAACGATGTTCAGAGATCAGGACACGGATGGGACAAGGCAGATTTTCCGAGTTCGTGATCGATGATCAGGGGATACTACGATTTGGGGCTAGACTGTGCGTACCAGATGCTAAGGGATTGCGGCGCGAGATTCTTAAGGAAGCACATCGATCGGTATATAATGTTCATCCCGGTTCCACAAAGATGTACCATGACATGAGAGGTGTTTACTGGTGGGACGGAATGAAGAGAGATATCGCAGATTTTGTGTCGAGATGCCTGACTTGTCAGCAAGTCAAGGCTGAGCACCAGAGGCCCGCGGGAGAGCTACAGCCGTTACCCATTCCGGAGTGGAAATGGGAACAGATATCTATGGACTTTATTGTGGGTCTACCCAGGACTAGTCGAGGGTATGAGCACATCTGGGTGATCATGGATCGTTTGACGAATGCGGCTCACTTCCTACCGGTGAAGACGACTTTCGGATTTGCTCAGTATGCCCAGATTTACATTGATGAGATTGTACGACTGCACGGAGTTCCGACATGTATCGTGTTCGACAGAGGCACCCAGTTTACCAGCCGGCTATGGAAGAAGCTTCAGGAGGCTTTGGGTACTCGCTTGAGTTTCAGCACAACATTCCATCCGCAGACCGACGGACAGTCAGAGCGGACTATTCAGACTCTCGAGGACATGCTCAGAGCATGCGTATTAGACTTCGGATGTAGCTGGGATCATCATTTACCCTTAGTAGAGTTCTCCTACAACAACAGCTACTAGGAGACCATTCAGATGGCACCGTTTGAGGCTCTTTATGGGAGGAGATGCAGATCGCCCAACTATTGGACAGAGCTCAGTGAGAGCAGTATCTTAGGGCCGCAGATTCTAGAGGAGATGACCGCGAAGATCCAGTTGATTCGCGATAGGATGAGAGCAGCCCAGAGTAGGCAGAGATCTTATGCGGACCGTCGGCGGCGTAGACTTGATTTTTCTGTTGGTGACCATGTTTTCTTGAAGGTCTCCCCAATGAAAGGTGTGATGAGATATGGGAAGAAGGGGAAGCTTAGTCCCAGATATGTGGGCCCCTTCGAGATCCTCGAGCGTGTTGGTGCAGTTGCGTATCGGTTGGCCTTTCCGCCCAGTTTTCCAGACGTGCACCCCGTATTTCACGTTTCGATGCTCCGCAGATATCTTCATGATCCTTCGCATGCGATCCAGCACCCCATGATCCAACACCCGACGATCCAGCTTGAACATGACCTTCCCTATGCAGAGCAGCCGATGATGATCTTGGATCGACAAGTGAAGAAATTGAGGTCGAAAGAGATACCGTCCGTCAAGGTACTTTGGCGTGGTCCAAGCAGAGAGGAGGTCACTTGGAAGACCGAGAGCGAGATGAGGAAGAGGTATCCCCACCTTTTTGAAGGTACGTGTAGTTAGATTTTGAAATTCGGGGACTGAATTTCTTTTAGGGGGGTATATTGTAAGACTTTGAATTTTCGTTAGAATGTTTTTCATGATAATTAGTAATTGTGCGTGTTATTATATATGTGTACAAAGGATTATTAGTTATTTTAGTCGGGTTTACTAATTATATTTAGTCGTGTTAACAAATTGGAAAATTTTCCGTTTGTAGTGTACACTTGTGCACTTAGCCATGTTGTGACCTAGGTTAAAGTGTTAACCATTTCATTCATTCTTGCATGGGTTATTATTTTATCCCCACCATTTAATTATGTCATAACCCTTTTTATAATTCAAAATCCTAATATAAAAATGAAGCATGGTGTTAGGTAGAAATTTGACTTTTTGACCCCCATTTTCCTTCTCTTCTCTCTCTCTTTCCCCATCTCAGAATTTCTGCAACTTACCAGCAGAAAAACCTTGCCTTTCTTCATCTTTTCTTCTCCTTTTCATTTCCCTTTGATACCCAAACAAAACCCTACACAAACCATCACATTTCCTTCACAAAACCATGGAAAAAGGGGCTTTTGGGGTGTTTGAAGGCAAATCTGCACACTTGAGGGAAGAGCTAGGACTTTTGGTGTTTTATAAGGTTTTTAGAAGATATTAACTCATGTTAGCACTCCTTTTCCTTAAACTTGTAGCATTCCTTAGTAAAAATCATGTTTTTGTGTATTTTTAGTGATATTAAAGGATATTTGTGATGCTTAGGTTAGATTGGGGTTTTGTTGGCTTGGTTAACTTTATTTTGAGCTATTAGAGCTATTTAGGCCAGGTTTTGGGTTCAGTTTGCACAGAAATACCATAAAGTTTCATTTTAGTGCAAAAAGTGTAGTTTTTAACTAGAAATAAGGCTCTGTAGGATCTGGTACTACCCGAGATGTTTCAGAGTGAAATTGGAATTACTGTAGCATACACAGGGGGGATAGAGTGCACACACAAAACCTGGGAGTCCCTCCCCCTACCCAGGCCGCCGAAATAAGCATTCTGGAAGCAATTTGCGGCCAGATGGGGGTTTTTTGGGTTAGGGTTTGGGCCACTGGAGTTTGCTGCTATGTGGAGTGTTTTGGTATGTCTATTTTTATAATATCTGTTCTGTAGCAAAATCTGGAGTAGAATAACCTATTTCCCGTATTTTTAATCTTTCGCGACACGCTTGATACGTGTGTGAGGGTTTGGGGTTTCTGCGTATCGCGACGCGTCGGAGCGATTTCAGGCGCGTAATCACGCGTTTTAGCGTATCGCGCACACGCGCGCTTGGTTTGCGACACGGGTTTCTAGTTGACCTTAATGGTCGTGTTTGTATGATATTGGGCTTATGCGTGATATTCTGTGGAATTCTA
Organism: Agapanthus africanus; assembly: GCA_030015575.1. Lineage (NCBI taxonomy): Eukaryota > Viridiplantae > Streptophyta > Magnoliopsida > Asparagales > Amaryllidaceae > Agapanthus > Agapanthus africanus. Next base: position 297,350,279 of record JASDDO010000031.1, read on the forward strand.
GGATCACAGGCGAGTGCGACGGACGCCGCGAAGAAGGGGAAACAAGTCATCGGCTATACCTAGCGAGTGACTACGGTGAGTAGATTTAACATCTACGGGGATATCTCCCGCATGGCGTTCTACGTCAGGGCTGATAGGATCTTGTAGCTACATTTCCATACATTGACTGTTCATGGCTATTATTTAGTGCATACCACATTCCCTTATATATGTATATAAACTAGAATTGATAGAACACCGCACCATTACTAACGGTTCATGTTGCACGAGCATTATCCTGCATGCTAAACACACACCGTTAGTAATTGCCATGACACTCACACTGTAGAACTTGACATGATATTCATACTTGATGCATATATCACATTGGATCATTATGCTGTAGCTCATCTTTATGTGACTTGACATGATATTCATACTTGATGCACATATCACATCACATTGACATGCATATTGGTTTGGATTACATATGATTTCTGGATTTGGGAACCGTGGCTATTTCAAACATGCAATCATTTAAAAACTCGGTTCCCTTGATATGATATTTCGGTGCATCTACCCTATGTTTTCTCGGTGCTAGAGCGAGATATATATGAGATAGATGTAGGGTTCCTAGGCACACTAATGAAGTCTCACAAGGCCTCAACCATGCCAATTTCAAAAATTACAAGTGCCGAGAAACCCTAATACGGATCGTTGACTAGAGATTAGGCGAAATATGCAACTAGTTAACAACTTAACTAAGTGAACGGAAAATACAACCTTTGTAGATCCGGTCCTCCACCTCCATAGCTCCATGATGATGTCTCCTCGCTGCGATCGTCGGATCCCGGGCTCTAGCGTCGGCTTCATCGGAGAAATGGGCGGGCTAGGTCATCGACTTCGATGCCGAAGATGATCTACGTCGAGGCAACACAAGATCAAGCTCCTACTTCACCAAGTCAAGACACTTGTGAAGAAAACACCCTATACTACTTGGCAAGCGGTAGAGGATGAAGAAATAGGAAGTGGGTTCACTTTAGAATTGGATTTCTCACTCTTTTTCTCAAGTTGCCATTAATGGAGGCAAGCTTTCTTCTTGAAGAAGAAGAAGAAAATATGATAAGTGTTATCTTTTTAAAATAGAAAATAAAAGGAATACTTATCATAAAGCAACCATGGTCAAGTGTAGAGAATGAACTAGGGTTAAGTGGAATGGTTAGGGTTAAGCATGAAAACAAAAATGGTCACTTAGTCAAAGCTTCATGAAGCTTCAACTAGCAAACAAAGAAAGCCACCATTCATTTATTTTGCAAAATAAATAAACAAAATAAATAAATGAATAAGTAAATCAAAACCCTAACCATTACACAACCATGGTTTAATCATACACTTAACCAAGTGAGCATGTATCATCAAACATGATACAAACAAGTGCACAAAAGTATATCACATATACAACTTTTGTACATCAAGCGAGAAAATCCATTTAAAGTGAACTAATACTAGTTAATGCAAAGTAATATATCAAATATATAATTATGAATTAAATGATTAAATCAATACTTGATTTAACGATCTGGTCATATCGCATATAACCGACTAATATCTAATGTATCGGCTTATTGAATCAATCCTTGATTCGATAACTAGGTTATATCGCATACAACCAGTCGATACATTCATCGCAAGAATAGAATACGGTATCACATACACGCATTATTCTCGGTCCCGCACATATCTCATATGCGCTCCTATTTCGTTTCGCTTGAGCCAGGATACCTCTGTGTAGGACTCTAAAGACTCGTCAATACGCCGGCAGCAGGTGATGATCATATCAAACACCCACAAGCCGCAAGCGGTCTGCTAAACGTAATGGCCACCCGGGTATTGAGCGATCAGAAGATCGACGAGCAAGCCCGCTCATACTCCTGTGATTCCAACCAGTAACACTTACCGTACAGTCCGGTCTGTTCATCTTATATGTCGCATATCTCGCCTAGGGGTGGTAAACGCCAGACCTCAATAGCTCGATAAGTCGTGTCGATATGAGGTCTATAACAGTTCGAGAAACTACTGGTAACACTTACCAGTAAATCTCAGCAACCCTGGCCAGGGATTTCCGGTTATAGCCAATCGAACACAGCGCAACATCAACTCCCTATACCGGGAGAGACGAATCCCCTCCTATCGCTCATTGCCTCCATGTGATTCGGGACTGTACCCAAAAGCCACCGTTTTGCACGCCCTCTTGGACATGGTAAGGTGGAAATCAAAGCACAGTGGGAATCACACAAGACTCTATGACGATCTCGGGTCTACAGACTAACCTGTACCAGTGTCACCAGAGAACTGCCATCTGACGTGAGGTATAATACCATCTGGGAGTTCTCGGCGAGTCCGTCCAGTGTACCCAGTCTCCACGGAGCACCCGTATATAATCTCTGATGTCAAACACCAATGGATATGGGATCATCCATCGCCCATCTGTATGGGTCGAGAAGGTATACGCTAGTCTACTCTGGTATATCGATGCCCCGTCTCGATACACCCACGTCTAGGGACCTTGAAGGATGTACTTATGGACTACCATGTCCCCACTAGTATGATCTGCATCATAGTCCAGGTAGCCAAGTACACATCCTAAGGGCTTTACCAACATGTAACAGAGAGACAATCAGTATACACGTTAAGGTAAAGAGTAACCAGATAGCATACTATCATATCGAGCAAGAAATTCCTCCTCGTATATATGTCCCAGCATCCACTACAATATACATCCTATGTACAGTAATGGCCTCTAGGGCATACATATAACTAACAATCTCCCAGTTGCAGTAAGGCCATCTGTAGCAGTGGTTGCAGTATCTCATACTCAACCATCCCATAAAAGTCTCTCTCTGGGAAAAGGCCTTTGTGAGTGGATCCGCCATGTTGCCCTCTGAGTATACTCTCCTAACCTCGATCACCTTGGAGATCAGCCATCTCCATGATCAGGTGATACTGCCATAGATTATGTCTGGATCACTGATGGGACGGGTGTTCCTTGGCATAAGCCATAACTCCATTGTCATACAATGGGAGGAACTAAGTTCATCTCATGAACAAATATACATCCAGACTGCCTCTTTGGTAGCATCTTAAGTAGCGATGTATCCAGCCTTTATCGTCTAGTGTGCCACGGTATCTAGCTTGGAACTCTTCCAACATACCGTCCCTTTACTGAGGGTAAAGACAATGCCTGTGACTGACATTCAGTCTTCTTTATCACCCTGGAACCCTTCCAGTGATTCTCCCCAGGATCAATTGATACCCTCTCACTACAGCTAGTGAGTTTTCTAACACCCAAATTGTTGGAGATAGTGCCCTCAGAGTCAATTATTAGGTCACAGGTACGTGATTGCAATGATTGATGGAGGACCTTTCCCGGTAGGACAGTCTTACTCGAGATGATAGTATGCTATCTGGTTTACCTTTATCATCGTGTACTGCTTTAGGTGACCCGACAAGTCGCTATTACACGTTGATAGAGCCCCTAGGATTCTTGCTTGACCACCAGCAGTATGAGGGCGATCATATAAGTGGGAGCTGGGAGTCTATAAGCATATCCTTAAATGGTCCCTAGTCGTGTGAGTTTCGAGACAGGGCATCGATACTCCAGAGTAGACTAGTGTATACAGTCGAGACCCCGACGAGGGGCGGTGGCCGGTCTCACAAGCCACTGGTGTCAGTTGGATCACCTAAGATGTATACAGGTGCTCATTGGGTTATGAGTACACCGGACAGGACTCGCCGGGAACATGCTAGTTGGTCATATACCAGACGTCAGATGGCAGTTCCCTGGTGACATGTGTGCAGGTTAGTTCATCGACCTGGGGATCGTCATTTGTCTCGTGTGAGTTCCCACTGTACTTTGATTACTACCCTACCACGGCTCAAAGGAGTCGTGCAAACAAGTTTTAGTTGGGTACAGTCCCGAGCCACATGGAGGCAGTGAGCGTATCTTCAGGGGTTCGTCTCTCTCGGTATTGGGGGTGAGGTCGCGCTGTGTCTAGGAGAGCCATTACACGAAGTCCTTGGCCAAGGCAGGAGATTTACTGGTAGGTATTCCAGTAGTATCTCAGGATGTTCTGGGCTACACTCCGACACGACTTGTACCGCTTTTGGGGGTCTGACTTTTACCAACCCCCTAGGCCCGCCATGCGATGCTCATAGACAAACGGACCGGACTGTACGGATATTGTCACTGACAGGCTCAGTAGGGTTGTCAGGCTGAGTTCGCTCACAGACGTCACTTTTAGTCAATACCTGGTAGCCCGTTACGTATTGGCTTATACCTCTGACGTGCTAGTGGTTAAATCCACAACCAAGGTGTTGACGAGTCTTTAGAGTCCCCCATATTCTGTTACTCAGCTTTCGGGCGAAAGGTTGTAGAGGCCGTATGGAGATATGGCAAGGTCCGATCAGATACGTACGGTATTGCACGAATCAGGATTGGACAGTTTGTACTACAGGCCGTATGGATATTTGGCAGCGTTCGATCAGATACGTGCGGTATTGCACGGATCAGGATCGAACGGATATTACTGGCCGGCTTTGGTATAAGCCGGATCCTAGTATAGTACAGTGTAGATTTTGTCTCATTGCAGTTGTATTTCGGTCGGAATACAAATGCAGGTGTGTATGCACAGTATCGGGGTTTTCCTGTAATTTATTACGGGACCAGTTTTATGGAGTTGCCAGTTTGCTTTTCTTTTCGGCCGATTTCCTTTGTATCGTTCATTGGCCGAAGTTTGGTGGAGGAGGGCTTATTTGCATTGTTGCAAATAAGTATTTGAGGAGGGGTTCTTTGCATTTTCTTGTGTCATGATGGTTGCACCATTCTTTGATCTCTTGACCTTGACTTCTTGACTTCATGATGGTTCATGATGGGTGGACCATACCTTGACTTTGTGTTGATGATGCTTGACTTTGGATATCATGATGGTTGAGGTGGAGTGTTGGTTTTTGCTTGTCATCATGCTTATGCATGATAGTCTTTTTTTTCCCTCTCTCTCTTGCATTATGTGATGGGGTTATCTTTTGATACATTCACCTCTACTCTCTCATTCTCACCCTCCCCTCATGGTCATGGCCGGCCACTCCCATAGTGGGCTGTCCCAAATATTTGAGGTGGGATTTTGCTTCATTTCATGTTGCAAAAATCCCACAAGATCAATCTCAAAAGCCCCAAGTTCAATCCCTCCACAAAAGGAAATTCCTACAACCCCAAATGAGACTTGCTCACTAGATATTCTACAGCAAATCTTGGGCACGTCGACTAGCCAGCTTCGTGCCCGAGTTGCCTCGGCATTGAGGTGGGAGCCCGTAAAAGAAGTAGGCGATGTGGTGCACTTCCGGCGACGAGGAGGAGACGGGACATTCCGCAGGATATCAGGACGACGACGAGAAGACCGGAGGACTCGGATCTGTCGGTATATCTCTCTTCCCTTTCTTGTAGATAGCTAGGACTAATTAATGGTTCGATCCGGGTATTAGTGCGCGGCGGTTTGCCAGTTCAAGAAAAATTAATTTTATCACCGCTTCCGCATTTGGCCGTCGGATTGACGGCCGGGGCGCCGCCGTGCACTTACAGTGGTATCAAAGCCTCGCCATTGACTTAGTCTAGCTTGGTTTAATGTGTTTGTCCGTTCCGATCGATCAAACGTTCCAAAACCCGTATTTTGATAGCATCAGTTTCTGTTGAAAATTTTTGGTCTTGAAAAATTTTTTAGGTTGTATAAAAGTACTGTGCAGGAAGTCCTAAGACTACTGTAGAAATTCGAGACACTGATCTCTTCACGGGAGTGCGGAACCGTGGCAAATCCCTACTTGTTGCCGCGGTTCCGCCGCAGTATGGAAGATTCAGTGGGTCGGGTTTTTACAGTGGGCCTCTGGGGTGATTTTAGGGGTTTTGGAATGTTAAATTTGGGCCCATAATTTCTGTGACTGCCACAGTAATGCTTGGGGGCCCACTTGTTAAAATTTGATTGATCGGATATTTTAAACACATTTTTCACAGTATTTACATTATATCTGCGACCGTGAATGTCACTCGATCGGTAAATCCGGTCTAACTGCTATAGCCTGGTTAGACGGATTTGCGAACGTGACTTTCACGTTGATGTTCTGTTTTTGCTGTGATGTTGCGGATTGGTCGTGTGGGATAGCCTGGATGCAATACTAGTACAGTTGTGGTTGTATTATGTACATTTGATATTGCGGGACGAGCGTCCGACATGTGGACTGCCGTCACTGCCTGTTTGTATTATTGTTTTGGGGCACGACCTGGTTGCGGTCGATGTACCCGTTGTATGTATATTTTACTTTCTGTACTAGGATTACCCCGCGGAGGGGTGCACGGATAGCCGGGTTCTAGAGGGCAACAAGCCCGCATCTCATGGCATTGAGACGGAGGGGGCTTCACTCTAGAATTGGCGGGCTATTCGCCGCACTCGTAGGGGGTAAAGGTTGACCCAGGAGGGGTGCCCAAGTTATCGGATTCCGTGAAGTGCTGGGTGGTCCATTCACGGTGCTGAAGGGGGCTGCCTCGCTTCAGGTTTTGGCGGGTAACTTGCCGCGCCCGTAGGGGTCTAGGTTTTCATTGCACAGGCTATCCACACGACCAGGGGAACGTCGGGTTTCAGTAGTGGCTCTGTGAAACCCGAGGATCCCAGATATCTGTATTGTTTCTGTGATGCTGTTCATTCTCTGTGATGTTGCATTTTCTTTTACGCCTTGAGCGAACATAATATATTGGTATATATATTAGTAGATGTTGTATATGTTTTGCATCCGCGCTAGTCCAGTCCCCGCTCTGTCGTTAGTTAGCTAGCCTAACGGGTAATGACGGGACCCAGTGGCGAATGCGGATGGCATATACGTACATCAGTATATTTTCGTTCTTTTTGGTGTGATCAATTGATGGGACTGCATTAATTCGGATCAATGCAAGTTAAAAACAAACCTAATCTGATGTTGTTGGAACACTTTTCAAAAAGCTGTTATTGCAAGGACGTTCACTTTTGTTTAGCATCGTGGTATTCAGTTAGAATATCCTGCTCCTCAGTCGATGAGGCAAGGGCCGAGATCCCTTCACCGGGAGTGACCCCTTGGACAAAAAGTTTGCGTCAGGGCAATGACTTCACTATAGCCGATTACTTTTTCTTTGCATCGCGGTATTCATTTGGAATATCCTGCACCCCATTCTACTGGGAAAGAGCCGAGATCCCTTCACCGGGAGTGACCTCTTTAGCAACGGTTTTCGTCACTATATTTTCAAAAAGCTATCCGTTCCTTCGACGATATCAAGTTCACTACGTTAAAGGTTTTCGCCAGAAACCATTCGTAGCCCTCCGTCGTTTCATATGGGTGGTCAATAGTATTCAAGCTGTGTGTTTGGTAGCTATTGGGGCATTCATATGCAGCATAGATAGATGCGTTGGTTTGGGACAGTCGTACTGCCATTTTGGCCAAAGTCAAGGGTATGTACGGGTGGGTTCAAATTAACCTGGAGAATGACGGGTAGAACTTGACATGTGACTCATGATATGTTGGCCAAAGTCAAGGTCATAAGAGCATGGGGCAGAAATCACATCGGGAGTTTCAAAAGAACTGAAACTTGCCAGATATGCGCATACCTTCTGGAGTGTGATGACGTGAGCGGATTCCGTCACGTTGTCATGCGATGAGAGTTGGATCCCGATTCCCACTGATGAGTTAGTTTACTCCTCGGGTAACCCCGACTAATTCTTCTTTCAGGTTTGGAGGAGAATTTGAGGTACAGTGGGAGGATTCCAGATTAGATAAATTGGTAACCATTCTGATCTAGGTTAGAGTGCCCGCTGAGTGTTTCTTTTCTCTCTCTCTTTGGCAGCGACCATTGACCCGACCCTAAGACTATGACAAAGTGACCAAGTTGACCGAACCTTCTTAACACTGGCTTTTGGATTGTCAAAGTTGCAAACCTCATTGCCACTCCTACTTTTACCCTTTTCTCCAGGACACCCCGTTTTACTACGAACGTCCACTTCCATTGGACAAAACCATCGTATGGTTAGATACGAACTCGAAATAATTTATTCGAGGATGGTTTCAGGTTCTGGAGAAAACGGATAGGACTATTCAGTTGTCTTTTCCATTTACCTTCTCTCAGGTTGCGAGTACTCCTTGGTTTAGGAGATAGTACACCTATTACGCAAATTGGATAGTCTTCTTCCAAACCTTAGGCTGGTGCCGACCGGTAGGGAATGAAGAAAACCAATTAGCATAACGATGGTGTGCAGAAGGTATTAAGTTAAAGCAAAGCAAGGGATTAGTAAGAGGGCAAAGTAAGTTGCGACTGCTATTCACGACCAAACCAAGTATTCCTTCGCTAATCCTAAATCACCTTTGAATTTCTCCAGGACACTCCGTATCACTACGAAGATCCACAGTTTATTGGATACTCCATCGTATGGTTATATACGAACTCGAAAGGAACTTGTTCCAGTTCGGGGATGGATTCTGGTTCAGGAGAAATAGGAATAAGGTTTATTCAGTTGTCTTTTATCCTCACCTCCTCTCGCACTGCGAGTGTTCTTAGGATTGGGACAGTACACCCATTATGCTTATTGGATAGTCTTCTTCCAAACCATAGGCTGGTGCCGAACGGTAGGGAAGGAAGAAAACCATTTAGCCTAAAGGGGTGTGCAGAAGGTAATGACTAAAGACATATGAAGGGATTTGGAGAGGTGGCAAAGAATTATACGGTTACAGTCGTGAATCTGGAAGAGGCATTACTAGGAATACCGGAATACCCCATCGAAACATTTCAATGTTTCAGCTTCACTGTGTACTGTTAAAAGAAAACTGATTTCCCGATTAGATACTTACTCCAGTGTATGTATTTACCAGGTGTGATTCTCACATCTGTATGTTTTTACAGATGATGAGTGGGAGTAAGTTATTGGGAATTGGGTGATCATCCTCATTATATCGGGATTCGTTGTAATCGGTGATATTTGAGGAAATCACCTGGGCTGTTTGCCGGTCGGCAAATATTTGGTTTTGAATATCCGCTGTTATGCACCAATTTCAAATTGATATATCTATACGTCTATTTTCATAGAGTGAGATATACCTTTCTGAAATTATGTCTACGACATTTACCTATATCAGTGGATGGTTAGGTAAGGAGCATTGAACAGCGGTGTAATTCTTCTTAACCATAAGTACAGTTTTCGACCTACGACACACAGTGAATGAGTTATCAGACTCAAGGGACTTATACAGAGTATTGTATGTTGTCCAGGGTCCATCAGGACAGAGGGGTTGGTCCTCGTACTATATTCGGTTTACTTATGACTTCTCTAGTTTTTAGACAGGTGTTTCGCGGAAACACAGGGTCCGGATTTTGAGAATTTATAGGTATTTGAATAGAGTAGAGAACCAGGTGTAGCAAGTATCGGGATTCTTCAAAAAGATCGAAGATGTAGATACTTGTGTATGGTATTTAGTTGATAGTAATGATAAAGAGAAATTGCTTCTCTTTCAGGTTACTCATAATTGGAAGCATTCCTAAGTTGAGTAACGCTGATCGGCCTCCTTCCTTTTAGTTGACATGCACTAGATATAGCTGCATGATTTGAATCTGGTTCAATTAAATCAGTGCCTCTGTTTCTATATTGGATATAGAACAGTTCATATCTTGACGATGTTAAGGTACGGGGAGTTGTCCGGCTTATGATTGAAACCAGACTCTGGATAACTCAAGGCACGCTTCTGTAATGGCTGTTTGTGGGTTGACCCAGGCTATGACGAGGGTAAACTTTCTACCATCTGGATGAACAATAGCAATATTGTTCTAGACTCGCCACAGTTTTATTAAAAATGGATTTTTTCAGAAAACAGTAGTGGGAGTATGGTAGAACTGGAAGTGATTCCAGAACCACAAACGATTACTGAAGATTTAATAAGGAACCTAAAGATTCAATCTGGATTGACATTCCATTGGCCACTCCGCAGATAAAGTGGGTAACTTCAGGCACCCGAGAGGTACTACGGTAGCCTCAAGGACGGTGACAGGGAAGTTCTTGTTTACCCACAATTACCATTGCTGTTGTTCCAGGCTGCGAGACCCGGCAGGAGGATGAGTATAGCGTCGTTCTAAACTAGTTTTAGAAGTGTACGTCTATATGACTCTGCCAGAGGGTTGTCGTAGTCAGTGGGAGCAGCGGAAGCATTGGTGGACAGGTAGCTTATGTCTATTTATAGACTAAAGCAGATGTAGCGGAGATAGATCATCTGTTTCTGACGTGACAGTCATAGGTTTGACTTCATCAGAATAGGGGATGGATCTGTTGAGAAGGTAGTAGGGTGTGATATCCTGGTATTTAGATGACATACACAGAATAGGAAAAGAAACTCCTATACTACAATCGGTTATACTTTGGTCGTCACACAGTGTTTTCTCCACAAAGAAAATGGATTTTATATCAGAATACTGGTTACTAGATCTATGGTTTTAGATCTAGATTTGGGTGGTTTCCCAATCAGGGTACTTGACAGCATTCTAAGAGTATTTAGGATGGACGACTCCTGGCACGGTAGTGTACCTGCAAGATATGGAGTCACCCTCTCTAAAGGGGTCTTACAGACTAAATTGGAGAGGGATGTGCATGATTGGCAGATCACTTGCTCAGGCAATTGAGTCAATCATGAGATGTCAAGTACCACACCAGATGTTGTTCTTGCACTAGATGCAATAAGCTGACATTAATCCAATCCTGGAGAAACGGTCGGAAGAAGTTTTAGAACATAAGTGGATGTTCTAGGGATATGATAACGACAGCCTCATTCGGGAAACAGTTATCATTCCAGGCTTCCAAGGTGACATGGACGACGTGGAGGTTGTCAGAGTTTTTTTTTCCTTCTCATGAGGGGCAATATTTTGGACAGGTGGTCCAAGGCAATACTGAGGGTGGCATGGCGCAGGATACTGATTAAGTCCAGTTGACGATACAGTCTAAGAAGTTCGGATTTAGAGTTCATTTATGAGCTATGTCCCATCAGACATCCAAACACATTCTAATACATGTATTGCTCATTTCGGGAGATGGCTTTCTCCGCGAACTTGAGATATAGAGAGACATAGAAAGAAACAACAAAGCAGATCCACTCACTGAGGCTGTTCCTCGAACGCAATAGTTTCGCAAACGAGCTTTGTGAGACTGACTAGTAGAGGAGTTGGGTGTTCGGTATCACACGGGCTGTGAGTATGCGACATCGCAATAATTAGCCTTGAGTGCAAGTGAGAGATTGTTGGAGATAGTGCCCTCAGAGTCAATTATTAGGTCACAGGTACGTGATTGCAATGATTGATGGAGGACCTTTCCCGGTAGGACAGTCTTACTCGAGATGATAGTATGCTATCTGGTTTACCTTTGTCATCGTGTACTGCTTTAGGTGACCTGACAAGTCGCTATTACACGTTGATAGAGCCCCTAAGATTCTTGCTTGACCACCAGTAGTATGAGGGCGATCATATAAGTGGGAGCTGGGAGTCTATAAGCATATCCTTAAATGGTCCCTAGTCGTGTGAGTTTCGAGACAGGGCATCGATACACCAGAGTAGACTAGTGTATACAGTCGAGACCCCGACGAGGGGCGGTGGCCGGTCTCACAAGCCACTGGTGTCAGTTGGATCACCTAAGATGTATACAGGTGCTCATTGGGTTATGAGTACACCGGACAGGACTCGCCGGGAACATGCTAATTGGTCATATACCAGACGTCAGATGGCAGTTCCCTGGTGACATGTGTGCAGGTTAGTTCATCGACCTGGGGATCGTCATTTGTCTCGTGTGAGTTCCCACTGTACTTTGATTACTACCCTACCACGGCTCAAAGGAGTCGTGCAAACAGGTTTTAGTTGGGTACAATCCCGAGCAACATGGAGGCAGTGAGCGTATCTTCAGCGGTTCGTCTCTCCCGGTATTGGGGGTGAGGTCGCACTGTGTCTAGGAGAGCCATTATACGAAGTCCTTGGCCAAGGCAGGAGATTTACTGGTAGGTATTCCAGTAGTATCTCAGGGTGTTCTGGGCTACACTCCGACACGACTTGTACCGCTTTTGGGGGTCTGACTTTTACCAACCCCCTAGGCCCGCCATGCGATGCTCATAGACGAACGGACCGGACTGTACGGATATTGTCACTGACAGGCTCAGTAGGGTTGTCAGGCTGAGTTCGCTCACAGACGTCACTTTTAGTCAATACCTGGTAGCCCGTTACGTATTGGCTTATACCTCTGACGTGCTAGTGGTTAAATCCACAACCAAGGTGTTGACGAGTCTTTAGAGTCCCCACATTCTGTTACTCAGCTTTCGGGCGAAAGGTTGTAGAGGCCGTATGGAGATATGGCAAGGTCCGATCAGATACGTACGGTATTGCACGAATCAGGATTGGACAGTTTGTACTACAGGCCGTATGGATATATGGCAGCGTTCGATCAGATACGTGTGGTATTGCACGGATCAGGATCGAACGGATATACTGGCCGTCTTTGGTATAAGCCGGATCCTAGTATAGTACAATGTAGATTTTGTCTCATTGCAGTTGTATTTCGGTCGGAATACAAATGCAGGTGTGTATGCACAGTATCGGGGTTTTCCTGTAATTTATTACGGGACCAGTTTTATGGAGTTGCCAATTTTCTTTTCTTTTCGGCCGATTTCCTTTGTATCGTTCATTGGCCGAAGTTTGGTGGAGGAGGGCTTATTTGCATTGTTGCAAATAAGTATTTGAGGAGGGGTTCTTTGCATTTTCTTGTGTCATGATGGTTGCACCATTCTTTGATCTCTTGACCTTGACTTCTTGACTTCATGATGGTTCATGATGGCTGGACCATACCTTGACTTTGTGTTGATGATGCTTGACTTTGGATATCATGATGGTTGAGGTGGAGTGTTGGTTTTTGCTTGTCATCATGCTTATGCATGATAGTCTTTTTTTTCCCTCTCTCTCTTGCATTATGTGATGGGGTTATCTTTTGATACATTCACCTCTACTCTCTCATTCTCACCCTCCCCTCATGGTCATGGCCGGCCACTCCCATAGTGGGCTGTCCCAAATTTTTGAGGTGGGATTTTGCTTCATTTCATGTTGCAAAAATCCCACAAGATCAATCTCAAAAGCCCCAAGTTCAATCCCTCCACAAAAGGCAATTCCTACAACCCCAAATGAGACTTGCTCACTAGATATTCTACAGCAAATCTTGGGCACGTCGACTCGCCAGCTTCGTGCCCGAGTTGCCTCGGCATTGAGGTGGGAGCCCGTAAAAGAAGTAGGCGATGTGGTGCACTTCCGGCGACGAGGAGGAGACGGGACATTCCGAAGGATATCGGGACGACGACGAGAAGACCGGAGGACTCGGATTTGTCGGTATATCTCTCTTCCCTTTCTTGTAGATAGCTAGGACTAATTAATGGTTCGATCCGGGTATTAGTGCGCGGCGGTTTTCCAGTTCAAGAAAAATTAAAGTTTATCACCGCTTCCGCATTTGGCCGTCGGATTGACGGCCGGGGCGCCGCCGTGCACTTACACAAATAACATCTATCTCATAGATGAAAACTCAAGATTTAAGAGGTATCACATTGATCCTATATGGAGAATCCATGTGATAAGCGGAGATCGACCGAGCGTAGCATAGGAAACCCCTTCCCTATCAAGAGTATGTCATCCACGTACTCTACGAGGATCACAACCATACTTCCTACTACCTTTTTTTATTTACAAGGTTCATCTACCATTTTGATGATGTCAAACTGTTTGACTACTACATCAAAACAGACGTTCCAACTCTACGATGCCTGCTTTATCATATAAAACATCTTGCACACGTTTCCGCTGCTCCCACTGTCTACGAAGCCCTCTGGCTATGTACTTATAGACGCTTTCTTCCAAAACATCATTTAGAAAAGCAGTCATGGCACCCAACCGCCAGATATCGTAGTCATAGTATGTAGCCGTGGCAAGTAGGAACTGGATGGACTTAAGCATAGATCCTTAGAAAAGGTTTCAACATAATCCATACCTGGTCAATGATGCAAACCTTTAACAAGTCTAGCTTTGAAAGTCTCAACTTTTCCATGTACACCAAGTAATCTTCTCAAGATGTACTTTCTCCTGATGGGGATTTAACCCTTCAGATATAGCAACTAAAGTCCATACTTTGTTGGTGTATAAGGATTCCATCTCAGATCGCTAAGCATCCAGCCATTCTTACAGAGTCCCACTCTTGATGGCCAGGTCGAAACTAGTTGGGTCATCATCTCATGATGCAATCCTCGCTCCCACTGTCATAGAGAAACAGAAGTATCTCTCAGGTGGGTGAGGAACCCTACTAGATCGGCGGAGAGGCTGAGGTTCGTTGGTTACTATTGAATCTTTCGGTTCTACCAAATCATCAGTTGCAGTTTGTATAGCTGGAACATTTCCAGTTCTACATAATAGACCTTGCCTCGAGCTTGTCCGGATTTTGCTTTTAGACATAGGCCGGACAACCCCAAATCTTAACTAACTTAGGATATGGGCTCTTCCCTTTTCATATCACATATGAAGTGGTAGGCAACTGATTTGATCGAAACACTATTCAATAGGTATGCAACTTCATAAGTGCATAACTCCCAAAAGCAAATAGGTAACTCTGTAATACTCATCATAGAGCACACCATATCATATAGGGTGTTATTGTTCCGCCCTGATACACCGTTGTGCTATGGCGTATACGGAGGAGTAATTCTGAGAGAGAATCTCATTCTTCATTAGAATAGTCCAGGAATTCCATGCACAAGTATTCTCCTCCTCGATCACATCAAAGGACATAATACTTATACCCGTATTTTGGTTCTCTACTTCTAAATCATATTCTGTGAATATCTCAAAAGGTTCGGACTTGTGTTTCAACAGGAACATATGTCTGAATCTTGAGAGATCATCAGAGAATGTAATGAAGTACAAAGAACCGGTCTTAGTATGTGTAGACATGGGACCTACATACATCAACATGTATCATCCCAAGAGTTCACTAACTTTTTCTCTGTTTCTAGTAAACGGAGCTTTGGTCATCTTATCTCTGTGACATGACCGGCAAGTTTTCACAAGATGTAAATTCAAACAGATTTAAATATGCATCTTTGTGCAACTTAGCTAGTCAGGTCGCATTGATATGACCTAGTCTACAATACCTCAAGAAGGATCCGTTCATTTCTGAACTCTTCCTCTTGTGTGTGTTCTATATACTAAGAACCGTAGTTTGATTTAGAACATTAATGCTTTTAGATAACGTGCCCGAACCGATCAACTTTTGATATAGGAAATGTTCAAAACATTATCCAACAATACAAAATTTTATTATTTCTTTACTAATAAAGAGACTGATATGATTTTGTATATCAGGTTCGGTATCTAATAACATTCGTTCAGAATCAATGTATTGGTAATACAGGGTGACAGTGACCGACAAACTTGGCTGCAACTCTTGCCCCGTTTTCTGCCTCATGAAACTTTTCACCCGTTCTCAGTTCTTTACCTATCTGTAGCCCATGTAACATATTACATATGCGGGATCCTGATCCGGTATCATATACCCAGGACTTAAAGGACACTGAGAAACAGTTCTATGTAATGAACACACCCGAAGAAGATGCATCATATGCACTTTCTTCGTTTGGGCGGCACGGGAATTCTGGTAATCCCGAATTTCCTGCTCTGTCTTATAACAATTATAAGTTGGAGCGGGACCAATGTTCCTCAGCTCAGTATAACAAGCGGGTTCGGTCAATTATCCGTTTGATTATCTTGATTAAGGCGTGACATGGTCGCTACCTGGAGAGAGAGAGAGAAGAAAACACTCAGCGTGCGCTTTTACAAGAATAGATTGGTTATTTATTTTATCTAATCAGGATGGCTCCCACTGTTTTTTTTATCAAATCTTCCTTCAAACACTAAAAGGAAAGACTAGCCGGGATTTATTACACGCTACAAGTTCGCCAATCTTTCAGCCAGGCCAGTGTCGGTACTTTGAGGGAGGTGCCCCGTGCTTTCGCACGGACCTAATTAATGTAAACCTCATTTTCCCAGAGGCGTAACCCCGTTGACACCTTTCTAGACACCTACTTGATCGGTTAATTGTAATGTGTAAAACTCTCCCAGGAGTAACAATTACTCGCAGTGGGTATCGGGATCCAACTACCTCATAAAAGGTATGCAATCTCATTGCAAATTTCAACACTTGAAATTCACGATAATATTTTGCCCCTAGCGTGCTATGACCTTGACGCATGCCAAACAACCCATAGTCCGCTAGTCAAGTTCAACCCGTACATTTCTTGATTGAATTAAACCCACCGGCACGACCCTTGACACATACCAAACAACGCCGTGCGAATACCCTAATCCAATCGCATCGTATGCAAGCAGATAAGCACTAGTTAGCTACCGTACACTACGCCTTGACGCATGCCAAACTACCGTAGCACGAATACTAACTAGTACTTATCTGAAATGACGGAGGGCTACGACAGGTTTTTATGAAAACCTATTGCGTAATGAACTTGATATCGTTGTAGGATCGAATGAATTTTGAAATGGAGTGTTTTTGAGGCTTTTCTAGTTTTGCTAAAGGAGTCACTACCGGTGAAGGGATCGTCGGTCCTTTCCTCGTCGAATGAGGTGCGGGATATATCATATATATCACTGCGCAAAGCAGAAACTATAGAAGCAATCAAAAGACAAACCGAGAGTTGTAGCATCTACCAGTTATTGCTAAAGGAGTCACTCCCGGTGAAGGGATCTCGGTCCTTTCCTTATCGAATAAGGTGCAGGATGTTCTGCAAGGAACACAGCGATGCAAAGCAAGAACTGTAGCTACCCTTTTTATTTTGAAATTCGATTCCACAACATCTTAGGTTTCTTTTCTTTCATTAATCACATTAATGAAGTCCCATCATTTAAGTACCTAATCATCACAGATAAATACGACGTACACTTATGCCATCCGCATTCGCCTCGATGTCCCCTCGTGCACCGTTAGGTAAGGTAACTAACGACAGAGCGGGGCAGGGCTAGCGCGGGTGTAAAACATAAGTAACGTTTATATAATATATCATATATACTATATACAGTATCTATCACAGAACATCAAATCATCACATCACAGATATCGCAGCAGAAGAATCATATGAAATATTGGATATACTAGGACGTCCGTGTTTTCAATACGAGCCAGTATAAAACATGGATTTCACGGTCGCGATGAATAGCCAAACCCACACCCCTAGACCCCAACGAGAGCGGCAAGCAACCCTACCAATTCTATAGTTAGGAGACCCGGACTCGACTCCTCGAGTTGGTCTCCCACTGGACTCTAGAACCCGGTTACTCGTGCTCTCCTCCTTGGGTCTATCCTAGTGCGGAAAAGTAAATAATATACAACAACGGTGACAACTTCCGCAACCTGGAAGTGCCCCAATAAAAGAATATAACATACAAGTTTTTACATGAATGAAAATGAAAAACACTCATCTCACATAAAAAAAAACCCGGCTATTCAAACACGACGAACCAATATAACATATCCAGCAACACATAACAACACATGTCATCAACGTAAGTAAACATGCGTATCCCAATTGTCGTTGACATATAGTAACGAAACCGGCGATATCACATATTACACTTACGGTCACAGAAAAGAAAGTGTAAAACTACAACAGTTGGAATCCGCAAACTCTTTAGACATCGCATGCCTAATCAAATTAATCCCTTAGACATCGCATGCCCAACAATTATAAACCCCGCATTTTAGTCTCAAAATCCAAAACACTTTTCAATACAAAGTCAGGCAATTCAACAAGATTCCCGGCATCCAGATCGAATGCTCGTCGCAAACTTTAGTAGGCGGCCTCACCCCTGATACCGTCGACGAAGTGCACAAAGGCGGAACACCGCTGTCGCGAGCACCTGGACGGATGCTTTCGGCGACGGGGTTCTCCTATAGTCACTTGGTCGGGGCTATGGGGTGTAGCTGTCTATTAAGTTTACCCGGCGAGTATCCGCGTACGCTACGTGATTGCGACGGACTTTTGATCACATCAAAATTCCATGGCAACCGATCAAGTGAGACTAAACTGCTATGTTTATAACATTCATTCAATTATCTCATAACTACTTGTGAATTCCAATTATTGTATCCCATTCCAGATAAATAGAAAATGTTAAAATTTCCGATCGAACATTCAAACACCCAAGTTTTTCCCGAAACAGATCAACACATGAAACAAGTTTAAAAACATCCAGTTCATGCCTCAGTACCAACGGTCCAGCCGAAGAAGGGTCAAGCCAACGCCTCACATGTGGCACGCCGTACTGCCCCAAACCCGAAGGTTCAAAGGGCAGTTCAAGACGGTCACATAATCGAGTTAAGGTTTGTTGTCTTCTAGAGGGACCATCGCGTTACTTGCACTACTTAGAACGTCATTAAACTACGGAAAAATCCAACACTTGGAAATTTCCCGACAGGGGAAAAAGTGGTTATTTATATCCGGTCGAACTTTTTAACATATTCAAAAATTATCCGGAAAACACATAGACAAAATTAGACAATCCGATCGAATAATCGAATCCCCAAGACAACCACAGAAAACTCAACAGTAGAGTATGTTTTAAAATTTCCCAGAAAATACAGCACTAAAAATTAGGAATTATTTTGCAAATTACAAAAGCTGACGTGACTAATTGGCCGCGGATCCGCCGCACTTTAGAGGAATCATGAGCACGTGCTCCACAGTAATTCTTAAAATTCCCTGCTGAATTTTTTGGCAATTTTTAATTCACAAAAATCCAAATTTTCAGAAAATTTCCAGAGAGTGATTTGGAGTTAGGATTTCGTGTTCGATCGGGTTTCTAACATCGTCTACGCATCGCCTAAGGCTCTAGTTAGGCTCTGATACCACTGTAGGGTTCCTAGGCATACTAATGAGGTCGCACAAGGCATCAACCATGCCAATTTCAAAAATTACAAGTGCCGAGAAACCCTAATACGGATCGTTGACTAGAGATTAGGTGAAATATGCAACTAGTTAACAACTTAACTAAGTGAACGAAAAATACAACCTTTGTAGATCCGGTCCTCCACCTCCATAGCTCCGTGATGATGTCTCCTCACTGCGATCGTCGGATCCCGGGCTCTAGCGTCGGCTTCATCGGAGAAATGGGCGGGCTAGGTCATCGACTTCGATGCCGAAGATGATCTACGTCGAGGCAACACAAGATCAAGCTCCAACTTCACCAAGTCAAGAAACTTGTGAAGAAAACACCCTATACTACTTGGCAAGTGGTAGAGGATGAAGAAATAGTAAGTGGGTTCACTTTAGAATTGGATTTCTCACTCTTTTTCTCAAGTTGCCATTAATGGAGGCAAGCTTTCTTCTTGAAGAAGAAGAAGAAAATATGATAAGTGTTATCTTTTTAAAATAGAAAATAAAAGGAATACTTATCATAAAGAAACCATGGTCAAGTGTAGAGAATGAACTAGGGTTAAGTGGAATGGTTAGGGTTAAGCATGAAAACAAAAATGGTCACTTAGTCAAAGCTTCATGAAGCTTCAACTAGCAAACAAAGAAAGCCACAATTCATTTATTTTGCAAAATAAATAAACAAAATAAATAAATGAATAAGTAAATCAAAACCCTAACCATTACACAACCATGGTTTAATCATACACTTAACCAAGTGAGCATGTATCATCAAACATGATACAAACAAGTGCACAAAAGTATATCACATATACAACCTGTGTACATCAAGTGAGAAAATCCATTTAAAGTGAACTAATACTAGTTAATGCAAAGTAATATATCAAATATATAATTATGCATTAAATGATTAAATCAATACTTGGTTTAACGATCTGGTCATATCGCATATAACCGACTAATATCCAATGTATCGGCTTATTGAATCAATCCTTGATTCGATAACTAGGTTATATCGCATACAACCAGTCGATACATTCATCGCGAGAATAGAATACGGTATCACATACACGCATTATTCTCGGTGCCGCACATATCTCATATGCGCTCCTATTTCGTTTCACTTGAGCCAGGAAACCTCTGTGTAGGACTCTAAAGACTCGTCAATACGCCGGCAGCAGGTGATGATCATATCAAACAATCACAAGCCGCAAGCGGTCTGCTAAACGTAACGGCCACCCGAGTATTGAGCGATCAGAAGATCGACGAGCAAGCCCGCTCATACTCCTGTGAATCCAACCGGTAACACTTACCGTACAGTCCGGTCTGTTCATCTTATATGTCGCATATCTCGCCTATGGGTGGTAAACGTCAGACCCCAATAGCTCGATAAGTCGTGTCGATATGAGGTCTATAACAGTTCGAGAAACTACTGGTAACACTTACCAGTAAATCTCAGCAACCCTGGCCAGGGATTTCCGGTTATAGCCAATCGAACACAGCGCAACATCAACTCCCTATACAGGGAGAGACGAATCCCCTCCTATCGCTCATTGCCTCCATGTGATTCGGGACTGTACCCAAAAGCCACCGTTTTGCACGCCCTCTTGGATGTGGTAAGGTGGAAATCAAAGCACAGTGGGAATCACACAAGTCTCTATGACGATCTCGGGTCTACAGACTAACCTGTACCAGTGTCACCAGAGAACTGCCATCTGACGTGAGGTATAATATCATCTGGGAGTTCTCGGCGAGTCCGTCCAGTGTACCCAGTCTCCACTGAGCACCCGTATATAATCTCTGATGTCAAACACCAATGGATATAGGATCATCCATCGCCCATCTGTATGGGTCGAGAAGGTATACGCTAGTCTACTCTGGTATATCGATGCCCCGTCTCGATACACCCACGACTAGGGACCTTGAAGGATGTACTTATGGACTACCATGTCCCCACTAGTATGATCCACATCATAGTCCAGGTAGTCAAGTACACATCCTAAGGGCTTTACCAACATCTAACAGAGAGACAATCAGTATACACGTTAAGGTAAAGTGTAACCAGATAGCAAACTATCATATCGAGCAAGAAAGTCCTCCTCGTATATATGTCCCAGCATCCAGTACAATATACATCCAATGTACAGTAATGGCCTCTAGGGCATACATATAACTAACAATAGACGGGGCTGACCCGGAATGACGGATGCCCGATAGATATATATGAGATAGAGAGGGCTGACCCAGACTGACGGATGCCCGGTTGATATATTTGAGATAGAGAGGGCTGACCCGGACTGACGGATGCCCGATAGATATATATGAGAGAGATGGCTGACCCGGACTGACGGATGCCCGATAGACATATGAGAGAGGGGGCTGACCCGGACTGACGGATGCCCGATATAAGAAGATTTGCGTGTCGATGCTAGACACGAGTATTTATGATATTTGTGTGCCGATGTTGGGCACTCGTGATTCTCAGTGATGTACAGGATTTGAGGGCCGATGGGAGTGCCGGCGTCTGGGTTGTTGGAATTTGGGGTGCATTGATGGACACCGATTACATATTCCACATTGACATTCCATGTAGATGTTATACTTCCCATGCTCAGCATTCATTATTGTATCTCATCCTGTAGTTATATTACCTGATAGAGCACTTGCATGATTATTGCACATACTGCTTATCACATATTGATATCATCTGTTGGCATATGATAGAGTAGCGCAGTACGTGCATGCTCGCGATTACCTTTATATGTTATCTCTATTCACGAGTTGGCAACTCACCCCCGTTGTGCCACAGTGTTTGCAGGTTGCCCTTCGGAGTAGTCGCGGCAGGCTGCGTTTTGCAACTTTTGACATAGATACCCCCATAGTTGGTGTACTAGCTCTTTTGCTGATAGGTGGGTTTTGTACGGTATTTGTTTATCTTTCAGTTATGTATATTGTTGTATCTAGTATTCTCCATTTACCATGTATGTATTTGACTTAGAGACAGTGTGAGGACGATGATGTATATTATTTGTATTCTGGTGTCGAGCTCATTATGAGCCGACTGTACTTGCAGTTTATTCTATCTGTGATGTTCCCACTTGTGGATCTTGATCTTCGCTACGGCGTCGTATATTGCTATCTTGGAGATTGTTTACTTAAGATTTCTTATCACTTCTAAATGATTCCTTTTAAAACTTAAAACACTCTATATTTTTACTGGTTTGGTTTCTAGGTTTTCGGTTCACTTAGTCGCGTTACGCCTGTAGACGTTACGTGGTTAAGTGCCGGTTACGGGCCAAACTTTGGGTCGTGACATCCAGATTACCTGTAGGACAAAAAAATATGACAAAACAGACATGGGGAAGTTTCTAAGTTCGTATTTTGGTTTCTATTCTGTGTCTTGGCTAGTGAAACACCACAGGGGTTAAGTAAACACCCACTACAGATCACAAGTCCCCAAAATCACCCAAACCCTCTCTTGGGATTTCCAAGTTCACAAATCCACACTTAATCAAATTCTAAACTAAACTAGAATACACTAAACATAATAACTTAGCAAGGGTCTAGTATTATACCTCATTTGGCAACTCAAGAATTTTCTTGAGTTGCTCAAAGTCTTCAAAATCCAACATTGATTGGTCCAAAGTGTTGAGGATGAGGTGGGGATCATTTTTAATGAAGGGAGTATATGGTTTTGATGAAGATTTTGATATGATACTTGGAGGTAGGGGTGGAAGGAACATGAGGATGATGAAGATGAAGGAAACAAATGGGGGAGGAAAATGATGGCTGCCCTCTCTCTCTCTCTCTTTCTTATTCTCACCCTCTCGCAAATCATGTCTCACTCTCTCTCTCTCCAATAATTGTCTCCTTTTATTTTCTCTTTTTCCTTTAAAGCCAAATATCAATAAAACAACACAATGAAATAACATGCAACAAAATGCAATATGACATGGTGCACTAGCCATGGAAAAATCAACACTTGATTCAATAATCTGATCATATCACATAAAACCGGCTTATATTGAATATTAGTTAATATATATATATATATATATATAACATATATATTAAATTATTAAATCAACACTTGATTCAATAATTCGGCTATATCAAATATAATCCGGCTAATATCAAATATATATAAACAGCATATACATAATGCATTGAATCAACACTTGATTCAATAATTTGATTACATCACATATAACATGACTGGTATCAAATATCGCTAGATTAGAATACGGTACTGATTAGTCGAAAATATTGTATATTTTAGCCGGCAATTTCCTCGTCATTTGCATCCATATAGAAGTGTTCGGCATTCATATTTTACATATTAGCAAAACTGTCGCAAAATATCAGATTACATGTATTAGACTCTAAAACCGACACTATAATGGAAATTGACTACATTTCATGGCATCGCATCATCCCTACATTTGCGCAACACTTGTTTTGAGATCTGTGCAGGAAAATCCAGCAGAAAGGCCAAAATGTACATGGTACCGATCAAACATTACGCCAACTCAATGATTTCAGATCTGGTATCAATCTAAAAGGGAAAATAAAAATCAACATATCAGATAAAGCCCCAAATGGCAGCCCAAGACTACACCAAAAAGATCAAGGCCCAATCCTAAAAGAAATCCGCGGATCCGCGGCAGGAGCCTGCTTGCGCCGCGGATCTGCGGTGGGTCCAAGGAATCAGCTTCCTAAAATTTGTGCAAAATTCTCATCGCTGGGTCCAGACTTCAAAAAGACATGTCAACTTCCAGAAGACTCCAGAGACTTCTGCCAGATCAGAAAACCATTGTTCCTACACTAAACAAAGCCTTGTATTCTAGAAACTTCTACCTAAACCCTAGCTTAAACCCTAAGCTAAGCCTAACAAACTCTTTCTAGAAGTCTTTCAACAAACTTTTGGAGGGAACTCAAAGGCTTAGGGTTTGGGTGCTCTATAAATAAGACCCTAGGCTCACTTGTAAATCATCTTGATTCATCTTGGAATCTAATCATTTTTTAGCCAATTTAGAGCCATTCTCTCTCTCTTCATCTTCTTCTTCCACAAATCTAGTGAGAGGATTTGTGTGAAACCCTAACCCTAATTCCATTCAACGGCCAAGATCCCGAGTACCCATTCAAGCAAGAATCCTTGCAACCTTTTAGGAGCCGAGCCGGTCTTCAACGGAGCAAGTGGTCCAAGCCGATTCGCGACTCATGGAGCCGAGCGAAGCCAAGTCGACAATTTAATTCTTCCTCTTGTAGTTCTTGAGCGACTGTAATCAAATTGTTGATATAAATAAAAGGTGAAATTCTTTTATCTTGTTTTCTTTAAATTCTTGCATCATGAGTCAATCTAAATTTCTAGTTATAATTCTTGTTGTGATGCTTGAGTAATACTCCGCTCGTCGAGGAGTCGAGAGGGTCAATAGAATGATGATGTAATATATCTTAAATCGATTCTTGATTCCTACGAGTTTTGTAAACCCTAGCAAATTCAAGAACCGACGACTCATTTCGTTGCGATGCTTTCTTGATTGATATCGCTCGAAATTGGGGAGTTACGATCGTTTCTTGAAATTGCTAGAGGCTAGAATGTGAATGAAATCAACGAAAGAACAAGGGTTAAACGATTAAACCCTAGTTTCAGCAAGAAAGCCCTAACTCTCGTCGATCATCATCGATCTAGTATCAATCCTTCAAAGGACAAGAACATGAAATCCTGAGGTTACATCACGTCTATAGATCCGATCGATTCCTACGAGCCTCATTTAGATTCTTGACATTTTGTTTGGAAATATTATCGAAACCCAATTCTTGATTGTTTATCAGTTTCTTGATTCTTGATTAAACTCGTGACACTTGAATCAATTCATAAATTCTTGAATCATGTTTTCTTTTCTTGTCGATTAACTTTTCGATTCAAACAAAGAAAATATAAAAACGAATCGCACAATCACTGTGGACGATCCGCACTCACTTACAATCTACATCCGACACCGTAGTTGATTGCGGTCAAATAATTTTTGGTTGTGATTTCTTTACAATTTCATACTACACATCAAGAATATATAACAATCAAATGGCGCCGTTGCCGGGGATCGCGCGCTAATTCGTTTCATATTATATTCTTGAATTGAATGATTTATTTCATTGTGATTTTTGAGATGAAAATTCGTGCAAAACCTAAACAATTTGTTGTGTTTCATTGCAACGAAATCTGGAGCTTGCTGGAAATTGGGAAATTTTTTTGGAAAATACAAGAGAGCAGAGGGAGTCTACAGAAGCTCCCTGGTGAATTTTGGTGCAGTGATCCCACAGTTCAACCGCGGAAGCGCGGTATAAGGAGGGATACGCGGCGGAACCGCGGCCCCTTGGAGGGTTCTCTGTACAATTTTGCTTCAGGTAAATTCTTGACTTCTCCTCTCTCCTCTTTTTAGCTCCAACTAATACTTTTCTGCAATATTCTTTGCAAAGAATAGCAGCTCGCAAATTGCAAAGTTAAATTTGTGCGTGATTTTGTTTCTTGGTTGTTTGCATTATAAATACGGATATTAAGGGGCACGGCCAAATCCAAATTAGGTGGGGATTTCATTACCCTTCCTAGGCCCCGAAAACCACTAAACTTGCATCCGCATTGACCCACATTAACTAAAAGAAATCTAGAGATGACTCTAAGGACTGTCGCGCTCAATTAGGACAGAAGAAGGCCATGGGTAATTCATTGCTTATCCGCGTTTACCTGTGGTGCCTAAGGCGAGTGTGTCTAAGGCTAGTGGTTATTAATTAGGCCCACTACTAACGTAGTGGAGTACCTTCCCACTTACCTGGCACTTATCCGGCCACAGGGGAACAAAGAGGCAGTGGAGGATTCTATCCCGCGACTTATCTTTTGGCAGTTAGGAGCGGTCTAGAGCCGGACCTAGGTGACAACTAGATTCTAGGGTTTGTGTGCTGCATTTGTTGTGTCGCATCATTTTTTTTAAAAAAATCCGTCCCTTTTTCAAAACCAAACACCGCATTCATTTACCCCTAATTATAAGCCAACGCTGCCACTTGTACTAACCCTTTTTTGTACAAGATAGGCTGGACACGGGATTCTAGTGCCCGTTTAGTCCGCGTACCCTTTATCGACTCCGAAGTCGATAATTCTCCATTTACCTTTCCTTTACCTACTACCACACCCACACCGATGGATCCGAATCCATCAAACTTCTTTAACCATAATCTGCCGCCGTCCGTTGGTGCGCAGAATCCACCCCGCATCTCTCTCCAAGAGAGGTGCTATCCACTTAGAGGTCATCTTTCGACCTGCTTTTCCACACCAACAGCCAGTGGGGATAACTTTGAGATTAAGCCCCAGTATATCAATCTTTTACCCAAATTCCACGGACTCGAGACTGAGGACGCTTACGTTTTCATTACCAAATTTGAAAACGTATGCGCAATGATGGGTACGTCACATCTTTCAGTAGATGCGATGCGTCTACGACTTCGTCCATTTACATTGTGCGATATAGCCGAGAAGTGGCTATATAACACTACCGCACACTCTATTACGAATTGGGAAGAATTCGTCGCTGCATTCCTTAAGAAATTTTACCCAATACAAAAGACAGCTCGAATCCGTAGCGAACTGAATCAATTTGCCCAGCTCCCTACTGAACCATTCTCTAAATGCTTTGAACGTTTCAAGGATCTATTGGTTCAGTGTCCTCATCACGGCATCCCGAGATGGGAGCTTTGCCGAATCATTTATGAGGGCATTAACCCAAGCACTAAACAGAGCCTTGAAAACATGTGTCAAGGTACTTTTATGACTAAGGATGATGGGGAAGCTTGGAAGTACTTAGAAGAGTTCGCTGAAAAATCACTACAGTGGGAGAGTGGTACCCAACCATTGAATAGGGGTGGCGTACACCAAATAGATGTGTCCATAGGTGTTCGAGCTGAGATGGCAGCAATGCAAAAGAAGCTCGATGCTATGGAACACAAATTTTCTGCAGCCTCCCTAAACCCATTGTCGCTCCCCAAAACTGTTTGTGGGTGCTGTTCTGATCCGTCACATTTAACGGAAGAATGTCCATTAAACTCTGCGTTTCAAGGTCACGAGCATTCTAATGCCGCATTTCAACGATCTAGAAACGATCCATATTCTTCCACGTACAATCAGGGTTGGAGGAATCACCCGAATTTCACTTGGAACCAAAACCAATCTCAAAACACGGTTCCAAACACGAATCAATTTCAAAGGGCTCTTCCTCCACCACAACAGCAACCCCTTCAACTCACTCAGCACCCTACCAGTCACAAAATTTCCAAAATCAGGGCAACAATCCTGCACAGTCTAATCCTATGCAGTTGTCATGTTCTGACGAATTCTCTCAATTCACTCAAACCATGAAATCACTTTTATCAAATTTCATAGAGGTTTCGACTGAGGTTAGATCTTCCGTCGGTGAGATAAAGAAAAACTCAGCGTCCCAAGCTGAGAGTATCAGATCGAAGGAAGCTGAAATAGCTCGCCTTAAAGCCGAAATGAGTGCGAGAGAAAAAGGGGAAACTTCCCTCTCAACCCCTACAGAATCCTGGGCATTACAATGTAAATACCATCACAACGTTGAGATCGGGGAAAGTGCTGAATAATCATGTCGGGGAAGGTATTGATGATACTGAAAATCATATCAACACCCCGGCTGAGACCTTTCCACACACACACACTTCTCCTTCTGATCCTTCTTCTTCTACCACACCATCTTCTCACGAGCCTATTCTCCATTTCCCTTTAGGCTCGACACCTTCTCCAAACCCTTATAGTTCTCCACAGACGGTCCCCATACCTCTTTTGGGACCTCGTCTACCCCCTCTTCCTTCTCCTATGATGGACCCTGCGCTTATTGCGAAAGCTCCTTACCCGAACCGGTTAAGGGGTAACAGAACGAGTCCTCATATGGAGAAAATTATGGAAATGTTCAAACAGGTTAACATCAATATCCCTCTCCTAGATGCGATTCAACAAGTCCCCGCTTATGCGAAAATTCATAAGGACTTGTGCACTAGGAAGAGGAAGACTCAAGTGCCGAAGAAGGTCTTTATGTCTAATAATATCAGCACTGCTTTTATTCCCCAGCTACCAAAGAAACGAAAGGACCCAGGATTTCCTACAATATCGATTTCTATTGGGGGTAAAAACATAAATCGTGCTCTTTTAGACCTTGGCGCAAGTGTTAACCTGCTCCCTTATTCTGTCTATGAGCAATTAGGGATTGGAGAGCTGAAACCTGCTCACTGCACTCTCCAGATGGCGGACCGATCTATCACCAAACCAAGGGGTGAATTAGAGGATGTGTTGATAAAGGTCGGGGAATTTATTTTCCCTGTAGACTTCATTGTGCTCGACACACATCCTGTAGCAAACCCACGGGGCCAAATTCCGGTGATTTTAGGTCGTCCTTTCCTTGCCACTTCCAACGCTGTTATAAACTGTAGAAACGGTTCAATGAACTTATCATTTGGAAATATGACCATTGAACTAAATATCTACAAAGTTGGAAGTCAGCCATCAGAACCCTCTGCTCATATTTTAGATGTGTGCTCTGTCCATGAGATCGCTCCCGATAGTTGTGGAGCTGAGGAACTTTGCTTTACTGATCTCGATGACATTACCACATCTCTGTTTGACTTTACACAAGATCTTAGTGAGGACACTTTACCTGCACTTGAGTCCTGCACTTCTGACTTTTCTCCACCCGAGTCTGTATCTTTCACAGGCTCTGAGCTTCTTTGTAAATCTAAAAATCACTCAATGATCCCTCCTTCTATCATTTCTCCGCCCGAATTAGATCTCAAAATTTTACCCTCTCATCTGAAATATGCTTATTTAGGTGAGAAGGAGTCTTTACCGGTTATAATTTCCGCTTCTCTAGCATTAGAGCAAGAGAATGCACTTTTATCGGTATTGAGATCTAACAAAGAGGCGTTTGGTTGGAGTATGGCGGATATCAAAGGGATTACTCCCTTGATAGTTGAACATCATATACATATGATGGATGATGCCAGACCAACCCGAGAACCACAGAGACGGTTGAATCCCGTCATGAAGGAAGCGGTCATGAAAGAGATCGTCAAATGCTTAGATAATGGTATTATATACCCCATCTCCGATTGCCAATGGGTGAGTCCTATACATGTCGTTCCTAAGAAATCCGGCATCAAAGTTATAACCAATGAGGCGAATGAGTTGATTCAGACACGCACCCAAACTGGGTGGCGTGTATGTATCGATTATAGAAAACTCAACGCTGCCACGAGAAAAGACCATTTTCCTCTAGCATTCATTGATCAGATGCTGGAACGCTTAGCGGGACGAGAGTATTATTGTTTTATGGACGGATACTCAGGCTATAATCAGGTCCCCATCGCCAAAAAGGATCAAGATAAAACCACTTTTACTTGTCCTTTTGGTACGTTTGCTTACAGTCGCATGCCCTTTGGGTTATGCAATGCTCCCGCTACCATTCAGCGGTGTATGATGAGGATATTCTCTGATATGGTAGAGAATTTCCTGGAGATCTTTATGGACGACTTCTCGATTTTTGGAGACTCTTTTTCCGATTGCCTAGCGAATCTTGACGCTGTTCTTACTCGTTGCAAAGAGAAGAACTTGACTTTGAACTGGGAAAAATGCCATTTTATGGTCCAAGAAGGAATTGTTCTTGGACATGTCATTTCACAGAAAGGCATTGAGGTTGACAGAGCCAAAATAGATGTCATTCAAAACCTCCCTCATCCCAAAAGCGTCAAAGATATTCGCTCTTTCCTTGGCCATGCGAGCTTTTATAGGAGATTCATTAAGGACTTTAGCAAAATTGCTAGACCTTTAACTCTTTTCCTGGCCAAGGATACGACCTTCCATTTTGACTCGGACTGCGAGACAGCTTTCGACTCACTTAAACAATCACTCACTTCAGCCCCCGTTTTATCATCACCAAACTGGGACTACCCCTTTCAGTTGATGTGTGGCGCATCTGATTTTGCAGTAGGTGCAGTCTTAGGACAGCATATCGAAAAGATGCCACACGTGATTTACTATGCAAGTAAGACCCTGAATGATGCGCAAATCAATTATACAACTACAGAAAAAGAACTTTTAGCGGTTGTATTTGCATTAGAAAAATTCAGGCCTTACTTAATTGGCTCACCTATAGTTGTGTATACTGACCATTCCGCTTTAAAACATCTTCTGGCGAAGAAAGATGCAAAAGGTCGACTAATACGTTGGATCCTTCTGTTACAAGAATTCGATCTTGTTATCAAAGATAAGAAAGGATGTGAAAACGTAGTAGCTGACCATCTTTCACGCATCATTTCTTCCCCTGTGACCCTGCCGATCAATGACTCGTTTCCTGACGAGCAACTCTTGAGCGTATCCAATGAACCATGGTTCAGGGATATTATGAACTATCATGCCACGGGATTGATACCCAGCGATTGGTCGAAACAGGACAAATACCGCTTTCTATCCCAAGTAAAACACTATTAGTGGGACGAGCCCTATTTGTTTAAATATTGTCCTGATCAGATCATTCGCCGGTGCGTCCCGAATGAAGAGTTCAAGAGTGTTCTTTCTTTTTGTCATGATCAGGCCTATGGGGGTCACTTTGGTCCTAGAAAGACAGCGGAAAAGGTTTTGCAATGTGGATTTTATTGGCCGACCTTATTTAAGGACGCATTTGAGCATTACAAAACCTGTACACAATGTCAGTATACGGGTAGAATCTCCCAGAGGAATGAAATGCCTCAGCAACCCATTTTGGTTGTTGAAATATTCGATGTTTGGGGCATAGATTTTATGGGTCCTTTTCCCAACTCCTTTGGGAATTTGTACATACTGTTGGCGGTTGATTATGTCTCAAAGTGGGTAGAAGCCATTCCATGTCGCACTAATGACAAGAAAGTTGTCATTAAGTTCTTAAAAGAGAATATCTTCTCGCGATTTGGACACCCACGCGCTATTATTAGCGATAATGGGACACACTTCTGCAACAGGTCTTTCGAGACTCTGATGCGGAAATACTCAATCAACCACCGACTTTCTACACCCTATCACCCCCAAACAAGCGGGCAGGCTGAAATCTCAAACAGACAAATAAAACTTATCCTGGAGAAAACTGTTGCTAAAAATAGAAAAGACTGGTCGACCAAACTGACGGATGCTCTTTGGGCATTCCGAACTGCATATAAGACCGACCTAGGGATGTCTCCATATAGGATAGTGCTTGGAAAAGCATGTCATTTACCCGTCGAGATAGAACATAAAGCATTGTGGGCTATTAAAGAAATAAATTTTGATTTAAACCTTGCTTGCAACTTTCGGAAGCTGCAACTTAACGAGCTAAGAGAACTCCGCGATGAAGCTTATGATAACGCTGTAATCACAAAGAATAGGACTAAGGTTTTTCACGATAAAAACATTTTGAGGAAAAAACATTTTCACCTGGTCAACAAGTCCTTCTTTATGATTCACGATTACACCTTCACGCGGGTAAGCTCCGATCTCGTTGGAAGGGACCTTTTGTTGTGCGGTCTGTATACCCGCACGGGGCAGTAGAAGTAGAAAATGTTAAAAACGGCACCTTTTTCAATGTAAATGGACATAGACTAAAGCCGTATTTTTCCACTGACCCCACGGAGGAGCTCTTGTTCTTACAAGAGCCAGTTTATTTGGATTAAAATTCCTCCGTCTCACCTTCATATCTAGTATATCACTGCATCATCTTTTGAATGGAGGTGAGTAAAAAGAATAAGTTTGGGGGAAGTTCTTCACTTATATATTTTGCCCCCACTAATAATTCCTCCCAGATTTACAGGTTTTTCAGATATAGCTGTTGGCAACAGTGAGGACACTGTTGAAAACAAGTTTGGGGGAGGTTTGTGCTTATTTTCGCATCATTTGCATATCATTTGCATAAGCACAAAACATTTCTTTTAAAAACCTATAAAAATTGAAAAAATTTCAAAAACCCATAAAAATTTAAAAAATTTCAAGTATAAAAATAATTTTAATGTTTACACTTTTTTGTATATAAATAAGATAATGAAAGTTTAGATAGTGAACAATATCATCCATGAGATTAGAAAAATTTTAGAAAACCAAGAAAATTAGAAGTTTTCTTATACGAACTAGTAATAAGTAGTTATGAGCCGTTGTCCCAAGGGTTAGTAAGATGAAGGACGTCACTAATCTGAGGATAAAAATAAGTCTGAAAGATAGTTTCTATTCTGGAAGCCAAACATTTTTGAACGTTGATACCCTGCTATTCGCACTTACACACGTCTTGAAGCCTGGGATAGTAGAGGATACCTTGAAATGCTCTTGTCTTAATGCCAAAAGTATGAAGGAAATAAAAAAAAATGAAATGAAGAAAATATAAAGTGGTGAGAAAAATGGACACTGGTTTTGTTATCACCGAGGGCAACAAAAAAATATATAGCGAGGGTGCTTCTTCACCTAGTGCCCTAAGGCCAACTGGTCTGGGAGTCACTGCTATGCCTGAGGTGGTGCAAGACGAGGAAAATACACCAAGTAAGCAAGCACAGGAGTAATCGGTCGATTAGTACCTCAAGAAGTATTAACGGTCGCATAAAAGTGTGTGAGCAATCTCGTTTAAATATTCATTAATCAAAAAGTACTGAGGCTGATGGGCAAGAGTATGATAGCTTGAATTGAATTCTCCGGGTGTAGGGATGTTTTTACACACACGTAGGGTTATATGATCGATGTTTGGAAAACAGATAGGAATGAAGAATAAGACGATGTTTTATTGAGGGAGGACGTGATTTCTAACATCTTTTCATGACCATTAAGATAGGGCTCATGACAACCGAAAAGCTAGCTTAGTTGGAAACCCAAATTTTCAAAGTCTTTCTTTTAGAATTCTTTTCTTTAAATGTAATATTCATGATCTTCCTTTTATTATTGGATTTTGTGGGTGCAATCCGCTGAAAACCCTCAGGAGACAACACTCCTCCTACTAGGGACACCTAGAGGTTTAAAGGCTTGTTGCACGTGCTCAGTACAATCGTGTTGCCTACGAAAGTGTGCTAGTTAGTTTTTCTCTTTCTTTATTTTCTCCATCTCTTTTTAATAAATCAGTTCGCCCGAGACGATCGAAATTAAGTTTGGGGGAATTTGATTAGTCGAAAATATTGTATATTTTAGCCGGCAATTTCCTCATCATTTGCATCCATATAGAAGTGTTCGGCATTCATATTTTACATATTAGCAAAACTGTCGCAAAATATCAGATTACATGTATTAGACTCTAAAACCGACACTATAATGGAAATTGACTACATTTCATGGCATCGCATCATCCCTACATTTGCGCAACACTTGGTTTGAGATCTGTCCAGGAAAATCCAACAGAAAGGCCAAAATGTACATGGTACCGATCAAACGTTATGCCAACTCAATGATTTCAGATCTGGTATCAATCTAAAAGGGAAAATAAAAATCAACATATCAGATAAAGCCCCAAATGGCAGCCCAAGACTACACCAAAAAGATCAAGGCCCAAGCCCTACAGACAGCCGCGGATCCGCGGCAGGAGCCTGCTTGCGCCGCGGATCCGCGCTGGGTCCAAGGAATCAGCTTCCTAAAATTGGTGCAAAATTCTCATCGCTGGGTCCAGACTTAAAAAAGACATGTCAACTTCCAGAAGACTCCAGAGACTTCTGCTAGATCAGAAAACCATTGTTCCTACACTAAACAAAGCCTTGTATTCTAGAAACTTCTACCTAAACCCTAGCTTAAACCCTAAGCTAAGCCTAACAAACTCTTTCTAGAATTCTTTCAACAAACTTTTGGAGGGAACTCAAAGGCTTAGGGTTTGGGTGCTCTATAAATAAGACCCTAGGCTCACTTGTAAATCATCTTGATTCATCTTGGAATCTAATCATTTTTTAGCCAATTTAGAGCCATTCTCTCTCTCTTCATCTTCTTCTTCCACAAATCTAGTGAGAGGATTTGTGTGAAACCCTAACCCTAATTCCATTCAACGGCCAAGATCCCGAGTACCCATTCAAGCAAGAAGCCTTGCAACCTTTTAGGAGCCGAGCCGGTCTTCAACGGAGCAAATGGTCCAAGCCGATTCGCGACTCACGGAGCCGAGCGAAGCCATGTCGACAATTTAATGTTGCGCCACGGCAGCGCCCCGGCCGTCTATCCGAGGCCATAATGCGGAATCAAAATTTTTCTTAACTTTTAAACTGGCGCTACCGCGGACAATAAACCCGGATCGTAACCATTAACATAATGCTAGCTAACAAGAGATGGGAAGAGAAGTATACCAAGCGATCCGTGTCCTTCGGTCTTCGTCTCCACTCCGATCTCCCGCAGAAACTCCGTTCATCTCCTCCTCGTCGGAAAGGGCACCACGTAGCCGGAATCTTTTACGGGCTCCCACCTCTGGACCGAGGCAACTCGGGCGCGAAGTAGGCTAGCCGACGCGTCCAAGAAGTGCTGTAGGCTAGTGTAGAATGGTTCTCATTTGGGGTAGTGAAGTTGCCATTGGTGATGGTGGAATGAGGTTAAGGAAAAATGGTGCTTTCATTTTTCCAAAACAAGAAGAATGAGATGAAGGAAATATGCCATACCACTCCCAATGAACCTCTCATTCTCTCTTGAACAAATGGTGGAGGAAGAATCTCAAAAACAAGAAGGAAGGTGAGTGTAGGAAAAGCAAGAGGTGACCACATCCAAAGTAAACCTCACATCAACTCCTAATCAACTCCAATCCATTCTAATCACCATTAATGCAAAAGAAATGATGATAGAAAAGAATGGTATCAAAATATGCTCTCATAATCAATCCATATGCAAGAAACCCCTCCACAATATGTTATTTGCAAACTTGCAAATAACACCCTCCATCGGAAAAGTCCGGCCGGGAAAGAACAAAGGAAAACTGGCCGGAACGGAATGCAAACTGGCAACTCCAGAAAACTGGTCCCGTAATAAATTACAGGAAAAACCCCGATACTGTGCATACACACCCGCATCTGTATTCCGACCGGATACAAACGCAAAGAGATAAAATCTACACTGTACTATACTAGGATCCGGCTTAAACCAAAGACGGCCAGTAATATCCGTCCGATCCTGATTCGTGCAATACCGCACGTATTTGATCGAACCCTGCCATATATCCATACGACCACTAGTACAAACCGTCCGATCCTGATCCGTGCAATACCGCACGTATCTGATCGGACCCTGCCATATCTCCATACGGCCTCTACAGCGTTTCGCCCGAAACTTGAGCAACTGTAAGTGTGGTGGACTCTAAAGACTCGTCAATACTAAGGCTGTGGATTTAACCACTAGCACGTCAGAGGATAAGCCAATACGTGACGGGCCACCAGCTATTGACCAAAAGGGACGTCGATGAGCGAACTCATCCTGACACCCTACTGAGCCTGTCAGTGACAATATCCGTACAGTCCGGTCCGTTCGTCTATGAGTATCGCATGGCGGGCCTAGGGGGTTGGTAAAAGTCAGACCCCCAAAAGCGGTACAAGTCGTGTCGGAGTGTAGCCCAGAATACCCTGAGATACTACGGGAATACCTACCAGTAAATCTCCTGCCTCGGCCGAGGGCTTTGTGTAATGGCTCTCCTAGACACAGCACAACCTCACCCCTAATACCGGGAGAGTCGAACCCCTGCAGATCCGCTCACTGCCTCCATGTGGCTCGGGACTGTACCCAACTAAAACCTGTTTGCACGACTCCTTTGAGCCGTGGTAGGGTAGTAATCAAAGCACAGTGGGAACTCACACGAGACAAATGACGATCCTCAGGTCGATGAACTAACCTGTACACATGTCACCAGGGAACTGCTATCTGACGTCAGGTATAAGACCAACTAGCATGTTCCCGGCGAGTCCTGTCCGGTGTACTCATAACCCAATGAGCACCTGTATACATCTTAGGTGAACCAACTGACACCAGTGGCTTGTGAGACCGGCCACCGCCCCTCGTCGGGGTCTCGACTGTATACACTAGTCTACTCTGGAGAATCGATGCCCTGTCTCGAAACTCCCACGACTAGGGACCTTTTAAGGATGTGCATATAGACTACCAGCTCCCACGTATATGATCGCCCTCATATTGCTGGCAGTCAAGCAAGAATCCTAGGGGCTCTATCAACGTGCAATAGCGACCTGTCAGGTCACCTAAAGCAGTACACAATGATAAAGGTAAACCAGATAGCATACTATCATCTTGAGTAAGACTGTCCTACTGGGACAGGTCCTCCCTCAATCATTGCAATCACGTGCCTGTGATCCAATAATTGACTCTGAGGGCACTATCTTCAACAATCTCCCACTTGCACTCAAGGTTAATTATTGCGATGTCGCATACTCACAGCCCGTGTGATACCGAACACCCAACTCCTCTACTAGTCAGTCTCACAAAAATCGTTTGTGAAACTATTGCGTTCGAGGAATAGCCTCAGTGAGTGGAGCCGCCTAGATGTTTCTTAGATGTTTCTTTCTATGTCTCTCTATATCTCAAGTTCGCGGAGAAAGCCATCTCCCGAAATGAGCAATACCTGTCTTAGAATGTGTCTGGATGTCTGATGGGACCTAGCTCATAAATGAACTCCAAATCCAAACTTCTTAGACTGTATCATCAACTGAACTTAATCAGTATCCTGCGCCATGCCTTCCCTCAGTATCCACCTGGATCACCTGTCCAAAATACTGCCACTCGTCAGAGGGAAAACTATAACTCTGACAGCCACTCTGCCATCCAGATCACCTTGGAAGCCTGGAATGATAACCGTCTCCTAAAGGAGGCTGTTGTTATCATATCCCTAGAACATCAACTTATGTTCTAAAACTTCTTCCGATTGTTTCTCCAGGATTGGATGAATATCAACTTATTGCACCTACTGCAAGAACAACATCTGGTGTGGTACTTGACATCTCAATATTGACTCAATTGCCTGAGCAAGTGATCTGCCAATGATGCACTTCCCTCTCCCTTTAGTCTGTAAGACACCTTGAGAGAGGGTGACTCCATCACCTGCAGGTACACTACTGTGCCAGGAGTCGTCCATTCTAAATACTCTTAGAATGTTGTCTAAGTACCCTGATTAGGAAACCACCCAAAACTAGATCTAAAACCATAGATCTAGTAACCAGAATGTCTGATATAATATCCAAGTCCTGTGTGGAGAAACCATTGTGTGACAACCAAAGTATAACCGATCGTAGTCTAGGAATATCACTTCCTACTTTGTGTATGTCATCAAATACTAGGACATCACACCCTACTACCTTCTTAACAGATCCATCCCCTATTCTGATGAAGTCAAACCTATGACTATCACATCAGAAATAGATGTTCTATCTCCGCTACATCTGCTTTAGTCTATAAATAGACATAAGCTACCTGTCCACCAATGCTTCCGCTGCTCCCACTGACTACGACAACCCTCTGGCAGAGTCATATAGACGTACACTTCTAAAGCTAGTTTAGAATGACGCTATACTCATCCTCCTGCCGGGTCTCACAGTCTGGAATAACAACAATGGCAAGTCTAGGTAAACAAGAACCTCTCTGCCGCCGTCCTTGAGGCAACCGGAGTACCTCTCGGGTGCCTGAGGTTACCCACCATATCTGCGGAGTGGCCAATGGAATGTCAAGCCATATTGAATCTTTAGGTTCCTATCAAATCTTCAGTAATCGTTTGTGGTTCTGGAATCACTTCCAGTTCTACCATACTCCCACTACTGTTTTCAGAAAAAATCCATTTTTAATAAAACTGTGGCGAGTCTAGAACAATATCGTTATTGATCTTCCAAATGGTAGAAAATCAACCCTCGTCATAGCCTGGGTCAACCCACAAACAGCCATTACAGAAACGTGCCTTGAGTTATCCGGAGTCTGGTTTTAAGCATAAGCCAGACAACTCCCCGTACCTTAACAATGTCAAGATATGAACTGTTCTATATCCAATACAGAAACAGAGGCACTGATTTAATTGAACCAGATTCAAATCATGCAGCTGTCTCCAGTGCATGTCAACTAAATGGAAAAAGGCCGATCAGCGTTACTCAACTTAGGAATGCTTCCAATTATGAGTAATCTGAAAGAGAAGCAAGTTCTCTTAATCATTACTATCAACTGAATACCATACACAAGTATCTACATCTTCGATCACTTTGAAAAATCCCGATACTTGCAATACCTGGTTCTCTACTTTATTCAAATACCTATAACTTCTCAAAATTCGGACCCTGTGTTTCCACGAAACACCTGTCTAAAAACTAGAGAAGTCATTAGTAAACCGAATATAGTACGAGGACCAACCCCTCTGTCCTGATGGACCGTGGACTACATACAATACTCTGTATAAGTCCTTTGAGTCTGATAACTCATTCACTGTGTGTCGTAGGTTGAAAACTGTACTTATGGTTAAGAAGAATTACACAGATGCTTAATGCTCCTTACCTAACCATCCACTGATATAGGTAAATGTCGTAGACATAATTTCAAAAAGGTATATCTCACTCTATGAAAATAGACGTACAGATATATCGATTTGAAATTGGTGCATAACAGCGGATATTCAAAACCAAATATTTGCCGTCCGGCAACCAACCCAGGTGACTTCCTCAAATATCACCGATTACAACGAATCCTGATATAATGAGGATGATCACCCAATTCCCAATAACTTACTCCCACTCATCATCTGTAAAACCATACAGATGTGAGAATCATACCTGGTAAATACATACCCTGGAGCAAGTGTCGAACTGGGAAATCAGTTTTCCTTTAACAGTACACAGTGAAACTGAAACATTGAAATGTTTCGATGGGGTATCCTGGTATTCCTAGTAATGCCTCTTCCATTATCCAGATTCACAACTGTAACCGTGTAATTCTTTGCCATCTCTCCAAATCCCTTTATATGTCTTTAATCATTACCTTATGTACACCCTTTAGGCCAAATGGTTTTCTTCCTTCCCTACCGTTCGGCACCAGCCTATGGTTTGGAAGAAGACTATCCAATAAGCATAATGGGTGTACTGTCCTAATCCTAGGAGCACTCGCAAAACGAGAGAAGGTGAAGATAAAAGACAACTGAATAAACCTTATTCCTATTTCTCCTGAACCAGAATCCATCCCCGAACTGGAACAAGTTCCTTTCAAGTTCGTATATAACCATACGATGGAGTATCCAATAAACTGTGGATCTTCGTAGTGATACGGAGTGTCCTGGAGAAATACAAAGGTGATTTAGGATTGGCGAAGAAATGCTTGGTTTGGTCGTGAATAGCAGTCGCAATTTACTTTGCCCTCTTACTAATCCATTTCTTTTTCTTTACTTAATACCTTCTGTACACCGTTTAGGCTAATTGGTATTCTTCATTCCACACCGTTCGGCACCAGCCTAAGGTTTGGAAGAAGACTATCCAATTTGCGTAATAGGTGTACTATCTCCTAAGCCAAGGAGTACTCGCAATCTGAGAGAGAAGGTAAAAGGAAAAGGCAACTGAATGGTCCTATTCGTTTTCTCCAGAACCGGAAACCATCCTCGAATTCCTTCGAGTTCGTATATAACCATACGATGGTTTTGTCCAATTGAAGTGGACGTTCGTAGTAATACGGGGTGTCCTGGAGAAAAGGTTAAAAGTAGGAGTGGCAAAGAGGTCTGCAACTCTGACAATCCAAAAGCCAGTGTTTTAGAAGGTTCGGTCAACTTGGTCACCGAGTCATAGTCAAGGGTCGGGTCAATGGTCGCTGCCAAAGAGAGAGAGAAAAGAAACACTCAGCGTGCACTCTAACCTAGATCAGAATGGTTATCACTTTATCTAATCTGGAAACCTCCCACTGTACCTCAAATTCTCCTCCAAACCTGAAAGAAGAATTAGTCGGGATCAGCCGAGGAGTAAACCAACTCATCAGTGGAAATCGGGATCCAACTATCATCACATGATAACTTGACGGAATCCACTCAAGTCACCACACTCCAGAAGGTATGCGCATGCCTCGCAAGTTTTAGTTTCTTTAGAAACTCCCGATGTGATTTTTTACCCCTAGGACCCAAGTGACCTTGACGAATAATCAACAAATCAAAAGGTCACAGTCAAGTTCAACCCGTCATTATCTTGATTGTGTTAAACCCACCCGCACGACCCTTGACGAATAATCAACAAAGTCGTACGACTGTCCTAACCAATCCACATATCCATGCGACAGAAAGCATTACAGAGCTACCGCACACTACGCCTCGGCGAATAGCAACGACAAACGTAGCGCGAATACTATGCAATACTAATCCGAAATGACGGAGGGCTACGAATGGTTTTTGGCGAAAAACCTTTTACCGTAATGAACTTGATATCGTTGAAGGAACTGGATAACTTTTTATAGAAAATATAGTGACGAAAACCTTTGCTAAAGAGGCCACTCCCGGTGAAGGGATCTCGGCTCTTTCCCCATAGAATGAGCTGCAGGATATTGCAATTGAATACCACGATGCAAAGCAAAAGTAATCGGCTATAGTGAAGTTATTGCCCTGACGCAAACTTTTGTCCAAGGGGTCACTCCCGGTGAAGGGATCTCGGCCCTTGCCTCGTCGACTGAGGAGCAGGATATTCTAACTGAATACCACTATGCAAAACAAAAGAAAACGCCATTGCAATAACAGCTTTTTTTGAAAAATTGTTCCAACAACATCAGAATAGGTTTGTTTATAACTTGCGTTGATCCGAATCAACGCAGTCCCATCAATTAATCACACCACAAAGAACGAAAATAATGATGTATGTATATGCCATCCGCATTCGCCACTGGGTCCCGTCATCACCCGTTAGGTTACTTAACTAACGACAGAGCGGGGACTGGACTAGCGCGGATGCAAAACATATACAACATCTACTAATATATATATACCAATATATTATATTTGCTCAAGGCATGATAAGAATGCAACATCACAGAAATGTACAGCATCACAGAACAATACAGATATCTGGGATCCCCGGGTTTCATAGAGCCGCTACTGAAACCCGGCGTTCCCCTGGTCGTGTGGATAGCCTGTGCAATGAAATCCTAGACCCCTACGGGCACGGCAAGTCACCCGCCAAGACTTGAAGCAAGGCAGTCCCCTCCAGCACCGTGAATGGACCACCCAGCACTTCACGGAATCCGGTAACTTGGGCACCCCTCCTGGGTCAACCTGTACCCCCTACGAGTGCGGCGAATAGCCCGCCAATTCTAGAGTAAATCCCCCTCCGTCTCAAAGCCATGAGATGCGGGCCCGTTGCCCTCTAGAACCCGGCTATCCGTGCACCCCTCCGCGGGGTAATCCTAGTACAGAAAGTAAAATATACATACAACGGGTACATCGACCTCGACGTGGTCGTGCCCCAAAAGAATAATACAAACAGGCAGTGACGGCAGTCCACATGTCGGACGCTCGCCCCGCAATATCAAATGTACATATAAAACAAAACTGTACTACCACTGCAACCAGGCTATCCCCCACGACCGATCCGCAACATCACAGCACAAACACATAACATCAACGTGAATGTCACGTTCGCAAATCCGTCTAACCGGGCTATAGCAGTTAGACAGGATTTACCGATCAAGTGACATTCACGGTCGCAGATATAATGTAAATACTGTGAACTAACATGTTTAAAATATCCGATCGAACAAATATACCTAAGTGGGCCCCAAGCATTACTGTAGCACTTAAAGAGAGTCTAGGCCCAAAAAGAATATTCCAAAAACCCCATTTTCAACCCAGGAGCTCACTGCAAAAATTTGGTCCAATGAATAGTAAAAAAGGCCGCGGAACCGCCGCAAATACGTGGTTTTGGCCGCGGTTCCGCGGTGGAATAGTGAGATCACGCTACCAAATTTTCACATAATGCTTAGAATTCCCTGCACATGTCACTGCAATGTACTGAAAAAATTTTGGAGCCAAAAAAATTTCGACAGAAAACTGTGCAAATGAAAATGGGTTTTCGGAAAATCCGTTCGATCGAACTTGTAAACACGTTAGAGCAAGCTAGACTAGGTTAATGGCGTGGTTCTGATACCATGTTGCGCCACGGCAGCGCTCCGGCCGTCTATCCGAGGCCATAATGCGGAATCAAAATTTTTCTTAACTTTTAAACTGGCGCTACCGCGGACAATAAACCCGGATCGTAACCATTAACCTAATGCTAGCTAACAAGAGATGGGAAGACAAGTATACCAAGCGATCCGTGTACTTCGGTCTTCGTCTCCACTCCGATCTCCCGCGGAAACTCCGTTCATCTCCTCCTCGTCGGAAAGGGCACCACGTAGCCGGAATCTTTTACGGGCTCCCACCTCTGGACCGAGGCAACTCGGGCGCGAAGTAGGCTAGCTGACGCGTCCAAGAAGTGCTGTAGGCTAGTGTAGAATGGTTGTCTCAATTGGGGTAGTGAAGTTGCCATTGGTGATGGTGGAACGAGGTTAAGGAAAAATGGTGCTTTCATTTTTCCAAAACAAGAAGAATGAGATGAAGGAAATATGCCATACCTCTCCCAATGAACCTCTCATTCTCTCTTGAACAAATGGTGGAGGAAGAATCTCAAAAACAAGAAGGAAGGTGAGTGTAGAAAAAGCAAGAGGTGACCACATCCAAAGTAAACCTCACATCAACTCCTAATCAACTCCAATCCATTCTAATCACCATTAATGCAAAAGAAATGATGATAGAAAAGAATGGTATCAAAAGATGCTCTCATAATCAATCCATATGCAAGAAACCCCTCCACAATATGTTATTTGCAAACTTGCAAATAACACCCTCCATCGGAAAAGTCCGGCCGGGAAAGAACAAAGGAAAACCGGCCGGAACGGAATGCAAACTGGCAACTCCAGAAAACTGGTCCCGTAATAAATTACAGGAAAAACCCCGATACTGTGCATACACACCCGCATCTATATTCCGACCGGATACAAACGCAAAGAGACAAAATCTACACTGTACTATACTAGGATCCGGCTTAAACCAAAGCCGGCCAGTAATATCCGTCCGATCCTGATCCGTGCAATACCGCACGTATCTGATCGAACCCTGCCATATATCCATACGGCCACTAGTACAAACCGTCCGATCCTGATCCGTGCAATACCGCACGTATCTGATCGGACCCTGCCATATCTCCATACGGCCTCTACAGCGTTTCGCCCGAAACTTGAGTAACTGTAAGTGTGGTGGACTCTAAAGCCTCGTCAATACTATGGCTGTGGATTTAACCACTAGCACGTCAGAGGTATAAGCCAATACGTGACGGGCCACCAGCTATTGACCAAAAGGGACGTCGATGAGCGAACTCATCCTGACACCCTACTGAGCCTGTCAGTGACAATATCCGTACAGTCCGGTCCGTTCGTTTATGAGTATCGCATGGCGGGCCTAGGGTGTTGGTAAAAGTCAGACCCCCAAAAGCGGTACAAGTCGTGTTGGAGTGTAGCCCAGAACATGCTGAGATACTACTGGAATACCTACCAGTAAATCTCCTGCCTCGGCCGAGGGCTTTGTGTAATGGCTCTCCTAGACACAGCGCGACCTCACCCCCAATACCGGGAGAGTCGAACCCCTGCAGATCCGCTCACTGCCTCCATATGGCTCGGGACTGTACCCAACTAAAACCTGTTTTCACGACTCCTTTGAGCCGTGGTAGGGTAGTAATCAAAGCACAGTGGGAACTCACACGAGACAAATGACGATCCTCAGGTCGATGAACTAACCTATACACATGTCACCAGGGAACTGCTATCCGACGTCAGGTATAAGACCAACTAGCATGTTCCCGGCGAGTCATGTCCGGTGTACTCATAACCCAATGAGCACCTGTATACATCTTCGGTGAACCAACTGACACCAGTGGCTTGTGAGACCGGCCACCGCCCCTCGTCGGGGTCTCGACTGTATACACTAGTCTACTCTGGAGAATCGATGCTCTGTCTCGAAACTCCCACGACTTGGGACCTTTTAAGGATGTGCTTATAGACTACCAGCTCCCACGTATATGATCGCCCTCATATTGCTGGCAGTCAAGCAAGAATCCTAGGGGCTCTATCAACGTGCAATAGCGACCTGTCAGGTCACCTAAAGCAGTACACAATGATAAAGGTAAACCAGATAGCATACTATCATCTTGAGTAAGACTGTCCTACTGGGACAGGTCCTCCCTCAATCATTGCAATCACGTGCCTGTGATCCAAAAATTGACTCTGAGGGCACTATCTCCAACATTTAATTCTTCCTCTTGTAGTTCTTGAGCGACTGTAATCAAATTGTTGATATAAATAAAAGGTGAAATTCTTTTATCTTGTTTTCTTTAAATTCTTGCATGATGAGTCAATCTAAATTTCTAGTTATAATTCTTGTTGTGATGCTTGAGTAATACTCCACTCGTCGAGGAGTCGAGACGGTCAATAGAATGATGATGTAATATATCTTAAATCGATTCTTGATTCCTACGAGTTTTGTAAACCCTATCAAATTCAAGAACCGACGACCCATTTCATTGCGATGCTTTCTTGATTGATATCGCTCGAAATTAGGGATCTACGATCGTTTCTTGAATTTACTAGAGGCTAGAATATGAATGATATCGACGAAGGAACAGGGGATAAGATGAAACCGTAGTTTCACTAGAAATCCCTAATTCTTATCGATCATCATCGATCTAGTATCAATTCATCGAAGGAAA
The DNA here is from genome assembly GCA_030015575.1 of Agapanthus africanus. NCBI lineage: Eukaryota > Viridiplantae > Streptophyta > Magnoliopsida > Asparagales > Amaryllidaceae > Agapanthus > Agapanthus africanus. Next base: position 297,395,096 of record JASDDO010000031.1, read on the forward strand.
AGAACACGAAATCCTGAGGTTACATCACGTCTATAGATCCGATCGATTCCTACGAGCCTCATTTAGATTCTTGACATTTTGTTTGGAAATATTATCGAAACCCAATTCTTAATTGTTTATCAGTTTCTTGATTCTTGATTAAACTCGTGACACTTGAATCAATTGTTAAATTCTTGAATCATGTTTTCTTTTCTTGTCGATTAACTTTTCGATTCAAACAAAACAAATATAAAAACGAATCGTACAATCCCTGTGGACGATCCGCACTCACTTACAATCTACATCCGACACCGTAGTTGATTGCGGTCAAATAATTTTTGGTTGTGATTTCTTTACAATTTCATACTACACATCAAGAATATATAACAATCAGGTATCACATACTCATATTTAATCAAGCATCCGCATATATCTCCATATGTGCCCTACTTCGTTTCTCTTGAGCTAGGAAATCTCTGTGTGGGACTCTAAAGACTCGTCAATACACCAGCAGTAGTTAATGATCACATAATATAACCACAAGCCGTCAGTGGTACTAGCTGGATGTAACAGCTAGCCATGTATTGAACGAATAGAAGATCAACAAGAAAACTTGTCCAAACTCCCGTAGAGCTTATATGCAACACTTACCGTACATTCCGATCTCTTCGTCTGATATGTCGCATATCGAGTCATGGGGTGGAATCGTCAAACCTCAGCAACTTGATAAGTCATGCCGATGTCTAGCTTATAACCTTTCGAGAAATTACTCATAACACTTACCAATAAATCTCATCAGCCCTGGCCAGGGACTTGCTGTTATAGTCAATCGAGCATACCGCAACATCAACTCCTAATAACGGGAGAGACGAAACCCCTCCTATCGCTCACTGCCTCCATGTGACTCGGGACTGTACCCAAAATTCACCTGTTTGCACGATTCATTTGAGCCGTGGTAGGAAAGAAATCAAAGCATAGTAGGAACTGCACAAGTCACTATGACGATCTCGGGTCTACAGACTAACCTGTACAAGTGTCACCAGAGAACTGCTATCTGACGATAGGTATGGTACCATCTAAGAGTTCTCGATGAGTCCAGTTCGGTGTACCTATTCTCTAATGAGCACCTGTGCACAATATCTGATGTCAAACACCAATGGTAGCTGGATCAACCATCGCCCCATACAGGGTCAATAAACGTACACACTAGTATACTCTAGAATATTGATGCCCTGTCTCGATACTCCCTCGACTAGGAAGTGTTAAAGGATGTTCTTGCGGACTACACAAGCCCTACTAGTATGATCTGCATCATAGTCCTGGTAGTCAAGACAACATCGTAAGGGCTTTATCAACATGTATCAGAGAGACAGTATACTAATACAAGTGTACATGTTATGATAAAGAGCAACCAGATAGCATATTATCATGTCGACAAAGAAAGTCCTCTATATATATGTCCAAGCATCCACTATACCATATAATAATGGCTTCTAGGGCATACATATTTCTAACAATCTCCCAGTTGCACTAAGTCCAGTTATTGTATTATCGCATACCCAACATCCTAAAAAGTCTCTCAAACTGCGTCTGGGGGAGGGCATTCGTGAGTGGATCAGCAATGTTGTCCTTCGTATCTACTCTCCTGACTTTGATCTCCCAGCGATCAACTATCTCCCAGATCAGGTGATATCGCTTCAGAATATGTCTGGATTGCTGATGGGACCGGGGTTCCTTGGCCAAAGCCATAGTTTCATTGTAATCACAATACAAGGGTGATAGATCCTCAATGATTGGAACCACACCAAGTTCACCAATGAACTTGTTCATCCAGACAGCCTTTTTAGAAGCATCGTTAGCAACGATGTATTCATCCTCCATCGTCAAGTCTTCAACGGTATCTTGCTTGGAACTCTTTCAACATACAACCCCTCCATTTTGGGTGAAGACAAAACCCGAGACAGACTTACGGTGGTCCTTATCATTCTGGAAGCTTGAATCGGTAAAGGACACCCCCGGAGTTCACCACTACCATATACCAAGAACATCTCTTTAGTCCTTCTCAAGTACTTAAGAATGTTCTTCATAGCTGTCCAGTGCTTCTCCCCTGGGTCTGATTGATACCCACTTACCACACTAAGTGCGTAAGCTATATCCGGTCTGGTGCATAACATCGCGTACATGATAGACCCAACTGTAGAAGCATATGGTATCACGTGCATGCGATGTTAGGAATATGTATGCCCTAGAGGCCATTATTGATGATATAGTAGATGCTTGGACATATATATATAGAGGACTTTCTTGCTCGACATGATAGTATGCTATCTGGTTACTCTTTATCTTAACATGTTGACTGGTATTCTTTATTGTCTTGCTCTCACATGTTGATAAAGCCCTTAGGATATATACTTGACTACCAGGATTATGATGAGATCATACCAGTGGGGCCAGGGTGGTCCACAAGTACATACTTTAATCAGTTCCTACTCGTGGGAATATCGAGACCAGGGCATCGATATTCTAGTGTAGACTAGTGTGTACATTTCTTATCCCTTAGAGGGCGATGGTTGATCCCACAACCATTGGTGTGTGACATCAAAGATTATACACAGGTGCTAATTGGAGAATAGGTACAACGAACAGGACTCGCCAAGGACTCCTATGTGGTAGTATACATATCGTTAGATAGTAATCCTCTGGTGACACTGGTACAAGTTAGTCTGTAGACCCGAGATCGTCATAAAGTCTTGTGTGGCTCCCACTGTGCTTTGATTTCCTCTCTACCACGGCTCAAAGAAATCGTTCAAACGGGTGGATTTTGGGTACAGTCCCGAGTCACATGGAGGCAATGACCGATAGGAGGGGTTTCGTCTCTCTCGATATTGGGGGTTGATGATGCGCTATGCTCGATTGGCTATAACTGGAAGTCCCTGGCCAGGGCTGCTGCTGAGATTTACTGATAAAAGTTATCAGTAGTTTCTCGAACCGTTATAGGCCAGACATCGGCATGACTTATCACGTTACTGGGGCCTGGCGTTTACCACCCCTAGACATGATATGCGACATATCAGACGAAGAGACCGGACTGTACGGTAGTGTTACTGATAGGCTTCATGGAGACTATGGACAAGCTTGATTGTTGATCTTCATATCGCTCAATACCCAGGTAGCCGTTATGTCCAGCTAGTACCGCTGACGGCTTGTAAGTGACTGATGTGATCATCACCTACTACTGGTGTATTGACGAGTCTTTAGAGTCCCACACAGAAGTTCCTTGGTTCAAGCTAAACGAAGTAGGACACATATATGATATATGTGTGGGCCTGATTAAATACATGTATGTGATACCGTATTGTAATCTGGCAGTTATCTGTTATTGGTTCGGTTATATGTGATATAACAAGATTGTCGAATAAAGTGTTGATTTGGTAATGCGATATACATATAAATGATATTAGTCGGTCATATGTGATTTAACCGGATTATTAAATCAAGTGTTGATTTAATAATGTGATATATATTATATGTGATATAATTATATCTTAACTAATATCATTAGCTCACTAATCATTCGTCATTATATATATATATTAATAAATATGATATATATATATATATATAATAATGAAGCATGGCTTGATTTTCTATTTTTGATAAAAATAGAAATGAGGTGTAAATTTGTAAATCTACGTTGCCCACCCCGGTGCTTGCGGGGAGGCGGAAACGGTATAAAAATCGGATTTTTAGAGCTCAAGGAAACATGGACTAACTAAAGAAGGATCTTTGCTAAACAAAAACTAACTACAATGCTAAAAAGTTTAGCTACTCGGAAAAGAGGTTATACCTAGGGCTTCTAGTCCTTCTCTCCTTGCTCCTTGGAGTGAATGAAAGTGATCTCCTTGTCGCCTTCTCTTGTCGAAAACGGATCCACCCGAGAGCCTCAACCTTTGGCTTCAACTTCAAACTAGAAGTAACTAAGATGCTTGGAGTGCTAATCCTAGAACCTTAGAAAGAGTAGAGAGTATTTTAGAAGGATTTATCTCAAGCTCAAGAGATTCTCAACTCATGAGAAGGGAGAGCTAGAGAGAGAGGAAGAGGAGGAGAGAGAACCAAAATTATAGAATGAGAATAAAATGAACCATTCTCCTCACATATATGTGAAGTATGGAAATTAGATAATTAGCTAAGATAATTGTCATGGTTAATGAAGACTTGACTATTATCATTTCACATAATGCCATTTGCAAGGATCAAAGAGCATCTTTCATATGGAATGATGATGGTCAACATGTCAACCTAGGTCAACAAGTCAAGTATAGTCAAATGGTCAACAACCCTAACCATGCACAATTATAATTAACTAATATCAATTAATCATAATTCACACATAAGGTTTAGGGTTAAGAAAATGTCAATGGTCATCAACCCTAATCAAAGTCCTCTGCCTCTGTCTCAGTCAACTGTGCATACGCACCCGTATCCGTGATCCGAGGAACACGAATACAATGAGATAAAACCAATCCCAAATCATATACTAGGATCCGGCTTAAACCAAAGCCCGCTAGTATAAGCTGTCCGGACAGCAAACGTGTACAAGTGCGCGGATGTGAATGAACCCTGTCGCAAAACCATGCGACCTCTACTCATTTTGCATAAAGGCGAATAACCCTCTGTGTGGGACTATAAAGACACGACACTACGCTGGCAGTGGGTTTAACCACAGACCGCAAGCGGCACTAGCTGTACGTAACGGTCCCCAGGTAGATGCCGATAAGAAGACTGACGAGGTGAACCCATCTGAACTCCTACTGAGCCTGAATGTGACCGTCTCCGTACAGTCCGGTCTGTTCGTCTGATACAGCAAATGGTGGGCCTAGGGGGCGGTAAACGTCAGTCCCCTAATAGCGGTACAAGTCGTGTCGGAGTGTAGCCCAGAACACCCTGAGATAACACTGGAAACCTACTAGTATATCTCGCTTGCCCTGGCCAGGGACTACTTGTGTAATGCCTCTCCTGGACACAGCGTGATGTCAACCCCCAATACCGGGAGAGACGAATCCTGTCTAACCGTCACTGCCTCCAAATGCTCCGGGACTGCATCCAAAAACTACCTGTTTGCACAACTCCTTTGAGCCGTGGTAGGGTAGTAATCAAAGTACAGTGGGAACACACTCGAGGTGAAGTGACAGTGTCAAGTCAGCGGACCAAGCTGTACTCATGTCACCTGGGAACTGATAACTGACGATAGGTATAATACCAACCAACAGTTCCCGACGAGTCCTGTCCAGTGTACTCGTAACCTAACGAGCACCCGCATACTATCTCAAGTACGACGTACTGACGGCTGTGGGACAGGCCGTCTCCCGGGATGGGATGAGAAGCGCATACGCTAGTCTACTCCGGAGTATCGATGCCCTGTCTCGATAATCCCATGACCAGGGACGTGTAAATAAGGATGTGCTTGTAGATTACCCAGCCCCCACGAGTGTGACTGCCATCACAACGCTGGTAATCAAGGAAAGATCCTAAGGGCTCCACTAATGCGTATAGGTGATATAATAAAAGAAACACATGTACACATTAAAGCAGAGACAAACCAAGTAGCATACTACCATTTCGAGCAAGATTGTCTATTCAACTGTGAATATCCCAAGCTTCCATCAAGTAATATACATACTAGTATGATACAGTAATGGCCTCTAGGGCATATACACCAACAATCTCCCATATGCACTAAGGTCATGTACTGGCGTATCGAAGACCTATCATCTCGATCAGCCGCTCGAACTGAGTCTGGGGTAAGGCCTTCGTGAATGGATCTGCAGTGTTATCTTCTGAAGCAACCCTCCGAACCTCGATCTCGTGGCGATCCACGATCTCCCTGATCAGGTGATACCGCCTGAAGATGTGTCTGGATTTCTGATGGGACCTGGGTTCCTTCGCTAAAGCTATAGCCCTGTTGTTGTCGCAATACAGAGGTATTGGATCAACAATGGACGGAACCACCTGAAGTTCTTTCAACAACTTCCTCATCCAGACGGCTTCTTTTGCGCCATCAGATGCAGCGATGCATTCTTCTTCCATAGTTGAGTCAGCAACGGTTTCCTGTTTGGAACTCTTCCAACACACCGCTCTTCGATTGAGGGTAAAGACAAAACCCGACATGGACTTGGAATCTTCCTTGTCACTCTGGAAGCTGGAGTCAGCAAAGGCCTCAATCTGGAGGTCTTTTTCGCCATACACCAAGAACATCTACTTAGTCCTTCTCAGGTACTTGAGAATGTTCTTTACCGTTATCCAATATTTCTCCCCACGGTTTGACCGATACCTGCTTACCACACTCAGTGCATAAGCCACATCTGGTCTGGTACACAATATCGCATACATTATAGAGCCTACCGCAGAAGCGTAGGGTATAATAAACATGCGATCCCTCTCCAAATCAGTCTTGGGAGACATCTCTTTGGAGAGGGTGATCCCGTGACAAGCCGGTAGATTACCGCGGTTGGAATCTTCCATAATGAATATTTTCAGTATGGTGTCGATGTACCAGGACTGTGAGAGTCCTAATATCCTCTTGGATCTGTCACGGTAGATCCGGATCACCAGAATACTTGAGGCATCACCCAGGTCTTTCATGGAGAACCTGTGTGACAAGAACCCTTTGACAGTTTGTAGCATAGGAATGTCATTTCCTATTAAGATAATGTCATCCACGTATAAAACGAGGAATACTACAGTTCTCGCTACAAATCTACTGTAGATGCATGGTTCATCTGGATTTTTGATAAAGCCAAATTCCTTGACCGTCTCATCAAAACAGATGTTCCAACTCCGCGATGCCTGCTTTAGTCGATAAATGGCCTTAAGCAACTTGCACACCTTTCCGCTGCTCCCACTCTGAATGTAACCCTCTGGCTGGTCCATATAGACACACTCCTCTAAATTTCAATTTAGAAAAGCGGTCTTTACGTCCATCTGCCAAATCTCATTATCGTGGAAGGCAGCAATGGCAAGAAGGATCCGAATGGATTTCAGCATAGCCACTGGAGAAAAAGTTTCGTCATAGTCCAAATTTGGTCTTTGACGAAAACCCTTTGCAACAAGTCTAGCTTTATAGGTCTCGACCTGTCCATCTACACCAATCTTCCTTTTGAAGATCCACTTGCATCCTACGGGTTTTACCCCATCTGGAGCAATGTCCAACGTCCATACTTTGTTGGTGTACATGGACTCCATTTCGATCCGCATTGCATCCAGCCATTTTACCGAGTCAACGCTCTGAATGGCTTGCTGGAAGCTAGTAGGCTCATCACAATCAATGATGCAATCCTCTCTATCCCCGTCTATGAGAAAACCATAGTATCTCTCGGGCGGATGAGACTGCCTACTACTCCTGCGGAGTGGCGTAGGAATGTCCTGATCTTTCTAACCCTCTGGTTCTACTAAGCTTTCAGTAATAGCTCGTGGTTCTGGAATTTCATCCAGTTCTATTGCGCTCCCACTAATTTCCTTTTCCAAGAACTGGTGTTCTAGAAAGTGGGCATGACGAGAAACAAAATCCTTTTGTTCCTCTTCGCAATAGAAGAAATATCCCTTGGAGTTCTTTGGATATCCCACAAACTTGTACTGTACTGAGCGTGCCTCGAGCTTGTCCGCATGTTTCTTTTTGACAAAAGCTGGACTTCCCCATGTCTTAATGTGATTAAGATAGGGTCTCTTCCCACACCACATCTGATATGGTGTAGTAGGCACAGTCTTAGTTGGAACTCGGGTCAAAAGGTATGCAGCTGATTCTAGTGCATATCCCCAGAATGATCGCGGTAACTCACCGTTACTCATAATGGACCGTACCATATCCAATAGGGTTTGGTTCCGTCTCTCCGATACACCGTTATGTTGCGGAGTGTATGGAGGAGTAAGCTGAGAGAGAATTCCATTCTCTTTTAAGTAATCCAGAAACTCGACACTCAAGTATTCACCACCTCGATCAGATCTCAGTTCCTTGATACTTTTGCCTGTTCGTTTTTCTACTTCATTCTTATATTCCTGGAATTTTTCAAAGGCCTCGGAATTATGTTTCATTAAGAAGACATATCCGTACCTTGAAAAGTCATCCGTAAAAGTAATGAAGTAAGAATAACCGCTTCGTGCATGCGTAGACATTGGACCGCACACGTCGCTGTGTACGAGTCCCAAGAGCACGCTCGCTCTTACTCCGTGTCCAGTGAACGGAGTCTTTGTCATCTTTCCTTTGAGACAGGATTGACAAGTTGCATATGATTGATATTCGAACGGATCCAAATATCCTTCTGTATGTAACTTAGTCAACCTTCTCTCATTGATGTGACCCAGTCTACAATGCCATAAGAAAGTCTGATTGATTTCTGGAGACTTTCTTTTGTGTGTATTCTGAACATTGAAAATCTGTGGTTGGTTTAATACGTATATACCATTGTTTAATGTACCTGACCCAAACAAAACTTGATTAAGGTGAATGTTCACAACATTACTTACAAATGCAAATTCATAACCTTCTTTAGATAATAAAGATACAGAAATGATATTACAAGTTGCATTTGGTACAAAATAACAACCATGCAAAACCAAAAAGTATCCATCTGACAATCCCAGGTGATAGTCCCCCATGGCCTCAGCATCCATGCTAGCTCCGTTTGCAACTCTGAGGGTTATATCACCTGCCTTCAAAACCCTACGCTTTCTCAACGCCTGCAAAGAATTACAGATATGAGATCCTGATCCGGTATCCAATACCCAGGAAGTAGAGTTTATTGATAGACAGTTTTCAATAACATACACACCTGAAGGTGAAGCCGCAACTCGCTTCAGATCCTGGGTTCTGGCCTTCCAAGCCTTGCAATCTTGTTTCCAGTGTCCACTCTTATGACAGTAAAAGCATTCTTCCTTTCCTACAAGCTTTCCCGCTACCTTTGTTGCCTTTCCTTTTCCCTTCGTATCCACTTTACTAACACCGCCCCTTGGTTTGGCGGGGGCTTTCTTCTTCTTTCCCTTAGCTTTCGCCGTGGACCTAGAAGAGGAAGATCCTCCTACAAACAAAGTGGATGTCTCCCTACCTTTCTGTAGGGTGCCCTCAGCACTCCTCAACATGTTCAGAAGTTCGGAAAGTTCAACCTCCTTTCCTTGCATGTTGAAGTTTAGGACAAACAGGGCGTAAGTGGAAGGAAGGGACTGGAGTATCAAGTCAGTGTAGAGTTCATTCTCCAACGTGGTCCCAAGGTCCGCGAGCTCCTCTATGTAGCCAATCATCTTAAGCACGTGTTCCGCTACCGATGATCCGACGGCCAATCTTTCCGAAAACAGCTTCTTCGACACTTCGTATCTGGCGATACGAGACTGCTCTCCATACAGTTCTTTTGTATGAAGAAATATGGATTCTAGGTCCATATTCTCGTGCCTCTTCTGATGTTCATTGTCCATAGAGGCAAGCACGAGGTACTTGGCCTTTGCGCAATCGATCTCCCATGTCTTACGGATTTCTATATCCGCGACGCTGGAGGTGGGACTAGGGACAGGGGGAGCTTTGGTGGTAAGGATATACCCCAACTTGTCGTAAGTGATTGTCATCTTGACATTCCTGAGCCAATCTTTGTAGTTTGGCCCTGTCAGTATATTTTTATTTAGAAATAACTTAAGTCCGGTCATGTTGATTAGTCGCTGCAATTAGGAGAGAGAAAAGAAACACTTTAGCATGATGCTCTTGCAAGTTTAGAGTGGTTTTTAGTTTGTCTAAACAGGATGGCTCCCACTGTCTCTCGAATCCCTCCTCAAACCATAAAGGAAGAATTAGTCGGGATCAATCTCACCGTACAATACTTGCTTAACCGTTCAGCCAGTCCAGTGTCGGTACTTCAAAGGAGGTTTTCCAACGCTTTCGCAAAGTTCCTTAATTAAGTAACCTCTTTTCCCTGTGGGCGTAGCCCCGCTAACACCTTTCTAGACACCTACTAGGTTTATAGCATTGATCGTTAAGTGAGAAATTTCCCGAGGAGTAGCATATACTCACAGTAGGATCGGGATCCAAATATCATCGCGTGATAAAACTGAAGGAATCCTACCAGAATCATCACACTCCAAATGGTATGCAGCGCTAGCAAGTTTCAGTACTTATGAAACTCCCGATGTGGATTTTTGCCCCATGCTCTTATGACCTTGACTTTGGCCAAAATATCATAAGTCACATGTTAAGTTATACCCGTCATTCTCCAGGTTAATTTGGACCCACCCGTACCTACCCTTGACTTTGGCCAAAATGGCAGTACGACTGTCCCAAACCAACGCATCTATCTATGCTGCACATGAATACCCAATAGCTACCAATCACTATACCTTGACTTTGGCCAACATACATAGCTTGAATACATATTGACCATTCATGTGGAATGACGGAGGGTTACGAATGGTTTTGGCGAAACCGTGAACGTAGTGAACTTGATATAATCGATGGAACGAGATAGCTTTTAAAAGGAGTGGTTCAAGCTCCGCATTTAAAAGTTTAGTTTTGAAAAGAACCGAGTGGTTTTCAAAGTGTTCCAACGACTTTTACTTGGTTTATTTTCTTGCATTAATTTTAATGCGTCCCATCATTTAATCCTACCATTGCAGAAAACAACCAAAATATGGTGTATGCTTATGCCATCCGCATTCGCCATGGGGTCCCGTCATCACCCATTAGGTTACTTAACTAACGACAGAGCGGGGGCTGGACTAGTGCGGATGCAAAACATAAGCAACACCTAAATAGATATCATATATAGATATATAGTAATGATAGTCAATCCAGATCACAGTTGAACACTTTGGATATACTAGGAATCCACGATTCTTTCGAGCCTGCAACGAAAAGCGGATTACACGGTCACGATGAATAGCCAATACCCCACCCAAGACCCCTACGGGTGCGGCAAACTACCCGCCAAGTACCCGAAGCGAAGCAACCTCCCTCAACGACGTGAGTAGGGCACTCGGCACTTCGAGATACCCGGTAGTTTATGCACCCCACCATGGGTCTATCCTAGGAGCAAAAACAGTAAAAAGAAATTATACAATAGCGTCTACAACCTCAACCCGGATGTGCGGCCAAACAAATAATATTACATCAATTTACATATTACATGAATGAAAGAAAAAGAAACTCTCATCTCACATCCACCCCGGCTATTCATTCGCGACAATCCACCGAATTCATATACACAAACCAACAAGCATTACAAATCACAGATATGCATAACCCCCACTAATCGACATATAGCGATTAGCAGACGTTCAATACATATTATACATCACAGATATAACCCATTAGTCAAAGTATAGGGAAGTTCGATCAAAAATAAGGATTTATAACCACCCTAAATACAAATTTCTTTTCTGGAAAATCTGGGCAGAAATAAAATATTTTAAAAATCGCAAAACCTTAACAAAAGAACACTGCACCAAACTCGGTCCACGATCGAGTCAACTCGGCAGCGAATCCACGACAAGAAGCATGTTCTTGCCGCGGAACCGCGGCGCTTTGAACGGTTCACTGGATCGTGTTTGGTGTGTTTCTTAACAAAACCCTGAGCCAATTTTTGAAGTATGATTTATTATTTTTAGAGCAGAAAAGAAAATCAACAGAAACTTAGGGTTTTGAAAACTAGTTTTGCGATTTTTACCGATCGAACTTCTATACACTTTACTAACTAGCTAGTTTATGTTTACATAGGCTCTGATACCACTGTAAGTCCACGTTGCCCACCCCGGTGCTTGCGGGGAGGCGGAAACGGTATAAAAATCGGATTTTTAGAGCTCAAGGCAACATGGACTAACTAAAGGAGGATCTTTGCTAAACAAAAACTAATTACAAAGCTAAAAAGTTTAGCTACTCGGAAAAGAGGTTATACCTAGGGCTTCTAGTCCTTCTCTCCTTGCTCCTTGGAGTGAATGAAAGTGATCTCCTTGTCGCCTTCTCTTGTCGAACAAGGATCTACCCGAGAGCCTCAACCTTTGGCTTCAACTTCAAACTAGAAGTAACTAAGATGCTTGGAGTGCTAATCCTAGAACCTTAGAAAGAGTAGAGAGTATTTTAGAAGGATTTATCTCAAGCTCAAGAGATTCTCAACTCATGAGAGGGGAGAGCTAGAGAGAGAGGAAGAGGAGGAGAGAGAACCAAAATTATAGAATGAGAATAAAATGAACCATTCTCCTCACATATATGTGAATTATGGAAATTAGGTAATTAGCTAAGGTAATTGTCATGGTTAATCAAGACTTGACCATTATCATTTCACATTAAATGCCATTTGCAAGAATCAAAGGGTATCTTTCATATGGAATGATGATGGTCAACATGTCAACTTAGGTCAACAAGTCAAGTATAGTCAAATGGTCAACAACCCTAACAATGCACAATTATAATTAACTAATATCAATTAATCATAATTCACACATAAGCATTAGGGTTAAGAAAATGACAATGGTCATCAACCCTAATCAAAGTCCTCTGCCTCTGTCTCAGTCGACTGTGCATACGCACCCGTATCCGTGATCTGAGGAACACGAATACAATGAGATAAAACCAATCCCAAATCATATACTAGGATCCGGCTTAAACCAAAGCCCGCTAGTATAAGCTGTCCGGACAGCAAACGTGCACAAGTGCGCGGATGTGAACGAACCCTGTCGCAAAACCATGCGACCTCTACTCATTTTGCCTAAAGGCGAATAACCCTCTGTGTGGGACTCTAAAGACTCGACACTATGCTGGCAGTGGGTTTAATCACAGACCGCAAGCGGCACTAGTTGTACGTAACGGTCCCCAGGTAGATGCCGATAAGAATACTGATGAGGTGAACCCATCTGAACTCCTACTGAGCCTGAATGTGACAGTCTCCGTACAGTCCGGTCTGTTCGTCTGATACATCGCATGGCGGGCCTAGGGGGGCGGTAAACGTCAGTCCCCTAATAGCGGTACAAGTCATGTCGGAGTGTAGCCTAGAACACCCTGAGATAACACTGGAAACCGACCAGTATATCTCGCTTGCCCTGGCCAGGGACTACTTGTGTAATGGCTCTCTTGGACACAACGTGATGTCAACCCCCAATACCGGGAGAGACGAATCCTGTCTAACCGTCACTGCCTCCAAATGCTTCGGGACTGCACCCAAAAACTACCTGTTTGCACCACTCCTTTGAGCCGTGGTAGGGTAGTAATCAAAGTACAATGGGAACACACTCGAGGCGATTTGACGGTGTCAAGTCAGCGGACTAAGCTGTACTCATGTCACCTGGGAACTGATAACTGACAATAGATATAATACCAACCAATAGTTCCCGAAGAGTCCTGTCCAGTGTACTCGTAACCTAACGAGCACCCGCATACTATCTCAAGTACGGCGTACCGACGGCTGTGGGACAGGCCGTCTCCCGCGCTGGGATAAGAAGCGCATACGTTAGTCTACTCCGGAGTATCGATGCCCTATCTCGATAATCCCACGACCAGGGACGTGTAAATAAGGATGTGCTTGTATATTACCCAGCCCCTACGAGTGTGACTGCCATCACAACGCTGGTAATCAAGCAAAGATCCTAAGGGCTCCTCTAATGCGTATAGGTGATATAATAAAAGAAACACATGTACACATTAAAGCAGAGACAAACCAAGTAGCATACTACCATTTCGTGCAAGATTTTCTATTCAACTGTGAATATCCCAAGCTTCCATCAAGTAATATACATACTAGTATGATACAGTAATGGGCTCTAAGGCATATACACTAACAAAATTGAGAGCATGGTTGCAAGCATGGGAGTTATTTTTGTTTATTCATCTTGACTCACTTTTCAAGCATGGTTGCAATTTTATATTGAAAAATTCCAAGCTTGAATGAGTGGGGGTTAAGTGTTGCCATTCATTCTAAGCTCATTCTCAACACTTAGTCATTTTCTTGAGTTGCTCCCATGGTTGCTCTCTAGCTTCTTCCTCTTCCTCAATTGCTATAGTTTAAGCTTGAACCCTCACTTGTGATGTGAACCATGAACCTTGAACACAAACTTGTGAGCTTTTATCATCCCCTACTTCACCATCCCACACCAAACTAGCAATTTGGTGTGGTGTGTTTCCTACACAAAAGAAGTTTAGTGTAGAGTTAGCTTGAGCTAGAGGAACTTCGGGCGGATCGTCTTTGGCGCGAAGATCATGAAGGAGGTTCGTTCAACTCAAAGAGGAGCCTTATAGAGTCACATGTGTTGGGTTACGGCAGTGCCCCGCTGTAATATTTCACAAAAATAAAATATTATCTTTGGGAATTTTTATAATTTAATATTATTTTAATGAATATTTTAATATTTCGGTATAAATTAAAATAGATAAATGGGGAAAAAATTATTGAAAATTCTAGAATAGGGTATTTTATGGAATTATGCCATTTTTAAGTTTTTATGATTAATTATATGCTAATTTAGTGCTAATCGCGATTAAAAATCGCTAATCGGTTTTTTAGCATTTTTGTGCAAAACATGCACATATCATTTTTGTTTTACACTAGTGCATTTCTACCATGTTACTTTGGGTTTACTATTGGTGTGAGAAGGATTTGGGTTAATGAAATTGGAAAAGAAAAGAAAAGAAATGGAAAAAGGATATAATATTGAGATATGGGTGAGAAAGAGCAGGTGAGGGTGTTGACTTAGCCATTTCCCTTCATTCCTTCACTCATTTCTCTCCCTCTTCCTTCATTGCTGCTGCTGTTCCTGCTCTTCACCTCCCTCCCCTTTTCAACTCCTCAAAACACATCCAAAAACACCTCAAAACCCTATCCCCACTTCACAAAAATTGTTCCCAAGCTCACTAGCTACATATTAGACCAAGAAAGTCTTCATTTTGGCGCTGTTGAGGATTCATGAGGGTCTTATGAGGTAATTCCTTCACAATTAGAGTTGTATTGTAACATTTCAAAATAATAAAATATCATTTTCGGGAAATTTTATTAATTAATATTACTTTATTGAATATTTTAATAATTCAGTATAATTAAATACAAATAAATGGAGAAAAATTTGGAAACATTATGGAAAATTCTAAAATAGGGTAATTTAGAGAATTATACCATTTTTAAGTTGTTATTATTAGTTATATGATAGTTTAGTGTTAATCGCGATTAAAAATCGCTAATCGGGTTTTTTGGCTTTTTGTGCAAAACTTGCACATTTCATCTTTTCTTACACTTGTGCATTTTTCCACCATGTTCCTTTTGGGTTCACTATTCAAGTGAGAAGGGTTTTAGTAAATAATAGAAAAGAGAAGAAATGGGAAAGGATTATAATATTGGGTATGGGCATGTGAGAGAATGAGAGGGTGAGATGTGTTGACTAAGTCCTAGCCATTCTCCTCCATTTTCAACACTCATTTCTCTCCCTCTCCCTCTCCCTCTTGTTGCTGCTGCTGCTCCTGCTCCTCACCTCACCTCCCTTCTTCAAGCCCCAAATCACCTCTAAAACTACACCAAAACCCCACTCTCATTTCAATAAAAATGTGCACAAGCTTGCAAGCTATAGAATGGACCAAGAAAGCTTTCATTTTGGCGCGGTTGAGGATTCTAGGGGGGGTCTTATATAGTAATTCCTTCACAATAAGATTGGTATTTCTTGTGTTTAAGCTTCGATTCAAGTTTCATATCGATATTGCGTGTTTTTGTGGACTTGAGGAAAACTTAGTTAGGGTTTGGGGGAAATTTGTGTTATAATGTGAAATTGCGCTCGGTAGAAGTTAGATAAACACCCTAGCACATGAATTGAGACCCCAATATGAGAGTTGAAACCCGAAATACGGATTTAGAAACCGATATCGGAAAGTTTGTGGAATCTGTGAAGGTTATTTGAGATCTGCTATCACCCGAGACATCCTAAAATAAAATTGATTGGACAGTGAGATGTGCAGGCACCCAGAAAGCTAACCCCAAGACCCTAGCCCTTAACTCCTAGATACGGCCACGGATTTATCCTGTTTGGCCTCAATTTGCGGCCAGACCTGCCCCATTTTGGTTCGTCTTGGTTTTGGTGTTCCCTCATCAGTAGATTAGGCCCCTAGTATGTGTAGATTTGTCTAGTTTGACCTAGGGTGAAATCTGGAGCCTAATTCCTTAGTTGTTGTTTTGGATCCGTGTTTCCGTATTCCGTATTTTTAGTTCTGAAATTGTGTATTGTGTTTTACCTTGACTATTTGGCGTTTATATGACGATATCGAGGATTGATTGATGGTTTTGAAGGCGTGCTCATAGGTTCTAACCTATAGGCCCCTTATCGTATCGTTTTGGGATTTGTATGCCGTTTTAGCTTTGATTCGGTTTTAATACGCATTTACGATACTTTGATGTGTAGGTACCCCATGAAGACTCCGGGATGAAAAGCAAGCGCGTGGCGACGTCCACAAATGAAGACGCAAGGTGAGTAAATTATATCTACAGGGGGAAGTCGGGTGGATGGCGTATAGCACCCCCGCAGTCCGTAGTTGATATACTATGTTGTATGATAGTTATAGTGTGTCATGGATATTGTGTTAGTTGTATTATGGATAGTTTAGGGTTAGAAGTAAACTAGTGTAGTTCATAGTCGCGAACCCTAGAATAGATTTACACCCACACGCACACCCTTGCATATTCTTTATACTTACACTGTATTGATGATGATTTTGGATGACATTGGAGATGAGTCGATGATTTGGGGCGGTGCCGTGAGATCGGTGTTTTGATATGATTCGTATTTGGGATACGACATGTGATCTTTAGCGGGCCTTTGGACGTGTGCTTGCACACGCAGTATATAGATGGTATCAGTTGTACTAGACTTAGATCTGTACTCCAGATTATGCGATACGATTATAATGATACCTGATATTTGATGAGAGGAATGTGATACTGACCCGTACCCAGCTATTATGATGCTGTACGACGATTTACCGTACGAGCTTTATATTGATGATAGATCCGCACTCATGACTTGAGGATGCCATATGACATACTGTATCGTACGCAATACTATTGAGGCGGGATCATCGACTATATATATATATATTTATCGACTCAGATTTAGGTGGATTCCATACCCCTCCCGGTTGACTTGATACTTAGATCAGTAGTTTGCATAGTAGATGTTAGACTAGACCCGAGTCATACCTATTCCAAAAACTAACGAATCGGGAATATCTGAAAAACACTGTAGCCCTTAGTTTACTAATAACCCCGATTTGTCTTATTTCAAATAGCAAGCTGCGTTACTATTCATTTACCTTTTACTCTACGGCTCGCATTGCATTGCATGCTTATATGTTATTGATTCATATTCCTAGTACATATGCCTTTACATAGTTGCATGCTCATATTAGTGTTCATGTTGCATGTATTATAATTCATGGAATTCGCACTGTTATATGGTTGCATATGATGATTCTGGATTGTTTACTCCTACGTATATATATCAGTGGTATGGGACGCTGAAATATATATGTACACCCATAGAGTATATATATATGAGTGGTATGGTACGCTGATATATGTATACGCTTAATTAATATATCATCATGATGATCTATGCAAATTTAAATATGCATTATGAGTGGAGCCTATGTGCTCGGAGCCTATGAGCTCGATGTGAGAGGAGCCTATGTGCTTGGAGCCTATGAGCTCGATTTGAGAGGAGCCTATGTGCTCGGGGTCTTTATGGTTGATGGCATATTATATCTCCCCTACCCCATATTTATTTTATATGCATTGCATCATATATTAGTAGTACCTGATAGAGTACCATCATGAATGCTGCATACATATGGACACATGATATATGGGTTTCACTTGATATTGAGATATATAGTTTGTGTCGATGCTCGACATTGATTTCCTGATGATTTCATTCATGATATCTTCTGTTTCATTTTACCGCATACATACATCATATTTATGATATGTTTTTACGTGAGGCACTGGCACGAGTTCTTGGCACTACACTTATGTTCAGGTGTTACATTGCCACTTTACCATGCTTCAGACTTATTCATTTGAGGTTTATATTATATCTGATCGTTTGACTTAGGATTATGCCATGCTTTCAATTTCTACTTGTAGATATTTTCTATTCACGAGTTGGCAACTCACCCCCGTTGTGCCACAGTTCTTGCTGGTTTTGCCGTACAGGTTCCATAGCGGCATTTCCGGCACATTGCTTCCTTTGCGGGTGATTTTCTTGGTAGGTGGGTTCTTTGCATCAGAACCACCCTTGTATATGTATTATTCTTTGTATCTAGAAATTCCATCAACCAAAACTTCTATATTGTTTCAGACTTAGACACTAGTGATGTATTATTTCGACCTTAGAGTCGCGCCCAGTAGTATTACGATTTTCTTGCTTATTGGAGTCTCTCTTGGGTTTTGATCCTCGCCCTTTGGCGTTGTATATTATATTACTTGTGTGGGTTGTGCTCTTTGTTTATGCGTAGTCTGTGTTTGATAAAATGCATCAAGGGAAAATAATTTACAAAATATGTTTCTTTACTCTTAAAATGGTTTTAAATTTCTGGGCTTTTGGCTTACTTGGATCAGATGGAGTCCTATAGACTTCATATGGTTCAAGGGCCAGTCACGTGCTCTTTTGGGTCGTGACAAAGTTGGTATTAGAGCGCTAGGTTAACCTTGGTTCGAGTCTAAGTTTGACTATGTGGAGCCTAGGGTGTTATATATATACGGAACATAGGCTTGACCTTACGGAACATAGACTTAGTCGAGGGGGTATTAGACCCGAACTTTCGTCGTGTAGGATGACCCTTGGTTGATGGAATAGGTGACTAAAGTAGAGTGACGTACCGTGCGTATGTTCCGCGGCATACTTACGACACGCCACTCCGCTTAAGAAACCTTAGGATGCATATATTTTCGAGATCAGTGATTCTCTTCATATCCATGATTATAAATCCATTTGAGATCCTCGATTCTATTAGTCCATGATCATACCTTCATTGATGTTGTCCCTTCTTATGATCATGTATCCATTCTGGATCTGTTGTTTTCTTTCTTGCCATCGATCTGCTCTCTTCGATACTCTATTGAGGTTCCTGTCGCCATTGTTGAGCGCAGTTGAGCTGTTGCTAGTGTTACGGTCAGGGCGAGCTCGTCTGGTACGAGGGCCGACTGTTGTGTTTTCTGGTGACATGGGAACGTCTCGAGTTAGTATTGGTGATTGTGACCTCTAGTGGAGGCGAGTGCTTGGTTTTGCACCGGATGATCGGGCCACTGTTAGAGCTGTCAGTTGAGAGAAGACTGTTGATGTATAGCATACCTTAGAGATTATGATGTCGCCTACCGTGCAGACAGATGAACCAACTGTTGCTGAGATTGACAGGATGTCGCTTCCGGAGCCTACGAGCTGAGATCGCCGGAGCTTCTTGGCAGATATGAGACAGATGATAGCTAGTCTACCCGATTTGATAGACAAAGGAGATACGTTCGATTTAGGCGTCGGAGCAGGCCCAGTTGAGTTAAAGATTTCCAGTGCGGAGAGTCTTACTCAGATCTAGAGCCGACCGATTTAGAGATGACCGCCAATGTATGGCCTTTCCTGGAGGATTGAGGCGATGTTCAGCGTACAGACGAATGAGCCAGTTGCTGCTGCAAATGACGAGATATCGGCCAGATGATGGGAGCTACTTCAGCATGAGTATACCCTTAGAGATATGATGGAAGGTCGCTAGTCACTAAGGATGAAGGACTAGGACGTGTGGTTCGTTCGCTTACCGATGTGAGGTCATCAGATAGATTGCTTCCTACCAGAGACGAATTCACACGGAGATGTTGAGAGTCGACAGAGACGATCGAATGTCAAAAACCTGCTATTCCAAGTTTAAAGTATTCGGAAAGACATGCAGGCAATTCTATGGACCTTCTAGAAGAATGAAACCCTAACTCGACATAATGACCGTGTGAAAGCCTTTGAACCTTAGGGTTTGCAGCAGTTCTGCGGCGCCATTACTGAGGCTTGGGTTAGCCCTTCTACGGCTGGATCATTGATGATGTGGTATGTACTCGATGCTGTTAAACTATACAAAGATGTTGAGCTCTTCGGGGATTAAGAGGTTTTGACGAATCGATCGAATGGTTCGACTTCCTTCGGATGCTAAGTGGTGAGATGCATTTCTTGGGAGACTCCTGATACGAGGATAGCCGTTGGAGCGCAGTCCGTGCAGCCATGATGAGACGAGTCCGAATTAGTCAACATTGAAGCAGAGTGAAGTAAAGAGTTCGCAAGAGATTTCGACGCGATGACGTCCCACTCCGCTGACATCAGAGATGCGATACGCACGCAGAGACATTGTATATGGATATATCTTCCAGAAAGAGGCGCGATAAGTATGCAGCCGTTCCGGAATAAGAATTAGCTTCAGCAATGGATGATGACTTTCGGGCAATTCGGCAGGAATGAGATTTGAGAGAGAAACCTCGACAGGACCTTTCTGGAATACGATACGAGAAGACCAGGAACCAAGAGGGGTCATATTGAGCACACTCAGCAGGCCAGAGCTCGACATCGTCGACGAGGTAGTTGACCAGGTTCGGGTAAAGGACCTTACCCAGATGCGTTGCGAATTGATCAAGGACGGACGAGTATTGAGTATTCCTCCGATGGTTGGGACGCGTTCCCGAGGATCTGTTCGGCCAGACATCTTCTACAGAATGATGAAGCTACAGAGTACGCGATTTCGAGTCCGTGCGAGAGACTTCAGATTGACCGTGGCCGAGAACAGTGAAGTGCGTAGATAGCATGGCGTGACGTTATAGTGGACGACGATAGAGATAAGTGGAACCAGAGGTTCGTGCGAGACGCTGACGAGCTGTCATTACTTCCCGTCGAGGCTAGAGACCTGATATGCTTACAGAGGCGTTAGGATGCGACCAATTTCTGAGAAAATGTTGTGCTGAGGACACAGATGTCCATCGAGTGAGAAGAGATTATGCAAGAGAGTCAGCCTCCGTACAGTTCGGCATAGGCAAGATCGGAAGAGACCTTGAGCAGGATTCCTTCCAGGACACTGCTGCAATGATATTTGCACCCGGGATCTGATGTGTCAAGGGCATTCAGAGAGCCAGAAGCCGACGCCTGTGACATGCTGCTTTACGAGTGGTCGTGAGGATTGACCGAGAGATGACCAGAGAAGTGCCAGAACGGAATCGTCCCCGTTAGCACACCTGACAGGGCCGATGAACCGATCGATTGTGAGATTGGTAATCCACAAAGATGATAAGGACCCAGAGGCAGAGGACGCTTGACTGTGAGCAAGAGGCAAGTGGATATCTTGCGCTGCTAGCATTGGATGCACCTTTAGTGTTTTGAGGTACGATTTTGGTGCACACCCGTTGCACCTGAATGATACTTATGTGGATTTTGTTTTCCATGCGCACCTGACGCACGGGGTATTCTTATATACGCCTTAGGATTGATGTTTGTGAAGTCCCGACAATTTGGATTTTTGCTGAAATGTTTTAGTACTTGGGGGTTTAAATTTAAATTCGGGGACCGAATTTATTTAACGGGGGTAGATTGTAATATTTCAAAATAACAAAATATCATTTTCGGGAAATTTTATAAATTAATATTACTTTATTAAATATTTTAATAATTCGGTATAATTAAATACAAATAAATTTGGAAAAACTACGGAAAATTCCAAAATAGGGTAATTTTGAGAATTATACCATTTTTAAGTTGTTATGATTAGTTATATGATAGTTTAGTGTTAATCGCGATTAAATATCGCTAATCGGGTTTTTTGGCTTTTTGTACAAAACATGCACAAATCATCTTTTCTTACACTTGTGCATTTTTCCACCATGTTCCTTTTGGGATCACTATTCAAGTGAGAAGGGTTTTAGTAAATAAAAGAAAAGAGAAGAAATGGGAAAGGATTATAATATTGGGTATGGGCATGTGAGAGAATGAGAGGGTGAGATGTGTTGACTAAGTCCTAGTCATTCTCCTCCATTTTCAACACTCATTTCTCTCCCTCTCCCTCTTGTTGCTGATGCTGCTCCTGCTCCTCACCTCACCTCCCTTCTTCAAGCCCCAAATCACCTCTAAAACTACACCAAAACCCCACTCTCATTTCAAAAAAAATGTGCACAAGCTTGCAAGCTATAGGATGGACCAAGAAAGCTTTCATTTTGGCGCTGTTGAGGATTCTAGGGGGGTCTTATGAGGTAATTCCTTCACAATAAGATTGCTATTTCTTGTGTTTAAGCTTCGATTCAAGTTTCATATCGATATTGTGTGTTTTTGTGGACTTGAGGAAAACTTAGTTAGGGTTTGGGGGAAATTTGTGTTGTAATGGGAAATTGAGCTCAGCAGAAGTTAGATAAACACCCTAGTACATGAATTGAGACCCCAACCTGAGAGTTGAAACCCGAAATACGGATTTAGAAACCGATATCGGAAAGTTTGTGGAATCTGTGAAGGTTATTTGAGATCTGCTATCACCCGAGACATCTTAAAATAAAATTGATTGGACAGTGAGATGTGCAGGCACCCAGGTAGCTAACCCCAAGACCCTAGCCCCTAACTCCTAGATACGGCCGCAGATTTATCCTGTTTGGCCACAATTTGCGGCCAGACCTGCCCTATTTTGGTTCGTCTTGGTTTTGGTGTTCCCTCATCAGTAGATTAGACCCCTGGTATGTGTAGATTTGTCTAGTTTGACCTAGGGTGAAATCTGGAGCCTAATTCCTTAGTTGTTGTTTTGGATCCGTGTTTCCGTATTCCGTATTTTTAGTTCTGAAATTGTGTATTGTGTTTTACTTTGACTATTTGGCGTTTATATGACGATATCGAGGATTGATTGATGGTTTTGAAGGCGTGCTCATAGGTTCTAACCTATAGGCCCCTTATCGTATCGTTTTGGGATTTGTATGCCGTTTTAGCTTTGATTCGGTTTTAATACGCATTTACGATACTTTGATGTGTAGGTACCCCATGAAGACTCCGGGACGACAAGCAAGCGTGTGGCGACGTCCACAAATGAAGACGCAAGGTGAGTAAATAATATCTACAGGGGAAGTCGGGTGGATGGCGTATAGCACCCCCGCAGTCCGTAGCTGATATACTATGTTGTATGATAGTTATAGTGTGTTATGGATATTGTGTTAGGTGTATTATGGATAGTTTAGGGTTAGAAGTAAACTAGTGTAGTTCATAGTCGCGAACCCTAGAATAGATTTTCACCCACACGCACACCCTTGCATATTCTTTATACTTACACTGTATTGATGATGATTTTGGATGACATTGGAGATGAGTCGATGATTTGGGGCATTGTGCCGCGAGATCGGTGTTTTGATATGATTCGTCTTTGGGATACGACATGTGATCTTTAGCGGTCCTTTAGACGTGTGCTTGCACACGCAGTATATAGATGGCATCAGTTGTAATAGACTTAGATCTGTACCCCAGATTATGCGATACGATGATAATGATACCTGATATTTGATGAGAGGAATGTGATACTGACCCGTACCCAGCTATTATGATGATGTACGACGATTTACTGTACGAGCTTTATATTGATGATAGATCCGCACTCATGACTTGAGGATGCCATATGACATACTGTATCGTACGCAATACTATTGAGGCGGGATCACCGAATATATATATATATATATATATATATATATTTATCGACTCAGATTTAGGTGGATTCCATACCCCTCCCGGTTGACATGATACTTAGATCTGTAGTTTGCAGAGTAGATGTAAGACTAGACCCGAGTCATACCTATTTCAAAAACTAACGAATCGGGAATATCTGAAAAACACTGTAGCCCTTAGTTTACTAAAAACCCCGATTTCTCTTATTTCAAATGGCAAGCTGCATTACTATTCATTTACCTTTTACTCTACGGCTCGTATTGCATTGCATGCTTATATGTTATTGATTCATATTCCTTGTACATATGCCTTTACATAGTTGCATGCTCATATTAGTGTTCATGTTGCATGTATTATAATTCATGGAATTCGCACTGTGATATGGTTGCATATGATGATTCTGGATTGTTTACTCCTACGTATATATATCAGTGGTATGGGACGCTGAAATATATATGTACACCCATAGAGTATATATATATGAGTGGTATGGTACGCTGATATATGTATACGCTTAATTAATATATCATCATGATGATCTATGCAAATTTAAATATGCATTATGAGTGGAGCCTATGTGCTCGGAGCCTATGAGCTCGATGTGAGAGGAGCCTATGTGCTTGGAGCCTATGAGCTCGATTTGAGAGGAGCCTATGTGCTCGGGGTCTTTATGGTTGATGGCATATTATATCTCCCCTACCCCATATTTATTTTATATGCATTGCATCATATATTAGTAGTACCTGATAGAGTACCATCATGAATGCTGCATACATATGGACACATGATATATGGGTTTCACTTGATATTGAGATATATAGTTTGTGTCGATGCTCGACATTGATTTCCTGATGATTTCATTCATGATATCTTCTGTTTCATTTTACCGCATACATACATCATATTTATGATATGTTTTTACGTGAGGCACTGGCACGAGTTCTTGGCACTACACTTATGTTCAGGTGTTACATTGCCACTTTACCATGCTTCAGACTTATTCATTTGAGGTTTATATTATATCTGATCGTTTGTCTTAGGATTATGTCATGCTTTCAATTTCTGCTTGTAGATATTTTCTATTCACGAGTTGGCAACTCACCCCCGTTGTGCCACAGTTCTTGCAAGTTTTTGTAAGTCCATGCAACCTCTCCCGGTACTTTCGGGAATGCGGAATTTGGTAAAAAACAATTTTTACGGAGGTGGTAACATGGACCTATAACCTGGATCTTGGTTAAACATCTATCTAACATCCTAACTAAGAGTTTCTAGCTACTCGGTTAGGGGGTTATCCCTAGCTTGTCTCGAACTCCTTCGTCTTCAAGCTCCGATGGTGGTCCGATGGCTCCTTCTCGTCGTCTCCGTACGCCGAAGATAGATCCACTTGAAAGCTCCAACCTTTAGCTCCTTCTTCGTTCTTTGAAGAAACTAGTTCACTTGGTTTGCTAAACCTAGTGAACTAGAATGAGTAGAGAAGAAATAGAATGGGATTTTATCTATGGTTCTTGATTCTCAACTCATGAGACAAGAGAACCATAGATTAAAGAGAGGGAGCAAGAGTAATAGGGTGAGAGCAAAATGGAGAGCTCAAGAACAAGAGAAAGAATGAGCAAGAAAGAATGAGGCTCTCTTTTGTCTCTCACCCTCTCATAATCCAAAGTAATCATAACTCATCATATCAATAAAAGTCTTATGTGATGGTTGAAGCAACCATAACCTTATCATGCCATGCACTCATTTTACTCAAATGAGCAAGCAAGTAAAAGTCTTTGGCATGAAATGATAGCCATGGTTATCATGATGGTCAACTGGTCAAGCCTAGTCAACCGGTCAACAAAGTCAACAAGTCAACAAAGTCAACAACCAAGTCACCATAATACTTAATTAATATAATAGTTAATCACATATCATATTCTCATTAGGGTTGAGCAAAAAGTCAAAAAGTCAACGGTCAACTGTCAACAACCCTAATGAGAATCCGCTGTCTGTGCCTCCCTGTCAACTGTGCATACACACCCGCATCCGCGTTCCGAGGAACACGAATGCAAACTGGATAAATCCAATCCCATAAGGTACACTAGGATCTGGCTTAAACCAAATCCCGCTAGTGTAAACTGTCCGGACACTGTACGTGCACAAGTGCACGGATGTGACCGAACCCTGTCGCAAAACCATGCGACCTGTCGCAATACCATGCGACCTCTACTCTTTTGCCTAAAGGCGAAAAGCTTTCTGTGTGGGACTCTAAAGACTCGACACTACGCTGGCAGTGGGTTTAACCACAGACCGCAAGCGGCACTAGCTGTGCGTAACGGTCCCCAGGTAATGCCGACAAGAAGACCGACGAGGCGAAACCCATCTGAACTCCTACTGAGCCTGAGTGTGACATTCTCCGTACAGTCCGGTCTGTTCGTCTGATACATCGCATGGCGGGCCTAGGGGCGGTAAACGTCATGTTAGTGTTTATGCCCTAGAAGGCCATTACTGTATCATACTAGCTTGTATATTACTTAATGGAAGCTTGGGATATTCACATGTATATAACAGTCTTGCTAAACATGGTAGTATGCTACTTGGTTTTTCTATCTTAATATGTGAGTGTACGTATTGATAGAGCTCTTAGGATCTTGCTTGTCTACCAGCGTTGTGATGGCAGTCATACTAGTGGGGGCTGGGTAGTCTACAAGCACATCCTCATTCAGGTCCCTGGTCGTTGGATTATCGAGACAGAGCATCGATACTCCGGAGTAGACTAGTGTGTATGCTTCTCATCCCAGTTGGGGAGATGGTCTGTCCCACAGGAGGAGAACAAGGAGATCGTAAAGATGAAGGACTAGTTTCGAAAGGTATAATCCCTAATCACAAGTGATAAGAAAATCATTGTGTACGGTTATTTATAGTTTAGCTTCGATTTAAGCGGTTAGTCGATGTTCGTTCCTTAAACTTGATCGTTTTTGTAATTTCCGCCTCCCCACAAGTACTGGGGTGTACTACATCGACTTACACGTCAGTCCACCAATAGCGGTACAAGTCGTGCCGGAGCGAAGCCCAAAACACCCTGAGATAACACTGGAAACCTACCAGTATATCTCGTTTGCCCTGGCCAGGGACTACTCGTGTAATGGCTCTCCTAGACACAGCGCGATGTCAACCCCCAATACCGGGAGAGACGAATCCTGTCTAACCGTCACTGCCTCCAAGTGCTTCGGGACTGCACCCAACCACCACCTGTTTGCACGACTCCTTTGAGCCGTGGTAGGGTAGTGATCAAAGTACAGTGGGAACACACCCGAGGCGAAGTGACAGTGTCAAGTCAGCGGACTAAGCTGTACTCATGTCACCTGGGAACTGATAACTGACGATAGGTATAATACCAACTAGTCAGTTCCCGACGAGTCCTGTCCAGTGTACCCGTAACCTAACGAGCACCCGCATACTATCTCAAGTACGACGTACTGACGGCTGTGGGACAGACCGTGTCCCACACTGGGATGAGAAGCGCATGCGCTGGTCTACTCCGGAGTATCGATGCCCTGTCTCGATAGTCCTGCGACCAGGGACCTGCATAAGGATGTGCTTATAGATTACCCAGCCCCACTAGTGTGACGGCCATCACATCGCTGGTAATCAAGCAAAGATCCTAAGGGCTCCACTAATGTGTATAGGCGATATACAAAAATAAACACATGTACACATTGAAGTAGAAACAAACCAAGTAGCATACTACTATTTTGAGCAAGATTGTATATACAAGGTGAATATCCCAAGCATCCATTAAGTAATATACATACTAGTATGATACAGTAATGGCCTCTAGGGCATATACACTAACAATCTCCCACTTGCACTAAGGCCATGTACTGGCGTATCGAAGACCTATCATCTCGATCAGCCGCTCGAACTGAGTCTGGGGCAAGGCCTTGGTGAATGGATCTGCAGTGTTGTCTTCTGAAGCGACTCTCCGAACCTCGATCTCCTGGCGATCCACGATCTCCCTGATCAGGTGATACCGCCTCAAGATGTGCCTGGATCTCTGATGGGACCTGGGTTCCTTCGCTAAAGCTATAGCCCCGTTGTTGTCGCAATACAGAGGTATTGGATCAACAATCGACGGAACCACCTGAAGTTCTTTTAAGAACTTCCTCATCCAGACAGCTTCTTTTGCGGCATCAGATGCAGCGATGTATTCCGCTTCCATCGTCGAGTCTGCAACGGTTTCCTGTTTGGAGCTCTTCCAACACACCGCCCCTCCATTGAGGGTAAAGACAAAACCCGACATGGACTTGGAATCATCCTTGTCACTCTGGAAGCTGGAGTCAGCAAAGGCCTCGATCTGGAGGTCTTTTCCGCCATACACCAAGAACATCTCCTTAGTCCTTCTCAGATACTTGAGAATGTTCTTTACCGCTATCCAGTGTTTCTCCCCAGGGTTTGACTGATACCGGCTTACCACACTCAGTGCATAAGCTACATCCGGTCTTGTACACAACATCACATACATTATAGAGCCTACCACAGAAGCGTAGGGTATAATAGACATGCGATCCCTCTCCAAATCAGTCTTGGGAGACATCTCTTTAGAGAGGGTGATCCCGTGACAAGCCGGTAGGTTACCGCGCTTGGAATCTTCCATACTGAATCTCTTCAGTATGGTGTCGATGTACCTGGACTGTGAAAGTCCTAATATCCTCTTGGATCTGTCACGGTAGATCCGGATACCCAGAATGTACGAGGCATCACCCAGGTCTTTCATGGAGAACCTGTGTGACAAGAACCCCTTGACAGATTGTAGCATAGGAATGTCATTTCCTATTAAGAGAATGTCATCCACGTATAAAACGAGGAATACTACAGTTCTCGCTACAAACCTACTATAGATGCATGGTTCATCTGGATTTTTGATAAAGCCAAATTCTTTGACCGTCTCATCAAAGCAGATGTTCCAACTCCGCGATGCCTGCTTTAGTCCATAGATGGACTTAAGCAACTTGCACACCTTTCCGCTGCTCCCACTCTGAATGAAACCCTCTGGCTGGTCCATATAGACACACTCCTCTAAATTTCCATTTAGAAAAGCTGTCTTTTTGTCCATTTGCCAGATCTCATAATCGTGGAAGGCAGCAATGGCAAGAAGGATCCGAATGGATTTCAGCATGGCTACTGGAGAAAAGGTTTCGTCATAGTCCAAGCCAGGTCTTTGACGAAAACCCTTTGCTACCAGCCTAGCTTTATAGGTCTCAACCTGTCCATCTACACCAATCTTCCTTTTGAAGATCCACTTGCATCCTACGGGTTTTACCCCGTCTGGAGCAATGTCCAACGTCCATACCTTGTTGGTGTACATGGACTCCATTTCGGTCCGCATTGCATCCAGCCATTTTACTGAGTCAACGCTCTGAACGGCCTGCTGGAAGCTAGTAGGCTCATCATAATCTATTATGCAATCCTCTCTATCCCCGTCTATGAGAAAACCGCAGTATCTCTCGGGCGGATGAGACTGCCTACTACTCCTGCGGAGCTGCGTAAGAATGTCCTGTTCTGTTGAACCCTCTGGTTCCACTAACCTTTCAGTAATAGTCTGTGGTGCTGGAATTTCTTCCAGTTCTACTGCGCTCCCACTAATTTCCTTTTCCAAGAACTGGTGTTCTAGAAAGTGGGCATTACGAGAAACAAGGACTTTTTGTTCCTCGGCGTAGTAGAAAAGATACCCTCTGGTGTTCTTTGGGTATCCCACAAACTTGCACAGTACTGAACGTGCCTCGAGCTTGTCCGCATGCTGCTTTTTGACAAAAGCCGGACATCCCCAGATCTTCAGATATTGAAGACAGGGTTTCTTCCCACTCCACATTTCATATGGTGTGGAAGGCACAGTCTTAGTCGGAACTCGGTTCAAAAGGTACGCAGCTGATTCTAGCGCATACCCCCAGAATGATCGCGGTAACTCAGCGTTACCCATCATGGACCGCACCATATCCAATAGGGTGCGGTTCCGTCTCTCCAATACACCGTTATGTTGCGGGGTGTAAGGAGGAGTAAGCTGAGAGAGAATTCCGTTCTCTTTTAAATAGTCCAGGAACTCGGCACTTAAGTATTCTCCACCTCGATCCGATCTTAGAATCTTAATACTTTTGCCAGTCTGTTTCTCTACTTCATTCTTATACTCCTGGAATTTTTATAAAGGCCTCGGACTTATGTTTCATTAAGAAGACATAACCGTACCTCGAGAAGTCATCCGTAAAAGTAATGAAGTAAGAATGTCCGCTTCGGGCATGTGTAGACATTGGACCGCACACGTCACTGTGTACGAGTCCGAAGAGCTCGCTCGCTCTTACTCCATGTCCAGTAAACGGAGTCTTTGTCATCTTTCCTTTGAGACAGGATTGACAAGTGGCATACGACTGATATTCGAACGCATTCAAATACCCTTCTGTATGTAACTTCGTCAACCTTCTCTCATTGATGTGACCCAGTCTACAATGCCATAAGAAAGTCTGATTTATTTCTGGAGACTTTCTTTTGTGTGTATTCTGGACATTAAAAATCTGTGGTTGGTTTAATACGTATATACCATTACTCAATGTACCTGACCCAATCAAAACTTGATTAAGGTGAATGTTTACAACATTACTTACAAACGCAAATTCATAACCTTCTTTAGAAACTAAAGATACAGAAATGATATTACAAGTTGCGTTGGGTACAAAAAAGCAATTACGCAAAACCAAAACATGTCCATCTGACATTCCTAGGTGATAGTCCCCCACGGCTTTAGCATCCATGCTAGCTCCGTTCGCAACTCTGAGGGTCATGTCACCTGCCTTCAAAACCCTACGGTTTCTCAACGCCTGCAAAGAATTACAGATATGAGATCCTGATCCGGTATCCAATACCCAGGAAGTAGAGTTTATTGAAAGACAGTTTTCAATAACATACACACCTGAAGCTGAAGCTGCAACCTGCTTCAATTCCTGTGTTCTGGCCTTCCAGGCCCTGCAATCATTCTTCCAGTGTCCTTTCTTATGACAATAGAAGCATTCTTCCTTATCCACAAGCTTCCCCGCTATCTTTGTTGCTTTACCTTTTCCCTTCGTATCCACCTTACTAACACCGCCCCTTGGTTTGGCGAGGGCCTTCTTCTTCTTTCCCTTGGCTTTCGCCTTGGACCTAGAAGAAGATGAGCCTCCTACAAACAAAGTGGATGTATCCCTACCTTTCTGTAGGGTGCCCTCTGCGCTCCTCAGCATGTTGAGGAGCTCTGAAAGTTCAACCTCTTTTTCTTGTAAGTTGAAGTTCAGTATGAACAGGGCGTAAGTGGAAGGAAGGGACTGGAGAACTATATCCGTATATAGCTCACTCTCCAATGTGATCCCTAGGTCAGCGAGCTCCTCAATGTAGCCGATCATCTTTAGCACGTGCTCGGCTACTGATGTTCCGACGGCCATTCTTGTCGAAAACAACTTTTTCGACGCTT
Organism: Agapanthus africanus; assembly: GCA_030015575.1. Lineage (NCBI taxonomy): Eukaryota > Viridiplantae > Streptophyta > Magnoliopsida > Asparagales > Amaryllidaceae > Agapanthus > Agapanthus africanus. The sequence continues at coordinate 297,426,246 of JASDDO010000031.1, forward strand.
CGTATCTTGCGATACGAGATTGCTCTCCATACAGTTCTTTTGTATGGAGCAATATGGATTCCATGTCCATATTCTCATGCCTCCTCTGATGTTCGTTGTCCATCGAGGCAAGCAGGAGGCACTTGGCCTTCGCGCTATCAATCTCCCAAGTCTTGCGGATTTCCTTATCCGCGACGCTGGAAGTTGGACCAGGGACAGGGGGAGCTTTGGTGGTAAGAAGATACCCCAGCTTGTCATAAGTGATTGCTATCTTGACATTCCTGAGCCAATCTTTGTAGTTTGGCCCTGTCAGTTTGTTTTTATCTAGGAGTAACTTAAGTCCAGTCATGTTGATTGGTCGCTGCAATTTGGAGAGAGAAGAAGAAACACTCAGCATGATGCTCTTGCAAGTTTAGAGTGGTTTTTAATTTGTCTAAACAGGATGGCTCCCACTGTTTCTCGAATCCCTCCTCAAACCATAAAGGAAGAATTAGTCAGGATCAATCCCACCGTACAATACTTGCTTAACCGTTCGGCCAGGCTGGTGTCGGTACTTCGAGGGAGGTTTTCCAACGCTTTCGCGAAGTTCCTTAATTAAAGAACCTCTTTTCCCTGGGGGCGTAGCCCCGCTAACACCTTTCTAGGCACCTACTAGGTTTATAGCATTGATCGTTAAGCGAGAAATTTCCCGAGGAGTAGCATATACTCACAGTAGGATCGGGATCCAAATATCATCGCGTGACGAAACTGAAGGAATCCTACCAGAATCATCACACTCCAAATGGTATGCAAATCTAGCAAGTTTCAGTACTTATGAAACTCCCGATGTGGATTTTTGCCCCATGCTCTTATGACCTTGGCGTGAGGTCAAAATGTCATAAGTCACATGTCAAGTTCGTCCCATCATTATCCAGGTTAATTTGAATCCACCCGTACATACCCTTGACGTAGACAAAATGGCGGTACGACTGTCTCAAACCAACGCATTCTATCTATACAACAGATAAATATCCGGCAGCTACCAATCACTATGCCTTGGCGTGAGGTCAAAATACATAGCTTGAATACTACCGAATATTTAACTGAAATGATGGAGGGCTACGGATGGTTTTGGTAAAACCGTGAACGTAGTGAACTTGATTTAGTCGATGGAACGAGATAGCTTTTAAATGGAGTGGCTCAAACACCGTATTTTAAAAGTTTGTTTTGAAAAGAACCGAGTGGTTTTTCGAAAGTGTTCCAACGACTTTAACTTGGTTTATTATCTTGCATTAGTTCTTTTAATGCGTGATATTCTTGCATTAGTTCTTTTAATGCGTCCCATCATTTAATCCTACCATTGCAGAAAACAACCAAAATATGACGTACGCTTATGCCATTCGCATTCGCCACTGGGCCCCGTCATTACCCGTTAGGTTACTTAACTAACGACAGAGCGGGGGCTGGGCTAGCGCGTCTGTAAAACATAAGCAACGCCTAAATAATATCATATATAGATATACTGCAATGATAAACATTTCAGATCACAGATAAATACATTGGATATACTAGGAATCTGTAATTTGTACGAGCCTGTAACAAAAACAGATTACACGGTCGCGGTGAATAGCCAATACCCCACCCAAGACCCCTACGGGTGCGGCAAACTACCCGCCAAGTACCCGAAGCGTAGCAACCTCCCTCATCTCCATGAGTAGGCCACTCGACACTTCGGCATACCCGGTAGTTTGTGCACCCCTCAATGGGTCTATCCTAGGAGCAAAAACAGTAAAAATAAATTATACAATGACGGCTACAACCCCGACCCGGTTGTGCGGCCATACAAATAATTATTACATCAATTTACATGAATTACAAGAAAAGAAAACTCTCGTCTCACAACCCCCGGCTATTCACCCGCGACAATCCAACATATTTATATACACATTCCAGCACATTACAGATCACAGATTTGTATAACACCCACTAATCGACATATAGCGATTAGTAGACGTTCAATACAAATATCACATTACAGAAAACCCGTTAGCTTAAGTCTTTTAGAAGTTCGATCAAAAATACGGATTTTCGGGACCCCAAAAAAAGAAATTTTCGTTCTGGAAAATCTGGGCAGAAAATATATATTCCAAAAATCCCAAAATACCCCCATAAAAACACTGCACCAAAAATTGACCTCGGCCGAGTCGACTCGGCCGCGGATCCGCGGCGGGAGCGTGCTCCCGCCGCGTTTCCACGGCTCGTTGACTCGAACGTTGGACCATTTTTGGTTAGTGCCCACAGAAAAGCCTGAGCCGATTTTAGGTGTTAAAATAATCAACTTTTGAACAGTGGAAAAATCGACAGAAACTGCAAATTTTTGGGGTTTGTTTCGGGACTTTTTCGTTGATCGATCTTCTAGTTACTTGCTAACATGTTAGATAAAGTTTAACTAGGCTTTGATACCACTGTAAGTCCATGCTACCTCTCCCGGTACTTTCGGGAATGCGTAATTTGGTAAAAAACAATTTTTACGGAGGTAGTAACATGGACCTATAACCCGGATCTTGGTTAAACATCTATCTAACATCCTAACTAAGAGTTTCTAGCTACTCGGTTAGGGGGTTATACCTAGCTTGTCTTGAACTCCTTCGTCTTCAAGCTCCGATGGTGGTCCGATGGCTCCTTCTCGTCGTCTCCGTACGCCGAAGATAGATCCACTTGAAAGCTCCAACCTTTAGCTCCTTCTTCGTTCTTTGAAGAAACTAGTTCACTTGGTTTGCTAAACCTAGTGAACTAGAATGTGTAGAGAAGAAATAGAATGGGATTTTATCTATGGTTCTTGATTCTCAACTCATGAGACAAGAGAACCATAGATTAAAGAGAGGGAGCAAGAGCAAGAGGGTGAGAGCAAAATGGAGAGCTCAAGAACAAGAGAGAGAATGAGCAAGAAAGAATGAGGCTCTCTTTTGTCTCTCACCCTCTCATAATCCAATGTAATCATAACTCATCATATCAATAAAAGTCTTATGTGATGGTTGAAGCAACCATAACCTTATCATGTCATGCACTCATTTTACTCAAATGAGCAAGCAAGTAAAAGTCTTTGGCATGAAATGATAGCCATGGTTATCATGATGGTCAACTAGTCAAGCCTAGTCAACCGGTCAACAAAGTCAACAAGTCAACAAAAGTCAACAAGTCAACAAAGCCAACAAAAGTCAACAACCAAGTCACCATAATACTTAATTAATATAATAGTTAATCACATATCATATTCTCATTAGGGTTGAGCAAAAAGTCAAAAAGTCAACGGTCAACTGTCAACAACCCTAATGAGAATCCGCTGTCTGTGCCTCCCTGTCAACTGTGCATACACACCCGCATCCGCGATCCGAGGAACACGAATGCAAACTGGATAAATCCAATCCCATAAGGTACACTAGGATCTGGCTTAAACCAAAGCTCGCTAGTGTAAACGGTCCGGACACTGTACGTGCACAAGTGCACGGATGTGACCGAACCCTGTCGCAAAACCATGCGACCTGTCGCAATACCATGCGACCTCTACTCTTTTGCCTAAAGGCGAAAAGCTTTCTGTGTGGGACTCTAAAGACTCGACACTACGCTGGCAGTGGGTTTAACCACAAACCGCAAGCGGCACTAGCTGTGCGTAACGGTCCCCAGGTAAAGCCGACAAGAAGACCGACGAGGCGAAACCCATCTGAACTCCTACTGAGCCTGAGTGTGACATTCTCCGTACAGTCCGGTCTGTTCGTCTGATACATCGCATGGCGGGCCTAGGGGGCGGTAAACGTCAGTCCCCCAATAGCGGTACAAGTCGTGCCGGAGCGAAGCCCAAAACACCCTGAGATAACACTGGAAACCTACCAGTATATCTCGTTTGCCCTGGCCAGGGACTACTCGTGTAATGGCTCTCCTAGACACAGCGCGATGTCAACCCCCAATACCGGGAGAGACGAATCCTGTCTAACCGTCACTGCCTCCAAGTGCTTCGGGACTGCACCCAACCACCACCTGTTTGCACGACTCCTTTGAGCCGTGGTAGGGTAGTGATCAAAGTACAGTGGGAACACACCCGAGGCGAAGTGACAGTGTCAAGTCAGCGGACTAAGCTGTACTCATGTCACCTGGGAACTGATAACTGACGATAGGTATAATACCAACTAGTCAGTTCCCGACGAGTCCTGTCCAGTGTACCCGTAACCTAACGAGCACCCGCATACTATCTCAAGTACGACGTACTGACGGCTGTGGGACAGACCGGCTCCCACACTGGGATGAGAAGCGCATGCGCTGGTCTACTCCGGAGTATCGATACCCTGTCTCGATAGTCCTGCGACCAGGGACCTGCATAAGGATGTGCTTATAGATTACCCAGCCCCACTAGTGTGATGGCCATCACATCGCTGGTAATCAAGCAAAGATCCTAAGGGCTCCACTAATGTGTATAGGCGATATACAAAAATAAACACATGTACACATTGAAGTAGAAACAAACCAAGTAGCATACTACTATTTTGAGCAAGATTGTATATACAAGGTAAATATCCCAAGCATCCATTAAGTAATATACATACTAGTATGATACAGTAATGGCCTCTAGGGCATATACACTAACAGTTTTGCCGTACAGGTTCCATAGCGGCATTTCTGGCACATTGCTTCCTTTGCGGGTGATTTGCTTGGTAGGTGGGTTCTTTGCATCAGAACCACACTTGTATATGTATTATTCTTTGTATCTAGAAATTCCATCAACCAAAACTTGTATATTGTTTCAGACTTAGACACCAGTGATGTATTATTTCGACCTTAGAGTCGCGCTCGGTAGTATTACGATTTTCTTGCTTATTGGAGTCTCTCTTGTGTTTGGATCCTCGCCCTTCGGCGTTGTATATTATATTGCTTGTGTGGGTTGTGCTCTTTGTTTATACGTAGTAAGTGTTTGATAAAATGCCTCAAGGGAAAATAATTTACAAAATATGTTTATTTACTCTTAAAATGGTTTTAGATTTCTGGGCTTTTGGCTTACTTGGATCAGATGGAGTCCTATAGACTTCATATGGTTCAAGGGCCAGTCACGTGCTCTTTCGGGTCGTGACAAGTATTTCTTGTGCTTCAGCCTCAATTCAAGTTTGAAATCGATGTCGGGTAGTTTAGTGCACTTTGGGAATTACTAGAGAAGGTTAGGGTTTAAGTTGAGAAGGGTGATGAACTTGAGTGTGTTTGGTGACCTAAAGCCCCCCTACAATATTTTTAACCCAGACCAAACGCATATACATAACCTAAAACCCAAAAATACGGAATTACGGAACTTTTCATGTCGGTTTGTGACGACTTTGAGGGTGCAGGGAAATCTGGAGTGAACCGGGACCAAAACGAGATAAACAAACAACTCTAGGGGCCAAATTAGGGTATTAGGAGGCCACCTTGACGAGATGGACCCAACCTGAGCAGGGGGACAAGTAGAGGCCGGTTTTTTTGGTGATGTGGCCGGCCACATGGTGACATGGGGTGTTAGGGTTGGTCCAGTAGCTCAAATACATCATATACATCACCCTGGACATCTTTGCTTGGCTAAATTTGACATGAGTCAAAATATGGGAGCAGTTTAGTGTAATTTTTGGATATGTTTCCGTGTTTTGAAATACTAATTCTTGATATTTAGATTTTTATTTGGTTTTTGGATGTTTGTACATCGACAAAGGGGTTGTTTGATTATTTTTGCACGTGTAGGCCATAGGTTCTAACCTATGAGTGCACTGTGCGCCGTATCGGTTTTCCGCCTTGATTTTCATACGCATTGCTATGGTTGATCATTGTAGGTACCTTCACGTGGATTCTGAGGCGACGGAGCATGGCGTCATCGACTTCGGCAAGCAAGGAGCCAGGTGAGTAGATTTATATCTACGGGGAGAAGCCGGGTGGATGGCGTATAGCAAATTCCCAAAAATAATATTTTATTTTTTTGAAATGTTACAATCGGCCATCAAACCGTGGCCAAATGCGGAACAAAATTTTTCTAAACTGGCGCTACCATGACCCGATGCCCGGATCTACCTAAACCCTATACTAGCAAGCAATATAAAGAGTTAGGAATGGTTATACCGAGTTGATCCGTGTCCTTCGTTCTTCAACCTTCATCCCAAGCTCCTAGTGGTAGTGGATCGAGTTTGGTTGTCGGTCTTCTCCATCTATGATGATCCACCTGAGGGAAACGGCACAAGCTTCAGCCTCGCCAAGCGAGGCAACCGACGCCCCAAGGTTACTAGAAATGGAGAGTTGAGGTGTAAATATGTGTCACTATGTATTTTCTCTCATCACAAATTCTCCTTGAGCAACTCAAGAAGATGAAGAAGGAGGTGAGGAAACATATGGCATGAGCAACTAAAGAAAATAGCTAAGTCTCACCAAGTGAGAATGAATGATCAAGTGAAGAAAAGAAATGAGCAAGGCATCACCCAAAGCAAGTGGCTTCTCCCCCTCTCCCTCAATCATGCACACAAAATATCTCTTTTCATTTTACAATAAACAAATGCAAACTATACCTATTTACATGCCACCACCCATGCTCATGCCAACTCACCCTCCACCTCAATTCCATAATTTATTTTCTAAAATGAAAATCAATTAATGACGTGGACATCTTCTTGTCACTGCCCGAAATTTAGTTCGTGATCGGCACATAAATCACGCTACGTCTAAAGGCGTAACGTAAATTAATTAAGCCGAAACCCAGAAATCTAAACCTTTTAACGAAAATAAAAGAGGTGAAGTTTTGAAATAAAGGTATGATGAAATCAAATTTTTTATTAAATGCATAGGTAATGGAACATGAAAATGCAAGTGGATTTTACTTGTCGAAAAACATGTTTCGTCTTTTAAAAATTTGGGCAGCACCTCCCTTATATATTTTGATCCAAAACCACATATATATGATAATATAAAAGGCATCCCCAAGCAAGAGCCAGCCCTTCGCCAATCAGCGGAATCACAACCACGCAAGTCAAAATATATGTATACGACACCTAGCGGCGAAGACCAACACAAAGAATAATGAATAAAGCAAGACATCAACCCACCAAGTGAACATATAACCCATCGCTCTAAATCTCGCAACCACAAGTCTCTTCTAAGTCTTACTACCTATACAAATACTAGTTTCTGATTGATGGAGTTGACTAGATACAACAGGAATAATAAATACAAGAGTGGCACGATCCAATATGTACCACCTACCAAAGAAAATCACCCGAATGCAAGCTGTGTGCCAGCGATGCCGCTACTGATCCATGCGGTCAACCTGCAAGAACTGTGGGACAACGGGGCTGAGTTTCCAACTAGAATAAAACAACGATTCCTAGTTCAATTATATCATAAAGGTAATACTATGATATCTACGGTGACCATGTCTGCATATATACCAGCAATATAATCAAATGCCTGTATGCATGTGGATATCATCCACGTGTCCATCAATGAAACAAACCATATCATGAAAACGTATATCTGTATGTATGAGGATATCAACTACATGTGTCTATCAACGACACATCAAAATCATGGAACCTGAGTGTCCAACACTGACCCTCGAAACATCATGACAACCCGTGTCCAGCATCGACACGTAAATCTGCATACCTCAGGCGCCGCATCTTCAGATCGGCCCTCATATCCATCTCATCTCAGGCGCCGCATACTCTGATCGGCCCTCATATCCATCTTATGACTCCGGCCGGTATCCTCCGGACAACCGCCGAGTCCAAATAATATCACCGGTAGGTAGTGCTCCATCTGCTAGGCTCATCGTCTACACCACGAAAATCATTTCTTGCCCCGCGGTACCATACCGGGTCCACCATGTACTCGCAGACGGTGCCTACCGCTTCTCGAATCGGGTTTCACATACCTATCTCAGAACCGAGAAAACTAATGGTGGAGGCCTCGAAATATCATATCAAGAGAAACCGTGCTTTTAAAACAATACATACTTTCTTTTAAAATATAACCACGGTCCTCAAATCAAGAATCTCATGAAAACAGCATCTCAATGCGTATAATCATAAAGCATGATGTATGCAAACATAGAATAGAAATGTGAGCAAATCCAGTATATCATGCGACATAGCATAGTGATGTAAGCATAGCAATATATATGAAACAAAGCATAGTGATGTGAGCATAGCAATATATCATGCAACATAGCATAGTGATGTGAGCATAGGAATAGATCATGGAATGTAGCATAGTGATGTGAGCATAGCAATATATCATGAAAAATAGAATAATGATGTGAGTATAGAAATATATCATAGCATGATGTAGCAACTCTACTGTGTAAGTAACATAGCAATTATCGATGAAGAAAGGGCATGAGCCGGAAAATCTTTGTAAGTGTAACATACACATCATCGATAATGGTGTAGGTGTACTAGCACAGGTATATATACAATGAAATGAGAATATCGTGAACGTAGCAGAAAGTAAATTGTGAGCATAATGCTATAAGGCATACGTAAAGGCTAAACTAAGCGGTGAAAACTGGGTTTTTACATCTATAACATATCCGAGTCGATGAATCTATCAATCGGCATCCAGCCTGACAACATCATGTACGGTATAATCCATCGTACGGCATCCTCTATTCAAGGGTATGGATCAATCATCAAGTAAAACTCATCACGTATGGTAATCCATCGTACGGCGGCATTAAACAATTAGGGATTCTATCAACCTATACGACGAGAAGGGTACGGATCTAAGTCTCGTACGATATATCACTCATTATTATCATAATATATCTATATACCTATCACTCAGGTCACATCCTTATCAATCTCATATCATGGGACCGACAAAGGTATCGGTTATCTCATATCGCCTCGCATCTGTATAACGACATATTAATCTCAAGTCGTATTCATCGATCTCATATCATGCTACTACAAATCTCATACTTATTCTCTTGCACTATATATATATATATATATATATATATATATATCGTGATTCACATTCACATTTCATATCTTCATATATCAATTCGAGACATCCTTATCAATCATATCATTTCACTCTAAAACCATTAATCACATCCATAGGTTCCTAGTATAGGTTTCTCCGGCTATATCCTATATATCGGTTTCCATTTTATAATTGTGGGGGTGCTATACGCCATCCACCCGACTTCTCCCTTAGATATAAATCTACTCACCTGCGGAACTCCTTGTTCAGCCGTAGTCGATGTGCTTCGTCATCTCGGAATCCACATGAAGGTACCTAACAATTAACACATATCACCACGTTATGAAAACCAAATCCGGAAAACCGATACGGCACACGGTGCGCTCATAGGTTAGAACCTATAGCCTACGCATGTAAAAACAACCAAACAACCATCGTCGTTGACGTACCAACATCAAACGACCAAATCTCATAACTAATATCAAAACCAAGAATTCCAAAATATGGAAAACATAACCCAAAACCATTCCAATATGATTCCAGATTTTGTCTCAGGTACCCTGGGACAAAAAGAAAAATACAGTGGCTATGTTATATGGTTTGTGAGCTACAGGCAAAACCCCAGCACAAAATCTTCTACAGTAACAGACCTAACTTCTACAGTAACAGGCCAGGCCAGGCCCACATTGGAATTTGGGCCTCGTCTTCTCGTGATGGTCTCCTATTGGTCTAACTAAGTTAATGCATATTTTTGTGTTTTTTTATAAAAGTTCCGGGTTGCTCCAGATTCCCAGTAGTCCTCCAAAAAGTCACAAAACTGACACAGAAAGTTTCTAAGTTCGTATTTTGGTTTCTATTCCGTTTTCTAGGCTAGTAAAACCTCACCAATGGTTAAGTAAACACCCACTATAGATCATAAGTCCACACAATCACCCAAACCCTCTCTTGAAATTTCCAAACATCGCTATTCTAAATCAATTTAACTCTAAACTACTATAGGGTGCTAGGAAACTAAAAATCTAAACTAGGAGTGTAGGAATTACCTCGTTTAGCAACTCAAGAACTTTCTTGAGTTGCTCAAAGTCTTCAAAATCCAAGCTTGGAAGGTCCAATGGGTTTGTAGAGAGGTTTTGATCATTTTTAGTAAAAGGGGTGTAGGGTTTTGGCAGAGAAATTGAGATGATACTTGGAGGTGGAGGTGGAGGGAGAGTTGAAGAAGATGAAGAAGAAAACAATCGAGGTGAGGAATGAGGCAGCCCCCTCTCTCTCTCTCTCTTATTATCACCCTCTCACAAGCCCATGCCACACTCTCTCTCCAATAATTCTCTTTTTCTTTTCTCTTTTTCCCTCACTCAATTTAAAACCAAACACATATCACAAATAAAATGAAACAACATGCAACATAATGCAACATGTCATGGTGCACTAGCCATGAATAAATAAAAAAGGCGGATTTGGCCTAATCGCGATTAGTAGTGCATAATAAATATCTTTTTAAATGAATAAATCATTTAAATCTTCCATTATTTTTCAAATATTAGTATATAATTATACCATTTTACGAAAATTCCAAATTCTCAAATCGAATAGTTTTCGCGAAATATATTATTTTAATATTAAATTCCAAAAATAATATTTTATATTTTCTAAAATGTTACACTTCGAGAAGCTAATCTGCATAAATACGGAATGCATCCCGGAACATATATCGAAATACATATAGGCGTATTCATACGATAATACGAATAGACAATGGAGAAAATGAATAGTGAACAGTAATAATAGAATACACATATATAAATATATATATAAATTATAAAATCAAAACCTGATTTAATAATCCGACTTAATCCTAAGCCGCTAGTATTATCAACTGTCCGATTAAAGTCGGTGAAGCTTGTACACATATTTAATCGGATACCTGTATGTACCAACATACGTCATCTACACCATATCGCCTGAACCATGAAAACCCTATGTGTGGGATTCTAAAGACTCGTCAATACGCTGGCTGTGGGTTTAACCACAAGCACGTCAGCGGCACTAGCTGTATGTAACGGCTACCCAGGTATTGAGCGAAAGGAAGGCCGACGAGCAAACTCATCCAAACCCCTAGTGATCCTGACAGTGACAATATTCGTACAGTCCGGTCTGTTCATCTAAGAGTATCGCATATCGAGTCTAGGGGGTGGATGAAGTAAGACCCCTAGAAATGCGACATTTAGTGTCGGTATGAAACCCATCACCACCTGAGAAACTATCAATCCTGGATCCGTAATTCTCGTTCACCCGGGCCAAGGATTTCTGGTGATGGCCACCCGTGCACAACGCGACATCAACCCTCAATACCGGGAGAGAAAAATCCCCGACGATCCACTCTCTACCTCCATGTAGCTCGAGACCGTACCTAACTAAAACCTATTTGCACGACTCTTTTGAGCCATGGTAGGGTAGTAATCAAAGCACAGTGGGAACTCACACAAGACAAATGGCGATCTCAGATCGACAGACTAACCTGTACACATGTCACCTGGGAACTGCTATCTGACAATAGGTATAATACCAACTAGCAGGTTCCCGGTGAGTCCGTCCAGTGTACTCATAACCCAATGAGCACATATATACTATCTTAGGTGAACAACTGACACCAATGGCTTATGAGACCTGGCCACCGCCGCTCGTCGGGGTCTCGATCAGTATACACTAGTCTACTCTGGAGTATCGATGCCCAGTCTCGATACTCCCACGACTAAGGAAATTTATGGATGTGCTTATAGACCATCCATCTCCCATGTATATGATCGCCATCATAATGCTGGTAGTCAAGAAAGAATCCTATGGGCTCTATCAACATGTAATAGTGATCTGTTATATCACCTGAAACACGTACAAGATGATAAAGACAAACCAGATAGCATACCATCATCTCGAGTAGGACTGTTCTACCGGTATAGGTCCTCCCTCAATCCTCATAATCACCTTCCTGCGACTATGATAATTGCCTTGAGGGCACTATAGCCAACAATCTCCCACTTGCATTTAAAGCTAATTATTGCGTTGTCGCATACTCACAGCTCGTGTGATACCGAACACCCAACATTTCTACTAATCAGTTTCGCAAAGCTCGTTTGTGAAACTGTTGTGTACGAGAAATAGCCTTAGTGAGTGGATCCGCTCAAATGTTTCTTTCTGTATCTCTCTATATCTCAACTTCACGGAGAAAGACTATCTCCCGAAATGAGCAATACCTGTCTTAGAATTTGTTTGGATATCTGATGGGACCCAGTTCATAAATGAACTCCAAATCCAGCAAACTTCTTAGACTGTATCAACCACTGAATTTAATCAGTATCCTGCGCCATGCCTCCCACAGTATCCGCTTGGACCATTTTTCCAACATATTGTCCCTCAAAAGAGGGAAAACTATAACTCCGACAGCCACTCTCTCATCCAGGTCACCTTGAAAGCCTGAAATGATAACCGTCTCCCGAAGGAGGCTGCCGTTACCATATCCCACGAACATCCACTTATGTTCATAACTGCTTCCCAATGTTTCTCCAGGATTGGATTAATATATATCCTTATTGTAGCTAGTGCAAAAACAACATCTGGTGTGGTAGTTGTCATTTCATGATTAACTCAATTGCCTAAGCAAGTGATATGCTAATCATGCAGATCCCTTCCCCCTTAAGTCTTAAGACACCTTTAGAGAGGGTGACTCCATCACCTGCAGGTACACCACCATGCCAGGAGTCGTCCATTCTAAAACACCTTTAGAATAGTTTCAAAGTACCCAGATTGGGACACTTCCCAAATCTAGATCTAAAACCATAGATCTAGTTACCAGAAAAAATGATATTTATCCAGATCTTATATGGAGAAACACTTTGTGACAACCACAGTAAAACTGATCATAGTATAGGAAGATATCTCCCTATCTAGTGCATGTCAACCAAATACCTGGACACCACTCTCTACTACCTTCTTACCAAATCCATCTCCTATTCTGATGAAGTCAAAGCCTATGACTGTCACATCAAAATTAGATGATCTATTTCAGCCATACCTGCTTTAGTCTATAGATAGACATATGCTACTTGCCCATTATGCTTCCGCTGCTCCCACTGACTACAACAACACCCTGGCAGAGTCATATACACGTGCACTTCTAAAGATAGTTTAGAACGACGCTATACTCATCCTCCTGCCGGGTCTTATAGTCTAGAACAACAGTAATGGCAAGTCTGGGTAAACAAGAACCTTCCAGTCACCGTCTCTGAGAAGACCGAAATACATCTCCAGTGCCTGAGGTTACCCACCATATTTTCGGAGTGCCTAATGGAATGTCGAAATCAATTGAATCCCGAGGTTCTGTTAAATATTCAGTAATCGTTTGTGGTTCTGGAATCACTTCCAGTTCTACCATACTCCCACTTCTGTTTTCTGAAAAAATCCATTTTACTAAAACTGTGGCGAGTAAAGAACAATATCACTATTGATCTTCCTGATGGTAGAAAGTTAACCCTCGTCAAAGACCGGGATAACCCACAAACTGCCATTACTGAAACGTGCCTTGAGTTTGTCCAGATTCTGGTTCTAAGCATCAGCCGGACAACTCCCTATATCTTAACATCGTTAAGATACAAATTGATTCTATATACCATATAGAAACAAAAGCACTAATTTAATTGGAACCAGATTCAAAATCATGCAGCTTCTCCAGTGCATATCAACCAAATGGAATGAGGCCAATCAGCATTACTCAAATAGGAGTGCATACAAATATGAGTACCTGAAAGAGAAGCAACTTCTGAAAACAATTAATTTAAAAGGAATACCATATACAAGTATTTACATCTTTGATCACCTTGAAGAATCCTAATACCTGGAATATATAGTTCTCTACTTTATTCTTATACCTATAACTTCTCAATATCTGGACCTTGCATTTCAACGAAATACGTGTCTAGAACTGGAGAGGTCATGAGTAAACAGAATATAGTACGAGTACCAACCCCTTTGTCCTAAAGGACACCGTACAACATATAATACTTTGAACAAGTCCCCTGAGTTTGATAACTCAAACCTTGTGCGTCGTATGTTGAAAACTGTTCTTTGGTTAAGAATAATTACATCGATGTTGAATACACCTTACCTAACCATCAACTGATATAGGTAAATGTCACAGACATAATTTCAAAAAATTATATCTCACTTTATAAAATAAACATACAAATATATCAGTTTGAAATTGGTGAATAACAACAAATATTCAAAACCAAATATTTGTCGTCAGGAAAAACCTAGGTGATTTCCTCAAATAACACCAATTACAACGAATTCCGATATTATGTGGATCTAATCACCCAATTCCCCATATCTTACTCCTACTCACCATCTGTAATAACATATAGATGTGAGAAACTGATCTGGTAAATACATACCCTGGAGTTAGATTCTAATTTGGGAAAACAGTTTTCAATTATTATCGCACAGTGAAACTGAAACATGAAAATGTTTCGAAGGGGTAACCGGGTATTCCTAGTAATGCATCTTCCACTATCTTGATTCATGATTGTAACCGTATATTTCCATGCCCTCACTCCAATCCATTCATTATTTCTTTACTTATTACCTTCTATACACCTTCTTTAGGCTAATTGGTTTTCTTCTTTCCCTACCGTTCGGCAATAGCCTAAGGTTTGGAAGAAGACTATCCAATAAGCGTAATATGTGTACACTCCTTATGCCAGGAATCCTTACAACCTGAAAGAAGGTAATGGGAAAAAACAACTGAATAATTCTATTCTATTTCTCCTGAACCGGAAACCATCCTCGAATCTGTAACGAATTCCTTCGGGTTCGTATGTAACTATACGATGGCATGTCCAAGCATTATGGAAGTTCATAGTGATACGAAGTGTTCTGGAGAAATCCAAAGTGGATATGGGAGTGACAGGGGTATACACGTTTTTGTCGTGAATGATAGCAGTCGTAATTTTCTTTGCCGTTATTCTAATCCCTTTATTTGTCTTTACTTATTACCTTCTGTACACCACACTTAGGCTAATTGGTTTTCTTCCTTCCCTACCGTTCGACACATGCCTATGGTTTGGAGGAAGACTATCTAATAAGCTCAATAGGTGTACCCTCTCCTAATCCAAGGAGCCCTCACAACCTGAGAGAAGGTAAAGGGAAAAGACAACCGAATAATCCTAATCAATCTCTCCAGAACCAGAATCCATCCTCGAATCTGGAACAAGTTCCTTCGAGTTCGTATGTAACTATACGATGGATTTATCCAATAGGAGTGGATGTTCGTAGTGATACGGGGTGTTCTAGAGAAATGCAAAGGTGATATAGAAGTGGCAAGGATATATGCGACACCGTGACATTCCAAAAGCCAAAGTGTTTTAAGAAGGATCGGTTAACTTGGTTCATGAGTTTTAGTTTAGGGTCGGGCCATGGTCGCTGCCAGAGAGAAAGAGAGAGAGAGAGAGAGAGAGAGAAAAGAAACACTCAGCGTGCACTCTAACCCAGATCAGAAAGTTTAATCATTTTATCTAATCAGGATGGCTCCCACTGTTTCCTCGAATTCTCCTCCAAACCCAAAAGGAGAATTAGTTGGGATCATCTAAAATCACCCGAGGAGCAATCCTACTCATCAGTGTGAATCGGGATTCAACTATCATCGCATGATAACTTGATGGAATCCACTCAAGTTACCACACTCCAGAAGGAATGCGCAAGCCTGGCAAGTTTCTTGTATGTTTGAAACTCCCGATGTGATTTTTGCCCCCAAGCGGCTTATGAACTTGACAGAGCTCAACATATCATAAGTCACAAGTCAAGTTCAGCCCGTCATTGTCCTGGATTAGCTTAGACCCACCAGCACGAGCCATTGACAGAGGTCAACATGACCGTACGACTTTCCTAAATAATCGCATATCTATTCAACAAACCAGCATTACCCAGCTACCAAGCACTATTCCTTGACAGAGGTCAACATACACAACATGAATACTAAGTAATACCTGTAAGAAATGACGTAGTGCTACGACTGATTTTTGGCGAGAAACCATTAACGTAATGAACTTTATATCGTTGAAGGAATCCAAGTAGTTTTACAGATATATAGTGGCGAAAAACTTTTGCTAAAAATGTCACTCCCTGTGAAGGGATCTCGGCTCTTTTCTCGTAGAATGAGGTGCAGGATATTCCAAACTGAATACCATGATGCAAAGAAAAAAAAACGACTATAGTGAAGTTATTACGCTGAAGCAAACTTTTGCTCAAGGGGTCACTCCCAATGAAGGGATCTCTGCCCTTGCCTCTTCGAATGAGGTGCAGGATATTCATAACCGAATACCACTGTGCAAAGCAAAAGTAAGCCACTGTAATGTCGGTATTAAAAACTTGGTTCCAACAAAATCATATAGGTTTTTTTTATCCTTGCATTGATAAGAATCAATGCAGTCCCATCAATTAATCAAACCAGAAAAGAAAGAAAATATAATGTACGTATATACCATCCGCATTCGCCACTGGGTCCCGTCATCACCCATTAGGTTACTTAACTAACGACAGAGCGGGGACTGGACTAGCGCGGGTGCAAAACATATACAACTTCTACTAGTATATATATAAATATATATAACAATCGTCACAGGCATGATATAAGCAACTTCACAGTATAGCGATAAGCATCACAGAACAAACGGATAATCTAGGAGCCCCGGGTTTCCTTTGAGCCGCAAATGAGACCTGACGTTCCCCTGTCGTGTGAATTGCCCGTGTAATGAAAACCTAGACCCCTACGAGTGCGGCAAGTTACCCGCCAATCCCAGAAGCGAGGAAAACTCAATCAACAACGTGAATGGGCAACCCAACACTTCACAGAATCCGGTAAATTGGGCACCCCTCCGTGGGTCAACCTATACCCCCTACGAGTGCGGCGAATAGCCCGCCAATTCTAAAGTAAGGTGCCCTCCGTCTCAACGCCATGTGATGCGGACCCGTTGCCCTCTAGAACCCGGCTATTCATGCACTTCACCGCGGGGTAATCCTAGTACAGAAAAGAAAATAATATGTACAAGGTGACATCAACCTCAACCCGGTCGTGCCCCAAACAAATAATATACAAACTGGAAGAGACGACAGTCCATATGTCGGACACTCGCTCTGAAATATCAAATGTACAAATGAAACTAAACTGCACTACCATTGCACCCAAGCTATCCACCACGACGATCCAACCACAACAGAGCACACCACTGAACATCAACATGAATGTCACGTTCGCAAACCCGTCTAAAAGAAAATATAGCAATTAGACGAGTTGTACCGCTCGAATGAGATTCATGCTCACAGATAAAAATGTAGGTACTGTAAACATTTAAACAATGTTAAATTATCGACTTCGAAACACCCCGAATTGCCCCTGAACAAAAGATAACATAATATCCAAAATGGGCAAAACAAGCAATACCACCGCACCAAAATTCCAGAGACTAGAAAACACAAAAAATTTCAAGTCCAAATTCCACTAAAAAAAGGGCCTCACTCGTTTTTTCGCAAATCTCACCGGGTCAAATCCGGCGGATGGGGCTCGTTTTTGTAGGGTGTTCTAGTTGTCATCAAAGTAGTCTTCTGCAGCTTCTTAAAATTTTTTTGAAGACTTTGAAAAATCGACAGAGACTGGAATATGCAGTGTGCTGTTTCGTGGTTGTTTCGGTTTCGATACTTTAACATTGTCTAAACTAGCTAGCTAAGGGTTTAAGGGTTGGCTCTGATACCATGTTGGGTTACGACAGCGCCCCGGCCATCAAACCGTGGCCAAATGAGGAACAAAAGTTTTCTAAACTGGCGCTATGATGACCCGATGCCCGGATCTACCCTAAACCCTATACCAGCAAGCAATCTAAAGCGTTAGGAATGGTTATACCGAGTTGATCCGTGTCCTTCGGTCTTCAACCTTCATCCCAAGCTCCTAGTGGTAGCGAATCGAGTTTGGATACCAGTCTTCCTCAATATATGATGATCCACCTGAGGGAAACGGCGCAAGCTTCAGCCTCGCCAAGCGAGGCAACCAACGCTCCAAGGTTGCTAGCATTGGAGAGTGGAGGTGTTGGAATGTGTCACTATGTATTTTCTCTCATCACAAATGCTCCATGAGCAACTCAAGAAGACGAAGAAGGAAGTAAGGAAACATGTGGCATGAGCAACTAAAGAAAATGAATAAGTCTCACCAAGTGAGGATGAATGACCAAGTGAAGAAAAGAAATGAGCATGGCATGATCCAAAGCAAGTGGCTGCCCCCCTCTATCTCAATTATGCACACAAAATATCTCTTTTCAGTTTACAATAAACAAATGCAAACCATACCTCTCTACATGCCATCACTCATGCTCATGCCAACTCACCCTCCACCTCAATTCCATAATTGATTTTCTAAAATGAAAATCAATTAATGAGGTGGCCAACTTCTAGAAGCTAATCCGTATAAATACGGAATGCAACCCGGTGCACGTATCGAAATACATATACGCGTATTCGTACCAAAATACGAATAGCCCAGAGAGAAAATGAATAGTGAACAATAATACTAGAATACACATATATAAATACATATATAAATTATTAAATCAAAATCTGATTAAATAATCCGGCTTAATCCTAAGCCGCTGGTATTATCAACTGTCCGATTAAAGTCTGTGCAGCCTGTACACATATTTTATCAGACACCTGTATGTTCCAACATATGTCATCTACACCATATCGCCTGAACCATGAAAACCATCTGTGTGGGACTCTAAAGACTCGTCAATACGCTGGATGTGGGTTTAACCACAAGTACGGCAGCGGCACTAGCTGTACGTAACGGCTATCCAGGTTTTGAGCGAAAGGAAGGCCGACGAGCAAACTTATCCAAACCCCTACTGAGCCTGATAGTGACAATATCCGTACAGTCCAGTCTCTTCGTCTAAGTTTATCGCATATCGAGTGTAGGGGGTGGATGAAGTCAGACCTTTAGAAACGCGACATTTAGTGTCGGTATGAAACCCATCACCACCTGAGAAACTATCGATCCTGTATTGGTAATTCTCGTTCACCCCGGCCGAGGATTTCTGGTAATGACCACCCGTGCACAACGCGACATCAACCCCCAATACAGGGAGAGACGAATCCCCGACGATCCGCTCACTGCCTCCATGTGGCTCGGGACTGTACCTAACTAAAACCTGTTTGCACGACTCCTTTGAGACATGGTAGGGTAGTAATCATAGCATAGTAGGAACTAACACGAGACAAATGACGATCTCCGGTCGACATACTAACCTGTACACATGTCACCTGGGAACTGCTATCTGACAATAGGTATAATACCAACTAGTAGGTTCCCGGCGAGTCCGTCCATTGTACTCATAACCCAATGAGCACATGTATACTAACTTAAGTGAACAAACTAACACCAATGGCTGGTGAGACCTAGCCACCGCCCCTCGTCGGGGTCTCGATCAGTATACACAAGTCTATTATGGAGAATCGATGCCCAGTCTCGATACTCCTACGACTAGGGACATTTAAGGATGTGCTTATAGACCATCCATCTCCCAGGTATACGATCTCCATCATAATGCTCGTTGTCAAGCAAGAATCCTATGGGCTCTATCAACATGTAATAGTGATATGTGATATAACCTGAATTATCTACATGATGAAAAAGACAAACCAGATAGCATATTATCATCTCGAGTCGGACTGTTCTACCGGTATAGGTCCTCCCTCAATCATCATAATCACCTTCCTGCGACTATGATAATTGCCTTGAGGGCACTATAGCCAACAACGCGGACTTCAACCCTGAGCATTAGAAGAGAAGGACTTGAACTACAAAGGTTGTATGCTCTTTTCTTCTCTTTAGTTCATCACATCACAAAAGTAAACCCTAATAATCTAGTAAAGATCTTGTTAGTTTAACTTAGCACCTAATAAAAATTAAAATTTGGCTTGCTTGATGCCTATAGAACCTCATGGTGGTGTTAAGGTCGACTTTCATGGTATCAGAGCCAAGCAAGACCATTAGGATAACTTTTAGCGACGTCAGAAATCCGCCGTTTTTGTCGCGCAAAAACTGCTGATAAAAACAGTTTCAAAACTGATGTTTTGAGTTGTTTGCACACCCCGCGGGCTTACGGTTTCAACCGAGAAGCCGCGAGGAGGAGCGTGCGCACCCCGGGGACAACCCGGGAGGGACCGATTGGCTGGGCCCACTCCTCAAGACCACCACAAGGTGGTTTTGCCGGTGGGGAACCGAAACTGCCCCACCTTAGGCAGTTTCGGGTCTGCCTCACCCCCTGACCACCTCATGGTGGCTTCGGAGGTGGGGTACCCCCTCTAGGCCCCCCTTTCGATAGTTAATTTTGTGATCTTCGTCCCCGTGATGATTCGGGCGGTTTTCGAGTTTGTTTCGACTCCCGGATTGGCTTAAAACGATCGGTTTTGGAACTTTAGCTCACTGGATTTTTCGTGTTTTGGAAAAATTGGTTAAGTTTGCTAATTGCATGCGTAATTCTAATGTCGCGGTTACATTACATGCTTTGTGATGTGTGTTATACAATTATTAGAATCCGGATTAATTATTTAGTTTTATGAAAACTAGTTAATATATTGTAAAGCTAGTCGTTTAATCTCAATTGATCGATTGACACGAAGTTTTGATTCGGATCAAAACTCCGTCGCAATTACGTATAGTACGCGATCACTAAGCCGGGAATCTTGTTGAATTATACTACAACCAATTGAAAAGATTTTTCAATTTGAGACTAAAATGCAAGTTTTATAAGTTAGGCATGAAATCCGGAATATGAGATATTCCGGGTTTATGATGTCTAAGGATATTGCGGATTCTAATTATTATAGTTTTCTGTTTTCTTTTCCTGCGACCGTAAGTGTAATATGTAGGGTATCTCAATCTCGTTGCTATATGTTAACAAGTTTTAGGGATACGCATATTTGCTTACGTTGATGATATGTGATATCATGTGTTGCTGTTGATAAGATTTATTGGACCGTCGTGAAAGAATAGCCGGGGGGTTTATGTGAGATGAGAGTTTTTATTTTCATTCATGTAAAATATGTATGTAATATTATTTTTTTGGGGCACTTCTGGGTAGAGGATGATGTCACCACTGTTGTATATTAGATCTAAGGCGGGGAGCACAAGTAACCGGGTTCTAGAGTCCAGTGGGAGACTATCACAGGGAGTTGAGACCGGGACTCCTAACTCTAGAATTGGCAGGGTTACTTGCCGCTCTCGTAGGGGTCTAGGGATGTGGGTTTGCCTATTCATCACGACCGTGTAATCCGTGTTTTACATTACTGGCCAAACTTAAAACATGGACATCCTAGTATATCCAATATTTCATATGTTGCTTCCGCTGCTTGATTCTGTGATGTTGATCATATAACTGCGTGAGACGAATGTAATATTATATATATGATATATAATAGACGTTTCTTATGTTTTTCACCGGCTCTAGTCCAGCCCCCGCTCTGCTGGTAGTTATGTAACCTAACGGTGCATGACGGGGCCCCGTGGTGAATGCGGATGGCATAAGCGTACGTTCTATTTTCGTTTAATTTTTCTGTATTGTTTAGGAAACATTAATTGATGGGACTTCATTAATGAGATTAATGAAATGAAAGAAACCAAAAGATGTTGTAGAATCAAATTTTCAAAAAGGGTAGCTCTAGTTTTTGTTTTGCATAGTGGTATTCCTTAATGAATATCCGGCACCTCATTCGATGAGGAAAGAGCCGAGATCTCTTCACCAAGAGTGACCTCTTTAGCGAAACTAGCAAATGATACAACCCACTTGGTTTTTTTTTTATATTTCTTCTCTAGTTCTTGCTTTGCATAGTGGTATTCATGAATATCCAGCACCTCATTCGATGAGGAAACTGCCGAGATCGCTTCACCAGGAGTGACCTCTTTAGCGAAACAAGGAAAAACCTAAAAATCACTCCTTTTCAAAATCACTAGATTTTACAATGATATCGAGTTCGTTACGCTCATGGTTTTCTTAAAAATCAGCGTAGCCCTCCGTCATTTTAGATAAGTACTATTTAGTATTCGCGCTACGTTTATTGGCCTTCGTCAAGGCGTAGTGTGCGATAGCTGATTAGTGCTTATCTGCCAGCATGTGATGCGATTGGATTAGGGTAGTCGTGCGACTTTGTTGGCCTTCATCAAGGGTCGTGCGGTGGGTTTAATTCAATTAAGAAATGAACGGGTTGAACTTGACTTGCGGCCTATGGTTTGTTGGCCTTCGTCAATGTCATAGGAAGCTAGGGATAAAAACATTATTGAAAATTTCAAGTGTTGAAATTTTCATTGTGATTGCATACCTTCTATATGATAGTTGGATCCTGATACCCACTGTGAGTAAGAGTTACTCCTGGGAGAATTTTGCACTTTACAATTAGCTAATCCAGTAGGTGTCTAGAAAGGTGTCAATAGGGTTATGCCTCTAGAGAAACAATGTTTATTTTAATTAGGTCCGTGCGAAAGCACGGGGAACTGCCTCGGAGTACCGATACCTGCCTGGCCAAACAATTTGCAAACCTATAGGGTGTAATTAATCCCGGCTAATCTTACCATTTAGGGTTTGAAGGAAGATTTGATAAAAAACAGTGGGAGTTGTACTGATTAAATAAGATAATAACAAATCTAATCTTGCAAAGAGCGCACGCAAAGTGATTACCCTTCTCTCTCTCCTGGTAGTGACCAATGAAATGCCTTAATCAAGATAATAATATGGATGTCTTGACCGAACCTACTGATTATACTGGGCTAGGTTCCACTCTACCTTATGATTGTCATAAGTCTGAAGAAGGAATAGGGGAATATACGGATTCCCACGCCACCCAAACGAAGAATAAGCATGATGATGCATTGTCTTCGGGTGTGTTCGTTACCAAGAACTGTTTCTCGGTTTACTCTACGTCCTGGGTATTAGATACCGAATCGGGATCCCACACATGTAATTTGTTACATGGGCTATAGGTAGGTGGAAAACTAGGAAAGGGTGATATTTCTCTAGTGGTAGAGAATGGTGCAATTGTTGCTGCCAAAGCAGTTGGCAGATATCACCTGGTGTTACCAACTGGTAATACATTGATTCTTAGCGACTATTATTTCGTACCAAAAAATAATGTGAATATTTTCCTAAATCATGTGTTGATTGGGTAAGGTATGTTGTATAACAGTGTACACGTTGTGAATCAAACTATAGTTCGAAACGTACAGAACACACACAAGAGTAACAGTTCAGAAATGAACGGAGTCTTCTTGTGGCATTGTAGAATGGGTCATATCGATGAAACATGACTACCTAAAGTTCCATAAGGATGCATATTTGAATCCGTTCTAATTTACATCTTATGAAATTTACCAGTCATGTCTTAAAGACTTGGTGAGAAAATCTCCGTTTACTGGAAACGAAGAAAGTGCTACTGAACTCTTGGACAGATACATAGTGATGTATGCGGTCCTATGTCTACACATGCCAGGGATGGTTCCGCGTACTTTATTATATTCACCGATGTTCTCTCAAGATACGGACATGTGTTCTTGTTGAAACACAAATCTAAATCTTTTGAGAATTTCAAGGAATATAAGTACGATGTTGAGAACCAGATGGGTAAAGGTATTCATATCCTTCGATATGATCGGGGAGAAGAATACTGGAGCACGAAATTCCTGCTGGGTTACGGCAGCGCCCCGGTCATCAAACCGTGGCCAAATGCGGAACAAAATTTTTCTAAACTGGCGCTACCATTACCCAATGCCCGGATCTACCCTAAACCGTAAACTAGCAAGCAATATATGTAAGTGCACGGCGGCACCCCGGCCGACAATCCGACGCCGGAATGCGGAAACGAAAACTTTTCTAAAAACTAGAACCGGCACCACCGCGCACTAAAAACCCGGATCGGGCCATTAACCTAACTCTAGCAACAAGAAAAGGAGTAGAGAGCTATACCGAGCGATCCGTGTCCTTCGGTCTTCGGCCTCCACTCCGATCTACTCGCGGAACCGCCGGTCTTCATCTCCTCGTCGGAACGGGCACCACATCGCCGGGTTCTTTTACGGGCTCCCACCTCTGGACCGAGGCAACTTTGGCACGAAGCTAGCGATTCGACGTGCCCAAGGGTGCTGTAGATGAAGTGTAGAATACCATTGTCTCAATGGGGTGAAGTTGCCTTTGATGAAGGTGGAATGAAGTTTGGAGGATGATGGTGTTCTCATTTTTCTAGCGAAGGAAAATGAAATGAGATGAAGAAATCACTACCCTAAAATGAATCCCTCACTCTCTCTCCCTCAAGTAGCCGGCCAAACAAATGGTGGAGGCAAATTGCAATAATGAAAGGAAAGAATAAGTGAAGAAAAAAAATCACACCATTTCTAATCAAATCAAATCACAACGCCCATCTCATAAATGCAAGTGAAGAGATGTAAAAAGAATCTCATCATGGTAGAACCATCATGAAACCACAAATGCAAGAAACCCCCTCCACAATAACTAATTTGCAAACTTGCAAATTAGCCCCCTCCATCAGAAAAATCCGGCCGTAAAGGAACAAAGGAAAACTGGCCGGAACGGAATGCAAACTGGCAACATCAGAAAACTGATCCCGTAATAAATTACAGGAAAACCCCGCGACTGTATATACATACCCGCATTTGTATTCCCACTGAATACAAATGCAAAGATACAAAATCTACACTGTAAAATACTAGGATCCGGGTTAAACCAAAGCCCGTTAGTATTATCCGTCCGATCATGATCCGTGCAATACCGCGCGTATCCGATCGAACCCTGCCATATCTCCATGCGGCCTCTACAGCGTTTCGCCCGAAACATGAGAAAACGGTCTGTGGGGGACTCTAAAGACTCGTCAATACTTCGGTTGTGGATTTAACCACTAGCACGTCAAAGGTATTAGCCAATACGTAACGGGCTACCAGGTATTGACCAAAAGGGACGTCGATGAGCGAACTCATCCTGACACCCTACTGAGCTTGTCAGTGACAATATCCGTACAGTCCGGTCCATTCGTCTATGAGCATCGCATGGCGGGCCTAGGGGGTTGGTAAATGAGAGACCCCCAAAAGCGGTACAAGTCATGTCGGAGTGTAGTACAGAACACCCTGAGATACTACTGGAATACCTACCAGTAAATCTGCTGCCTCGGCCGAGGGCTTTGTGTAATGGCTCTCCTAGACACAGCGCTGTTAGTGTATATGCCCTAGAGGCCATTACTGTATCATACTAGTTTGTATATTACTTAATGGAAGCTTGGGATATTCACCTTGTATATACAATCTTGCTCAAAATAGTAGTATGCTACTTGGTTTGTTTCTACTTCAATGTGTACATGTGTTTATTTCTGTATATCGCCTATACACATTAGTGGAGCCCTTAGGATCTTTGCTTGATTACCAGCGATGTGATGGCCGTCACACTAGTGGGGCTGGGTAATCTATAAGCACATCCTTATGCAGGTCCCTGGTCGCAGGACTATCGAGACAGGGCATCGATACTCCGGAGTAGACCAGCGCATGCGCTTCTCATCCCAGTATGGGAGACGGTCTGTCCCACAGCCGTCAGTACGTCGTACTTGAGATAGTATGCGGGTGCTCGTTAGGTTACGGGTACACTGGACAGGACTCGTCGGGAACTGACTAGTTGGTATTATGCCTATCGTCAGTTATCAGTTCCCAGGTGACATGAGTACAGCTTAGTCCACTGACTTGACACTGTAACTTCGCCTCGAGCGTGTTCCCACTGTACTTTGATCACTACCCTACCACGGCTCAAAGGAGTCGTGCAAACAGGTAGTGGTTGGGTGCAGTCCCGAAGCACTTGGAGGCAGTGACGGTTAGACAGGATTCGTCTCTCCCAGTATTGGGGGTTGACATCGCGCTGTGTCTAAGAGAGCCATTACACGAGTAGTCCCTGGCCAGGGCAAACGAGATATACTGGTAGGCTTCCAGTGTTATCTCAGGGTGTTTTGGGCTTCGCTCTGGCACGACTTGTACCGCTATTGGGGGACTGACGTTTACCGCCCCCTTGGCCCGCCATGCGATGTATCAGACGAACAGACCGGACTGTACGGACAATGTCACACTCAGGCTCAGTAGGAGTTCAGATGGGTTTCGCCTCGTCGGTCTTCTTGTCGGCATTACTTGGGGACCGTTACGCACAGCTAGTGCCGCTTGCGGTCTGTGGTTAAACCCACTGCCAGCGTAGTGTCGAGTCTTTAGAGTCCCACACTGAAAGCTTTTCGCCTTTAGGCAAAAGAGTAGAGGTCCCATGGTATTGCGACAAGTCGCATGGTTTTGCGACAGGGTTCGGTCACATCCGTGCACTTGTGCACGTACAGTGTCCGGACAGTTTACACTAGCGGGCAATGGTTTAAGCCAGATCCTAGTGTACCTTATGGGATTGGATTTATCCAGTTTGCATTCGTGTTCCTCAGAACGCGGATGCGGGTGTGTATGCACAGTTGACAGGGAGGCAGAGACAGCAGATTCTCATTAGGGTTGTTGACAGTTGACCGTTGACTATTTGACTTTTTGCTCAACCCTAATGAGAATATGATATGTGATTAACTATTATATTAATTAAGTATTATGGTGACATGGTTGTTGACTTTTGTTGACTTTGTTGACCGGTAGACTAGGCTTGACTAGTTGACCATCATGATAACCATAGCCATCATTTCATGGCAAAGACTTTTATTTGCTTGCTCATTTGTGTAAAATGAGTGCAGGAAATGATATGGTTATGGTTGCTTCAACCATCACATAAGACTTTTTTGATATGATGAGTTATCATGACTTTGGATTATGAGAGGGTGAGAGACAAAATACTTGCTCATTCTTTCTTGCTCATTCTCTCTCTTGTTCTTGAGCTCTCTTGCTTTGCTCTCACCCTCATCCTCTTGCTCCCTCTCTTGACTCTTTGGTTCATATCTCTCATGAGTTGAGAATCAAGAACCATAGATAAAATCCCATTCTAATTCTTCTCTACTCATTCTAGTTCACTAGGTTTAGCAAACCAAGTGAACTAGTTTCTTCACAGAACGAAGAAGGAGCTAAAGGTTGGTGCTTTCAGGTGGATCTATCTTCGGCGTACGGAGACGACGAGAAGAAGCCAATCCGGACCACCATCGGAGCTTGAAGACGAAGGAGTTCAAGACAAGCAAGGTATAACCCCCTAACCGAGTAGCTAGAAACTCGTAGTTAGGATGTTAGATAGATGTTTAACCAAGATCCGGGTTATAGGTCCATGTTACCACCTCCGTAAAAATCGTTTTTTACCAAATTCCGCATTCCCGAAAGTACCGGGAGAGGTAGCATGGACTTACAGTGGTATCAGAGCCTAGTTAAACTCTATCTAACATGTTAGCAAGTTACTAGAAGATCGATCAAAGAAAAAGACCCGAAAACGAACCCCAAAAATTCGAGTTTCTGTCGATTTTTTTACTGTTCAAAAGTTGATTATTTTAACACCTAAAATCGGCTCAGGGTTTTTAAAAGCCACTGTAGAAAAATGAACAAGAGATCCCCCTAAACGACCGCGGAAACGCGGAAATAGCTTGCTATTGCCGCGGATCCGCGGCCTCCTTGGCCCCTCTCTGTTGTTTATTTGCTACAGTGTGCTTCTGGGGGTATTTTGGGAATTTTGGTACATGTATTTTCAACCCAGATTTTCCAGAACGAAAATTTTATTTTGGGGTCCCGAAAATCCGTATTTTTTATCGAACTTCTAAAAGACTTAAGCTAACGGGTTTTTCTGTAATGTGATATTTGTATTAAACATCTACTAATCGCTATATGTCGATTAGTGGGGGTTATACAAATCTGTGATCTGTAATGTTGCTGGAATGTGTATATGAATATGTTGGATTGTCGCGGGTGAATAGCCGGGGGTTGTGAGACGAGAGTTTTCTTTTCTTTCAATTCATGTAAATTTGTAAATTGATGTAATAATTATTTGTATGGCCGCACAACCGGGTCGGGGTTGTAGCCGTCATTGTATAATTTCTTTTTACTGTTTTTGCTCCTACGATAGACCCATGGAGGGGGTGCACAAACTACCGGGTATGCCGAAGTGTCGAGTGGCCTACTCATAGAGATGAGGGAGGTTGCTACGCTTCGGGTACTTGGCGGGTAGTTTGCCGCACCCGTAGGGGTCTTGGGTGGGGTATTGGCTATTCACCGCGACCGTGTAATATGTCTTTCGTTACAGGCTCGTACGAATTACAGATTCCTAGTATATCCAATGTATTCATCTGTGATCTGAAATGTTTATCATTGCAGTATATCCATATATGATATTATTTAGGCGTTGCTTATGTTTTACAGACGCGCTAGCCCAGCCCCCGCTCTGTCGTTAGTTAAGTAACCTAACGGGTAATGACGGGGCCCACTGGCGAATGCGAATGGCATAAGCGTACGTCATATTTTGGTTGTTTTCTGCAATGGTAGGATTAAATGATGGGACGCATTAAAAGAACTAATGCAAGAATATCACGCATTAAAAGAACTAATGCAAGATAATAAACCAAGTTAAAGTCGTTGGAACACTTTCGAAAAACCACTCGGTTCTTTTCAAAACCAACTTTTAAATGCGGAGCTTGAGCCACTCCTTTTAAAAGCTATCTCGTTCCATCGACCAAATCAAGTTCACTACGTTCACGGTTTTGCCAAAACCATTCGTAGCCCTCCGTCGTTTCGTATGAATATTCAATAGTATTCAAGCTGTGTTTGTTGACCTTCGTCAAGGCATAGTGATTGGTAGCTGTTGGGTATTCATATGTAGCATAGATAGATGCGTTGGTTTGGGACATTCGCATTACCTTGTTGACCTTCGTCAAGGGTATATGCGGGTGGATTCAAATTAACCTTGATAATGACGGGCAGAACTTGACATGTGACTTATGATTTGTTGACCTTCGTCAAGGTCATAAGAGCATGGGGCAAAAATCCACATCGGGAGTTTCATAAGTACTGAAACTTGCAAGATTTGCATACCATTTGGAGTGTGATAATTCTGGTAGGATTCCTTCAGTTTCGTCACGTGATGATGTTTGGATCCCGATCCTACTGTGAGTATATGCTACTCCTCGGGAAATTTCTCACTAAACGATCAATGCTATAAACCTAGTAGGTGCCTAGAAAGGTGTTAGCAGGGCTACGCCCCCAGGGAAAAGAGGTTCTTTAATTAAGGAACTTCGCGAAAGCGTTGGAAAACCTCCCTCGAAGTACCGACACCGGCCTGGCTGAACGGTTAAGCAAGTATTGTGCGGTGGGATTGATCCCGGCTAATTCTTCCTTTATGGTTTGAGGAGGGATTCGAGAAACAGTGGGAGCCATCCTGTTTAGACAAACTAAAAACCGCTCTAAACTTGCAAGAGCATCATGCTGAGTGTTTCTTCTTCTCTCTCCTAATTGCAGCAACCAAATCGACATGACTGGACTTAAGTTACTACTAGATAAAAATATACTGACAGGGCCAAACTACAAAGATTGGCCCAGGAATGTCAAAATGGCAATCACTTACGACAAGCTGGGGTATCTTCTTACCACCAAAGCTCCCCCTGCCCCTGGTCCCACTTCCAGCGTCGCGGATAAGGAAATCCGCAAGACTTGGGAGATTGATAGCGCGAAGGCCAAGTGCCTCATACTTGCCTCGATGGACAACGAACATCAGAGGAGGCACGAGAATATGGACCTTGAATCCATATTTCTCCATACAAAAGAACTGTATGGAGAGCAATCACGTATCGCAAGATACGAAGCGTCGAAAAAGTTATTTTCGGCAAAGATGGCCGTCGGATCATCAGTAGCCAAGCACGTGCTAAAGATGATCGGCTACATTGAGGAGCTCGCGGACCTAGGGACCACATTGGAGGGTGAACTCTATACGGATATAGTTCTCCAGTCCCTTCCTTCACTTACGCCCAGTTTATACTGAACTTCAACTTACAAGAAAAAGAGGTTGAACTTTCAGAGCTCCTCAACATGCTGAGGAGCGCAGAGGGCACCCTACAGAAAGGTAGGGAAACATCCACTTTGTTTGTAGGAGGATCATCTTCTTCTAGGTCCAAGGCGAAAGCCAAGGGAAAGAAGAAGAAAGCCCCCGCCAAACCAAGGGGCGGTGTTAGTAAAGTGGATACGAAGGAAAAAGCTAAAGCAACAAAGAAAGCGGGGAAGCTTGTGGATAAGGAAGAATGCTTCTTTTGTCATAAGAAAGGTCACTGGAAGAATGATTGCAGGGCCTGGAAGGCCAGAACACAGGAATTGAAGCAGGTTGCAGCTTCAGCTTCTGGTGTGTATGTTATTGAAAACTGTCTTTCAATAAACTTTACTTCCTGGGTATTGGATACCGGATCAGGATCTCATATCTGTAATTCTTTGCAGGCATTGAGAAACCGTAGTGTTTTGAAAGCAGGTGACATGACCCTCAGAGTTGCGAACGGAGCTAGCATGGATGCTAAAGCCGTGGGGGACTATCACCTGGGAATGTCAGATGGACATGTTTTGGTTTTGCGTAATTGCTTTTTTGTACCCAACGCAACTTGTAATATCATTTCTGTATCTTTAGTTTCTAAAGAAGGTTATGAATTTGCGTTTGTAAGTAATGTTGTAAACATTCGCCTTAATCGAGTTCTGATTGGGTCAGGTACATTGAGTAATGGTATATACGTATTGAACCAACCACAGATTTTCACTGTCCAGAATACGCACAAAAGAAAGTCTCCGGAAATGAATCAGACTTTCTTGTGGCATTGTAGACTGGGTCACATCAATGAGAGAAGGTTGACGAAGTTACATACAGAAGGGTATTTGAATGCGTTCGAATATCAATCGTATGCCACTTGTCAATCCTGTCTCAAAGGAAAGATGACAAAGACTCCGTTTACTGGACATGGAGTAAGAGCGAGCGAGCTCTTGGGACTCGTACACAATGACGTGTGCGGTCCAATGTCTACACATGCGCGAAGCGGATATTCTTACTTCATTACTTTTACGGATGACTTCTCAAGGTACGGTTATGTATTCTTAATGTAACATAAGTCCGAAGCCTTTGGAAAATTCCAGGAGTATAAGAATGAAGTAGAGAAACAAACCGGCAAAAGTATTAAGATTCTAAGATCGGATCGAGGTGGAGAATACTTAAGTGCCGAATTCCTAAATTACTTAAAAGAGAATGGTATTCTCTCTCAGCTTACTCCTCCATACACTCCGCAACATAACGGTGTATCGGAGAGATGGAACCGAACCCTATTGGATATGGTTCGGTCCATGATGAGTAACGCTGAGTTACCGCGATCATTCTGGGGATATGCGCTAGAAGCAGCTGCGTATCTTTTGAACAAGGCTCCCACCAAGACTGTGCCTACCACCCCATATGAGATGTGGACTGGGAAGAAACCCTGTCTTAAGTATCTTAAGGTATGGGGATGTCCAGCTTTTGTAAAAAAGCAGCATGCGGACAAGCTTGAGGCACGTTCAGTACAGTGTAAGTTTGTGGGATACCCAAGGAACTCCAGGGGGTATCTTTTCTATTCCGCTGAGGAACAAAAGGTTTTTGTTTCTCAGCATGACCGCTTCTTGGAAACTGAGTTTTTGGAAACCCAGATAAGTGGGAGCACAATAGAACTGGAAGAAGTTCCAGAACCACAGACTGTTACTGAAAGCTTGGTGGAACCAGAGGGTTCAACAGAACAGGACATTCCTATGCCGCTCCGCAGGAGTAGTAGGCAGACTCATCCGCCTGAGAGATACTACGGTTTTCTCATAGACGGAGATAGAGAGGATTGCATCATAGACTATGATGAGCCTACTAGCTTCCAGCAGGCCGTTCAGAGCGTTGACTCAGTGAAATGGCTGGATGCAATGTGGACCGAGATGGAGTCCATGTACACCAACAAGGTATGGACGTTGGACATTGCTCCAGACGGGGTAAAACCCGTAGGATGCAAGTGGATCTTCAAAAGGAAGATTGGTGTAGATGGACAGGTTGAGACCTATAAAGCTAGGCTGGTAGCAAAGGGTTTTCGTCAAACACCTGGCTTGGACTATGACGAAACCTTCTCTCCAGTAGCCATGCTGAAATCCATTCGAATCCTTCTTGCCATTGCTGCCTTCCACGATTATGAGATTTGGCAAATGGACGTAAAGACAGCTTTTCTAAATGGAAATTTAGAGGAGTGTGTCTATATGGACCAGCCAGAGGGTTTCATTCAAAGTGGGAGCAGCGGAAAGGTGTGCAAGTTGCTTAAGTCCATCTATGGACTAAAGCAGGCATCGCGGAGTTGGAACATCTGCTTTGATGAGACGGTCAAAGAATTTGGCTTTATCAAAAATCCAGATGAACCATGCATCTATAGTAGATTTGTAGCGAGAACTGTAGTTTTCCTCGTTTTATACGTGGATGACATTCTCTTAATAGGAAATGACATTCCTATGCTACAATCTGTCAAGGGGTTTTTGTCACACAGGTTCTCCATGAAAGACCTGGGTGATGCCTCGTACATTCTGGGTATCCGGATCTACCGTGACAGATCCAAGAGGATATTAGGACTTTCACAGTCGAGGTACATCGACACCATACTGAAGAGATTCAGTATGGAAGATTCCAAGCGCGGTAACCTACCGGCTTGTCACGGGATCACCCTCTCTAAAGAGATGTCTCCCAAGACTGATTTGGAGAGGGAACGCATGTCTATTATACCCTACGCTTCTGCGGTAGGCTCTATAATGTATGCGATGTTGTGTACCAGACCGGATGTAGCTTATGCACTGAGTGTGGTAAGCCGGTATCAGTCAAACCCTGGGGAGAAACACTGGATAGCGGTAAAGAACATTCTCAAGTACCTGAGAAGGACTAGGGAGATGTTCTTGGTGTAAGGCGGAAAAGACCTCCAGATCGAGGCCTTTGCTGACTCCAGCTTCCAGAGTGACAAGGATGATTCCAAGTCCATGTTGGGTTTTGTCTTTACCCTCAATGGAGGGGCGGTGTGTTGGAAGAGTTCCAAACAGGAAACCGTTGCAGACTCGACGATGGAAGCGGAATACATCGCTGCATCTAATGCCGCAAAAGAAGCTGTCTGGATGAGGAAGTTCTTGAAAGAACTTCAAGTGGTTCCGTCCATTGTTGACCCAATACCACTGTATTGCGACAACAACGGGGCTATAGCTTTAGCGAAGGAACCCAGGTCCCATCAGAGATCCCGACACATCTTGAGGCGGTATCACCTGATCAGGGAGATCGTAGATTGCCAGGAGATCGAGGTTCGGAGAGTCGCTTCAGAAGATAACACTGCAGATCCATTCACCAAGGCCCTGCCCCAGACTCAGTTCGAGCGGCTGATCGAGATGATAGGTCTTCGATACGCCAGTACATGGCCTTAGTGCAAGAGGGAGATTGTTAGTGTATATGCCCTAGAGGCCATTACTGTATCATACTAGTTTGTATATTACTTAATGGAAGCTTGGGATATTCACCTTGTATATACAATCTTGCTCAAAATAGTAGTATGCTACTTGGTTTGTTTCTACTTCAATGTGTACATGTGATTATTTTTGTATATCGCCTATACACATTAGTGGAGCCCTTAGGATCTTTGCTTGATTACCAGCGATGTGATGGCCGTCACACTAGTGGGGCTGGGTAATCTATAAGCACATCCTTATGCAGGTCCCTGGTCGCAGGACTATCGAGACAGGGCATCGATACTCCGGAGTAGACCAGCGCATGCGCTTTTCATCCGAGTGTGGGAGACGGTCTGTCCCACAGCAGTCAGTACGTCGTACTTGAGATAGTATGCGGGTGCTCGTTAGGTTACGGGTATACTGGACAGGACTCGTCGGGAACTGACTAGTTGGTATTATGCATATTGTCTGTTATCAGTTCCCAGGTGACATGAGTACAGCTTAGTCCGCTGACTTGACACTGTCACTTCGCCTCGAGTGTGTTCCCACTGTACTTTGATCACTACCCTACCACGGCTCAAAAGAGTCGTGCAAACAGGTAGTGGTTGGGTGCAGTCCCGAAGCACTTGGAGGCAGTAACGGTTAGACAGGATTCGTCTCTCCCGGTATTGGGGGTTGACATCGCGCTGTGTCTAGGAGAGCCATTACACGAGTAGTCCCTGGCCAGGGCAAACGAGATATACCGGTAGGCTTCCAGTGTTATCTCAGGGTGTTTTGGGCTTCACTCCGGCACGACTTGTACCGCTATTGGGGGACTGACGTTTACCGCCCCCTAGGCCCGCCATGCGATGTATCAGACGAACAGACCGGACTGTACGGACAATGTCACACTCAGGCTCAGTAGGAGTTCAGATGGGTTTCGCCTCGTCGGTCTTCTTGTCGGCATTACCTGGGGACCGTTACGCACAGCTAGTGCCGCTTGCGGTCTTTGGTTAAACCCACTGCCAGCGTAGTGTCGAGTCTTTAGAGTCCCACACAGAAAGCTTTTCGCCTTTAGGCTAAAGAGTAGAGGTCGCATGGTATTGCGACAGGTCGCATGGTTTTGCGACAGGGTTCGGTCACATCCGTGCACTTGCGTACGTACAGCGTCCGGACAGTTTACACTAGCGGGCTTTGGTTTAAGCCAGATCCTAGTGTACCTTATGGGATTGGATTTATCCAGTTTGCATTCGTGTTTCTCGGAACGCGGATGCGGGTGTGTATGCACAGTTGACAGGGAGGCAGAGACAGCGGATTCTCATTAGGGTTGTTGACAGTTGACCATTGACTATTTGACTTTTTGCTCAACCCTAATGAGAATATGATATGTGATTAACTATTATATTAATTAAGTATTATGGTGACATGGTTGTTGACTTTTGTTGACTTTGTTGACTTGTTGACTTTTGTTGACTTGTTGACTTTGTTGACCGGTTGACTAGGCTTGACTAGTTGACCAACATGATAACCATAGCCATCATTTCATGGCAAAGACTTTTATTTGCTTTCTCATTTGTGTAAAACGAGTGCATGAAATGATATGGTTATGGTTGCTTCAACCATCACATAAGACTTTTTTGATATGATGAGTTATCATTACTTTGGATTATGAGAGGGTGAGAGACAAAATACTTGCTCATTCTTTCTTGCTCATTCTCTCTCTTGTTCTTGAGCTCTCTTGCTTTGCTCTCACCCTCATCCTTTTGCTCCCTCTCTTGACTCTATGGTTCATATCTCTCATGAGTTGAGAATCAAGAACCATTGATAAAATCCCATTCTAATTCTTCTCTACTCATTCTAGTTCACTAGGTTTAGCAAACCAAGTGAACTAGTTTCTTCAAAGAATGAAGAAGGAGCTAAAGGTTGGAGCTTTCAGGTGGATCTATCTTCGGCGTACGGAGACGACGAGAAGAAGCCAATCCGGACCACCATCGGAGCTTGAAAACGAAGGAGTTCAAGACAAGCAAGGTATAACCCCCTAACCGAGTAGCTAGAAACTCGTAGTTAGGATGTTAGATAGATATTTAACTAAGATCCGGGTTATAGGTCCATGTTACCACCTCCGTAAAAATCGTTTTTTACCAAATTCCGCATTCCCGAAATTACCGGGAGAGGTAGCATGGACTTACAAGCGCGACCTCACCCCCAATACCGGGAGAGACGAACCCCTGCAGATCCGCTCACTGCCTCCATGTGGCTCGGGACTGTACCCAACTAAAACCTGTTTGCACGTCTCCTTTGAGCGTGGTAGGGTAGTAATCAAAGCACAGTGGGAACTCACACGAGACAAATGAAGATCTCAGGTCGATGAAATAACCTGTACACATGTCACCAGGGAAATGCTATCTGACGTCAGGTATAAGACCAACTAGCATGTTCCCGGCGAGTCCTATCCGGTGTACTCATAACCCAATGAGCACCTGTATACATCATAGGTGAACCAACTGACACCAGTGGCTTGTGAGACCGGCCACCGCCCCTCGTCGGGGTCTCGACTTTATACACTAGTCTACTCTGGAGTATCGATGCCCTGTCTCGAAACTCCCATGACTAGGGACCTTTTAAGGATGTGCTTATAGACCCCAGCTCCCACGTATATGATCGCCCTCATACTGCTGGTAGTCAAGCAAGAATCCTAGGGGCTCTATCAACATGCAATAGTGACCTGTAGGGTCACCTAAAGTAGTACACGATGATAAAGTTAAACCAGATAGCATACTATCATCTTGAGTAAAACTGTCCTACCAGTATAGGTCCCCTCTCAATCATTGCAATCACGTGCTTGTGATCCAATAATTGACTCCGAGGGCACTATCTCCAACAATCTCCCACTTGCACTCAAGGCTATTTATTTCGATGTCGCATACTCATAGCCCGTGTGATACCGAACACCCAACTCCTCTACTAGTCAGTCTCACAAAGCTCGTTTGCGAAACTATTTCGTTCGAGGAATAGCCTCAGTGAGTGGATCCGCTATAATGTCTCTTTCTATGTCTCTCTTTATATCAAGTTCGCGGAGAAAGCCATCTCCCGAAATGAGTAATACCTGTCTTAGAATATGTCTAGATGTCTGATGGGACCTAGTTCACAAGTGAACTCCAAATCCAAACTTCTTAGACTGTATCGTCAACTGAAATTAATCAGTATCCTTTGCCATCCTTCCCTCAGTATCCACCTGGACCACCTGTCCAAAATACTGCCCCTCATCAGAGAGAAAACTATAACTCTGACAGCCACTCTGTCATCCAGGTCACCTTGGAAGCCTGGAATAATTACTGTCTCCCGAAGGAGGATGCCGTTATCATATCCCTAGAACATTCACTTATGTTCTAAAACTGCTTCCGAATGTTTCTCCAGGATTGGATCAATATCAACTTATTGCATCCCGTGCAAAACAACATCTGGTGTGGTACTTGACATATCATGATCAACTCAATTGCCTAAGCAAGCGATCTGACAATCATGCCCAGTGCTCTCCCCATTAGTCTGTAAGACACCTTTAGAGAGGGTGACTCCATCACCTGCAGGTACAGCACCATGCCAGAAGTCGTCCATTCTAAAACACCTATAGAATGCAGTCTAAGTACCCTGATTCGGAAACTACCCAAATCTAGATCTGAAACCATAGATCCAGTAACCAGAATGTCTGATATAATATCCAAGACCTATGTGGAGAAACTACTGTGTGACAACCAAAGTATAACCGACCGTAGTATAGGAATTTCACTTCCTACTCTGTGTATGTCATCCAAATATCAGGACATCACACCCTACTGCATTCTTAACAGATCCATCCCCTATTATGATGAAGTCAAACCTATGACTATTACATCAGAAATAGATGATCTATCTCCGCTATATCTGCTTTAGTCTATAAATAGACATAAGCTACTTGTCCACCATGCTTCCGCTGCTCCCAATGACTACGACAACCCTCTGGCAGAGTCATATACATGTGCACTTCTAAAGCTAGTTTAGAACGATGCTATACTCATCCTCCTGCCGGGTCTAACAGTCTGGAACAACAGCAATGACAAGTCTGGATAAACAAGAACCTCCCTGCCACCGTCCTTGAGCATACCGAAGTACCTCTCGGGGGCATGAGATTACCCACCTTATCTACGGAGTGGCCAATGGAATGTCAAACCAGATTGAATCTCTAGGTTCTTATCAAAACTTCAGTAATCGTTTGCGGTTCTGGAATCACTTCCAGTTCTACCATACTCCCACTACTGTTTTCTGAAAAAATCTATTTTTATTAAAACTGTGGCGAGTCAAGAACAATATCACTATTGATCTTCCAGATGGTAGAAAGTCAACCCTCGTCATAGCCTGGGTCAACCCACAAACAACCATTATAGAAACGTGCCTTGAGTTATCCAGAGTCTGGTTTTAAGCATAAGCTGGACAACTCCCCGTTCCTTAACAATGTCAAGATATGAACTGTTCTATATCCAATATAGAAACAGAGGAACTGATTTAATTGAACCAGATTCAAATCATGCAGCTGTCTCCAGTGCATGTCAACTAAATGGAAATAGGCCGATCAGCATTACCCAACTTAGGAATACTTCCAATTATGAGTAACCTGAAAAAAGAAGCAAGTTCTCTTAATCATTACTATCAACTGAATACCATACACAAGTATCTACATCTTCGATCACCTTGAAGAATCCCGATACTTGCTATACCTGGTTCTCTACTTTACTCTTATACCTATAACTTCCCAAAACTTGGACACTGCATTTCTACGAAACACATGTCTAAGAACTAGAGAAGTCACAAGTAACAGAATATAGTACGAGTACCAACCCCTCTGTCCTAATGGACACTGGACAACATACAATACTGTAAGTCCATGTTACCTCTCCCGGTTCTTTCGGACTTGCGGAAATGGTGAAAAACGATTTTTAGGGTTTAGGTAACATGGACTACGAAAACGGATCTTGGCTAAACTACACACTAGAAACAAGAGAGTTATATACTCGGTTTGGGTTATACATAAACTTGAACTCCTTCTCTTTGACTCTTGATGGTGGTCGGATGATGCTTTCCTCGTTGGCTTCTCTTGTCGAAGATGGATCCACCTAAGGGTTTCTTCCTTGAGCTCCTTTCTCGAACTTTGAGAAAACTAAAGTCTCCGGCTTGCTAGACCATCAACCTTAGGAAGAGTAGAGAGTGGCTTAGGGCGTTTTATCTCCAATGAGAGGTTTCTCAACTCATGAGAATGATCCTCCTTGAACTAGAGGAGGAGGAAGATGAAGAGAGGAGAGAGAATGGTTATAATAGAATGAGAATAGTTTTACAACCATAACAATATATGTGAATTTTCAAATTAATAATATTAATCCAAAATGAAAAAGGTGATGGTTGGTTTGATAAGATCATTATCATTTCACATTAAATGATTTTGCAAAGATCAAAGAGCATCAAGAAAAGAAATGATGATGGTCAAAGTTTCAACCATGGTCAACCAGTCAACCTTGGTCAACAAGTCAACAAACCCAACCATGACACAATTTCATTTAAATAACATTATTAATTGATATATCACAAATTCATTAGGGTTTGGAAAATGACGACTGTCAACTGTGCATACGCACCCGTTCCAAAACCCTAATGAAAAACCTCTTCCTCCGCCTCAATCAACTATGCATACACACCCGCATTTGTGTTCCGAGGAACATGAATACAATGAGATAAAACTAACCCCAAAGCATATACTAGGATCTGGCTCAAACCAGAGCCCGTTAGTAATGTCTGTCCGGACGCCAAACGTGCACAAGTGCGCGGATGTGAACGAACCCTGTCGCAAAACCATGCGACCTCTACTCTGTTTTGCCCAAAGGCGAATAACCCTCTGTGTGGGACTCTAAAGACTCGACACTACGCTGGCAGTGGGTTTAATCACAGACCGCAAGCGGCACTAGCTGTACGTAACGGTCCCCAGGTAGATGCCGATAAGAAGACGGACGAGGTGAAACCCATCCGAACTTCTACTGAGCCTGAATGTGACAATCTCCGTACAGTCCGGTCTGTTCGTCTGAGAACATCGTATGGAGGGCCTAGGGGGGCGGTAAACGTCAGTCCCCTACTAGCGATACAAGTCGTGTCGGAGTATAGCCCAGAACACCTGAGATAACACTGGAAATCTACCAGTCTATCTCGCTTGCCCTGGCCAGGGACTTTGTGTAATGGCTCTCCTAGACACAACGTGATATCAACCCCCAATACCGGGAGAGACGAATCTTGTCTAACCGTCACTGCCTCCAAGTGCTTCTGGACTGCACCTAAAAACTACTTATTTGCACGACTCTTTTGAGCCGTGGTAGGGTAGTAATCAAAGTACAGTGGGAACACACTCGAGGCTAAGTGACAGTGTCAAGTCAACGGACTAAGCTGTACTCATGTCACCTGGGAACTGATAACTGACGATAGATATAGTACCAACCAACAGTTCCCGACGAGTCCTGTCCAGTATACTCGTAACCTAACGAGCACCCGCATACTATCTCAAGTACGGCGTACTGACGGCTGTGGGACAGACCGTCTCCCAAGCTAGGATGAAAAGCGTATACGCTAGTCTACTCCGGAGTAACGATGCCCTGTCTCAATTGTCCTACGACTAGGGACCTGCATAAGGATGCGCTTGTGGATTACCCAGCCCCCACGAGTGTGACTGCCATCACAACGCTGGTAATCAAGCAAAGATCCTAAGGGCTCCACTAATGTGTAAAGGCGATATGCTAAAAGAAACACATGCACACATTAAAGCAGAAACAAACCAAGTAGCATACTACTATATTGAGCAAGATTGTCCATACAAGGTGAATATCCCAAGCTTCCATCAAGTAATATACAAACTAGTATGATACAGTAATGGCCTCTAGGGCATATACACTAACAATCTCCCACTTGCACTAAGGCCATGTACTGGCGTATCGAAGACCTATCATCTCAATCAGCCGCTCGAACTGAGTCTGGGTTAAGGCCTTT
Source organism: Agapanthus africanus (assembly GCA_030015575.1). Taxonomy (NCBI): domain Eukaryota; kingdom Viridiplantae; phylum Streptophyta; class Magnoliopsida; order Asparagales; family Amaryllidaceae; genus Agapanthus; species Agapanthus africanus. The sequence goes on from JASDDO010000031.1 coordinate 297,466,735, forward strand.
ATGAATGGATCAGCAGTGTTATCTTCCGTACCAACTCTCCGAACCTCGTTCTCCTGGCGACCCACGATCTCCCTGATCAGGTGATACCGCCTCAAGATGTGCCTGGAGTTCTGATGGGACCTGGGTTCCTTCGCTAAAGCTATAGCCCCGTTGTTGTCGCAATATAGAGGTACTGGATCAACAATGAACGGAACCACCTGAAGTTCTATCAAGAACTTCCTCATCCAGACGGCTTCTTTTGCGGCATCAGATGCAGCGATATATTCCGCTTCCATCGTCGAGTCAGCAATGGTTTCCTGTTTGGAACTCTTCCAACACACCGCCCCTCCATTGAGGGTAAAGACATAACCCGACATGGACTTGGAATCATCCTTGTCACTCTGGAAGCTGGAGTCAGCAAAGGCCTCGATCTGGAGGTCTTTTCCTCCATACACCAAGAACATCTCCTTAGTCCTTCTCAGGTACTTAAGAATGTTCTTTACCGCTATCCGGTGTTTCTCCCCAGGGTTTGACTGATACCTGCTTACCACACTCAGTGCATAAGCTATATGTGGTCTGGTACACAACATCGCATACATTATAGAGCCTACCGCAGAAGCGTAGAGTATAATAGACAAGCGATCCCTTTCCAAATAAGTCTTGGGAGACATCTCTTTGGAGATTGTGATCCCGTGACAAGCTGGTAGATTACCGCGCTTGGAATCTTCCATACTGAATCTTTTCAGTATGGTGTCGATGTACCTGGACTGTGAAAGTCCTAATATCCTCTTGGATCTGTCACGATAGATCCGGATCCGCAGAATGTAAGAGGCATCACCCAGGTCTTTCATGGAGAACCTGTGTGACAAGAACCCTTTGACAGATTGTAGCATAGGAATGTCATTTCCTATCAAGAGAATGTCATCCACGTATAAAACGAGGAATACGACAGTTCTTTCTACAAATCTACTATAGATGCATGGTTCATCTGGATTTTTGATAAAGCCAAAATCTTTGACCGTCTCATCAAAACAGATGTTCCAACTCGGCGATGCCTGCTTTAGTCCATAGATGGACTTAAGCAACTTGCACACCTCCCCACTGCTCCCACTTTGAATGAAACCCTCTGGCTGGTCCATATAGACACACTCCTCTAAATTTCCATTCAGAAAAGCGGTTTTTACGTCCATCTACTAAATCTCATAATCGTGGAAGGCAGCAATGGCAAGAAGGATCCGAATGGATTTCAGCATAGCCACTGGAGAAAAGGTTTCGTCATAGTCCAAGCCAGGTCTTTGACGGAAACCCTTTGCAACAAGTCTAGCTTTATAGGTCTCAACCTGTCCATCTACACCAATCTTCCTTTTGAAGATCCACTTGCATCCTACGGCTTTTACCCTATCTGGAGCAACGTCCAACGTCAATACTTTGTTGGTGTACATGGACTCCATTTCGGTCCGCATTGCATCCAGCCATTTTACCGAGTCAACACTCTGAATGGCCTGGTGGAAGCTAGTTGGCTCATCAATATCAAGGATGCAATTCTCTCTATCACCGTCTATGAGAAAACCGTATCTCTCGGGCGGATGAGATTGCCTGCTACTCCTGCGGAGCGGCGTAGGAATGTCCGGATCTTTCGAACCCTCTGGTTCTACTAAGCTTTCAGTAATAGCTCGTGGTTCTGGAATTTCTTCCAGTTCTATTGCGCTCCCACCTCTGATTTTCAAAAAACTCAGTTTCCAAGAAGTGGGCATGACGAGAAACAAAAACCTTTTGTTCCTCTTCACAATAGAAGAAATATCCCTTGGAGTTCTTTGGATATCCTACAAACTTGCACTGTACTGAGCGTGCCTCGAGTTTGTCCGCATGCTGCTTTTTGACAAAAGATGGACATCCCCATGTCTTAATGTGCTTAAGATAGCGTTTCTTCCCACAACACATCTGATATGGTGTAGTAGGCACAGTCTTAGTTGGAACTCGGTTCAAAAGGTATGCAGCCGATTCTAGTGCATATCCCCAGAATGATCGCGGTAACTCTGTGTTACTCATCATGGAACGTACCATATCCAATAGGGTCCGGTTCCGTCTCTCCGATACACCGTTATGTTGCGGAGTGTATGGAGGAGTAAGCTGAGAGAGAATTCCATTCTCTTTTAAGTAATCCAGGAACTCGGCACTTAAGTATTCACCACCTCGATCAGATCTTTGTGTCTTGATACTTTTGCATGTTTGTTTTTCCACTTCATTCTTATATTCCTGGAATTTTCCAAAGGCTTCGGATTTATGTTTAATTAAGAAGACATAACCGTACCTTGAAAAGCCATGCGTAAAAGTAATGAAGTAAGAATAACCGCTTCGTGCATGGGTAGACATTGGACCGCACACGTCGCTGTGTATGAGTGCCAAGAGCTCGCTCGCTCTTACTCCGTGTCCAGTGAACGGAGTCTTTGTCATCTTTCCTTTGAGACAGGATTGACAAGTTGCATATGATTGATATTCGAACGGATCCAAATATCCTTCTGTATGTAACTTCGTCAACCTTCTCTCATTGATGTGACCCAGTCTACAATGCCACAAGAAAGCCTGATTTGATTCCGGAGACTTTCTTTTGTGTGTATTCTGGACATTGAAAATCTGTGGTTGGTTTAATACGTATATTCCATTGTTTAATGTACCTGACCCAATCAGAACTTGATTAAGGCGAATGTTTACAACATTACTTACAAACGCAAATTCATAACCTTCTTTAGAAACTAAAGATACAGAAATGTTATTACAAGTTGCATTGGGTACAAAATAACAATTACGCAAAACCAAAACGTGTCCATCTGACAACCCCAGGTGATAGTCCCCCACGGACTCAGCATCCATACCTGCTCCGTTTGCAACTCTGAGGGTCATATCACCTGCCTTCAAAACCCTACGGTTTCTCAACGCCTGCAAAGAATTACAGATATGAGATCCTGATCCGGTATCCAATATCCAGGAAGTAGAGTTTATTGATAGACAGTTTTCAATAACATACACACCTGAAGCTGAAGCCGCAACACGCTTCAGATCCTGTGTTCTGGCCTTCCAAGCCCTGCAATCTTTCTTCCAGTGTCCACTCTTGTGACAGTAAAAGCATTCTTCCTTTCCCACAAGTTTTCCCGCTTCCTTTGTTGGTTTTGCCTTTCCCTTCGTATCCACCTTACTAACACCGCCCCTTGGTTTGGAAGGGGTTTTCTTATTCTTTCCCTTGGCTTTCGCCTTGGACCTAGAAGATGAAGATCCTCCTACAAACAAAGTGGATGTTTCCCTACCTTTCTGTAGGGTGCCCTCTGCACTCCTCAGCATGTTGAGGAGTTCTGAAAGTTCAACTTCCTTTTCCTGTAAGTTGAAGTTCAGGATGAACTGGGCGTAAGTGGAAGGAAGGGACTGGAGAGTCAAGTCCGTATAGAGCTCATTCTCTAACATGGTCCCAAGGTCCGCGAGCTCCTTAATGAAGCCAATTATCTTAAGCACGTGTTCCGCTACCGGTGATCCGATGGACAATCTCGCTGAAAACAGATTTTTCGAGACTTCGTATCTGGCGATACGGGATTGCTCCCCATACAGTTCTTTTGTATGAAGAAATATGGATTCAAGGTCTATATTCTCGTGCCTCCTCTGGTGTTCATTGTCCATAGAGGCAAGCACGAGGCACTTGGCCTTCGCGCAATCAATCTCCTAAGTCGTACGGATTTCTTTATCCACGACGCTGGAGGTGGGACCTGGGGCAGGGGGAGCTTTGGTGGTAAGGAGATACCCCAAATTGTTGTAAGTGATTGCCATTTTGACATTCCTGAGCCAATATTTGTAGATTGGCCCTGTCAGTATGTTTTTATCTAGTAGTAACTTAAGTCCAATCATGTTGTTTGGTTGCTGGAATTAGGAGAGAGAGAAGATACACTTTAGCATGATGCTCTTGCAAGTTTAGAGTCGTTTTTAATTTATCTAAACAGGATGGCTCCCACTGTCTCTCGAATCCCTTCTCAAACCAAAAAAGAAGAATTAGTCAGGATTAATCTCACCGTACAATACTTGCTTAACCGTTCAGCCAGGCAAGTGTCGGTACTTCGAGGGAGGTTTTCCAACGCTTTTGCGAAGTTCCTTAATTAAATAACATCTTTTCTCTGGGGGCGTAGCCCCGCTAACACCGTTCTAGACACCTACTAGGTTTATAGCATTGACCGTTAAGTGAGAATTTTCCCGAGGAGTAGCATATACTCACAGTAGGATCGGGATCTAAATATCATTGCGTGACAAAACTGAAAGAATCCAACCAGAATCATCACACTCCAAATGGTATGCAGCGCTAGCAAGTTTCAGTTCTTTTGGAGCTCCCGATGTGGATTTTTGCCCCATGCTCTTATGACCTTGACTTTGGCCAACAAATCATAAGTCACACGTCAAGTTCTACCCGTCATTCTCCAGGTTAATTTGAACCCACCCGCACCTACCCTTGACTTTGGCCAACAACGCAGTACGACTGTCCTAAACCAACACATCTATCTATGCTGCACATGAATACCCAATAGCTATCAATCACTATGCCTTGACTTTGGTCAACAAACATAGCTTGAATACTATTGACCATCCATGTGAAACGACGGAGGGCTACGAATGGTTTTGGCAAAACCGTGAACGTAGTGAACTTGATATAATCGATGGTATGAGATAGCTTTTAAAAGGAGTGGTTTAAGCTCCGCGTTTAAAAGTTATTTTGAAAAGAAACCGAGTGGTTTTTGAAAGTGTTCCAACGACTTTTACTTTGGTTTATTTTTCTTGTATTAATTTTAATGCGTCCCATCAATTAATCCTACCATTACAGAAAACAACGAAAATATGACGTACGCTTATGCCATCCGCATTCGCCACGGGGTCCCGTCATCAACCGTTAGGTTTACTTAACTAACGACAGAGCGGGGGCTGGACTAGCACGGATGCAAAACATAAGCAACGCCTAAATAGATATCATATAGATATATATAAACATTCATCACATGCAATGATAGCCATTCCAGATCACAGATGAATACATTGGATATACTAGGAATCCGCAATTCGTACGAGCCTGTAACGAAGAGCGGATTACACGGTCGCGATGAATAGCCAAATCCCATCCTAGACCCCTATGGGTGCGGCAAACTACCCGCCAAGTATCCAAAGTGAAGCAACCTCCCTCAACGACATGAGTAGGCCACTCGGCACTTCGAGGTACCCGGTAGTTTGTGCACCCCACATTGGGTCTATCCTAGGAGCAAAAACAGTAAAAAGAAATTATACAATGACAGCTACAACCCCGACCCGGTTGTGCGGCCATACAAATAATATTACATCAATTTACATATTACAAGAATTGAAAGATAAACAAAACTCTCATCTCACAATTCCTCCCGGCTATTCATCCGCGACAATCCAACGAATTCATATACACAATCCATCAACATTACAGATCCCAGATATGTATAACCCCCATTAATCGACGTATAGCGATTAGCAGACGTTCAATACATATATAACATTACAGATATAACCCATTAGCGAAAGTCTACAGAAAATCGACCAAAATACGGATTTGTAACCACCCCAAAAACAAATTTGTTCTCTGGAAATTCTGGGCAGAAACAAACCATCTCAAAAATCACAAAATAACCCCAGAAACAAACTGCAGGAGAAATGATCCACGGCCGAGTCAACTCGGCCGCGGAACCGTGGTTAGTTGGTCGGTTCGTTGGATCGTTTTTCTTGCCTGTTCATTAAAAAGCCTGAGCCGATTTTTAAGACATGATTTATTATTTTTGGAGCAGAAATAAAAATCTGCAGAAACTAGGATTTTCCGTGGTGTTTCGCGGTTTTTTGTCCGGTCGAAATTCTAGATACTTTGCTAACATATTAGGGTGTGTTTAGTTAGGCTCTGATACCACTGTATGTCCACGTTACCTCTCCCGGTTCTTTCGGGCTTGTGGAAATGGTGAAAAACGATTTTTAGGGTTTAGGTAACATGGACTACGAAAACGGATCTTGGCTAAACTACACACTAGCAACAACAAGAGAGTTATCTACTCAGTTAGTGGTTATACCTAAACTTGAACTCCTTCTCTTTGACTCTTGATGGTGGTCGGATGATGCTTTCCTCGTTGCCTTCTCTTGTCGAAGATGGATCCACCATAGGGCTTCTTCCTTGAGCTCCTTTCTCGATTTTTGAGAAAACTAAAGTCTCCGGCTTGCTAGACCTTCAACCTTAGGAAGAGTAGAGTGTGGCTTAGGGCGTTTTATCTCCAAGGAGAGGTTTCTCAACTCATGGGAATGATTCTCCTTGAACTAGAGGAGGAGGAAGATGAAGAGAGGAGAGAGAATGGTTATGATAGAATGAGAATAGTTTTACAACCATAACAATATATGTGAATTATCAAATTAATAATATTAATCAAAAATGAAAAAGGTGATGGTTTGTTTGATAAGACCATTATCATTTCACATTAAATGATTTTGCAAAGATCAAAGAACATCTAGAAAAGAAATGATGATGGTCAAAGTTTCAACCATGGTCAACTAGTCCACCTTGTTCAACAAGTTAACAAACCCAACCATGACACAATTTCATTTAAATAACATTATTAACTGATATATCACAAATTCATTAGGATTTGGAAAAAGACGACTGTCAACTGTGCATACGCACCCGTTCCAAAACCCTAATGAAAAACCTCTTCCTCCGTCTCAATCAACTGTGCATACACACCTGCATTCGTGTTCCGAGGAACATGAATACAATGAGATAAAACTAACCCCAAAGCATATACTAGGATCTGGCTCAAACCAGAGCCCGCTAGTAATGTCTTTCCGGACGCCAAACGTGCACAAGCGAGCGGATGTGAACGAACCCTGTCGCAAAACCATGCGACCTCTACTCTGTTTTTCCTAAAGGCGAATAACCCTCTGTGTAGGACTCTAAAGACTCGACACTAAGCTGGCAGTGGGTTTAACCACAGATCGCAAGCGGCACTAGCTGTACGTAACAGTCCCCAGGTAGATGCCGATAAGAAGGTGGACGAGGTGAAACCCATCTGAACTCCTACTGAGCCTGAATGTGACAATCTCCGTACAGTCCGGTCTGTTCGTCTGCGAACATCGCATGGCGGGCCTAGGGGGCGGTAAACGTCAGTCCCCTACTAGCGGTACAAGTCGTGTCGGAGTGTAGCCCAGAACACCTTAGATAACACTGGAACCTACCAGTCTATCTCGTTTGCCCAGGCCAGGGACTTTGTGTAATGGCTCTCCTAGACACAGCGCAATATCAACCCCCAATACCGGGAGAGTCGAATCCTGTCTAACCGTCACTGCCTCCAAGTGCTTCGAGACTGCACCCAAAAACTACCTGTTTGCATGACTCCTTTGAGCCGTGGTAGGATAGTAATCAAAGTACAGTGGGAACACACTCGAGGCTATGTGACAGTGTCAAGTCAACGGACTAAGCTGTACTCATGTCACCTGGGAACTGATAACCGACGATAGGTATATTACCAACCAACAGTTCCCGACGAGTCCTGTCCAGTGTACTCGTAACCTAACGAGCACCCGCATACTATCTCAAGTACGGCGTACTGATGGCTGTGGGACAGACCGTCTCCAAAGCTAGGATGAGAAGCATATACGCTAGTCTACTCCGGATTATCGATGCCCTGTCTCGATAGTCCTACGACTAGGGACCTGTATAAGGATGTGCTTGTGGATTACCCAGCCCCCACGAGTGTGACTGCCATTACAACCCTGGTAATCAAGCAAAGATCCTAAGGGCTCCAATAATGTGTAAAGGCGATATGCTAAAAGAAACACATGCACATATTAAAGCAGAAACAAACCAAGTAGCATACTACTATATTGAGCAAGATTGTCTCTACAAGGTGAATATCCCAAGCTTCCATCAAGTAATATACAAACTAGTATGATACAGTAATGGCGTCTAGGGCATATACACTAACAAATACTCTGTATAAGTCCCTTGAGTCTGATAACCCATTCCCTGTGTGTCGTAGGTTGAAAACTGTACTATGGTTATGAAGAATTACACCGATGTTTAATGCTCCTTACCAAACCATCCACTGATATAGGTAAATGCCATCGACATAATTTCAAAAAGGTATATCTCACTCTATAAAATAGACGTACATATATATCAATTTGAAATTGGTCCATTACAACGGATATTCAAAACCAAATATTTGTCGTCTGGCAAACAACCCAAGTGGTTTCCTCAAATATCACCAATTACAACGAATTCCGATATAACGAGGATGATCACCTAATTCTCAATAAGTTACTCCCACTCATCATCTGTAAAACCATACAGATGTGAGAATCAAACCTGGTAAATACATACCCTGGAGCAAGTGTCTAATAAGGAAATCAGTTTTCTTTTAACAGTACACAGTGAAACTGAAACATTGAAATGTTTCGATGGGGTATCCCGGTATTCCTAGTAATGCCTCTTCCATTATCCAGATTCACCATTGTAACCGTATAATTCTTTGCCATGTCTCCAAATCCCTTTATATGTCTTTAGTCATTACCTTCTGTACACCCTCCTAGGCTAAATGGTTTTCTTCCATCCCTACCTTTCGGCACCAGCCTATGGTTTGGAAGAAGACTATCCAACAAGCATAATGGGTGTACTGTCCTAATCCTAGGAGCGCTCGCAATGCGAGAGAAGGTGAAGATAAAAGACAACCGAATAAAACCTTATTCTTATTTCTCCCGGACCAGAATCCATCCCCGAACTGGAACAAGTTCCTTTCGAGTTCGTATATAACCATACGATGGAGTATCCAATAAACTGAGGATCTTCATAGTGATACGGAGTGTTCTGGAGAAATACAAAGGTGAATTAGGAGTGGTAATGAAATATTTGGTTTGGTCGTGAATAGCAGTCGCAATTTACTTTGCCCTCTTACTAATCCCTTTATATGTCTTTACTTAATACCTTCTGTACGCCATTTAGGCTAATTTGTTTTCTTCATTCCCTACCGGTCGGCACCTGCCTATGGTTTGGAAGAAGACTATCCAATTTGCGTAATAGGTGTACTGTCCGAATACAAGGAGCACTCGCAACCTGAGAGAAGGTAAAAGGAAAAGACAACTGAATAATCCTATTCGTTTTCTTTAGAACCGGAAAACATCCTAGAATAAATTCCTTCGAGTTCGTATATAACCATACGATGGTTTTGTCCAATGGAAGTGGATGTTCGTAGTAATACGGGGTGTCCTGGAGAAAAGGGTAAAAGTAGGAGTGGCAATGAGGTTTGCAACTCTGACAATCCAACAGTCGGTGTTTAAGAAGGTTCGGTTAACTCGGTCACTGAGTCATAGTCAAGGGTCGGTCCATGGTCGCTGCCAAAGAGAGAGAGAAAAGAAACACTCAGCGTGCACTCTAACCTAGATCAGAATGGTTATTACTTTATCTAATCTGGAAACCTCCCACTGTAACCTCAAATTCTTCTCCAAACCCGAAAGAAGAATTAGTCGGAATCACCCGAAGAGTAAACCAACTCATCAGTGGGAATCGAGATCCAACTATCATCGCATGATAACGTGACGGAATCAGCTCACGTTATCACTGTTAGTGTATATGCCCTAGAGGCCATTACTGTATAATACTAGTTTGTATATTACTTAATGGAAGCTTGGGATATTCACCTTGTATAGACAATATTGCTCAATATAGTAGTATGCTACTTGGTTTGTTTCTACTTCAATGTGTACATGTGTTTATTTTAGTATATCACCTATACACATTAGTGGAGCCCTTAGGATCTTTGCTTGATTACCAACGTTGTGATGGCAGTCACACTAGTGGGGGCTGGGTAATCCACAAGAACACCTTATGCAGGTCCCTAGTCATAGGACTATCGAAACAGGGCATCGATACTCCGGAGTAGACTAGCGTATGCGCTTCTCATCCCAGTGTCGGAGACGGTCTGTCCCACAGCCGTCAGTACGTCGTACTTGAGATAGTATGCGGGTGCTCGTTTGGTTACGAGTACACTGGACAGGACTCGTCGGGAACTGTTGGTTGGTACTATACCTATCGTCAGTTATCAGTTCCCAGGCGACATCAGTACAGCATAGTCCGCTGACTTGACACTGTCACTTCGCCTCGAGTGTGTTCCCATTGTACTTAGATTACTACCCTACCATGGCTCGAAGGAGTCGTGCAAACTAGTAGTAGTTGGGTGCAGTCCCGAAGCACTTGGAGGCAGTGACGGTTAGACAGGATTCGTCTCTCCCGGTATTGGGGGTTGACATCGCGCTGTGTTTAGAAGAGCCATTACACGAGTAGTCCCTGGCCAGGGCAAGCGAGATATACTGGTAGGTTTCCAGTGTTATCTCAGGGTGTTCTGGGCTACACTCCGACACGACTTGTACCGCTATTAGGGGACTGACGTTTACCGCCCCGTAGGCCCGCCATGCGATGTATCAGAAGAACAGACCGGACTGTATAGAGATTGTCTCATTCAGACTCAGTTGGAGTTCTGATGGGTTTCACCTCGTCAGTCTTCTAGTCGGCATCTACCTGGGGACCGTTACGCACAGCTAGTGCCGCTTGCGGTCTGTGGTTAAACCCACTGCCAGCGTAGTGTCGAGTCTTTAGAGTCCCACACAGAAAGCTATTCGCCTTTAGGTAAAAGAGTAGAGGTCGCATGGTTTTGCGACAGGGTTCGGTCACATCCGTGCACTTGTGCACGTTTGGTGTCCGGACAGTTAACACTAGCGGGATTTGGTTTAAGCCAGATCCCAGTGTACGTTTTGAGATTGGTTTTGTATTCGTGTTCCTCGGAACGCGGATGCGGGTGTGTATGCACAGTTGACAGAGAGACAGAGGCAGAGGATTCTCATTGGGGTTGTTGACTGTTGACTGTTGACTATTGACTTTTTGCTAAACCCTAATGAGAATAAGAAATATAATTAACAATAATATTAATTAAGTATTATAGTGACATGGTTGTTGAGGGGTTAACTTTGTTGACTTTGTTGACCGGTTGACTAGGTTGGACTAGTTGACCATCATCATGACAATGGCTATCATTTCATGGCAATGACTTTTGCTTGCTTGTTTGTTTTTGCAAAATGAGTGCATGAAATGATATAGCCATTTTGACTTGAACCATCACACAATACTTGATTACTATTTTTGTTATGATGGTTTTGGATTATGAGAGCTTGGATGGCAAAAAACTTACTCACTCTCTCATTTCATTTCTCTCTCTTGCTTCAGCTCTCCCTCTTGCTCTTCCTCTCTCTATAGCTCAGGGAAACACCCTCTCATGAGTTGAGAAACATTTCCTTAGAGATAAAAGAAAACCCAAATCACTTCTCTACTCATCCATGTTCACAAGGTTTAGCAAACCAAGTGTTCTACTTTCTTCAAGTTCGAAGAAGAAGCCAAAGGTAGAAGCTTTCAGGTGGATCCATCTTCGGCGCAAGGAGACGACGAGGTGAGGCCGATCCGTACACCGGAAAGAGTTGAAGACGAAGGAGTTCAAGAAAAGGTATAAACCCCCTAACCGAGTAGGTAAAACTCTTGTTAGGTTTGTTAGTTAGTTGTTTAACAAAGATCCGTATTTTGAGTCCATGTTACCACCTCTTGAAAAATCGTTTTTCATCATTTCCGCAAGCCCGAAAGTACCAGGAGAGGTAACGCGGACTTACAGTGGTATCAGAGCCTAGTTAAACACTATCTAACATGTTAGCAAAGTAAGTAGAAGTTCGATCGGAGAAAATATCACGAAACATACCCGAATAGCATAGTTTCTGCCGATTTTTTCCTCTGTTCAAAAAATAATAAATCATACTTGAAAAATCGGCTCAGGCTTTTGTTAAGACACCCAAGAAAACAGGTTCATTGACTCGGTCAAAGCGCCTTGGAACCACGGCAGGAGCTTGCTCCCGCCGCGGAACCGCGGCCGAGTTGACTCGGTCGTGGCACTGTTTTCTGGCAGAGTGTTTCTGGGGTTGTTTTAGGATTTTTACAATATGTTTTTTCTGCCCAGATTTTCCAGAAAGAAAAATTAGTTTTTGGGGCTTGAAAATCCGTATTTTGATCGAACTTCTAAAGACTTAAGCTGACGGGTATATATCTGTGATGTGTTATATGTATTGAACGTCCGCTAATCGCTATACGTCGATTAGTAGGGGTTATACATATCTGTGATCTGTAATGTTGATGGTATGTGTATATGAATTTATTGGATTATCGTGGATGAATAGCCGGGGATTGTCAGATGAGAGTTTTTCTTTTTATCTTTCAATTCATGTAATATGTAAATTGATGTAATATTATTTTTGGCCGCACAACCGGGTCGGGGTTGTAGCCGTCATTGTATAATTTCTTTTTACTGTTTTTGCTCCTAGGATAGACCCAAGATGTGGTGCACAAACTACCGGGTATCTCGAAGTGCTGAGTGGCCTACTCACGTCGTTGAGGGAGGTTGCTCCGCTATGGATATTTGGCGGGTAGTTTGCCACACCCGTAGGGGTCTAGGGTGGGGTTTTGGCTATTCATCGCGACCGTGTAATCCGCTTTTCGTTACAGGCTCATACGAATTACGGATTCCTAGTATATCCAATGTGTTCATCTGTGATCTGAAATGGCTATCATTGCAATAAATCTATATATGATATTATTTAGGCGTTGCTTATGTTTTGCATCCGCGCTAGTCCAGCCCCCGCTCTGTCGTTAGTTAAGTAACCTAACGGGTAATGACGGGCCCCGTGGCGAATGCGGATGACATAAGCATACGTCATATTTTGGTTGTTTTCTGCAATGGTATGATTAAATGATGGGACGCATTGGAATTAATGCAAGAAAAAATAAACCAAGTAAAAGTCGTTGGAACACTTTCAAAACCACTCGGTTTCTTTTCAAAAATAACTTTTAAACAAGGAGCTTAAGCTACTCCTTTTAAAAGCTATCTCGTTCTTCGATTATATCAAGTTCACTACGTTCACGGTTTCGCTGAAACCATTCATAGCCCTCCGTCGTTTCACATGAATGGTCAATAAATATTCAAGCTATGTATGTTGGCCAAAGTCAAGGCATAGTGATTGGTAGCTATTGGGTATTCATGTGCAGCATAGATAGATGTGTTGGTTTGGGGCAGTCGTTCTGCCATTTTGGCCAAAGTCAAGGGTATGTGCGGATGGGCTCAAATTAACCTGGAGAATAACGGGTAGAACTTGACATCTGACTTATGATATTTCGGCCAAAGTCAAGGTCATAAGAGCATGGGGCAAAAATCCACATCGGGAGTTTCAAAAGAACTGAAACTTGCTAGCACTGCATACCATTTGAAGTGTGATGATTCTGGTAGGATTCCTTCAGTTTTGTCACGCGATGATATTTGGATCCCGATCCTACTGTGAGTATATGCTACTCCTCGGGAAATTTCTCACTTAACGATCAATGCTATAAACCAAGTAGGTGTCTAGAAAAGTGTTAGCGGGGCTACGTCCATAGGGAAAAGAGGTTATTTAATTAAGGAACTTCGCGAAAGCATTGGAAAACCTCCGTCGAAGTACCGACACCAGCCTAGCCGAACGGTTAAGCAAGTATTGTACGGTGAGATTGATCCTGACTAATTCTTCCTTTTTGGTTTGAGGAGGGATTCGAGAGACAGTGGGAGCATTCCTGTTTAGACAAATTAAAAACCACTCTAAACTTGCAAGAGCATCATGCTAAAGTGTTTCTTCTCTCTCTCCTAATTGCATCGACCAAACATCATGACCGGACTTAAGTTACTACTAGATAAAAACATACTGACAGGGCCAAACTACAAAGATTGGCTCAGGAATGTCAAAATGGCAATCACTTATGACAAGTTGGGGTATCTCCTTACCACCAAAGCTCCCCCTGTCCTATGTCCCAAAACCAGCGTCGCGGATAGGGAAATCCATAAGACCTGGGAAATCGATTGCGCGAAGGCCAAGTGCCTCGTGCTTTCCTCTATCGACAATGAACATCAGAGGAGGCACGAGAATATGGACCTCGAATCCATATTTCTCTATACAAAAGAACTGTACGGAGAGCAATCTCGTATCGCCAGATACGAAGTGTCGAAGAAGTTGTTTTCGGCAAGATTGGCCGTCGGATCATCGGTAGCGGAACACGTGCTTAAGATGATTGGCTTCATAGAGGAGCTCGCGGACCTTGGGACCACGTTGGAGAATGAGCTCTATACAGACTTGATTCTTCAGTCCCTTCCTTCCACTTATGCCCAGTTCATCCTGAATTTCAACTTGCAAGAAAAGGAAGTTGAACTTTCAGAGCTCCTCAAAATGCTGAGGAGTGCAGAGGGCACCCTACAGAAAGGTAGGGAAACACCCACTTTGTTTGTAGGAGGATCTTTCTCTTCTAGGTCCAAGGCGAAAGCCAAGGGAAAGAAGAAGAAAACCCCCGCCAAACCAAGGGGCGGTGTTAGTAAAGTGGATATGAAGGGAAAAGCAAAAGCAACAAAGGTAGCGGGAAAGCTTGTGGGAAAGAAAGAATGCTTTTAGTGTCACAAGAGTGGACACTGGAAGAAAGATTGCAGGGCTTGGAAAGCCAGAACACAGGATATGAAGCAAGTTGCGGCTTCAGCTTCAGGTGTGTATGTTATTGAAAACTGTCTATCAATAAACTCTACTTCCTATGTATTGGATACCGGATCAGGATCTCATATCTGTAATTCTTTGTAGGTGTTGAGAAACCGTAGGTTTTTGAAGGCAGGTGACATGACCCTCAAAGTTGCAAACGGAGCTAGCATGGATGCTAAGGCCGTGGGGGACTATCACCTGGGAATGTCAGATGGACATGTTTTGGTTTTACGTAATTACTTTTTTGTACCCAACGCAACTTGTAATATCATTTCTGTATCTTTGATTTCTAAAGAAGGTTATGAATTTGCGTTTGTAAGTAATGTTGTAAACATTCACCTTAATCAAGTTCTGATTGGGTCAGGTACATTAAGCAATGGTATATACGTATTAAACAAACCACAGATTTTCAATGTCCAGAATACACACAAAAGAAAGTCTCCGGAAATAAATCAGACTTTCTTATGGCATTGTAGACTGGGTCACATCAATGAGAGAAGGTTGACGAAGTTACATACAGAAGGATATTTGGATCCGTTCGAATATCAATCGTATGCCACTTGTCAAAGATGACAAAGACTCCGTTCACTGGTCACGGAGTAAGAGCGAGCGAGCTCTTGGGACTCATACACAGCGACGTGTGCGGTCCAATGTCTACGCATGCACGAAGCGGTTATTCTTACTTCATTACTTTTACGGATGACTTTTCAAGGTACGGTTATGTCTTCTTAATAAAACATAAATCCGAAGCCTTTGGAAAATTCCAGGAATATAGAATGAAGTAGAAAAACAAACCGGCAAAAGTATCAAGACACTGAGATCGGATCGAGGTGGTGAATACTTGAGTGCCGAGTTCCTGGATTACTTAAAAGAGAATGGAATTCTCTCTCAGCTTACTCCTCCATACACTCCGCAACATAACGGTGTATCGGAGAGACGGAACCGGACCCTATTGGATATGGTACGGTCCATGATGAGTAACGCTGAGTTACCACGATCATTCTGGGGATATGCACTAGAATCAGCTGCATACCTTTTGAACCGAGTTCCAACTAAGACTGTGCCTACCACACCATATGAGATATGGAGTGGGAAGAAACCCTATCTTCAATATCTGAAGATCTGGGGATGTCAGGCTTTTGTCAAAAAGCAGCATGCGGACAAACTCGAGGCACGCTCAGTACTTTGCAAGTTTGTGGGATACCCAAAGAACTCCAGGGGGTATCTCTTCTATTACGCAGAGGAACAAAAGATCATTGTTTCTCGTAATGCCCATTTTCTGGAACACCGGTTCTTAGAAAAGTAATCAAGTGGGAGCGAAATAGAACTGGAAGAAATTCCAGAACCATGGACTATTACTGAAAGCTTAGTAGAACCAGAGGGTTCAGAAGAACATGACATTCCTATGCCGCTCCGCAGGAGTAGTAGGCAGTCTCATCCGCCCGAGAGATAGTACGGTTTTCTCATGGACGAGGATTGCATCATTGATTATGATGAGCCGACTAGCTTCCAGCAGGCCATTCAGAGCGTTGACTCAGTAAAATGGCTGGATGCAATGCGGACCGAAATGGTGTCCATGTACACCAACAAAGTATGGACGTTGGACGTTGCTCCAAATGGGGTAAAACCCGTAGGATGCAAGTGGATCTTCAAAAGGCAGATTGGTGTAGATGGACAGGTTGAGACCTATAAAGCTAAACTGGTAGCAATGGGTTTTCGTCAAAGACCTGATTTGGACTATGACGAGACCTTTTCTCTAGTAGCTATGCTGAAATCCATTCGGATCCTTCTTGCCATTGCTGCCTTCCACGATTATGAGATTTGGCAGATGGACGTAAAGACCGCTTTTCTAAATCGAAATTTAGAGCACTGTGTTTATATGGACCAGCCAGAGGGTTTCATTCAGAGTGGGAGCAGCGGAAAGGTGTGCAAGTTGCTTAAGTCCATCTACGGACCAAAGCAGGCATCGCGGAGTTGGAACATCTGTTTTGATGAGACGGTCAAAGAATTTGGCTTTATCAAAAATCCAGATGAACCATGCATCTATAGTAGATTTGTAGTGAGAACTGTAGTATTCCTCGTTTTATACGTGGATAACATTCTCTTAATAGGAAATGACATTCCTATGCTACAATCTGTCAAAGGGTTCTTATGACACAGGTTCTCCATGAAAGACCTTGGTGATGCCTCATACATTCTGGGGATCCGGATCTATCGTGACAGATCCAAGAGGATATTAGGACTTTCACAGTCCTGGTACATCGACACCATACTGAAATATTCATTATGGAAGATTCCAAGCGCGGTAATCTACCGGCTTGCCACGGGATCACCCTTTCCAAAGAGATGTCTCCCAAGACTGATTTGGAAAGGGATCGCATGTCTATTATACCCTACGCTTCTGCGGTAGGCTATATAATGTATGCGATGTTGTGTACGAGACCAGATGTAGCTTATGCACTCAGTGTGGTAAGCCGGTATCAGACAAACCCTAGGGAGAAATACTGGATAGCAGTAAAGAACATTCTCAAGTACCTGAGAAGGACTAAGGAGATGTTCTTGATGTATGGTGGAAAAGACCTCCAGATCGAGGACTTTGCTGACTCCAGCTTCCAGAGTGACAAGGATGATTCCAAGTCCATATCGGGTTATGTCTTTACCCTTAATGGTGGGGCAGTGTGTTGGAAGAGTTCCAAACAGGAAACCGTTGCTGACTCGACGATGGAAGCGGAATATATCGCTGCTGCAGATGCCGCAAAAGAAGTCGTCTGGATAAGGAAGTTCTTAACGGAACTTCAGGTGGTTCCGTCCATTGTTGATCCAATACCGCTGTATTGCGACAACAACGGGGCGATAGCTTTAGCGAAGGAACCCAGGTCCCATCAGAAGTCCAGACACATCTTAAGGCGGTATCACCTGATCAGGAAGATCGTGGGTCGCCAGAAGATCGAGGTTCGGAGAGTTTCTACGGAAGATAACACTGCTGATCCACTCACAAAGGCCTTACCCCAGACTCAGTTCGAACGGCTGATCGAGATGATAGGTCTTCGATACGCCAGTACATGGCCTTAGTGCAAGTGGGAGATTGTTAGTGTATATGCCCTAGAGGCCATTACTGTATCATACTAGTTTGTATATTACTTAATGGAAGCTTTGGATATTCACCTTGTATAGAAAATCTCGCTCAATATAGTAGTATGCTACTTGGTTTGTTTCTACTTTAATGTGTACATGTGTTTATTTTAGTATATCACCTATACACATTAGTGGAGCCCTTAAGATCTATTCTTGATTACCAGCGTTGTGATGGCGGTCACACTAGTGGGGGCTGGGTAATCCAAAAGCACATCCTTATGCAGGTCCCTAGTCGTAGGACTATCGAGACAGGGCATCGATACTCCGGAGTAGACTAGCGTATGCGCTTCTCATCCCAGTGTGGGAGACGGTCTGTCCCACAGCCGTCAGTACGTCGTACTTGAGATAGTATACGGGTGCTCGTTAGGTTACGAGTACACTGGACAGGACTCGTCGGGAACTGTTGGTTGATACTATACCTATCATCGGTTATCAGTTCCTAGGTGACATGAGTACAGCTTAGTCCGCTGACTTGACACTGTCACTTCGCCTCGAGTGTGTTCCCCCTGTACTTAGATTACTACCCTACCACGGCTCAAAGGAGTCGTGCAAACAGGGAGTAGTTGGGTGCAGTCCCGAAGCACTTGGAGGCAGTGACGGTTAGACAGGATTCGTCTCTCCCGGTATTAGGGGTTGACATCGCGCTGTGTCTAGGAGAGCCATTACACAAGTAGTCCCTAGCCAGGGCAAGCGAGATATACTGGTAGGTTTCCAGTGTTATCTCAGGGTGTTCTGGGCTACACTCCGACACGACTTGTACCGCTATTAGGGGATTGACGTTTACCGTCCCCTAGGCCCGCCATGCGATGTATCAAACGAACATACCGGACTGTATAGAGATTGTCACATTCAGACTCAGTAGGAGTTCAGATGGATTTCACCTCGTCAGTCTTCTTGTCGGCATCTACCTGGGGACCGTTACGCACAGCTAGTGCCGCTTGCGGTCTGTGGTTAAACCCACCGCCAGCATAGTGTCGAGTCTTTAGAGTCCCACACAGAAAGCTATTCTCCGTTAGGCAAAAGAGTAGTGGTCGCATGGTTTTGCGACAGGTCGCATGGTTTTGCGACAGGGTTCGGTCACATCCGTACACTTGTGCACGTTTGGTGTCCGTACAGTTAACACTAGCGGGCTTTGGGATTGGTTTTATCCCGTTTGTATTCGTGTTCCTCGGAACGCGGATGCGGGTGTGTATGCACAGTTGACAGAGAGACAGAGGCAGAGGATTCTCATTGGGGTTGTTGACTGTTGACTGTTGACTATTGACTTTTTGCTAAACCCTTATGAGAATAAGAAATATAATTAAAAATAATATTAATTAAGTATTATAGTGACAAGGTTGTTGAGGGGTTGACTTGTTGACTTTGTTGACCAGTTGACTAGGTTGGACTAGTTGACCATCATCATGACAATGGCTATCATTTCATGGCAAATACTTTTGCTTGCTTGTTTGTTTTTGCAAAATGAGTGCATGAAATGATATAGCCATTTTGGCTTGAACCATCACACAATACTTGATTACTATTTTTGTTATGATGGTTTTGGATTATGAGAGCTTGGATGGCAAAAGACTTACTCACTCTCTCATTTCATTTCGCCCTCTTGCTTGAGCTCTCCCTCTTGCTCTCTCTCTAGCTCAAGGCAACACCCTATCATGAGTTGAGAAACATTGCCTTAGAGATAAAAGAAAACCCAAATCACTTTTCTACTCATCCTAGTTCACGAGGTTTAGCAAACCAAGTGTTCTAGTTTCTTCAAGTTCGAATAAGAAGCCAAAGGTAGAAGCTTTCAGGTGGATCCATCTTCGGCGCAAGGTGACGACGAGGGGAGGCCGATCCGTACACCGGAATGAGTTGACGACGAAGGAGTTCAAGAAAAGGTATAAACCCCTAATCGAGTAGGTAAAACTCTTGTTAGGTTTGTTTGTTAGTTGTTTAACAAATATCCGTATTTTGAGTCCATGTTACCACCTATTGAAAAATCGTTTTTCATCATTTTCGCAAGCCCGTAAGTACCGGGAGAGGTAACGTGGACTTACAATCACACTCCAGAAGGTATGCGCATATCTGGCAAGTTTCAGTTTCTTTAGAAACTCCCGATGTGGATTTTTACCCCATGCTCTTATGACCTTGATTTTGGCCAACAAATCATAAGTCAAATGTCAAGTTCTACCCGTCATTCTCCAGGTTAATTTGAACCCACCCGTACAAGCCCTTGACTTTGGCCAACAAGGCTATTCGACTGTCCCAAACCAACGCATCTATCTATGCTGCATATGAATACCCAATAGCTACCAATCACTGTGCCTTGACTTTGGCCAACAAACACAGCTTCAATACTTATTGACTATCCATATGAAACGACGGAGGGCTACGAATGGTTTCTGGCGAAAACCTTTAACGTAATGAACTTGATATCGTTGAAGGAACCGGATAGCTTTTAAAAATATAGTAACGAAAACCTTTGCTAAAGAGGTCACTCCCGGTGAAGGGATCTCGGCTCTTTCCCCGTAGAATGAGGTGCAGGATATTCCAACTGAATACCACGATGCAAAGCAAAAGTAAACGACTATAGTGAAGTTATTGCCCTGACGCAAACTTCTGTCCAAGGGGTCACTCCCGGTGAAGGGATCTCGGCCCATGCCTCGTCGACTGAGGTGCAGGATATTCCAACTGAATACCACGATGCAAAGCAAAAGAGAACGCCCTTGCAATTACAGCTTTTTGAAAAGTGTTCCAACAACATTAGAATAGGTTTGTTTAGCTTGCATTGATCCGAATCAATGCAGCCCCATCAATTGACCACACCAATAAAGAACGAAAATAATAATGTACGTATATGCCACCCGCATTCGCCACTGGGTCTCGTCATCACCCGTTAGGTTACTTAACTAACGACAGAGCGGGGACTGGACTAGCGCGGGTGCAAGACATATACAACATCTACTAGTATATATATCAGTATATAATATTCGCTCAAGACGTGATAAAATGCAACATCACAGAAATGTAATAAGCATCACAGAACAATACAGATATCTGGGATCCCCGGGTTTCATAGAGCCGCTACTGAAACCCGACGTTCCCCTGATCATTTGGATAGCCTGTGCAATGAAATCCTAGACCCCTACGGGCGCGGCAAGTTACCTGCCAAAACCTGAAGCGAGGCAGCCCCCTTCAGCAACAAGAATGGACCACCCAGCACTTCACGGAATCCGGTAACTTAGGCACCCCTCCTTGGGTCAACCTGAACCTCATACGAGTGCGGCGAATAGCCCACCAATTCTAGAGTGCAACCCCTCCGTCTCAAAGCCATGAGATGGCCCGTTGCCCTCTAGAACCATGCTATCCGTGCACCCCTCCGCGGGGTAATCCTAGTACAGAAAGTAAAATATACAGCGGGTACATCGACCTCAGCCGGTCGTGCCCCAAAAGAATAATATACAAACAGGCAGTAACGGCAGTCCACATGTCGGACGCTCGCCCCACAATATCAAATGTATATAAAAAACCAAACTGTACTACCATTGCATCCAGGCTATCCCCCACGACCAATCCGTAACTTCACGGCACAACACAGAACATCAACGTGAATGTCATGTTCGCAAATCCGTCTAAAAGGGCTATAGCAGATAGACTGGATTTACCAATCGAATGACATTCACGGTCGCAGATATAATGTAAATAATGTGAACTAACATGTTTAAAATTTTCGATCGATCAAATTTGCCAAAGTGGGCCCCAAGCACTACTATAGCACTCAGAGAAAATCTGGGCCCAAACAGAATATTCCAAAACCCCTATTTCCAAGTCTAAGACCCTCTGTAAAATTTTGGTGCAGTAAGGAGTCTAAGTGGCGGCGGAACCGTGACCCAAGCATGGGTTTGGCCGCGGTTCCGCGGAAGCACAGTAAAACCAGGTGACCAAATTTTTACAGAACTCTTAGAATTTCCTGCATGTATTTCTGCAACCTGAAAAAAATTTCGAGCACAAAAAAATTTCGACAGAAACATATGCAATGAAAATGCGGTTTTGGGATAAATGTTCGATCGAACTTGTAAACACATTAAAGCAAGCTAGGCAAGGTTAATGGCGTGGCTTTGATACCAATGTAAGTGCACGGCGGCGCTCCGGCCGTCAATCCGACGCCGGAATGCTGAAACGAAAACTTTTCTATAAACTAGAACCGGCACCACCGCGCACTAAAAACCCGGATCGGGCCATTAACCTAACTCTAGCAAACAAGAAAATGAGTAGAGAGCTATACCGAGCGATCCGTGTCCTTCGGTCTTCGGCCTCCACTCCGATCCCCTCGCGGAACCTCCGGTCTTCATCTCCTCGTCGGAACGGGCACCACATCGCCGGTTTCTTTTACGAGCTCCCACCGCTGGACCGAGGCAACTCGGGCACGAAGCTGGCGAGTCGACGTGCCCAAGGGTGCTGTAGATGAAGTATTGAATACCATTGTCTCAAAGGGGTGAAGTTGCTTTTGATGAAGGTGGAATGAAGTTTGGAGGATGATGGTGTTCTCATTTTTCTAGCAAAGGAAAAATGAAATGAGATGAAGAAATCACTACCCCAAAATGAATCCCTCACTCTCTCTCCCTCAAGTGGCCGGCCAAACAAATGGTGAAGGAAAATTGCAATAATGCAAGGAAAGAATAAGTGAAGAAAAAAAAATCACACCATTTCTAATCAAATCAAATCACAAAGCCCATCTCATAAATGCAAGTGAAGAGATGTAAAAAGAATCTCATCATGGTAGAACCATCATGAAGCCACAAATGCAAGAAACCCCCTCCACAATAACTAATTTGCAAACTTGCAAATTAGCCCCCTCCATCGGAAAAATCCGGCCGTAAAGGAACAAAGGAGAACTGGCCGGAACGGAATGCAAACTGGAAACTTCAGAAAACTTATCCCGTAATAAATTACAGGAAAACCCCGCGACTGTATATACATACCCGCATTTGTATTCCCACTGAATACAAATGCAAAGAGACAAAATCGACATGTACAATACTAGGATCCGGCTTAGACCAAAGCCCGCTAGTATTATCCGTCCGATCATGATACGTGCAATACCGCGCGTATCCGATCGAACCCTGCCATATCTCCATATGGCCTCTACAGCGTTTTTCCCGAAACATGAGAAAACGGTATGTGGGGGACTCTAAAGACTCGTCAATACTTCGGTTGTGGATTTAACCACTAGCACGTCAGAGGTATTAGCCAATACGTAACGGGCTACCAAGTATTGACCAAAAGGGACGTCAATGAGCGAACTCATCTTGACACCCTACTGAGCCTGTCAGTGACAATATCCGTACAGTCCGGTCCGTTCGTCTATGAGCATCGCATGGCGGGCCTAGGGGGTTGGTAAAAGTCAGACCCCCAAAAGCGGTACAAGTCGTGTCGGAATGTAGTCCAGAACACCATGAGATACTACTGGAATACCTACGAGTAAATCTCCTGTCTTGGCCGAGGTCTTTGTGTAATGGCTCTCCTAGACACAGCACGACCTCACCTCCAATACCGGGAGAGACGAACCCCTGCAGATCCGCTCACTGCCTCCATGTGGCTCGTGACTGTACCCAACTAAAACCTGTTTGCACGTCTCCTTTGAGCGTGGTAGGGTAGTAATCAAAGCACAGTGGGAACTCACACGAGACAAACGACGATCTCAAGTCGATGAACTAACCTGTACACATGTCACCAGGGAACTGCTATCTGACGTCAGGTATAGGACCAACTAGCATGTTTCCGGCGAGTCCTGTCCGGTGTACTCATAACCCAATGAGCACCTGTATACATCTTAGGTGAACCAACTGACACCAGTGGCTTGTGAGACCGGCCACCGCCCTCGTCGGGGTCTCGACTGTATACACTAGTCTACTATGGAGTATCGATGCCCTGTCTCGAAACTCCCACGACTAGGCACCTTTTAAGGATGTGCTTATAGACCCCAGCTCCCACGTATATGATCGCCCTCATACTACTGGTAGTCAAGCAAGAATTCTAGGGGCTCTATCAACGTGCAATAGTGACCTGTAGGGTCACCTAAAGCAGTAAACGATGATAAAGATAAACCAGATAGCATACTATCATCTTGAGTAAGACTGTCCTACCGGTATAGGTCCTCCCTCAATCATTGCAATCACGTGCCTGTGATCCAATAATTGACTCTGAGGGTACTATATCCAACAATATAAAGAGTTAGAAATGCTTATACCGAGTTGATTTTTGTCCTTCGGTCCTCAACCTTCATCCCAAGCTCCTAGAGGTTGCGGATCGAGTTTGGTTGCTGGTCTTTCTCCTTATACGAAGATCCACCTGAGGGAAACGGCGCAAGTTTCAGCCTCGCCAAGCGAGGCAACCGACGCTCCAAAGTTGCTAGCAATGGAGTGTGGAGGTGTAGGAATGTGTCAATTGTAGCGTCTTGAAAAGTCGTTTTGGTGTTTTCCTGAAATTCGGTGAAAATTCGGTATTTTTCCGAAAACCGTCTTTCTCGATATTTTGCAATTTAGGGCTAATTATACCTAAAATGGATAGGTAATTACTTGTTTTTAGTAGCTAATGAGTTAATTATGAAATTTTGGTCATTTAAAAATTTTTCCCTATTTTTCAATTTTTTAATATTATTTTAAGCCGGTAAGAAAATACATTAAATAAGCGATAAATACAAATTTTTCCGGGCTAATTTTAATCTCTAAAATTATGATAATTATATTCTAGTGATAACATGAATTTTTAGTAATTTATTTTGATTTTTTTCAAATTTCTATGATTTGAAACGAAATTATTGAATTTTTGGGCTAAAACTTGCAAATTTTGAGTTGTAGGGGGCCTTTTTGCATAAAATTTCTTTTGTAAAACCCCTCTATCTTTTCCCTCAGCCCAAGAACAGCCCAAACCTTGGCCAAGACCAGAAATTTCTGGCCTCTCTTTTCTTTGGTTGCTTCTTGAGTTGTTTTGTTAATTTATGGCTTTATTTTAATATATTGGATAAAATATGATACATTGACTTTGGAACTTGACCCTTGACCTTCCCACTCACCCCACACCCTCCCCCATACCTCCTACCTGGCCGAAACCTGCACCCCTCTTCCTCATCTCTTTTCTTTGCATTTTTCTTCAATTTCCTTCAAGAAAATACATCAAAATCCATGAATTAATTCCAAAAATCCAAACAAAATCCTTATGCTATCATTATCCTTAGCCATTCTTGCTTGAATCTTGGAGCTAGGAAGCCATTCTTTGGAGCAAACTTTCTTGCTTGATCCATAGATCAAGAGGTATAATTCCATCTAAGTTACTTTCTTTTGTTGCTAATTCCTTTAATTGTATGGTTAGTATTAAAAGTTAGCTTATTTCTAATCTAGTTTAAAATGAGTAGTTTGTTTAAACTAGGGTTTTGAACAATGATAATTAATTAAGTTGTTTATTAGTTAATCTAGTTGTTAGTGAACTAATCTATATGGTTACCTTGTTATGTATTCTTTAATTATGCTAATTTAGGTAATTTTAGAAGTTGATTTTAGTTGTAAATTGTTGTTTTAAGGTTTTTCAAGAGAGGGTTATGTATGGAAAATGATATTTGAAGCTTGATTAGTGAGTGGATTAAGTTCTAGAAAGCATTATTTAGTTAATTGAACCTAAATTGTTATCTAGTGTTTTGCTAACCTAACCTAAGAGGTTAATTTCCTTAAGTGGGCTTTTGTAGTGTTAAATTAAGTTTTTCAAGTGTGGATTTTGATTTGCAATTGCTATTTATAAAAATCAAGAAAGGGTTTGGTTGTGGAATATAGGTTTTGGAGCATGGTTAATGTGTTGTAATTAGTGGGTGTGGATTGCTTGTAGTGTGCTTGGGTGAGTATGCTTTATTGTAGTCGTTTTGTCGCAAATCGGCGATTTTTGCACCGATTTTTGGAATGTATATGCTTACTAGATTTTTATATAAATTATGTGATGGACTATTTTTGATATCTTGATGATTGTAATGGCTTGTCCTACGACTTTTAGGATGCGTGAGTGCGGTTTTTGGGTAGTCGGGTTTTAGTTTTGCCGGGTGACCCAAATCGGCGTTTTTGGCAGTTTTTGCGATTTTCGCGTGTGTTCCGCGCACTTTGTGCACGTTGTACCTAGCTAGCGAACTTTAGTAGTTTCGTTGGGGTTTTGCGCCGTTCTTGATATATAACCTTATATTTGGTACTGATGTATTCCAGGTTCGGTCGCGGAGACGTCAGTCACGGCGCGAAAGGGAAAGGCGGTAATTGGACACAGCTAGCCAGGGATCCCGGTGAGTAGATTTAACATCTACGGGGGACGATCGTTTGGATGGTGCAAGTCGCCCGATAGATTTAGTAAACTGGAAATAGTAAATTGGATAATCACTTGTGACATTAGAATAATAATACTGGCATGATAATTGCTGTAATTAGATCAATAGGTTATACCCATATACGCAAACTCAATTGTAGGACACATGCACCATTACCAGGTCTTTATATGCAGCACGAGCACTATTCATGTTTACACACACACCCTGGTAATTGCCATGCCACCACACTAGATAACTTTTAAATTGAAACCTTTAACTAATTGATACTTAAACTGGTACTATTGCCTTTAATTCCTTAAAAATGAAACTGTAGTATTGCTAGTCATGTGCATGTACTTCATCATATTAAGTGTTCATGCTTAATACATTAATCACACATCGCATCTTGATTATTGATATCATACGCATTCATTATCATTGATATATGCACTTATGAGGATTTCTTGGGATTTTATGATATTGCTGGATTTCGGGGGAAAACCGCAAAATTTCTAAACTTATTATATTTTTTAAAATATGTAAATTGCGGTTTTCTAGTGATGTAAGTGTCGTCCACCATGAGTTTGCTGTGGTTTTTGGAGACCCGTTTCGAGGAGTTGGATGAACCGTTTCGGGTACATGGTGGGCCCGGTAGGGTACCCCGGGGCAAGAAGCTCGTGGTGATGACGATGAGCCTGGCAGGGGACGGATTACCTACCGGTGACTTCATTGGGCACGGCGGATATCCAGAGGATACCGACCGGGGCCGCGAGAGGATGATATATTGATACTGAGATGGGTCAGCCGGATGGCTGAGGCCAGAGACACTATGACATGGATTTATGGGATTTGAGACAGCTTTTGGGTGTCGTTGCTGGGCACCGATTTTCGTCGATTCATTGACATTATGCTGGCATTCTAGAAGAGTTTCAAAAACAAAAAGAGATAAAATATTTCCTATATATACCTATTGAGACCTCAGATATTCATGTTGCATACGTATTAGTACACTGATGTTATATACACACTGCTAGTGCATCCAGTCATACCCGTATTATAGACGCTAGGATGCTTGTGTGCATGCATACGATAGCCTTTGTAGATGTTATTTATTACTCACGAGTTGGCAACTCACCCCCGTTGTGCCACAGTCTTTTGCAGGTCCGCTCCGTCAGTTCAGTAGCGGCGGGCGCTCTTGTCTTTTTGCCTCTTTTGCCTGAGCTCGAGATTTGCTCATAGGTGGGTTATGTTATTTTTGTACCACCTTGTATATTCTTGTATCTAGTGTACTCCATCTACTGTTCTACCAGATTATTGTATATTGACCTAGAGATGAGACTGTGAGGTTTGTGGATTTTATACTGTATTTGGGGTCGAGCTCACTTGAGCCGACATGCTACTTTTTCATGCTTCCTTATGCTTTATTATGCTTGTTGTCATTTACATTGCGTGGGATTTGTGACCGCCTTATGGCGAAGAGCTAGCTCCCGCTTGGGGATGCCCTATTTTGTGGATTCATGTATATATTTTGTTGTACCCATTTTTGGGGGCCAGTATTTACAAAGGAGACTCTGCCGAAATTTTCGGAAAAATTGATATTGTTTTTAAAAAGGGTTTTACATGACTTATTTTGATAACTCGCTTTCAATTGATTGGGTTTTCTTCACTCTTTTGTTTCGTTGGTTTTGTTTTCTGGGCTTTGGCTTACTTATTTTACGGACGCCTTTAGACGTTTCGTAAACTTAAGTGCCAGTCACGTTCCGTACCCTGCGGGTCGTGACAAAGTTGGTATCAGAGCGATAGGTTTTACCTTTGTGAGTGTAGGATGACCCTTGGTAGATGGAGTAAGTGACTTAAGCAGGGTAACGTAGCGTGCGTATGTCCGCGGCATACTTACGATACGGTACTCCGCCTAAGTGACTTTAGGATACTTGCTTGAAAAATTCCTTCTTCAATTCCGTGTATCCTATGATCCTATTGCACTGTCCTTACTATCCGTTTTCCTGTAACAGCCACTATGCCGCCGAAGGCTACGAGGGCACAGAGGGCTGCCGCCAGAGACGAGATTCGAGCTGGCTCGTCCGAGACTAGGACTGAGCAGGGTGGTATGCCTACGCCACAGGGACAGACCGATCCACCTTCCCCAGGCCGTATGGATAGGCTCGAGACCGGTATGGAGGAGTTGCGACAGATGATGGGAGGCATGCAGGAGCTGCGTCAGATGGTAGGATCCCTAGTTGCAGCCAGTCGTACACCGAGGTCGGATGACGTACCTACTACATCACAGACGACCATGATACCTGCTCCTACTACTACCACCGTGGCCATTCCGGTTTCACTTCAGGATTTCATGAGGCTGAGACCTCCAGTATTCACCGGCACCGAGGCAGCGGAGGACCCACAGACGTTCCTTGACAGTTTAGCCAGGATCTGCCGTTCGCTGAGATGTTCGGATGATCGATGGGTAGAGCTTGCGAGTTTCCGACTAGAGGGTCTCGCGCAGACATGGTGGGAGTCAGTCTTGAGAGGTCGAGCTGCAGATCTACCGCCTATGACTTGGGCCGAGTTTACAGCGGTCTTTCTAGCCCGTTTCCTTCCAGAGAGCGTTCGTGACGCCAGAGCTCGCAGCTTCGAGGCCTTAGTCAAGACACCTGGGATGACGGTATCTGAGTATGATATCCAGTTTATACAGTTATCCCGATATGCTCAGTATTTGGTGGATACCGAGGAGAAGATGTTGAAGAGGTTCGTACAGGGACTTGATGCCCAGCTATATCTTGCCATTGGCGCCCAGCACTACGACACTTATTCAGCTGCTATGGATACGGCATTGCGGATGGAGGCACGCATATCACGGACTTCGGCCGTTTCTGGGCCGAAGAGGATGCGCACCGATGTACCGCCTCAGAGGCAGCGCGCCAGATTCTTTCCGAGAGATAGGCCTGGCAGAGGATTTGGGCGGGGACAGTTATATGGTTCTTATCCACAGGGGCAGCAGCCGTCGCCAGGATGTTTTGGGTGCGGGAGTTTGCACCATCTTGTCAGAGACTGCCCGGTGAGACGACAGGGAGCAGCGACATTTCCGCATGTGACCCTACCACCATCACCACCCCCTCCTCAGAGAGCCCTACTTCCTACCCCAGGCGATGCTCCACGCCAGTTAGGTGCACCGAGAGGCCGTGGACGCGGCGGTCCTGTTCAGAGAGGACGAGGAGGCAGAGGCCGAGGTCGAGGTCAGCCCGCTATCGGTGGAGGACAGGCCCGAGTTTTTGCTTTGACACCGCAGGATGCGCAGGCATCCAATGCCGTCGTGACAGGTACCTTGCCAGTTTGTTCTTTCGACGCACGGGTATTATTCGACCCAGGTTCCACACATTCGTACGTCTCTACACACTTTGCACCGATGTTGGGCCGTGAGTCGTCGTCGTTAGATCAGCCACTTGTTGTTACTCCGGTAGGCGAGTCGTTTGTCGCTCGGTTTGTATTTCGTTTGTGTTCCGTTCGTATCGGGGAGAGGGATTCATCAGTTGATTTGATACTCCTCGATATGTTGGACTTTGATGTGCTTCTGGGCATGGATTGGCTAGCCACTTGTTATGCTTCGGTGGACTGCCGTGAGAAGGCAGTCAGATTTAGCTTTCCGGGAGAGCCAGTCCTGGTTATTCAGGGAGACCGCAGTGTCGCCCTTCCCAGCTTAATTTCTTCTCTTCGCGCTGGTCAGCTCTTGCGGAAGGGATGTCAGGGATTCTTAGCGTCTATTTGTGATACTCGAGCTGCAGATGTTCCGTTGGACCGTGTCCCGTTGGTTTGTGAGTTCCCTGATGTTTTCCCTGATGAGCTACCTCGGCTACCGCCTGAGCGCGATGTTGAGTTCTGCATTGATTTGATTCCCGGTTCGGGGCCTATTTCTATACCGCCTTATCGGATGGCCCCGGCAGAGCTTCGAGAGCTGAAGGATCAGTTGCAGGATTTGTTAGATAAGGGGCTTATTCGACCTAGTGTTTCTCCGTGGGGTGCTCCGGTCCTGTTTGTCAAGAAGAAGGATGGAAGTTTGCGCTTATGTATCGACTACCGCCAGCTGAACAAAGTTACCGTTCGGAATAGATATCCGTTGCCGCGCATTGATGATTTGTTCGACCAGCTTCAGGGTGCGGGGTATTTTTCGAGGATCGACTTGCGGTCAGGATACCATCAGCTGCGAGTTCGACAGGAGGATATACCGAGGACAGCTTTCCGTACACGCTATGGCCACTACGAGTTTTTGGTGATGTCGTTCGGACTCACCAACGCCCCAGCAGCATTTATGGATCTGATGAACCGTACATTCAGGCCGTATCTTGACTTGTTCATCATCGTGTTTATCGACGATATCTTGGTGTACTCCCGGAGCAGAGAGGAGCATGAGCAGCACTTGCGGATTACGTTACAGACTCTGAGGGAGCACCAGCTGTTCGCGAAGTTCTCCAAGTGTGCTTTCTGGCTGGACAGCGTCGGATTCTTGGGTCACGTGGTTACGAGAGACGGCATTTGTGTGGACCCGAAGAAGATTGAGGCTGTTCAGCAGTGGCCCCGACCAACATCGGTTACTGAGATCCGTAGTTTTCTAGGCTTGGCGGGCTACTACAGGCGTTTTGTTCAGGACTTCTCCCGTATAGCTGCACCGTTGACCGGTTTGACCCGGAAGGGAGTTCCTTTCGTCTGGACGGAGGAGTGCGAGCGCAGTTTTCAGCAGCTGCGGACATGTTTGACTACGGCGCCGGTATTATCTTTACCTGCGGGATCAGGCGGATTTGTTGTCTACTGTGATGCTTCGCGAGTGGGATTAGGATGCGTTTTGATGCAGCATGGCCGGGTGATCGCTTATGCTTCTCGGCAGTTGAAGAAGCATGAACAGAACTACCCCACTCATGATTTGGAGATGGCTGCAGTGGTCTTTGCACTGAAGATTTGGCGACATTACCTTTACGGCGAGTCATGTCAGATATTCACCGATCACAAGAGCTTAAAGTACATATTTCAGCAGCGAGACCTGAACCTCAGACAGCGTCGTTGGATGGAGTTGGTGAAAGACTACGACTGCGAGATCTTATATCACCCCGGCAAGGCGAATGTGGTGGCAGATGCGTTGAGTAGGAGGCCCGGGGGTAGTCTATCCTTTTTGCGCGCAGTGCAGAGGCAGTCGTCAGCAGATTGGCAGATGTTATGCGATAGCCGAGTTGAGTTCGAGTTCACTCAGACAGGGGGGCAGCTCGCGCATGTTCGTGCACGCCCACAATTGCTTAACCGTATATATGAGGCACAGCGCAGTGACGACCGTTGCTCAGAGATCATGGCACAGATGGGACAGGGCAGATTTTCCGAGTTCATGGTTGACGATCAGGGGATTTTACGATATGGATCTAGACTGTGCGTACCAGATGCTGATGGATTGGGCGCGACATTCTTGAGGAGGCACACCGATCAGTGTATAGTGTCCACCCCGGTTCCACCAAGATGTACCATGATATGAGAGAGACCTACTGGTGGGACGGGATGAAGAGGGACATTGCGGAGTTCGTTTCGAGATGCCTGACTTGTCAGCAAGTCAAGGCCGAGCACCAGAGGCCCGCAGGAGAGCTACAGCCGTTACCCATTCCAGAGTGGAAATGGGAGCAGATTTCGATGGATTTCGTTGTGGGTCTACCCAGGACCAGTCGAGGGTACGACTCCATCTGGGTGATCGTGGATAGATTGACGAAAGCGGCTCACTTCCTTCCAGTGAAGACGACTTTCATCTTCGCTCAGTATGCTCAGCTCTATATTGACGAGATCGTGCGACTACATGGCGTACCGACTTGTATCGTGTCAGATCGAGGCACTCAGTTCACCAGCCGACTTTGGCAGAGGCTTCAGGAGGCTTTGGGCACTCGTTTGAGCTTCAGCACAGCGTTTCATCCGCAGACAGACGGACAGTCAGAACGGACCATTCAGACTCTCGAGGACATGCTCAGAGCGTGCGTTTTAGACTTTGGTGGTAGCTGGGATCGTCATTTACCTCTAGTGGAGTTCTCCTACAACAACAGCTTCCAGAATACTATTCAGATGGCACCTTTCGAGGCATTGTATGGGAGGAGATGCAGATCGCCCGTTTGTTGGACAGAGCTCAGCGAGAGCAGCATTTTGGGGCCGCAGCTTGTTGAGGAGACGACATCGAAGATCCAGTTGATCCGAGACCGGATGAGAGCGGCTCAGAGCAGGCAGAAATCGTATGCTGACAGGCGCCGTCGCAGATTAGAGTTCGCAGTTGGCGACCATGTTTTTCTGAAAGTCTCTCCGATGAAGGGCGTGATGCGTTTTGGGCGAAAGGGGAAGCTTAGCCCTAGATTCGTAGGTCCCTTCGAGATCCTCGAGCGTGTCGGCGCTGTTGCATATCGTTTGGCTCTTCCACCCAGCTTTCCCGATGTTCGCCCCGTTTTTCATGTTTCGATGCTCCGCAAGTACCTTCATGACCCTTCGCATGCGATTCAGCACCCGACAGTCCAGCTAGAGCGCGACCTTTCCTTTGCAGAGCAGCCGGTGGCCATCCTGGATCGGCAGGTGAAGAAGTTGAGGTCGAAGAGTATACCAACCGTCAAGGTCCTTTGGCGTAGCCCGAGCAGCGAGGAGGTTACTTGGGAGACCGAGGGCGAGATGAGGAAGAAGTATCCCCATCTCTTTGAAGGTACGCGTAGCAATATTTTTAAATTCGGGGACCGAATTTCTTTAAGGGGGGAAGATTGTAGCGTCTTGAAAAGTCGTTTTGGTGTTTTCCTGAAATTCGGTGAAAATTCGGTATTTTTCCGAAAACCGTCTTTCTCGATATTTTGCAGTTTAGGGCTAATTATACCTAAAATGGATAGGTAATTAATTGTTTTTAGTAGCTAATGAGTTAATTATGAAATTTTGGTCATTTAAAATTTTTTCCCTATTTTTCAATTTTTTAATATTATTTTAAGCCGGTAAGAAAATACATTAAATAAGCGATAAATACAAATTTTTCCGGGCTAATTTTAATCTCTAAAATTATGATAATTATATTCTAGTGATAACATGAATTTTTAGTAATTTATTTTGATTTTTTTCAAATTTTTATGATTTGAAACGAAATTATTGAATTTTTGGGCTAAAACTTGCAAATTTTGAGTTGTAGGGGGCCTTTTTGCATAAAATTTCTTTTGTAAAACACCTCTATCTTTTCCCTCAGCCCAAGAACAGCCCAAACCTTGGCCAAGACCAGAAATTTCTGGCCTCTCTTTTCTTTGGTTGCTTCTTGAGTTGTTTTGTTAATTTATGGCTTTATTTTAATATATTGGATAAAATATGATACATTGACTTTGGAACTTGACCCTTGACCTTCCCACTCACCCCACACCCTCCCCCATACCTCCTACCTGGCCGAAACCTGCACCCCTCTTCCTCATCTCTTTTCTTTGCATTTTTCTTCAATTTCCTTCAAGAAAATACATCAAAATCCATGAATTAATTCCAAAAATCCAAACAAAATCCTTATGCTATCATTATCCTTAGCCATTCTTGCTTGAATCTTGGAGCTAGGAAGCCATTCTTTGGAGCAAACTTTCTTGCTTGATCCATAGATCAAGAGGTATAATTCCATCTAAGTTACTTTCTTTTGTTGCTAATTCCTTTAATTGTATGGTTAGTGTTAAAAGTTAGCTTATTTCTAATCTAGTTTAAAATGAGTAGTTTGTTTAAACTAGGGTTTTGAACAATGATAATTAATTAAGTTGTTTATTAGTTAATCTAGTTGTTAGTGAACTAATCTATATGGTTACCTTGTTATGTATTCTTTAATTATGCTAATTTAGGTAATTTTAGAAGTTGATTTTAGTTGTAAATTGTTGTTTTAAGGTTTTTCAAGAGAGGGTTATGTATGGAAAATGATATTTGAAGCTTGATTAGTGAGTGGATTAAGTTC
Source organism: Agapanthus africanus (assembly GCA_030015575.1). Lineage (NCBI taxonomy): Eukaryota > Viridiplantae > Streptophyta > Magnoliopsida > Asparagales > Amaryllidaceae > Agapanthus > Agapanthus africanus. Next base: position 297,500,772 of record JASDDO010000031.1, read on the forward strand.
TAGAAAGCATTATTTAGTTAATTGAACCTAAATTGTTATCTAGTGTTTTGCTAACCTAACCTAAGAGGTTAATTTCCTTAAGTGGGCTTTTGTAGTGTTAAATTAAGTTTTTCAAGTGTGGATTTTGATTTGCAATTGCTATTTATAAAAATCAAGAAAGGGTTTGGTTGTGGAATATAGGTTTTGGAGCATGGTTAATGTGTTGTAATTAGTGGGTGTGGATTGCTTGTAGTGTGCTTGGGTGAGTATGCTTTATTGTAGTCGTTTTGTCGCAAATCGGCGATTTTTGCACCGATTTTTGGAATGTATATGCTTACTAGATTTTTATATAAATTATGTGATGGACTATTTTTGATATCTTGATGATTGTAATGGCTTGTCCTACGACTTTTAGGATGCGTGAGTGCGGTTTTTGGGTAGTCGGGTTTTAGTTTTGCCGGGTGACCCAAATCGGCGTTTTTGGCAGTTTTTGCGATTTTCGCGTGTGTTCCGCGCACTTTGTGCACGTTGTACCTAGCTAGCGAACTTTAGTAGTTTCGTTGGGGTTTTGCGCCGTTCTTGATATATAACCTTATATTTGGTACTGATGTATTCCAGGTTCGGTCGCGGAGACGTCAGTCACGGCGCGAAAGGGAAAGGCGGTAATTGGACACAGCTAGCCAGGGATCCCGGTGAGTAGATTTAACATCTACGGGGGACGATCGTTTGGATGGTGCAAGTCGCCCGATAGATTTAGTAAACTGGAAATAGTAAATTGGATAATCACTTGTGACATTAGAATAATAATACTGGCATGATAATTGCTGCAATTAGATCAATAGGTTATACCCATATACGCAAACTCAATTGTAGGACACATGCACCATTACCAGGTCTTTATATGCAGCACGAGCACTATTCATGTTTACACACACACCCTGGTAATTGCCATGCCACCACACTAGATAACTTATAAATTGAAACCTTTAACTAATTGATACTTAAACTGGTACTATTGCCTTTAATTCCTTAAAAATGAAACTGTAGTATTGCTAGTCATGTGCATGTACTTCATCATATTAAGTGTTCATGCTTAATACATTAATCACACATCGCATCTTGATTATTGATATCATACGCATTCATTATCATTGATATATGCACTTATGAGGATTTCTTGGGATTTTATGATATTGCTGGATTTCGGGGGAAAACCGCAAAATTTCTAAACTTATTATATTTTTTAAAATATGTAAATTGCGGTTTTCTAGTGATGTAAGTGTCGTCCACCATGAGTTTGCTGTGGTTTTTGGAGACCCGTTTCGAGGAGTTGGATGAACCGTTTCGGGTACATGGTGGGCCCGGTAGGGTACCCCGGGGCAAGAAGCTCGTGGTGATGACGATGAGCCTGGCAGGGGACGGATTACCTACCGGTGACTTCATTGGGCACGGCGGATATCCAGAGGATACCGACCGGGGCCGCGAGAGGATGATATATTGATACTGAGATGGGTCAGCCGGATGGCTGAGGCCAGAGACACTATGACATGGATTTATGGGATTTGAGACAGCTTTTCGGTGTCGTTGCTGGACACCGATTTTCGTCGATTCATTGACATTATGCTGGCATTCTAGAAGAGTTTCAAAAAAAAAAAGAGATAAAATATTTCCTATATATACCTATTGAGACCTCAGATATTCATGTTGCATACGTATTAGTACACTGATGTTATATACACACTGCTAGTGCATCCAGTCATACCCGTATTATAGATGCTAGGATGCTTGTGTGCATGCATACGATAGCCTTTGTAGATGTTATTTATTACTCACGAGTTGGCAACTCACCCCCGTTGTGCCACAGTCTTTTGCAGGTCCGCTCCGTCAGTTCAGTAGCGGCGGGCGCTCTTATCTTTTTGCCTCTTTTGCCTGAGCTCGAGATTTGCTCATAGGTGGGTTATGTTATTTTTGTACCACCTTGTATATTCTTGTATCTAGTGTACTCCATCTACTGTTCTACCAGATTATTGTATATTGACCTAGAGATGAGACTGTGAGGTTTGTGGATTTTATACTGTATTTGGGGTCGAGCTCACTTGAGCCGACATGCTACTTTTTCATGCTTCCTTATGCTTTATTATGCTTGTTGTCATTTACATTGCGTGGGATTTGTGACCGCCTTATGGCGAAGAGCTAGCTCCCGCTTGGGGATGCCCTATTTTGTGGATTCATGTATATATTTTGTTGTACCCATTTTTGGGGGCCAGTATTTACAAAGGAGACTCTGCCGAAATTTTCGGAAAAATTGATATTGTTTTTAAAAAGGGTTTTACATGACTTATTTTGATAACTCGCTTTCAATTGATTGGGTTTTCTTCACTCTTTTGTTTCGTTGGTTTTGTTTTCTGGGCTTTGGCTTACTTATTTTACGGACGCCTTTAGACGTTTCGTAAACTTAAGTGCCAGTCACGTTCCGTACCTTGCGGGTCGTGACATCAATATAATTTTTCTCTTATCACAAATGCTCCATGAGCAACTCAAGAAGATTAAGAAGGAGGTGAGGAAACATGTGGCATGAGCAACTAAAGAAAAAATGGCTAAGTCTCACCAAGTGAAGAAAAGAAATGAGCAAGGCATTTGTAGAATGGTGGCTGCCCCTCTCTCTGTCAATCATGCACACAAAAAATTTCTCCTCTCATTTTTTCAATAAACAAAGCCATGTCATACCTCTCTACATACCTTGCATTGTTCATGCCATGTCACCCCCTCCACCTCATTTGCAAAAACTACCGATTTTCTAAAAATGGAAATCATACAAATGAGGTGTATAATCTTCTAGAAACAATTCCGTATAAATACGGAATACAACCCGGTACATGTATCGAAATACATATACGCGTATTCGTATAAAAATACGAATAGCTAAGAAAGAAAATAAATAGTGAACAATAATACTAGAATACATATAAATAAATACATATATAAATTATTAAATCAAAACCTGATTTAATAATCCGGCTTAATCCTATGCCGCGAGTATTATCAACCGTCCGATTAAAGTCTGTGTAACCTGTACACATATTCAATCGGACACCTGTATGTACCAACATATGTCATCTACACCATATCGCCTGAACCGTGAAAACCCTCTATGTGGAACTCTAAAGACTCGTCTATACGCTGGCAGTGGGTTTAACCACATGCACGTCAGCGGCACTGGCTGTATGTAACGACTACCCAGGTATTGAGCGATAGGAATGCCGATGAGAAAACTGATCAAAAACCCAACTGAGCCTGACAGTGATAATATCCGTACAGTCAGGTCTGTTTGTCTATGGGTATCGCATATCGAGTCTAGGGGGGTGGATGAAGTCAGACCCCTAAAAACGCGACATTTAGTGTCGGTATGAAACCCATCACCACCTTAGAAGCTATCGATCCTAGATCGGTAATTCTCGTTTACCCCGGCCGAGGATTTCAGGTGATGGCCACCCGTGCACAACGCGACATCAACCCCCAATACCGGAAGAGGCGAATCCCCGACGATCCTCTCACTGCCTCCATGTAGCTCGTGACTGTACCCAACTGAAACCTGTTTGCACGACTCCTTTGAGCCGTGGTAAGGTAGTAATCAAAGAACAACGGGAACTCACACGAGACAAATGACGATCTCAAGTAGACAGACTAACATGTACACATGTCACATGGGAACTTCTATTTGACAATAGGTATAATACCAACTAGCAGGTTCCCGGCGAGTCCGTCCAGTGAACTCATAATCCAATGAGCACCTGTATACTATCTTAGGTGAACAACTGACACCAATGGCTTGTGAGACCGGCTACCTCCCCTCGTCAGGGTTTAGATAAGTATACACTAGTCTACTCTGGAGTATCGATCCCAGTCTCGATATTCCCACGACTAAGGACATTTACGGATGTGCATATAGACCCCCAGCTCCCACGTATATGATCGCCATCATATTGCTGGCAGTCAAGCAAGAATCCTATAGGCTCAATCAACATGTACAAGATGATAAAGACAAACTAGATAGCATACTATCATCTCGAGTAATACTGTTCCACCGGTATAGGTCCTCCCTCAATCATCGCAATCGCCTACCTGCGACTATGATAATTGCCTTGAGGGCACTATAGCCAACAATCTCCCACTTGCACTTAATGTTAATTATTGCGGTGTCGCATACTCACAGCCCGTGTGATACCGAACACCCAACTTCTCTACTAATCAGTTTCGCAAAGCTCGTTTGTGAAACTATTGTGTTCGAGAAATAGCCTCAGTGTGTAGATTCGCTCCAATGTTTCTTTCTGTATCTTTCAATATCTCCAGTTCGCGGAGATAGACTATCTCTCGAAATGAGCAATACTTGTCTTAGAATTTGTTTGGATATCTGATGGGACCCAGTTCACAAATGAACTCCAAATCCGACAAACTTCTTAGACTGTATCATGCACTGAATTTAAACAATATCCTGTGCCATGCCTACCTCAGTATCCTCTTGGACCACCTGTCCAACATATTGTCCCTCAAAAGAGGGAAACCTATAACTCTGACAGCCACTCTGTCATTCAGGTCATCTTGGAAGCCTGAAATTATAACTGTCTCCTGATGGAGGCTGTCGTTTCCATATCCTTAGAACATCAATTTATGTTCATAAATGCTTCCTACCGTTTCTTCAAGATTGGATTAATATATATGCTTATTGCAGCCAGCGCAAAAACAATATCTGGTGTGGTACTTGACATTTGATGATTAACTCAATTGCCTAAGCAAGTAATATGCTAATCATGTAGATCACTCTCTTCATCAGTCTGAAAGACATCTTTTTAGATGGGTGACTCCATCACCTGCGGGTACACCACGATGCCAGGAGTCGTACATTATAAAACACTTTATAATAGTGTCAAGTACCCAGATTGGGACACTTCCCAAATCTAGATCTAAAACCATAGATCTAGTAACCAGAAACCCTGATATTATGTTCATATCCTATGTGGAGAAACACCTTTGTGACAACCAAAGTATAACCGATCGTAGTATAAGAAGATCTTTCCCTATAAAGTGCCTGTCATCCCAAATACCAGGACATCACACCCTACTACCTTCTTACCAGATCCATCTCTTATTCTGATGAAGTCAAAACCTTATGACTGTTTCATTAAAAAAAGATGATGCTTTTCCGCTATACTTGCTTTAGTCTATAAATAGACATAAGCTACTTGCCCACTATGCTTCCGCTGCTCCCACCGACTACAAGAACCCTCTGGCAGAGTCATATACACGTGCACTTCTAAAGCTAGTTTAGAACGCCGCTATACTCATACTCCTGCCGGGTCTCATTGTCTAGACCAGAAGCAATGGCAAGTCTAGGTAAACAAGAACCTCCCTGTCACCGTCTCTGAGAAGACCGAAGTACCTCTCGGGTGCCTGAGGTTACCCACCAAATCTGCGGAGTGGCTAATGGATCGTCGAAACCAATTGAATCATCAGGTTCTATTAAATATTCAGTGATCGTTTGTGGTTCTGGAATCACTTCCAGTTCTACCATACCCCCACTTCTGTTTTCTGGAAAAAAAATCCATTTTACTAAAACTGTGGAGAGTCAAGAACAATATCACTATTGATCTTCTTGATGGTAGAAAGTTAACCCTCGTCAAAGCCCGCGATAACCCACAAACTTCCATTACTGAAACGTTCCTTGAGTTTGTCCATATTCTGGTTTTAAGCATCATCCAGACAACTCCCTATATCTTAACATCGTTAAGCTACAAATTGATTCTATATACCATATAGAAACAAATGAACTAATTTTATTGGAACGAGATTCAAAATCATGCAGCTGTCTCCAGTGCATATCGACCAAATGGAATGAGGCCAATCAACATTACTGTACTAGGAGCGCATACATATATGAGTGACCTGAAAGAGAAGAAAGTTCTCAAAACCATAACTATCAACGGAATACCAAACACAAGTATCTACATCTTCGACTACCTTGAAGAATCCTGATACTTCCACCAAATGGTTCTCTACTTTATTCTTATACCTATAACCTCTCAAAATATAGACGTTGTATTTCATCGAAACACATATTTAAAAACTAGAGAAGTCATAAGTAACCAGAATATAGTACGAGTACCAACCCCTTTGTCCTAGTTGATGCTGGACAACATACAATACATTGTTTTCTTCCTTCCCTACCCTTCGGCACCAGCCTAAGGTTTGGAAGAAGACTGTCCAATAAGTGTAATAGGTGTACACTGCTTATGCCAGGAGCACTCACAACCTGAGAGAAGGTAATGGGAAAAGACATCTGAATATTCCAATTCTATTTCTCCTGAACCGGAAACCATCATCGAATCTGGAACGAATTCCTTCGAGATCATATATAACGAGATGATGGCATGTTCAAGCATTATGGACGTTAGTAGTGATATGAAGTGTTTGTAAGTCCATGCTACCTCTCCCGGTACTTTCGGGAATGCGGAATTTGGTAAAAACAATTTTTACGGAGGTGGTAACATGGACCTATAACCCGGATCTTGGTTAAACATCTATCTAATAACCTAACTTGAGTTTCTAGCTACTCGGTTAGGGGGTTATACCTTGCTTGTCTTGAACTCCTTCGTCTTCAAACTCCGATGGTGGTCCGATTGGCTTCTTCTCGTCGTCTCCGTACGCCGAAGATAGATCCACCTGAAAGCTCCAACCTTTAGCTCCTTCTTCGTTCTTTGAAGAAACTAGTTCACTTGGTTTGCTAAACCTAGTGAACTAGAATGAGTAGAGAAGAATTAGAATAGGATTTTATCTATGGTTCTTGATTCTCAACTCATGAGAGATATGAACCATAGAGTCAAGAGAGGGAGCAAGAGGATGAGGGTGAGAGCAAAGCAAGAGAGCTCAAGAACAAGAGAGAGAATGAGCAAGAAAGAATGAGCAAGTATTTTGTCTCTCACCCTCTCATAATCCAAAGTCATGATAACTCATCATATCAAAAAAAGTCTTATGTGATGGTTGAAGCAACCATAACCATATCATATCATGCACTCATTTTACACAAATGAGCAAGCAAGTAAAAGTATTTGCTATGAAATGATGGCTATGGTTATCATGATGGTCAACTAGTCAAGCCTAGTCAACCGGTCAATAAAGTCAACAAGTCAACAAAAGTCAACAAGTCAACAAAGTCAACAAAAGTCAACAACCAAGTCACCATAATACTTAATTAATATAATAGTTAATCACATATCATATTCTCATTAGGGTTGAGCAAAAAGTCAAATAGTCAACGGTCAACTGTCAACAACCCTAATGAGAATCCGCTGCCTCTGTCTCCCTGTCAACTGTGCAAACACACCCGCATCCGCGTTCCGAGGAACACGAATGCAAACTGGATAAATCCAATCCCATAAAGTACACTAGGATCTGGCTTAAACCAAAGCCCGCTTGTGTAAACTGTCCGGACACTGTACGTGCACAAGTGCACGGATGTGACCGAACCGTGTCGCAAAACCATGCGACCTGTCGCAATACCATGCGACCTCTACTCTTTTGCCTAAAGGCGAAAAGCTTTCTGTGTGGGACTCTAAAGACTCGACACTACGCTGGCAGTGGGTTTAACCACAGACCGCAAGCGGCACTAGTTGTGCGTAACGGTCCCCAGGTAATGCCGATAAGAAGACCGACGAGGCGAAACCCATCTGAACTCCTACTAAGCCTGAGTGTGACATTCTCCGTACAGTCCGGTCTGTTCGTCTGATACATCGCATGGCGGGCCTAAGGGGCGGTAAACGTCAGTCCCCCAATAGCGGTACAAGTCGTGCCGGAGCGAAGCCCCAAACACCCTGAGATAACACTGGAAGCCTACCCGTATATCTCATTTGCCCTGGCCAGGGACTACTCGTGTAATGGCTCTCCTAGACACAACGCGATGTCAACCCCCAATACCGGGAGAGACGAATCCTGTCTAACCGTCACTGCCTCCAAGTGCTTCGGGACTGCACCCAACCACCACCTGTTTGCATGACTCCTTTGAGCTGTGGTAGGGTAGTGATCAAAGTATAGTGGGAACACACTCGAGGCGAAGTGACAGTGTCAAGTCAGCGGACTAAGCTGTACTCATGTCACCTGGGAACTGATAACTGACGATAGGCATAATACCAACTAGTCAGTTCCCGACGAGTCCTGTCCAGTGTACCCGTAATCTAACGAGCACCCGCATACTATCTCAAGTACGACGTACTGACGGCTGTGGGACAGACCGTCTCCCACACTGGGATGAGAAGCGCATGCGCTGGTCTACTCCGGAGTATCGATGCCCTGTCTCGATAGTCCTGCGACCAGGGACCTGCATAAGGATGTGCTTATAGATTACCCAGCCCCACTAGTGTGCCGGCCATCACATCGCTGGTAATCAAGCAAAGATCCTAAGGGCTCCACTAATGTGTATAGGCGATATACAAAATATAAACACATGTACACATTGAAGTAGAAACAAACCAAGTAGCATACTACTATTTTGAGCAAGATTGTATATACAAGGTGAATATCCCAAGCATCCATTAAGTAATATACAAACTAGTATGATACAGTAATGGCCTCTAAGGCATATACACTAACAATCTCCCACTTGCACTAAGGCCATGTACTGGCGTATCGAAGACCTATCATCTCGATCAGCCGCTCGAACTGAGTCTGGGGCAAGCCTTGGTGAATGGATCTGCAGTGTTGTCTTCTGAAGCGACTCTCCGAACCTCGATCTCCTGGCGATCCACGATCTCCCTGATCAGGTGATACCGCCTCAAGATGTGCCTGGATCTCTGATGGGACCTGGGTTCCTTCGCTAAAGCTATAGCCCCGTTGTTGTCGCCATACAGAGGTATTGGATCAACAATGGACGGAACCACCTGAAGTTCTTTCAAGAACTTCCTCATCCAGACAGCTTCTTTTGCGGCATCAGATGCAGCGATGTATTCCGCTTCCATCGTCGAGTCTGCAACGGTTTCCTGTTTGGAGCTCTTCCAACACACCGCCCCTCCATTGAGGGTAAAGACAAAACCCGACATGGACTTGGAATCATCCTTGTCACTCTGGAAGCTGGAGTCAGCAAAGGCCTCGATCTGGAGGTCTTTTCCGCCATACACCAAGAACATCTCCTTAGTCCTTCTCAGGTACTTGAGAATGTTCTTTACCGCTATCCAGTGTTTCTCCCCAGGGTTTGACTGATACCGGCTTACCACACTCAGTGCATAAGCTACATCCGGTCTGGTACACCACATCGCATACATTATAGAGCCTACCGTAGAAGCGTAGGGTATAATAGACATGCGATCCCTCTCCAAATCAGTCTTGGGAGACATCTCTTTAGAGAGGGTGATCCCGTGACAAGCCGGTAGGTTACCGCGCTTGGAATCTTCCATACTGAATCTCTTCAGTATGGTGTCGATGTACCTGGACTGTGAAAGTCCTAATATCCTCTTGGATCTGTCACGGTAGATCCGGATACCCAGAATGTACGAGGCATCACCCAGGTCTTTCATGGAGAACCTGTGTGACAAGAACCCCTTGACAGATTGTAGCATAGGAATGTCATTTCCTATTAAGAGAATGTCATCCACGTATAAAACGAGGAATACTACAGTTCTCTCTACAAATCTACTATAGATGCATGGTTCATCTGGATTTTTGATAAAGCCAAATTCTTTGACCGTCTCATCAAAGCAGATGTTCCAACTCCGCGATGCCTGCTTTAGTCCATAGATGGACTTAAGCAACTTGCACACCTTTCCGCTGCTCCCACTCTGAATGAAACCCTATGGCTGGTCCATATAGACACAATCCTCTAAATTTCCATTTAGAAAAGCTGTCTTTACGTCCATTTGCCAAATCTCATAATCGTGGAAGGCAGCAATGGCAAGAAGGATCCGAATGGATTTTAGCATGGCTACTGGAGAGAAGGTTTCGTCATAGTCCAAGCCAGGTCTTTGACGAAAACCCTTTGCTACCAGCCTAGCTTTATAGGTCTCAACCTGTCCATCTACACCAATCTTCCTTTTGAAGATCCACTTGCATCCTACGGGTTTTACCCCGTCTGGAGCAATATCCAACGTCCATACCTTGTTGGTGTACATGGACTCCATTTCGGTCCGCATTGCATCCAGCCATTTCACTGGGTCAACGCTCTGAACGGCCTGCTGGAAGCTAGTAGGCTCATCATAATCTATGATGCAATCCTCTCTATCCCCGTCTATGAGAAAACCGTAGTATCTCTCGGGCGGATGAGTCTGCCTACTACTTCTGCGGAGCGGCGTAGGAATGTCCTGTTCTTCCGAACCCTCTGGTTCCACTAAACTTTCAGTAATAGTCCGTGGTTCTGGAATTTCAACCAGTTCTACTGCGCTCCCACTTATTTCCTTTTCTATGAACTGGTGTTCTAGAAAGTGGGCATGACGAGAAACAAGAACTTTTTATTCCTCTTCACAGTAGAAGAAATATCCCTTGGAATTCTTTGGATATCCCACAAACTTGCACAGTACTGAGCGTGCCTCGAGCTTGTCCGCATGCTGCTTTTTGACAAAAGCTGGACTTCCCCATGTCTTAATGTGATTAAGATGGGGTCTCTTCCCACACCACATCTCATATGGTGTGGTAGGCACAGTCTTAGTCGGAACTCGGTTCAAAAGGTATACAGCTGATTCTAGCGCATGATCGGACGCTTTTGGCGTGTCGGATGTTCAAAGAATTAAAGTGTAACCGCGATCAGGACGGTGTCGCTTTGCAGCTAGCCGGTTGAGCACGGGTCGGTCCACAGGGAGATGGTTGTATCTTACCTTCTTGTCTTAGACGAGTCAATAAAGAATCTGTATGTTTGTTTGATCTAACCTATGTGTTTATTTGCAAGTATAAAGTTTTTAAGAAAAGATACGATAATTTAAGCTAAAGAAATCCGTACTCAAAATCTTTGAGCCGAGTCTTGACCAATTGAAGCTAGAGCAATCGGCAACAACTTGGATTAGGGGATTTAAGCGCGGTATTCGTGGAATCCGGCTTATTTACCCTTGTCCTTCCGTTCTTGTCTCTTTCTTTCGCTTCCGGCCAAACCGAACGCAACCGGTCGCGGTTAGGAATCACCGTTACCTTGTTAGGGTAGGGTGCCTAACGGAGCGCTTGCGTATGGTTTGGGCGAAGTTCAAATGGAAAATAACGGGAAAAGGAATTGGCAAAGAAATGTTAACTTATAATACCGTATTTCTTCTTAACAATAATAATTACATTCATTCACAAGAAAGAACCAAAAAGAGAGAACAAAAAGAAAAGAACAAAGAAAAGAAAAGATACAAGTAATTAAAGTACATGGAATAAAATTGCAAATAATTAAAGACAAGGTAATAAAAAGCAAGTAATAAAAAGCGATAAAAAGAATATGAAACTAGGACTCAAGAAAAGCATGTGATCAATAGCCAACCCTTAAACTTCCAAGCTCAATGAAGAGGTTGCAAGATCAAGGGAAGGGTAGAGAACGCATGTGAAATGAAGTGCTAGTCCCGTGAGAAAATACGACCCTTGAGATCAATAACTAACCCTTAACCATTCAAGCTCAATGAAGAGGTTGAATGAGCAAGAGAAAGCAAGAATCTCAAGGGGGAGCAAACTAACAAGAAAGATAAAAATCCTTCATCTTCATTAACATCCACTCAAAAGCTCTCACTACAATTTCATGGAGGAAGAATGAAGAAGAAGAAGAAAGAAGAAGAAAACTACACAAAAAAGAGGCTAAAGAAAAGCTCCAAAATTGCTCTCTTGGCTCAGCTGGGATCTGGAGTATTTATAGGCTGGAGAATGGAATTCTAGGGCAACCACTAGACTACATGTAAAAATACCTAAATACCTACCAAAAATAATGCAGAGAGGGCCCCATCTAGCCGCGCATGCGCGGCCAATACCCCCTATTGGCCGCGCATGCGCGGCCGTACAGTGGAATTGGGTGTTGGTCTTTTGTGGCTTTTCCTGGTTTGTCCTTTCCTCGTGTTTGCAATCTTCATACTGCACAGAAGTCTTCCAGAATATCTGCAGATTTCTAGGTCCAAGATTGCATTATCTTTTTCACTTTTGACTTTATCTCCCTCGAGCTCCGCGCACCCATTGATTCTTGTGCAGCCCACCTCGTGCTCTGTGCTTGTCCCAGACATGAATGACCACTGTCACATGTCTTGTATCGGGAACCGGTACTCGGCACTAGACGGATATGGATGACCGGAACCCGGCTTTTATCTGCTGTCGACAGATGTTCTGCATTTGGCGTAACTGTGGAGATTTTATCTTGATTTGCAATATTTGTACTGGAAACCTGTATTCTGTAAACATGTAACAAACACGGATTAAAAGCACCTACCTATAAACACACGAGCGTAAGAATGGGCGGTATAAAATGCAATATTCTGATATGAACAGCGCATACCCCCAGAATGATCGCGGTAACTCAGCGTTACTCATCATGGACCGTACCATATCCAATAGGGTCCGGTTCCGTCTCTCCGATACACTGTTATGTTGCGGGGTGTATGGAGGAGTAAGCTGAGAGAGAATTCCGTTCTCTTTTAAATAGTCCAGGAACTCAGCACTTAAGTATTCTCCACCTCGATCCGATCTTAGAATCTTAATACTTTTGCCGGTCTGTTTCTCTACTTCATTCTTAGACTCCTGGAATTTTCCAAAGGCTTCGGACTTATGTTTCATTAAGAAGACATAACCGTACCTTGAGAAGTCATCCGTAAAAGTAATGAAGTAAGAATAACCGCTTCACGCATGTGTAGACATTGGACCGCACACGTCACTGTGTACGAGTCCTAAGAGCTCGCTCGCTCTTACTCCATGTCCAGTAAACGGAGTCTTTGTCATCTTTCCTATGAGACAGGATTGACAAGTGGCATACGATTGATATTCGAACGCATTCAAATATCCTTCTGTATGTAACTTAGTCAACCTTCTCTCATTGATGTGACCCAGTCTACAATGCCACAAGAAAGTCTGATTTATTTCTGGAGACTTTCTTTTGTGTGTATTCTGGACATTGAAAATCTGTGGTTGGTTTAACACGTATATACCATTACTCAATGTACCTGACCCAATCAAAACTTGATTAAGGTGAATGTTTACAACATTACTTACAAACGCAAATTCATAACCTTCTTTAGAAACTAAAGATACAGAAATGATATTACAAGTTGCGTTGGGTACAAAAAAGCAATTACGCAAAACCAAATCATGTCCATCTGACATTCCCGGGTGATAGTCCCCCACGGCTTTAGCATCCATGCTAGCTCCGTTCGCAACTCTGAGGGTCATGTCACCTGCCTTCAAAACCCTACGGTTTCTCAACGCCTGCAAAGAATTACAGATATGAGATCCTGATCCGGTATCCAATACCCAGGAAGTAGAGTTTATTGAAAGACAGTTTTCAATAACATACACACCTTAAGCTGAAGCTGCAACCTGCTTCAATTCCTGTGTCCTGGCTTTCCAAGCCCTGCAATCATTCTTCCAGTGTCCTTTCTTATGACAATAGAAGCATTCTTCCTTATCCACAAGCTTCCCCGCTATCTTTGTTGCTTTTGCTTTTCCCTTCGTATCCACTTTACTAACACCGCCCCTTGGTTTGGCGGGGGCTTTCTTCTTCTTTCCCTTGGCTTTCGCCTTGGACCTAGAAGAAGATGATCCTCCTACAAACAAAGTGGACGTTTCCCTACCTTTCTGTGGGGTGCCCTCTGCGCTCCTCAGCATGTTGAGGAGCTCTGAAAGTTCAACCTCTTTTTCTTGTAAGTTGAAGTTCAGTATGAACTGGGCGTAAGTGGAAGGAAGGGACTGGAGAACTATATCCGTATAGAGTTCAGCCTCCAATGTGGTCCCTAGGTCCGCGAGCTCCTCAATGTAGCCGATCATCTTTAGCACGTGCTCGGCTACCGATGATCCGACGGCCATCTTTGCCGAAAACAACTTTTTCGACGCTTCGTATCTTGCGATACGTGATTGCTCTCCATACAGTTCTTTTGTATGGAGAAATATGGATTCAAGGTCCATATTCTCGTGCCTCCTCTGATGTTCGTTGTCCATCGAGGCAAGTACGAGGCACTTGGCCTTCGCGCTATCAATCTCCCAAGTCTTGCGGATTTCCTTATCCGCGACGCTGGAAGTGGGACCAGGGACAGGGGGAGCTTTGGTGGTAAGAAGATACCCCAGCTTGTCGTAAGTGATTGCTATCTTGACATTCCTGAGTCAATCTTTGTAGTTTCGCCCTGTCAGTTTGTTTTTATCTAGGAGTAACTTAAGTCCAGTCATGTTGATTGGTCGCTGCAATTAGGAGAGAGAAGAAGAAACACTCAGCATGATGCTCTTGCAAGTTTAGAGTGGTTTTTAGTTTGTCTAAACAGGATGGCTCCCACTGTTTCTCGAATCCCTCCTCAAACCATAAAGGAAGAATTAGTCGGGATCAATCCCACCGTACAATACTTGCTTAACCGTTCAGCCAGGCCGGTGTCGGTACTTCGAGGGATGTTTTCCAACGCTTTCGCGAAGTTCCTTAATTATAGAACCTCTTTTCCCTGGGGGCGTAGCCCCGCTAACACCTTTCTAGGCACCTACTAGGTTTATAGCATTGATCGTTAAGTGAGAAATTTCCCGAGGAGTAGCATATACTCACAGTAGGATCGGGATCCAAATATCATCGCGTGACGAAACTGAAGGAATCCTACCAGAATCATCACACTCCAAATGGTATGCAAATCTAGCAAGTTTCAGTACTTATGAAACTCCCGATGTGGATTTTTGCCCCATGCTCTTATGACCTTGACTTTGGCCAAAATATCATAAGTCACATGTCAAGTTCTACCCGTCATTATCCAGGTTAATTTGGATCCATCCGTACCTACCCTTGACTTTGGCCAAAATGGCAGTACGACTGTCCCAAACCAACGCATCTATCTATGCTACACATGATCACCCAATAGCTACCAATCACTGTGCCTTGACTTTGGCCAACATACACAGCTTGAATACTATTGACTATTCATGTGAAACGACGGAGGGCTACGGATGGTTTTGGCAAAACCGTGAACGTAGTGAACTTGATTTGGTCGATGGAACGAGATAGCTTTTAAAAGGAGTGGCTCAAGCTCCGCATTTAAAAGTTGGTTTTGAAAAGAACCGAGTGGTTTTTCGAAAGTGTTCCAACTACTTTAACTTGGTTTATTATCTTGCATTAGTTCTTTTAATGCGTGATATTCTTGCATTAGTTCTTTTAATGCGTCCCAGCATTTAATCCTATCATTGCAGAAAACAACCAAAATATGACGTACGCTTATGCCATTCGCATTCGCCACTGGGCCCCGTCATTACCCGTTAGGTTACTTAACTAACGACAGAGCGGGGGCTGGGCTAGCGCGTCTGTAAAACATAAGCAACGCCTAAATAATATCATATATAGATATACTGCAATGATAAACATTTCAGATCATAGATGAATACATTGGATATACTAGGAATCTGTAATTCGTACGAGCCTGTAACGAAAGACAGATTACACGGTCGCGGTGAATAGCCAATACCCCACCCAAGACACCTACGGGTGCGGCAAACTACCCTCCAAGTACCCGAAGCGTAGTAACCTCCCTCATCTCCATGAGTAGGCCACTCGACACTTCGGCATACCCGGTAGTTTGTGCACCCCCTCCATGGGTCTATCCTAGGAGCAAAAGCAGTAAAAAGAAATTATACAATGACGGCTACAACCCCGACCCGGTTGTGCGGCCATACAAATAATTATTACATCAATTTACAAATTTACATGAATTGAAAGAAAAGAAAACTCTCGTCTCACAACCCCCGGCTACTCACCCGCGACAATCCAACATATTCATATCCACATTCCAGCAACATTACAGATCACAGATTTGTATAACCCCCACTAATCGACATATAGCGATTAGTAGACGTTCAATACAAATATCACATTACAGAAAAACCCGTTAGCTTAAGTCTTTTAGAAGTTCGATCAAAAATACGGATTTTCGGGACCCCAAAATAAAATTTTCGTTCTGTAAAATCTGGGTTGAAAATATATATTCCAAAAATACCAAAATACCCCCAGAATAACACTGCACCAAAGATTGACCTCGGCCGAGTCAACTCGGCCGCGGATCCGCGGCGGGAGCGTGCTCCCGCCGCGCTTCCGCGGCTCTTTGACTCGATCGTGGGTCCATCTTTGGTGGTTATTCACAAAAAAGCCTAAGCCGATTTTAGGTGTTAAAATAATCAACTTTTGAACAGTAAAAAAATCGACAGAAACTTGAAATTCTTGGGGTTCGTTTTCGGGACTATTCTTTGATCGATCTTCTAGTTACTTCCTAACACGTTAGATAGAGTTTAACTAGGCTCTGATACCACTGTAAGTCCATGCTACCTCTCCCGGTACTTTCGGGAATGCGGAATTTGGTAAAAACAATTTTTACGGAGGTGGTAACATGGACCTATAACCCGGATCTTGGTTAAACATCTATCTAACAACCTAACTTGAGTTTCTAGCTACTCGGTTAGAGGGTAATACCTTGCTTGTCTTGAACTCCTTCGTCTTCAAACTCCGATGGTGGTCCGATTGGCTTCTTCTCGTCGTCTCCGTACGCCGAAGATAGATCCACCTGAAAGCTCCAACCTTTAGCTCCTTCTTCGTTCTTTGAAGAAACTAGTTCACTTGGTTTGCTAAACCTAGTGAACTAGAATGAGTAGAGAAGAATTAGAATGGGATTTTATCTATGGTTATTGATTCTCAACTCATGAGAGATATGAACCATAGAGTCAAGAGAGGGAGCAAGAGGATGAGGGTGAGAGCAAAGCAAGAGAGCTCAAGAACAATAGAGAGAATGAGCAAGAAAGAATGAGCAAGTATTTTGTCTCTCACCCTCTCATAATCCAAACTCATGATAACTCATCATATCAAAAAAAGTCTTATGTGATGGTTGAAGCAACCATAACCATATCATATCATGTACTCATTTTACACAAATGAGCAAGCAAGTGAAAGTCTTTGCAATGAAATGATGGCTATGGTTATCATGATGGTCAACTAGTCAAGCCTAGTCAACCGGTCAACAAAGTCAACAAGTCAACAAAAGTCAACAAGTCAACAAAGTCAACAAAAGTCAACAACCAAGTCACCATAATACTTAATTAATATAATAGTTAATCACATATCATATTCTCATTAGGGTTGAGAAAAAAGTCAAATAGTCAACGGTCAACTGTCAACAACCCTAATGAGAATCCGCTGCCTCTGTCTCCCTGTCAACTGTGCATACACACCCGCATCCGCGTTCCGAGGAACACGAATGCAAACTGGATAAATCCAATCCCATAAAGTACACTAGGATCTGGCTTAAACCAAAGCCCGCTAGTGTAAACTGTCCGGACACTGTACGTGCACAAGTGCACGGATGTGACCGAACCCTGTCGCAAAACCATGCGACCTGTCGCAATACCATGCGACCTCTACTCTTTTGCCTAAAGGCGAAAAGCTTTCTGTGTGGGACTCTAAAGACTCGACACTACGCTGGCAGTGGGTTTAACCACAGACCGCAAGTGGCACTAGCTGTGCGTAACGGTCCCCAGGTAATGCCGATAAGAAGACCGACGAGGCAAAACCCATCTGAACTCCTACTGAGCCTGAGTGTGACATTCTCCGTACAGTCCGGTCTGTTCGTCTGATACATCGCATGGCGGGCCTAGGGGGCGGTAAACGTCAGTCCCCCAATAGCGGTACAAGTCGTGCCGAAGCGAAGCCCAAAACACCCTGAGATAACACTGGAAGCCTACCAGTATATCTCATTTGCCCTGGCCAGGGACTTCTCGTGTAATGGCTTTCCTAGACACAGCGCGATGTCAACCTCCAATACCGGGAGAGACGAATCCTGTCTAACCGTCACTGCCTCCAAGTGCTTCGGGACTGCACCCAACCACCACCTGTTTGCACGACTCCTTTGAGCCGTGGTAGGGTAGTGATCAAAGTACAGTGGGAACACACTCGAGACGAAGTGACAGTGTCAAGTCAGCGGACTAAGCTGTACTCATGTCACCTGGGAACTGATAACTTACGATAGGCATAATACCAACTAGTCAGTTCCCGACGAGTCCTGTCCAGTGTACCCGTAATCTAACGAGCACCCGCATACTATCTCAAGTACGACGTACTGACGGCTGTGGGACAGACCGTCTCCCACACTGGGATGAGAAGCGCATGCGCTGGTCTACTCCGGAGTATCGATGCCCTGTCTCGATAGTCCTGCGACCAGGGACCTGCATAAGGATGTGCTTATAGATTACCCAGCCCCATTAGTGTGACGGCCATCACATCGCTGGTAATCAAGCAAAGATCCTAAGGGCTCCACAAATGTGTATAGGCGATATACAAAATATAAACACATGTACACATTGAAGTAGAAACAAACCAAGTAGCATACTACTATTTTGAGCAAGATTGTATATACAAGGTGAATATCCCAAGCATCCATTAAGTAATATACAAACTAGTATGATACAGTAATGGCCTCTAGGGCATATACACTTACAGTGTTTTAGAGAAATGCAAAGGGGATGTCGGAGTGGAAAGGGTATACACGGTTTTGTCATGAAGGATAGAAGTCACAATTTTCTTTGCCGTTATTCTAACCCCTTTATATTTATTTACTTATTACCTTATTATGTACACCACTTTTTGGCTAATCGGTTTTCTTCCTTTCCAACATTTCGGCACATGCCTATGGTCTGGAGGAAGACTATCCAATAAGCTCAATATGTTTACCCTCTCCTAATCCTAGGGGCCCTCACAACCTGAGAGAAGGTAAAAGGAAAAGACAACCGAATAATCCTATTCAATCTCTCCAGAACCAGAATCCATCCTCGAATCTGGAACATGTACCTTCGAGTTCGTATGTAACTATACGATGGATATATCCAATAGGAGTGGATGTTCGTAGTGATACGGGGTGTTCTGGAGAAAGGCAAAGGTGATATAGATGTGGCAATGATATATGCTACACCGTGACATTCCAAAAGCCAAAAGGGTTTTATGAAGGTTTGGTTTAATTGGTTCATGAGTTTTAGTCAAGGGTCAGGTCATGGTCACAGCCAAAGAGAGAGAGAAAAGAAACACTCAGCGTGCACTCTAACCTAGATCAGAATGGTTAATCACTTTATCTAATCAGGATGGCTCCCATTATATCGTCAAATTCTCCTCCAAACCCAAAAGGAGATTTAGTCGGGATCATCTAATATCACCCGAGGAGTAATCCTACTCATCAGTGGGAATCGGGATCCAACTATCATCGTATGATAACTTGATGGAATCCACCCAAGTCACCACACTCCAGAAGGTATGCGTAAGCCTGGCAAGTTTCCTTTATATTTGAAACTCTCGATATGGTTTTTGCCCCTAACGGTTTATGACCTTGACTAGGTCATCAAACCATAAACCGCTAGTCAAGTTCAACCAGTCATTTTCTTGATTGCATTAAACCCACCAGCACGTGCCCTTGACTAGGTCAACAAGGCCGCACGACTGTCCTAACCAATCGCATTTACAATGCACAGTAAAGTACCACCTAGCTACCGTAAACTACGCCTTGACTAGGTCAACAAATACAGCACGAATACTAAATAATACTAATCTGAAATGACGGAGGGCTACGGCTGGTTTTTGGCGAAAAACCTTTAAGGTAATGAATTTGATATCATTGAAGGAACTGAGTGGGTTTTTAAATATATAGTAGTGCAAACTTTTGCTAAAGAGGTCACTCCCTGTGAAGGGATCTCGGCTCTTTCCTCGTCGAATGAGGTGCATGATATACCAAACTGAATACCACGATGCAAAGCAAAAGAATCGACTATAGTGAAGTTATTATGCTGACGCAAACTTTTGCTCAAGGGGTCACTCCCGTTGAAGGGATCTCGACCCTTGCCTCATCGAATGAGGTGCTGGATATTCGCAATCGAATACCATTGTGCAAAGCAAAAGAGAACGTCTGTAGTATCCGTTTAAAAAATCTTGGTTCCAACAACATCATATAGGTTTGTTTTATCCTTGCATTGATAAGAATCAACGCAGTCCCATCAATTAATCACACCAGAAAAGAACGAAAATATATGTTTTGCGTATATGCCATCCGCATTCTCCACTGGGTCCCGTCATCACCCGTTAGGTTACATAACTAACGAGAGAGCGGGGACTGGACTAGCATGGGTGCAAAACATATACAATATCTACTAGTATATATATAAATATATACAACAATCGTCCCAGGCATGATATAAAGCAACATCACAGAATCAACATGGAATGGTGGATAATCCTGGAGCCTCGACATTCAATTGAGCCGCAAATGAGACCCGACGTTCCCTGTCGTGTGGATAGCCTGTGTAATGAAAACCTAGACCCCTACGAGCAGCAAGTTACCCGCCAATCCCAGAAGCGAGGCAACCCCAATCAACAACGTGAATGGGCCACCCAGCACTTCACGGAATCCGGTAACTTGGGCACCCCTCCGTGGGTCAACCTATACCCCCTACGAGTGCGGCGAATAGCCCGGCAATTCTATAGTAAGGTCCCCTCCGTCTCAACGCCATGAGATGCAGACCCGTTTTCCTCTAGAACCCGGCTATTCGTGCACTCCACCACGGGGTAATCCTAGTACAGAAAAGAAAATAATATACAAGGGTGACATCGACCTCAACCCGGTCGTACCCCAAACAAATAATATACAAATTGGCAGTGACGGCAGTCCACATGTCGGACGCTCGCCCAGAAATATCAAATGTACAAATGAAACTAAACTGTACTAACATTTTACCCAAGCTATCCACCACGACGATCCAACCACAACATAGCACAACACATAATATCAATGTGAATGTCACGTTCGCAAACTCGTCTAAAAGAACATATATCAATTTGACGAGTTATACCGCTCAAATGACATTCACGGTCGCAGATAGTAATGTATGTACCATAAACGTTTAAACTGTGTTAAATTATCGATTTCGAAACACCCCGAATTGCCCCTGAACAAAAGATAACATAATATCCAAAATGGGCAAAACAAGTGCACCAATATTCCAGAGACTAGAAACACCAAAAATTTCAAGTCCAAACTCCATAGAAAAACTGGCCTCACCCGTTTTTCGCAAATCTCTCCGTGTCAAATCCGGCGGATGGGGCTTGTTTTTGTAGTGTGTTCTAGTGGTCACTCAAATAGTCTTCTGCAGTTGCTAAAAAAAAAATTTGAAGACTTTAAAAAATTGACAGAAACTGGAATGTGCAGGGCACTGTTTTAGGGTTGTTTCGATTTCGATACTTTAACATTGTCTACAATTTCTAGTAAGGGGTTTACGGGTTGGCTCTGATACCATGCTGGGTTACGACAGCGCCTCGGCCATCAAACTGTGGCCAAATGCGGAACAATTTTTTTCTAAACTGGCGCTACCATTAGCTGATGCCCAGATCTACCCTAAACCTTATACTAGCAAGCAATATAAAGAGTTAGGAATGGTTATACCGAGTTGATCCGTGTCCTTCGGTCTTCAATCATCATGCCAAGCTCCTAGAGATTGCGGATCGAGTTTGGTTGCCGGTCTTCCTCCATCTACGATGATCAACCTGAGGGAAACGGCGCAAGCTTCAGCCTCGCCATGCGAGGCAACCGACACTCCAAGGTTGCTAGCAATAGAGAGTGGAGGTGTAGGAATATGTCACTATAACTTTTCTCTCATCACAAATGCTCCATGAGCAACTCAAGAGGATGAATAAGGAGGTGACGAAACATATGGCACGAGCAACTAAAGAAAAAATGGCTAAGTCTCACCAAGTGAAGAAAAGAAATGAGCAAGGCATGTGTAGAATGGTGGCTGCCCCACTCTCTCTCAATTACGCACAAAAAAATATCTTCTCTCATTTTTTCAATAAACAAAGCCATGCCATACCTCTCTACATGCCTTGCATTGTTCATGCCGTGTCACCCCCTCCACATCATTTGCAAAAACAAATGATTTTTTAAAAAAGGAAATCATACAAATGAGGTGTCCAATCTTCTAGAAACAATTCCGTATAAAGACGGAATACAACCCGGTACATATATCGAAATACATATACGCGTATTCGTAACAAAATACGAATAGCCAAGAGAGAAAATGAATAGTAAACAATAATACTAGAATTCATATATATATATATATATACATATATAAATTACAAAATCAAAACCAGATTTAATAATCCGGCTTAATCCTAAGCCGCTAGTATTATCAACCGTCCGATTAAAGTCTGTGTAGCCTGTACACATATTCAATCAGACACCTGTATGTACCAACATACGTCAACTACACCATATCGCTTGAACCGTGAAAACCCTCTGTGCGGGACTCTAAAGACTCGTCAATACGCTGGCAGTGGGTTTAACCACAAGCACGTCAGCGGCACTAGCTGTACGTAACGGCTACCCAGGTATTGTGCGAATGGAAGGCCGACGAGCAAACTCATCCAAACCCCTAATGAGCCTGACAGTGAAAATATCCATACAATCCGGTCTATTCTTCTAAGAGTATCGCATATCGAGTCTAGGGGGGTGGATGAAGTCAGACCTTTAAAAACGCGACATTTAGTGTCGGTATGAAACCCATTACCACGTAAGAAACTATCGACCCTAGATCGGTAATTCTCGTTCACCCCGGCCGAGGATTTTTGGTGATGGCCACCCGTGCACAACGCGACATCAACCCCCAATACCGGGAGAGGCGAATCCCCGACAATCCGCTCACTGCCTCCATGTGGCTCGGGACTTTACCCAACTAAAACCTGTTTGCACAACTCCTTTGAGCCGTGGTTGGGTAGTAATCAAAGCACAGTGGGAACTCACACGAGACAAATGACGATCTCAGGTCGATAGACTAACTTGTACACATGTCACCTGGGAACTGCTATCCGACAATAGGTATAATACCAACTAGCAAGTTCCCGGCGAGTACGTACAGTGTACTCATAACCCAATGAGCACTTGTATAGTATCTTAGGTGAACAACTGACACCAATGGCTTGTGAGATCGGCCACCTCCCCTCGTAAGGGTCTGGATAAATATACACTACTCTACTCTGGAGTATCGATACCCAGTCTCGATACTCCCACGACTAGGAACATTTAAGGATGTGCTTATAGACCCCCAGCTCCCACGTATATGATCGCCATCATAATGCTGGCAATAAAGCAAGAATCCTATGGGCTCTATCAACATGTACATGATGCTAAAGACAAACCAGATAGCATACTATCATCTCGAGTAAGACTGTTCCCCAGGTATAGGTCTTCCCTCAATCATCGCAATCGCCTACCTGCGACTATGATAATTGCCTTGAGGGCACTATAGCCAATAATTCCGAGAATATTTAAAAGATAATGAGATTCTCTCTCAGCTTACTCCTCCGTATACACCACAACACAACGGTATATCGGGGTGGAGGAATCGCACCCTATGATATATGGTGCGCTCTATGATGAGTACTGCTGAGTTGCCTATTTCCTTTCAGGGACATGCACTTGAGAAGCTGCATGCCTATTGAATAGAGTTCCGATCAAATCTATTGCCTACAACTCCATATGAGATATGGAATGGGAAGAGACCATCTCTTAAATGAGTTAAGATATGGGGTTGTCCGTCCTATGTTGAAAAACAAAATCCGGACAAGCTTAAGGCAAGGTCAATTCTTTACAAGTTTATAGGATATCCCAAACTTTCGCGAGGGAATATCTTCTACCACGGTGAGGAACAAAAGATGTTTCTTTTCTCGACATGCCACCATTTTAGAAAAGGAATTTCATGTGGAAGAAATTAGTGGCGATGAGGTAGAACTGGAAGAAGTTCCTGTAAGTGCACGGCGGCGCCCCGGCCGTCAATCCGACGCCGGAATGCGGAAGCGGTGAAAAACTTTAATTTTGCGGACTTAGCAAACCGGCACCACCGCGCACTAAACATCCGGATCGTAACCATTAACAAGTCTAAGCTAACTACAAGATAGGGAAGAGAAGTATACCGACAGATCCGAGTCCTCCGGTCTTCTCGTCGCCGTCCCGATCTCCTGCGGAATGTGCCGTCTCCTCCTCGTCGCCGGAAGTGCACCACATCGCCTACTTCTTTTACGGGCTCCCACCTCAATGCCGAGGCAACTCGGGCACGAAGCCGGCTACTCGACGTGACCAAGAATTGCTGTAGAATATAATGTGGATTGCATGTCTCATTTTGGGATTATGGAGTTGCCTTTTTGTGGAGGAAGAAGAACTTGGAGAGAGGTGAGGAAAAAATGCATCATACAAAGAATGAGAGTGACATTTTTCTCACTTCCAAAAGAAAAGCCCCCACCCTCACTAAAGGCCGGCCAAGCATGATGGTGGTAGGTGGGAATGGAGTGAAGTCAATGAAAGACAAGGGAGTGGGTGAGCTATCAAGCAAGGAAGAATAATGAGTGATGATCAAAACAAAATCATCACAAACAAAAACAAACACTCCAAAACCAACCATGATGACTCCAAATGGTCAAGCCATCATGAAGAAGTCAAGAAGTCAAGGTCAATGGAGCAACCATCATGATCCAACCAATATGCAAAAGACCCCCTCCACAATTGCCTATTTGCAACAATGCAAATAAGCCCTCCTCCACCAATCTTCGGCCAATGAACGATACAAAGGAAATTGGCCGAAACGGAAAGCAAACTGGCAACTCCATAAAACTGGTCCCGTAATAAATTACAGGAAAACCCCGATACTGTGCATACACACCCGCATTTGTATTTCGACCGAAATACAAATGCCATGAGACAAAATCTCCACTGTACTATACTAGAATCCGGCTTATACCAAAACCGGCTAGTAATATCTGTTCGATCCTGATCCGTGCAATACCGCACGTATCTGATCGAACCCTGCCATATAACCATACGGCCAATAGTACAAACTGTCCGATCCTGATCCGTCCAATACTGCACGTATCTGATCGGACCTTGCCATATCTCCATACGGCCTCTACAACCTTTCGCCCGAAAGCTGAGTAACTGAATGTGGGGAACTCTAATGACTCGTCAACACCTTGGTTGTGGATTTAACCACTAGCACGTCAGAGGTATAAGCCAATACGTAACGGGCTACCAGGTACTGACTAAAAGAGATGTCTGTGAGTGAACTCAGCCAGACAACCCTACTGAGCCTGTCAGTGACAATATCCGTACAGTCCGTTCCGTTCGTCTATGAGCATCGCATGGCGGGCCTAGGGGGTTGGTAAAAGTCAGACCCCCAAAAGCGGTACAAGTCGTGTCGGAGTGTAGCCCAGAACACCCTGAGATACTACTGGAATACCTACCAGTAAATCTCCTTGCCTCGGCCGAGGGCTTCGTGTAATGGCTCTCCTAGACACAGCACGACCTCACCCCCAATACCGGGAGAGACGAACCCCTGAAGATACGCTCACTGCCTCCATGTGGCTCGGGACTGTACCCAACTAAAACCTGTTTGCACGACTCCTTTGAGCCGTGGTAGGGTAGTAATCAAAGTACAGTGGGAACTCACACGAGACAAATGACGATCCCCAGGTCGATGAACTAACCTGCACACATGTCACCAGGGAACTGCCATCTGACGTCTGGTATATGACCAACTGGCATGTTCCCGGCGAGTCCTGTCCGGTGTACTCATAACCCAATGAGCACCTGTATACATCTTAGGTGATCCAACTGACACCAGTGGCTTGTGAGACCGGCCACCGCCCCTCGTCGGGGTCTCGACTGTATACACTAGTCTACTATGGAGTATCGATGCCCTGTCTCGAAACTCACACGACTAGGGACCATTTAAGGATATGCTTATAGACCCCCAGCTCCCACTTATATGATCGCCCTCATACTGCTGGTGGTCAAGCAAGAATCCTAGGGGCTCTATCAACGTGTAATAGCGACGTGTCAGGTCACCTAAAACAGTACACGATGATAAAGGTAAACCAGATAGCATACTATCATCTCGAGTAAGACTGTCCTACCGGGATAGGTCCTCCCTCAATCACCGCAATCACGTACCTGTGATCCAATAATTGACTCTGAGGGCATTATCTCCAACAATCTCCCACTTGCACTCAAGGCTAATTATTGCGATGTCGCATACTCACAGCCCGTGTGATACCGAACACCCAACTCCTCTACCAGTCAGTCTCACAAAGCTCGTTTGCGAAACTATTGCGTTCGAGGAATAGCCTCAGTGAGTGGATCCGCCTTGATGTCTCTTTCTATGTCTCTCTATATCTCAAGTTCGCGGAGAAACCCATCTCCCGAAATGAGCAATACCTGTCTTAGAATGTGTCTGGATGTCTGATGGGACTTAGCTCATAAATGAACTCCAAATCCAAACTTCTTAGACTGTATCGTCAACTGAACTTAATCAGTATCCTGCGCCATGCCTCCCTCAGTATTGCCTTGGACCACCTGTCGAAAATACTGCCCCTCGTCAGAGGGAAAACTTTAACTCTGACAACCTCCTTGTCGTCCATGTCACCTTGGAAGCCTGGAATGATAACTGTCTCACGAATGAGGCTGTCGTCATCATATCCCTAGAACATTCACTTATGTTCTAAAACTGCTTCCGACTGTTTCTCCAGGATTGGATTAATATCAACTTATTGCACCTACTGCAAGAACAACATCTGGTGTGGTACTTGACATCTCATGATTGACTCAATTGCCTAAGCAAGTGATCTGCCAATCATGCGCATCCCTCTCTACTTTAGTCTGTAAGACACCTTTAGAGAGGGTGACTCCATCACTTGCAGGTACACTACCGTGCCAGGAGTCGTCCATTCTAAATACTCTTAGAATGCTGTCTAAATACCCTGATTGGGAAACCACCCAAATCTAGATCTAAAACAATAGATCTAGTAACCAATATGTCTGACATAAAATCCATTTCTTTTGTGGAGAAAACACCGTGTGACGACCAAAGTATAACCGATTGTAGTATAGGAGTTTCCTTTCCTACTCTGTGTATGTCATCCAAATACCAGGATATCACACCCTACTACCTTCTCAACAGATCCATCCCTTATTCTGATGAAGTCAAACCTATGATTGTCACGTCAGAAATAGATGATCTATCTCCGCTATATCTGCTTTAGTCTATAAATAGACATAAGCTACCTGTCCACCAATGCTTCCGCTGCTCCCACTGACTACGACAACCCTCTGGCAGAGTCATATAAACGTACACTTCTAAAACTAGTTTAGAACGACGCTACACTCATCCTCCCGCCGGGTCTCGCAGCCTGGAACAACAGCAATGGTAGTTGTGGGTAAACAAGAACTTCCCTGTCACCGTCCTTGAGGCTACCGTAGTACCTCTCGGGTGCCTGAAGTTACCCATCTTATCTGCGGAGTGGCCAATGGAATGTCAATCCAGATTGAATCTTTAGGTTCCTTATCAAATCTTCAGTAATCGTTTGTGGTTCTGGAATTACTTCCAGTTCTACCATACTCCCACTACTGTTTTCTGAAAAAAAATCCATTTTTAATAAAACTGTGGCGAGTCTAGAACAATATTGCTATTGTTCATCCAGATGGTAGAAAGTCAACCCTCGTCACAGCCTGGGTCAACCCACAAACAGCCATTACAGAAACGTGCCTTGAGTTATCCAGAGTCTGGTTTTAATCATAAGCTGGACAACTCCCCGTACCTTAACAACGTCAAGATACGAACTGTTCTATATCCCATATAGGACCAGAGGCACTGATTTAATTGAACCAGATTCAAATCATGCAGCTGTCTCCAGTGTATGTCAACTAAATGGAAGGAGGTCGATCAGCGTTACTCAACTTAGGAATGCTTCCAATTATGAGTAACCTGAAAGAGAAGCAATTTCTCTTTATCATTACTATCAACTGAATACCATACACAAGTATCTACATCTTCGATCACTTTGAAGAATCCCGATACTTGCTATACCTGGTTCTCTACTCTATTCAAATACCTATAACTTCTCAAAATTCGGACCCTGTGTTTCCACGAAACACCTGTCTAAAAACTAGAGAAGTCATAAGTAAACCGAATATAGTACGAGGACCAACCCCTCTGTCCTGATGGACCCTGGACAACATACAATACTCTGTATAAGTCCCTTGAGTCTGAAAACTCATTCACTGTGTGTCGTAGGTTGAAAACTGTACTTATGGTTAAGAAGAATTACACCGATGTTTAATGCTCCTTACCTAACCATCCACTGATATAGGTAAATGTCGTAGACATAATTTCAGAAAGGTATATCTCACTCTATGAAAATAGACGTACAGATATATCGATTTGAAATTGGTGCATAACAGCGGATATTCAAAACCAAATATTTGCCGACCGGCAAACAGCCCAGATGATCTCCTCAAATATCACCGATTACAACGAATCCCGATATAATGAGGATGATCACCAAATTCCCAATAACTTACTCCCACTCATCATCTGTAAAACCATACAGATGTGAGAATCAAACCTGGTAAATACATACCCTGGAGCAAGTGTCTAATCAGGAAATCAGTTTTCTTTTAACAGTACACAGTTGAACTGAAACATTGAAATGTTTCGATAGGGTATCCTGGTATTCCTAGTAATGCCTCTTCCAGTATCCAGATTCACAACTGTAACCGTGTAATTCTTTGCCACCTCTCCAAATCCCTTTATATGTCTTTAGTCGTTACCTTCTGCACACCCCTTTAGGCCAAATGGTTTTCTTCCTTCCCTACCGTTCGGCACCAGCCTATGGTTTGGAAGAAGAATATCCAATAAGCATAATGGGTGTACTGTCCTAATCCTAGGAGAACTCGCAATGCGAGAGAAGGTGAAGATAAAAGACACCTGAATAAATCTTATTCCTATTTCTCCTGAACCAGAATCCATCCCCGAACTGGAACAAGTTCCTTTCGAGTTCGTATATAACCATACGATGGAGTATCCAATAAACTGTGGATCTTCGTAGTGATACGGAGTGTCCTGGAGAAATACAAAGGTGATTTTAGGATTGGCGAAGAAAAACTTGGTTTGGTCGTGAATATCTGTTGCAATTTACTTTGCCCTCTTACTAATCCCTTGCTTTGTCTTAACTTAATACCTTCTGCACACCATCGTTATGCTAATTGGTTTTCTTCATTCCCTACCGGTCGGCACCAGCCTAAGGTTTGGAAGAAGACTATCCAATTTGCGTAACAGGTGTACTACTCCTAAACCAAGGAGTACTCGCAACCTGAGAGAAGGTAAAAGGAAAAGACAACTGAATAATCCTATCCGTTTCCTCCAGAACCTGAAACCATACTCGAATAAATTCTTTCGAGTTCGTATCTAACCATACGATGGTTTTGTCCAATGGAAGTGGACGTTCGTAGTAATACGGGGTGTCCTGGAGAAAAGGGTAAAAGTAGGAGTGACAATGAGGTTTGCAACTCTGACAATCCAAAAGCCAGTGTTAAGAAGGTTCGGTCAACTTGGTCACTGAGTCATAGTCTTAGGGTCGGGTCAATGGTCGCTGCCAAAGAGAGAGAGAAAAGAAACACTCAGCGTGCACTCTAACCTAGATCAGAATGGTTACCAATTTATCTAATCTGGAAACCTCCCACTGTACCGTCAAATTCTCCTCCAAACCTGAAAGAAGAATTTGTCGGGGTCACCCGAGGAGTATACCAACTCATCAGTGGGAATCGGGATCCAACTATCATCGCATGACAACGTGACGGAATCCGCTCACGGTGTCACACTCCAGAAGGTATGCGCATATCTGGCAGGTTTCAGTTCTTTTGAAACTCCCGATGTGATTTCTGCCCCATGCTCTTATGACCTTGGCGTGAGGTCAAAATATCATAAGTCACATGTCAAGTTCTACCCATCATTATCCAGGTTAATTTGAATCCACCCGTACATACCCTTGACGTAGGCCAAAATAGTAGTACGACTGTCCCAAACCAACGCATCTATCTATGCAACAGATAAATACCCGGCTGCTACCAATCACTATGCCTTGGCGTGAGGTCAAAATACATAGCTTGAATACTACCGAATATTTAACTGAAATGATGGAGGGCTACGAATGGTTTCTGGCGAAAACCTTTAACGTAAAGAACTTGATATCGTCGAAGGAACGGATAGCTTTTTAAAAATATAGTGACGAAAACCTTTGCTAAAGAGGTCACTCCCGGTGAAGGGATCTCGGCTCTTTCCCCGTAGAATGGGGTGCAGGATATTCCAAATGAATACCGCGAAGCAAAGCAAAAGTAATCGGCTATAGTGAAGTTAATGCCCTGACGGAAACTTCTGTCCAAGGGGTCACTCCCGGTGAAGGGATCTCGGCCCTTGCCTCGTCGACTGAGGAGCAGGATATTCCAACTGAATATCACGATGCAAAACAAAAGTGAACGTCCTTACAATAACAGCTTTTTGAAAAGTGTTCCAACAACATCAGATTAGGTTTGTTTTTAACTTGCATTGATCCGAATCAATGCAGTCCCATCAATTGATCACACCAAAAATAACGAAAATATACTGATGTACGTATATGCCATCCGCATTCGCCACTGGGGTCCCGTCATTACCCGTTAGGTTAGCTAACTAACGACAGAGCGGGGACTGGACTAGCGCGGATGTAAAACATATACAACATCTACTAATATATATACCAATATATTATATTTCGCTCAAGGCATGAAAGGAAATGCAACATCACAGAAATGTACAGCATCATAGAACAATACAGATATCTGGGATCCCCGGGTTTCACAGAGCCACTACTGAAACCCGACGTTCCCCTGGTCGTGTGGATAGCCTGTGCAATGAAATCCTAGACCCCTACGGGCGCGGCAAGTCACCCGCCAAAACCTGAAGCGAGGCAGCCCCCTTCAGTGCCGTGAATGGACCACCCAGCACTTCACGGAATCCGGTAACTTGGGCACCCCTCCTGGGTCAACCTGTACCCCCTACGAGTGCGGCGAATAGCCCGCCAATCCTAGAGTGAAGCCCCCTCCGTCTCAATGCCATGAGATGCGGGCTTGTTGCCCTCCAGAACCCGGCTATCCGTGCACCCCTCCGCGGGGTAATCCTAGTACAGAAAGTAAAATATACATACACCGGGTACAACGACCGCAACCTGGCCGTGCCCCAAAATAATAATACAAACTGGCAGTGACGGCAGTCCACATGTCGGACGCTCGCCCCGCAATATCAAATGTACATAATACAACCACATCTGTACTAGCATTGCATCCAGGCTATCCCCCACGACCGATCCGCAACATCACAGCAAAAACAGAACATCAACGTGAAAGTCACGTTCGCAAATCCGTCTAACCGGGCTATAGCAGTTAGACCGGATTTACCGATCGAGTGACATTCACGGTCGCAGATATAATGTAAATACTGTGAAAAATGTGTTTAAAATTTTCCGATTGACCAAAAATTAACAAGTGGGCCCCCAATCAAAACTGTAGCACTCACAGAAAACCTGGGCCCAATTTTAACATTCCAAAACCCATATTTTAAACCCAGAAAGCCTCTGTAAAAAATTGGTGCAGTGATCTACACATTGTGCGGCGGAAGAGCGGCGGAATGGGGGTATGTGCGGCGGTTCCGCGCTCCCACTGTGGATTCACTTCATCGAAATTTTACAGAGTTCTTAGATTTTCCAGTACATCAATATTTTACAACCTGAAAAATTTTTCGAGACCAAAATATTTCAACAGAAACTGATGCTAACAAAAATGTAGATTTTGGAGTTTTGGTCGATCGGAAAAGCAAAAACACATCAAACGAAAGCTAGACGAAGTTAATGGCGAGGCTCTGATACCACTGTAAGTGCACGGCGGCGCCCCGGCCGTCAATCCGACGCCGGAATGCGGAAGCGGTGAAAAACTTTAATTTTGCGGACTTAGCAAACCGGCACCACCGCGCACTAAACATCCGGATCGTAACCATTAACAAGTCTAAGCTAACTACAAGATAGGGAAGAGAAGTATACCGACAGATCCGAGTCATCCGGTCTTCTCGTCGCCATCCCGATCTCCTGCGGAATGTGCCGTCTCCTCCTCGTCGCCGGAAGTGCACCACATCGCCTACTTCTTTTACGGGCTCCCACCTCAATGCCGAGGCAACTCGGGCATGAAGCCGGCTACTCGACGTGCCCAAGAATTGCTGTAGAATATAATGTGGATTGCATGTCTCATTTTGGGATTATGGAGTTGCCTTTTTGTGGAGGAAGAAGAACTTGGAGAGAGGTGAGGAAAAAATGCATCATACAAAGAATGAGAGTGACATTTTTCTCACTTCCAAAAGAAAAGCCCCCACCCTCACTAAAGGCCGGCCAAGCATGATGGTGGTAGGTGGGAATGGAGTGAAGTCAATGAAAGACAAGGGAGTGGGTGAGCTATCAAGCAAGGAAGAATAATGAGTGATGATCAAAACAATATCATCACAAACAAAAACAAACACTCCAAAACCAACCATGATGACTCCAAATGGTCAAGCCATCATGAAGAAGTCAAGAAGTCAAGGTCAATGGAGCAACCATCATGATCCAACCAATATGCAAAAGACCCCCTCCACAATTGCCTATTTGCAACAATGCAAATAAGCCCTCCTCCACCAATCTTCGGCCAATGAACGATACATAGGAAATTGGCCAAAACGGAAAGCAAACTGGCAACTCCATAAAACTGGTCCCGTAATAAATTACAGGAAAACCCCGATACTGTGCATACACACCCGCATTTGTATTTCGACCGAAATACAAATACCATGAGACAAAATCTCCACTATACTATACTAGAATCCGGCTTATACCAAAACCGGCTAGTAATATCTGTTCGATCCTGATCCGTGCAATACCGCACGTATCTGATCGAACCCTGCCATATAACCATACGGCCAATAGTACAAACTGTCCGATCCTGATCCGTGCAATACCGCACGTATCTGATCGGACCTTGCCATATCTCCATACGGCCTCTACAACCTTTCGCCCGAAAGCTGAGTAACTGAATGTGGGTAACTCTAAAGACTCGTCAACACCTTGGTTGTGGATTTAACCACTAGCACGTCAGAGGTATAAGCCAATACGTAACGAGCTACCAGGTACTGACTAAAAGAGATGTCTGTGATTGAACTCAGCCAGACAACCCTACTGAGCCTGTCAGTGAAAATATCCGTACAGTCCGGTCCGTTCGTCTATGAGCATCGCATGGCGGGCCTAGGGGGTTGGTAAAAGTCAGACCCCCAAAAGAGGTACAAGTCGTGTCGGAGTGTAGCCCAGAACACCCTGAGATACTACTGGAATACCTACCAGTAAATCTCCTTGCCTCGGCTGAGGGCTTCGTGTAATGGCTCTCCTAGACACAGCACGACCTCACCCCCAATACCGGGAGAGACGAACCCCTGAAGATACGCTCACTGCCTCCATGTGGCTCGGGACTGTACCCAACTAAAACCTGTTTGCACGACTCCTTTGAGCCGTGGTAGGGTAGTAATCAAAGTACAGTGGGAACTCACACAAGACAAATGACGATCCCCAGGTCGATGAACTAACCTGCACACATGTCACCAGGGAACTGCCATCTGACGTCTGGTATATGACCAACTGGCATGTTCCCGGCGAGTCCTGTCCGGTGTACTCATAACCTAATGAGCACCTGTATACATCTTAGGTGATCCAACTGACACCAGTGGCTTGTGAGACCGGCCACCGCCCCTCGTCGGGGTCTCGACTGTATACACTAGTCTACTATGGAGTATCGATGCCCTGTCTCGAAACTCACACGACTAGGGACCATTTAAGGATATGCTTATAGACCCCCAGCTCCCACTTATATGATCGCCCTCATACTGCTGGTGGTCAAGCAAGAATCCTAGGGGCTCTATCAACGTGTAATAGCGACGTGTCAGGTCACCTAAAACAGTACACGATGATAAAGGTAAACCAGATAGCATACTATCATCTCGAGTAAGACTGTCCTACCGGGATAGGTCCTCCCTCAATCACCGCAATCACGTACCTGTGATCCAATAATTGACTCTGAGGGCATTATCTCCAACAGTTCCAGCAAAGCAAACAATAACTGGCGATTTGGTGGAACCGGAGGATTCAATAGTCCCTGACGAACCGAAGCCACTCCGCAGATCTAGTTGGGTTCCTCATCCACCTGAAAGATACTACGGTTTTCTCGTAGACGGTGGGAGCCAGGATTGCATCATGGAGATGATGACCCAACTAGTTTCTAACAGTCCATCACAAGTGGAGACTATGTGAAATGGCTGTATGCTATGCGATCTGAGATGGAATCCATGTACACCAGCAAAGTGTTGACTTTCTATGTTGCTCCTGAAGGGGTAAAACCCATCGGGAATAAGTGGATCTTTGAGAAAGATAATTTGGTGTAGATGGAAAAGTTGAGACTTTCAAAGCTTTGCATAAGTACATCAGGATCCTACTTGCCATTGCAGTATACCATGATTACGATATTTGGCAGACTGCACGTCAAAACCGCTTTTTTAAATGGTGATTTAGAAGAGAGCGTGTATATGACACTGCTAGAGGGCTTCGTAAACAGTGGGAGCAGCGGAAGCTTGTGCAAGCTGCTTAAATCCATCTATGAGTTAAAACAGGCATCGCAGAGATGGAACATCTATTTTAATGAAGCTGTCAAATAGTTTGACTTCATCAAAAATGTAGATGAACCATGTATAAATAAAAAAGGTTGTAGAGTGTATGGTTGTCTTCCTCGTATTGTACGCTGATGACATACTCCTTATAGGAAAGGGTGTTCCTATGCTACACTCGGTCAAGCACCTCTTATCACACAGGGTCTCCATGAAAGATCTAACTGATGCCTCCTGCATCCTGGGATATAAATCTATACAGATAGATCTAAATGTATTTGGGATTGTCTCAATCTAGGTACATAAACACCATGCTAAAGTGGTTTAGTATGGATGATTCTAAGCATGGTAATGTACCCGCTTGTTCAAGGAATCACTATCTCCAAAGAGATGTCTCTCAAGACTGATTTGGAGAGGGGTCGCATGTAAGGAATGCCCTATGCTTTGGTAAACGGGTCAATCATGTATTTGATGTTATGTACCAGACCAAATGCAGCATACAGACTAGGTGTAGTGAGTAAGTATCGAAAAGATCTTTGGGAAAACCACTTGACAGCTGAAGAACATTTTTAAGTGCTTGAGAAAGACTAAAGAGATGTTCTTGGTGTATGGTAACGGTAAACTCCAGATGGAGTCCTTTACCGATTCGAGCTTCTAGAGTGATAAGGACGACTGAAAGTCAGTCTCGGTTTTTGTCTTTACCCTCAATGGAGGGACGGTATGTTGGAAGGGTTCCAAGCTATATACCGTAGCAGACTCGTTAATAGAGGCTAATTACATCGCTACCAACGATGCTGCCAAAGAGGTCGTATGGATGAAAAAGTTCATATGATGAACTTGGTTCCTACCATTAGGCATCTGGTACCTGTGTATTGGGATGACAATGGAGATATGGCTTTGGCCTAGGAACCCCGGTGTAACATTTCAAAAAAAAATAAAGTATTATATTTGGGAATTTTCATAATTTAATATTAATTTTTAATGAATATTTTAATAGTCGGTATAATTAAATACCGATAAATGTGGAAAATTCCGGAGAAAATTTTGGAAATTCTAAAATAGGTTATTTTGTGGAAATATGCCATTTACAGTTTTTATGATGAATTACATGCGACTTTAGTGTTAATCGCGATCAAAAATCGCTAATTGGATTTTTGGCTTTTTGTGCAAAATTGTGCACATAACATTTTCCACACTTGTCTCATGTTATGGACTCATGATGGCTTAGGGTTGAACCATGCTTAGATGACCATGGTGGTCTAACCCATTTGGTTAGGTTAATTAGTTTTAACCAAGGGTGTAGTTTGGTTTAATTAGGTTGGGGTTGACTTGTGGCTAGAAAGAGAGAGAAGAGGCATGATGGATATGCCATGTCTTGAATTTAATGTTGAGTAAAGATGATAGGAGTTAACCTCACTTCACTTCAAATATTTTTCCTTATCTCTCTCACATCTCTCCCTCTCACTCACCACACATCAGCCACATCATCTTATTTTAGCCCAAACCTATAATACATCAGCAACCCAACCCCATCCTGAACATCAGCCCCAATATCATAACATCAGCACCCCCACACAACAACATCAGCCACAAAACAGACCCCCCTACATCTGCTGCTACTACAGCTACATCAGCACAACTTCAGCCACCTTTTTTATCACATCAGCTGCACAAAGCATCAGCAAACATCAGCAACTAAGCATCAGATGCATCAGCAGCCACCCCAGCCCCTAAATTCAGCTGCAACAATGCCATCAGCCATCAACACCCCCTAGCCACTCTACACCAGCTGCACACAACTTGAACACTTCACCACAAATACCTCAAACCCTTCCTTAGCTACTACTGCAACAACAACAGAACATAACAAATAACAAGCAGCAGCAGCAGCCTGAGTAGCAGCAACAGCAACAAGCAGAACATCAGCTCCACAGCAGCAACAACCCCTCCTCCTTTTCATCCACTCTTCTCCTACATCCTAGGATTCCCTTGAGGTACAATCTCACAACCCAACTCCTTTCTTGCTTGATTATGGTCGTAAAACTGAAACTTAGTGTTATTAAGTGAATTAGTGCTAGTTTAGATAAATTTGAGCGAGATTTGGCCAAGAGATGGTTGTGATGGTTAGTATAACCTTATTAGGTGTATTTGAGACAAGTTTAACCAAGATTTCCCCAGATTTCTAGTTGGTTACCTGAAAGTTTCGACTTGGCGTATTTTTGCAATTTGTCGACTTATTGACCTTTCTGAGATCTGCTTTCACCCCAGGAGCCCTAAAGTAAAATTGACTTTGCAGTAAGCTGTGCAGGCACCCAGGAACCATCCCACAAAACCCTATCCCCACCTCAAATTCCGGGCCGCAGATATATCCCTTTTGGCCGCAATTTGAGACCAGACCAAGGTGAAACCGCCTCGTTTTGCGTGCACGGCTCTATTTCATGTAAACTTGACCCTGGGTATGTCTAGTTTTGACTGATTCCAGTTAGCATAGAATCTGGGTTGATTTTCTTAAGTTGGCGCATGATTTAGGACTTGTTTTCGTATGGATTTTGGTATTCGATGATTCGTGACTGTCGGGTGGCGTTTGAACGCCAACGGCAGCAGGTTGTTGGCTGTGTTTGCACGCGAGGCTACAGGTTTTTACCTAAGAGCGTAGCGCGCACCTTTTTGGTTTCCGACATGGCTTTCATGTGTTTTAGCGTATGATATACTTGTAGGTACCCCACGTGACGTCGAAGCGTTGGAGATGCAAGTTGCGACATCGGCACCGACACACATAAGAAAGGTGAGTAGATTTATATCTACGGGGAGAAGTCGGGTGGATGGCATAGAGCAACCCCGCAGTTCGTAATGATGTATACGGATGAATATACACACTAACATTTAATATATGTTATTTGGGATTAATGATAATGTTAAAATGGATATAACCGTGTTGGATTGATAAAAGGTTACGAAACCCTAAGGTAGTGGGTGCACTACACATACATATACATACAAACATACTTGCAAACCTTCTTAGTACATATGTGGTTATGGGATCCTATATAGATATGTGTTCACGTGGGTATGGGACTATGTGTTCACATACGGATTTGAGGATGATACTTGGAATTGAGATGAGTCATTGAGAGTTGATATGAGATTAGGATATCGGTGATTGGCAGGATTCGTACTTGATATACGTCCTGATATGATAGCGGGTCTTGGATGATAATGCCATAGGAATAGTAATATATATAAAATGATCGACAAGTGATTATGATACGAGATAGGATATGATATGATATGAGATGACAAGATATTTATGATAGGCCGCCTGGGGCGTTGTTTACTCCTTGAGATGATATGTGCTGATGATGTCTTTTTGCTAGAGGCTGTCAATCGGAAGCCGGATTATGATTATATTGACGATATATGATGATGATATCGATTTATACGAGACTGTCGATCAGTAGTCAGGTCATGACTATAGTGATGATATTAGCATTGTACTAGACTAGGTCAGTACCCCAGATAATGATCTCGATAAGAGGATACCAGATGAGTAATATAATGAATATGATTTTGACCCGTACCCAGATTTGGGGATGCCGTACGACGGATTTACGTATGAGCTGTAATTTGATGTTTGATCCGCACTCTTGACTTGGGAATAACCGATTATAGCAATATGGTATCGGATGTGATATTATCGAGGCGGGATCACCGACTATATGTATATATATGTATCGACTCAGAGGTTAGACGGTTTCCCTTACCTCCTGTTAGCTTCAGCTCAGCCTTATAGTGGTGTAGCTATATGACTCTTATGACATTAGATGCAGTTTAGCTATCATTGTATTTGGTATTCATCTCCTGCATATTATTATTGTTGTTCTGCATCGCATACTTATTGTGATTCATATTCTATTGTTGACATCTTGCTGTTAGGACACCAGCACTATTACCGATGATGCGTATGTACCACGTACACTTACTTGCCAGTTCACACAAATCTTCATCGGTAAATGCCATGTCACTACACAGTAGTATTATTGCTGCGGGATATGACCCTTGTTTGTGCATACTATTATTCCATGCTGCATGATATAATGTTATACTTGCACTTCATTGATATGTCATATACATCATGTTTTCTGATTTTGCGCATTGAGATATGTTGTTTCTATGATATTTCTGGATTTGGGAACCGTGGGTATTTCAAAGAGATTATGTAATTTTTTTGAAAACCCGGTTACCCCTGTTATGATATTTCAGTGCGTCCACCATGTGTTTTCTCGGTGCTGAGAGCGACATGTGAAACCCGATTCGAGGAGGCGGATGAGGCCAATTGCGGGTACATGGTGGGCCTGGTGCGGTACCCCGGGGCAAGAAGATCGCAGGAGATGGCATTGATCCTGGCAGGGGAGCACTACCGACCGGTGATTTTACCCGACACGTCGGATATCCGGAGGATACCGTCGTGGTCTTGAGATTGATGGCAGGGGCCGGTCTGGATTGACGGCGCCCTAGATAGTGAGACTTATGAGCGATATTGAGATATTGAGATTGAGGCTATGTTTCGTGCTGATGCTGGGCACAGGTTTCATGATGTGTTTTCATGATTTTGATTATATCCTCATATTTACATGCATGATGCTTATTGTCATTGGGTGATACGTGGACGGGATCCATCTATATACAGACATTGATCACATACAGACTTGATTACATTGATCATACTTTTCATGCATTCATACATCATTCATATGATACATTGCTACCTGAGGCACTGACATTAACACGGGTACATGGGATTACATTTGGGTTAGATAGTTACCCTAGTCATGGTTATAAAATGTTGGTTATATAATTGAGAATTATATATTATGATCGTATGACCTAGGATTCCGTCATACATACGATTTTCTGTTCGTAGATGTTTTTCTATTCACGAGTTGGCAACTCACCCCCGTTGTGCCCTAGTTTCTTGCTGGTGTTGCCGTACGGGTTCATTACGGCTTGCGGCAATGCTTCTTTCGGGTGACTTGCTAGTAGGTGGGTTTATTTGTATCGTACCCTTCACTATACATTGTATATTATATTGCAGTTGTATCTAGAAGTTCCATCAACCAAACATGTACTTATTTGAGATAGAGACCAGTGGTGTTTATTCCTTCGACCTTAGAGTCACATGTTATATTTCTCTAGGTTTCATGCTGTTGAGTTTCCTTTTCTGTTGTGATCCTCGCCTTTAGGCGTTGTATATTATGTTGCAACTGGTTGATTTACATATGGTTTTTCCTTCACTCCACTACTTTTCTTGGTTTTGATTTCTGGGCTCTGCTTACTTAGAGCTCGTACGCCTTGAGACGTTCGTAGCCTAAGTGCCGGTCATGTTCCGTACTTTCGGGTCGTGGCAAAGTTGGTATCAGAGCGTTAGGTTTTACCTTAGGAGCATAGGATGACCCTTGGTTGATGGAATAGGTGACTAAAGTAGAGTGACGTACCGTGGGTATGTTCCGCGGCATATTTACGACACGCCACTCCACTTAAGAAGCCTTAGGATGTAAATTTCTTGTTCAGTATTATATCCATTCCTGATCTAGCCTCATCGGTACCTGTTATGGTTTTGCTGCCACGATTACGGGTAGGGAGAGCTACGGCTAGAGTTTCGGTCAACATGAGCTCGTTACGAACGAGGACTGACCAGGGCGTGATTCTGGTGACACACGATTGTAGAGATGTGTCTTTTGATTGTGTTTGCGCCACGAGCGTTGGGTGGATTGCTGTATGAGATTACTAGGACGAGCGGATTGGCACCAGAGGATTGAGCTACTGATAGAGGCCAGCCAGATTTTGATGACCGTTGATGTATGGCTTATTCATGATGACTGAGGCACTGTTCAGCGTGCAGACGAGTGAGCCAGTTATTGCTGCGAACGACGAGATATCGCCCCAGATATTGGAGCTATTGCGGTACGAGTATACTAAGAGACGATAGCAGGTCGCTAGTCCCCGAGGATGAATGACTTGGACGTGTGGTTTGTTCGCTACCCCGATGCGAGGTCATCAGATAGATTGATTCCAGCTGAGACGACTTCACGCAGAGACGTTGAGAGTCGACAGAGACGATCGAATGTCAGAAACCTATTAGTCCAAGTTTAAAGTATTCGAAAAGACAGGCAGGCAATTCTATGGTCCCTCTAGAAGAATGAAACCCTAACTCGACTTAATGACCGTGTGAAAGCCCTTGAACCTTAGGGTTTGCGGCAGTTCTGCGGCGCCATTAGTGAGGCTTGGGTTTGCCCTTCTACGGCTGGACCACCGATGTTGTTGTATGTACTCGATACTATTATACTGTACCAAGATGTTGAGCTCTTGGGGGATTATGAAGCCTTGACGAATCGATCGGATGTCTCGACTTAATTCGGATGCTAGATGGTGAGATGCACTTCTTGGGAGACTCCAGATACGAGGATAGCCGTTGGAGTTCAGTCTATGCAGCCACGACGAGACGAGTCCGAAGCAGTCGACATTAGAGAAAAGTGGAGTAAGAGATTCGTACAAGATCTAGATATGATGACGTTGCACTCCGTCGACTTTAGAGAAGCGATGCGCATGCCGAGGCATTGTACTAGATATACCTTCCAGAAGTAGTCACGATGAGTATGCAGCCGTTCCGGAATAAGAAACAGATATAGTAAAGGACAAATGACTCCCGGACAATTGACATAGACGAGACTTGGAAGTGACCGTGAGCAGGATTCCTTCCCGGACACTGCTGCAATGATATTTGCACCGGGGAACAGATGTATCTAACGCATTCAGAGAGCCAGAGGCCATCGCCAGTGACATACTGCTTTGCGAATGGTCGTGAGGATTGACCGAGAGATGACCGGAGAAGTGCCAGAACGGAATCGTCCCCGTTAGCATGTTTGACAGGGCAGACGAGCCGATGGATCGTGAGATTGGTAATCCACAAAGAGAAGACTTGGACCCAGGAGTGGTCATGTTACGCACACCAGCAGGCCAGAGTTCAGGATCGTCGACGAGATTTGCTACGAGTGACCATGACAGTTGGCCAGGGATTCTTGGAAGATGCGCTTGAGCGGAACTATTCCGCCATACTTGATTTCGGTATTTTGGGCGATTTATTCGCATGAGTTGATTTTAACGATTGAGGATTTACGATTTTCGCACAGTTGTTGCACTTGATATCGTTTTCGTGCCTTGGTTTCACATGTTTCTGATTTTATGGGTTCTAGTCATTTGAGTTGATTTTGTGCGTATGCACGCACACGATTTTTGTTTTGCACTCTGTATAGTTTACATATGCTTGCAGTGCAGCGACATGTATTTTGTGCACTTGGATGCACTGGACCTCGATTTCGAGGGTGATGCTCGATATTTGTTTTGTGCATTTTATGCACCTGATTGGATTTGCGCGTGTTCGGCGCTCGATATTGGATTTCATGATTTCGTGCATGATGGATGCACCGGATTTTGATTTTTAGCGCATGTTGGGCGCAGGATATGAGATGCGATTTGGTGCACACCAGATGCACTAAATCGAGATTCTTCGTGCATATCAGATGCACCTGTTTGCTGCCAGGCAAACACTTGGCCCATGACAGATGCTTCGTGCACACCCGATGCACTTAGATGTTGTTTTGTGCACCTTCTTGGCACATGTATGGATTTTGATTTCCGTGCGCACCGGATGCACTGGGTATTCATATGCATGTTTTGGAACTGATTTCTTATGGAGCAGTACGTTTTTATGATATTGCGATTTGTGTCCGCACTGAGCAGGACTAGTCAGATGACAGTACCGGAGTGTGTTTTGCATGCATTGATAGATTTCAAAGGGATTTCCAAAAGCGAGCTATAGTCTCATTATTTACATACGTGTCCGATGTGACACGAGACGTTTGGAACGAGGGAACCCTTCTAAATTGTTTTTAAAACGGCGGGTCGTGAATGTTAAACAGAAGGTATATACGTATATGGCTATTTTTTTTATAAAGACGTCCGCCACTGTGCAGTGTTATGTGCATTACACATTGACTTAAAAAAAATTTGGCATGCATTCCCTTTAAGACATTTACATGTACGGATTTGGTATTTACATATATAGTTCCGATTTCTAGCATATCGGTTTTGCCTTGGATTTGGCATTCATGTTTAACCTTGACTCCGATGATTGCGAGATACCTGATGGAGTTTGTTTTCAAGTTATCTTCTCGTTACGCATGCGCATGTATTGCACTACGATGCGTTCTATGGATTGATGATTTCGGAGCCCCGTTGACTTGAACATTTTATTGAAATGTTTTAGAATTTGGAGGTTTAAATTTAAATTCGGGGACCCAATTTCTTTAAGTGGGGAAGAATGTAACATTTCAAAAAAAATAAAGTATTATTTTTCGGAATTTTCATAATTTAATATTAATTTTTAATGAATATTTTAATAGTCGGTATAATTAAATACCGATAAATGGGGAAAATTCCGGAGAAAATTTTGGAAATTCTAAAATAGATTATTTTGTGGAAATATGCCATTTACAGTTTTTATGATGAATTGCATGCGACTTTAGTGTTAATCGCGATCAAAAATTGCTAATTGGATTTTTGGCTTTTTGTGCAAAATTGTGCACATAACATTTTCCACACTTGTCTCATGTTGTGGACTCATGATGGCTTAGGGTTGAACCATGCTTAGATGACCATAGTGGTCTAACCCATTTGGTTAGGTTAATTAGTTTTAACTAAGGGTGTAGTTTGGTTTAATTAGGTTGGGGTTGACTTGTGGCTGGAAAGAGAGAGAAGAGGCATGATGGATGTGCCATGTCTTGAATTTAATGTTGAGTAAAGATGATAGGAGTTAACCTCACTTCACTTCAAATCTTTTTCCTTATCTCTCTCACATCTCTCCCTCTCACTCGCCACACATCAGCCACATCAGCTTATTTCTGCCCGAACCTATACTACATCAGCAACCCAACCCCATCCTGAACATCAGCCCCAATATCATAACATCAGCACCCCACACAACAACATCAGCCACAAAACAGCCCCCCCTACATCTGCTGCTACTACAGCTACATCAGTACAACTTCAGCCCCCTTTTTTATCACATCAGCTGCACAAAGCATCAGCAAACATCAGCAACTAAGCATGAGATGCATCAGCAGCCACTCCAGCCCCTAAA
Source organism: Agapanthus africanus (assembly GCA_030015575.1). Classification (NCBI taxonomy): domain Eukaryota; kingdom Viridiplantae; phylum Streptophyta; class Magnoliopsida; order Asparagales; family Amaryllidaceae; genus Agapanthus; species Agapanthus africanus. The sequence continues at coordinate 297,544,702 of JASDDO010000031.1, forward strand.
TTCAGCTGCAACAATGCAATCAGCCATCAACACCCTCTAGCTACTCTACACCAGCTGCACACAACTTCAACACTTCACCACAAATACCTCAAACCCCTTCCTTAGCTGCTACTACAACAACAACAGAACATAACAAATAACAAGCAGCAGCAGCAGCCTGAGTAGCAGCAACAACAACAGCAACAAGCAGAACAACAGCTCCACAGCAGCAGCAACCCCTCCTCATTCCTTCATCCTCTCTTCTCGTACATCCTAGGATTCCCTTGAGGTATAATCTCACAACTCAACTCCTTTCTTGCTTGATTATGGTCGTAAAACTGAAATTTAGTGTTATTAAGTGGATTGGTGCTAGTTTAGATAAATTTGAGTGAGATTTGGCCAAGAGATGGTTGTGATGGTTAGTATAACCTTATTAGGTGTATTTGAGACCAGTTTAACCAAGATTTCCCCAGATTTCCAGTTGGTTACCTGAAAGTTTCTACTTGGCGTATTTTAGCAATTTATCGACTTATTGACCTTTCTTAGATCTGCTTTCATCCCGGGAGCCCTAAAGTAAAATTGACTTGGCAGTAACCTGTGCAGGCACCCTGGAACCATCCCACAAAACTCTAGCCCACACCTCAAATTCCTGGCCGCAGATATATCCCTTTTGGCCGCAATTTGCGGCCAGATTAGGGTGAAACCGCCTCGTTTTGCGTGCACGGCTCTATTTCATGTAAACTTGACCCTGGGTATGTCTAGTTTTGACTGATTCCAGTTAGGATAGAATCTGGGTTGATTTTCTTGAGTTGGCGCATGATTTATGACTTGTTTTCACATGGATTTTGGTATTCGATGATTCGTGACTGTCGGGTGGCGTTTGAACGCCAACGGCAGCAGGTTGTTGGCTGTGTTTGCACGCGAGGCTACAGATTTTTACCTATGAGCGTAGCGCGCACCATTTTGGTTTCCGACATGGTTTTCATGTGTTTTAGCGTGTGATATCCTTGTAGGTACCCCACGTGGCGTCGAAGCGTTGGAGATGCAAGTGGCGACATCGGCACGGGCACACATAAGAAAGGTGAGTAGATTTATATCAACGGGGAGAAGTCGGGTGGATGGCGTACAACACCCCCGCAGTTCGTAGTGATGTATACGAATGCGCATACAGACTAACATTTAAAATATGTTATTTGGGATTAATGATAATGTTAAAATGGATATAACCGTGTTGGTTTGATCAAAGGTTACGAAACCCTAGGGTAGTGGGTGCACTACACATACATATACACACATACATACTTTCATACCACCTTATTACATATGTGGTTATGGGATCCTATATAGATATGTGTTCACGTGGGTATGGGACTATGTGTTCACATACGGATTTGAGGATGATACTTGGAATTGAGATGAGTCAATGAGAGTTGATCTGAGATTAGGATATCGGTGATTGGCAGGATTCGTACTTGATATACGTCCTGATATGATAGCGGGTCTTGGATGATAATGCCATAGGAATAGTAATATATATAAAATGATCGACATGTGATTATGATACGAGATAGGATATGATATGATATGAGATGACAAGATATTTATGATAGGCCGCCTTGGGCGTTGTTTACTCCTTGAGATGATATGTGCTGATGATGTCGTTTTGCTAGAGGCTGTCAATCGGAAGCCGGATTATGATTATATTGACGATATATGATGATGATATCGATTTATACGAGACTGTCGATCAGTAGTCAGGTCATGACTATAGTGATGATATTAGCATTGTACTAGACTAGGTCAGCACCCCAGATGATGATCTCGATAAGAGGATACCAGATGAGTAATATAATGAATATGATTTTGACCCGTACCCAGATTTGGGGATGCCGTACGACGGATTTACGTACGAGCTGTAATTTGATGTTTGTTCCGCACTCTTGACTTGGGAATAACCGATTATAGCAATATAGTATCGGAAGTGATATTATCGAGGCGGGATCACCGACTATATGTATCTATATGTATCGACTCAGAGGTCAGGCGGTTTCCCTTACCTACTGTTAGCTTTAGCTCAGCCTTATAGTGGTGTAGCTATATGACTCTTATGACATTAGATGCAGTTTAGCTATCATTGTATTTGGTATTCATCTCCCGCATATTATTATTGTTGTTCTGCATCGCATACTTATTGTGATTCATATTCTATTGTTGACATCATGTTGTTAGGACACCAGCACCATTACCGATGATGCGTATGTACCACGTACACTTACTTGCCAGTTCACGCACATCTTCATCGGTAATTACCATGTCACTACACAGTAGCATTATTGCTGCAGGATATGACCCTTGTATGTGCATACTATTATTCCATGCTGCATGATATACTGTTATACTTGCACTTTATTGATATGTCACATGCATCATGTTTTCTTATTTTGCGCATTGAGATATGTTGTTTCTATGATATATCTGGATTTGGGAACCGTGGGTATTTCAAAGAGATTATGTAATTGTTTTGAAAACCCGGTTACCCCTGTTATGATATTTCAGTGCGTCCACCATGTGTTTTCTCGGTGCTTAGAGCGACATGTGAAACCCGATTCGAGGAGGCGGATGAGGCCGATTGCGGGTACATGATAGGCCTGGTGCGGTACCCCGGGGCAAGAAGATCGCAGGAGATGGCGCTGAGCCTGGCAAGGGAGCACTACCTGTTAGGTTTACATAGCACCTTATGAAGGGTTTGGAAGCATCACATGTCTCAAAATTAAATTTTTAAGGTGCTAAGTGAACATACAAAGAATCATTGCTAGAAAATTAGGGTTTCATAACATAAACAACATCACAAGTAACAAAGGCTAGGGTTTTGAGAGTACAACCTTTGTAGCTCCCTATGCTAGACTCCTTGGCCACTTGAGGGTTGGAAAAGGGTTGGCTTGAGGTCTTCTAATGTCCACGACGATCCACCCGAAGCTCCTTTGTCCAAGTTGCAACTTCACTTGATCAAGAGAGTAAAATGAAGCTAACACTCTTCACAAGTGGGCAAGACTAGGGTAGAATAGTGTTGTGGTTGCTTTTCTTACTTCAAAATCCTAACTTGATGAGTGTTTTGCTCACTAGAAAAATTTAGAGAGCAAAAGTGCAAGGAGGAAGAAGATGATGGCTTTTTAAGAACAACAGAAAAGATAATCTTCTATGAAAAATAGAAAATATATGTATATATATTTTTCACTCTTCATCTCAAACCATGGTAAAATAATAAAGATATTATTGTATTTGAGTTAAAACACAAAAGGAAAGTTAACCCATGGTCAAAAGGTGGGTGAGCAAGATTAGTTCAAAGAAGAGTGTAGAAACTAAACCATGAATTATCCTTTTCCTTTTCATATTTTTTGAACATAAATACAAATAATAATCCATATATAAATCCAAGGTATGAGTCTTATATTTCCACCATTTTCTATATATATACAACCATGAAGGATGATGTATGTATGTATGTGTGCATGCACATCCATATGTGCATGAACAAGAATGAATGCATACATGCATGCATACATCCAAAAATACATGAAAGGATTTCTAGTGAGAAACTAATGGTCAAATGATAAGTCAACACTTGATTTAGCAATCCGGTCATATCACATACGACCTGACCAAAAGCAAGCCGTCCGATTAATATACAGTATCTTATACGCGCATTTTATCCGGGTCCAAGCGCATATCGCATATGCGCACCACAACGTTTCACCTGGACTAGGTAACTCTTTTGTGGGACTTTAAGACTCGTCAATACGCCGGCAGTGGGTGATGATCATATCAAGCACCCCCAAGCCGCAAGCGGTCAGCTAAACGTAACGGCCACCCAGGTATTGATCGATCAGAAGAAAACAAGTGAACCTGCTACAACTCCCATCGAGCCAACCGGCAACATTACCGTACAGTCCGGTCTCTTCGTCAGATATGCTGCATATCGAGTCTAGGGATGGTAACGTCGACCCCAATAACTCAATAAGTCATGCCGATGAATGGTCTATATCAGATCAAGAAACTACTGATAACACTTATTTGTAAATCTCTGCAGCCCTGGCCAGGGACTTACAGATATAACAAGTCGAACACAGCACAGCATCAACTCCCAATACCGAGAGAGACGAAACCCCTCCTATCGCTCATCGCCTTCGTGTGTATCGGGACTGTACCCAACGGCCACCTGTTTGCATGACTCAGTAGAGCCGTGGTAGCATGGTAATCAAAGTACAGTGGGAGAACACACAAGACTCTATGACGATCTCGGGACTACAGACTAAAATGCACCAGTGTCACCTGAAAACTGCTATCCGACGATAGATATAATTCCAAATAGGAGTTCTCGGTGAGTCCGTCCAGTGTACCCAGTCCCCACTGACCACCCGTGTACGATCTCGATGTCAAACATCGATGAATGTGGGAACATTCATCGCCCATCATATGGGTCAAGTATCATATACGCTAGTCTACTCTAGTATATCGATGCCCCGTTTCGATATACCTACGACTAGGGACATTTTAGGATATTTCTATAAACTACAGATGTCCTACTAGTATGATCTCTATCATAATCACAGTAGTCAAGCCAATATCTTCTGGGCTTTATCAACATGTATGAATGAATAAAAGCATGGTCAAATCAACATGTCAGATAACGAATAACCAGATAGCATACTATCATGTCGAGCAAGAATGTACACTGAATATATATATATATATATACATGTATAAATACATCCACTATCACATAATGGCCTCTAGGGCATACATATATCCAACAATCTCCCACTTGCACTAAGGCCAGTTATTGGCGTGTCTCATACCCAACATCTCAAAAAGTCGCTCATGCTGCGGCTGAGGGAAGGCCTTGGTGAGTGGATCCGCGGCGTTATTATTTGTGTCTACTCTCTTAATCTCGATCTCGCGGAAATCTACTATCTTCCGGATCAAATGAAAGCGCCTCAGGATGTGTATGGATAGCTGATGGGACCCGGGCTCCTTGGCTAATGCCATAGCCCCATTATTATCACAATACAATGGTATTGGATCAATAATGGTTGGAACTAATCATAGCTCCGAGATTAACTTCCTCATCCCGACGGCTTTCTTGGCGGCATCATTTGCAGCAATGTACTCAGCCTCCATCGTAGAGTCTGCAACGGTATCTTGTTTGGAACTCTTCCAACTTACCGCCCCTCCATTGAGGGTAAATACTAACCCTGAGATAGATTTGTTGTCGTCCTTATCGCTCTGGAAGCTCGAATCGGTAAAGGCCTCCATTTGGAGATCTCCATTACCATACACCAAGAACAATTCTTTAGTCCTTCGCAAGTACTTAAGAATGTTCTTCATGACTATCCAGTGATTCTCCCCTGGGTTGGATTGATACCTGCTCACAACACTAAGTGCATAAGCTACATCTGGGCGTGTACATAACATCGCATACAATATAGATCTTACTGCCGAAGCATAGGGTATAATGCTCATGCGAGCTCTCTCTTCATCGGTCTTTGGACAAGAATCCTTGGAGAGAGTGACCCCATGGCAAGCGGGTAAGGCACCCCGCTTGGAGTCTTCCATACTAAACCTTTTTAGGATGGTGTTGATGTACTTGGTTTAGGACAATCCCAATAACCTCTTGGATCTATCCCTATAGATCCATATGCCCAGAATGTATGTGGCATCACCCAGGTCATTCATGGAGAACCTTAGTGATAAGAAAGATTTGACTGACTGCAGCATAGGAATGTCATTTCCTATCAGAAGAATGTCATCCACGTACAATACGAGGAATGTGACAGCTCTCCCTACAGCTTTCTTATAAACACAAGGTTCATTTGGATTTTTGATGAAATCAAACTCTTTGATAACATCATCGAAACAGATGTTCCAACTCCGTGATGCCTTCTTTAACCCATATATGGATTTAAGTAATCTACCTGCTTTCCCGCTGCTCCCACTGTCAATGAAGCCCTCCGGCTGATCCATATAAACGCATTCTTCTAAATCCCCATTTAGAAATGTTGTTTTAACGTCCATCTGCCAGATTTCATAGTCATAGTGAGCCGCAATAGCAAGTAGGATCCGAATGGATTTAAGCATGGCTACGGGCGAAAAAGTCTCGTCATAGTCCAAACCTGGTCTTTGATGAAAACCCTTCGCCACAAGTCTTGCCTTATAGGTCTCTACCTGCCCATCCACACCAATCTTTCTTCTAAAAATCCATTTGCATCCCACGGGTTTTACCCCAGGGGGTACAACGTCCAAAGTACAAACTTTGTTGGTGTACATAGACATCATTTCGGATCTCATGTCATCCAGCCACTTCACAGAGTCACCACTCGTGATAGCTTGTTGAAAACTGGTAGGAGCATCATCCTCTATGATGCAGTCTTCTCTGTCTCCATCAATGAGGAAACCGTAGTACCTCTCCGGTGGGCGAGAAGTCCTACTAGACTACAGAGTGGCTGAGGTTCCTCAGTTTCTATTGCAACAGCCGGTTCAACCAAGTCTTCATTTGTAGTTTGTGTCTCTAGAACCTCTTCTAGATCCACCACAGTGCCATCATCTTTATCTATGAAAAACTCTTTTTCTAAGAATGTGGCATACTGAGAAACAAACACCTTTTGTTCCTCTTTGTGGTAGAATAGATATCCATAAGAGTTCCTTGGATATCCCATAAAGTTACACATGACTGACCGTGTCTTGTGTTTGTCCAGATTCTGCTTTTTAACATAGGCCGGGCAACCCCAAATCTTAATTCTGTTAAGAGATGGTCTCTTCCCATGCCATATCTCATATGGCGTGGTAGACACGGTTTTGGTTGGAACCCTGTTCAAAAGAAACGCTGCAGTATCCAATGCATGCCCCCAAAATGAGACAGGTAACTCAGCATCACTCATCATGGATCGGACCAGATCTAATAGGGTCCTATTCCGTCATTCAGACACATCGTTGTGTTGTGGTGTGTAAGGAGGTGTGAGCTGAGAGAGAATCTCATTCTCTTTTAGGAAGTTTGCAAATTCTGTACCGAGGTATTCCCCACATCGATCTGATCGAAGCATTTTCATACTCAAGCCGGTTTGTTTTTCTACTTCTTGTTTATATTCAGTGAATTTCTTGAAAGCTTCGTATTTGTGCTTTAATAAAAATACATGACCGAATCTCGAGAAATCGTCAGTGAAAGTAATGAAGTAAGAAAAACCGCCTCTAGCCTGTATAGACATAGGCCCACATACATCACTATATATGAGTCCTAGGAGCTCGGTAGCTCTTTCTCCGTGTCCGGTAAACGGAGTTTTGGTCATTTTACCCTTGATACAAGACTGGCAAGTCGCATAAGATTTATATTCAAAAGGGTTTAAATATCCATCTTTGTGTAACTTGTTTAGTCTTGTTTCGTTAATATGACCAAGTCTACAGTGCCAGAGAAAATCTTCATTTATTTCTGAAAGTTTTCTTTTATTAGTGTGTTGTATGTTGAAAACTGTGTGTTGATTTAGGACGTATATCCCATTATTAAGTGTACCATACCAAACCAACATTTGATTAAGGTGAATGTTCATAACATTGTTCTGCAATACAAAATTATATCCTTCATTGTCTAACAAAGAAACAGATATTATATTACAAAGCATACTTGGTACAAAATAACATGGGTTCAAAACCAATATACACCCAGATGGAAACCCCAAGTGATACTCTCCCACTACGACTGTATGTACATTAGAACCATTTCCAACGCGGAGAGTATGGTCACCTGTCTTCATAACTTTGCTATTTCTCAGCCTCTGCATAGAATTGCAAATCTGAGAAACTGAACCGGTATCTAATACCCAGGAAGCAGAGTTTATTGAAAAACAGTTTTCTGTCACAAACACACCTGAAGCGGAAGCATCCCCATGCTTCTTCTTGAGATTCAAGTACTCCGTACAGTTGCGCTTCCAATGTCCTTCTTTGTGGCAATGAAAACATTCACCTTTCCCCGAGTCTCCAGCTTTGGACTTTTCCTTTCCCTTCACCTTTTTAACTCCACCCTTAGGATTGGTGGGCTTCTTTTTTTTTCTTTCCTTTGGCCTTAGCCTTTGGGCGAGAAGAGGAAGATTGTCCAACAGTCATAACGGGAGTTTTCACTGATTTCAGTGTGCTCTCTGCACTCCTTAACATATTAAGGAGTTCAGGTAGTTCCCTCTCCATGTTGTGCATGTTGAAGTTAACTATGAACTGAGCAAAGGTGAAGGGGAGGGACTGTAGAATAATATCGGTATATTGTTCATTGTCCATCCTCCATCCAAGGTCCTCAAGCTCTTCTATGAGAGCTATCATCTTCAGAACATGGTCTCCTACTGATGTGCCAGGGGCCATTCGTATCTGAAACAATTTCTTTCATGCTTCGTATCGTAATACGCGGGATTGCTCTCCATACAGCTCCTTTGTCTGGAGGAATATGTCATGAATGTGCTGCTTTTGATGTGTGTTGTCCATCGATGCAAGCATGAGTCATTTAGCCATGGCACAGTCAGCGTCCCAAGTCTTGCGGACTTCAATGTCTGCAACTGAGAATTTTGGACCTGGGGTGGGCGGGGCTGAAGCCGTGAGGACATATGATACTTTATCATAAGTCAAGGCTATTTTCAGATTCCTCAGCCAGTCTTTATAATTGGTCCCATTCAGTTTGTTTTTATCTAGTAGAAGCTTGAGTCCAGTCATTGGTATCTGCCATTAAGAGAGAGAAAAGAATACACTCAGTGAAAGCTCTTGCGTAGATCATATTGGTTATTATCTTGTCTAATCGATGTCTCCCACTATTTTAATCAAGTTTTTCTTTCAAACCATAAAAAGAAAACTAGCCAGGATTAATTACAGTCTACAACTTCGCTAACCATTCAGCCAGGCCAGTGTCGGTACTTGAGGGAGGTTCCCCGTGTTTTCGCACGGACCTAATTAAAGTAAACCTCGTTTTCCCAGAGGCGTAGCCCCGTTAACACCTTTCTAGACACCTAATGAGTTAGCTAATTGTAAACTGCAAAACTCTCCTAGCAGAAACTATTGCCTACAGTGGGATCGGGATCCAACCATCATATGGAAGGTATGCAATCTCATTGCAAATCTCAACACTTGAAATTCCCGATGTGATTTTTACCCCTAGTACTTATGACCTTAACTATGGTCAACAAATCATAAGTACCAGTCAAGTTCTACCCGTCATTTCTTGATCAATTAGACCCACCCATAGGATCCTTAACTATGGTCAACAAAGTCGCATGAATGTCCTAATTAATCTGCATCATATGCAGTGTAGGAAGACATCACTTAGCTACCGTACACTACGCCTTAACTAAAGTCAACAAACGTAGCACGAATACTAAGTACTCTACTTCCTAAAATGATGGAGGGTTGCGGATGATTTTTAAGAAAATCTTTAACGCTTTGAACTTGATATCGTCGTAAAATCAAATGGTTTTCAAAAGGAGTGGCTTGTGCTCCACAGTTTTTGAATATAGCTTTTTCATAAAGAGCCGAGTGGTTTTCAAATTCGATTCTATAACATCTTTTTAGGTTTATTTTCTTTACATTAATCATATTAATGTAGTCCCATCATTTAAGTCCTTAAGCCAATCACAGAAAAGAAACGAAAATAACACGTACGCTTATGCCATCCGCATTCGCCGCAATGTTCCGTTATGCACTGTTAGGTTACTTAACTAACCACATACCGGGACGGGACTAGCGTGGGTGTAAAACATAAGCAACGTCTACTATATATCTCATATATAATATATCATTCATCTCAGATATCACAGAACACAGGCAGCAGAAACATATATATAATGTGGGATATTCTAGGACGTCCGTATTTAGTATTTAGCCAACAATAGAAAATACGGATTCCAAAGTCGCGATGAATAGCCAAGCCCACACCCCTAGACCCCTACGAGAGCGGCAAGAGACCCTACCAATCCTGGAGTTTAGGAGACCCGATCTCGACTCCTCGAGATGGCCTCCCACAGAACCCCAGAACCCGGTCACTTGTGCTCCCCTCCTTGGGTCTATCCTAATGCGGAAAAGTAAATAATATACAACACTGGTGACATCAACCTCAACCCGGAAGTGCCCCAAATAAAAGAATATTACATTACATTTGAATTTTACTTGAATGAAAAATAAAACTCACATCTCACATAAAAAACCCTGGCTATTCGATCGCGACAATCCTGCACATCATATCTCAGCAACACATAATATCATATATCATCAACGTAAGTAAGTGTGCGTACCCCGATTGTCGTTGATATATAGCAACGAAACCGGTGATATCGACATACTACACTTACGGTCACAGAAAAGAAAGTGTAAAACTACAATATTTGGAATCCGCATTCTCTTTAGACATCGTAAATCCGAGATATCACATACCTCGCATTTCATGCCTAACTATATGAATTCCACATATTGTATCAGATTCCAGATAAATAGACAGTATTAAACTTTTCGATCGAATAATCAAATACCCAAAAATTCCCTAAAGCTCAACACTTGAGCGGAGTTCAAAAAAGCCTGAATGTGACACAGTAGTAGCGGTCCAGCCGTAGAAGGGTCAAGCCAACGCCTCACATGTGGCACGCCGTACTGCCTTAAAGCCTAAGGTTCAAAAAGCAGTTCAAGACGGTCACATAATCGAGTTATGGTTTGTTGTCTTCTAGAGGGTCCACCACAAAACTTGCACGTATTTCCGAAAGATTTAAACCCCGTGAAAAAGTGAGTTAATGATACTCGTTCGAACTTTTTAATACTTTCTAAGTTACTCGGAAAAAAGCACGAAATTGAAATTCCGATCGAATCATAGTATCCAAAACAATCTCCAGAACATCTATCACTGAAACCAGATTAAAAATACCTAAAAATATCAACAAGCAGTTATAAGTATTACTGTACAAAAACCATGCATCGATTCCTGTGTACGGTCGCGGAACCGCGGCCCAAGCAAGCTTTGGCAGCGTTTCCGCGGCGGGAATTACTGTTCACTGCATCATTTTTTACAGTGGTTCTTAGATTTACCTGCAGAATTTTTTACATATTTTTAATTCGTAAAATAACCAGGTTTGAAAAATTGTCCAGAGAGTGTCCAAAAGTTCGTATTTTTCGGTTCGATCGGAATTTTAACTTCGTTAAAATGTCGCCTAAAGTTCTAGGTCGGCTCTTATACCAATGTTAGGTTTACATATCATCTTATGAAGGGTTTAGAAGCATCACATGTCTCAAAATTAAATTTTTAAGGTGCTAACTGAACATACAAAGAATCATTGCTAGAAAATTAGGGTTTCATAACATAAACAACATCACAAGTAACAAAGGTTAGGGTTTTGAGAGTACAACCTTTGTAGCTCCCTACGCTAGACTCCTTGGCCACTTGAGGGTTGGAAAAGGGTTCGCTTGAGGTCTTCTAATGTCCGCGACGCTCCACTCGAAGCTCCTTTGTCCAAGCTTGCAACTTCACTTGATCAAGAGAATAAAATGAAACTAACACTCTTCACAAGTGGGCAAGACTAGTGTATAATGGTGTTGTGGTTGCTTTTCTCACTTCAAAATCCTAACTTGATGAGTGTTTTGCTCACAAGAAAAATCTAGAGAGCAAAAGAGCAAGGAGGAAGAAGATGATGGCTTAAATAAGAAAGATATTATTGTATTTGAGTTAAAACACAAAAGGAAAGTTAACCCATGGTCAAAAGGTTGGTGAGCAAGGTTAGTTCAAAGAAGAGTGTAGAAACTAAACCATGAATTATCCTTTTCCTTTTCTTTTTGTTTTAAGATAAATACAAATAATAATCCATATATAAATCCAAGGTGTGAGTCTTATATTGCCACCATTTTCTATATATATACGACCATGAAGGATGATGTGTGTATGTATGTGTGCATGCACATCCATATGTGCATGAACAAGAATGAATGCATACATGCATGCAGACATCCAAAAATACAAGAAAGGATTTCTAGTGATAAACTAATGGTCAAATGATAAATCAACACTTGATTTAGCAATCCGGTCATATCACATACGACCTGACCAAAAGCAAGCCGCCTGATTAATATGCGGTATCTTATACGCGCATTTTAACCGGGTCCAAGCGCATATCGCATATGCGCACCACAACGTTTCTCCAGGACTATGTAACTCTTTTGTGGGACTCTAAGACTCGTCAATACGCCGGCAGTGGGTGATGATCATATCAAGCACCCCAAGCCGCAAGCGGTCAGCTAAACGTAACGGCTACCCGGGTTTTGATCGATCAGAAGAAAACAAGTGAACCTGCTACAACTCCCGTCGAGCCAACCGGCAACACTACCGTACAGTCCGGTCTCTTCTTCAGATATGCTGCATATCGAGTCTAGGGATGGTAACGTCGACCCCAATAACTCAATAAGTCATGCCGATGAATGGTCTATAACAGATCGAGAAACTACCGATAACACTTATCAGTAAATCTCTGCAGCCCTGGCCAGGGACTTACTGATATAACGAGTCGAGCACAGCACAGCATCAACTCCCAATACCGGGAGAGAAGAAACCCCTCTTATCGCTCATCGCCTTCGTGTGTCTCGAGACTGTACCCAACGGCCACCTGTTTGCACGACTCAGTAGAACCGTGGTAGGGTGGTAATCAAAGTATAGTGGGAGAACACACAAGACTCTATGACGATCTCGGGTCTACAGACTAACCTGCACCAGTGTCACCTGAGAACTGCTATCCAACGATAGATATAATTCCATATAGATGTTCTCGGTGAGTCCGTTCAGTGTACCCAGTAACCACTGAGCACCCGTGTACGATCTCGATGTCAAACATCGATGTATGTGGGAACATTCATCGCCCATCATATGAGTCAAGTATCATATACGCTAGTCTACTCTGGTATATCGATGCCCCGTTTCGATATACCTACGACTAGGGACATTTCAGGATATGCCTATAAACTACAGATGTCCCACTAGTATGATCTCTATCATAATCACAGTAGCCAAGCCAATATCCTCAGGGCTTTATCAACATGTATGAATGAATAAAAGCATGGTCAAATCAACATGTCAGATAAAGAATAACCAGATAGCATACTATCATGTAGAGCAAGAATGTACACTGAATATATATATTTACATGTATAAATATATCCATTATCACATAATGGCCTCTAGGGCATACATATATCCAACACTACCGACCAGTAATTTTACCCGACACGTCGGATATCCGGAAGATGCCGTCGTGGTCTTGAGATTGATGGCAGGGGCCGGTCGGGATTGACGGCGCCCTAGATAGTGAGACTTATCAGTGATATTGAGATATTGAGATGGAGGCTATGTTTCGTGCCGATGCTGGGCACATGTTTCATGATGTGTTTTCATGATTTTGACTATATCATCAAATTTACATGCATGATGCTTATTGTTATTCGGTGATACATGGACGGAATCCACCTATATACAGACATTGATCACATACAGACTTGAATACATTGATCATACTTTTCATGCATTCATACATCATTCATATGATACATTGCTACCTGAGGCACTGACATTGACACGGGTACATGGGATTACATTTGGGTTAGATAGTTACCCTAGTCATTGTAATAAAATGCTGGTTATATAATTGAGAATTATATATTATGATCGTATGACCTAGGATTGCGTCATACATACGATTTTCTGTTCGTAGATGTTTTTCTATTCACGAGTTGGCAACTCACCCCCGTTGTGCCCAGTTTCTTGCAGGTGTTGCCGTACAGGTTCATTACGGCTTGCGGCAATGCTTCTTTCGGGTGACTTGCTAGTATGTGGGTTTATTTGTATCGTACCCATCACTATACATTGTATATTATATTTCAGTTGTATCTATAAGTTCCATCAACCAAACATGTAATTATTTGAGATAGAGAACAGTGGTGTTAATTCTTTCGACCTTAGAGTCACACGTTATATTTCTGTGGGTTTCATGCTGTTGAGTTTCCTTTCCTGTTGTGATCCTTGCCTTTAGGCGTTGTATATTATGTTGCAACTGGTTGATTTACATATGGTTTATCCTTCACTCCACTACTTTTCTTGGTTTGGATTTCTGGGCTCGGTTTACTTAGAGCACGTACGCCATGAGACGTTCGTAGCCTAAGTGCCGGTCATGTTCCGTACTTTCGGGTCGTGACACCCGGTCCCGTCAGTGATCCAGACATATTCTTAGACATTATCACCTGGTCAAGGAGATAGTAGATCTCTGGGAGATCGAGGTCAGGAGAGTTGACACAGAGGATAACACGGCGGATTCACTCACCGAGGCCATCCCCCAGATGCTATTCGAGAGACTTTTGGGACATTGGGTATGAGATACTACAACAACTGGCCTTAGTGCAAGTGGGAGATTGTCAGGAATACGTATGCCCTAGAGGCCATTATTGATGATATTGTGGATGCTTAGACATATATATAGAGGACTTTTTGCTCGACATGATAGTATGCTATCTGGTTACTCTTTATCTTAACATGTTGACTGGTATTCTTTATTATCCTGCTCTCACATATTGTTAAAGCCCTTAGGATATGTACTTGACTACCAGGATTATGATGAGATCATACTAGTGGGACCAGGGTGGTCTACAAGTACATCCTTTAATCAGTTCGTAGTCGTGGAAATATCGAGACCAGGGCATCGATATTCCAGTGTAGACTAGTGTGTACGTTTCTTGTCCCTTAGAGTGCAATCATTGATCCCGCAACCATTGGTGTGTGACATCAAAGATTGTACACAGGTACTCATTAGAGAATGGGTACACCAAACAGGACTCGCCGAGGACTCCTATGTGATAGTATACCTATCGTTAGATAGCAGTCCTCTGGTGACACTGGTACAGGTTAACTTTAGACCCGAGATCGTCATAGAGTCTTGTGTGGCTCCCACTGTGCTTTGATTTCCTCCCTACCACGGCTCAATGGAGTCATGCAAACAGGTGTATTTTGTGTATGTAAGGTTTCCTAGCATGACAGCAAGGTTTCGGGAGGCATCGTCCATGCCATTTTTTAAAAGTTGCCATGCTAAACAACCCTAACACTAGAATCTAAACTAGATAATTAGACAATACATCATGTAAACAACTTTACATCTAAGTGAACATGGAACACAACCTTTGTAGACCGGTCCTTCACTTCAATAGCTCCGTGTAGTAGTCCCTTCACTCCAAGTAGTGATCTTCTGGACTCTAGAATGGCTCCACAAGTTGAACGGAACAAGCTTGCATGAAGTCTTCAAGGCCGAAGATGTTCTACGTCGAGGAGACACCAACCCAAGCTACCTATTCACTAATTAGGGATTAGTGAAGCTAACACCCTAAACTAAATGGTTAATCTAGTAGAGGATGATGAAGTATGATTTTTTCTCACTTTAGAATTAATTTTCTCACTATTTTTCTTCACCTCTCAAAAATCTAGATAGCTCACTCTTGATGAAGAAGAAGAAGATGAATAGATAATGTTGTGAATGAATCATGAAAGAAAAGCAACCATGGTTGAGAATATCTCATATAACTCATGTAAAGACTTGACCATGGTTTAATATGATAGTTGGGTTAATAAATATCTATAGTAAGACAAAATTAGTGGAATAAGTCAAAGGTTTCTATAAGCTTCCACTAAGCTTCAACCATGTCAAATTCCCACCAATTTTGTATTTACTCTAAACAAATAAAACCTCAATTATCTTATGGAATGGTGTAAGTCTCATACACCCATGTAGCATGTATAATCAAGCTTGACACAAAAAGAAACACAATTATTATATATCACATATATATTAAGTGTGCACATGTGAGAAAAAGAAATGCACAAGTGAGATAATATTAGTTAATGTATATATATCAAATATATAATTAAACATTAAATTATTAAATCAACACTTGATTCAATAATCCGGCTATATCACATATAACCGACTAATATCATATGTATCCACTTATCGAATCAACACTTGATTCGATAACCCGGCTATATCCCATATAACCGACCGATATCACATATCGCGATAATAGAAAATGGTATCACATACTCGTATTAATCTCGGTCCCACACATATCACATATGTGATCCTACTTCATTTCGCCTCAGCCAGGAAAGCTCTGTGTAGGACTCTAAAGACTCGTCAATACGCCGGCAGTAAGTGATGATCATATCAGTCACATATAAGCCGTCAGCGGTACTAGCTGGACGTAACGGCTACCCGGGTATTGAGTGATCAGAAGATCGACAAGCAAGCTTCTCTAAACACCCGCAAAGCCTGTCAGTAACACAACCGTACAGTCCGGTCTCTTCGTATGATATATCGCATATCTAGTCTAGGGGTAGTAAAAGTCATACCCTAGTAACCGATAAGTCGTGCCGATGTGAGGCTCATAACGGGTCGAGAAACTACTGATAACACTTTACTGTAAACCTCCGTATCATCCCTGGCCAGGGACATCCTATTATAGCCAATAGAGCACAGCGCAACATCTACCCCTAATACCGGGAGAGACGAATCCCCTCCTATCACTCATTGCCTCCATGTGACTCGGGACTGTACCCTAAAACCGTCGTTTTGCACGTTCTCTTGAACGTGGTAAGGTGGAAATCAATGCATAGTGGGAATCACACAAGACTCTATGACGATATCGCGTTTACAGACTAACCTGTACCAGTGTCACCAGAGAACGGCTATCTGACGATAGGTATAATACCAGCTAGGAGTTCTCGGCGAGTCCGTTCAGTGTACCCAGTCTCCACTGAGCACCCGTATACCATCTTTGATGTCAAACACCAATGGATGTGGGATCATCCATCGCCCATCATATGAGTCAATAAGCGTATACGCTAGTCTACTCTGGAATATCGATGCCCTGTCTCGATACACCCTTGACTAGGAACTATTAAAGGATGTACTTGTAGACTACCCTGGCCCCACTAGTATGATCTCCATCATAGTCCTCGTAGTCAAGTACACATCCTAAGGGCTTTATCAACATGTGAGAGAAAGACAGTATCACAATAAAAGTCTACATGTTAAGACGAAGAGCAACCAGATAGCATACTATCATGTCGAGCAAGAAAGTCATCTCTCTATATGTCCAAGCATCTACTATAATATACATCATATGTACAATAATGGCCTCTAGGGCATACATATAACTAACAATCTCCAACTTGCACTAAGGCCAGTTGTTGTAGTATATCATGCCCAACATCCCGAAGAGTCTCTCAAATTGTATCTGGGGTATGGCCTTCGTGAGTGGATTCGTCGTGTTATTCTTCGTGTCAACTCTCCTGACCTCGATCTCCCGGCGATCAACTATCTCCCGAATCAGGTGATACCGCCTCAGAAAGTGCAAGGATCGCTAATGGGACCTGGGTTCCTTAGCCAAAGCCACTGCTCCATTGTTATCACAATACAAAGGTATTGGATGCTCGATGGATGGAACCACACTAAGTTCAGTTATGAACTTCTTCATCCAGACAGCCTCTTTGGCAGCATCGTTGGCAGCGATGTATTCAGCCTCCATCATCGAGTCTGCCACGGTTTCTTGCTTGGAACTCTTCCAACAAACCTCCCTTCCATTGAGGGTGAAGACAAATCCCGAGACCGACGTAGAGTCTTCCTTATCACTCTGGAAGCTCGAATCGGTAAAGTACTCCACTTGGAATTCACCGTTACCATACACCAAGAACATCTCTTTAGTCCTTCTCAAGTACTTGAGAATGTTCTTCACAGCTTTCTAGTGATTCTCTCCTAGATCTTGTTGATACCTACTCACTACACTTAGTGAGTATGCTACATCGGGTCTGGTATATAACATCTCATACATGATAGAGCCTACTGCCGAAGCATAGGGTATCCCTTGCATGCGAGCTTTCCCCAAATCAGTCTTGGGAGACATCTCTTTGGAGAGAGTGAGTCCTGTGATCATGGGTAAATTCCCATGCATGGAATCTTCCGTACTAAATCTCTTTAGTATGGTGTCTATGGACCTGGATTGGGACAATCCTAGTATCCGTTTAGATCGATCTCTATAGATCTTAATCCCCAAGATGTAAGAGGCTTCACCTAGATCTTTCATTGAGAATATTTATGATAAGAAGAGCTTGACCGAGTGCAGCATAAGAACATCATTTCCTATCAAGAGTATGTCATCCACGTACAATACGAGGAAGACAACCTTACTCTCTGCCACCTTCTTGTATATACAAGGTTCATCTACGTTTTTGATGGAGTCAAACTCTTTGACTACCACATCAAAACAGATGTTCCAACTCCGCGATGTCAGCATAAACCCGTAGATTGATTTAAGCAGCTTGCACACCTTTCCGATGCTCCCACTGTCCAAGAAGCCCTCTGCTGAGTCATGTACACGCTCTCTTCTAAATCACTGTTTAGAAAAGCGGTCTTAACATCCATTTGCTAGATTTCTTAGTCATAGTATGCAGCGATAGCAAGTAGGATCCGAATGGACTTAAGCATAGCCACTGGAGAAAAGGTTTCATCATAATCCACACTTGGTCGTTGACGAAAACCATTTGCAACAAGTCTAGCTTTGAAAGTCTCAACTTTTCCATCTACACCAAGTTTCTTCTTAAAGATCCTTTTTCTTCCAATTGGTTTTACCCCTTCGGGAGCAACTTCCAAAGTACATACTTTGTTGGTATACATGGATTCCATCTCAGACCGCATTGTATCCAGCCATTTCACAGAGTCCCCACTCGTGATGGCCTGCTCGAAGCTAGTTGGGTCATCCTTTTCCATGATGCAATCCTTGCTCCCACCATCAATGAGAAAACCGTAGTATCTCTCTGGTGGATGTGAAACCCTACTAGATCGGCGGAGAGGCTAAGGTTCATTGGGAACTATCTAATCCTCCAGTTCTACCAAATCTTCTTCTGTACTTTGTGCAGCTGGAATTTCTTCCAGTTCTACCTGCTTACCATTAATTTCTTTTTCAAGAAATTCCTTTTCTAAAAAGGTGGAATGTAGAGAAACAAACACTTTTTGTTCCTCGGTGTGATAGAAGATATACCCTCGTGAATGTTTGGGATATCCAATAAACTTACACAGAAAAGACCTTGCCTCGAGGTTGCCCGGATTTTGTGTTTTCACATATGCCGGACAACCCTATATCTTAACATAATTAAGATATGTTCTCTTTCCTTTCCATATCTCATATGGAATGGTTGGAACAGATTTGGTGGGAACCATATTCAATAGGTCTGCAGTTGTCTCCAGTGCATAACCCCAAAAGGAAATAGGTAACTCAGCGGTGCTCATCATAGAGCGCACCATTTCCAAAAGGGTGCGATTCCTCCGTTCCGGTACACCGTTGTGCTGTGGTGTATACAGAGGAGTAAGCTGAGAGAGAATCCTATTCTCTTTTAGATAGTCACGGAATTCCGTGCTCAAGTATTCTCCACCGATCGGATCGAAGGATTTTAATACTTTTACCCGTCTGGTTCTCAACTTTATGCTTATATTGTTTGAATTTCTCAAAAGCTTCAGACTTGTGTTTCAACAGCAACACATGTCCGTATCTTGAGAGATCGTCAGTGAATGTAATGAAGTACGAGGAACCATTCCTGGCATGTGTAGACATGGGACCGCATACATCACTATGTATCAGTCCTAAGAGTTCTATAACTCTTTCTCTGTGTCCAGTAAACGGAGTTTTGGTCATCTTTCCTTTAAGACATTACTGGCAAGTTTCATAAGATGATAATTGGAACGGATTCAAATAACCATCCTTATGTAACTCAGCTAGTCGTGTCACATTGATATGACCTAGTCTACAATGACACAAGAAGGATTCATTCATTTCTGGACTCTTCCTCTTGTGTGTGTTTTGTATATTAAGAACTGTGGTTTGATTTAGAACGTATATACCATTATTTAACGAGCCTGATCCAATAAACTTTTGATTAAGAAAAATATTCATAACATTATCCTGTACTACAAAATTATATACTTCTTTACTTAATAAAGAAACTGATATAAGATTGCATATCAGGTTCGGTATGTAATAGCCTTCGTGCAGAATCAATGTATTACCATTTGGTAATACAAAGTGATATTCGCCAACTGCTTTGGTTACAACATTTGCACCATTTCCTACTCTTACAGAATGATCACCCATTCCCAGTTCTCTACCTTTCTTTAGCCCATGCAACATATTGTATATGTGGGATCCGGATCCGGTATCTAATACCCAGGACGTATAGTGTACTGAGAAACAGTTCTCGGTAACTAACATGTAAGTGCACGGCGGCGCCCCGGCCGTCAATCCGACGCCGGAATGCGGAAGCGGTGAAAAACTTTAATTTTCTTGAACGGGCAAACCACCGCGCACTAATACCCGGATCGAACCACTAACTAGTCCTAGCTATCTACAAGAAAGGGAAGAGAAGTATACCGACAGATCCGAGTCCTCCGGTCTTCTCGTCGTCGTCCCGATCTCCTGCGGAATGTCCCGTCTCCTCCTCGTCGCCGGAAACGCACCACATCGCCTACTTCTTTTACGGGCTCCCACCTCAATGCCGAGGCAACTCGGGCACGAAGCCGGCTACTCGACGTGCCCAAGATTTGCTGTAGAATATAATGTAGAGGCTTGTGTCTCATTTGGGGTTATAGGAATTTCCTTTTGGTGGAGGGATGAAAACAAGAAGTATGTGGAGGAGCTTGGAGAATTTTGGTGCATGAAATGAACAACATTTCCACCCTCAAAAACTTGGACAACCCTTGCCCCAAAAATGGCCGGCCTCTCTTGGTGGGGAAGTGAGTGAGAATGAGAGAGAGGTCAAAAATAAGAGAGCCATCCCATGATCCAAAAAAAGGAAGAGAGAGAAGGCTATCATGCAAAAGGAAATGATCACCAAATCAAAAGCCACACTCAACCATCTACCACCAACCTCATCATCAACAACCATGATGATTTACAAAGTCAAGCAATCATGAGTTTATGAAGTCAAATGATGGGACAAGTATCATGACATGATAATATGCAAAGACCCCCTCCACAAATGCTTATTTGCAACAATGCAAATAAACCCCCCTCCACCAAACTTCGGCCAATGAACGATACAAAGGAAATTGGCCGAAACAGAAAGCAAACTGGCAACTCCAGAAAACTGGTCCCGTAATAAATTACAGGAAAACCCCAATACTGTGCATACACACCCGCATCTGTATTTCGACCGAAATACAAATGCAAAGAGACAAAATCTACACTGTACTATACTAGGATCCGGCTTAAACCAAAGCCGGCTAGTAATATCCGTTCGATCCTGATCCGTGCAATACCGCACGTATCTGATCGAACCCTGCCATATAACCATACGGCCTATAGTACAAACTGTCCGATCCTGATCCGTGCAATACCGCACGTATCTGATCGGACCTTGCCATATCTCCATACGGCCTCCACAACCTTTCGCCCGAAAGCTGAGTAACTGAATGCGGGGGACTCTAAAGACTCATCAACACATTGGTTGTGGATTTAACCACTAGCACGTCAGAGGTATAAGCCAATACGTAACGGGCTACCAGGAATTGACTAAAAGGGACGTCTGTGAGCGAACTCAGCCCGACAACCCTACTGAGCCTGTCAGTGACAATATCCGTACAGTCCGGTCCGTTCGTCTATGAGCATCGCATGGCAGGCCTAGGGGGTTGGTAAAAGTCAGACCCCCAAAAGCGGTACAAGTCGTGTCGGAGTGTAGCCCAGAACACCCTGAGATACTACTGGAATACCTACCAGTAAATCTCCTTGCCTCGGCCGAGGGCTTCGTGTAATGGCTCTCCTAGACACAGCACGACCTCACCCCCAATACCGGGAGAGACGAACCCCTGAAGATACGCTCACTGCCTCCATGTGGCTCGGGACTGTACCCAACTAAAACCTGTTTGCACGATTCCTTTGAGCCGTGGTAGGGTAGTAATCAAAGTACAGTGGGAACTCACACAAGACAAATGACGATCCCCAGGTCGATGAACTAACCTGCACACATGTCACCAGGGTACTGCCATCTGACGTATGGTATATGACCAACTGGCATGTTCCCGGCGAGTCCTGTCCGGTGTACTCATAACCCAATGAGCACCTGTATACATCTTAGGTGATCCAACTGACACCAGTGGCTTGTGAGACCGGCCACCGCCCCTCGTCGGGGTCTCGACTGTATACACTAGTCTACTATGGAGTATCGATGCCCTGTCTCGAAACTCACACGACTAGGGACCATTTCAGGATATGCTTATAGATCCCAGCTCCCACTTATATGATCGCCCTCATACTGCTGGTGGTCAAGCAAGAATCCTAGGGGCTCTATCAACGTGTAATAGCGACGTGTCAGGTCACCTAAAACAGTACACGATGATAAAGGTAAACCAGATAGCATACTATCATCTCGAGTAAGACTGTCCTACCGGGATAGGTCCTCCATCAATCATTGCAATCACGTACCTGTGATCCAATAATTGACTCTGAGGGCATTATCTCCAACAATCTCCCACTTGCACTCAAGGCTAATTATTGCGATGTCGCATACTCACAGCCCGTGTGATACCGAACACCCAACTCCTCTACTAGTCAGTCTCACAAAGCTCGTTTGCGAAACTATTGCGTTCGAGGAATAGCCTCAGTGAGTGGATCCGCCTTGATGTGTCTTTCTATGTCTCTCTATATCTCAAGTTCGCGGAGAAACCCATCTCCCGAAATGAGCAATACCTGTCTTAGAATGTGTCTGGTTGTCTGATGGGACATAGCTCATAAATGAACTCCAAATCCAAACTTCTTAGACTGTATCGTCAAATGAACTTAATCAGTATCCTGCGCCATGCCTCCCTCAGTATTGCCTTGGACCACCTGTCCAAAATACTGCCCCTCGTCAGAGGGAAAACTATAACTCTGACAACCTCCTTGTCGTCCATGTCACCTTGGAAGCCTGGAATGATAACTGTCTCCTGAATAAGGCTGTCGTTATCATATCCCTAGAACATCCACTTATGTTCTAAAACTGCTTCCGACTGCTTCTCCAGGATTGGATCAATGTCAACTTATTGCATCTAGTGCAAGAACAATATCTGGTGTGGTACTTGACATCTCATGATTGACTCAATTGCCTGAGCAAGTGATCTGCCAATCATGCACGTCCCTCTCCCCTTTAGTCTGTAATACACCTTTGGAGAGAGTGACTCCATCACCTGCAGGTACACTACCGTGCCAGGAATCATCCATTCTAAATACTCTTAGAATGCTGTCAAAGTACCCTGATTGGAAAACCACCCAAATCTAGATCTAAAGCCATAGATCTAGTAACCAGTATGGCTGACATAAAATCCATTTCCTTTGTGGAGAAACTACTGTGTGACGACCAAAGTATGACCGATTGTAGTATAGGAGTTTCCTTTCCTACTCTGAGTATGTCATCCAAATACCAGGATATCACACCCTACTACCTTCTCAACAGATCCATCCCCTATTCTGATGAAGTCAAACCTATGACTGTCACGTCAGAAATAGATGATCTATCTCCGCTACATCTGCTTTAGTCTATAAATAGACATAAGCTACCTGTCCACCAATGCTTCCGCTGCTCCCACTGACTACGACAACCCTCTGGCAGAGTCATATAGACGTACACTTCTAAAACTAGTTTAGAACGACGCTATACTCATCCTCCCACCGGGTTTCGCAGCCTGGAACAGCAGCAATGGTAATTGTGGGTAAAAAAGAACTTCCCTGTCACCGTCCTTGAGGCTACCGTAGTACCTCTCGGGTGCCTGAAGTTACCCACCTTATATGCGGAGTGGCCAATGGAATGTCAATCCAAATTGAATCTTTAGGTTCCTATCAAATCTTCAGTAATCGTTTGTGGTTCTGGAATCACTTCCAGTTCTACCATACTCCCACTACTGTTTTCTGAAGAAAAAAAAATCCATTTTTAATAAAACTGTGGCGAGTCTAGAACAATATTGCTATTGTTCATCCAGATGGTAGAAAGTTAACCCTCGTCATAGCCTGGGTCAACCCACAAACAGCCATTACAGAAACGTGCCTTGAGTTGTCCAATGTCTGGTTTTAAGCATAAACCGGACAACTCCCCGTACCTTAACACCGTTAAGATATGAACTATTCTATATCCAATATAGAACCAGAGGCACTGATTTAATTGAACCAGATTCAAATCATGCAGCTGTCTCCAGTGCATGTCAACTAAATGGAAAGAGGACGATCAGCGTTACTCAACTTAAGAATGCTTCCAATTATGAGTAACCTGAAAGAGAAGCAAGATCTCTTAATCATTACTATCAACTGAATACCATACACAAGTATCTACATCTTCTATCACTTTGAAGAATCCCGATACTTGCAATACCTGGTTCTCTACTTTATTCAAATACCAATAACTTCTCAAAATTCGGACCCTGTGTTTCCACGAAACACCTGTCTAAAAACTAGAGAAGTCAAAAGTAAACCGAATATAGTACGAGGACCAACCCCTCTGTCCTGATGGAACCTGGACAACATACAATACTCTGTATAAGTCCCTTGAGTCTGATAACTCATTCACTGTGTGTCGTAGGTTGAAAACTGTACCTTTGGTTATGAAGAATTACACCGCTGTTTAATGCTCCTTACCTAACCATCCACTGATATAGGTAAATGTCATCGACATAATTTCAAAAAGTATATCTCACTCTATGAAAATAGACGTACAGATATATCGATTTGAAATTGGTGCATAACAGCGGATATTCAAATCCAAATATTTGCCGACCGGCAAACAACCCAGGTGATTTCCTCAAATATCACCGATTACAATGAATCCCGATATAATGAGGATGATCACCCAATTCCCAATAACTTACTCCCACTCATCATCTGTAAAACCATACAGGTGTGAGAATCATACCTGGTAAATACATACCCTGGAGCAAGTGTCTAACTGGGAAATCAGTTTTCCTTTAACAGTACACAGCGAAACTGAAACATTGAAATGTTTCGTAGGGGTATTCTGGTATTCCTAGTAATGCCTCTTCCATTATCCAGATTCACAACTGTAACCGTGTAATTCCTTGCCACCTCTCCAAATCCCTTCATATGTCTTTAGTCATTACCTTCTGCACACCCCTTTAGGCCAAATGGTTTTCTTCCTTCCCTACCGTTCGGCACCAGCCTATGGTTTGGAAGAAGACTATCCAATAAGCATAATGGGTGTACTGTCCTAATCCTAGGAACATGTCACGACCCGAAAGAGCACGTGACTGGCCCTTGAACCATATGAAGTCTATAGGACTCCATCTGATCCAAGTAAGCCAAAAGCCCAGAAATCTAAAACCATTTTTAAGAATAAGTAAAGAAACTGGTTTAAAGAAGTGAAGAAAAACATGTTTGAAATCAAGGTTTTTAAATAACTAAGCCGAATATGCATTTTTAAAAACAGTACAGTCTTTTCTAAAAATTTCGGCAGAGTTTCTTTTGTAAAACTGGCCCCGAATGGGGTATAACAAGGATAACAATATATGCAATGATAAAGGCATCCCCAAGCGGGAGCTAGCTCTTCGTCAATCGACGGTCACCACCACACATGCAACAATAATATACAACGCCAAGTGGCGAGGATCAAATCCAAAAGAAAGCTCAAAAGCAACAAGAAAACCGCAATACTACTAAGCGCGACTCTATGGTCGAATAATACATCACTAGTCTAGGTCTGAAACAATATACGAGTTTTGGTTGATGGATATTCTAGATACAATGAATAATATAAATACAACGGCGGTTCTGATACAAAAGAACCCACCTATCCAAGCAAATCACCCAAAAGGAAGCAGTGTGCCAGAAATGCCGCTATAGAACTGTACGGCAAACCTGCAAGAACTGGGGCACAACGGGGGTGAGTTGCCAACTCGTGAATAGAAAGATATCTATAAGCAGAGATCGAATGCATGACCCAACCTAGGTCAATACGATCAGATATAAAGAAACCTCAATATGAATAAAGCTGAAGCATGCTAAACTGGCAATGTAATCTCTATACGTGAATGTAGTGCCAAGTGCTCGTGCTAGTGCCTCAGGTAATAGTATGTCATGAATATGAGGTATGAATGCATGAAAGCAGAATACATGTAAATGAAGAAACTGTTTTCATAATTTAGTGAGATTTCCCTTGTATTTTTAGTTGAGGTATCATAATGAAATCAGCATAAAACAGTGCCTAGCATCGGCACAAAACGTAATCCCAATATCTCGATATCTCTGTATCACAGTCTCTGTACCTCGAAATCTCGAAATCCCAATGTCTCAATCATAATATCTAGGGCGCCGTCAGTCCAGACCGGCCCCTACCATCCATCTCAAGACCACGACGGTATCCTCCGGATATCCGACGCGTCGGGTAAAATCACCGGTAGGTAGTGCTCCCCTGCCAGGCTCACATCGTCATCACCACGCGCTTCTTGCCCCGGGGCACCTTACCGGGTCCACCATGTACCCGAAACGGTTCATCCGTCTCCTCGAATCGGGTTTCCAAATCCATCAGCAAACTCATGGTGGACGACTCATACATCATGGGAAAACCGCACTTTTTATTTTAAAGAGAGAAAAGAAGTTTATATAAGTTTTGCGGTTTTCCCCCAAATCCAGAAAATCTCATGGAAATCCGAATCCAATCCTCAATAGCATGTAAACAGTGCATACAGGCATAAAAATCCATGAATAATAACATGCATGATGTAACAACTAATAATTACAATGTCTAATCTAGCATATAAGGCAAGTACAGTAATATCATGTCTAAATTATTAGCTAACCTATGTCGATGCAATAATATTTTCTAAGGTGTACGTGACATGGCAATTACCGATGAAGATGTGTGTGAGCCGGCAAGTAAGTGTACGTGGTACATACGCATCATCGGTAATGGTGCTGGTGTCCTAACAGCATAACATCAATAATGGAGTATGAAACATAATATAAGCATGCGATGCGATGCGAACCACAATAATGAGCGGAAGCTGAATACTAGACGCAACTATAACTAATCTGCATTAATCTAAAATAACCTCTACAATTGGTGCCTTTTGAAATAACACGAATCATGGGGTTTTGAAAATAGGGGCTACGGTGTTTTTATGAAAAGATACGTCTTTTGAAATATCCGTAGGATCCCTTGGGCTGTCTTTTAAAATACCCACGATTCGTTAGTTTTTGAAATAGGTAGGAGTCTAATCTAATCTAACCACCATCCTAAACTATACGGCTGAACTAACAAGTAGAGCTACGGGTGAGGAAACCGCCTAACATCTGAGTCGATACATATACATACATGTATATATATTAGTCGGTGATCCCGCCTCAATAATATCATATCCGATACCCTATCTATAATCAGACATCCCAAGTCAAAAGTGCGGATCAATCATCAAAATATAGCTTGTACGTAAATCCGTCGTACGGCATCCCAAATCTGGGTACGGGTCAATATCACATTCATCATACTATTTATCTGGTATCCTCTTTATCAAATGTCATGATCGGGGTACTGATCTACGTCTAGTACAATATTGATACCCTCTATGTATGCATGCAGGTGTAAGAATCACTACGTCAAAAGACCCGCTAAAACATCGTGTCGTATCTCAATACGAACCAAATCACATCACCGATCTCCTGGCCTCAAGCCCAATCTCATCGACTCATCTCAAATCCCAAATACTATCCTCAAATCCAGTATATAAACACATAGTCTCATACCCATGTGTAGATATACGCACCATCATATGCACTCTAATAAATGAAAGAATGAATGCAAGTATGTGTGTAAATGTATGTGTGAGTGCAACCACTACTCTAGGGTTCGCACTAAACTAAACCAATATATTCTTATCATCAAAATATCATTATTACCATCAATAACCCTAAACAACACATAATAAATATTCGTGTGTATACGTATTCGTATACATCACCACGGACTGCGGGGGTGCTATACGCCATCCACCCGACTTCTCCCCACAGATATAAATCTACTCACATTGCTTCTCGTGTGCCAAAGCCGATGTCGCTATCTTCACCTCCTTTGCCTCAACATCACGCGGGGTACCTACAAGTATATCACAATGCTAAAGCACATGAAAATCACATCGGAAACCAAAATAGCACACGCTACCCGCATAGGTAAAAACCTATCGACTCGCATGTAAACACAATCAAAATCCAGTTGTCGTTGACGTCCAAACGCCACCCGACAGGAATGAATCACCAAATACCAAAATCCATGCTAAAACAAGTCCCAAATTATACACCAACATAGGAAAATCAACCCAGATTTCACCCTAGATGGAATCAGTCAAAACTAGACATACTCAGGGTCAAAACTAGAGGAAATGGGGGCATGCACAGAAAACGAAGCAATTCCTTAAAATACCTTATTTTAGAATTTTCCATAATTTTTCCCCATTTATCTGTATTTAATTATACCAGAATATTAAAATATTCATTAAAATAATATTAAATTATAAAATTTCCCAAAAATCATATTTTATTATTTTGAAGACGTTACAATCTACCCCCCTTAAAGAAATTCGGTCCCCGAATTTAAATTTAAACCCCCAAATACTAAAATATTTCAATACAAATTCCAAGTCATCGGGGCTCCGAAATCATCTATACATAAAACATCATAGCGCAATGCATGCGCATGAGTACTGAGCAGATAACTCAAAAGCAACACTCCATCAAGCATCCGCAATCATCGGAGTCATGGTAACGACACAATGTCAAATCCAATACAAAATCAATATGATATGGACCAAGACTATACATGTAAATAGCTGATGCAAATGTATGCCAAATCTTTTTAAGTCGCTGTGCGATGCGCGTAACACTGCACAGTGGCGGACGTTTCTCATAAGAAAATAACTATATATGTGTATATATATCCTTTGTTTAATAGGTACGTTCCGCCGTTTTGAAAACAGTTTAGAAGGGTTTCCTTGTTTTTAAAACGTTTCGTGTCATATCGGACACGTAGGTATATACTGAGACTATAGCTCGCTTTTCGGAAATCCCTTCGATAACTATCGATGCATGCAAAATATATCCAGGTACTGCCCACTGACTAGTCCTGCTCAGTATGAAAGCAAATATCCAACATCATAAAAATGTACTGCTCCAAAAGGAATAAATCCCAAAAATCACATAACACCACCCTGTGCGTCTGGTGCGCACGGAAATCAAAATCCATATATGTGCTAAACATGTGCACAAAACAACATCTAGGTGCAACGGGTGTGCACGAAGCATCTGTCATAGGCAACGTGTGCCTGGCAGCCAAAACAGGTGCATCTGACATGCACGAAGAATCTCGATTTAGTGCATCTGGTGTGCCCCAAAATCGTATCTCAAAACATGCGCCCAACATGCGCGAAAATCCAAATCGGTGCATCCATCATGCACGAATGAAAATCTAGACCCTGCGCACTCAATATGCACGGAATCACAAAATCCAATAGCAACGTCGAATATGCGTAAGTCCAGTCAAAAGCACGGAGTGCAAGAATCCACATCAATATCACAATCAAAATCGACATACCGAAAGGCATCAAATCGAAGTCAGGTGCAATCGTAATGCACAAAATATAAATCCGGTGCAACAAAGGCACGAAATATAAATCTGATGCGATAAACGCAAGAAACATAAAACTGGTGCGACAAATGCACGAAGTATAGAACTGGTGCATCCCATGCACAAATACCAAGCAATAACTCAAATACGTAAGCAGCAACACCAAGTGTATCCAGATATGAAGAAAATCATAAACGTGTGCAGCTGCGGGCACAAAACACATATCGATACACTACAAGCACATATAAGCTATAACGAGTGCAAAATCAAAACACTAAAATTACATGAAACTCTGCTGGAAGCGTAAATCAAATCACCAGTATAAAATAGGCATGAAATCGCAATCAACAGCTCAAGAGTAATAACTATGTACAAGGTATAAATACCCAGTAGGTGCAACCATGGTGCACAAAATCAAATATCATGAAACTCAGTCATCAAGACTAAATCATGTGAATAGATCGCCCAAAATACCGAAATCCAAAGCAACGGATACGTGATAATCAAATCACAAAATCACAAATCATAATTACCGTCGTCGGTATACCATCCTTCAGGGTCAAGAAGGTACCGGAACATCCGATGCTAGCTGCGCAAGATATCTACTTGCCTCTTGCTCGCGGCTGGCGTCCTCTGCCTCTGGTTCCTGATCTTTCCTGTAGATTACCAATCTCGCAATCCATCGGCTCATCGGCCCGGTCAGGAGTACTGACAGGAACGATTCCGTTCTGGCACTTTCCTGGTCACCTTTCGGTCAATCCTCACGACCGCTCGTAAGGCAGCGTATCACTGGCGTCGGCCTCTGGCTCTCTGAAAGCACGTCACACATCTGATCCTGGGTGCAAACATCATTGCAGCAATGTCCTGGAAGGAATCCTGCTCAAGGTCTCTTCCGATCATGCCTATGCCGATCTGTACAGAGGCTGGCTTCCTGCACAACCTCTTCTCGCTCAAAAACACCTGTGTCCTCAGCACAATATTTTCTCGGAAACTGGTCACATTCCAACGTCTCTGTAAGCATATCAGGTCTCTAGTCTCGACGGGAAGCAATGACAGCTCATCAGTGTCTCACACGAACCTCTTGTTCCAACTTTCTCTATCGTCGTCCACTATGACGTCACGCCAAGCTACTACGCACTGCACTGTTCTCGGCCACGGTCAATCTGAAGTCTCTCGCACGGACTCGAAATCGCATATTCTGTAGCTTCATCATTCTGTAGAGGATGTCAGGCCGAACAGGTCCTCGGGAACACGTCCCAACCATCGGAGGAATACTCATCACTCGTCTGTCCCTGATCGATCTGCAACGCATCTGGGTAAGTTCCTTTATCCGAACATGGTCAACTACCTCGTCGACAATGCCGAACTCTGTCCTGCTGGGTGTGCGCAATACGACCACTCCTGGTCTAGGTCTTCTCGTAACGTACTCCAGAAAGGTCCTGTCGAGGTTCCTTTCTCAAATCTCAATCCTGCCGAAATGCCCGGAAGTCATCATCCAATGCTGAAGCTAAAGCTTATTCCGGAACGGCTGCATACCTATCGCGCTTCTCTCTGGAAGATACATCCATATACCACGCCTCGGGGTGCATATCACATCTCTAATGTCAGCGGAGTGGGACGTCATCTCGTCGAAATCTCGTACGAACTCTTTACTCCACCTTGCTCAATGTCGACTGATTCGGACTTAACTCATCGTGGCTACACGAACGGTGCTCCGACGGCTACGCTCGCATCTGGAGTCTCCCAAGCAGTGTCCCATCACGATATCCGAAAGATGTCGAACCATCCGATCGACTCGTCAGATCCTCATAATCCCCCAAGAGATCACATCATGGGTACAGTTTAATAGTATCGAGTACATGCCACAGCGTCGGTGGTCCAGCCGTAGAAGGGCAAACCCAAGCCTCACTAATGGCGCCGAGGAACCGCCGCAAACCCGAAGGTTCAAAGGCTTTCACACGGTCATTAAGTCGAGTTAGGGTTTCATTCTTCTAGAGAGTCCATAGAATCACCTGCATGTCTTTCCGTATACTTTAAACTAGGAAAATGGGCTCCTGACATTCGATCGTCTCTATCGACTCTCAACGAACCTGCGTGAAGTCGTCTCTAGCTGGAAACAATCTATCTGATGACCTCGCATCGGTAAACAAACGAACCACCTGTCCTAGTCATTCATCCTCAGGTGACTAGCGACTCGCTATCATCTCTCTAAGTATATGCTCACGCTGCAGTAGCTCCAACCATCTGGGCGACATCTCGTCATTTGCAGCAGCAACTGGCTTATTCGCCTGTACGCCGAACAGCGCCTCAATCCTCCAGGAAAGGCAATACATAGGCGGTCATCTCTGAGTCGGTCTGCTCTAGATCTGAGTAAGACTCTCCACACTGGAAATCTTCAACTCATCAGGGCCCGCTCCGGCGCAAAATCGGACGAATCACCTTCGTCTCTCAAATCGGGTAGACTAGCTATCATCTGTCTCATATCTGCCTGAAAGCTACGGCAATCTCAGCTCGTAAGCTTCGGAAGCGACATCCTGTCAATCTCAGCAACAGCTGGTCCATCTGTCTGCACGGTAGGCGACATCACAATCTCTAAGGTATGCTGTACATCAACAGTCCTCTCTCAACTGGCAGCTCTAACAATGGCCCGATCATTCGATGCAAGACCAAGCACTCGCCTCCACTAGAGGTCACAATCACCAACACTAACTCGAGACGTTCCCATGTCACCAGAAAACACAATGGTCGGCCCTTGTACCAAACGAGCTCACACCGGCCGTAACCCTAGCAGCAGCCCAAACTGCCCTCAAACATGTTGACAGGAACCTCAATCGAGTATCAAGGAGAGCACATCAATGGCTAGAAAGGAAACAACAGATCCAAAGTGGATACATGATCATGGGAAGGAACAACATCAATAAAGGTATGATCATGAAACTAATAGAATCGGGGATCTCAAATGGATGTATAATCCTGGATATAAAGAGGATCACTGATCTCGAAAATATGTACATCCTAAGGTTCCTTAAGCGGAATGGCGTGTCGTAAGTATGCCGCGGAACATACCAACGGTACGTCACTCTACTTTAGTTACCTATTCCATCAACCAAGGGTCATCCTACACGACGAAAGTTCGGGTCTAATACCCCCTCGACCAAGTCTAAGTTCCGTAAGGTCAAGCCTAAGTTCCGTATATATATAAACGCCCTAGGCTCCACATAGTCAAACTTAGACTCGAACCAAGGTCAACCTAGCGCTCTGATACCAACTTTGTCACGACCCGAAAGAGCACGTGACTGGCCCTTGAACCATATGAAGTCTATAGGACTCCATCTGATCCAAGTAAGCCAAAAGCCCAGAAATCTAAAACCATTTTTAAGAATAAGTAAAGAAACTGGTTTAAAGAAGTGAAGAAAAACATGTTTGAAATCAAGGTTTTTAAATAACTAAGCCGAATATGCATTTTTAAAAACAGTACAGTCTTTTCTAAAAATTTCGGCAGAGTTTCTTTTGTAAAACTGGCCCCGAATGGGGTATAACAAGGATAACAATATATGCAATGATAAAGGCATCCCCAAGCGGGAGCTAGCTCTTCGTCAATCGACGGTCACCACCACACATGCAACAATAATATACAACGCCAAGTGGCGAGGATCAAATCCAAAAGAAAGCTCAAAAGCAACAAGAAAACCGCAACACTACTAAGCGCGACTCTATGGTCGAATAATACATCACTAGTCTAGGTCTGAAACAATATACGAGTTTTGGTTGATGGATATTCTAGATACAATGAATAATATAAATACAACGGCGGTTCTGATACAAAAGAACCCACCTATCCAAGCAAATCACCCAAAAGGAAGCAGTGTGCCAGAAATGCCGCTATAGAACTGTACGGCAAACCTGCAAGAACTGGGGCACAACGGGGGTGAGTTGCCAACTCGTGAATAGAAAGATATCTATAAGCAGAGATCGAATGCATGACCCAACCTAGGTCAATACGATCAGATATAAAGAAACCTCAATATGAATAAAGCTGAAGCATGCTAAACTGGCAATGTAATCTCTATACGTGAATGTAGTGCCAAGTGCTCGTGCTAGTGCCTCAGGTAATAGTATGTCATGAATATGAGGTATGAATGCATGAAAGCAGAATACATGTAAATGAAGAAACTGTTTTCATAATTTAGTGAGATTTCCCTTGTATTTTTAGTTGAGGTATCATAATGAAATCAGCATAAAACAGTGCCTAGCATCGGCACAAAACGTAATCCCAATATCTCGATATCTCTGTATCACAGTCTCTGTACCTCGAAATCTCGAAATCCCAATGTCTCAATCATAATATCTAGGGCGCCGTCAGTCCAGACCGGCCCCTACCATCCATCTCAAGACCACGACGGTATCCTCCGGATATCCGACGCGTCGGGTAAAATCACCGGTAGGTAGTGCTCCCCTGCCAGGCTCACATCGTCATCACCACGCGCTTCTTGCCCCGGGGCACCTTACCGGGTCCACCATGTACCCGAAACGGTTCATCCGTCTCCTCGAATCGGGTTTCCAAATCCATCAGCAAACTCATGGTGGACGACTCATACATCATGGGAAAACCGCACTTTTTATTTTAAAGAGAGAAAAGAAGTTTATATAAGTTTTGCGGTTTTCCCCCAAATCCAGAAAATCTCATGGAAATCCGAATCCAATCCTCAATAGCATGTAAACAGTGCATACAGGCATAAAAATCCATGAATAATAACATGCATGATGTAACAACTAATAATTACAATGTCTAATCTAGCATATAAGGCAAGTACACTAATATCATGTCTAAATTATTAGCTAACCTATGTCGATGCAATAATATTTTCTAAGGTGTACGTGACATGGCAATTACCGATGAAGATGTGTGTGAGCCGGCAAGTAAGTGTACGTGGTACATACGCATCATCGGTAATGGTGCTGGTGTCCTAACAGCATAACATCAATAATGGAGTATGAAACATAATATAAGCATGCGATGCGATGCGAACCACAATAATGAGCGGAAGCTGAATACTAGACGCAACTATAACTAATCTGCATTAATCTAAAATAACCTCTACAATTGGTGCCTTTTGAAATAACACGAATCATGGGGTTTTGAAAATAGGGGCTACGGTGTTTTTATGAAAAGATACGTCTTTTGAAATATCCGTAGGATCCCTTGGGCTGTCTTTTAAAATACCCACGATTCGTTAGTTTTTGAAATAGGTAGGAGTCTAATCTAATCTAACCACCATCCTAAACTATACGGCTGAACTAACAAGTAGAGCTACGGGTGAGGAAACCGCCTAACATCTGAGTCGATACATATACATACATGTATATATATTAGTCGGTGATCCCGCCTCAATAATATCATATCCGATACCCTATCTATAATCAGACATCCCAAGTCAAAAGTGCGGATCAATCATCAAAATATAGCTTGTACGTAAATCCGTCGTACGGCATCCCAAATCTGGGTACGGGTCAATATCACATTCATCATACTATTTATCTGGTATCCTCTTTATCAAATGTCATGATCGGGGTACTGATCTACGTCTAGTACAATATTGATACCCTCTATGTATGCATGCAGGTGTAAGAATCACTACGTCAAAAGACCCGCTAAAACATCGTGTCGTATCTCAATACGAACCAAATCACATCACCGATCTCCTGGCCTCAAGCCCAATCTCATCGACTCATCTCAAATCCCAAATACTATCCTCAAATCCAGTATATAAACACATAGTCTCATACCCATGTGTAGATATACGCACCATCATATGCACTCTAATAAATGAAAGAATGAATGCAAGTATGTGTGTAAATGTATGTGTGAGTGCAACCACTACTCTAGGGTTCGCACTAAACTAAACCAATATATTCTTATCATCAAAATATCATTATTACCATCAATAACCCTAAACAACACATAATAAATATTCGTGTGTATACGTATTCGTATACATCACCACGGACTGCGGGGGTGCTATACGCCATCCACCCGACTTCTCCCCACAGATATAAATCTACTCACATTGCTTCTCGTGTGCCAAAGCCGATGTCGCTATCTTCACCTCCTTTGCCTCAACATCACGCAGGGTACCTACAAGTATATCACAATGCTAAAGCACATGAAAATCACATCGGAAACCAAAATAGCACACGCTACCCGCATAGGTAAAAACCTATCGACTCGCATGTAAACACAATCAAAATCCACTTGTCGTTGACGTCCAAACGCCACCCGACAGGAATGAATCACCAAATACCAAAATCCATGCTAAAACAAGTCCCAAATTATACACCAACATAGGAAAATCAACCCAGATTTCACCCTAGATGGAATCAGTCAAAACTAGACATACTCAGGGTCAAAACTAGAGGAAATGGGGGCATGCACAGAAAACGAAGCAATTCCTTAAAATACCTTATTTTAGAATTTTCCATAATTTTTCCCCATTTATCTGTATTTAATTATACCAGAATATTAAAATATTCATTAAAATAATATTAAATTATAAAATTTCCCAAAAATCATATTTTATTATTTTGAAGACGTTACAGAACACTCGCAATGCGAGAGAAGGTGAAGATAAAAGACACCTGAATAAATCTTATTCCTATTTCTCCTGAACCAGAATCCATCCCCGAACTGGAACAAGTTCCTTTCGAGTTCGTATATAACCATACGATGGAGTATCCAATAAACTGTGGATCTTCGTAGTGATACGGAGTGTTCTGGAGAAATACAAAGGTGATTTAGGATTGGCGAAGGAATACTTGGTTTGGTCGTGAATATCTGTTGCAATTTACTTTTCCCTCTCACTAATCCCTTGCTTTGTCTTAACTTAATACCTTCTGCACACCATCGTTAGGCTAATTGGTTTTCTTCATTCCCTACCGGTCGGCACCAGCCTAAGGTTTGGAAGAAGACTATCCAATTTGCGTAACAGGTGTACTACTCCTAAACCAAGGAGCACTCGCAACCTGAGAGGAGGCAAAAGGAAAAGACAACTGAATAGTCCTATCCGTTTTCTCCAGAACTAGAAACCATCCTCGAATAAATCCCTTCGAGTTCGTATATAACCATACGATGGTTTTGTCCAATGGAAGTGGACGTTCGTAACAATACGGGGTGTCCTGGAGAAAAGGGTAAAAGTAGGAGTGGCAATGAGGTTTGCAACTCTGACAATCCAAAAGCCAGTGTTAAGAAGGTTCGGTCAACATGGTCACTGAGTCATAGTCTTAGGGTCGGGTCAATGGTCACTGCCAAAGAGAGAGAGAAAAGAAACACTCAGCGTGCACTCTAACCTAGATCAGAATGGTTACCAATTTATCTAATCTGGAAACCTCCCACTGTACCGTCAAATTCTCCTCCAAACCTGAAAGAAGAATTAGTCGGGGTCACCCGAGGAGTAAACTAACTCATCAGTGGGAACCGGGATCCAACTCTCATCGCATGACAACGTGACGGAATCCGCTCACGGTATCACACTCCAGAAGGTATGCGCATATCTGGCAAGTTTCAGTTCTTTTGAAACTCCCGATGAGATTTCTGCCCCATGCTCTTATGACCTTGGCGTGAGGTCAAAATATCATAAGTCACATGTCAAGTTCTACCCATCATTATCCAGGTTAATTTGAATCCACCCGTACATACCCTTGACGTAGGCCAAAATAGTAGTACGACTGTCCCAAACCAACGCATCTATCTATGCAACAGATAAATACCCGGCAGCTACCAATCACTATGCCTTGGCGTGAGGTCAAAATACATAGCTTGAACACTACCGAATATTTAACTGAAATGATGGAGGGCTACGAATGGTTTCTGGCGAAAACCTTTAACGTAAAGAACTTGATATCGTCGAAGGAACGGATAGCTTTTAAAAATATAGTGACGAAAACCTTCGCTAAAGAGGTCACTCCCGGTGAAGGGATCTCGGCTCTTTCCCCGTAGAATGGGGTGCAGGATATTCCAACTGAATACCGCGATGCAAAGCAAAAGTAATCGGCTATAGTGAAGTCATTGCCCTGACCCAAACTTTTTGTCCAAGGGGTCACTCCCGGTGAAGGGATCTCGGCCCTTGCCTCATCGACTGAGGAGCAGGATATTCCAACTGAATACCACGATGCAAAACAAAAGTGAACGTCCTTGCAATAACAGCTTTTTGAAAAGCGTTCCAACAACATCAGATTAGGTTTGTTTTTAAACTTGCATTGATCCGAATCAATGCAGTCCCATCAATTGATCACACCAAAAAGAACGAAAATATACTGATGTTCGTATATGCCATCCGCATTCGCCACTGGGTCCCGTCATTACCCGTTAGGTTAGCTAACTAACGACAGAGCGGGGACAGGACTAGCGCGGATGAAAAACATATACAACATCTACTAATATATATACCAATATATTATATTTCGCTCAAGGCGTGAAAGAAATGCAACATCACAGAGAATGAACAGCATCACAGAAACAATACAGATATCTGGGATCCCCGGGTTTCACAGAGCCACTACTGAAACCCGACGTTCCCCTGGTCGTGTGGATAGCCGGTGCAATGAAATCCTAGACCCCTACGGGCGCGGCAAGTTACCCGCCAAAACCTGAAGCGAGGCAGCCCCCTTCAGCACCGTGAATGGACCACCCAGCACTTCACGGAATTCGGTAACTTGGGCACCCCTCCTGGGTCAACCTGTACACCCTACGAGTGCGGCGAATAGCCCGCCAATCCTAGAGTGAAGCCCCCTCCGTCTCAATGCCATGAGATGCGGGCTTGTTGCCCTCTGGAACCCGGCTATCCGTGCACCCCTCCGCGGGGTAATCCTAGTACAGAAAGTAAAATATACATACAACGGGTACATCGACCGCAACCAGGTCGTGCCCCAAAATAATAATACAATCAGGCAGCGACGGCAGTCCACATGTCGGACGCTCGCCCCGCAATATCAAATGTACATAATACAACCACAACTGTACTAGCATTGCATCCAGGCTATCCCCCACGACCGATCCGCAACATCACAGCAAAAACAGAACATCAACGTGAAAGTCACGTTCCCAAATCCGTCTAACCGGGCTATAGCAGTTAGACCGGATTTACCGATCAAGTGACATTCACGGTCGCAGATATAATGTAAATACTGTGAAATAATGTGTTTAAAATATCCGATCAATCAAATTTTAACAAGTGGGCCCCCAAGCATTACTGTAGCAGACCAAGAAATTCTGGGCCCAATGTTATTATTCCAAAACCCCACTTTTCAACCCAGAAAGCCTCTGTAAAAAATTGGTGCAGGGATCCCCACAGTGTGCGGCGGAACAGCGGCGGGAAGGGGGTATTTGCGGCGGTTCCACGCTCCCACTGTGGATTCACTTCTTCGAATTTTTACAGAACTCTTAGATTTTCCAGTACATCAATATTTTACAACCTAAAAAATTTTTCGAGACCAAAAAATTTCAACAGAAACTGATGCTAACAAAAATGTAGATTTTGGAGTTTTGGTCGATCGGAAATGCAAAACACATTACACCAAGCAAGACTAAGTTAATGGCGAGGCTCTGATACCACTGTAAGTGCACGACGGCGCCCCGACCGTCAATCCGACGACGGAATGCGGAAGCGGTGAAAAACTTTAATTTTCTTGAACGGGCAAACCGCCGCGCACTAATACCCGGATCGAACCACTAACTAGTCCTAGCTATCTACAAGAAAGGGAAGAGAAGTATATCGACATATCCGAGTCCTCCGGTCTTCTCGTCGTCGTCCCGATCTCCTGCGGAATGTCCCGTCTCCTCCTCGTCGCCGGAAACGCACCACATCGCCTACTTCTTTTACGGGCTCCCACCTCAATGCCGAGGCAACTCGGTCACGAAGCCGGCTACTCGACGTGCCCAAGATTTGCTGTAGAATATAATGTAGAGGCTTGTGTCTCATTTGGGGTTATCGGAATTGCCTTTTGGTGGAGGGATGAAAACAAGAAGTATGTGGAGGAGCTTGGAGAATTTTGGTGCATGAAATGAACAACATTTCCACCCTCAAAAACTTGGACAACCCTTGCCCCAAAAATGGCCGGCCTCTCTTGGTGGGGAAGTGAGTGAGAATGAGAGAGAGGTCAAAAATAAGAGAGCCATCCCATGATCCAAAAAAACGAAGAGAGAGAAGGCTATCATGCAAAAGGAAATGATCACCAAATCAAAACCCACACTCAACCACCTACCACCAACCTCATCATCAACAACCATGATGATTTACAAAGTCAAGCAATCATGAGTTTATGAAGTCAAATGATGGGACAAGTATCATGACATGATAATATGCAAAGACCCCCTCCACAAATGCTTATTTGCAACAATGCAAATAAACCCTCCTCCACCAAACTTCGGCCAATGAACGATACAAAGGAAATTGGCCGAAACGGAAAGCAAACTGGCAACTCCAGAAAACTGGTCCCGTAATAAATTACAGGAAAACCCCAATACTGTGCATACACACCCGCATCTGTATTTCGACCGAAATACAAATGCAAAGAGACAAAATCTACACTGTACTATACTAGGATCCGGCTTAAACCAAAGCCGGCTAGTAATATCCGTTCGATCCTGATCCGTGCAATACCGCACGTATCTGATCGAACCCTTCCATATAACCATACGGCCTATAGTACAAACTGTCCGATCCTGATCCGTGCAATACCGCACGTATCTGATCGGACCTTGCCATATCTCCATACGGCCTCCACAACCTTTCGCCCGAAAGCTGAGTAACTGAATGTGGGGGACTCTAAAGACTCATCAACACATTGGTTGTGGATTTAACCACTAGCACGTCAGAGGTATAAGCCAATACGTAACGGGCTACCAGGTATTGACTAAAAGGGACGTCTGTGAGCGAACTCAGCCCGACAACCCTACTGAGCATGTTAGTGACAATATCCGTACAGCCCGGTCTGTTCGTCTATGAGCATCACATGGCGGGCCTAGGGGGTTGGTAAAAGTCAGACCCCCAAAAGCGGTACAAGTCGTGTCGGAGTGTAGCCCAGAACACCCTGAGATACTACTGGAATACCTACCAGTAAATCTCCTTGCCTCGGCCGAGGGCTTCGTGTAATGGCTCTCCTAGACACAGCACGACCTCACCCCCAATACCGGGAGAGACGAACCCCTGAAGATACGCTCACTGCCTCCATGTGGCTCGGGACTGTACCCAACTAAAACCTGTTTGCACGACTCCTTTGAGCCGTGGTAGGGTAGTAATCAAAGTACAGTGGGAACTCACACAAGACAAATGACGATCCCCAGGTCGATGAACAAACCTGCACACATGTCACCAGGGAACTGCGATCTGACGTCTGGTATATGACCAACTGGCATGTTCCCGGCGAGTCCTGTCCGGTGTACTCATAACCCAATGAGCACCTGTATACATCTTAGGTGATCCAACTGACACCAGTGGCTTGTGAGACCGGCCACCGCCCCTCGTCAGGGTCTCGACTGTATACACTAGTCTACTATGGAGTATCGATGCCCTGTCTCGAAACTCATACGACTAGGGACCATTTCAGGATATGCTTATAGACCCCAGCTCCCACTTATATGATCTCCCTCATACTGCTGGTGGTCAAGCAAGAATCCTAGGGGCTCTATCAACGTGTAATAGCGACGTGTCAGGTCACCTAAAACAGTACACGATGATAAAGGTAAACCAGATAGCATACTATCATCTCGAGTAAGACTGTCCTACCGGGATAGGTCCTCCATCAATCATAGCAATCACGTACCTGTGATCCAATAATTGACTCTGAGGGCATTATCTCCAACATAACACACCTGAAGAAGATGCATCAATATGCTTATTCTTCGTTTGGGTGGCATGGGAATACAGATATTCCCCTATTTCCTGCTCAGTCTTATAACAATTATAAGAAAGAACAGAACCAACATTCCCCTACTCAGTATAACAAGCGGGTTCGGTCAATACATCCATATTATTATCTTGATTAAGGCCTGACATGGTCGCTACCTGGAGAGAGAGAGAAGAAAACACTTAGCGTATGCTCTTACAAGATTAGATTGGTTATTATCTTATCTAATCAGGATGGCTCCCATTATTTTTATCAAATCTTCCTTCAAACCTTAAAAAGTAAGACTAGCCGGGATTAATTACACCCTAAAAGTTCGCCAATCATTCGGCCGGGCCAGTGTCGGTACTTTGAGGGAGGTTCCCTATGCTTTCACACGGACCTAATTAAAATAAACTCCGTCTTCATTAAGGCGTAACCCCGTTAACACCTTTCTAGATACCTACTTGATTGGCTAATTGTGATGTGTAAAACTCTCCCAGGAGTAACTCTTACTCGCAGTGGGTATCGGGATCCAACTATCTCATAGAAGATATGCAGTCTCATTGCAAATTTCAACACTTGAAATTCCCAATAATATTTTCCCCTAGCGTCCTATCACCTTGACGCAGGCCAACAAACCATAGTCCGCTAGTCAAGTTCAACCCGTACATTTCCTGATTGAATTAAACCCACCCGTACGACCCATGAGGCATGCCAACATTGTCGCACGACTACCTTAATCCAATCTCATCTTATGTTGCAGATAAACACTAGTTAGCTACCGCACACTACGCCTTGACGCAGGCCAATAAACGTAGCACGAATACTAAGTAGTACTTATCTGAAATGACGGAGGGCTACGACAGGTTTTTAGAAAAACCTTTTGCGTAATGAACTTGATGTCGTTGTAGAATCTAGTGTTTTTGAAAAGGAATGTTTTTGAGGTTTTTGCTAGTTTTTCTAAAGAGGTCACTCCCGGTGAAGGGATCTCGGCTCTTTCCTCATCGAATGAGGTACTGGATATTCACGAATACCACTATGCAAAGAAAGAACTATAAAGCAATCAAAAGACAATACCTAGTGGGTTGTAGCTTCTGCTAAAGAGCTCACTCCCGGTGAAGGGATCTTGGCTCTTTCCTCATCGAATGAGGTGCTGGATATTCTACAAGGAATACGGCTATGCGAAGAAAAAAATAGAGCTTCCTTTTTTGAAAATTTGATTCCACAACATCTTTTAGGTTTCTTTTCTTTCATTAATCTCATTAATGAAGTCCCATCAATTATGCTTCCTAAGCATCAAAGAAGAAAAGAAAATACAACGTACACTTATGCTATCCGCATTCGCCACAGTGTCCCGTTATGCACCGTTAGGTTACATATGTTAGGTCCACGTTACCTCTCCCGGTACTTTCGGGGTTGCGGAAACGGTAAATCAAAATTTTTCTAGACTTTGTAACATGGACCGTAAAAGCCGGATCTTTGCTAAACTAAACTAGCAAACTTGCAAAGAAGAATTAACTACTCGGCAAAGTGGTTATACCTCAACTTGAACTCCTTCACTTCTTGTTGTTGTTCTTCTTTGATGTTCTTCTCTTCTTGTTGTTCTTTTCATGGCTTGCTCAAAGGTTGATCCGGACTTCGGTCACCTCCGCGGCCTCCTTGAGTCGAAGACGATCCACCCGAGAGATGTACGCCGAGCTCCACCTCAAGCCGAGGTAACTAGGGCAAGGAGATTGCTAATCTAGAAGCCCTAGGTTGTGTAGAGAGGATGTATGGATGTGTTTGTCGAGTAGAATCCTTTTTCTCTCAACACATGAGATCAAAGGGGAAGATCAAGAGGAGGAAAAAGAAGGAGATTATCTAGCAACCATGGAGCTTCTCATTTCAAGAGAGAGAATGAGAATGAGCAAATGAAATGCTTAACCAAAAGAAAAACTAACCATGGTTGCAATAATGCATAAAACATCATGATTACTAATCCCATCAAGATAAAGGTGATGGCTACAAATGACATGACCATTATCATAACAAAAGAAAAAGAAAACCAAAGAATACTTTAGAACTTCTAAGAAGGTCCAAGTCAACTTTGGTCAAATGGTCAACAAAGTCAAGATGGTCAAATGGTCAATGTAATTAGCCATAACAAAATTATCAAGGAAAGGATTAGTAAATAATGTCCCCGGCTCATTATGGTTTTGGCCAAACGAATTGTCGAAACCCTAATGAGTCGGCCTCAAAATGGTTTTGACCGAATCAACTGTCAAAAACCTAATGAGCCTGCCACATAGCGGTTTTGGCCGAACCATCTGCCAAAACCCTAATGAGGCACCTCCTCCTTCATCGCTCCAGAAAACTGTGCATACACACCTGCATCCGTATTCCGTAGAATGCGGATGCGCAGAAGACAAAACACATCCATCCGTGCAATACTAGGATCTGGCTTAAACCAAAGCCCACTAGTACTGCCTGCCCGAACATCATACGCACACTAGTGTACGCAAGTGATCGCAGCCCTGCCGTA
Source organism: Agapanthus africanus (assembly GCA_030015575.1). Lineage (NCBI taxonomy): Eukaryota > Viridiplantae > Streptophyta > Magnoliopsida > Asparagales > Amaryllidaceae > Agapanthus > Agapanthus africanus. The sequence goes on from JASDDO010000031.1 coordinate 297,588,801, forward strand.
AAACCATACGGCCTCTACACGTTTCGCTCAGTGCAGGGAAACTCTCTGTGTGGGACTCTAAAGACTCGACACTACGCTGGCAGTGGGTTTAACCACAGACCGCAAGCGGCACTAGCTGTACGTAACGGTCCCCAGGTAGACGTCGATAAGAAGGCCGATGAGGTAAACCCATCCGAACTCCTACTGAGTCTGTATGTGACAATCTCCGTACAGTCCGGTCTGTTCGTCTGATACATCGCATGGCGGGCCTAGGGGGCGGTAAACGTCAGTCCCCCAATAGCGGTACAAGTCGTGCCGGAGTGAAGCCCAAAACACCCTGAGATAACACTGGAACCTACCAGTATATCTCGCTTGCCCTGGCCAGGGACTACTCGTGTAATGGCTCTCCTAGACACAGCGCGATGTCAACCCCCAATACCGGGAGAGACGAATCCTGTCTAAGCGTCACTGCCTCCAAGTGCTTCGGGACTGCTCCCAACTACTATCTGTTTGCACGACTCGGTAGAGCCGTGGTAGGGTAGTAATCAAAGAACAGTGGGAACACACCCGAGGCGAAGTGACAGTGTCAAGTCAGCGGACTAAGCTGTACTCATGTCACCTGGGAACTGATAACTGACGATAGGTATAATACCAACCATCAGTTCCCGACGAGTCCTGTCCAGTGTACTCGTAACCTAACGAGCACCCGCATACTATCTCAAGTACGACGTACCGACGGCTGTGGGACAGACCGTCTCCCGTGCTGGGATGAGAAGCGCATACGCTAGTCTACTCCGGAGTATCGATGCCCTATCTCGGTACTCCCACGACTAGGGACGTGTATAAGGATGTGCTTGTAGATTACCCAGCCCCCACGAGTGTGATCGCCATCACAACGCCGGTAATCAAGCAAAGATCCTAAGGGCTCTACTAATGCGTATAGGTGATATAATAAATAAACACACATGTACACATTAAAGCAGAGACAAACCAAGTAGCATACTACTATATTGAGCAAGATTGTCTGTACAACTGTGAATATCCCAAGCTTCCATCAAGTAATATACATACTAGTATGATACAGTAATGGCCTCTAGGGCATATACACTAACAATCTCCCACTTGCACTAAGGCCATGTACTGGCGTATCGTAGACCTATCATCTCGATTAGCCGCTCGAACTGAGTCTGGGGTAAAGCCTTTGTGAATGGGTCCGCAGTGTTGTCCTTTGTGTCCACTCTCCGCACCTCGATCTCCTGTCGATCAATGATCTCCCTGATCAGGTGATACCGCCTTAAGATGTGCCTGGATTTCTGATGGGACCTTGGTTCCTTTGCTAAAGCTATAGCCCCATTGTTATCGCAATACAGAGGTATTGGGTCAACAATGGACGGAACCACCTGAAGTTCACTAATGAACTTCTTTATCCAGACCGCCTCTTTTGCGGCATCGCTTGCAGCAATGTATTCAGCCTCCATCGTCGAGTCTGCGACGGTATCCTGCTTGGAACTCCTCCAACATACCGCCCCTCCGTTGAGGGTAAACACAAAACCCGAGACAGACTTGCTGTCATCTTTGTCACTCTGGAAGCTTGAATCGGTAAAGGACTCGACCCTGAGGTCTCCATTACCGTAAACCAGGAACATCTCCTTAGTCCTTCTCAGGTACTTGAGAATGTTCTTCACTGCTGTCCAGTGGTCCTCCCCTGGGTCTGACTGATACCGGCTCACCGCGCTCAACGCGTAAGCTACATCTGGTCTTGTACATAGCATCGCATACATTATAGATCCTACCGCCGAAGCGTAGGGTATAGTGCTCATGCGAACCCTCTCCTCGTCAGTCTTAGGAGACATCTTCTTGGAGAGGGTAATTCCGTGCAATGCGGGTATGTTACCGCGCTTGGAACCCTCCATACTAAATCTCTTTAGTACGGTCTCTATGTACCTGGACTGTGAAAGTCCCAACAGTTTCTTGGATCTATCTCTATAGATCTTGATCCCCAGAATGTACGAGGCATCACCCAGGTCCTTCATGGAGAACCTTTGTGACAAAAACAGCTTGACCGACTGTAGCATAGGAATATCATTTCCTATCAAAAGAATGTCGTCCACGTACAAGACTAGGAACACGACAGTTCGTCCTACAATCTTCTTATAAACACAGGGTTCATCTTCGTTCTTGATGAAATCAAATTCCTTGATTGCCTCATCAAAACAGATGTTCCAGCTCCGCGATGCCTGCTTTAATCCATAAATGGATTTAAGCAACTTGCACACCTTTCCGCTGCTCCCACTGTCTACGAAACCTTCTGGTTGATCCATGTAAACGCACTCTTCCAAACAACCGTTTAGGAAAGCCGTCTTAACATCCATCTGCCAGATTTCATAGTCATGGAAGGCAGCAATGGCAAGTAAGATCCGAATGGATTTGAGCATAGCCACCGGAGAAAAAGTCTCGTCATAGTCCAAACCAGGTCTTTGACGAAAACCTTTTGCAACGAGTCTAGCTTTATAGGTTTCCACCTGCCCATCTACACCAAGTTTTCTTTTGTAGATCCATTTGCATCCAACGGGTTTTACCCCAGGTGGAGCAATATCCAAGGTCCACACTTTATTGGCGTACATGGACTCCATTTCGGATTGCATTGCTTCCTGCCACTTATCAGAGTCCCTACTGATAATGGCCTGCCTGAAACTGGTAGGGTCATCTTCTTCCAAGATGCAATCCTCTCGATCCCCGTCAATGAGAAAACCGTAGTATCTCTCGGGCGGATGAGAAATCCTACCAGATCTGCGGAGTGGCTGAGGTTCGTTTGGGGTTATTGAATCTAGCGGTTCCTCCAAATCTTTTAAAGTTTGTGTTTCTGGAATTTCATCCAGTTCTACCGTGCTGCCACTAAGGTTTTTAACATGAAATTCTTTTTCTAAAAATGTGGCATTTCTTGAAACAATTATCTTCTGTTCCTCTGCATGGTAGAACAGATACCCACTTGAATCTTTTGGGTATCCCACAAACTTACACAAAACTGCCCGTGCCTCAAGTTTGTCTGGGTTCTGCTTTTTGACATAAGCTGGGCAACCCCAAATCTTAATACGTTTAAGATACAAACTCTTACCACTCCATATTTCATACGGAGTCTTAGGCACGGATTTGGATGGAACTTGATTCAATAGATGTGCTGCAGTTTGAAGTGCATATCCCCAGAATGAAAGAGGTAACTCAGCACTACTCATCATGGAGCGAACCATATCCAATAGGGTACGATTCCTCCGCTCCGATACACCGTTGTGCTGTGGTGTATAAGGAGGAGTAAGCTGAGAGAGAATACCATTCTCTTTTAAGTAATCTAGGAATTCCGTGCTTAAGTACTCCCCTCCCCTGTCAGACCGGAGGATCTTGATACTTTTGCCTGTCTGGTTCTCTACTTCCTTTCTGAATTCCTTGAATTTCTCAAAAGCTTCAGATTTGTGTTTCATCAGATACACATATCCGAACCTAGAGAGATCGTCAGTGAATGTGATGAAGTACGAGAACCCACCCCTTGCATGTATAGACATCGGACCACATACATCACTATGTACGAGTCCCAAGAGCTCTGCTGCTCTTTCTCCATGTCCGGTGAACGGAGATTTGGTCATCTTCCCTTTGAGACAAGACTGACAAGTTTCATAAGATGAAAACTCGAACGCATCCAAGAGTCCATCTTTATGCAACTTACTCAGTCTTTTCTCTCCGATATGACCAAGTCTACAATGCCACAAGTAGGATTTATTCGTATCTGAATTCTTCCTCTTGCGTGTGTTTTGTATATTGAGAACTGTATTCTGATTTAGAACGTAGATACCATTAAACAGTGTACCCTCTGCAACCATCACCTCATCAAGGTAAATGTTCATGATATTCTTTTCAAGAACAAACTTATATCTATCTTTATCAAGTAAAGAAACTGATATGATGTTGCAAACCATGGAGGGTACATAGTAGCAATCGTTCAAAATCATAGTCTTGCCATTCGGCAATACTAGGTGATATTCACCGACGGCTGCCGCATTAACTTGTGCTCCGTTCGCTACTCTGAGCGACATATCACCCGGTGCAACTTTCCTACTTTTTCTCAGTCCTTGCAATAAATTACAGATATGAGATCCTGATCCGGTATCAAGTACCCAGGAGGTAGGGCTGACCGTAAAACAGTTCTCAATTACAAGAACACCTGAAGTAGATGCAAAACCATGCTTCTTCTTCAACTGGGTATCCTGGAAATCCATACTTTCCTCTTTCCCATTCTCATACTCATGACTGTTGTCACGAGTTAGAGCTGAACCAACTTTCCCCAGTCCCGAATAAGAATTCGGTTCGGTCAAGCGATACATTTTATTTTCTTGATTAGGGCGTGAAAAGGTTGCTGCCTGGAGAGAGAGAAAAGAAACACTCAGCGTATGCTCTTGCAAGATTAGATTGGTTTATTGATTTATCTAACCAGGATGTCTCCCACTGTTTCCTCAAATTCTTCTTAAAACCTTTTTAAAAGAAGAACTAGCCGGGTTTTAATTCACGTCACAATACTTGCTTAACCTTTCAGCCAGGCTAGTGTCGGTACTTCGAGGGAGGTTTTCCAACGCTTTCGCGAAGTTCCTTAATTAAAGAACCTCTTTTCCCTGGGGGCGTAACCCCGCTAACACCTTTCTAGACACCTACTAGGTTTATAGCATTGATTGTTAAGTGAAATAATTTCCCGAGAGTAAACCGACTCATCAGTGGGATCGGGATCCAACTGTCATTGTGTGATAACCTAGATGGAATCCACTCTAGTCACCACACTCCAGAAGGTATGCTAAATCTGCAAGTTTCAGTTCTTTTGAAACTCCCGATGTGGTTTTTGCCCCTAGGACCCAAGTGATCTTGACACAGTCAACAAATCAAAAAGTCCTAGTCAAGTTCATCCCGTCGTTGTCTTGATTGCATTAAACCCACCTGCATAACCCTTGACACAGTCAACAAGGTTACACAAGTGTCCTAACCAATCACATTGTATCCAGCAAATAAGCAACACTTAGCTACCGTTCACTACGCCTTGACACAGTCAACAAACGCAGCACGAATACTAAGTATAACTTATAAGAAACGACGGAGGGCTACGGCTGGGTTTTTGGCGAAAAACCCGTTAACGTAATGAACTTGATATCGTTGAAGGAACATGATACAGGTCTTTGAAAATATAGTGGCGAAAACTTTTTGCTAAAGAGGTCACTCCCTGCAAAGGGATCTCGGCTCTTTCCTCGTCGAATGAGGTGCAGGATATTCCAAATGAATACCTCGATGCAAAGCAAGAATAATCGACTATAGTGAAGTTATTACCCTGACGCAAACTTTTGTCCAAGGGGTCACTCCCGATGAAGGGATCTCGGCCCTTGCCTCGTCGACTGAGGTGCTGGGCATTCACAACCGAATACCGCTATGCAAAACAAAAATGAACGTCCTTGCAATAACAGCTTTTTTTTGAAAAATTGTTCCAACAACGTCTTTTAGGTTTATTTTCTTGCATTAGTTCTTTTAATGCGTCCCATCATTTTAATCCTACCATTGCAGAAAACAACCAAAATATGACGTACGCTTATGCCATTCGCATTCGCCACGGGGCCCCGTCATCACCCGTTAGGTTACTTAACTAACGACAGAGCGGGGGCTGGGCTAGCGCGGCTGTAAAACATAAGCAACGCCTAAATAGAAAGCAATGATAGACATTACAGATCACAGATGAATACATTGGATATACTAGCAATCCGCAATTCTTTCGAGCCTGGAACGAAAAGCGGATAACACGGTCGCGGTGAATAGCCAAATACCCCACCCAAGACCCCTACGGGTGCGGCAAACTACCCGCCAAGTACCCGAAGCGTAGCAACCTCCCTCATCTCCATGAGTAGGCCACTCGACACTTCGGCATACCCGGTAGTTCGTGCACCCCTCCATGGGTCTATCCTAGGAGCAAAAACAGTAAAAAGAATTATACAATGACGGCTACAACCCCGACCCGGTTGTGCGGCCAAACAAATAATATTATTACATCAATTTACATTTACAATGAATGAAAGGAAAAACAAAAGCTCATCTCACATCCACCCCGGCTATTCACCCGCGACAGTCCAACACATTCATATACACATTCCAGCACATTACAGATCATGTATAACCCCGACTAATCGTCTTATAGCGATTAGCCGACGTTCAATACATGCAAACATCACAGATATAACCATCATAGTCAAAGTGCAGTGAAGTTCGGAAAAATACGGAATTATAGGACCCTAAAAGGAAATTTCTTTTCTGGAAAATCTGGGCACAAATAATATATTTTAAAAATCCCAAAACCAACAAACAAACACACTGCACGAAAAACGATGCAGAGAAGACAACAAGTCGCGGCGGTTCCGCGGCGGCTAAGAAGGCTCACGCGGCGGAAGGGCGGCGGTTTAGACGAATCACTGTATCGTTTTTCTTGGGTGTTCACACAAAACCCTGAGCCGAATTTACAAGTATAAAGTTTTTCATTTTGAGCCAAAAAAATTTCAACAGAAACTCAGGTTTTGAAAAATACGGTTTTTGGGTTTTTTACGGTTCCGAACTTCGTTACACTTCACTACCAAGCTAGTTTAAGTTTAGTTAGGCTCTGATACCACTGTTAGGTCCACGTTACCTCTCCCGGTACTTTCGGGGTTGCGGAAACGGTAAATCAAAATTTTTCTAGACTTTGTAACATGGACCGTAAAAGCCGGATCTTTGCTAAACTAAACTAGCAAACTTGCAAAGAAGAATTAACTACTCGGCAAAGTGGTTATACCTCAACTTGAACTCCTTCACTTCTTGTTGTTGTTCTTCTTTGATGTTCTTCTCTTCTTGTTGTTCTTTTCATGGCTTGCTCAAAGGTTGATCCGGACTTCGGTCACCTCCGCGGCCTCCTTGAGTCGAAGACGATCCACCCGAGAGATGTACGCCGAGCTCCACCTCAAGCCGAGGTAACTAGGGCAAGGAGATTGCTAATCTAGAAGCCCTAGGTTGTGTAGAGAGGATGTATGGATGTGTTTGTCGAGTAGAATCCTTTTTCTCTCAACACATGAGATCAAAGGGGAAGATCAAGAGGAGGAAAAAGAAGGAGATTATCTAGCAACCATGGAGCTTCTCATTTCAAGAGAGAGAATGAGAATGAGCAAATGAAATGCTTAACCAAAAGAAAAACTAACCATGGTTGCAATAATGCATAAAACATCATGATTACTAATCCCATCAAGATAAAGGTGATGGCTACAAATGACATGACCATTATCATAACAAAAGAAAAAGAAAACCAAAGAATACTTTAGAACTTCTAAGAAGGTCCAAGTCAACTTTGGTCAAATGGTCAACAAAGTCAAGATGGTCAAATGGTCAATGTAATTAGCCATAACAAAATTATCAAGGAAAGGATTAGTAAATAATGTCCCCGGCTCATTATGGTTTTGGCCAAACGAATTGTCGAAACCCTAATGAGTCGGCCTCAAAATGGTTTTGACCGAATCAACTGTCAAAAACCTAATGAGCCTGCCACATAGCGGTTTTGGCCGAACCATCTGCCAAAACCCTAATGAGGCACCTCCTCCTTCATCGCTCCAGAAAACTGTGCATACACACCTGCATCCGTATTCCGTAGAATGCGGATGCGCAGAAGACAAAACACATCCATCCGTGCAATACTAGGATCTGGCTTAAACCAAAGCCCACTAGTACTGCCTGCCCGAACATCATACGCACACTAGTGTACGCAAGTGATCGCAGCCCTGCCGTAAAACCATACGGCCTCTACACGTTTCGCTCAGTGCAGGGAAACTCTCTGTGTGGGACTCTAAAGACTCGACACTACGCTGGCAGTGGGTTTAACCACAGACCGCAAGCGGCACTAGCTGTACGTAACGGTCCCCAGGTAGACGTCGATAAGAAGGCCGATGAGGTAAACCCATCCGAACTCCTACTGAGTCTGTATGTGACAATCTCCGTACAGTCCGGTCTGTTCGTCTGATACATCGCATGGCGGGCCTAGGGGGCGGTAAACGTCAGTCCCCCAATAGCGGTACAAGTCGTGCCGGAGTGAAGCCCAAAACACCCTGAGATAACACTGGAACCTACCAGTATATCTCGCTTGCCCTGGCCAGGGACTACTCGTGTAATGGCTCTCCTAGACACAGCGCGATGTCAACCCCCAATACCGGGAGAGACGTCCTGTCTAACCGTCACTGCCTCCAAGTGCTTCGGGACTGCTCCCAACTACTATCTGTTTGCACGACTCGGTAGAGCCGTGGTAGGGTAGTAATCAAAGAACAGTGGGAACACACCCGAGGCGAAGTGACAGTGTCAAGTCAGCGGACTAAGCTGTACTCATGTCACCTGGGAACTGATAACTGACGATAGGTATAATACCAACCATCAGTTCCCGACGAGTCCTGTCCAGTGTACTCGTAACCTAACGAGCACCCGCATACTATCTCAAGTACGACGTACCGACGGCTGTGGGACAGACCGTCTCCCGTGCTGGGATGAGAAGCGCATACGCTAGTCTACTCCGGAGTATCGATGCCCTATCTCGGTACTCCCACGACTAGGGACGTGTATAAGGATGTGCTTGTAGATTACCCAGCCCCCACGAGTGTGATCGCCATCACAACGCCGGTAATCAAGCAAAGATCCTAAGGGCTCTACTAATGCGTATAGGTGATATAATAAATAAACACACATGTACACATTAAAGCAGAGACAAACCAAGTAGCATACTACTATATTGAGCAAGATTGTCTGTACAACTGTGAATATCCCAAGCTTCCATCAAGTAATATACATACTAGTATGATACAGTAATGGCCTCTAGGGCATATACACTAACAACATAACTAATGTCATAGCGGGGCGGGACTAGCGTGGGTGTAAAACATAAGCAACGTTTATTATATATCATATATATAATAATAAACCATTCGTCTTAGAATATAAAGTGGTCACATCACAGAATATCAGCAGCAAAAGTCCACATATGAAATATTGGATATACTAGGATGTCCGTGTCTTATATCAAGCCAGTAAAAAACACGTATTCTACTGTCGCGATGAATAGCCAAACCCATATCCCTAGACCCCTACGAGAGAGGCAAGCAACCCTTCCAATTCTAGAGTTAGGAGACCCAGACTCGACTCCTCGAGATGGTCTCCCACTGGACTCTAGAACCCGGTTACTTGTGCTCTCCTCCTTGGGTCTATCCTAATGCGGAAAAGTAAATAATATACAACAATGGTGATATCATCCTCAACCTGGATATGCTACAATAAAAGAAAATTACATACAGGCTTTTACATGAATGAAAATTAAAAACTCTCATCTCACATAAAAAAAAACCCGGCTATTCAAAACACGACGATCCAATATAACATATATCAGCAACACATAACATCACATGCCATCAACGTAAGAAAATATGCGTATCCCAATTTTCGTTGGCATATAGCAACGAAACCGGCGATACACCACATATTACACTTACGGTCGTAGAAAAGAAAATGTCAAACTAAAACATTTGGAATCGACACTGACCTTAGACATGATAAACCCGGAATATCACATACTTCGGATTTCATGCCTAACACAGTAAATCATACATTTGGGTCTAACTCATGAAAATACCTTTTCAAAAGAAATCGGGTAATTCAACAAGATTCCCGATTCCTCCCGAGACCGAAATGTTAAATTTACAAGCAACTAATCAATTTTCATAAAACTAATTAGTGTAGATTCCAAATATTGTATCACATTCCATAGATAGTTAGACGATGTTAAACATTCTGATCGAATCAACAAATACCCAAAATTTCCCAAAGAGCTCAACACTTGAGCACAGTAAAGAAATACTCAGAACATGCCACAGTACCTATGGAGCAACCGTAGAAAGGTCAACCCTTGCCTCATCTATGGCGCAGAGGAACTATCGAAAACCCTAGGGTTTGATGGCAGTTCCGATGGTCATATAAACGAGTTAGGGTTTCGTTCTTCTAGAGGGTCCATAAAATTACTAGCATGATTTTTGAATATTTTCAACTTTGGAAAATTTCAACTTTTGGAAAATTTCCAGCGGAGGAGAAAATGGGTTATTGATATCCGTTCGAACATTTTAGCGCCGTCTAAAATACCCGAAACGATGTTAGAATTATTACTACGAAACACTCCGAATTGCATTTACAGAACATCACATGCAATCTTAGCAACAACAAGTAATACCTGAAACACCAAAACCCAGAGAGCAGAACACCAAACCAAAACGAACCCGAGAAGACATCATTGGGCCGGCCAGGCCGGATTTTTAATGCATCTCTCCGGGTCAAATCCGGCGGATGGGGTTCGTATTCGTTTGGTCCTCATATTACATCTCATGTAACATTCTGCAGCTGCTTAAAATTTTTGTTGAGGACTTTTAAAAATTGACAGAAACTAGGTTTTGTGTTTCGATGTTTCGGAGTTCTTTCGGTTTCGTAATTCAACAAACATCGTCTAATTCTATAGCTTGGCTCCGATACCACTGTAGGGTTTCCTAGCACGACAGAAGGGTTTCGGGAGGCATCGTCCATTCCATTTTAAAAAAAATTCCATGCTAAACAACCCCAACACTAGAATCAAAACTAGAGAATTAGACAATACATCATGTAAAAAACTTTACATCTAAGTGAACAAGGATTACAACCCTTTTAGACCGGTCCTTCACTTCAATAGCTCCGCGTAGTAGTCCCTTCGCTCCAAGTAGCGATCTTCCGGACTCTCGAATGGCTCCACAAGATGAAAGGAACAAGCTTGCACGAAGTCTTCGAGGACGAAGATGATCTACGTCGAGGAGACAACAACCCAAGCTACCTCTTCACTAATTAGAGATTAGGGAAGCTAACGCCCTAAACTAAATGGCTAATCTAGTAGAGGATGATGAAGTAGGATTTTTGCTCACTTTAGAATTAATTTTCTCATTATTTTTCTTCACCTCTCAAAAATCTTGAGAGCTCACACTTGATGAAGAAAATGAAGATGAAGAGATAATGTTGTGAATGAATCATGAGAGAGAAGCAACCGTGGGTGAGAAATATCTCATATAACTCATGCAGAGACTTGACCATGGTTTATGATGATGGTTGGGTTAATAAATATCTATAGTAAGACAAAATTAGTGGACTAAGTCAAAGGTTTCTAAGTCTCATACACCCATGTTGCATGTATAATCAAGCATGACAAAAAAAGAAACACAATTAATATATATCACATATATATTAAGTTTGCACATGTGAGAAAAAGAAATGCACAAGTGAGCTAATATTAGTTAATGTAAATATATCAAATATATAATTATACATTAAATTATAAAATCAACACATGATTCAATAATCCGGCAATATCACATATAACCGACTAATATCATATATATCCACTTATTGAATCAACACTTGATTCGATAACCCGGCTATATCACATATAACCGACCGATATCACATATCGCGATAATAGAATACGGTATCACGTACTCGTATTAATCTCGGTCCCACACATATCACATATGTTCTCCTACATCGTTTCTCCTGAGCCAGGAAACCTCTATGTAGGACTCTAAAGACTCGTCAATACGTCGGCAGTAGGTGATGATCATATCAGTCACCCACAAGCCGTCAGCGGTACTAGCTGGACGTAACGGTTACCCGGGTATTCAGCGATCAGAAGATCAACAAGCAAGCTTCTCTAAACTCCCGCACAACCTGTCGGTAACACTATCGTACAGTCCGGTCTCTTCTCTGATATGTCGCATATCTAGTCAAGGGGTGGTAAATGTCAAACCCCAGTAACCGATAAGTCGTGCCAATGTGAGGCTCATAACGGGTCGAGAAACTACTGATAACACTTACCAGTAAATCTACGTATCAGCCCTGTCCAGGGACATCCTGTTATTGTTAGTGTATATGCCCTAGGGGCCATTATTGTATCATACTAGTTTGTATATTACTTAATAGAAGCTTGGGATATTCGCGAATATGTGTATATGTTAGCATATCGCGAATACATATTGATAGAGCCCTTAGGATCTTGCTTGACTACCAGCGTTGTGATGGTAGTCACACTAGTGGGGGCTGGGTAGTCTACAAGAACATCCTTTTTCTGGTCCCTAGTCGTAGGATTATCGAGACTGGGCATCGATACTCCGGAGTAGGCTAGTATGTACGCTTCTCATCCCAGTTGGGGAGATGGTCTATCCCACAGCCATTAGTACGTTGTACTGGAGATAGTATACAGGTGCTCGTTGGGTTACGGGTACACCGGACAGGACTCGTTCGGAACTGTTGGTTGGTATTATACCCATCGTCAGTTAACAGTTCCCAGGTGACATGAGTATAGCATAGTCTGCAGACTTGACACTGCTGCTTCGTCTCGAGTGTGTTCCCACTGTTCTTAGATTTCTACCCTACCACGGCTCAGAGGAGTCGTGCAAACAGGTAGCAGTTGGGTGCAGTCCCGAAGCACTTGGAGGCAGTGGCGGTTGATAGAATTCGTCTCTCCCAGTATTGGGAGTTGATATCGCGCTGTGTTTGGAGAGCCATTACGCAAAGTCCCTGGCCAAGGCAAACGAGATTTACTGGTAGGATTTCCAGTAGCTTCTCAAGGTGTAATGGGCTTCACTCCGACATGTCTTATACCGCTTTTAAGGGACTTACGCTTGCCGCCCCCTAAGCCCGATATGCGATAGTCCTGGATGAACAGACCGGACTGTACGAAGATTGTCACATCAGGCTCAGTAGGAGTTCGGATGGGTTTCCTCATCGGCCTTCTTATCGACATCTACCCGGGGACCGTTACGTACAGCTAGTACCGGTTGTGGCCTGTGTTTAAACCCACTGCCAGCGTAGTATCGAATCTTTAGAGTCCCACACAGAGAGTTTCTCTGCTTCAGGAGAAACGATATAGATGTCGTATGGTTTTACGACAGGGTTCGGACACATACGTGTATTTATGCACGTACGATGTTCGGACAGATTATACTAGCGGGCATTAGTTTAAGCCAGATTCTAGTATTGGATTATTGGATTTATACAGTATCAGTATTTCCATGATTTTACGGATGGGAGGGGCATTCACGTAATTAGTCGAGAAGCTTCTAGAAGAAAGGTGAGGTGGAGAGCTTAGGTGTAATTTGCATTAATTGAATTTGTGACTCATAGAGTGATTCATCCAAATGAGTTAATGAAGCATTCATTGCTTAATGACTATGAGATGATTCATTCATTTGTATTAAATGAAGCATGGTTGTAATTATCTAAATGATTTATTTGATAATGATTATGCTTCATTATATACATAATGAGTTATATTTTCAATTCATAATTACAAACACTTTCTCTCTCCTCAAGCTCACTCTCTTCTAAAACCTAACCCTAATCCTCTCATGTGTTGAGATCCTAAGGGTTAGCAAGACTAATAGATCCCTAATACATCTCTATATCTTCTAGGTTACCTTAATTAGCAATCATAGACACCTAGTTACCTCAAGTGAGAGGTTAAAGCTTGGAGAAGGAACTCTCGGGTGGATCATCTATCACATCAATGAGGCCGACGGGGAGGTGATCAACAAGAACAAGAAGGACTTGTATCATTAGGTATAATCATCTATCATAGTAGCTAATCACTTCTAGATAGTTGTTAGTTAGGGTTTGGCAAAGATCCGTAAAGTTAGTCGATGTTACTTTAAACAAAATGATTCTTTTACCTATTCCGCCTCCCCGCATCTTGTGGTGTGTCTAACGTCGACTTACAGTGGTATCAGAGCCTTGCTAAACCATAACTAACATGTTAGCAAATTCGTTAGAAATTCAATCGCAAATCGAACCCGAAAAAACATTATTTTCACATAGTTTCTGCCGATTTTAAAACGGCGCCTAAAAAATTTTCAGGGACCCTTAAAAATACAAGCAGGGTTTTCTAAGAATTGTGAAGAAATTTAGGACTGTCCACCGGGGAACCGCCGCCGATCCAAGCGATCCGCCGCGGATCCGCGACCGAGTTGACACCGAGTCAACCCAAATTTGCTCAGTTATTCTTCTGTGTTGATGTTGTGTTTTCTGGGATGATTTGTTTCTGCTCAGGTTTTATGTGCACAGAGAATTGTTTGGAGTAGATTCATTCGTGTTACTTCATCAAAATTCTAAGATGTTTGGCTTACTGGATTATATCTGTGTTATGTTTTATGTGTTCGTAAACCTCCCCTAACTGCTAGTATGTCGGTTAGCAAGGGGTTGCACATTTCTGTAATGGTTTTTACTGGTTTGTGTTTGTGGACTTGTTGGATTGTCGTGAATGGATAGCTGGGGAAGTGAAACGAGTGTTTCTTTCATTCAAATATAAATTGTAATTTGTTGTAATATTCTTTTGTGGGGCACATCCGGGTTGAGGCTGTAGCCACCGTTGTATTATTTCATTTACTGTTTTCTTCTCCTAGGATAGACCCAAGGTGGGGTGCACAAACTACCGGGATACTTAGAAGCGTTTAGTGGCATACTCACGTCGTTGAGGGAGAACGCTTCACTTCGGGTACTTGGAGGGTAGTTTGTCGTACCCGTAGAGGTCTAAGGTGGGGTTTTGGCTATTCATCGCGACTGTGTAATCTGTCTTTCTTTGCAGGCTCAAAAGGAATGCGGATTCGTAGAAAATCCAATATGTTCATCTGTGATCTGGAATGCCTATTATTGCGTTTGATGAATGCACAATATCTATATATGATATCTATTAAGCGTCACTTATGTTTTACACCCGCGCTAGCCCAGCCCCCGCTCTGTTGTTAGTTAAGTAACCTAACGGGTGAATGATGGGGCCCAGTGGCGAATGCGGATGGCATAAGAGGACGTTGTATTTTCGTTGTTTTCTGCAATGATAGGTTAATTGATGGGATGAATTATATTAATGCAGAGAAAATAAACCAAAGTTGAATCGTTGGAACAATTTAAAAGAAGCCACTCGGTTATTTTAAAACAGAAGATTTTTTTTAATTGCGGAGCTTAAACCACTCCTTTTAAAAAGCTATCAGGTTCCTTCGATCATATCAAGTTCACTACTTTCACGGTTTCGCCAAAACCATTCGTAGCCCTCCGTCATTTCATTTGGGTATTCAGTAGTATTCAAGCTATGTATTTTGACCAACGCCAAAGCATAGTGTTTGGTAGCTGCTGGGTATTCATTTGTTGCATAGATAGATGAGTTGGTTTGGGACAGTCATACTATCATTTGGCCAACGTCAAGGGTATGTACGGGTGGGTTCAAATAAACAAGATAATGATGGGTAGATCTTGACATGTGACTTATGACATTTTGACCAACGCCAATGTCATAAGGGCATGGGGCAAAAATCCACATCGGGAATTTCTAAAGAAACTGAAATTTGCTAAGAGTTGCATACCATTTGGAGTATGATAATTTGGGTAGGATTCCTTTAGCTTTATCACACGATGATATTTGGATCCCGATCCTACTGTGAGTATCCGCTACTCATCAGAAGATTCGTCACTTAACGATCAATGCTATAAACCAAGTAGGTGTTGAGAAAGGTGTCAGCGGGGCTACGCCCCCAGAGAAAAGAGGTTATTTAATTAAGGAACTTCGCAAAAGAGTCGTAAAACCTCCTTCGAAGTAACGACACCGGCCAGGCTGAACGGTTAAGCAAGTATTGTACAGTGAGAATAGTCCTGACTAGTTCTTCCTTTTTGGTTTGAGGAGGGATTCGAGAAACAGTGGGATCCATCCTGTTTAGATAAACTAAAAACCACTCTAAACATGCAAGAGCATCTTGCTAAAGTTTTTCCTCTCTCTCTTCTAATTGCAGCGACCCAGAACATGACAGGCCTTAAGTTATTATCAGATAAAAATATTTTGACAGGGCCAAACTATAAAGACTGGTTCCGGAATGTCAAGCGGGCAATTACTTATGACAAATTGGGGTATGTCCTTACAACTAAGGCACCTGCTGTCCCTGGTCTAGAATCCAGTATCGCGGATAAGGAAATCCGCAAGACCTGGGAGATTGACTGCGCGAAGGCCAAATGCATCATGCTTGCCTCTATGAATAATGAACATCAGAGGAGGCACGAGAATATGGATCTTGAATCTATATTTCTCCAGACCAAGGAACTGTATGGAGAGCAATCTCGTATAGCTAGATACGAGACCTCGAAGAACTTGTTTCAGTCGAGGCTGGCTGTCGGATCATCTGTAGGAGAACATGTCCTTAAGATGATTGGCTATATAGAAGAGCTCGCGGACCTCGGGACAACATTAGAGAACGAGCTATATACAGACTTGGTTCTTCAGTCTCTTCCTTCCACCTACGCCCAGTTTATTCTGAATTTCAACATTTAATGAAAAAAAGTTGAACTTCCAGAACTCCTTAACATGTTGAAGAGTGCAGAGGGCACCTTGCAGAAAGCAAGGGAAACACCCACTATGTTTGTTCGCGGTGCTTCCTCTTCCGGATCCAAGGCAAAGGCCAAAGGAAGGATGAAGAAGGCCGCTACCAAACCAAGAGGTGGTGTTGGTAAGGTGGGAGTTAAGGGAAAGGCAAAGGTTGCGGTTCCAGTAGCGGCAAAGGACGAGTGCTTCCACTGTCGTAGGAAAGGCCATTGGAAGAAAGATTGCAAAGCTTGGATTGCCAAGAACCAGGACCCGAAGCAAGCTGTAGCTTCGACTTCAGGTGTGTTTGTAATTGAAAATTGTCGTTCAATCAACTCTACTTCCTGGGTATTGGATACCGGATCAGGATCTTATATATGCAGTTCATTACAGGCACTGAGAAACCGTAGAGTGTCGAAGGTTGGTGATATGACCCTCCAGGTTGCTAATGGAGCTAGCGTGAATGCTGTGTCCGTAGGGGATTATCACCTTGGATTGACGAGTGGACATATTTTGGTTTTGCGCAACTGTTTTTATGTACCCAGTTTAACGTGTAATATCATATTAGTATCGTTGTTATCAAAAGAAGGTTATGATTTCACGTTTGTAAGCGATGTTGTTAACATCCACCTTAATCATGGTTTGATTGGGTCTGGTACACTAGATAACGGTATATACGTGTTAAACCAATAGCAGATTTTCAATGTCCAGAACACACAAAAGAGAATGTCTCATGATATAAATAAGGCTTTCTTATGGCATTGTAGACTAGGTCACATCAATGAGACAAGGTTAACTAAGTTACATAGAGAAGGATATTTGGATCCGTTCGAATATCAATCTTATGCCACTTGTCAATCATGTCTCAAAGGAAAGATGACAAAGACTCCATTCACTGGACATGGAGTAAGAGCGAGCGAGCTCTTAGGACTCATACACAGCGATGTATGTGGTCCAATGTCTACACATGCAAGAGGCGGTTTTTCATATTTCATTAATTTTACGGATGGTTACTCTAGGTATGGATTCATTTTCTTGATGAAAAATAAATCCAAGGCCTTTAAGAAATTCCAAGAATATAAGAATGAAGTAGAAAACCAAACCGGAAAAAATATCAAGACACTGAGATCTGATCGAGGTGGTGAATACTTAAGTGCTGAGTTCCTGGGTTACCTAAAAGAGAAAGGAATTCTCTCTCAGCTTACTCCTCCATACACTCCACAGCATAACGGTGTATCGAAAAGACGGAACCGAACCCTATTGGATATGGTACGTTCCATGATGAGTAATGCTGAGTTACCGCGATCTTTCTGGGATTATGCACTAGAATCAGGTGCATATCTTTTGAACAGGGTTCCGACCAAGACTGTGCCTATCACACCATATCAGATGTGGAGTGGGAAGAAACCCTATCTTCAGTATCTGAAGATATGGGGATGTCCATCTTTTGTTAAAAAGCAGCATGCGGACAAACTCAAGGCACGCTCAGTACAGTGTAAGTTTGTGGGATATCCAAAGAACTCCAAGGGGTATTTTTTCTATTACGCAGAGGAATAAAAGGTTTTTGTTTCTCGTAATGCCCATTTTCTAGAACAGCAGTTTTTAGAAAAGGAAACAAGTGGGAGCACAATAGAACTGGAAGAAATTCCAGAACCACAAACTACTACTGAAAGTTTGGTAGAACAAGAAGTTCCAGAAGAACAGAACATTCCCGCACCCCTCCGCAGGAATAGTAGGCCGTCTCATCCGCCTGAGAGATACTACGGTTTTCTCATAGACGGGGATATAGAGGATTGAGTCATTGATAACGATGAACCTACTAGCTTCCAGCAGGCCATCCAGAGCGGCGACTCAGTAAGATGGCTGGATGCAATGCGGACCGAGATGGAGTCCATGTACACCAACAAAGTATGGACTTTGGACTTTCCTCCAGATGAGGTAAAACACATAGGATGCAAGTGGATCTTCAGGAAGAAGATTGGTGTAGATGGACAGGTGGAAGCCTATAAGGCTAGACTTGTTGCAAAGGGTTGTTGTCAAAGACCTGGTTTGGACCATAACGAAACTTTTTCTCCAGTGGCTATGCTCAAATCCATTCGGATTCTTCTTTCCATTGCTGCCTTCCATGATTATGAGATCTGGCAGATGGACGTAAAGACTGCTTTTCTAAATGGTAATTTGGAAGAATGCGTCTATATAGATCAGCCAGAAGGTTTCAATCAGAGTGGGAGCAGCGGGAAAGTGTGCAAGTTGCTTAAGTCCATTTATGGACTAAAGCAGGAATCGCGGAGTTGGAACATCTGTTTTGATGAAACGGTCAAAGAATATGACTTTATCAAAAATCCAGATGAACCATGCATATATAGTAAAATTGTAGCACGAATTGTCGTATTCCTCGTCTTGTATGTGGATGGCATTCTCTTGATAGGAAATGACATTCCTATGCTACAATTTGTCAAAGGATTCTTGTCACACAGGTTCTCCATGAAAGACCTGGGTGATGCCTCTTAAATACTAGGGATCAAGATCTATCGTGATAGATCTAAGAGGATGTTGGGACTTTCGCAGTGCAGGTATATCAACACTATACTGAAAAGATTAAGTATGGAAGATTCTAAGCGCGGTAATTTACCGGCTTGTCACGGAATCACCCTATCCAAAGAGATGTCTCCCAAGACTGATTTGGAAAGGGAACGAATGTCAGTTATACCCTATTCTTCTGCAGTAGGCTCTATAATGTATGCAATGTTGTGCACCAGACCAGATGTAACTTACGCACTGAGCGTGGTAAGCCGGTATCAGTCAGACCCAGGGGAGAAGCACTGGATAGCAGTAAAGAACATTCTCAAGTACCTGAGAAGGACTAAGGATATGTTCTTGGTTTACGGAGGAAAAGACCTCAAGATCGAGGCTTTTGCTGACTCCAGCTTCCAGAGTGAAAAGGATGACTCCATGTCCATGTCAGGTTATGCCTTTACCCTCAATGGAGGGGCGGTGTGCTGGAAGAGTTCCAAGAAGGACACCGTTGCTGACTCGACGATGGAAGCGGAGTATATCGTTGCTTGCGATGCCACAAAAGAAGAAGTCTGGATGAAGAAGTTTCTAACAGAACTTCAGGTGGTTCCTATCATTGTTGATCCAATACCGCTGTATTGTGACAACCACGGCGCTATAGCTTTAGCAAAGGAACCCAGGTCCTATCAGAAGTCCAAACACATCTTAAGGCGGTATCACGTGATCAGGGAGATCATTGATCGCTAGGAGATCGAGGTCCAGAGAGTTGCTACAGAGGAGAACACTGCAGATCCATTCACAAAGGCCTTACCTCAGATACAGTTTGAGCGGCTACTCGAGATGATAGGTCTTCGATACGCCGGTACATGGCCTTAATGCAAGTGGGAGATTGTTAGTGTATATGCCCTAGAGGCCATTATTGTATAATACTAGTTTGTATATTACTTAATGGAAGCTTGGGATCTTCACAGTTATATTAACGGTATCGCTCAACATAGTAGTATACTACTTGGTATATATTTATCTTAATTTGTGTATATGTTAGCATATCGCGAATACATATTGATAGAGCCCTTAGGATCTTGCTTGACTACCAGCGTTGTGATGGCAGTCACACTAGTGGGGGCTGGGTAGTCTACAAGCACATCCTTTTTCAGGTCCCTAGTCGTAGGATTATCGAGACAGGGCATCGATACTCCGGAGTAGACTAGTGTGTACGCTTCTCATCCCAGTTGGGGAGATGGTCTGTCCCACAGCCATTAGTACGTTGTACTAGAGATAGTATACAGGTGCTAGTTGGGTTACGGGTACACCGGACAGGACTCGCAGGGAACTGTTGGTTGGTATTATACCCGTCGTCAGTTAACAGTTCCCAGGTGACATGAGTATAGCATAGTCTGCAGACTTGACACTGCTGCTTCGTCTCGAGTGTGTTCCCACTGTTCTTAGATTGCTACCTACCACGGCTCAAAGGAGTCGTTCAAACAGGTAGCTGTTAGGTGCAGTCCCGAAGCACTTGGAGGCAGTGGCAGTTAGATAGGATTCGTCTCTCCCGGTATTGGGAGTTGATATCGCGCTGTGTTTGGAGAGCCATTACGCAAAGTCCCTGTCCAGGGCAAACGAGATTTACTGGTAGGATTTCCAGTAGCTTCTCAAGGTGTAATGGGCTTCACTCCGACACGACTTATACCACTTTTAGGGGACTAACGCATGCCCCCTAGGCCCGATATGCGATAGTCCTAGACGAACAGACCGGACTGTACGGAGATTGACACATCAGGCTCAGTAGGAGTTCGGATGGGTTTCCTCATCGGCCTTCTTATCGACATCTACTTGGGGACCGTTACGTACAGCTAGTACCGCTTGCGGCCTATGGTTAAACACACTGCCAGCGTAGTGTTGAGTCTTTAGAGTCCAACACAGAGAGTTTCCCTGCTTCAGGCGAAACGATATAGAGGTCGTATGGTTTTACGACATAGTTCGGGCACATACGTGTATTTAGGCACGTACGATGTTCGGACAGATAATACTAGCGGGCTTTAGTTTAAGCCACATTCTAGTATTGGATTGTTGGATTTATACAGTCTCGGTATTTCCTTGTTTTCATAGATGGGGGGTGGCATTCTCGTAATTAGTCGAGAAGCTTCTAGAAGAAAGGTGAGGTGGAGAGCTTAGGTGTAATTTGCATTAATTGAATTTGTGACTCATGGAGTGATTCATCCAAATGAGTTAATGAAGCATTTATTGCTTAATGACTCATGTGATGATTCGTTCATTTGTATTAAATGAAGCATGGTTGTAATTATCTAAATGATTTATTTGATAATTATTATGCTTCATTATATACATAATGAGTTATATTTTAAATTCATAATTACAAACACTTTCTTTCTCCTCAAGCCCTCTCTCTTCAAAAACCTAACCCTAATCCTCTAATGTGTTGAGATCCCAAGGGTTAGCAAGACTAATAGATCTCTAATCCATCTATATATCTTCTAGGTTACCTTGATTAGCAATCATAGCCACCTACTTACCTCAAGTGAGAGGTTAAAGCTTGGAGAAGGAACTCTCGGGTGGATCTTCTATCACATCGAGAAGGCCGATGAGGAGGTGATCAACAAGAACAAGAAGGACTTGTATCGTTAGGTATAATCATCTATCATAGTAGCTAATCACTTCTAGATAGTTGTTAGTTAGGGTTTTGCAAAGACACGTAAAGTTAGTCGATGTTACTTTAAACAAAATGATTGTTTACCTATTCCGCCACCACGCATCTTGTGGGGTGTCTAAAGTCGACTTACAGTTATATCTAATCGAGCACAGCGCAACATCAACCCCTAATACCGGGAGAGACGAATCCCCACCAATCGCTCATTGCCTCCATGTGACTCGGGACAGTACCCAAAAACCGCCGTTTTGGACGTTCTCTTGAACGTGGTAAGGTGGAGATCAATGCTCAATGGGAATCACACAAGACTCTATGACGATCTCGGGTTTACAGACTAACCTGTACCAGTGTCGCCAGAGAACGGCTATCTGACGATAGGTATAATACCAACTAGGAGTTCTCGGCGAGTCCGTTTAGTGTACCCAATCTCCATTGAGCACCCGTATACCATCTTTGATGTCAAACACTAATGGATGTGGGATCATTCATCGCCCATCATATGGGTCAAGAAGCGTATACGCTAGTTTACTCTGGAATATCTATGCCCTGTCACGATAGACCCTCGACGAGGAACTATTAAAGGATGTACTTGTGTACTACCATGGCCCCACTAGTATGATCTCCATCATAGTTCTCGTAGTCAAGTACACATCCTAAGGGCTTTATCAACATATGAGAGAAAGACAATATCACAATACAAGTCTACATGTTAAGACTAGGAGCAACCAGATAGCATACTATCATGTCGAGAAAGAAAGTCCTCTCTATATATGTCCAAGCATCCACTATAATGTACATCATATGTACAATAATGGCCTCTAGGGCATACATATAACTAACAATCTCCAACTTGCACTAAGGCCAGTTGTTGTAGTATCTCATGCCTAACATCCCGAAGAGTCTCTCAAATTTTATCTGGGGTATAGCCTTCGTGAGTGGATCCGCTGTGTTATTCTTCGTGTCAACTCTCCTAACCTCGATCTCCCGGCGATCAACTATCTCCCGGATCAGGTGATACCGCCTCAGAATATGCCTGGATCACTGATTGGACCTGTGTTACTTGGCCAATGCCACTGCTCCATTGTTATCACAATACAAAGGTATTGGATGCTCGATGGACGGAATCATACAAAGTTCAGTTATGAACTTCTTCATCCAGACAGCCTATTTGGCAGCATCGTTGGCGGCGATGTATTCAGCTTCCATCGTTGGTAGAAGATATATCCTCACGAATGTTTGGGATATCCAACAAACTTACACAAAACAGACTTTGCCTTGAGCTTTTCCGGATTTTGCTTTTTAGCATAAGCCGTACAACCCCATATCTAAGGAAATTATGACATGGTCTCTTCCCCTCCCATATCTCATATGGAGTGGTGGGCACAGATTTGGTAGGGACTCTATTCAATAGGTATGCAACTGTCTCAAGTGCATAACCCTAAAAGGAAATAGGTAAGTCAGCAACACTCATCATAGAGCGCACCATATCTAATAAGGTGCGATTTCTTCACTCCGATACTCCGTTGTATTGTGGTGTATACGGAGGAGTAAGCTGAGAGAGAATCCCATTCTCTTTTAGATAATCTCGGAATTCCGTGCTTAAGTATTCTCCTTCTCGATCAGATCGAAAGATTTTGATACTTTTACCCGTCCGGTTCTCTACTACGCACTTATATTCCTTGAAATTCTCAAAATCTTCAGATTTGTGTTTGAATAGGAACGCATGTCCGAATTTTAAGAGATCATCGGTGAATGTAATGATGTAAGAGGAACCATTCCTGGCATTTGTAGACATAGGACCGCATACATCATTATATATTAGTCCCAAGAGTTTAATAGCTTTTTCTCCATGTCCCGTAAACGGAGTTTTGGTCATCTTGCCTTTGAGACATGACTGACAAGTTTCATAAGATGTAAATTCGAACGGATTCAAATATCCATTTTTATGCAACTTATCTAGTCTGGTCGCATTGATATGACCTAGTCTACAATGCCACAAGAAGGCTTTGTTCATTTCTGAACTTTTCCTCTTGTGTGTGTTCTGTATATTTAGAACAGAATTTTGATTTAGAACGTATATACCATTACACATTGTACCAAACCCAATCAACACTTGATTTAGGAAAATGTTCTTAACATTTTTCTCTAATGCAAAATTATATCCATATTTATCTAGTAAAGAAACGGATATTATATTGCACATCATTGACAGTACGTAATAACAGTCGTTCAAAATCAATGTATTACCATTTGGTAATACTAGGTGATATTCGCCGACAGCTTCGGCAGGAACGATTGCTCCGTTCCCCACTCTGAGAGACATATCACCCTTTCCCAGTTCTTTACTTCTCTTTAACCATTGTAACATATTACAAATGTTGGATCCTGATCCGGTATCTAAGACCCAGGATGTAGAGCAAAGTGAGAAACTGTTCTCAATAACTAACACACCCGAAGAAGATGCATCAAAATGCTCTTTCTTCGTTCGGGTTGCTTGTGAATCCTTGCATTCCCCTATCCCTTCCTGAGACTTATGACAGTCAAAAGATAGAGCGGATCCAACGTTCTCCAGCGAAGTATAATAAGCGGGTTCGGTCAATACATCCATATTATTATCTTGATTAAGGCGTGACATGGCCGCTACCTGGAGAGAGAGAAGAAAACACTTTAGCGTGCGCTCTTGCAAGATTAGATTGGTTATTATCTTATCTAATCAGGAGGGCTCCCACTGTTTTTATCAAATCTTCCTTCAAACCCTAAAAGGTAAGATTAGCCGGGATTATCTACACTCTAGATGTTCGCCAATCGGTTAGCCAGGTAGGTATTGGTACTCCGAGGGAGTCTTCCCGTACTTTCTCATGGAACTAATTAAATAACCTTGTTTGCGCAGGGTCATAACCTCATTAACACCTTTCTTATACACACCTACTAGATTAGCTAATTGCAAAGTGGAAAACTCTCCCAGGAGTAACACTTACTCGCAGTGGGTATCGGGATCCAACTATCATATAGAAGATATGCAATCTCATTGCAAATTTCAACACTTGAAATTCCCGATAGCTGTTTTTACCCCTAACGACCTATGACCTTGACGGAGGCCAACAATCCATAGGCCGCTAGTCAAGTTCAACCTATCATTTCGTGATTGAATTAAACCCACCCGTTTGACCCTTGACGGAGGACAACAAGGTTGTACGACTACCCTAATCAAATCGCATAAATATGCGGCAGATAAGCACCAATCAGCTATCGCACACTACGCCTTGACGGAGGCAATAAACGTAGCACGAATACTAAATAGTACTTATCTAAAATGACGGAGGGCTACGACTGGTTTTGAAGAAAACCTTTAACGTAATGAACATGATATCGTTGTAGAATCTAGTGATTTGAAAAGGAGTAGTTTAAGCTCCGCTTTTCAAATCGAGTAGTTTTCAAAATAAACCGAGTGGGTTGTAGCATATGCTAGTTTTGCAAAAGAGGCCATTCTCGGTGAAGGGATCTAGGTTCTTTCCTCATGGAATGAGGTGCTGGATATTCATAATGGAATACAGTTATGCAAAGCAAGAACTAGAGCTACCTTTTTGAAAAATTTGATTCTACAACATCTTTTAGGTTTCTGTTCTTTTCATTATTCTCATTAAAGAGGTCCCATCATTTATGTTTCTTAAACATCACAGAAGAAATGAAAATAAAACACATATATATGCCATCCGCATTCGCCACTGGGACCCGGGTCTTCACCGTAAGGTTACTTAACTTACGGCAGGGAGGGGCCAGGACTAGCGCGGATGCAAAACATATATAGTGTAGCATTTGTCTCACTCAGTTATATGATCACATCATATCACAGAAACCGGCAGAAGCAAATATATGAAATATAGGATATACTAGGAGGTCTGCATTTTAGATTAAGCCAGTAATGAAAAACACGGATTCCACGGTCGTGATGAATAGCGAAGCCCACATCCCTAGACCCCTACGAGAGCGGCAAGCAACCCTGCCAATTCTAGAGTTTGGTGACCGGTCTCGACTCCTCGAGATGGCCTCCCACTGGACTCTAGAACCCGGTTACTTGTGCTCTCCACCTTGGGTCTATCCTAATGCGGAAAAGTAAATAATAAAAATCAAATGGAGACAACAACCTCAACTCGGAACTGTCCAAATAAAAGAATATTACATACAAATTTTTTTTACATGAATGAAAATGAAAAAACTCTCATCGCACGTAAAAAACCCGGCTATTTAAATACGATGATCTAATATAACATATTAATAGCAACACAATAATATCACATGTCATCAACGTATGTAAATATGTGTATCCCAAATGTCGTTGACGTATAACAACGATATCGGGGATACTGGCATATATTACACTTACGGTCGCAGAAAAGAAATGAAAACTACAATAATTAGAATCCGCATCATCCTTAGAAATCATAAACCCAAAATATCACATATTCCGAATTTCATGTCTAACCCTATAAGCATTGCATTTAAGTCTCGAATTTGAAAACACTTTTCAAAAAAAAGTCGGGTAATTCTACAAGATTCCCGATTAAAAAATCGAATGCTCGTCGGGAACTTTAGTAGATGGCCTCACCCCCTAGGCCGTCAATGAACTGCACTTAGGCGGAACACCGCGGCCGCGAGCACCCGAGTGGATCCTTTTGGCCATGGGGTTCTCCTATAGTCACTTGGTCGGGGCTATGGGGCGTGGCTGTCTACTAGTGTCTCCCGGTGACTATTCGCGTAAAATACAGGATTGCGATGGAGTTTGGATCCGAGTCAAAACTCCGTGGCAATCCATCACTTGAGATTTATAAAACAATAACTAGTTTCCACAAAACAAATTAATGTGGATTCCAAAATTTTTATCACATATCCATAACTATATAAACGATTTTAAACATTTCGATCGATATTTCAAACACCACCAATTCACAGAGAGCTCAGCCACTTTAGTCTCATTAAAAATTTCCAGAAAACAGAGAATAACAACATAAGGCAGCAGAGAAAAATTGAGTCTTTAACTCATTGAGTCGGTGACGGAACCACGGCCAAAACCAGGTCTAGGCGGCGGTTTCGCGGCCTCTTAGATGAGTTAGGTCCTCGTTTTTCTTGGACCCCAATAGATTTACCTGCATGATTTTCTGAATATATTTAATCAGGAAAATTTCAACTTTTGAAAAAATGGACAGAAACAAAAATTCTCGGGTTCTAGAACATCGATCGAACACTTTAACGTCGTCTAGACATCGCTTAAGTCTCTAGCTTAGCTCTGATACCATGAAGGTATGTCTTAGCACCTCTACTAGGTTTCAAAAAGCATCAAGTATACAATTTAAACAAATCTAGAGGTCTAAGTCATACAAACCTAGAATCTAACTAGAGAATTATGGTTTTTGTGTAAGCAAAAGAGTACTAAACAATGTGATGGAGGTTTACAACCTTTGTAGACAAAGTCCTTCACATCTAAAGCTCCAAGTAGTAGCCCCTAAAACTCTTCTTTAACTCCACTTGAGAAAGTAACGAGCTTGCTAGTAGTCTTCGATGCCGAAGATGATCCACCTTGAAGTCTCTTTAACTAAAGCTCACTCTTCACTAATCAAAGTATTAGTGAAGCAAACAACCAAAACTAATAGGCTAGATTAGTGTAGATTGTTGAAGTAGGAGATTTGCTCACTAGAAATTATTTTCTCTTTTCTTTTTCCAACTCAAGAAAATCCTAGAGAGGAGATGAATAAGAGATAAGGACGAACTTGGATGAGAGAATGAACCATGTGAGGTGAGTGATATGATGAGATGAGATGGTGATAAATATCAATGAATAATACCAAAAGGGAAGTGATGAGTCATGGCTTCTCAAGGCTTCTACAAGCATCTCAATAAAATGACTCATTTCGTTTTCTTTTTAATTCATTAATTAAATCACTATCTACTCATCACATTTCATGTGTGATTGTCATACATCCTAGTTCTATGTATCATCAACCATGATACAAAAATTAATACATATATTTATATCACTCACACACACACACACACACACACATATATAGAGAGAAGAAAATATTAAGTAAGCTAATATTAGTTAATATATACATATGTTAAATATTTAAATATATATCAAATTATCAAATCAACATTTGATTCAATAATCCGGTTATGTCATATATTACCGACGAATATTATATATATGTATGTCACATTATTAAATCAACACTTTATTCAATAATCCGGTCATATCACATACAACTAGCTTATATTGAATATTAGTTAATATATATATATATATATATAACATATATATCAAATTATTAAATCAACACTTGATTCAATAATCCGGCTATATCAAATATAATCCGGCTAAAATCAAATATATATAAACAAGATATACATAATGCATTGAATCAATACTTGATTCAAAAATCCAGTTACATCACATATAACCTGACCGATATCAAATATCTCTAGAATAGAATACAATATCACATACTCGTATTTAATAAAGAATCCGCACATATCTCCATATATGCCCTACATTGTTTCACTTGAGCTAGGAAACCTCTGTGTGGGACTCCAAAAAAATTTCAATACGCCAGCAATAGGTTATGATCACATCATATACCTACAAGCCATCAGTGGTAGCTACCCAGGTATTGAACGAATAGAAGATCAAGAAGCAAACTTGTCCAAACTCCCGTAGAGCCTATAAGCAACACTTACCGTACAGTCCGGTCTCTTCATAAGATATTTCGAATATCGAGTCTAGGGGTGGAATCGTCAGACCCCAGCAACTTGATAAGTCATACCGATGTGTGGCCTATAACCTTTCGAGAAACTACTGATAACACTTACCCGTAAATCTCATCAGCCCTGGCCAGGGACTTCTGTTATAGCCAATCGAGCATAGCGCAACATCAACTCCCAATACCGGGAGAGACGAAATCCCTTCTATCACTCAATGCCTCCATGTGACTCAGGATTGTACCCAAAATCCACCTGTTTGCACGACTCCTTTGAGCCATGGTAGGGAGGAAATCAAAGCACAGTAAGAACCACACAAGACACTATGACGATCTCTGGTCTACAGACTAATCTGTACAAGTTTCACCAAAGAACTGCTATCTGACGATAGGTATGGTACCATCTAGGAGTTCTCGGCAAGTCTTGTTCGGTGTACCCATTCTCTAATGAGCACCTGTGCACAATCTATGCTGTCAAACACCAATGATTGTGGGATCAACCATCGCCCTATATAGGGTCAAGAAATGTACACACTAGTCTACTCTGGAATATCGATGCCCTGTCTCGATACTCCCTCGACTAGGAACTGTTAAAGGATGTGCTTGCGGACTACACAAGCCCTACCAGTATCATCTGCAACATGGTCCTGGTAGTCAAGCCAACATCCTATGGGCTTTATCAATATGTATCAGTGAGACAGTATACCAATACACGTGTACACGTTAAGATAAAGTGCAACCAGACAGCATATTATCATGTCGAGCA
This sequence comes from Agapanthus africanus, assembly GCA_030015575.1. NCBI lineage: Eukaryota > Viridiplantae > Streptophyta > Magnoliopsida > Asparagales > Amaryllidaceae > Agapanthus > Agapanthus africanus. The sequence goes on from JASDDO010000031.1 coordinate 297,617,954, forward strand.
AGAAATTCCTCTATATATATGTCCAAGCATCCACTATATCATACAATAATGACCTCTAGGGCATACATATTCCTAACAGGTTGATGAAGTAGGTATTTTGCTCACAAATATTTCTTCTTTTTCTTTTCTTTTCTCACCCTCATGAAAAATCTAGAGAGGAGAGCATGAAGAAGATGGAGATGAACTTGGATGAGATGTGAACTACGAGCTAATGAGATTGATAATGATAAATATCAATGAATAAATCCAAAAGAGAATAGGTGAGTCATGGCTTCTCAAGGCTTCTACAAGCAACCAAAGAATTATGACTCATTCTCTTTTCTTTTAATTCATTAATCTAAATCATTATCTACTCATCTTTCTTCATGTGTGATTTTCATACATCGTAGTTCTTTGTATCATCAACCAAGATACAAATGAAAATTCATATATAAATTTATATATATATATATAAATATATATAAAGAGAAGAAAATCTTAAGTTAGCTTAATATTAGTTAAAATATATATACATATATATAAATATATATATATATATATTTATATATATCTAATATATAAATATATATCAAATTATTAAATTAACACTTGATTCAATAATCCGGTTATATCATATATAACCGACTAATATCATATATATATATATATGTATGTATGTATGTATGTAAAAACATTAAATCAACACGTGTCTCAATTATCCGGTTATTTCACATATAACCGGCTAACATTCAATATTAGATATTAAATCAACACTTGATTCAATAATCCGGTCATATCATATATAACCGGCCAATATCAAATATATATTAACATATATAAATCAAATCATCGAATCAACACTTGATTCAATAATCCAGTTCTATCACATATAACCTGACTGATATCAAATATCGCTAGATTAGAATATGGTATCATATACTCATAATTAATCAAGCTCCCACACATATCTCCATATGTGCCATACTTCGTTTCGCTTGAGCTAGGAAACCTCTATGTGGGACTGTAAAGACTCGTCAATATGCCAAGTAGTAGGTAATGATCACATCAGATACGCACAAGCCTTCAGCGATACTAGCTGGACGTAACGGCTACCCAGGTATTGAACGAATAGAAGATCAATAAGCAAACTTGTCCAAAATCCCGTAGAGCCTATAAAAAACACTTACTGTATAGTCCGGTCTCTTCGTCTGATATGTTGCATATCGTGTCTGGGGGAGGAATCGCGAGACCCCAATAAATTGATAAGTCATGCCGATGTGAAGCCTATAATCTTTCAAGAAAATACTGATAATACTTACCAATAAATCTCATCAGCCCTGCCAGGGACTTGCTTTTATAGCCAATCGAGCATAGAGCAACATCAACTCCCAATACCGGGAGAGACGAAACCCCTCCTTTCGCTCACTGCCTCCATGTGACTCGGGATTGTACCCAAAATCCACCTGTTTGCACGACTCCTTTGAGACGTGGTAGGGAGGAAATCAAAGTACAGTGGGAACCACACAAGACATTATGATGATCTCGGGTCTACAGACTAACCTGTACAAGTGTCACCAGAGAACTGCTATCTGACGATAAGTATGGTACTATCTAGGAGTTCTCGACGTGTCCTGTTCGGTGTAACCATTCTGTAATGAGCACTTTTGTACAATCTGTGATGTCAAACTCCAATGGTTATGGGATCAACCATCGCCCCATACAGAGCCAAGAGACATACACACTAGTCTACTCTGGAATATCGATGCCCTGTTTCGATACTCTCTCGACTAGGAACTGTAAAAAGGATGTGCTTGCGGACTACACAAGCTCTACTAGTATGATCTGTATCATAGTCCTGGTAGTCAAGCCAACATCCTAAGGGCTTTATCAACATATATCTATGAGATAGTAAACTAAAACAAGTGCACATGTTAATATAAAGAGCAACCATATAGCATACTATCATGTCGAGCAAGAAAGTCCTCTATATATATGTCCAAGCATCCACAATAATATACAATAATGGTCACTAGGGCATACATATTCCTAACAATCTCCCACTTGCACTAAGGCCAGTTGTTGTAATATCGCATACCCAACATCCCAAAAAGTCTCTCAAACTGCGTCTGGGAAGGTCCTTTGTGAGTTGATCCGTCGTGTTGTCTTTCGTGTTTACTCTCCTCACCTCGATCTCGCTGCGATCAACTATCTCCCGGATCAGGTGATACCATCTCAGAAAATGTCTGGATCGCTGATGGGACCGGGGTTTCTTGGCCAAATCCATAGCTCTATTGTTAGTACAATACAATGATATTGGATCCACAATGGATGGAACCACACCAAGTTCAATAATGAACTTCTTCATCCAAACAGCCTTTTTGGCAGCATCGTTAGTAGCGATGTTTTCAGCCTCCATCGTTGAGTCTGCAACGGTATCTTGCTTGAAACTCTTCCAACAAACTGCCCTTCCATTGAGGGTGAAAACAAAACCCGAGACAAACTTGTCGTACTCCTTATCACTCTGGAAGCTCGAATCGGTAAAGGAATCCACCTGGAGTTCTCCATTGCCATACACTAAGAACATCTCTTTAGTCCTTCTCAAGTACTTAAGAATGTTCTTCACAGCTATCTAGTGCTTTCCCCTGGGTCTTATTGATACCTATTTACCACACTAAGTGCGTAAGCTACATCCGGTCTGGTGCATAACATTGCGTACATGATAGACCCAACTGCAGAAGCATAAGGTATCATGTTCATGCGAGCCCTCTCCAAATCAGTCATGGGAGACATCTCTTTGGAGAGAGTGATTCCTGAACAAGCGGGTAAATTACGACGCTTAGAATCTTCCATACTAAACCTCTTTAATATGGTGTCTATGTACCTGGATTGGGACAATCCCAACATCCTTTTTGATCTATCCTTATAGATCTTTATCCCCAGGATGTAGGAGGCATTACCCAAATCTTTCATGGAGAACTTTTGTAATAGGAAGATTTTGACCGAGTGCAGCGTAGGACCATCATTTCCTATCGTGAGTTTGTCATCTACGTACAATACGAAGAAGAAAAATTTACTCTCTACAACCTTTTTATAAATACAAGGTTCATTTACGTTTTTGATGAAGTCAAACTCTTTGACTGCTACATCAAAACAGATGTTCCAACTCCGCGACATCTGCTTTAATCCGTAGATTGATTTAGACAGCTTGCACACCATTCTGCTGCTCCCACTGTCTACAAAGCCCTCTGGCTGTGTCATATACACACTCTCTTCTAAATCACCATTTAGAAAAGCAGACTTGACGTCCTTCTGCCAGATTTTATAGTCATGGTATGCAGCAATGGAAAGTAGGATCCTGATGGACTTAAGCATAGCCACTGGAGAAAAGGTCTCATCATAGTCGACACCTGGTCGTTGACAAAAACCCTTTGCTACAAGTCTCGCTTTAAAGGCCTCAAACTTTTCATCTACACCAATTTTCTTCTTAAAGATCCACTTTCTTCCAATGGGTTTTACCCCTTCAGGAGCAACTTCCAAAATCCATACTTTGTTGGTGTACATGGATTCCATCTTAGATCGCATAGCATCCAGCCATTTCACAGAGTCCCCACTTGTGAAGGACTGCTCGAAACTAGTTAGGTCATCATCTTCCATGACGCAATCCTTGCTCCCACCGTCTATGAGAAAATCATAGTATCTCTCAGGTGGATGAGAAACTCTACTAGATCTGCGGAGTGGCCGAGGTTCGTCTGGGACTATTGAATCCACCGGTTCTACTAAATCTTCAGTTGTAGTTTGTGTATTTGGAACTTCTTCCAGCTCTACCTCATTACCACTAATTTTTTTCATAAGAAATTCCTTTTCTAAAAAGGTGGCATGCTGAGAAACAAATACATTTTGTTCCTCGGTGTGGTAGAAGATATACCCTCGCGAATGTTTGGGATATCCAACAAACTTACATAGAATAGACCTTGTCTCGAGCTTGTCCGGATTTTGCTTTTTAACATAATTCGAACAACCCCATATCTTAATAAAATTAAGACATGGTCTTTTCCCCTCCCATATTTCATATGGAGTGGTAGGCGCAGATTTGGTAGAAACCTTTTTCAATAGGTATGTAGCTGTCTCAAGTGCATACTCCAAAAAGAAATATGTAACTCAACAACACACATCATAGAGCGCACCATATCTAATAGGGTGCGATTCCTCTGTTCCGATACTCCATTGTGCTGTGGTGTATATGGAGGAGTAAGTTGAGAGAGAATACCATTCTCATTTAGATAATCTCGGAATTCCATGCTTAAGTATTCACCTCCTCAATTAGATCGAATGATTTTAATACTTTTACTCGTCTGGTTTTCTACTTCGCTCATATATTCTTTCAATTTCTCAAAATCTTCTGATTTGGGTTTTAACAGGAATACATGTCCGAACCATGAGAGATCATCGGTGAATGTAATGAAGTACGATGAACGATTTTTGGTATGTGTAGATATAGGACTGCATACATCACAATGTATAAGTCCTAAGAGATCAGTAGCTCTTTCTCCGTGTCCCGTAAATGGAGTTTTGGTCATCTTGCCTATGAGACATGACTAACAAGTTTCATAAGATGTATTCGAACGGATTCAAATATCCATCTTTATGCAACTTAGCTATTCTGGTCGCATTGATATGACCAAGTCTACAATGACACAAGAATGTTTCGTTCATTTCTGAACTTTTCAACTTTTGTGTGTTATGTATATTTAGAACTATATTTTGATTTAAAACGTATATACCATTACACAATGTACCAAACCCAAACAACACTTGATTTAGGAGAATGTTCATAACATTTTTCTTTAACGGAAAATTATATCCTTCTTTATCTAATAAAGAAATGGATATTATATTGCACATCATCGACGGTGCGTAATAACAGTCGTTCAAAATCAATGTATTACCATTTGGCAATATAAGGTGATATTCGCCGACCGCTTCGGCAGCAACAATTGCTCCATTCCCTACTCTGAGGGAGATATCACCCTTTCCCAGTTCTCTACTTCTTTTTAACACTTGTAACAAATTAGAAATATTGGATCCTGATCCGGTATCTAATACCCAAGACGTAGAGCAGACCGAGAAACAGTTCTCAATAACTAACAGATCCAAAGAAAATGCATCAGAATGCTCTTTCTTCATTCAGGTTGCGTGGAAATCCTTGTATTCCCATATCCTTTACCCAGACTTATGACAGTTCTGATAAGATAGGGCGAGACCAACGTTCCCCAGCCCAGTATAATAAGCGGGTTCGGTCAATACATCCATATTATTATCTTGATTAAGGCATGACATGGTCGCTACCTTGAGAGAGAGAGAATAAAACTCTTTAGCATGCGCTCTTGCAAGATTAGATTGGTTATTATCTTATCTAATCAGGATGGCTCCTACTGTTTTTATCAAATCTTCCTTCAAACCCTTAAAGGTAAGATTAGCCGGGATTAATTACACCCTATAAGTTCGCCAATCGATTGGCCAGGAAGTTGTTGATACTCCGAGAGAGTCTCCCCGTGCTTTCACATGGAACTAATTAAATAACCTCGTTTCCTCAGGGGCATAACCCCATTTACACCTTTCTTAGACACCTACTGGATTAGCCAATTGTAATGTGGAAAACTCTCCCAGGAGTAACACTTACTCGCAGTGGGTATCAGGATCCAACTATCACATAGAAGGTATGCAATCTCATTGCAAATTTCAACACATGAAATTCCTAATATCTATTTTTACCCCTAACGACCTATGACCTTGACGGAGGTCAACAAACCATAGGCCGGTAGTCAAGTTCAACCCGTCATTTCTTAATCGATTCGAACCCACCCACACAAACCCTTGACGAAGGTCAACAAGGCTGTGTGATTGGCCCTACCGATTGCATCAACATGATGCAGATATAAATTACCCAGCTACCGTACACCGTGCCTTGACGGAGGTCAATAAACACAACACGAACACTAAATGCTACATATCTGAAATGACGGAGGGCTACGAATGGTTTTGAAGAATACTTTTAGCGTAATGAACATGATATCGTTGTAGAATCTTGTGATTTGAAAAGGAGTGGTTTAAGCTCCTAAAATCGAGTAGTTTTCAAAACAAGCCGAGTGGGTAATAGCATATTCTAGTTTTGCTAAAGAGGTCATTCCCGGTGAAGGGATCTAGGCTCTTTCCTCATTGAATGTGGTGCTGGATATTCATAATGGAATACCGCTATGCAAAGCAAGAACTAAAGCTACCTTTTTGAAAAATTTTATTCTACTTAGGTTTCTTTTCTTTTCATTAATCTTATTAATGACGTCCCATCATTTATGTTTCCTAAAGATCACCAAAGAAACGAAAATAAAACACACAGATATGCCATCCGCAATTTCCACAGGTACCCGGGTCTTCACCGTAAGGTTACTTAACTAACGGTAGGGCGGTGTCAGGACTAGCGCGGATGAAAAACATATATAGTGTTTACTAGTATATCATATATTTAAGTAGCATTCATCTCAGACAGTTATATGATCACATCACATCACAGAAATAGTAGAAGCATAAATATGAAATATAGGATATACTACGAGGTCCGTGTTTTAAATTAAGCCAGTAATGAAAAACACGGATTCCACGGTCGTGATGAATAGCCAAGCCCATACCCGTATACCTCTATGAGAGCGGCAAGTAACCCTGCCAATTCTTGAGTTAGGCGACCGGTCACGACTCTTGGAGATGGCTTCTCAGTGGACTCTAGAACCCGGTTACTTATGCTCCCCGCCTTAACTCTATCCTAATATTGAAAAGTAAATAATATATATCAAATGGAGACAAGAAGCTCAACCCAGAAGTGTCCCAATAAAAGAATATTACATACAAATATTTACATGAATGAAAACAGAAAAACTCTCATCTCACGTAAAACCCCTCGGCTATCCAATCACGACGATCCAATATAACATATCGATAGCAACAAAATAATATCACATGTTATCAAAGTAAGTAATATGTGTATCCCTAATGTCGTTGTCGTATAGCAACGAGATCATGGATACTGTTACATATTACTCTTACGGTCGCAGAAAAAAAATGAAAACTACAATAATTAGAATCTGCATCATCTTTAGACATCATAAACCTGGATTATCACATATTCAAGATTCATGACTATCCCTGTAAACCTTTCATTTATGTCTTGAATTGAAAATAATTTTCAAAAATTACGTCGGTTAATTCAACAAGATTCCCGATAAAATGATCGAATGCACGTGGGGAACTTTAGTTGACGGCCGAACTCCTGAGGCCGTCAACGAAGTGCACTTGGGCGGAACACCGTAGCCGCGAGCACCCGAATGGATACTCTTAGCCATGGGGTTCTCCTATAGTCAGTTGGTAGGGGCTATGGGGCGTAGATGTCTACTAGTGTCTCCCGACGAGTATTCGTGTACGATACGAGATTGCGACGGAGTTTCGATCTAAATCCAAACTCCGTGGAAATCCATCATTTGAGACTAAAATGCGAGATTTATATTTCGTTAACTAGTTTTCACAAAACTAATCAATGTGGATTCCATAAATTGTATCACATATCCAAAACAATATAGACGATTTTAAACATTTCGATCGATATATCAAACACCACCAATTCACAAATACCTCAACCACTTGGGTCTCATTAAAAATTTCCAGAAAACCAAAAATGACAACATGAAGTAGCAGAAGAAGAACAAGGCCCTAACTCATCAAGTCGGCGGCGGAACCGCGACCAAGACAAGGACTAGGCGGCGGTTCCGCGGCCACTTAGAGGAATTATGTCCTCGTTTTTCTTGAGCCTCCATAGTTTTACCTGCATGATTTTCTGAGAACTTTTACTATCAAAAATCTTAACCTTTGAAAAATGGACAGAAAATAGCTAAGTTTGGTGTTTAAAACTTCGATCGAACATTTTAACGTCGTCTAGACTTTGCCTAAGTCTCTATCATGGCTCTGATATCAGGAAAGTATGTCTTAGCAAGTATACTAAGTTTATATGAGCATCAAGTATGCAATTTTAAAATTTTAAAGTTCTAAGTATACTAACCTAGAATCGAACTAGAGAATTAGGGATTTTAAGTAAACAAACAAGTTTCTATACTAAGTGAAATGAGTCTACAACCTTTGTAATCTAGTCCTTCATTTCTAAACCTCCAAGTAGTAGTCCCTAGAACTCTTCATAAAGCTCCACTTGAAGAAAGGATCGATCTTGCTTGTTCTCTTCGTTGCCGAAGATGATCCACCTTGAAGTCTCTTTCACTCAATGTTAGTTATATGTATGCCCTAGTGGCCATTACTGTACGTAGGATGTATATTGTAGTGGATGATGGGACATATATAGGGAGGACTTTCTTGCTCGACATGATAGTATGCTATCTGGTTACTCTTTACCTTAACGTGGATACTGATTGTCTCTCTGTTACATGTTGGTAAAGCCCTTAGGATGTGTACTTGACTACCTGGACTATGATGCGGATCATACTAGTAGGGATATGGTAGTCCATAAGTACATCCTTCAAGGTCCCTAGTCGTGGGTGTATCGAGAAGGGGCATCGATATACCAGAGTAGACTAGCGTATACCTTCTCGACCCATACAGATGGGCGATGGATGATCCCATATCCATTGGTGTTTGACATCAGAGATGATATACGGGTGCTCAGTAGAGACTGGGTACACTGGATGGACTCTCCAAGAACTCCCAGATGGTATTATACCTTACGTCAGGCAGTTCTCTGTTGACACTGGTACAGAGTAGTCTGTAGACCCGAGATCGTCATAGAGTCTTGTGTGATTCCCACTGTGCTTTTATTTCCACCTTACCACGTCCAAGAGGGCGTGCAAAACGGTGGTTTTTGGGTACAGTCCCGAATCACATGGAGGCAATGAGCGATAGGAGGGGATTCGTCTCTCCCGGTATAGGGAGTTGATGTTGCGCTGTGTTCGATTGGCTATAACCGGAAATCCCTGCCCAGGGTTGCTGAGATTTACTGGTAAGTGTTACCAGTAGTTTCTCGAACTGTTATAGACCTCATATCGACACGACTTATCGAGCTACTGGGGTCTGATGTTTACCACCCCTAGGCGAGATATGCGACATATCAGACGAACAGACCGGACTGTACGTTAAGTGTTACTGGTTGGATTCACAGGAGTGTGAGGGGGCTTGCTCGTCGATCTTCTGATCGCTCAATACCCGGGTGGCCGTTACGTTTAGCAGACCGCTTGCGGCTTATGGGTGTTTGATATGATCATCATCTGCTGCCGGCGTATTGACGAGTCTTTAGAGTCCTACACAGAGGTTTCCTGGCTCATGCGAAACGAAATAGGAGCGCATATGAGATATGTGCGGGACCGAGAATAATGCGAGTATGTGATACCGTATTCCATTCTCGCGATGAATGTATCGATTGGTTGTATGCGATATAACCTAGTTATCGAATCAAGGATTGATTCGATAAGTCGATACATTGGATACTAGTCGGTTATATGCGACATTACCGGACCATTGAATCAAGTGTTGATTTAATGATTTAATGTATAATTATATATTTGGTATATTACTTTGCATTAACTACTATTGGTTCACTTTAAATGTATTTTCTCACTTGAAGTACACAAGTTGTATATGTGATATACTTTTGTGCACTTGTTTGTATCATGTTTGATGATACATGCTAACTTGAGTTTGTGTGTATGATTAAACCATGGTTATATGAATGGTTAGGGTTTTGTTTACTTATTCATTTATTTATTTATTCATTTTGGAAAATAAAAAGAATGGTGGCTTATTTTGTTGTTTTGTTGAAACTTCTTGAAGTGTTGAAAGCTTGACCATTCTTGTTCTTTTCCTTAACCTAACCATTCAACCTAACCCTAGTTCACTCTCTACACTTGACCATGGTTTGTATATGATAAGTATTCATATTATTTTCTATTTTGCATAATACTTATCATTTTTCTTCTTCTTCTTCTTCTTCTTCTTCAACAAAGAAGAAGCTTGCCACCATTAATGGCATCTTGAGAAAAAGAGTGAGAAATCCAATTCTAAAGTGAACCCACTTCCTATTTCTTCATCCTCTACCTCTTGCCAAGTAGTATAGGGTGTTTTCTTCACAAGTTTCATGACTTGGTGAAGTCAGAGCTTGATCTTGTGTTGCCTCGACGTAGATCATTTTCGGCATCGAAGCCGACGACCTAGCCCGCCCATTTCTCCGATGAAGCCGATGCTAGAGTCCGGGATCCGATATGGACAGCGAGGGGACTTCATCACGGAGCCATAGAGGTGGAGGACCGGATCTACAAAGGTTGTAGCCCCTTCCCTTTAGCTATAAATTCGTTTATTTGCATTGCATCGCCTAAACATCTAGTTAACGATCCGTATTAGGGTTTCTCGGCACTTGTAAAATTTTAATTGGCCATGTTTGATCACTTGTGAGACATCATTAGTGTGCCTTGGAACCCTACAGTGGTATCAGAGCCTAGCTAGAGCCTTAAGCGATGCGTAGACGATTTTAGAAACCCGATCGAACCCGAAACCCTAACTCCGAATCACTCTCTGGAAATTTTCTATAATTATGGAATTTTGTGAATTAAAAATTACTAAAAACTACAGCAGGGTTTTCTAGGAGTTACTGTAAAGCACGTGCACCTAACTCGACTAAAGCGCCACGGGACCGCGGTCCCACCCTAGCATTTGCGGCGGTTCCGCGGCCATAAGGTTGCTTCTTCGCACGTGATTTGCACAGTAATGTCCTATATTGAGTGCTGTATTTTATGGGAATTTTTAATTAATACTCAACAGTTGAGTTTTCTGGGGTTGTATTGGGACTTCGTAGATTCGATCGGATTGTCTAATCTTGTCTATGTGTTTTCCGGATAATTATTGAATATGTTAAAAAGTTCGACCGGATATAAATACCCAATTTTACCCATGTTGGGAAATTTCCAAGTGTTGGATTTTTCCGTGGTTTAATAACGTTCTAAGTAGTGCAAGTAACGCGATGGACCCTCTAGAAGACAACAAACCTTAACTCGATTATGTGACCGTCTTGAACAGCCCTTTGAACCTTCGGGTTTGGGGAAGTACGGCGTGCCACATGTGAGGCGTTGGCTTGACCCTTCTACGGCTGGACCGTTGGTACTGAGGCATGAACTGGATGTTTTTAAACTTGTTTCATGTGTTGAGCTGTTTCGGGAAAACTTGGGTGTTCAATTGTTCGATGGGAAAGTTTAACATTTTCTATTTACCCGGAATGTGATACAACACTTGGAATCCACAAGTAGTTATGAGATAACTGAATGAATGTTATAAACACAGCACTTTAGTCTCACTTGATCGGTTGCCACGGAATTTTGATGTGATCAAAAGTCCATCGCAATCACGTAGCGTACGCGGATACTCGCCGGATAAACTTAATAGACAGTTACACCACTTAGCCTCGACCAAGTGACGGTAGGAGCACCCCGTCGCCGAAAGCATCTGTTCGGTTGCTCGCGGTAGCGGTGTTCCGCCTTAGTGCACTTCGTCGATGGTATCGGAGGTGCGGCCGCCTACTAAAGTTTGTGACGGGCATTCGATCAGCATGTCGGGAATCTTGTTGAATTGCCCGACTCAATATTGAAAAGTGTTTTCGATAATGAGACTAAAATGCGGGGTTTATAATTGTTAGGCATGCGATGTCTAAGTATTTCATTTGATTAGGCATGTGATGTCTGAAGAGTTTGCGGATTCCAACTGTTGTAGTTTTACACTTTCTTTTCTGTGACCGTAAGTGTAATAAGTGATATCGCCGGTTTCGTTGCTATATGTCAACGACAATTGGGATGCGCATATTTACTTACGTTGATGACATGTGATGTTATGTGTTGCTGGATATGTTATATTGGATCGTCGTGTTTGAATAGCCGGGGTTTTTTATGTGAGATGAGTGTTTTTCATTTTCATTCATGTAAAAACTTGTATGTAATATTCTTTTATTGGGGCACTTCCAGGTTGCGGAAGTTGTCACCGTTGATGTATATTATTTACTTTTCCGCACTAGGATAGACCCAAGGAGGAGGGCACAAGTAACCGGGTTCTGGTGTCCAGTGGGAGACCAACTTGAGGAGTCGAGTCCGGGTCTCCTAACTCTAGAATTGGTAGGGTTGCTTGCCGCTCTCGTAGGGGTCTAGGGGTGTGGGTTTGGATATTCATCGCGACCGTAGAATCCGTGTTTTATACTGGCTCGTATTGAAAACACGGACGTCCTAGTATATCCAATATTTCATATGATTCTTCTGCTGCGATATCTGTAATGTGATCATTTGATATGTTTTATGATAGATACAGTATACAGTATATATGATATATTATATAGGCGTTACTTATGTTTTTCACTCGCGCTAGCCATGCCCCGCTCTGTCGTTAGTTACCTAACCTAACGGTGCACAAGGGGACATCGAGGCGAATGCGGATGGCATAAGTGTACGCCGTATTTATCTGTGATGTTTAGGTAATTTAAATGATGGGACTTCATTAATGTGATTAATGAAAGAAAAGAAACCTATGATGTTGTGCAATCGAATTTTTAAAAACAGGTAGCTACAGTTCTTGCTTTGCATCGCGATGTTTCTTGTAGAACATCCTGCACCTTATTCGATAGGGAAAGGACCGAGATCCCTTCACCGGGAGTGACTCCTTTAGCGATAACTGGAAGATGCTACAACTTTCAGTTTGTCTTTTGATTGCTTCTATAGTTTCTGCTTTGCACAGTGATATATATGATATATCCCGCACCTCATTCGATGAGGAAAGGGCCGACGATCCCTTCACCGGGAGTGACCCCTTTAGCAAAACTTGAAAAGCCTAAAAAACACTCCATTTTAAAATTATTTGATTCTACAATGATATCAAGTTCATTACGCAATAGCTTTTCAGAAAAACCTGTCATAGCCCTCCGTCATTTCAAATAAGTACTAGTTAGTATTTGTGCTGCGGTTGTTTGGCCTCCGTTAAGGCGTAGTGTACGGTAGCTAACTAGTGCTTATCTGCTAGCATATGATGCGTTTGGATTAGGGTATTCGTACGGCGTTGTTTGGCCTCCGTCAAGGGTCGTGCGGGTGGGTTTAATTCAATCAGGAAATGACGGGTTGAACTTGACTAGCGGACTATGGGTTGTTTGGCCTCCGTCAAGGTCATAGCATGCTAGAGGCAAAATATTATCGGGAATTTCAAGTGTTGAAATTTGCAATGAGATTGCATATCTTCTATGTGATAGTTGGATCCCGATACCCGCTGCGAGTAATTGTTATTCCTGGGAGAGTTTTACACATTACAATTAGCCGATCAAGTAGGTGTCTAGAAAGGTGTCAACGGGGTTACGCCTCTGGGAAAACGAGGTTTACATTAATTAGGTCTGTGCGAAAGCACGGGGCACCTCCCTCAAAGTACCGACACTGGCCTGGCTGAAAATTGGCGAACTTGTAGCGTATAATTAATCCCGGCTAGTCTTTCCTTTTAGGGTTTGAAGGAAGATTTGATAAAAACAGTGCGAGCCATCCTGATTAGATAAAATAATAACCATTCTGATCTTGCAAGATCATACGCTAAGTGTTTTCTTCTCTCTCTCTCCTGGTAGCGACCATATCACGCCTTAATCAAGATAATAAAACGGAAATATTGACCCAACCCGCTTGTTATACAGAGCTGGGGAACGTTGGTCCCGCTCCAACTTATAATTGCTATAAGACAGAGCAGGAAATTGGGGAATACCAGATTTCCTATGCCGCCCAAACGAAGAAAGTGCATACCGATCCATCATCTTCGGGTGTTTTCATTACAGAGAACTGTTTCTCAATGTCCTTTACGTCCTGGGTATATGATACCGCATCAGAATCCCACATATGTAATTTGTTACATAGGGCTACAGAAAGGTAGAGAACTGAAAACGGGTGATAAGTTTCATGAGGCAGAAAACGGGGCAAGTGTTCCAGCCAAGTCTGTTGGTCACTGTCATCCTGTATTACAAATACATTGATTCTGAACGAATGTTATTAGATACCGAACCTGATATACAAAATCATATCAGTCTCTTTATTAGTAAAGAAATGATAAAATTTTGTATTGTTGGATAATGTTTTGAACATTTCCTATATCAAAAGTTGATCGGTTCAGGCACGTTATCTAAAAGCATTAATGTTCTAAATCAAACTACAGTTCTTAGTATACGGAACACACACAAGAGGAAGAGTTCAGAAATGAACGGATCCTTCTTCAGGTATTGTAGACTAGGTCATATCAATGCGACCCGACTAGCTAAGTTCCACAAAGATGCATATTTAAATTTGTTTGAATTTACATCTTGTGAAACTTGCCAGTCATGTCACAGAGATAAGATGACCATAGCTCCGTTTACTGGAAACAGATAAAGAGTTAGTGAAGTCTTGGGATGATACATGTTGATGTATGTAGGTCCCCTGTCTACACATGCCAACACCGGTTCTTTGTACTTCATTACATTCTATGATGATCTCTCAAGATTCAGCCATATGTTCCTGTTGAAACACAAGTCCGAACCTTTTGAGATATTCACAGAATATAAGTTGAAAGTAGAGAACCAAAATATGGGTATAAGTATGATGTTCTATGATGAGATCAGGGAGGAGAGTACTTGTGCATGGAATTCCTGGACTATTCTAAAGGAGAATGAGATTCTCTCTCAGCATTACTCCTCTGAATACACCACAGCACAACGTTGTATCGGGGCGGAGCAATCACACCCTATATGATATGGTGCGCTCTATGATGAGTACTACTGAGTTACCTATTTACTTTTGGGAGTTATGCACTTATGAAGTTGCATACCTATTGAATAGGGTTCAAATCAAATCAGTTGCCTACCACTTCATATGTGATATGGAAAGGGAAGAGCCCATATCTTAAGTTAGTTAAGATTTGGGGTTGTCCGGCCTATGTCTAAAAGAAAAATCCGGACAAGCTCGAGGCAAGGTCTGTTATGTAGAACTGAAAATGTTCCAGCTATACAAACTGCAGTTGATGATTTGATAGAACCAAAGGATTCAGTAGATTCCAACGAACCTCAGCCTCTCCGCCGATCTAGTAGGGTTCCTCACCCACCTGAGAGATACTTCGGTTTCTCTATGACAGTGGGAGCAAGGATGGCATCATGAGATGATGACCCAACTGGTTTCGAGCTGTAGGGTTCCTAGGCACACTAATGAGGTCTTACAAGGCATCAACCATGCCAATTTCAAAAATTACAAGTGCCGAGAAACCCTAATACGGATCGTTGACTAGAGATTAGGCGAAATATGCAACTAGTTAACAAGTTAACTAAGTGAACGGAAAATACAACCTTTGTAGATCCGGTCCTCCACCTCCATAGCTCCGTGATGATGTCTCTTCGCTGTCCAAATCGAATCCATGACTCTAACATCGACTTCAACGGAGAAATGGGCGGGCTAGGTCGTCGACTTCGATGCCGAAGATGATCTACGTCGAGGCATCACAAGATCAAGCTCCAACTTCACCAAGCCATGAAACTTGTGAAGAAAACACCCTATACTACTTGGCAAGAGGTAGAGGATGAAGAAATAGGAGGTGGGTTCACTTTAGAATTGCATTTCTCACTCTTTTTCTCAAGATGCCATTGTTGGTTGCAAGCTTCTTCATCTTGAAAAAGAAGAAGAAGAAGAAGAAGAAAAGAATATGATAAGTCCTTTTAAAATAAAAAATAATATGATACTTATCATATTGCAACCATGGTTATGTGTAGAGAGTTAACTATGGTTTTGGTGAATGGTTAGGTTAAAGGAAATGAAGACAAAATGGTCACTTGGTCAAAGCTTCATGAAGCTTCAACAAGCTTCAAGTTTGAAAGCAACCATTTTGTTTTTCTTTTATCTTTTAACCAAAAAGAATAGATAAATAAATAAGAAAATAAATCAAGTGAAACCCTAACCATTGACCAACCATGGTTTAAACCAAACATACACCCAAATTAGCATGTATCATCAAACATGATACAATCTTGTGCACAAAAATATATCATATACACAATGTGCACATCAAGTGAGAAAATCCATCTTAAGTGAACAAATACTAGTTAATGCAAAGTAATATATCAAATATATAATTATACATTAAATCATTAAATCAACACTTGATTTAACGATCCGGTCATATCGCATATGACCGACCAGTATCCAATGTATCGACTTATCGAATCAATCCTCGATTCGATAACTACGTTATATCGCATACAACCAATCAATACATTCATCGCGAGAATTGAATACGGTATCACATACACGCATTATTTTCGGTCCCGCACATATCTCATATGCGCTCCTATTTCGTTTCGCTTGAGCCAGGAAACCTCTGTGTAGGACTCTAAAGACTCGTCAATACGCCGGCAGCAGGTGATAATCATATCAAATGTTGGAGATAGTGCCCTCAGAGTCAATTATTAGGTCACAGGTACGTGATTGCAATGATTGATGGAGGACCTATCCCGGTAGGACAGTCTTACTCGAGATGATAGTATGCTATCTGGTTTACCTTTATCATCGTGTACTGTTTTAGGTGACCTGACACGTCGCTATTACACGTTGATAGAGCCCCTAGGATTCTATGCTTGACCACCAGCAGTATGAGGGCGATCATATACGTGGGAGCTGGTAGTCTATAAGTATATCCTTAAATGGTCCCTAGTCGTGTGAGTTTCGAGACAGGGCATCGATACTCCATAGTAGACTAGTGTATACAGTCGAGACCCCGACGAGGGGCGGTGGCCGGTCTCACAAGCCACTGGTGTCAGTTGGATCACCTAAGATGTATACAGGTGCTCATTGGGTTATGAGTACACCGGACAGGACTCGCCGGGAACATGCCAGTTGGTCATATACCAGACGTCAGATGGCAGTTCCCTGGTGACATGTGTGCAGGTTAGTTCATTGACCTGGGGATCGTCATTTGTATTGTGTGAGTTCCCACTGTACTTTGATTACTACCCTACCACGGCTCAAAGGAGTCGTGCAAACAGGTTTTAGTTGGGTACAGTCCCGAGCCACATGGAGGCAGTGAGCGTATCTTCAGGGGTTCGTCTCTCCCGGTATTGGGGGTGAGGTCGTGCTGTGTCTAGGAGAGCCATTACATGAAGTCCTTGGCCAAGGCAAGGAGATTTACTGGTAGGTATTCCAGTAGTATCTCAGGGTGTTCTGGGCTACACTCCGACACGACTTGTACCGCTTTTGGGGGTCTGACTTTTACCAACCCCCTAGGCCCGCCATGCGATGCTCATAGACGAACGGACCGGACTGTACGGATATTGTCACTGACAGGCTCAGTAGGGTTGTCAGGCTGAGTTCGCTCACAGACGTCCCTTTTAGTCAATACCTGGTAGCCCGTTACGTATTGGCTTATACCTCTGACGTGCTAGTGATTAAATCCACAACCAAGGTGTTGACGAGTCTTTAAAGTCCCCCACATTCTGTTACTCAGCTTTCGGGCCAAAGGTTGTAGAGGCCGTATGGAGATATGGCAAGGTCCGATCAGATACGTACGGTATTGCACGGATCAGGATCGGACAGTTTGTACTATAGGCCGTATGGGTATATGGCAGGGTTCGATCAGATACGTGCGGTATTGCACGGATCAGGATCGAACGGATATTACTAGCCGGCTTTGGTATAAGCCGGATCCTAGTATAGTACAGTGTAGATTTTGTCTCATTGCATTTGTATTTCGGTCGAAATACAGATGCGGGTGTGTATGCACTGTATCGGGGTTTTCCTGTAATTTATTACGGGACCAGTTTTCTGGAGTTGCCAGTTTGCTTTTCGTTTCGGCCAGTTTCCTTTCTATCGTTCATTGGCCGAAGATTGGTGGAGGAGGGCTTATTTGCATTGTTGCAAATAAGTGTTTATGGAGGGGGGTCTTTGCATATTCTTGTGTCATGATGGTTGCACCATTCCTTGACCTTGACTTCTTGACTTCTCCATCATGGCTTGACTTTCATATGACATGGTTATCATAATGATTGTGGTGGAGTGAGGTTCTCTTTTGGTGATCATTTCTTTACATGATTTAGTTGTTGAGTGTTGGTGTTTCTTTGTGATCATTATTCCTTATGATAACCATTCCTCTCTCTCTCTTGGATATACATGGGCCAGCCATCCCTTGTGGGGGATTGATTAATTTTTGGTGTAGCATTTTTGGTTCTCTTCATGCTCCAAAAATCACACAAGAAGACTCTCCAAAATTCCAAGTTCTTTTTCCTCCACTAAAAAGGCAATTCCACAAACCCAAAGTGAGACATGGTTCTATACATATTCTACAGCATATCTTGGGCACGTCGAGTAGCCG
The DNA here is from genome assembly GCA_030015575.1 of Agapanthus africanus. Taxonomy (NCBI): domain Eukaryota; kingdom Viridiplantae; phylum Streptophyta; class Magnoliopsida; order Asparagales; family Amaryllidaceae; genus Agapanthus; species Agapanthus africanus. The sequence continues at coordinate 297,636,353 of JASDDO010000031.1, forward strand.
GCTTCGTGCCCGAGTTGCCTCGGCATTGAGGTGGGAGCCCGTAAACGATGTAGGCGATGTGGTGCACTTCCGGCGACGAGGAGGAGACGGGACATTCCGCAGGAGATCGGGACGACGATGAGAAGACCGGAGGACTCGGATCTGTCGGTATACTTCTCTTCCCTATCTTGTTAGTAGCTTAGACTTGTTAATGGTTACGATCCGGATGTTTAGTGCGCGGGGGCGCCGCCGTGCACTTACAGTGGTATCAGAGCCTCGCCATTAACTTAGTCTAGCTTGATTTAATGTGTTTGCATTTTCGATCGATCAAAAAGTTCCAAAACTGCATTTTACCTTCGCATCAGTTTCTGTTGAAAATTTTTGGTCTCGAAAAATTTTTCAGGTTGTAAATTATTGATGTACTGGAGGTAACAAGCTCACTGTAGAAATTCGACGCCGTAATTCAGTCACCAGAGCGCGGAACCGCGGCAACTACCCCCTTTGGGCCGCGGTTCCGCCGCGCAATGGTGGCCTTACTGTATCGAACTTCTTCAGTTGCTTTCTGGGCTTATAATATGGGTTTTGGAATATTAATTTTGGGCCCAGGATTTCTTGATCTGCTACAGTATCGCTTGGGGCCCACTTGTTAAAGTTTGATCGATCGAATGTTTAAACACATTATTTCACAGTATTTACATTATATCTGCGACCGTGAATGTCACTTGATCGGTAAATCCGGTCTAACTGCTATAGCCCGGTTAGACGGATTTGCGAACGTGACTTTCACGTTGATGTTCTGTTTTTGCTGTGATGTTGCGGATCGGTCGTGGGGGATAGCCTGGATGCAATACTAGTACAGTTGTGGTTGTATTATGTACATTTGATATTGCGGGGCGAGCGTCCGACATGTGGACTGCCGTCACTGCCTGTTTGTATTATTATTTTGGGGCACGGCCAGGTTGCGGTCGTTGTACCCGGTGTATGTATATTTTACTTTCTGTACTAGGACTACCCCGCGGAGGGGTGCACGGATAGCCGGGTTCCAGAGGGAAACAAGCCCTCATCTCATGGCATTGAGACGGAGGGGGCTTTACTCTAGAATTGGCGGGCTATTCGCCGCACTCGTAGGGGGTACAGGTTGACCCAGGAGGGGTGCCCAAGTTACCGGATTCCGTGAAGTGCTGGGTGGTCCATTCACGATGCTGAAGGGGGCTGCCTCGCTTCAGGTTTTGGCGGGTGACTTGCCGCGCCCGTAGGGGTCTAGGATTTCATTGCACAGGCTATCCACACGACCAGGGGAACGTCGGGTTTCAGTAGTGGCTCTGTGAAACCCGGGGATCCCAGATATCTGTATTGTTTCTGTGATGCTGTACATTTTCTGTGATGTTGTATTTCTTATCCCGCCTTCAGCGAAATATAATATATTGGTATATATATTAGTAGATGTTGTATATGTTTTACATCCGCGCTAGTCCAGTCCCCGCTCTGTCGTTAGTTAGCTAACCTAACGGGTAATGACGGGACCCAGTGGCGAATGCGGATGGCATATGCGTACGTCAGTATATTTTCGTTCTTTGTGGTGTGATCAATTGATGGGACTGCATTGATTCGGATCAATGCAAGTTAAAAACAAACCTAATCTGATGTTGTTGGAACACTTTTCAAAAAGCTGTTATTGCAAGGACGTTCTCTTTTGTTTTGCATCGTAGTATTCGTTTGGAATATCCTGCTCCTCAGTCGACGAGGCAAGGGCCGAGATCCCTTCACCGGGAGTGACCCCTTGGACAAAAAGTTTGCGTCAGGGCATTAACTTCACTATAGCCGATTACTTTTGCTTTGCACCGTGGTATTCAGTTGGAATATCCTGCACCCCATTCTACGGGGAAAGAGCCGAGATCCCTTCACCGGGAGTGACCTCTTTAGCAACGGTTTTCGTCACTATATTTTAAAAAGCTATCCGTTCCTTCAACGATATAAAGTTCACTACGTTAAAGGTTTTCGCCAGAAACCATTCGTAGCCCTCCGTCGTTTCATATGGGTGGTCAATAGTATTCAAGCTGTGTATGTTGGCCAAAGTCAAGGCACAGTGATTGGTAGCTATTGGGATATTCATATGCAGCATAGATAGATGCGTTGGTTTGGGACAGTCGTACTTCCATTTTGGCCAAAGTCAAGGGTATGTACGGGTGGATTCAGATTAACATGGAGAATGACGGGTAGAACTTGACATGTGACTTATGATATGTTGGCCAAAGTCAAGGTCATAAGAGCATGGGGTAGAAATCACATCGGGAGTTTCAAAAGAACTGAAACTTGCCAGATATGCGCATACCTTCTGGAGTGTGACACCGTGAGCGGATTCCGTCACGTTATCATGCAATGATAGTTGGATCCCGATTCCCACTGATGAGTTGGTATACTCCTCGGGTGATCCCGACTAATTCTTCTTTCAGGTTTGGAGGAGAATTTGACGGTACAGTGGGAGGTTTCCAGATTAGATAAATTGGTAACCATTCTGATCTAGGTTAGAGTGCACGCTGAGTGTTTCTTTTCTCTCTCTCTTTGGAAGCGACCATTGACCCGACCCTAAGACAATGACTCAGTGACCAAGTTGACCGAACCTTCTTAAACACTGGCTTTTGGATTGTCAGGGTTGCGAACCTCATTGCCACTCCTACTTTTACCCTTTTCTCCAGGACACCTCGTACTACTACGAACGTCCACTTCCATTGGACAAAACCATCGTATGGTTAGATACGAACTCGAAGGGATTTATTCGAGGATGGTTTCCGGTTCTGGAGAAAACGGATAGGACTATTCAGTTGTCTTTTCCTTTTACCTTCTCTCAGGTTGTGAGTACTCCTTGGTTTAGGAGTAGTACACCTATTACGCAAATTGGATAGTCTTCTTCCAAACCTTAGGCTGGTGCCGACCGGTAGGGAATGAAGAAAACCAATTAGCCTAACGATGGTGTACAGAAGGTATTGAGTTAAGACAAAGCAAGGGATTAGTAAGAGGGCAAAGTAAATTGCAACAGATATTCACGACCAAACCAAATATTTCGTTACCACTCCCACATCACCTTTGTTTTTCTCCAGGACACTCCGTATCACTACGAAGATCCACAGTTTATTGGATATTCCATCGTATGGTTATATACGAACTCGAAAGGAACTTGTTCCAATTCGGGGTTGGATTCTGGTCCAGGGGAAATAGGAATAAGGTTTATTCAGGTGTCTTTTATCCTCACCTTCTCTCTCATTGCGAGTGTTCCTAGGATTGGGACAGTACACCCATTATGCTTATTGGATAGTCTTCTTCCAAACCATAGGCTGGTGCCGAACGGTAGGGAAGGAAGAAAACCATTTGGCCTAAAGGGGTGTGCAGAAGGTAATGACTAAAGACATATGAAGGGATTTGGAGAGGTGGCAAAGAATTATAAGGTTACAGTCGTGAATATGGAAGAGGCATTACTAGGAATACCAGGATACCCCATCGAGACATTTCAATGTTTCAGTTTCACTGTGTAATGTTAAAAGAAAACTGATTTCCCGATTAGATACTTACTCCAGGGTATGTATTTACCAAGTATGATTCTCACATCTGTATAGTTTTACAGATGATGAGTGAGAGTAAGTTATTGGGAATTAGGTGATCGTCCTCATTATATCGGGATTCGTTGTAATCGGTGATATTTGAGGAGATCACCTGGGCTGTTTGCCGGTCGGCAAATATTTGGTTTTGAATATCCGCTGTTATGCACCAACTTCAAATTGATATATCTGTACGTCTATTTTTATAGAGTGAGATATACCTTTTTGAAATTATGTCTACGACATTTACCTATATCAGTGGATGGTTAGGTAAGGAGCATTAAACAGCGGTGTAATTCTTCTTAACCATAAGTACAGTTTTCAACCTACGACACACAGTGAATGAGTTATCAGACTCAAGGGACTTATACAGAGTATTGTATGTTGTCCAGGGTCCATCAGGACGAAGGGGTAGGTCCTCGTACTATATTCGGTTTACTTATGACTTCTCTAGTTTTTAGACAGGTGTTTCGTGGAAACACAGGGTCCGAATTTTGAGAAGTTATAGGTATTTGAATAGAGTAGATAACCAGATGTAGCAAGTATCGGGATTCTTCAAAGAGATCGAAGATGTAGATACTTGTGTATGGTATTCAGTTGATAGTAATGATTAAAGAGATTTTGCTTCTCTTTCAGGTTACTCATAGTTGGAAACATTCCTAAGTTGAGTAACGCTGATCGACCTCATTCTATTTAGTTGGCATGCACTGGAGACAACTGCATGATTTGAATCTGGTTCAATTAAATCAGTGCCTCTGGTTCTATATTGGATATAGAACAGTTCATATCTTAACGTTGTTAAGGTACGGGGAGTTGTCCAGCTTATGATTAAAACCAGACTCTGGATAACTCAAGGCACGTTTCTGTAATGGCTGTTTGTGGGTTGACCCAGGCTATGACGAGGGTTGACTTTCTACCATCTGGATGAACAATAGCGATATTGTTCTAGACTCGCCACAGTTTTATTAAAAATGGATTTTTTCAGAAAACAGTAGTGGGAGTATGGTAGAACTGGAAGTGGTTCCAGAACCACAAACGATTACTGAAGATTTGATAAAGAACCTAAAGATTCAATCTGGATTGACATTCCATTAGCCACTCCGCAGATACGGTGGGTAACTTCAGGCACCCGAGAGGTATTACGGTAGCCTCAAGGACGGTGACAGGGAAGTTCTTGTTTACCCATATTTACCATTGCTGTTGTTCCAGGCTGCGAGACCCGGCGGGAGGATGAGTATAGCGTCGTTCTAAACTAGTTTTAGAAGTGTACGTGTATATGACTCTGCCAGAGGGTTGTCGTAGTCAGTGGGAGCAGCGGAAGCATTGGTGGACAAGTAGCTTATGTCTATTTATAGACTAAAGCAGATGTAGCGGAGATAGATCATCTATTTCTTTTGTAACAGTCATGGGTTTGACTTCATCAGAATAGGGGATGGATCTGTTGAGAAGGTAGTAGGGTGTGATATCCTGGTATTTGGATGACATACACAGAGTAGGAAAGGAAACTCCTATACTACGATCGGTTATACTTTGGTCGTCACACAGTGTTTTCTCCATATGGGAAATGGATTTTATATCAGACATACTGGTTACTAGATCTATGGTTTTAGATCTAGATTTGGGTGGTTTCCCAATCAGGGTACTTTGACAGCATTCTAAGAGTATTTAGAATGGACGACTCCTGGCACGGTAGTGTACCTGCAGGTAAAGGAGTCACCCTCTCTAAAAGGTGTCTTACAGACTATTGTAGAGAGGGATGTGCATGATTGACAGATCACTTGCTTAGGCAATTGAGTCAATCATGAGATGTCAAGTACCACACCAGATGTTGTTCTTGCACTAGATGCAATAAGTTGACATTGATCCAATCCTGCAGAAACAGTCGGAAGCAGTTTTAGAACATAAGTGGATGTTCAAGGGATATGATAACGACAGCCTCATTCGGGAGACAGTTATCATTCCAGGCTTCCAAGGTGACATGGACGACAAGGGGGTTGTCAGAGTTATAGTTTTTCCCTCTGACGAGGGGCAGTATTTTGGACAGGTGATCCAAGGCAATACTGAGGGAGGCATGGACCAGGATACTGATTAAGTTCAGTTGACGATACAGTCTAAGAAGTTTGGATTTGGAGTTCATTTATGAGCTATGTCCCATCAGACATCCAGACACATTCTAAGACAGGTATTGCTCATTTCGGGAGATGGGTTTCTCCGCGAACTTGAGATATAGAGAGATATAGAAAGAGACAACAAAGCGGATCCACTCACTGAGGCTATTCCTCGAATGCAATAGTTCCGCAAACGAGCTTTGTGGGACTGACTAGTAGAGAAGTTGGGTGTTCGGTATCACACGGGCTGTGAGTATGCGACATCACAATAATTAGCCTTGAGTGCAAGTGGGAGATTGTTGGAGATAGTGCCCTCAGAGTCAATTATTAGGTCACAGGTACGTGATTGCAATGATTGATGGAGGACCTATCCCGGTAGGACAGTCTTACTCGAGATGATAGTATGCTATCTGGTTTACCTTTATCATCGTGTACTGTTTTAGGTGACCTGACACGTCGCTATTACACGTTGATAGAGCCCCTAGGATTCTATGCTTGACCACCAGCAGTATGAGGGCGATCATATACGTGGGAGCTGGTAGTCTATAAGCATATCCTTAAATGGTCCCTAGTCGTGTGAGTTTCGAGACAGGGCATCGATACTCCATAATAGACTAGTGTATACAGTCGAGACCCCGACGAGGGGCGGTGGCCGGTCTCACAAGCCACTGGTGTCAGTTGGATCACCTAAGATGTATACAGGTGCTCATTGGGTTATGAGTACACCGGACAGGACTCGTCGGGAACATGCCAGTTGGTCATATACCAGACGTCAGATGGCAGTTCCCTGGTGACATGTGTGCAGGTTAGTTCATTGACCTGGGGATCGTCATTTGTCTAGTGTGAGTTCCCACTGTACATTGATTACTACCCTACCACGGCTCAAAGGAGTCGTGCAAACAGGTTTTAGTTGGGTACAGTCCCGAGCCATATGGAGGCAGTGAGCGTATCTTCAGGGGTTCGTCTCTCCCGGTATTGGGGGTGAGGTCGTGCTGTGTCTAGGAGAGCCATTACACGAAGTCCTTGGCCAAGGCAAGGAAATTTACTGGTAGGTATTCCAGTAGTATCTCAGGGTGTTCTGGGCTACACTCCGACACGACTTGTACCGCTTTTGGGGGTCTGACTTTTACCAACCCCTTAGGCCCGCCATGCGATGCTCATAGACGAACGGACCGGACTGTACGGATATTGTCACTGACAGGCTCAGTAGGGTTGTCAGGCTGAGTTCGCTCACAGACGTCCCTTTTAGTCAATACCTGGTAGCTCGTTACGTATTGGCTTATACCTCTGGCGTGCTAGTGGTTAAATCCACAACCAAGGTGTTGACGAGTCTTTAGAGTCCCCCACATTCTGTTACTCAGCTTTCGGGCGAAAGGTTGTAGAGTCCGTATGGAGATATGGCAAGGTCCGATCAGATACGTGCGGTATTGCACGGATCAGGATCGGACAGTTTGTACTATAGGCCGTATGGGTATATGGCAGGGTTCGATCAGATACGTGCGGTATTGCACGGATCAGGATCGAACGGATATTACTAGCCGGCTTTGGTATAAGCCGGATCCTAGTATAGTACAGTGTAGATTTTGTCTCATTGCATTTGTATTTCGGTCGAAATACAGATGCGGGTGTGTATGCACTGTATCGGGGTTTTCCTGTAATTTATTACGGGACCAGTTTTCTGGAGTTGCCAGTTTGCTTTTCGTTTCTGCCAGTTTCCTTTGTATCGTTCATTGGCCGAAGTTTGGTGGAGGAGGGCTTATTTGCATTGTTGCAAATAAGTGTTTATGGAGGGGGGTCTTTGCATATTCTTGTGTCATGATGGTTGCACCATTCCTTGACCTTGACTTCTTGACTTCTCCATCATGGCTTGACTTTCATATGACATGGTTATCATGATGATTGTGGTGGAGTGAGGTTCTCTTTTGGTGATCATTTCTTTACATGATTTAGTTGTTGAGTGTTGGTGTTTCTTTGTGATCATTATTCCTTATGATAACCATTCCTCTCTCTCTCTCTCTTGCATGATTGATATGGTCACCTCCCCCTTGACTTTTCCCTCTCTCTTGGATATACATGGGCCGGCCATCCCTTGTGGGGGATTGATTGATTTTTGGTGTGGCATTTTTGGTTCTCTTCATGCTCCAAAAATCACACAAGAAGACTCTCCAAAATTCTAAGTTCTTTTCCCTCCACTAAAATGGCAATTCCACAAACCCAAAGTGAGACATGGTTCTATACATATTCTACAGCATATATTGGGCACGTCGAGTAGCTGGCTTCGTGCCCGAGTTGCCTCGGCATTGAGGTGGGAGCCCGTAAACGATGCAGGCGATGTGGTGCACTTCCGGCGACGAGGAGGAGACGGGACATTCCGCAGGAGATCGGGACGACGACGAGAAGACCGGAGGACTCGGATCTGTCGGTATACTTCTCTTCCCTATCTTGTTAGTAGCTTAGACTTGTTAATGGTTACGATCCGGATGTTTAGTGCGCGGGGGCGCCGCCGTGTACTTACATCAAACACCCACAAGCCGCAAGCGGTCTGCTAAACGTAACGGCCACCCGGGTATTGAGCGATCAGAAGATCGACGAGCAAGCCCGCTCACAATCCTGTGAATCCAACAGGTAACACTTACCGTACAGTCCGGTCTCGTCGTCTGATATGTCGCATATCTCGCCTAGGGGTGGTAAACGTCAGACCCTAATAGCCCGATAAGTCGTGTCGATATGAGGTCTATAACAGTTCGAGAAACTACTGGTAACACTTACCAGTAAATCTCAGCAACCCTGGCCAGGGATTTCCGGTTATAGCCAATCGAACACTGCGCAACATCAACTCCCTATACCGGGAGAGACGAATCCCCTCCTATCGCTCATTGCCTCCATACGATTCGGGACTGTACCCAAAAGCCACCGTTTTGCATGCCCTCTTGAACGTGGTAAGGTGGAAATCAAAGCACAGTGGGAATCACACAAGATTCTATGACGATCTCGGGTCTACAGACTAAGCTGTACCAGTGTCACCAGAGAACTGCCATCTGACGTGAGGTATAATACCATCTGGGAGTTCTCGGCGAGTCCGTCCAGTGTACCCAGTCGCCACTGAGCACCCGTATATCATCTCTGATGTCAAACACCAATAGATATGGGTTCATCATTGCCCTTCTATATGGGTCGAGAAGGTATACGCTAGTCTACTCTGGTATATCGATGCCCCGTCTCGATACACCCACGACTAGGGATCTTGAAGGATGTACTTATGGACTACCATGTCCCCACTAGTATGATCCGCATCATAGTCCAGGTAGTCAAGTACACATCCTAAGGGCTTTACCAACATGTAACAGAGAGACAATCAGTATACACGTTAAGGTAAAGAGTAACCAGATAGCATACTATCATGTCGAGTAAGAAAGTCCTCCCTATATATGTCCCAGCATCCACTACAATATACATCCTATGTACAGTAATGGCCTCTAGGGCATACATATAACTAACAATCTCCCACCTGCACTAGGGCCATCTGTAGCAGTGGTTGTAGTATCTCATACTCAACCATCCCATAAAAGTCTCTCTTTGGGAATAGGCCTTCGTGAGTGGATCCTCCGTGTTATCCTCTGAGTCTGCTCTCCTAACCTTGATCATCCTGGAGATCAACCATCTCCATGATCAGGTGATACTACCTTAGAATATATCTGGATCACTGATGGGACATTCGTTCCTTGGAATAAGCCACAACTCCATTGTTACACAATGGGAGGAACAAAGTTCATCTCATGAACAAATATACATCCAGACTGCCTCTTTGGTAGCATCTTAAGTAGCGATGTATCCAGCCTTTGCCACGGTATCTAGCTTGGAACTCTTCCAACAGACCGTCCCTTTACTGAGGGTAAAGACAATGCCTGTGACTGACAATCAGTCGTCTTTATCACCCTGGAACCCCTCCAGTGATTCTCCCCAGGATCAATTGATACCATCTCACTACAGCTAGTGAGTATCCTAACATCCAATTACATCTATCTCATAGATGAAAACTCAGGATTTAGGAGGTATCACTTTGATCCTATAAGGAGAATCCCTGTGATAAGCGGAGATCGACCGAGCGTAGCATAGGAAACTCCTTCCCTATCAAGAGTATGTCATCCACGTACTCTACGAGGATCACAACCATACTCCCTACTACCTTTTTGTATATACAAGGTTCATCTACCATTTTGATGATGTCAAACTGTTTGACTACTACATCAAAACAGACGTTCCAACTCCGCGATGCCTGCTTTATCCTATAAAGCATCTTGTACACGTTTCCGCTTCTCCCACTGTCTACGAAGCCCTCTGACTGTGTACTTATAGACGCACTCTTCTAAAACATCAGTTAGAAAAGCAGTCATGGCACCCAACCGCCAGATATCGTAGTCATGGTATGTAGCCGTGGCAAGTAGGATCTGGATGGACTTAAGCATAGGAACTGGAAAAAGGTTTCATCATTATCCACGCCTGGTCGATGACGAAAAACCTTTAACAAATCTAGCTTTGAAAGTCTCAACCTTTCCATGTACACCAAGTAATCTTCTCAAGATATACTTGCTCCTGATGGGGATTTAACCCTTCAGATAAAGCAACCAAAGTCCATACTTTGTTGGTGTATATGGATTCCATCTCAGATCGCTAAGCATCCAGCCATTCTTACAGAGTCCCACTCCTGATGGCCAGCTCGAAACTAGTTGGGTCATCATCTTATGATGCATTCCTCACTCCCACTGTCATAGAGAAACTGAAGTATCTCTCAGGTGGGTGAGGAACCCTACTAGATCGGCGGAGAGCCTGAGGTTCGTTGGAATCTACTAAATCCTTTGGTTCTATCAAATCATCTGCAGTAGTTTGTATAGCTGGAACGTTTCCAGTTCTACAGAACTGACCTTGCCTTGATCTTGTCCGGATTTTGCTTTTAGACATAGGCCGGACAACCCCAAATCTTAACTAACTTAAGATATGGGCTCTTCCCTTTCCATATCACATATGAAGTGGTAGGCAACTGATTTGATCGGGACCCTATTCAATAGGTATGCAACTTCATAAGTGCATAACTCTCAAAAGGAAATAGGTAATTCAGTAGTACTCATCATAGAGCACACCTTATCACATAGGGTGTGATGGCTCCGCCCCGATATACCATCGTGCTATAGTGTATACGGAGGAGTAAAGCTGAGAGAGAATCTCATTCTCCATTAGAATAGTCCAGGAATTCCATGCACAAGTATTCTCCTCCTCGATCACATCAAAGGACATAATACTTATACCCGTATTTTGGTTCTCTAGTTCTAACTTATATTCTGTGAATATCTCAAAAGGTTCGGACTTGTGTTTCAACACGAACATATGTCTGAATCTTGAGAGATCATCAAAGAATGTAATGAAGTACAAAGAACCGGTCTTGGTATGTGTAGACAGGGGACCTACATACATCAACATGTATCATCCCAAGAGTTCATTAACTCTTTCTCTGTTTCCTGTAAACGGAGCTATGGTCATCTTATCTCTGTGACATGGCTGGCAAGTTTCACAAGATGTAAATTCAAACTAATTTAAATATGCATCTTTATGTAACTCAAGCTAATCGGGTCGCATTGATATGACCTAGTCTACAATACCTCAAGAAGGATCCGTTCATTTCTGAACTCTTCCTCTTGTGTGTGTTCCGTATACTAAGAACTGTAGTTTGATTTAGAACTTCAATGCTTTTAGATAACGTGCCTGAACCGATCAACTTTTGATATAGGAAATGTTCAAAACATTATCCAACAATACAAAATTTTATCATTTCTTTACTAATAAAGAGACTGATATGATTTTGTATATCAGGTTCGGTATCTAATAACATTCGTTCAGAATCAATGTATTTGTAATACAGGGTGACAGTGACCAACAGACTTGGCTGCAACACTTGCCCCGTTTTCTGCCTCATGAAACTTATCTCCCGTTCTCAGTTATTTACCTGTCTGCAGCCCTATGTAACAGATTACATATCTGGGATCCTGATCCGGTATCATATACCCAGGACGTAAAGGACATTGAGAAACAGTTATGTATAATGAACACACCCGAAGATGATGCATCAGCATGCACTCTCTTCGTTTGGGCGGCATGGGAATCTTGGTATTCCCCTATTTCCTGCTCTGTCTTATAACTATTATAAGTTGGAGCGGGACCAACGTTCCCCAGCTCAGTAAAACAAGCGGGTTCGGTCAATATTCCGTATTATTATCTTGATTAAGGCGTGATATGGTCTCTACCTGGAGAGAGAGAGAAGAAAACACTCTGCGTGCGCTCTTGCAAGATCAGATTGGTTATTTATTTTATCTAATCAGGATGGCTCCCACTGTTTTTATCAAATCTTCCTTCAAACCCTAAAAGGAAAGACTAGCCGGGATTAATTACACAGTACAAGTTCGCCAATCTTTCAGCCAGGCCATTGTCGGTACATTGAGGGAGGTCCCCCGTGCTTTCTGACGAACCTAATTAATGTAAACCTCGTTTTTCCAGAGGCGTAATCCCGTTGACACCTTTCTAGAGACCTACTTGATCGGCTAATTGTAATGTGTAAAACTCTCCCAGGAGAACAATTACTCGCAGTGGGTATCGGGATCCAACTATCTCATAGAAGGTATGCAATCTCATTGCAAATTTCAACACTTGAAATTCCCGATAATATTTTGCCCCTAGCGTGCTATGACCTTGACGGAGGCCAAACAACCCATAGTCCGCTAGTCAAGTTCAACCCGTCATTTCCTGATTGAATTAAACCCACCCGCATGACCCTTGACGGAGGCCAAACAACGTCGTACGAATACCCTAATCCAATCGCATCATATGCTAGCAGATAAGCACTAGTTAGCTACCGTACACTACGCCTTGACGGAGGCCAAACTACCGCAGCACGAATACTAACTAGTACTTATCTGAAATGACGGAGGGCTACGACAGGTTTTTCTGAAAACCTATTGCGTAATGAACTTGAAATCGTTGTAGGATCGAATGATTTTAAAATGGTGTGTTTCTGAGGCTTTTCTAGTTTTTGCTAAAGGAGTCACTCCCGGTGAGGGGATCGTCGGTCCTTTCCTCGTCGAATGAGGTGCGGGATATATCATATATATCACTATGCAAAGAAGAACTCTTAAAAGCAATCAAAAGACAAACCGAGTGTGTAGCATTTGCCAGTTATTGCTAAAGGAGTCACTCCCGGTGAAGGGATCTCAGTCCTTTCCTTATCGAATAAAGTGCTGGATGTTCTACAGGGAACACCGCGATGCAAAGCAAGAACTGTAGCTACCTGTTCTATTTTGAAATTCGATTCCACAACATCTTTAGGTTTCTTTTTCTTTCATTAATCACATTAATGAAGTCCCATCATTTAAGTTACCTTAACATCACAGATAAATACGACGTACACTTATGCCATCCGCATTCGCCTCGATGTCCCCTCGTGCACCGTTAGGTTAGGTAACTAACGGCAGAGAGGGGCAGGGCTAGCGCGGGTGTAAAACATAAGTAACGTCTATATAATATATCATATATACTATATACAGTATCTATCACAGAACATCAAATGATCACATCACAGATATCGCAGCAGAAGAATCATATGAAATATTGGATATACTAGGACGTCCGTGTTTTCAATACGAGCCAGTATAAAACACGGATTCCACGGTCGCGATGAATATCCAAACCCACACCCCTAGACCCCTACGAGAGCGGCAAGCAACCCTACCAATTCTACAGTTAGGAGACCCGGACTCGACTCCTCGAGTTGGTCTCCCACTGGACTCCAGAACCCGGTTACTTGTGCCCTCCTCCTTGGGTCTATCCTAGGGCGGAAAAGTAAATAATATACATCAACGGTGACAACTTCCGCAACCTGGAAGTACCCCAATAAAAGAATATTACATACAAGTTTTTACATGAATGAAAATGAAAAACACTCATCTCACATTAAAAAACCCCCGGCTATTCAAACACGACGATCCAATATAACATATCCAGCAACACATAACATCACTTGTCATCAACGTAAGTAAATATGCGCATCGCAATTGTCGTTGACAAATAGCAACGAAACCGGCAATATCACATATTACACTTACGGTCGCAGAAAAGAAAGTGTAAAACTACAACAGTTGGAATCCGCAACTTGCATAGACATCGCATGCCTAATCAAATGAATTCCTTAGACATCGCATGCCTAGCAATTATAAACCCCGCATTTTAGTCCCATTATCGAAAACTCCTTTCAATATCAAGTCGGACAATTCAACAAGATTCCCGAAAATCTGATCGAATGCTCGTCGCAAACTTTAGTAGGCAGCCGCACCCCCGATACCGTCGACGAAGTGCACCAAGACGGAACACCGCTGTCGCGAGCACCCGAACGGATGCTTTCGATGACGGGGTTCTCCTACAGTCTCTTGGTCGGGGCTATGGGGTGTAGCTGTCTATTAAGTTTATCCGGCGAGTATCCGCGTACGCTACGTGATTGCGTCGGACTTTTGATCACATCAAAATTCCGTGGCAACCGATCAAGTGAGACTAAACTGCTATGTTTATAACATTCATTCAGTTATCTCATAACTACTTGTGAATTCCAATTATTGTATCCCATTCCAGAAAAATATAAAATGTTAAATTTTCCGATCGAACATTCAAACACCCAAGTTTTCCCGTAACATATAAACACATGAAATAAGTCTAAAAACATTCTGTTCATGCCTCAGTACCAACGGTCCAGCCGTAGAAGGGTCAAGCCAACGCCTCATATGTTGCACGCCGTACTGCCCCAAACCCGAAGGTTCAAAGGGCAGTTCAAGACGGTCATATAATCGAGTTAAGGTTTGTTGTCTTCTAGAGGGACCATCGCGCTACTTGCACTACTCAGAACATCCTTAAACCACAGAAAAATCCAATACTTGGAAATTTTCCGGCAGGGGAAAAGGTGGGTATTTATATCCGGTCGAACTTTTTAACATATTCTAAAATATCCGGAAAGCCACATAGACAAAATCTGATAATCCGATCGAATCATCTATGCTCTAAAACACCCCAGAAAACTCAACTCTTGAGTGCAAATTAAAAATTCCCAGAAAACTCAGCACCTGAAAACATGAATTACTGTGCAAACTTTGGAGGCCAATCTCTTTAATTGGCCGCGGAACCGCCGCAGAAGCCAGGCTTCTCCCGCGGTTCCGCCGCGCTATAGACAGAACATGAGTTAATTTTTGCACCGTAATTCTTAGAATTCCCTGCTGAATTTTTAAAGCATTTTTAATCTGGAAAAAACCCAGTTTTTGAAAAAAGTCCAGAGAGCATGAAAAAATAGGGTTTCGATGTTCGTTCGGATTTCAAACGTCGTCTAGACTTCGCCTAAGGCTCTAGCTAGGCTCTGATACCACTGTAGGGTTCCTAGGCACACTAATGAGGTCTCACAAGGCATCAACCTTGCCAATTTCAAAAATTACAAGTGCCGAGAAACCCTAATACGGATCGTTGACTAGAGATTAGGCGAAATATGCAACTAGTTAACAACTTAACTAAGTGAACGGAAAATACAACCTTTGTAGATCCGGTCCTCCACCTCCATAGCTCCGTGATGATGTCTCCTCGCTGTCCAAATCGAATCCATGACTCTAGCATCGGCTTCATCGGATAAATGGGCGGGCTAGGTCGTCGACTTCGTTGCCGAAGATGATCTACGTCGAGGCATCACAAGATCATGCTCCAATTTCACCAAGCCATGAAACTTGTGAAGAAAACACCCTATACTACTTGGCAAGAGGTAGAGGATGAAGAAATAGAAGGTGGGTTCACTTTAGAATTGGATTTCTCACTATTTTTCTCAAGATGCCATTGTTGGTTGCAAGCTTCTTCATCTTGAAGAAGAAGAAGAAGAAGAAGAAAAGAATATGATAAGTCCTTTTAAAATAGAAAATAATATGATACATATCATATTGCAACCATGGTTATGTGTAGAGAGTTAACTATGGTTTTGGTGAATGGTTAGGTTAAAGGAAATGAAGACAAAATGGTCACTTGGTCAAAGCTTCATGAAGCTTCAACAAGCTTCATGTTTGAAAGCAACCATTTTGTTTTTCTTTTATCTTTTAACCAAAAAGAATAGATAAATAAATAAGCAAATAAATCAAGTGAAACCCTAACCATTGACCAACCATGGTTTAAACCAAACATAGACCCAAATTAGCATGTATCATCAAACATGATACAATCTTGTGCACAAAAATATATCATATACATAATGTGCACATCAAGTGAGAAAATCCATCTTAAGTGAACAAATACTAGTTAATGCAAAGTAATATATCAAATATATAATTATACATTAAATCATTAAATCAACACTTGTAACATTTCAAAAAAGATAAAATGTTAATTTTGGGAATTTTTATATTTTAATATTATTTTATTTAATATTTTAATATTTTGGAATTATTAAATATAAATAAATGGGGAAAAATTTTGGAAAATTTTGGAAAATTCTAAAATATGGTAAATTAGAGAATTATGACATTTTAAAGTTTTTGTGATTAATTTGACACTAATTTAGTGCTAATCGCGATTAAAGATCGCTAATCGGTTTTTAGCTTTTTGTGCATCACATGCACATATCACTTTTTCACACTTGTGCATTTTCTTGCCATGCTTTTCATTTGGATTTACTATTTGAGTGAGAAGGGTTTTAAAAGGAAAAAGAAAAGGAAAAGAATAAAGAAATGGGTAGTTGGTGTGAGAGAGAGAGGTATGGGCTTCATTGACTAAGGACTTAACCATTTCTCCCCTCATTTCCCTCCCTCTTCTCCCTTCTCCTGCTGCTGCTCCTGCACCTCCTTTCCCTCCCCTCTTCAAGCTCCCAAACACCTCTAAAATAACCCCAGAACCCAATCTCCATTTCATTAAATGTGTGCACAATCCCTAGATCTACACTTGGTGCTAAAGAAGCAAGGATTTTGGCCACTAGGGGCAACTCAAGAAAATTCTTGAGTTGCCAAATGAGGTATTTTCTGGACCTTAAACTTAGTTTATGCATTTCCTTTACCCTCATATTAAGATCGAATCGATATTGTGTGATATTGTGGACTTGTGGATAACCTAGTTAGAGTTGTGATGATTTATGGGTTGTAATATGGAATTGAGGTCAGTAGAGGTTATACCATCACCCTAGTGTATGAATTGGAAACCCAAAACCTGAAGCTTAAACCATAATACGGATTTTAGAAACCGATATCGGGGAATTTATGAAATCTGTGAAGGGTATATTGAATCTGCTATCACCCGAGACACCCTAAATTAAAATTGATTGGACAGTGACACGTGCAGGCACCCAGGAAGCTAACCCCAAGACCCCAGCTCCCACTTCTTCTTCCCGGCCGCCAATTTATCCCCATTGGCCGCAAATTGCGGTCTGGGTCCCACCATTTTGGCTCGCATTAGTTCTGTAGCTCCTACATGTTCATGTTAGACCCCTGGTATATATAGATTTGTATAAAGTGACCTAGGGTAAAAATCTGGGACATATTTCCTAAGTTGCTGTTTTAGATTCATGTTTCTGTATTCCGTATTTTTAATTCTGCAATTGTGGATTGTGTTTTGCCTCGACTATTTGGCGTTTATACGACGATATAGAGGATGTGTTGATGGTTTTGAAGGCGTGCCATGTGTTTTAACCTATAGTCCTCTTATCGTATCATTTTGGATTTCATGAGCCGTTTTAGCTTTGATTTGGTTTTAATGCGCATATACGATATTTTGATGTGCAGGTACCCCATGAAGACTTCGGGACGACAAGCAAGCGCGAGGCGACGTCCACAAATGAAGACGCTAGGTGAGTAGATTATATCTACTGGGGGAAGTCGGGTGGATAGCGTATAGCACCCCCGCAGTCCGTAGTTGTTATTATATGATAGTTAGGTGTATTATGGATAGTGTAGGGTTAGAAGTGACTAGTGTAGTTCATAGTCGCGAACCCTAGAATAGAATTACACCTACACGCACACCCTTGCATATTACTTATACTGGCACTGTGTTGATGATATTGGATGACTTTGGAGATGAGTCAATGATATTGGGCTTTGTGCCGCGAGATCGGTGATGTGATATGATTCGTATTTGGGATACGAAATGTGATTCTTGCGGGCTTGGGATGTGTGTTTACCCCCGCATGCATACTTTATTGATGGTATCGATTTATACTAGACATAGAATAGTACCCCAGATTATATGATATGTTGATAGTGATACCTGAAGTGTGATGAGATAGTGTGATATTGACCCGTACCCAGCTATTGGGATGCCGTACGACGATTTACCGTATGAACTTTACATTGATGATAGATCCGCACTCATGACTTGAGGATGTCATATGATATACTATATTGTACGCGATACTATTGAGGCGGAATCACCGACTATTATATCTATATATATATCGACTCAGATGTTAGGCGGTTTCCTTACCTGTAGCTCAGCTTGTTAGTTCAGCTGTATAGTTTAGTGTAGTTGTTAGATTAGATTAGACTCCTACCTATTTCAAAACTAGCGGGTCGTGGGTATTTTAAAAGACAGGTCAAGGGATCTACGGATATTTCAAAAGGTGTATCTTTTCATAAAAACACCGTAGCCCCTATTTTCAAAACCCCATGATTCGTGATATTTCAAAAGGCACCATTTGTAGGACTTATATTAGATTAATGCAGATTAGTTATAGTTGCGTCTAGATTCAGCTCCCACTTTTTTTGTGGTTCGCTTTGCATCGCATTCTTATATTATGTTTCATACTCCATTATTGATATCATGCTGTTAGGACACCAGCACCATTACCGATGTTGCGTATGTACCACGTACACTTACTTGCCGGCTCACACACATCTTCATCGGTAATTGCCATGTCACGTACACCTTAGAAAATACTATTGCTTGACATAACATATTTGCTAATAGTTTAGACATTATAGTTATTACCTGCTACTTCATGCATACTGATATTCATTGTTATGCCGCATTCATGGATTCTCATGCATATATTCACTATTTTACGTGTTACTGAGGTTTTGGATTTGGATTTCCGTGAGATTTTCTGGATTTGGAGGAAAACCGCAAAAACACAGATAAACATTTTCTCTCTTTTAAAATAAAAAGTGCGGTTTTCCCATGATGTATGAGTCGTCCACCATGAATTTGCTGATGGATTTGGAAACCCGATTCGAGGAGACGGATGAACCGTTTCGGGTACATGGTGGACCCGGTGCGGTACCCCGGGGCAAGATGAATGTGGTGATGACGTTGAGCCTGGCAGGGGAGCACTACCGACCGGTGATTTTACCTGACGCGTCGGATATCCGGAGGATACCGTCGTGGTCTTGAGATTGATGGTAGGGGCAGGTCTGGACTGACGGCGCCCTAGATTTTGTGATTGGGATACAGAGATATCGGGATATTTGGATTACGTTTTGTGCCGATGTTAGGCACTGTTTTATGCTGATTTCATTATGATACCTCATTTTAAAAATACAAAGGAAATCTCACTAAAGTATGAAAACAGTTTCTTCATTTACATGTATTATGTTCTCATGCATTCAGACCTCATTCTTATGTTATATTGCTACCTGAGGCACTGACACAGGCACAGGAGATTACATTCGGGTTAGATATTTACCCTAGCCTTGTTATAGGCTGCATGTTTTATATTGAGGATTTTGTACTGATCGTTTTGACCTAGGATTATGTCTTGCGTTCGGTTTCTGCTTGTAGTTATTCTCTATGCACGAGTTGGCAACTCACCCCCGTTGTGCCACAGTTCTTGCAGGTTTTGCCGTACAGGTTCCTTTGCGGCATTTCTGGCACATTGCTTCCTTGCGGGTGAATTGCATTTGGTAGGTGGTTCCTTTTGCATCAAAACCACCATTGTACTTATATTATTCTTTGTATCTAGAATTTCCATCAACCAAATTTGTTTATTGTTTCAGACTCAGACTTTAGTGATGTTTTATTTGGCCTTAGAGTCGCGCTTAGTAGTATTGTGGTTTTCATGCTTACTGTGTTTCTTTTGGATCGATCCTCGCCTTTCGGCGTTGTATATTATAATGCATGTGTGGTTGTGACCGTCAATTGACGAAGAGCTGGCTCCCGCTTGGGGATGCCTTTTATCAATGTATATATGTTATGCTTGTTGTATCCCGTTCGGGGCCAGTATTTACAAAAGAAACTCTGCCGAAATTTTTAGAAAAGACTTTACCTTTTAAAAATGCACCTTCGGCTTAGTTATTTAAAAACCTCGACTTCAAACATATTTTCCTTCACTTCTTTAAACCAGTTTTCTTCACTTACTCTTAAAATGGTTTTAGATTTCTGGGCTTTGGCTTACTTGGATCAGATGGAGTCCTATAGATTTCATATGGTTCGAGGGCCAGTCACGTGCTCTTTCGGGTCGTGACAAAGTTGGTATCAGAGCGCTAGGTTGACCTTGGTTCGAGTCTAAGTTTGACTATGTGGAGCCTAGGGCGTATATATATATATACGGAACTTAGGCTTGACCTTACGGAACTTAGACTTAGTCGAGGGGGTATTAGACCCGAACTTTCGTCGTATAGGATGACCCTTGGTTGATGGAATAGGTGACTAAAGTAGAGTGACGTGCCGTTGGTATGTTCCGCGGCATACTTACGACACGCCACTCCGCTTAAGGAACCTTAGGATGTACATATTTTCGAGATCAGTGATTCTCTTTATATCCATGATTATACATCCTTTTGAGATCCCCGATTCTATTAGTCCATGATCATACCTTCATTGATGCTGTTCCTTCTTATGATCGTGTATCCACTCTGGATCTCTTGTTTCCTTTCTTGCCATTGATCTGCTCTCTTCGATACTCGATTGAGGTTCCTGTCGCCATGTTTGAGCGCAGTTTGGGCTGCTGCTAGGGTTACGGTCAGTGCGAGCTCGTCTGGTACGAGGGCTGACCATTGTGTTTTCTGGTGACATGGGAACGTCTCGAGTTAGTATTGATGACTGTGACCTCAAGTGGAGGCGAGTGCTTGGTTTTGCACCGGATGATCGGGCCATTGTTAGAGCTGCCAGTTGAGAGAGGACTGTTGATGTACATCATACCTCAGAGATTATGATGTCGCCTACCGTGCAGACAGAGGGACCAGCTGTTGCTGAGATTGACGGGATGTCGCTTTCGGAGCTTACGAGCTTAGATTGTCGGAGCATCCAGACAGATA
The DNA here is from genome assembly GCA_030015575.1 of Agapanthus africanus. Taxonomy (NCBI): domain Eukaryota; kingdom Viridiplantae; phylum Streptophyta; class Magnoliopsida; order Asparagales; family Amaryllidaceae; genus Agapanthus; species Agapanthus africanus. The sequence goes on from JASDDO010000031.1 coordinate 297,657,326, forward strand.
TGAGACAGATTATAGCTAGTCTACTCGATTTGAGAGACGAAGGTGATTCGTCCGATTTATGCACCGGAGCGGGCCCAGTTGAGTTGAAGATTTCCAGTGTGGAGAGTCTTACTCAGATCTAGAGCAAACCGATTCAGAGATGACCGCCAATGTGTCGTCTTTCCTGGAGGATTGAGGCGCTGTTCGGCGTGCAGGTGAATGAGCCAGTTGCTGCTGCAAATGACGAGATATCGCCCAGATGGTTGGAGCTGCTGCAGCGTGAGCATATACTTAGAGAGATGATAGCGAGTCGCCAGTCACCTGAGGATGAATGACTAGGACATTTGGTTCGTCCGTTTACCGATGCGGGGTCATCAGATAGATTGATTCCAGCTAGAAACGACTTCACGCAGATTCGTTGAGAGTCGATTGAGACGATCGAATGTCAGGAGCCCATTTTCCAAGTTTAAAGTATACGGAAAGACATGCAGGTGATTCTATGGACCCGCTAGAAGAATGAAACCCTAACTCGACTTAATGACCGTGTGAAAGCCTTTGAACCTTAGGGTTTACGGCAGTTCCGCGGCGCCATTAGTGAGGCTTGGGTTTGCCCTTCTACGGCTGGACCACCGACGCTGAGGCATGTACTCGATACTATTAAACTGTACTCAAGATGTTGATCTCTTGGGGGATTATAATGTTCTGACGAGTCGATCGAATGTTTCGACATCATTCGGATATCATGTGATGGGATGCATTGCTTGGGAGACTCCAGATACGAGTATAGCCGTTGGAGCATAGTCCATGCAGCCACGATGAGACGAGTCCGAATCAGTCGACATTGAAGCAGAGTGAAGAAAAGAGTTCGCAAGAGATTTCGACGAGATGACGTCCCACTCCGCTGACATTAGAGATGTGATACGCACCCAGAGGCGTTGTATATGGATATATCTTCCAGAAAGAAGCGCGATAAGTATGCAGCCGTTCCGGAACAAGAATTTGCTTCAGCAAGGGATGATGACTTTTGGGCAATTCGGCAGGGATGAGATTTGAGAGAGACTTAGACATGACCTTTCTAGAATACTATACGAGAAGACCTGACCCAGGAGTGGTCATATTGCGCACAACCAGCAGGCCAGAGTTAGCATTGTCGACGAGGTAGTTGACCAGATTCGGATAAAGGAACTTACCCAGATGCGTTGCGAATCGATCAAGGACGGACGAGTATTGAGTATTCCTCCGATGGTTGGGACGTGTTCCCGAGGACCTGTTCGGCCTGACATCTTCTACAGAATGATGAAGCTACAGAGTACGCGATTTCGAGTCCGTGTGAGAGACTTCAGATTGACCGTGGCCGAGAACAGTGCAGTGCGTAGATATGCATGGCGTGACGTCATAGTGGACGACGATAGAGACAGGTGGAACCAGAGGTTCGGGCGAGACGCTGACGAGCTGTCTTTGCTTCCCGTCGAGACCAGAGGTCAGATATGCTTACAGAGGCATTGGGATGCAACCCGATTCCGAGAAATATTGTGCTGAGGACACAGATGTCTATCGAGTGAGAAGAGATTATGCAGGAGAGCCAGCCTCTGTACAGTTCGGCATAGGCAAGATCGGAAGAGACCTTGAGCAGGATTCCTTCCAGGACATTGCTGCAATGATGTTTGCACCCAGGATCAGATATGTGACGTGCATTCAGAGAGCCAGAGGCCGACGCCAGTGATGGGCTGCCTCACGAGTGGTCGTGAGGATTGACCGATAGGTGACCAGAGAAGTGCCAGAACAGAATCGTCCCCGTTAGCACACCTGACAGGGCCGATGAGCCGATTGACTGCGAGATAGGTAATCCTCAGAGAAGATAAGGACCCAGAGTCAGAGGGCGCCAGACCGTGAGCAAGAGGCAAGTAGATATCTTGCGCTGCTAGCAGTGGATGCACCGACTCCTTCTCGACCTCGAAGGAGGAACTACCGACGACGGTACTATTATTTGTTATTTTGTGATTCGATTATCACGTATCCGTCATTTTGGATTTCGGTATTTTGGGCGTTCTGTTTGCATGATTTAGTTTTGATGACCGAGTTTCATGATATTTGTTTCATGCACCCACTGGATATTTATATTTTGCGCATAGTTATTACATTCGAGGTTTTGATTGTGAAGTCACGCCCACCTTATACAGTGATTTGATTTACACTTCCAGCAGAGTTTTCATGCACCTTTAGTGTTTTGATATACGATTTTGGTGCACGCCAGATGCACTAAATCGGGATTCTTCGTGCATGTTACATGCACCTGATTTGGTTGCTGTCAGGCACACACGTTGCCTATGACAGATGTTTCGTGCACACCCGTTGCACTTAGATGTTGTTTTGTACACCTGTATGACACATATATGGATTTTGATTCCTTGCGCACCAGACGCATAGGATAATCTCTATGTATTGATGTCTTCGGAGCCCCGACAAATTGGAGTATTACAAAAATTGTTTTAGTATTGGGGGTTTAAATTTAAATTCGGGGACCGAATTTCTTTACGGGGGGTAGATTGTAACATTTCAAAAAAGATAAAATTTTAATTTTGGGAATTTTTATAATTTTATATTATTTTATTGAATATTTTAATATTTTGGAATTATTAAATACAAATAAATGGGGAAAAATTTTGGAAAATTTTGGAAAATTCTAAAATAGGGTAAATTAGAGAATTATGACATTTTAAAGTTTTTTTGATTAATTTGATACTAATTTAGTGCTAATCGCGATTAAAAATCGCTAATCGGTTTTTAGCATTTTGTGCAACACATGCACATATCACTTTTTCACACTTGTGCATTTTCTTGCCATGCTTTTCATTTGGGTCTAATATTTGAGTGAGAAGGGTTTTAAAAGGAAAAAGAAAAGGAAAAGAATAAAGAAATGGGTAGTTGGTGAGAGAGAGAGAGGTATGGGCTTCATTGACTAAGGACTTAACCATTTCTCCCCTCATTTCCCTCCCTCTTCTCCCTTCTCCTGCTGCTGCTCCTGCACCTCCTTTCCCTCCCCTCTTCAAGCTCCAAAACACCTCTAAAATAACTCCAAAACCCAATCTCCATTTCATTAAATGTGTGCACAATCCCTAGATCTACACTTGGTGCTAAAGAAGCAAGGATTTTGGCCACTAGGGGCAACTCAAGAAAATTCTTGAGTTGCCAAATGAGGTATTTTCTGGACCTTAAACTTAGTTTATGCATTTCCTTTACCCTCATATTAAGATCGAATCGATATTGTGTGATATTGTGGACTTGTGGATAACCTAGTTAGGGTTGTGATGATTTATGGGTTGTAATATGGAATTGAGGTCAGTAGAGGTTATACCATCACCCTAGTGTATGAATTGGAAACCCAAAACCTGAAGCTTAAACCATAATACGGATTTTAGAAACCGATATCGGGGAATTTATGAAATCTGTGAAGGGTATATTGAATCTGCTATCACCCGAGACACCCTAAATTAAAATTGATTGGACAGTGACACGTGCAGGCACCAAGGAAGCTAACCCCAAGACCCCAGCTCCCACTTCTTCTTCCCGGCAGCCAATTTATCCCCATTGGCCGCAAATTGCGGCCTGGGTCCCACCATTTTGGTTCGTATTGGTTCTGTAGCTCCTACATGTTCATGTTAGACCCCTGGTATATATAGATTTGTATAAAGTGACCTAGGGTAAAAATCTGGGACATATTTCCTAAGTTGATGTTTTAGATTCATGTTTCCGTATTCCGTATTTTTAATTCTGCAATTGTGGATTGTGTTTTGCCTCGACTATTTGGCGTTTATACGACGATATAGAGGATGTGTTGATGGTTTTGAAGGCCTGCCATGGGTTTTAACCTATAGGCCTCTTATCGTATCATTTTGGATTTCATGTGCCGTTTTAGCTTTGATTTGGTTTTAATGCGCATATACGATATTTTGATGTGTAGGTACCCCATGAAGACTTCGGGACGACAAGCAAGCGCGTGGCGACGTCCACAAATGAAGACGCTAGGTGAGTAGATTATATTTACTGGGGGAAGTCGGGTGGATGGCGTATAGCACCCCCGCAGTCCGTAGTTGTTATTATATGATAGTTAGGTGTATTATGGATAGTGTAGGGTTAGAAGTGACTAGTGTAGTTCATAGTCGCGAACCCTAGAATAGAATTACACCTACACGCACACCCTTGCATATTACTTATACTGGCACTGTGTTGATGATATTGGATGACTTTGGAGATGAGTCAATGATATTGGGCTTTGTGCCGCGAGATCGGTGATGTGATATGATTCGTATTTGGGATACAAAATGTGATTCTTGCGGGCTTGGGATGTGTGTTTACCCCCGCATGCATACTTTATTGATGGTATCGATTTATACTAGAAATAGAATAGTACCCCAGATTATATGATATGTTGATAGTGATACCTGAAGTGTGATGAGATAGTGTGATATTGACCCGTACCCAGCTATTGGGATGCCGTACGACGATTTACCGTATGAGCTTTACATTGATGATAGATCCGCACTCATGACTTGAGGATGTCATATGATATACTGTATCGTACGCGATACTATTGAGGCGGAATCACCGACTATTATATCTATATATATATATCGACTCAGATGTTAGGCGGTTTCCTTACCTGTAGCTCAGCTTGTTAGTTCAGCTGTATAGTTTAGTGTAGTTGTTAGATTAGATTAGACTCCTACCTATTTCAAAACTAGCGGGTCGTGGGTATTTTAAAAGACAGGTCAAGGGATCTACGGATATTTCAAAAGGCGTATCTTTTCATAAAAACACCGTAGCCCCTATTTTCAAAACCCCATGATTCGTGATATTTCAAAAGGCACCATTTGTAGGACTTATATTAGATTAATGCAGATTAGTTATAGTTGCGTCTAGATTCAGCTCCCACTTTTTTTGTGGTTCGCTTTGCATCGCATTCTTATATTATGTTTCATACTCCATTATTGATATCATGCTGTTAGGACACCAGCACCATTACCGATGTTGCGTATGTACCACGTACACTTACTTGCCGGCTCACACACATCTTCATCGGTAATTGCCATGTCACGTACACCTTAGAAAATACTATTGCTTGACATAACCTATTAGCTATTAGTTTAGACATTGTAGTTATTACCTGCTACTTCATGCTTACTGATATTCATTGTTATGCCGCATTCATGGATTCTCATGCATATATTCACTATTTTACGTGTTACTGAGGTTTTGGATTTGGATTTCCGTGAGATTTTCTGGATTTGGAGGAAAACCGCAAAAACACAGATAAACATTTTCTCTCTTTTAAAATAAAAAGTGCGGTTTTCCCATGATGTATGAGTCGTCCACCATGAATTTGCTGATGGATTTGGAAACCCGATTCGAGGAGACGGATGAACCGTTTCGGGTACATGGTGGACCCGGTGCGGTACCCCGGGGCAAGATGAATGTGGTGATGACGTTGAGCCTGGCAGGGGAGCACTACCGACCGGTGATTTTACCTGACGCGTCTGATATCCGGAGGATACCGTCGTGGTCTTGAGATTGATGGTAGGGGCCGGTCTGGACTGACGGCGCCCTAGATTTTGTGATTGGGATACAGAGATATCGGGATATTTGGATTACGTTTTGTGCCGATGTTAGGCACTGGTTTATGCTGATTTCATTATGATACCTCATTTTAAAAATACAAAGGAAATCTCACTAAAGTATGAAAACAGTTTCTTCATTTACATGTATTATGTTCTCATGCATCCATACCTCATTCTTATGTTATATTGCTACATGAGGCACTGACACAGGCACAGGAGATTACACTCGGGTTAGATATTTACCCTAGCCTTGTTATAGGCTGCATGTTTTATATTGAGGATTTTGTACTGATCGTTTTGACCTAGGATTATGTCTTGTGTTCGGTTTCTGCTTGTAGTTATTCTCTATTCACGAGTTGGCAACTCACCCCCGTTGTGCCACAGTTCTTGCAGGTTTTGCCGTACAGGTTCCTTTGCGGCATTTCTGGCACATTGCTTCCTTGCGGGTGAATTGCATTTGGTAGGTGGTTCCTTTTGCATCAAAACCACCATTGTACTTATATTATTCTTTGTATCTAGAATTTCCATCAACCAAATTTGTTTATTGTTTCAGACTCAGACTTTAGTGATGTTTTATTTGGCCTTAGAGTCGCGCTTAGTAGTATTGTGGTTTTCATGCTTACTGTGTTTCTTTTGGATCGATCCTCGCCTTTCGGCGTTGTATATTATATTGCATGTGTGGTTGTGACCGTCAATTGACGAAGAGCTAGCTCCCTCTTGGGGATGCCTTTTATCATTGTATATATGTTATGCTTGTTGTATCCCGTTCGGGGCCAGTATTTACAAAAGAAACTCTGCCGAAATTTTTAGAAAAGACTTTATCTTTTAAAAATGCACCTTCGGCTTAGTTATTTAAAAACCTCGATTTCAAACATATTTTCCTTCACTTCTTTAAACCAGTTTTCTTCACTTACTCTTAAAATGGTTTTAGATTTTTGGGCTTTGGCTTACTTGGATCAGATGGAGTCCTATAGATTTCATATGGTTCGAGGGCCAGTCACGTGCTCTTTCGGGTCGTGACAACACTTGATTTAATGATCCGGTCATATCGCATATGACCGACCAGTATCCAATGTTTCGACTTATCGAATCAATCCTCGATTCGATAACTAGGTTATATCGCATACAACCAATCGATACATTCATCGCGAGAATTGAATACGGTATCACAAACACGCATTATTCTCGGTCCCACACATATCTCATATGCGCTCCGATTTCGTTTCGCTTGTGCCAGGAAACCTCTGTGTAGGACACTAAAGACTCGTCAATACGCCGGCAGCAGGTGATTATCATATCAAACACCCACAAGCCGCAAGCGGTCTGCTAAACGTAATGGCCACCCTGGTATAGAGCGATCAGAAGATCGACGAGCAAGCCCGCTCACACTCCTGTGAATCCAACCAGTAACACTTACCGTACAGTCCGGTCTCATCGTCTGATATGTCGCATATCTCGCCTAGGGGTGGTAAACGTCAGACCCCAATAGCTCGATAAGTCGTGTCGATATGAGCTCTATAACAGTTCGAGAAACTACTGGTAACACTTACCAGTAAATCTCAGCATCCCTGGCTAGGGATTTCCGGTTATAGCCAATCGAACACTGCGCAACATCAACTCCCTATACCGGGAGAGACGAATCCCCTCCAATCGCTCATTGCCTCCATGTGATTCGGAACTGTACCCAAAAGCCACCGTTTTGCACGCCCACTTGGACGTGGTAAGGTGGAAATCAAAGCACAGCGGGAATCACACAAGACTCTATGATGATCTCGGGTCTACAGACTAACCTGTACCAGTGTCACCAGAGAACTGCCATCTGACGTGAGGTATAATACCATCTGGGAGTTCTCGGCGAGTCCGTCCAGTGTACCCAGTCTCCACTGAGCACCCATATATCATCTCTGATGTCAAACACCAATGGATATGGGATCATCCATCGCCCATCTGTATGGGTCGAGAAGGTATACGCTAGTCTACTCTGGTATATCGATGCCCCGTCTCGATACACCCACGACTAGGGACCTTGAAGGATGTACTTATGGACTACCATGTCCCCACTAGTATGATCCGCATCATAGTCCAGGTAGTCAAGTACACATTCTAAGGGCTTTACCAACATGTAACAGAGAGACAATCAGAATACACGTTAAGGTAAAGAGTAACCAGATAGCATACTATCATGTCGAGCAAGAAAGTCCTCCCTATATATGTCCCAGCATCCACTACAATATACATCGTATGTAAAGTAATGGCCTCTAGGGCATACATATAACTAACACGAGCTGTCCATCAGGAGTGGGACTCTGTATGAATGGCTGGATGCTTGGTGACTTGAGAAGGAATCCTTATACACCAACAAAGTATGGACTTTGGCTGCTATATCTGAAGGGTTAAATCCCCATCAGGAGAAAGTATATCTTGAGAAGATTAGTTGGTGTATATGGAAAAGTTGAGACTTTCAAAGCTAGACTTGTTAAAAGTTTTTGTCATCGACCAGGCGTGGATAATGATGAAACCTTTTCTGGGGCCTATGCTTAAGTCCATCCAGATCCTACTTGCCACGGCGACATACCATGACTACGATATCTGGTGGTTGGTGTTAGTGTATATGCCCTAGAGGCCATTACTGTATCATACTAGTTTGTATATTACTTAATGGATGCTTGGGATATTCACCTTGTATATACAATCTTGCTCAAAATAGTAGTATGCTACTTGGTTTGTCTCTACTTCAATGTGTACTTGTGTTTATTTTACTATATCACTTATACGCATTAGTGGAGCCCTTAGGATCTTTGCTTGATTACCAGCGTTGTGATGGCAGTCACACTAGTGGGGGCTGGGTAATCTATAAGCACATCCTTATACAGGTCCCTAGTCGCAGGACTATCGAGACAGGGCATCGATACTCCCGAGTAGACTAGCGTATGCGCTTCTCATCCCAGTGTGGGAGATGGTCTGTCCCACAGCCATCAGTACGTCGTACTGGAGATAGTATACGGGTGCTCGTTGGGTTACGAGTACACTGGACAGGACTCGTCGGGAACTGACAGGTTGGTATTATACCTATCGTCAGTCATCAGTTCCCAGGTGACATGAGTACAGCTTAGTCCGCTGACTTGACACTGGCACTTCGCCTCGAGTGTGTTCCCACTGCACTTTGATCACTACCCTACCACGGCTCAAAGGAGTCGTGCAAACAGGTGGTGGTTGGGTGCAGTCCCGAAGCACTTGGAGGCAGTGACGGTTAGACAGGATTCGTCTCTCCCGGTATTGGGGGTTGACATCGCGCTGTGTCTAGGAGAGCCATTACACAAGTAGTCCCTGGCCAGGGCAAACGAGATATACTGGTAGGTTTCCAGTGTTGTCTCAGGGTGTTTTGGGCTTCGCTCCGGCACGACTTGTACCGCTATTGGGGGACTGACGTTTACCGCCCCCTAGGCCCGCCATGCGATGTATCAGACGAACAGACCGGACTGTACGGAGACTGTCACATTCAGACTCAGTAGGAGTACAGATGGGGTTTCACCTCGTCAGCCTTCTTGTCGACATCTACCTGGGGACCGTTACGCACAGCTAGTGCCGCTTGCGGTCTGTGGTTAAACCCACTGCCAGCGTAGTGTCGAGTCTTTAGAGTCCCACACAGAGGGTATTCGCCTATGGGCAAAACAGAGTAGAGGTCGCATGGTTTTGCGACAGGGTTCGTTCTCATCCGCGCACTTGTGCACGTTTGGAGTCCGGACAGATATTACCAGCGGGCTCTGGTTTGAGCCGGATACTGGTATAGTATTTGGGGTTGCTTTTATCTCTCAGTATTCATGTTCCTCGGAACAAGAATGCAGGTGTGTATGCACAGTTTTTGAGGAGGAGGAAGATGATTTCCATTAGGGTTTCGGAACGGGTGCGTATGCACAGTTGACAGTCGTCTTTTTCCAAATCCTAATGGATTTGTATTATATCATTTAATAATATATAATAAAATGAAATTGTGTCATGGTTAGTTTTTGTTGACTTGTTGACCATGGTTGACTTGTTGACCATGGTTGAACATTTGACTACCATCATTACAAATGCAAGATGCTTTTTCATTCTTGCTTTATTCATTTAATGCATGTAATGATATTAGTCATTCTAAACTAACCATCAAACCTTTTTCATTTTTGATTATTGTTATTATTTGATTTTTCTTTTTCTTTTGTTATGGTTGGAAAAGGAAAAGAAAGAGCTCACTTTATCATTCTCACTCTCTCTCTTCACTTCATCTTCTTCTTCCTCTAGTCAAGAGAAACCTTCTCATGAGTTGAGAATCCTTCTCTTGAAAAACAAAAGCAAACCCTAAACACTCTCTACTCACTCTAGGATCAAGGGTCTAGCAAGCCGGCGATTCTAGTTCACTCCAAGCACGAGAAAGAGCCCTAAGGTCGAGCCTTCGAGGTGGATCCATCTTCGACGGGAGAAGGCGACAAAGGAGAACCATCAACCTCTACAAAGTTTGAAGACGAAGGAGTTCAAGTCTAGGTATAACCATCTTCATCCGAGTAGCTAAACTTCTTTAGCTAGGTTGCTAGTTTTAGTTTAGACAACGATCCCGACCTTGCATAGTCCATGTTGCCTCTTGCACTAAAAATTTGATTTTTATACCGTTTCCGCCTCCCCGTAAGAACCGGGGGTCGCAACGTGGACTTACAGTGGTATCAGAGCCTAACTAAACTTAAACTAGCTAGGTAGTGAAGTGTAACGAAGTTCGGAACCGTAAAAACCCAAAAAAACCGTATTTTCAAAAACCTGAGTTTCTGTTGAAATTTTTTTGGCTCGAAATGAAAAACTTTATATTTGTAAAATCGTCTCAGGCTTTTCTAAGAAAACCCATGAAAAACGATCCAGTGAGGAGCTCAAAGCGCCGCGCATCCGCGGCACGAGGTAGGCTCGTGCCGCGGAACCGCCGCGCTTTGTCGTCTTCTGCGCCTCGTTTTTCGTGCAGTATCTGTAGTTGGGGATTTTGGGATTTTTAGAATATGAATTATATGCCCAGATTTTCCAGAACTAAAATTTACTTTTGGGGGCCTATAATTCCGTATTTTTCCGAACTTCACTGCACTTTGACTATGATGGTTATATCTGTGATGTTTGCATGTATTGAACGTCGACTAATCGCTATAAGTCGATTAGTCGGGGTTATACATGATCTGTAATGTGCTGGAATGTGTATATAAATATGTTGGATTGTCGCGGGTGAATAGCCGGGGGTTGTGAGACGAGAGTTTTCTTTTCTTGCAATTCATTGTAAATGTAAATTGATGTAATAATTATTATTTGTTTGGCCGCACAACCGGGTCGGGGTTGTAGCCGTCATTGTATAATTCTTTTACTGTTTTTGGTCCTAGGATAGACCCATGGAGGGGTGCACAAACTACCGGGTATGCCGAAGTGTCGAGTGGCCTACTCATGGAGATGAGGGAGGTTGCTACGCTTCGGGTACTTGGCGGGTAGTTTGCCGCACCCGTAGGGGTCTTCGGTGGGGTATTGGCTATTCACCGCGACCGTGTTATCTGTTTTTTGTTACAGGCTCGTACAAATTACAGATTACTAGCATATCCAATGTATTTATCTGTGATCTGAAATGTTTATCATTGCTTTCTATTTAGGCGTTGCTTATGTTTTACAGACGCGCTAGCCCAGCCCCCGCTCTGTCGTTAGTTAAGTAACCTAACGGGTAATGACGGGGCCCAGTGGCGAATGCGAATGGCATAAGCGTACGTCATATTTTGGTTGTTTTCTGCAATGGTAGGATTTAAATGATGGGACGCATTAAAAGTACTAATGCAAGAATATCACGCATTAAAAGAACTAATGCAAGATAATAAACCAAGTTAAAGTCGTTGGAACACTTTCGAAAAACCACTCGGTTCTTTTCAAAACTAACTTTTAAAATGCGGAGCTTGAGCCACTCCATTTAAAAGCTATCTCGTTCCATCGACCAAATCAAGTTCACTACGTTCACGGTTTTGCCAAAACCATTCGTAGCCCTCCGTCGTTTCGTATGAATATTCAAATAGTATTCAAGCTGTGTTTGTTGACCTTCGTCAAGGCATAGTGATTGGTAGCTGTTAAGTATTCATATGTAGCATAGATAGATGCGTTGGTTTGGGACACTCACATTACCTTGTTGACCTTCGTCAAGGGTATATGCGGGTGGATTCAAATTAACCTGGATAACGACGGGTAGAACTTGACATGTGACTTATGATTTGTTGACCTTCGTCAAGGTCATAAGAGCATGGGGCAAAAATCCACATCGGGAGTTTCATAAGTACTGAAACTTGCTAGATTTGCATACCATTTGGAGTGTGGTGATTCTGGTAGGATTCCTTCAGTTTCGTCACGCGATGATATTTGGATCCCGATCCTACTGTGAGTATATGCTACTCCTCGGGAAATTTCTCACTTAACGATCAATGCTATAAACCTAGTAGGTGCCTAGAAAGGTGTTAGCGGGGCTACGCCCCCAGGGAAAAGAGGTTCTTTAATTAAGGAACTTCGCGAAAGCGTTGGAAAACCTCCCTCGAAGTACCGACACCAGCCTGGCCGAACGGTTAAGCAAGTATTGTACGGTGGGATTGATCCTGACTAATTCTTCCTTTATGGTTTGAGGAGGGATTCGAGAAACAGTGGGAGCCATCCTGTTTAGACAAATTAAAAACCACTCTAAACTTGGAAGAGCATCATGCTGAGTGTTTCTTCTTCTCTCTCCTAATTGCAGCGACCAATCAACATGACTGGACTTAAGTTACTCCTAGATAAAAACAAGTTGACAGGGCCAAACTACAAAGATTGGCTCAGGAATGTCAAGATAGCAATCACTTATGACAAGCTGGGGTATCTTCTTACCACCAAAGCTCCCCCTGTCCCTGGTCCAACTTCCAGCGTCGCGGATAAGGAAATCCGCAAGACTTGGGAGATTGATAGCGCGAAGGCCAAGTGCCTCCTGCTTGCCTCGATGGACAACGAACATCAGAGGAGGCATGAGAATATGGACATGGAGTCCATATTGCTTCATACAAAAGAACTGTATGGAGAGCAATCACGTATCGCAAGATACGAAGCGTCGAAAAAGTTGTTTTCGACAAGAATGGCCGTCGGATCATCAGTAGCCGAGCACGTGCTAAAGATGATCGGCTACATTGAGGAGCTCGCTGACCTAGGGATCACATTGGAGAGTGAGCTATATACGGATATAGTTCTCCAGTCCCTTCCTTCCACTTACGCCCAGTTTATAATGAACTTCAACCTACAAGAAAAGGAGGTTGAACTTTCAGAGCTCCTCAACCTGCTGAGGAGCGCAGAGGGCACCCTACAGAAAGGTAGGGAAACATCCACTTTGTTTGTAGGAGGATCATCTTCTTCTAGGTCCAAGGCGAAAGCCAAGGGAAAGAAGAAGAAAGCCCCCGCCAAACCAAGGGGCGGTGTTGGTAAAGTGGATACGAAGGGAAAAGGAAAAGCAACAAAGATAGCGGGAAAGCTTGTGGATAAGGAAGAATGCTTCTTTTGTCATAAGAAAGGACACTGGAAGAATGATTGCAGGGCCTGGAAGGCCAGAACACAGGAATTGAAGCAGGTTGCAGCTTCAGCTTCAGGTGTGTATGTTATTGAAAACTGTCTTTCTATAAACTCTACTTCCTGGGTATTGGATACCGGATCAGGATCTCATATCTGTAATTCTTTGCAGGCGTTGAGAAACCGTAGTGTTTTGAAAGCAGGTGACATGACCCTCAGAGTTGCAAACGGAGCTAGCATGGATGCTAAAGCCGTGGGGGACTATCACCTGGGAATGTCAGATGGACATGTTTTGGTTTTGCGTAATTGCTTTTTTGTACCCAACGCAACTTGTAATATCATTTCTGTATCTTTAGTTTCTAAAGAAGGTTATGAATTTGCGTTTGTAAGTAATGTTGTAAACATTCGCCTTAATCAAGTTTTGATTGGGTCAGGTACATTGAGTAATGGTATATACGTATTGAACCAACCACAGATTTTCAATGTCCAGAATACACACAAAAGAAAGTCTCCAGAAATAAACCAGACTTTCTTATGGCATTGTAGATTGGGTCACATCAATGAGAGAAGGTTGACGAAGTTACATACAGAAGGGTATTTGAATGCGTTCGAATATCAGTCGTATGCCACTTGTCAATCCTGTCTCAAGGGAAAGATGACAAAGACTCCATTTACTGGACATGGAGAAAGAGCGAGCGAGCTCTTGGGACTCGTACACAGTGACGTGTGCGGTCCAATGTCTACACATGCCCGAAGCGGACATTCTTACTTCATTACTTTTACGGATGACTTCTCAAGGTACGGTTATGTTTTCTTAATGAAACATAAGTCCGAGGCTTTTGAAAAATTCCAGGAGTATAAGAATGAAGTAGAGAAACAGACCGGCAAAAGTATTAAGATTCTAAGATCGGATCGAGGTGGAGAATACTTAAGTGCCGAATTCCTGAATTACTTAAAAGAGAATGGTATTCTCTCTCAGCTTACTCCTCCATACACTCCGCAACATAACGGTGTATCGGAGAGACGGAACCGAACCCTATTGGATATGGTTCGGTCCATGATGAGTAACGCTGAGTTACCGCGATCATTCTGGGGATATGCAATAGAAGCAGCTGCGTATCTCTTGAACAAGGCTCCCACCAAGACTGTGCCTACCACCCCTTATGAGATGTGGACTGGGAAGAAACCCTGTCTCAAGTATCTTAAAGTATGGGGATGTCCAGCCTTTGTAAAAAGGCAGCATGCGGACAAGCTTGAGGCACGTTCAGTACAGTGTAAGTTTGTGGGATACCCAAGGAACTCCAGGGGGTATCTTTTCTATTCCGCTGAGGAACAAAAGGTTTTTGTTTCTCAGCATGCCCGCTTCTTGGAAACTGAGTTTTTGGAAACCCAGATAAGTGGGAGCACAATAGAACTGGAAGAAGTTCCAGAACCACAGACTGTTACTGAAAGCTTAGTGGAACCAGAGGGTTCAACAGAACAGGACATTCCTACGCCGCTCCGCAGAAGTAGTAGGCAGTCTCATCCGCCCGAGAGATACTACGGTTTTCTCATAGACGGGGATAGAGAGGATTGCATCATAGATTATGATGAGCCTACTAGCTTCCAGCAGGCCGTTCAGAGTGTTGACTCAGTGAAATGGCTGGATGCAATGCGGACCGAAATGGAGTCCATGTACACCAACAAGGTATGGACGTTGGACATTGCTCCAGACGGGGTAAAACCCGTAGGATGCAAGTGGATCTTCAAAAGGAAGATTGGTGTAGATGGACAGGTTGAGACCTATAAAGCTAGGCTGGTAGCAAAGGGTTTCCGTCAAAGACCTGGCTTGGACTATGACGAAACCTTTTCTCCAGTAGCCATGCTGAAATCCATTCGGATCCTTCTTGCCATCGCTGCCTTCCACGATTATGAGATCTGGCAAATGGACGTAAAGACAGCTTTTCTAAATGGAAATTTAGAGGAGTGTGTCTATATGGACCAGCCAGAGGGCTTCATTCAGAGTGGGAGCAGCGGAAAGGTGTGCAAGTTGCTTAAGTCCATCTATGGACTAAAGCAGGCATCGCGGAGTTGGAACATCTGCTTTGATGAGACGGTCAAAGAATTTGGCTTTATCAAAAATCCAGATGAACCATGCATCTATAGTAGATTTGTAGCGAGAACTGTAGTATTCCTCGTTTTATACGTGGATGACATTCTCTTAATTGGAAATGACATTCCTATGCTACAATCTGTCAAGGGGTTCTTGTCACACAGGTTCTCCATGAAAGACCTGGGTGATGCCTCATACATCCTGGGGATCCGGATCCATCGTGATAGATCCAAGAGGATATTGGGACTTTCTCAGTCCAGGTACATCGACACCATAGTGAAGAGATTCAGTATGGAAGATTCCAAGCGCGGTAACCTACCGGCTTGTCACGGGATCACCCTCTCTAAAGAGATGTCTCCCAAGACTGATTTGGAGAGGGATCGCATGTCTATTATACCCTACGCTTCTGCGGTAGGCTCTATAATGTATGCGATGTTATGTACCAGACCGGATGTAGCTTATGCACTGAGTGTGGTAAGCCGGTATCAGTCAAACCCTGGGGAGAAACACTGGATAGCGGTAAAGAACATTCTCAAGTACCTGAGAAGGACTAAGGAGATGTTCTTGGTGTATGGCGGAAAAGACCTCCAGATCGAGGCCTTTGCTGACTCCAGCTTCCAAAGTGACAAGGATGATTCCAAGTCCATGTCGGGTTTTGTCTTTACCCTCAATGGAGGGGCGGTGTGTTGGAAGAGTTCCAAACAGGAAACCGTTGCAGACTCGACGATGGAAGCGGAATACATCGCTGCATCTGATGCCGCAAAAGAAGCTGTCTGGATGAGGAAGTTCTTGAAAGAACTTCAGGTGGTTCCGTCCATTGTTGATCCAATACCTCTGTATTGCGACAACAATGGGGCTATAGCTTTAGCGAAGGAACCCAGGTCCCATCAGAGATCCAGGCACATCTTGAGGCGGTATCACCTGATCAGGGAGATCGTGGATCGCAAGGAGATCGAGGTTCGGAGAGTTGCTTCAGAAGACAACACTGCAGATCCATTCACCAAGGCCCTGCCCCAGACTCAGTTCGAGCGGCTGATCGAGATGATAGGTCTTCGATACGCCAGTACATGGCCTTAGTGCAAGTGGGAGATTGTTAGTGTATATGCCCTAGAGGCCATTACTGTATCATACTAGTTTGTATATTACTTAATGGATGCTTGGGATATTCACCTTGTATATACAATCTTGCTCAAAATAGTAGTATGCTACTTGGTTTGTCTCTACTTCAATGTGTACTTGTGTTTATTTTACTATATCACTTATACGCATTAGTGGAGCCCTTAGGATCTTTGCTTGATTACCAGCGTTGTGATGGCAGTCACACTAGTGGGGGCTGGGTAATCTATAAGCACATCCTTATACAGGTCCCTAGTCGCAGGACTATCGAGACAGGGCATCGATACTCCGGAGTAGACTAGCGTATGCGCTTCTCATCCCAGTGTGGGAGATGGTCTGTCCCACAGCCATCAGTACGTCGTACTGGAGATAGTATACGGGTGCTCGTTGGGTTACGAGTACACTGGACAGGACTCGTCGGGAACTGACAGGTTGGTATTATACCTATCGTCAGTCATCAGTTCCCAGGTGACATGAGTACAGCTTAGTCCGCTGACTTGACACTGGCACTTCGCCTCGAGTGTGTTCCCACTGCACTTTGATCACTACCCTACCACGGCTCAAAGGAGTCGTGCAAACAGGTGGTGGTTGGGTGCAGTCCCGAAGCACTTGGAGGCAGTGACGGTTAGACAGGATTCGTCTCTCCCGGTATTGGGGGTTGACATCGCGCTGTGTCTAGGAGAGCCATTACACAAGTAGTCCCTGGCCAGGGCAAACGAGATATACTGGTAGGTTTCCAGTGTTGTCTCAGGGTGTTTTGGGCTTCGCTCCGGCACGACTTGTACCGCTATTGGGGGACTGACGTTTACCGCCCCCTAGGCCCGCCATGCGATGTATCAGACGAACAGACCGGACTGTACGGAGACTGTCACATTCAGACTCAGTAGGAGTACAGATGGGGTTTCACCTCGTCAGCCTTCTTGTCGACATCTACCTGGGGACCGTTACGCACAGCTAGTGCCGCTTGCGGTCTGTGGTTAAACCCACTGCCAGCGTAGTGTCGAGTCTTTAGAGTCCCACACAGAGGGTATTCGCCTATGGGCAAAACAGAGTAGAGGTCGCATGGTTTTGCGACAGGGTTCGTTCTCATCCGCGCACTTGTGCACGTTTGGAGTCCGGACAGATATTACCAGCGGGCTCTGGTTTGAGCCGGATACTGGTATAGTATTTGGGGTTGCTTTTATCTCTCAGTATTCATGTTCCTCGGAACAAGAATGCAGGTGTGTATGCACAGTTTTTGAGGAGGAGGAAGATGATTTCCATTAGGGTTTCGGAACGGGTGCGTATGCACAGTTGACAGTCGTCTTTTTCCAAACCCTAATGGATTTGTATTATATCATTTAATAATATATAATAAAATGAAATTGTGTCATGGTTAGTTTTTGTTGACTTGTTGACCATGGTTGACTTGTTGACCATGGTTGAACATTTGACTACCATCATTACAAATGCAAGATGCTTTTTCATTCTTGCTTTATTCATTTAATGCATGTAATGATATTAGTCATTCTAAACTAACCATCAAACCTTTTTCATTTTTGATTATTGTTATTATTTGATTTTTCTTTTTCTTTTGTTATGGTTGGAAAAGGAAAAGAAAGAGCTCACTTTATCATTCTCACTCTCTCTCTTCACTTCATCTTCTTCTTCCTCTAGTCAAGAGAAACCTTCTCATGAGTTGAGAATCCTTCTCTTGAAAAACAAAAGCAAACCCTAAACACTCTCTACTCACTCTAGGATCAAGGGTCTAGCAAGCCGGCGATTCTAGTTCACTCCAAGCACGAGAAAGAGCCCTAAGGTCGAGCCTTCGAGGTGGATCCATCTTCGACGGGAGAAGGCGACAAAGGAGAACCATCAACCTCTACAAAGTTTGAAGACGAAGGAGTTCAAGTCTAGGTATAACCATCTTCATCCGAGTAGCTAAACTTCTTTAGCTAGGTTGCTAGTTTTAGTTTAGACAACGATCCCGACCTTGCATAGTCCATGTTGCCTCTTGCACTAAAAATTTGATTTTTATACCGTTTCCGCCTCCCCGTAAGAACCGGGGGTCGCAACGTGGACTTACAGTTGGGTGTCATGACTGCTTTTCTAAATGTTGATTTAGAAGAGAACGTCTATAAGTACACAGCCAGAGGGCTTCGTAAACAGTGGGAGCACCGGAAACGTGAGCAAGATGTTTTATGTGATAAAGCAGGCATCGCGGAGTTGGAACGTCTGTTTTGATGTGTTAGTCAAAGAGTTTGACATCATCAAAATGGTAGATGAACCTTGTATATACAAAAAGGTAGTAGGGAGTTTGGTAGTGATCCTCATAGAGTACGTGGATGACATACTCTTGATAGGGAAGGAGTTTCCTATGCTACGCTCGATCAATCTCCGCTTATCACAATGATTCTCCATAAAGGATCAAAGTGATACCTACTAAATCCTTGGTTTTGGATCTAGGAGATAGATCTATTTGGATGTTAGGATACTCACTAGTTGTAGTGAGAAGGTATCAGTTGATCCTGGGGAGAATCACTGGAAAGGTTCCAGAGTGATAAGGACGACTGAAAGTAAGTCACATGCATTATCTTTACCCTCAGTAAAGGGACGGTATGTTGGAAGAGTTCCAAGGTAGATACCGTGGCATACTAGATGATAAAGGCTGGATACATCGCTACTTAAGATGCTACCAAAGACGAAGTCTGGATGTATATTTGTTCATGAGATGAACTTAGTTCCTCCCATTGTGTGACAATGGAGTTGTGGCTTATGCCAAGGAACGTCCGTCCCATCAGTGATCCAGACATATTCTTATGCAGCATCACCTGATCGTGGAGATGGTTGATCTCCAGGGGATCGAGGTTAGGAGAGTAGACTCAGAGGACAACACGGCGAATCCACTCACGAAGGCCTATTCCCAGAGAGAGACTTTTATGGAATGGTTGAGTATGAGATACTGCAATCACTGCTACAGATGGCCCTAGTGCCAATGGGAGATTTTTAGTTATATGTATGTCCTAGAGGCCATTACTGTACATAGGATGTATATTGTAGTGGATGCTGGGACATATATAGGGAGGACTTTCTTGCTCGACATGATAGTATGCTATCTGGTTACTCTTTACCTTAACGTCTATACTGATTGTCTCTCTGTTACATGTTGGTAAAGCCTTAGGATGTGTACTTGACTACCTAGACTATGATGCGGATCATACTAGTGGGGATATGGTTGTCCATAAGTACATCCTTCAAGGTCCCTAGTCGTGGGTGTATCGAGACGGGGCATCGATATACCAGAGTAGACTAGCGTATACCTTCTCGACCCATACAGATGGGCGATGGATGATCCCATATCCATTGGTGTTTGACATCAGAGATGATATAAGGGTGCTCAGTAGAGACTGGGTACACTGGATGGACTCGTCGAGATCTCCCAGATGGTATTATACCTTACGTCAGATGGCAGTTCTCTGGTGACACTGGTACAGAGTATTCTGTATACCCGAGATCGTCATAGAGTCTTGTGTGATTCCCACTGTGCTTTGATTTCCACCTTACCACGTCCAAGAGGGCGTGCAAAATGGTGGTTTTTGGGTACAGTCCCGAATCACATGGAGGCAATGAGCGATAGGAGGGGATTCGTCTCTCCCGGTATAGGGAGTTGATGTTGCGCTGTGTTCGATTGGCTATAACCGGAAATCCCTGGCCAGGGTTGCTGAGATTTAATGGTAAGTGTTACCAGTAGTTTCTCGAACTGTTATAGACCTCATATCGACACGACTTATCGAGCTACTGTGTCTGACGTTTACCACCCCTAGGCGAGATATGCGACATATCATACGAACAGACCGGACTGTACGGTAAGTGTTACTGGTTGGATTCACAGGAGTGTGAGCGGGCTTGCTCGTCGATCTTCTGACCGCTTAATAGCCGGGTGGCCATTACGTTTAGCAGACCGCTTGCGGCTTGTGGGTGTTTGATATGATCATCATCTGCTGCCGGCGTATTGACGAGTCTTTAGAGTCCTACACAGAGGTTTCCTGGCTCAAGCGAAACGAAATAGGAGCGCATATGAGATATGTGCGGGACTGAGAATAATGCGAGTATGTGATACCGTATTCCATTCTCGCGATGAATGTATCGATTGGTTGTATGTGATATAACCTAGTTATCGAATCAAGGATTGATTCGATAAGTCGATACATTGGATACTAGTCGGTTATATGCGACATGAACGGATCATTGAATCAAGTGTTGATTTAATGATTTAATGTATAATTATATATTTGATATATTACTTTGCATTAACTAGTATTAGCTCACTTTAAATGGATTTTCTCACTTGAAGTACACAAGTTGTATATGTGATATACTTTTGTGCACTTGTCTGTATCATGTTTGATGATACATGCTAACTTGAGTTTGTGTGTATGATTAAACCATGGTTATATGAATGGTTAGGGTTTTGTTTACTTATTCATTTATTTATTTATTCATTTTGGAAAATAAAAAGAATGGTGGCTTATTTTGTTGTTTTGTTGAAACTTCTTGAAGTGTTGAAAGCTTGACCATTCTTGTTCTTTTCCTTAACCTAACCATTCAACCTAACCCTAGTTCACTCTCTACACTTGACCATGGTTGGTATATGATAAGTATTCATATTATTTTCTATTTTGTATAATACTTATCATTCTTCTTCTTCTTCAACAAAGAAGAAGATTGCCACCATTAATGGCATCTTGAGAAAAAGAGTGAGAAATCCAATTCTAAAGTGAACCCACTTCCTATTTCTTTATCCTCTACCTCTTGCCAAGTAGTATAGGGTGTTTTCTTCACAAGTTTCATGACTTGGTGAAGTGGGAGCTTGATCTTGTGTTGCCTCGACGTAGATCATCTTCGGCATCGAAGTCGACGACCTAGCCCGCCCATTTCTCCGATGAAGCCGATGCTAGAGTCCGGGATCCGATATGGACAGCGAGGGGACTTCATCACGGAACCATGGAGGTGGAGAACCGAATCTACAAAGGTTGTAGCCCCTTCCCTTTAGCTATAAATTCGTTTATTTGCATTGCATCGCCTATACATCTAGTTAACGATCCGTATTAGGGTTTCTCAGCACTTGTAAAATTTTAATTGGCCATGTTTGATCATTTGTGAGACCTCATTAGTGTGCCTAGGAACCCTACACTCAAGCTCACACTTCACTAATCAATGTATTAGTGAAGCTAACAACATACACTAAAAGGTTAAAGTAGTGTAGGTTGATGAAGTACGTATTTTTCTCACAAATATTTCTTCTTTTTATTTTCTTTTCTCACCCTCATGAAAAATGTAGAGAGGAGAGCAAGAAGAGGATGAGGTTGAACTTGGATGAGATGTGAACCAAGAGCTAATGACATAAGAATGAGTTTGATAATGATAAATATCAATGAATAAATCCAAATGAGAAGTTGTGAGTCATGGCTTCTCAAGGCTTCTAAAAGCAACCAAAGAATTATGACTCATTCTATTTTCTTTTAATTCATTAATCTAAATCATTATCTACTCATTTTTCTTCATGTGTGATTCTCATGCATCCTAGTTCTATATATCATCATATATAAATAGAAGAAAATATATATATCACACATATATATAAATATATATAAAGAGAAGAAAATCTTAAGTGAGCTTAATATTAGTTTATATATATATATATATCAAATATATAAATATATATCAAATTATTAAATCAACACTTGATTCAATAATCCGGTTATATCATATATAACCAACTAATATCATATTTATATGTATGTCAAAACATTAAATCAACACTTGATTCAATTATCCGGGTATATCACATATAACCGGCTAATATTCAATATTAGATATTAAATCAACACTTGATTCAATAATCCGGTCATATCATATATAACCGGCCAATATCAAATATTTATTAACATATATAATTCAAATCATTGAATCAACACTTGATTCAATAATCCAGTTATATCACATATAACCTGACTGATATCAAATATCTCTAGATTAGAATATGGTATCATATACTCGTATTTAATAAAGCTTCCGCACATATCTCCATATGTGCCCTACTTCGTTTCGCTTGAGCTAGGAAACCTCAATGTGACACTCTAAACACTCGTCAATACGCCAGCAGTAGGTAATGATCACATCAGATACCCACAAGCTGTCAGCGGTACTAGCTGGACGTAACTGTTGGATATATGTATGCCCTAGAGGCCATTTTTTGATAGTGGAAGTATCGGTACATGTATATATATATATATATATATATATATATATATTCTGTCACGACACGAAATGGCACGCCATTGGCACTTGAATCGTATGAAGTCTATAGGACTCCATCTAATTCATGTAAGCCAAAAGCCCAGAAATTTAAACCATTTAAATAAGAAGTGAAGGAAAACTCGTTTAAAGCAAGTGGTTTCAATAAAGTAGATGGCATTAAACATTTTAAAGCAACATCATGTTTTCCAAAAAATTTCGGCAGAGTCTCCTTTGTAAATACTGGCCCCAAACGGGTACAAGCATGAATAATAAACATAATGAATAAAGGCATCCCCAAGCGGTAACTAGCTCTTCGCCAATTGGCGGTCACAACCACGCAAGCAATTTAATATACAACGCCGAAAGACGAGTATGAAATCCATCATCATCAAGAAAACCATAATAATAGAGGCGCACGACTCTAAGGTCGAAAGAATATACACTGGTCTTCTAAGTCTATAAATTATACATGTCTAGTTGATGGAGTTTACTAGATACAACTGAACGTAAATAAAATATGACGGTGGTCACGATGCGAGTGAACCCACCTACCAAAGTAATCACCCGGAAAGAACAGTGTGCCAGCAAACTGCAACGAAACATGTACTGCAAAACCTGCAAGAAATTGTGGCACAACGGGGGTGAGTTGCCAACTCGTGAGTAGAAAACATCACCAAGCAGAAATCGCATGTATGACTCAATCCTATGTCATACGATAATATATCCTCAATATAAAATATAACCCCGAAACATCTACACATAAGTGTAATATCAAGTGCTCGTGTCAGTGCCTCAGGTAGCAACATAATACATATATGATGTATGAATGCATTAAAATGAAAACAGAATACATCATGAATGAGAACACCATTTTCTTAATTTAGTGAGATTTCTGTATATAAACATCGAGGTATCATCAATGAAATCAACATAGAATTCGTGTCAAGCATAGACACAAAATATAAATCCCAATATCCAATATCTCGGGCTCAGGCAATCCGAACTGGCCCATATCATATTGTAACACTTTGGAATTCGTTTAGGGTGTTTTCGCGTTATTTATCAATTTGGCGTGTTTTTCATAAATGCCCGCGTGTTGTATTTTCCATCTTGGCTAATGTTAATTCTGTTGTGAAGTGTTATATATATATGTTTATATATAATTTTAGGGTTATTAATTATTTCTAGTCGGGTTTACCCTAATTGGGAAATTTCTTGTGTTAGTGCACACATGCACACTTAGCACAATTTTCCTTGACCTATGTTAAAAGTGTTAGCATGTTAACCATTTCTTTTCATGCATGGTTCATTGTTATTTTCCACATCCTTTTATCAAACTAAACCCTTTTTAGAATTCAAAAATCCAAATAAACAAATGAGGCATGGTGTTAGGTAGGGAAGTTTGACTTTTGACCCATTTCTTTCTCTCTCTTTTCTCTCTTCCTCATTTTTCTGGAACTCTCTGCAGAAATGCAGCAACTCCAGCAGCAACAACACAACATCTTCATCATCTTTTCATTTCTCTTTTGAATCCATACAAAATCCTACACAAAACCACTCAT
Source organism: Agapanthus africanus (assembly GCA_030015575.1). Lineage (NCBI taxonomy): Eukaryota > Viridiplantae > Streptophyta > Magnoliopsida > Asparagales > Amaryllidaceae > Agapanthus > Agapanthus africanus. Next base: position 297,681,526 of record JASDDO010000031.1, read on the forward strand.
TTCTTCACTCAAAACCTTAGAAAAATGACATTTTGGGGGAGTTTGGAGGCAAGTCTGTGTTTATGAAGGATGGAGCTGAAGTTTGAGTTTTCTTTAGGGCTTTTGGAAGGTATATATCTCACACTTAGCACCTTATTTTTTAACTTGTAGTTTTGATAGTTAAAAACCGTTTTTTAGTGCTTTGTGGTGATATTGAGGGGGAATGGTGATGTTTAGGTTAAATTGGTATTTTTGTGACTTGATTAGCTTAGTTATGTGCTTTTAGTGTTGTTTAACTTAGAATTTGTTTCAGGTTTCAACAAAATACAATAAAATATCGATTTAGTGCTAAATGTTGATTTTTAACTTGTTTTGGGACTCTGTCGAAATCTGCTTGTACTCTGCTTATTTCAGAATAAAATTGTATTTACTGTAGCATACACAGGGGGCATAGAGTGCACACACAAAACCTGGGAGCCCAATTCCCCAGACCGGCCGCCGAAAAATACATTCTTGCCGCAATTTGTGGCCAGATGGGTGAGTTGGGGGTTGGGGTTTGGGCCACTGGAGTCTGCTGCTATGTGGAGTATTTTAGTATATCTATTTTTATAATATCTGTTCTGTATCAAAATCTGGAGTTGAATACCTTATTTCCCGTATTTTTAATCTTTCGCGACACGCGTGATACGTGTGTGTGGGTTTGGGGTTTCTGTGTATCGCGACGCGTCGGAGTGACTTCGGGCGCGTAATCACACGTTTTAGCGTATCGCGCACAAGCGTGCTTGTTTTGTGACACGGGTTTCTAGTTGACATTAAATGTCGTGTTTGTATGGTTTTGAGCTTATGTGTGATATATTGTGAAATTCTAGGTTCGCAGGCGAGTGCGACGGACGCCGCGAAGAAGGGGAAACTAGTCATCAGCTATACCTAGCGAGAGACTACGGTTAGTAGATTTAACATCTACGGGGATATCGCCCGCATGGCGTTATGCGTCAGGGCTGATAAGATCTTGTAGCAGCATATTACATTTACATATATTGACTGTGCATGGCTACCATTTAGTGCATACAGCATTCCTTGCTATATGTATATAAACTAGAATTTATAGAACACCGCACTATTACTAACGGTTCAAGTTGCACGAGCACGATTTATATGCTACACTCACACCGTTAGTGATTGTCATGACACACACACTATAGGATTGCTATACATCATACGTGAGATTGTTTCCGCATTATTTGATGTTTGCCATGATTTGCCGCATATCAGCAGATGTTATATTCATACCTGGACACATCTACATCACATATTCATACATGTGCCATGTATATATGGATATCCTCATATTTGCATAGATTACGCATTGAGATATGTTGTTTCCATGTTATTTCTGGATTAGGGAACCGTGGATATTTTAAAAGAGAGTAAGTAATTGTTTAAAAACCCGGTTTCCCTTGATATGATATTTCAGTGCGTCCACCATATGTTTTCTCGGTGCCAGAGCCCGATATATGAGAGAGTGCGGGCTGACCCGGACTGACGGATGGCCGATATATGAGAGAGAGAGGGCTGACCCGGACTGACGGATGCCCGATATATGAAAGAGAGAGGGCTGACCCGGACTGACGGATGCCCGATATATGAGAGAGCGGGGGTTGACCCGGACTGACGGATGCCCGATATAGGAAGATTTGCGTGTCGATGCTGGACACGAGTATTTATGATATTTGGGTGCCGATGTTGGGCACTCGTGATTCTCAGAGATTTACAGGATTGGAGGGCCGATGAGAGTGTCGGCGCCTGAGCTATTTGGGGTATCTGGGTGCATCGATGGACACCGATTATATATTCCACGTTGACATTCCGTGTAGATGTTATGTTCCCATGCTCAGCATTCATTATTTTGTCTCATCCTGTAGTTATATTACCTGATAGAGCACTCGCATGATTATTGCACATACTGCTTATCACGCATTGATATCACCTGCTGGAATATGATTAGAGTAGCGCAGTACGTGCATGCTCGCGATTACCTTTATTTGTTATTTCTATTCACGAGTTAGCAACTCACTCCCTTTGTGCCACATTATTTTAGGTTGCCCCTCGGAGTAGTCGCGGCAGGCTGCGTTCTTGCATTTTTTGACACAGATACCCCCACAGTTGGTGTACTAGCTCTTTTGCTAATAGGTGGGTTTTGTGCAGTATCTGTTTATCTTTCAGTTATGTACATTGTTGTATCTAGTATCCTCCATCTACCATATATGTATTTGACTTAGAGACAGTGTGAGGAAGATGATGTATATTATTTGTATTCTGGTGTCGAGCTCGTTGTGAGCCGACTGTACTTATGCAGTTTATTCTATCTGTGATGTTCCCACTTGTTGCTCTTGATCTTCGCTACGGCGTCGTATATTGCTATCTTGGTGATTGTTTACTTGGATCTCTTAACATTTAATAAATGCTTCCATTTAAAACTTAAAACACTCTATAGTTTTACTGGTTTGATTTCTGGATTTTCGGTTCACTTAGTCGCGTTACGCCTGTAGATGTTACGTGGTTAAGTGCCGGTCATGGGCCAAACTTTGGGTCGTGACAAAGTTGGTATCAAAGCGTAGGTTTTACCTTTCGGAGTGTTCCTAGGATAACCCCGGTATGATGGAGTAGGTAGCTGAAGCAGAGTGGCGTAGCGTGCATATGTTCCGCGGCATACTCACGACACGGTACTCCGCCTAAGAGACCTTAGGACTTGTTGATTTAAATTCCTTCTTGAGTACATACATTCTTGCGATTCGATTTCCGTATCCTTATCGAATCCTACTTTTCCTTTCAGCCATTATGCCACCAAAGACTACGAGGGCGCAGAGAGCGGCCGCGAGGGCCGAGATTCGAGTTGACTCGTCCGAGATGAGGACTGATCCGGATAGTACACCGGTTGTACCCGAGCAGGTTGTTCCTGCCGTGACAGATCAGATTTCCATGTTAGGGGCTGGTGTGCAGGAGATGCACCAGACGATGGGATCCAGTATGCAGGAGATGCGCCAGATGATGGGATCTCTAGTTGAGACACTTCGAGCGCAGCGACTAGAAGTAGTTCCACCCGTTGCAGAGACTGCGGTGGTACCCACAGTACAAGCAGTTGTCCCTACCGCTACAGAGGTCATCTCAGTATCGCTGTAAGAGTTTATGAGGCTGAAGCCTCCGGTCTTCACAGGCACCGATGCGACCGAGGACCCACAGTCTTTCATTGATAGGATGGCGCGGATATGTCGTTTACTTAGATGCACAGATGCGAGATGGGTTGAGTTCGCGAGCTTTCGCCTGGAAGGTATCGCGCAGAAATGGTGTGAATCAGTCGAGAAGGGTAGAGCAGCAGGTCTTCCTCATATGACCTGGACAGAGTTCGTGGCGCTATTCCTTGCCCGTTTTCTTCCACTAAGCGTCAGAGATGCTAGAGTACGCAGGTTCGAGTCCTTACGTCAGACTCCGGAGATGTCAGTGGCAAAGTATGATGTCCTGTTCACTGAACTATCAGTGTTTGCTCCGTACCTAGTGGCTACTGAGGAGTAGCGAGTCAAGAGATTTGTATGACGCTTGCTTACCCCACTGTTTCTAGCGATCAGCGCACAACATTACGAGACATATGCAGCAGCTGTAGACGCAGCCCTATTAGTTGAAGAGCACCTTGCTGAGACTTCGGTAGTTCCAGAGCCGAAGAGAGTTCGTGCGGATACATCAGCGCAGAGACAGCCTTTTCGGCGCCGTGATAGACGTCTTGCAGGTAGCAGAGATTCAAGGCGAGGCAGGTTGTTTAGCTCCTATCCCCAGGAGGTCCAGCGACCATCATCGGGATGTTTCCGTTGCGGGAGTTCTTATCATCGTGTACGAGATTGTCCTGAGATACCCCGGTGGGAGGCAGCAGCACCGCACGTCACACTACCACCTTCACCATCCCAGACGGCGTTACCTATTGTACCTACTGTTACTCCTCGTCAGACTCATGCACAGAGAGATCATGGTCGCGGAGGATTTGTTCATAGAGGACTAGGTGATCGAGGCAGAGGACAGCCAGCGGCCGGCAGAGGACAGTCAGTCGCAAGTGGAGGACAGGCGTGAGTTTTTGCTTTGACGCATCAGGACGCGCAGGCGTCCAATGCGGTGGTCTCAGGTATCCTTCCATTATGTTCTGTTGGTGCACACGTGTTATTTGATCCCGGATCCACGCACTCATACGTATCCACACACTTTGTGCCGAGTTTGGGTAGAGAGTCCGGTTTGCTTGATTAGCCGCTTATTGTGACTACTCCTGTGGGAAAGTCGTTTGTTGCTAGGCACGTATTCCGATCCTGTATCGTCCGTATTGGCGAGAGAGAGTTGCCGGTCGATTTGATCCTTCTTGAGATGTTGGACTTCGACGTTCTTTTGGGCATGGATTGGTTAGCCACGTGCTATGCTTCTGTTGACTGCCGCGAGAAGACAGTTAGATTTTGTTTTCTCGGCGAGTCGATTTTTGTTGTGTTAGGGGACCGTGGTGCCACCCCTCACAGTGTGATTTCTTCTTTTCGCGCTCGACAGCTTTTGAGGAAGGGATGTGAAGGATTTCTCGCCTATGTTTGCGATGCTAGAGCTACAGAGGTTCCGTTGGATCAGGTTCCGGTTGTTAGCAAGTTCCCTGATGTGTTCCCTGACGAGATTCCTGGGTTACCGCCCGAGCGTGATATTTCTTTCTGTATTGATTTGGTTCCTGGCACGGGGCCTATTTCTGTACCGCCTTATCGCATGGCCCCGGCGGAACTTAGAGAATTGAAGGGTCAGTTGCAAGATTTGCTGGATAAGGGACTTATTCGACCCAGTGTTTCTCCTTGGGGTGCTCCAGTCCTATTTGTCAAGAAGAAGGACGGCAGTATGCGTTTGTGTATCGACAACCGTCAGCTGAACAGGGTGACAGTGCGGAACAGGTACCCTTTACCACGCATCGACGATTTGTTCGACCAGCTTCAGGGGGAAGGATACTTTTTGAGGATCGATTTGCGATTAGGCTACCATCAGCTGCGGGTTCGACAAGAGAACATTCCTAGGACAGCTTTCCGCACGCGCTACAGCCATTATGAGTTTTTGGAGATGTCGTTCGGACTCACCAACGCGCCAGCAGCATTCATGGACTTGATGAACCGTATTTTCCGGCCGTAGCTTGATCTATTCATCATAGTGTTCATTGACGATATTCTAGTGTATTCTCAGAGTAGAGAGGAGCACGAGCAGCACCGGATTACACTACAGATCTTGAGGGAGCATCGGTTTTTCGCCAAATTCTCCAAGTGTGCTTTCTGGCTGGACAGCGTAGACTTCTTGGGGCACGTGATTACACGAGATGGTATATGTGTAGACCCGAGGAAGATTGAGGCCGTTCGGAGTTGGCCTAGACCCACGTCAGTGATGGATGTTCGCAGCTTTCTAGGGCTAGCAGGCTACTACAGGCGATTCGTGCAGGACTTCTCCCGCATTGCTACACCTTTGACCGGGTTGACCCGGAAGGGAGTTCGTTTCGATTCGACGGAGGAGTGTGAGCACAGTTTCCAGCAGCTACGGGCTCTACTGACTACGACACTAGTGCTATCATTGCCTTCAGGATCAGGCGGATTTGTGGTCTATTGTAATGCTTCACGAGTGGGGCTAGGGTGCGTATTGATGCTGCATGACAGGGTGATCGCGTATGCTTCGCGGCAATTAAAGAAACATGAACAGAACTACCCCACTCACGATTTGGAGATGGCTGCAGTGGTCTTTGCACTTAAGATCTGGCGACATTACCTATATGGAGAGTCGTGCCAGATATTCACTGATCACAAGAGCTTAAAGTATATATTCCAGCAGCGAGACTTGAACCTTAGACAGCCCGATGGATGGAGTTAGTGAAGGACTACGATTGTGAGATCTTGTATCACTCGGGCAGGGCTAATGTAGTGACGGATGCTTTGAGCAGGAGGCCGGGGGTAGTCTATCTTGTTTGAGCGCAGTACGGAGGCTGTCGTCGACAGACTGGCAGATCTTATGCGACAGCCGGGTACAGTTCAAGTTTACGCCGATCGGAGGACAGATTGCGCATGTTCGTGCACGCCCACAGTTGCTTGACCGTATACAGGAGGCACAACACAGTGATGACCGATGTTCAGAGATCAGGATACAGATGGGACAGGGAAGATTTTCCGAGTTCGTGATCGATGATCAGGGGATACTAAGATTTGGGGCTAGACTGTGCGTACCAGATGCTGATGGATTGCGGTGCGAGATTCTTGAGGAGGCACATCGATCGGTATACAGTGTTCATCCCGGTTCCACCAAGATGTACCATGACATGAGAGGTGTTTACTGGTGGGACGGAATGAAGAGAGACATCGCATATTTTTTGTCGAGATGCCTGACTTGTCAGCAAGTCAAGGCTGAGCACCAGAGGCCCGCGGGAGAGCTACAGCCGTTACCCATTCCGGAGTGGAAATTGGAGCAGATTTCTATGGACTTCATTGTGGGTCTGCCCAGGACTAGTCGAGGGTATGACTCCATCTGGGTGATCATTGATCGTTTGACGAAAGCGGCTCACTTCCTACCGGTGAAGACGACTTTCGGATTTGCTCGGTATGCCCAGATATACATCGACGAGATTGTACGACTGCATGGAGTTCCAACATGTATCTTGTCCGACAGAGGCACCCAGTTTACCAGCCGGCTATGGCAGAGACTTCAGGAGGCTTTGGGCACTCGCTTGAGCTTCAGCACAGCATTTCATCCGCAGACTGACAGACAGTCAGAGCGGACTATTCAGACTCTCGAGGACATGCTCAGAGAGTGCGTCTTAGACTTTGGAGGTAGCTGGGATCATCATTTACCCTTAGTTGAGTTCTCCTATAACAACAGCTACCAGGAGACCATTCAGATGGCACCGTTCGAGGCACTTTATGGGAGGAGATGCAGAGACAGAGCTCAGTGAGAGCAGTATCTTAGGGCCACAGATTGTGGAGGAGACGACCACGAAGATCTAGTTGATTCACGACAGGATGAGAGCAGCCCAGAGTAGGAAGAGATCTTATGCGGTCCGTCGGCGGCGCAGACTTGAGTTTTCTGTTGGTGACCATGTTTTCTTAAGGGTCTCCCCAATGAAAGGTGTGATGAGATTTGGGAAGAAGGGGAAGCTTAGTCCCAGAGTTGTGGGCCCCTTCGAGATCCTCGAGCGTGTTGGTGCAGTTGCGTATCGATTAGCCCTTCCGCCCAGTTTTCCAGATGTGCACCCCGTATTTCACGTTTCGATGCTCCGCGGATATCTTCATGATCCTTCGCATCGATTCAGCACTCGACGATCCAGCTTGAGCGTGACCTTTCCTATGCAGAGCAGCCGGTGATGATCTTGGATCGACAAGTGAAGAAATTGAGGTCGAAGGAGATACCGTCCGTCAAGGTACTTTGGCATGGTCAGAGCAGCGAGGAGGTCACTTGGGAGACCGAGAGAGAGATGAGGAAGAGATATCCCCACCTTTTTGGAGGTACGTGTAGTTCGATTTTGAAATTCGGGGACCGAATTTCTTTAAGGGGGTAGATTATAACATTTTGAAATTCGTTTAAGATGTTTTCGCGTTATTTAGCAATTTGGCGTGTTTTTAATTAAAGCCCGAGTGTCGTATTTTCCAACTTGGCTAATGATAATTCTGTTGTGAAGTGTTATATATATATGTTTATTTATAATTTTAGGGTTATTAATTATTTCTAGTCAGGTTTACCCTAATTGGGAAATTTCTTGTGTTAGTGCACACATGCACACTATGTACAATTTTCCTTGACCTAGGTTAAAATTGTTAGCATGTTAACCATTTCTTTTCATGCATGGTTCATTGTTATTTTCCCCATCCTTTTATCGAACTAAACCCTTTTTAGAATTCAAAAATCCAAATAAACAAATGAGGCATGGTGTTAGGTAGGGAAGTTTGACTTTTGACCCATTTCTTTCTCTCTCTTTTCTCTCTTCCTCATTTTTATGGATCTCTCTGCAGAAATGCAGCAACTCCAGCAGCTGCAACACAACATCTTCATCATCTTTTCATTTCTCTTTTGAATCCATACAAAATCCTACACAAAACCACTCATTTCTTCACTCAAAACCATAGAAAAATGACATTTTGGGGGAGTTTGGAGGCAAGTCTGTGTTGGTGAAGGAAGGAGCTGAAGTTTGAGTTTCTTTAGGGTATTTGGAAGGTATATATCTCACACTTAGCACCTTATTTTATAACTTGTAGTTTTGATAGTTAAAAACCGTTTTTAGTGCTTTGTGGTGATATTGAGGGGGAATGGTGATGTTTAGGTTAAATTGGTATTTTTGTGATTTGATTAGCTTAGTTATGTGTTTTTAGTGTTGTTTCAACTTAGAATTTGTTTCAGGTTTCACAAAAATACCATAAAATAACGATTTAGTGCTAAATGTTGATTTTTAACTTGTTTTGGGACATTGTCGAAATCTGCTTGTACTCTGGTTATTTTAGAATAAAATTGTATTTACTGTAGCATACACAGGGGGTATAGAGTGCACACACAAAACCTGGGAGCCCAATTCCCCGGACCGGCCGCCGAAAAATACATTCTGGCCGCAATTTGCGGCCAGATGGGTGAGTTGGGGGTTGGGGTTTGGGCCACTGGAGTCTGCTTTTATGTGGAGTATTTTGGTATATCTATTTTTATAATATCTGTTTTGTATCAAAATCTGGAGTTGAATACCCTATTTCCCATATTTTTAATCTTTCGCAACACGCGTGATACGTATGTGTGGGTTTTGTGTTTCTGTGTATCGCGAGGCGTCGGAGTGACTTCAGGCGCGTAATCACACGTTTTAGCGTATCGCGCACACGCGTGCTTGGTTTGCGACACTGGTTTCTAGTTGACTTTAAATGTCATGTTTGTATGGTTTTGAGCTTATGTGTGATATATTGTGAAATTCTAGGTTCGTAGGCGAGTGCGACGGACGCAGCGAAGAAGGGGAAACAAGTCATCGGCTATACCTAGCGAGAGACTGCGGTGAGTAGATTTAACATCTACGGGGATATCGCCCGCATGGCGTTATGCGTCAGGGATGATAGGATCTTGTAGCAGCATATTACATTTACATATATTGACTGTGCATGGCTACCATTTAGTGCATACTGCATTCCCTTCTATATGTATATAAACTAGAATTTATAGAACACCGCACTATTACAAACGGTTCAAGTTGCACGAGCACGATTTATTTGCTACACTCACAACGTTTGTGATTGCCATGACACTCACACTATAGGATTGCTATACATTATACGTCAGATTGTTTCCGCATTATTTGATGTTTGCCATGATTTGCCGCATATCAGCAGATGTTATATTCATACCTGGACACATCTACATCATATATTCATATATGTGCCATGTATATATGGATATCCTCATACTTGCATAGATTACGCATTGAGATATGTTGGTTCTATGTTATTTCTGGATTTGGGAACCGTGGATATTTCAAAAGAGAATAAGAAATTGTTTAAAAACCCGGTTTCCCTTGATATGATATTTCAGTGCGTCCACCATATGTTTTCTCGGTGCTAGAGCCCGATATATGAGAGAGAGGGCTGACCCGGACTGACGGATGCCCGATATATGAGAGAGAGAGGGCTGACCCGGACTGACGGATGCCCGATATATGAGAGAGAGAGGGCTAACCCGGACTGACGGATGCCCGATATACGAGAGAGAGGGGGCTGATCCGGACTGACGGATTCCCGATATAGGAAGATTTGCGTGTCGATGCTGGACACTAGTATTTATGATATTTGGGTGCCGATGTTGAGCACTCTTGATTCTCAAAGATTTACAGGATTGGAGGGCCGATGAGTGTGCCGGCGCCTGAGCTCTTTGGGGGATCTGGGTGCATCGATGGACACCGATTATATATTCCACGTTGACATTCCGTGTAGATGTTTTGTTCCCCTGCTCAGCATTCATTATTTTATCTCATCCTGTAGTTATATTACCTGATAGAGCACTCGCATGATTATTGCACATACTGCTTATCACGTATTGATATCACCTGCTGGCATATGATTAGAGTAGCACAGTACATGCATGCTCGCGATTACCTTTATATGTTATTTCTATTCACGAGTTGTCAACTCACCCCCATTGTGCCACAGTATTGCTGGTTGCCCCTCGGAGTAGTCGCGGCAGGCTGCGTTCTTGCATCTTTTGACACAGATACCCCCACAGTTGGTGTACTAGCTCTTTTGCTGATAGGTGGGTTTTGTGCGGTATCTGTTTATCTTTTAGTTATGTACATTGTTGTATCTAGTATTCTCCATCTACCATATATGTATTTGACTTAGAGACAGTGTGAGGACGATGATGTATATTATTTGTATTCTGGTGTCGTGCTCGTTGTGAGCCGACTGTACTTATGCTGTTTATTCTATCTGTGATGTTCCCGTTTGTTGCTCTTGATCTTCGCTATGGCGTCGTATATTGCTATCTTGGTGATTGTTTATTTGGATCTCTTAACATTTCATAAATGCTTCCATTTAAAACTTAAAACACTCTATACTTTTACTGGTTTGATTTCTGGGTTTTCGGTTCACTTAGTCGCGTTACGCCTGTAGACGTTACGTGGTTAAGTGCCGGTCATGGGCCAAACTTTGGGTCGTGACACATATAATCTCAATACCTTAAAGTCTCAATATCCCGGGCTCCGGCAATCCGGACTCGCTCTTGGGCTCCGGCAATCCGGACAGGCCCCAAATAATCAAATCTCACGACTACGTCGGTACCCTTCGGATATCCGCCGCGTCATAAATAACCGGTCAGTAGTGCTCCCCTGCCAGGCTCAACGCCATCTTCTGCGACCATCTTGCACCGGGGTACCGCACTGGGTGCACCATGAACCCGTAGACGGTTCCTCCTTCTCCTCGAATCGGGTGCATGATACCGCTCAAGTGCCGAGAAAACTCATTGTGGACACCTCTCAAATCATATCACGAGAAAACCGCAATTTTCTATCTTTAAAATGATAATAAGTTTATAAAATTCTTGCGGTTTCTCCAAATCCAGAAATCTCATGGAAATCCGAAACCCTAATCTCAAGAGTAAATAAGCAATGAATTACCGGCATAAAGCTCCATAATATTGCATGACAAGGAATGTATATATGCATGGGTATCTAAATACAGAAAACAATATCTAAACCAGCACAGTAATGATATATTAGAACTATCAGCTAGCAAGTTATATCAATGAAATAATATTCTCTAAAGTTTACGTGACATGGCAATTACCGATGATGATGTGTGTGTGCCGGCAAACAAGTGTTCGTAGTCATAAGCTTCATCGGTAATGGTGTCGGTGTCCTGACAATATGGGTTTATAATACTAAAGAAAACGCAGGTATAGGCATGCAATGCGATATGAACAACATGAATAAACAGAGAATGAATAGTAATCACAATAATGAAGAATATACATGTGTATATACGAGTCATACAGTTTGGCATTTGAAATAGCACGAATTGTGGTTTTTAGGAAATAGGGGTTACGGTGTTTTTAAGAAAAGGTACTTCCTTTGAAAATATGTAATGTCCCCCTGGTAGCCTTTTTAAAATACTCACGATTCGTTAGTTTCTAAAAATAGGAATGAATCGACCCCAGTCTAACATCTACAAAGTAACTACAGGACTAAACTAAAAGACTAAACGAAAAAGTAAGGAAATCCACCTAAGTCCGAGTCGATATATCTAGTAGTCGGTGATCCCGCCTCAATAGCGTCACGTACGGTAGAATATATATAATACGACATCATCGAGTCAAGAGTGCGGATCAATCATCATATTTATACTTCGTACGGTAAAATCCATCGTACGGCATCCCAAAATTGGGGTACAGGTCAAATATCACATTTATCTCATTATTTATCTGGTATCCTTATCATAACTTCATAACTAGGGGTACTGATCTGAAGTCTTGTACATACCAATACCATCCAACATATATCCGCGTGTGAATAAAATCACATCACCCATTCGATCCGCTAAAAAATCATGTCGTATCTCATAACACGACCCAAATCACATCACCGATCTCAGGGCATCATGCCCAATCACATCGACTCATCTCCAAGTATCAAATACTATCCTCATCACCCGTGTATACGTATATGTGTATATATATATAGCGACACATCCAAATATATATTTATATATATATATACATATATCATATACACCAAACATAACCCGTGTGTGCTTGTGTGTGTGTGTATACCTTATTCTATCGTTTCGTGACTAAAAACTATCTAACGACACTATCATCCAAACACACTAAAATTTAACCCATGATCTCCTAAACCTTTCTTGATAATCATATAGTCTCACAATATACATATTTATATAATTATAACGTATTCGTATACTACACTACGAAACTGCGGGGGTGCTATACGCCATCCACCCGATTTTCCTCGTAGATATATATGTACTCACCTGATCCTTGCTTGCCGAAGTCGATGTCGCCATGCTCCTCCTTGCTATTCATAGTCCACACGAGTTTGCCTACATATATAAGACATGGTATTGTAAACACAAATCACGCACAAAAACCATAACGGCAAACGAATCACACATAGGTTAAAGCCTATGGTCTACTCATGCAAAAGAGCCAAATAACACCCGATATCGACGTACAAACGTCAAGTGATTGAGATAAAACACAAATACCAAAGTTCAAGTTCACAGAAATTCGTAAACCGAAATCAGAAACTATGAAAAACACTTCCAGATTTTACCCTAGGTGAAATTAACCAATTTTCCATATGTGGAGGGTCTAATTACTAGGTAAAGGAACTACGGACCAAGCACGAACCCAAACCCACACCCCCAGGCCGCAATTTGCGTCCAAACGCAATATATTTGCGGCCAGGCTATGGAATTATAGTCTCGGGTCTCCAAGGTAGCTTCTAAACTGCCTGCACGATTCACTCTGATCGCTATTTATTTTTCTGGACTCCCAAGTTGCAGCAGATCTCAATAAGTCATCACAAAACCACAAAATTCCGATATCAACAAAATCTAACATCATGGTTTGGAGTTCCAGTCTCAGGTTGGATCAGAATCCTAACACTAAAAGATTTATGGTCTCTACTATATCTTAAGTGCACCATCACAACATATAATAACCCCTAATCTCAACTTGGAAATTTCAAAGATCACTAAACCATAATATAACTCAAAACTACTATATGGGTTAATGGAAAGAAGATTCTAAGCTAAAGGTGTAGATAATACCTCATTTGGCAACTCAAGAAATTTCTTGGGTTGCCCATATTGCTCAAAATCCAAACTTTCTTGTTTCCCCATTCTTGTAGCGAGCTTGTGCATAATTTTAATGCAGGGAAATGGGTGTTTTGAGGTGGTTTTGGTGGTGTTGTGAGGAGGTGGAGGAGGTGGAGAGAAGGGGGCAGCCATGAGAAAGGAGGAGGTGAGAATGTTGAAGGAAATGGAGTGAAAACAAATGGGGCAATGGTCAAATGACCCCTCACCTCTCTCTCTATTCTCTCTCTTGCACATACCCTTTTGTTTATTCATTTTCTTTTCTTTTCTTTTTAAAAACAAAAACAATTTAAAACCATATACATATAAAGAAACACAAGGTGCCATGGTAGAAAAATGAAACATGTTTTGTTGCATGTCATGGTGCCAAATCAAGCTTAATGCAAGATTAGTGAAAATTAATCAAGTTTATAAATAAACTTGTATATAATTAATTATAAAAATTTATAATTTGCCGAAATCACATAAATCCCTCCAAAAATCACCATTCAATTTAAATTCCCAATATTTCCCAAATTATCGGTATTTAATTATATCATAACATTAAAACTAATCTCCATTCACTAAAATATTCATAATATTTATCATTCAATTATATAAATTCCCAAAAATAATATTTTATTTTTCTGAAATGTTACATATTCAGAGGACGTTCTTGCTCGACATGATATTATGCTATCTGGTTGTTCTTTATCTTGACATGCTCACTTGATCATGCATATTACTCATTTGGTACATGTTGATAAAGCCCTTAGGATATTTGCTTGACTACTAGAATTATGATGCAAATCATACTAGTGGGACATGTGTAGTTTATAAGCATATCCTTAAAATGTTCCTAGTCGTTGGTGTATCGATATTCCAGAGTAGACTAGTGTATACGTTTCTTGACCCATATGATGGGCAATGGATGATCCCATATCCATTGGTGTGGTGACACCAAAGATTGTATACGGGTGCTCAGTGGAGACTGGGTACACTGAACGGACTCGCCGAGAACTCATATATGGTATTATATCTATCGTTGTATAGCAGTTCTCAAGTGACACTAGTACAGGTTAGTCTGTAGACCCGAGATCGTCATAGAGTCTTGTGTGTCCTCTCATTATACTTTGATCTCCACCAGACCATGGCTCTACCGAGCTGTGCAAACGGGTGGATTTTGGGTACAGTCCCGAGGCACATGGAGGCAATGAGCGATAGGAGGGGTTTCGTCGCTCCCGGTATTGGGGGTTGATGTTGAGCTATGCTCGATTGGCTATAACAGGAAGTCTCTGGCCAGGGCTGATGAGATTTAATGATAAGTGTTATCAGTAGTTTCTCGATCTGTTATAAGCCATATACCGGCATGACTTATTGAGTTATTGGGGTCGACGGTGCCATCCCTAGACTCGATATGTAGCATATCTGATGAAGAGACCGGACTGTACGGTAAGTGTTGCCAGTTGGCTCGACGGGAGTTTTGACAGGTTTGCTTATTTTTCTTCTGATCGCTCAATACGTGGGTGCCATTATGTACAGCTAGTGCCGCTGACGGTTTGTAGGTATGTGATGTGATCACTGCCTACTGCCACCGTATTGACGAGTCTTTGAGTCCCACAGAGGGGTTTCCTAGCTCAGGCGAAACGATGTGGGGTTCATATGGGGATATGCTTGATTAAATGTGAGTATATGATACCGCATTTTAATCTAGCGTTTACTATTGGTCGGGTCATATGTGATATAACCTGATTACTAAATCAAGTGTTGATTTAATATTAATGACCATTAGCTCATTTATTAAAACCTTTTTCTTTATTATGTATGAATGAATGTATGTATGTATATATATTGATATTGATGCACACAAGCATGCATACATGTGTCATGGATGATGATATAATGGAGATGGCAATGCAAGACTCACATGGGGAAATATTTATATATTTTGATTATTTAGAAAAAGGAAAATAGGAATAAAATCATGGATAGGTTTCTACACTCTTCTTATGTTGACCTAAACCTAAACCATGGTTTTATTTTCCATTTGTTCTTTAACTCAATATAAAAATATCTAGATATTTTATAACCATGGTTGTGGGTGAGTGTGACACTCTCATATTTATTTTCTATGCTCATTATTATTGTGAGGATAATGAAAAGAGCTCAAGCTTAGCAATTCTCCTTCTTCTTCCTCATTCAAGCACTCTAGCTTTTTCAAGTGAGTGAAGAACATAAAAAGGAAAGGTTTTTATGTGAGAACACAACCCACATCACAAATCTATATTAGTCTAGCCCACTAGTGCAGGTTGTTTGATCCACATCCATTTAAATCAAGTGAAGCAAGGAGCTTGAGCCAAGGGACTCCGTGGTGGATCGTAGTGGACTTCAAAGGTTTCAAGAGAACCCGTTCAAACACCAAGTTGATCCAAGGAGTCACAAAGAGGTCTATAAAGGGTGTATTACTCATCTCTTAGTATTAGACTCAAGATTGTATATGATACTAGTTAATGTTACTCTAAATTTCTAGTCCGATTCATAGTTGGTTTTGCTTAGCACCCCTAAAATTTTTATGATAGCATGTTTGATGCTAGACAAACCCTAGGCATGGTGCTAAACAAAACTTACAATAACGGCTACCGAGATATTGAAAGAATAGAAGATCAACAAGCAAATTTGTCCAAACTCAAGTAGAGCCTATAGGAAACATTTACCGTACAGTCCATTCTCTTCGTCTGATATGTCGCATATCGAGTCTTAGGGGTAGAATTGTCAGACCCCAATAACTTGATAAGTCATGCTGATGTGTGGCCTATAACCTTTTGAGAAACTACTGATAACACTTACCAGTAAATCTCATCAACCCTGGCCAGGGACTTGTTGTTATAGCCAATCGAGCATAGCGCAACATCAACTCCAAATACCGGGAGAGACGAAACCCCTCCTATCGCTCACTGCCTCCATGTGACTCGGGAATGTACCCAAAATCCACTTGTTTGCACGACTCCTTTGAGCCATGGTAGGGAGGAAATCAAAGCACAGTGGGAACCACACAAGACACTATGACGATCTCAGGTCTACAGACTAACTTATACAAGTGTCACCAGAGAACTGCTATATGAAGTTAGGTATGGTACAATCTAGGAGTTTTCAGCAATTCCTGTTCGGTGTACCCATTCTCTAATGAGCACCTGCATACAATCTTTGATGTCAAACACCAATGGTTATGGGATCAACCTTCGCCTCATACAGGGTCAAGAAACGTACAGACTAGTCTACTCTGGAATATCGATGCCCTGTCTCGATACTCCCTCAACTAGGAACTGTTAAAGGATGTGCTTGTGAACTACACAAGCCCCACTAATATGATCTGCATCATAGTCCTGGTAGTCAAGCCAACATCCTAAGGGCTTTATCAACATGTATCTATGAGATAGTAAACTAAAACAAGTGCACATGGTAAGATAAAGAGCAACCAGATAGCATACTATGATGTCGAGCAAGAAAGTCCTCTATATATATGTCCAAGCGTCCACTATAATATACAATAATGACCTTTAGGGCATACATATTCCTAACACAGGTAAGTGTAGAGATAACGGGAGGTTGTCCAACGCTTTCGTGAGGTTCCATAATTAGAATAACACTTTCTATTTTGGCTGTTGCGCCGTGAACAGTTTGCGCTGACATCCGTCAACGATATACCGTTAAACGGTGTTCTAAACACAGTTAACTTCTCCTAATGGGAATGAAGTCCTAAATGCATTAAAGTCTAGTTTCTTTTTAAAAAAATTGCGGGTAAACGTTATGTTTAATTTCGTGATTTATGGGCCATAGAAAAGGAGATGAATCCTTTACCATATGTTGTGTGGTTCGCTTGCCCTTAAGTCCGTATTTAATGGATGTAATACGCAAATCAATGAAAAAGTTGCTCAAAACATCAAACAATTATTTTTTATATTTAAGCGCGGCACTGTAACAAATACGGGTTAGTTCTTTTTAGCGTTTGGCATCGAACTTCCAAGGAATCCTGCAAAGATAGAATAGTGGATACGTCGGATTTGAGAAGGAAGGTGTTAGGAAATATGTATCGATAGGTTTTTTGGCTTAAGAAACCCCCGTTGAATTAAATCCGATTAGCTTGAAATGTTCACTTGCGTGGGTCAAACTACCCGGATCTTTAGCACTGTACTTCACTATCACCTTAGACTTGAATGTAATCTTTGCTCCGTACGATTGCAGTTCGCAATTCCTTAAAATCTGAAAATGTCCGAAAAACGGAAATTTAGTGCGAAAAAGCGATATAAGTGCTCAAACTCCTGCACACACAAAATTTTGAAAATAAAATAATAAAAGTGGAGAACTAACAGAACACTGGAGCAAACCCAAAAAGAATTTTTTGCAAACACCTACAGAAAATCCGCCGGTAGCGGGCAAATGAAGAAAACCGGCGGTCGAATTTAAAAACTAGGTGTTCAAATTTAGTGTGGGTGCTCTGTGTTATCCTAGTATGCTACTATTATACTTTGATTTTCTAGTTTAATCACAGAGTATTAGCAGGTCAAAATATCGGAGAACAAAATATCAAAAAAGTTAATTTTTTGTTTTGGTTTTTAAATTTTTTTCGATTTTTAGTTTATTTTTTAGAATGGTATTAGTGTTATAAAAAAGATATACAAATATTAACCCGAAATAACAAGAATAAAAACGTTACCGTCTCCATGGCAACGACGCTATTGATTGAAAGAATTTCGTGTGTCGTATCTTAAGTTTTAAAGTAACCGTAATCAAAACGGTGTCGCGTGTAGCTAGCCGTGATGAGTACGGGTCGTCCGCACGGAGATGGTGCGTTTTAAGTTCATGTTCTCACGAGTTAAGAAAAAGATCCGAACAGTTCGATTCAACCATATGTGTTTGTATATATAAAATAAAAGCTTTTTAGTGATAGAAATAGGTTAGTGTAAGTTAGGAAAATTCATACTCGTTCCTTTGTGCCTAACTTGACTATTGAAGCTAGAGTAATCGGCAACAACGTGGATTAGGGTGTTTAAGCACGGTATTTATGAAATCCGGTTTATTGACCCTTGTCCATCCGTTCTTGTCTGTTAACTTTTGCCTCCGGCCAAACCAAATGCAACTGGTCACGGTTAGGGACCACCGATACCGTGGTAGGGTAAGGTACCTAACGGAGCGCTTGCGTGAGATTTTGGTGGAGTTCAATTAGCAAGTATCGGGCAAAGGAAATGAGCAAAAGAAAACCTTAACTTACATAACCACTCTCTTTTCTTAACAATATCCACTA
This sequence comes from Agapanthus africanus, assembly GCA_030015575.1. Lineage (NCBI taxonomy): Eukaryota > Viridiplantae > Streptophyta > Magnoliopsida > Asparagales > Amaryllidaceae > Agapanthus > Agapanthus africanus. The sequence goes on from JASDDO010000031.1 coordinate 297,700,162, forward strand.
TTCACAATTCATAACCAACATCAAAAGAAAATACACAAGAGAAGAGATAAAAGAAAACAACAATGCAAGTAAGTAATTTGCAAGAAATGAAATTGCAAGAATGTAGAGTTAAAGAGATACTATGAACCCAAGTACAAAGATGAAAGCTTCATTAAGTTCAAATCCGTGATACAAGCTATGAATTCAAATACTAAAATCTAACCTTGCAAGCTCAGTTAAGAGGATGGAAGATTAGATAAAAACAAAGAACTCAAGATTAACCAACTACTATGCACAAAAACTAAAACAAAAATGTAGAATGAAGATTGAAACTTGGACAAAAGTATATCCTCTATCTTGCTCTCTGTTCTGGTATTTATAGACACAAAATCAACAAATACAAACAATATAATTGAGATGATGTGAAAACTTGGAATGACCAGAAGAAAAATGAAGCACTTTGGAGTAGGTGGGATCGTCGGTGGTGGGAATTTAGCCAACTCAGGCGGTTTACTGTTGAGTGGTGGGGCCCATTTTCTTGTGGTGATCTCATATCCTCTCTATGATCTCTCTGGTATTGTTTGATTCGTTTATAAACAGTTGGATATTAATCTATAGATTTGGAAGGAAATATAACCTTTAAATCATATCACACCTTTATTTCTACTCATCACCCATGCCCACTTGCTTTAACAACTTGCCCACTTGGTTCATGTCATCATCATGGCAGCTGCCCACTTGATTTGTGTATCAACAAAAGTTTTGTTCAAACTTGGTTCATGTTAGACCACTTTGAAAAAAAATGTATACACTTGAATTGTTTTTGCAAACTCTTGAATATTGATTGGTTTTGCGTTCCGGTTGCAGTGTCGGCTCACACATGTCGTATCCGTGCATTTGAGTGTGTTCCAGTGTTTTGAGATGAATACCTGTAACCTTTACTTATTGGACATACACGGATTAATAGTACTGATATACACAAAAATGATAATGAATGAGCGGTATTGAAATGCAGTTAAGTGATGATCACTTTTGTTGACCTCCGTCAAGGCGTAGTGTTCGATAGCTAAGTGTTGTTTTTCTGTTGCATAAAGAAGCATTAATTTAGGACAGTCGTATAGCTTTGTTGTCCTCCGTCAAGGGTTCATGAGGGTAGATCTAAATTAATCTGGACAATGATGGGTAGAACATGACTTGCGACTTATGATTTGTTGACCTCCGTCAAGGTCATAAGGTGCTTGGGGTAAAAACCATATCTGGAGTTTCAAATATAAGGAAAACTTTCCTGGTATGCGCATACCTTCTGGAGTGTGGTGATTTTGGTCGGCTTCCGTCAAAGTTATCACGCAGTGATAGTTTGGTCCCGATTCCCACTGATGAGCGGGTATTACTCCTCGGGAGATTTTCACTTGACAATAAAGTAACCTATTAGGTGTCTAGAAAGAGTTAACGAGTTTACACTTCTGTGGAAACGAGGTGATTTAATTGGGACCGTATGAAAGCATGGGGGAACTCCCTCGGAGTACCGACACTGACCTGGCTGAACGGTTAGCGAACTTATAAGGTGTATATGATCCCGACCAGTTCTCCTTTTCGGGTTGGAAGGAAAATTCGAGGAAGTAGGAGGAGCCATACTGATTAGATAAAGTGATTAACCAATCTAATCCTGACAGAGTGCCGTTGAGTGTTTCTTTTCTCTCTCTCTCTGGTTATGCGACCATGACTTACCTTTAACTAAAACTCATGAACCAACTTAACCAAACTTTCTTACACACTTTGGCTTTTGGGTTGTCATGATTCACGACAAAGTCGTATATATCGCTGCTACTCCTACTTTCCCTTTTCATTTCTCCATAATACTCTGTATTACTACGAAGATCCATATTGCATGGTATGCCATCGTATAGTTACAAACGAACTCGAAGAAACTTGTTTCAGTTCGAGGATGGATTTCGGTTATGGAGAAATTGAATCGGATTATTCGGTTGTCTTTTCTCTTTACCTTCTCTCAGGTTGCGAGGGCTCCTAGTATTACGATAGTACACCTATTACGCTTATTGGATAGTCTTCTTCCAAAGATTAGGCATGTGTCACAAGGTAGGGAAAGAAGAAATCCAATTAGCCTAAGTATGGTGTACATAAAGTAAGAAATAAAGACATATAAAGGAATTGAAATGAGGGCAAAGAAAATTGCAACTACTTTCATGAATCTGGATAGTGGAAGAAGCATTACTAGGAATACACGGCTACCCCCTCAAAACATTTTCATATTTCAGTTTTACTGTGCGATGTTAATTGAAAACAGTTTCCCCAATCAGATTCTGACTCCGAGGTATGTATTTACTGTAAGTCGATGCCACGCACCCCACGTGTTCGTGGGGAGGCGGAGTTTGCAAAAAACGATTATTATAAGCTTCGGAACATCGACGAAACTCCAGGATCGATACCAAACCCTAACTAACAATCTAGCAAAGAGGTTTAACTACTATGTGTGAGTGTTATACCTCAAGTTCTCACTGTCCTTCACCTCCTCGCTGACCTTCTCCAAGTCATGAGCTTCTTGAACTGAGAACGTAATGCACCTCCTCGTCGTCTTCTCCAAATCGTAGAAGATCCACCCGAGAGATCCGACTTTGGGCTTAACCTCTATCTTGAAGCAACTAGGTCACTTGGTGTGCTAAACATAGTAGCCTAGAATGTGTAGAGAGTGATGAGGAGCCTAGTAGTCTCACAAACCCTATGATTCTTAATTCATGAGAGGGTTAGGGTTTGAAATAAGAAGGAGAAAGCTTGAAAAAAATGATAGGAGAAAAGTATCTGTTGTTTTTTTCTTTTGTGAAAAGATTAGTGAAAATGGCTAGGGTTTTGGCTTTTAAACCTAGTGATAATATCTCACAAATATCTTACAAAAATATCTTAGTCAACAACTCACAAAAGAGTCCAAGAATGTCAAAGCAAAACCCTAATCTTGTTTCACTAAATTACCACAAAGTTTCCTCTCTCATTTTCTCCACCTCAAAAAGATTTTACTAATAAAGAAAAACCCTAATTTGAGGTGTCATTCTCCATGTTGTAATCGTGTAAAAATTACAAGAATACCCCTCTCATCCGTATATACATATCCGTATCCGTATTCCGAGAAACACGAATACAATGAGACAAAACTAATCCAATAATCAAATACCAGGATCCGGCTTAAACCAAAGCCCACTGGTATTGTCCGCCCGAACATCATATGCGCACAAGTACACCTATGGGATCGAACCCTGTCGTAAAACCATACGACTTCTACACGTTTCGCCCGAAGCCGGGAAACCCTCTGTGTGGGACTATAAAGACTCGACAGTACTCTGGCAGTGGGTTTAACCACAAGCGCGTCAGTGGCACTAAATGTACGTAACGGCTACCCAGGTATCTGTCGACAAGAAGGTCGACGAGGAAACTCATCCGTACTCCTACTGAGTCTGTCTGTAGCAATCTCCGTACAGTCCGGTCTGTCCGTCTAAGAGTGTCGCATATTGGTCCTAGGGGGGCGGCAAGCGTCAAACCCCTAATAGTGCAATAAGTTGTGTCAGAGTAAAGCCAAAAACATCCTGAGAAACTAGCGGAATCCCTACCAGCAAATCTCGCTTGCCCTGGCCACGACTTTGTGTAATGGCTTTCCGAACACAGCGCGACATCAACCCCCAATACCGGGAGAGACGAATCCTATCTAACCGCCACTGCCTCCAAGTGCTTCGAGATTGCACCCAACTACTACCTGTTTGCATGACTCAGCAGAGCCATGGTAGGGTAGTAATCTAAGAACAGTGGGAACACACTTGAGGCGAAGTAGCAGTGTCAAGCCGACGGACTAAGCTGTACTCATGTCACCTGGGAACTACTACCTGACGATGGGTATATTCCCAACCAGCAGTTCCCAACGAGTCATCCAGTGTAACTCATAACCTAATGAGCACTTGCATACTGTCTCCAGTACGACGTACTGATGGCCGTGGGACAAACCATCTCCTTTGCTGGGAAGAGAAGCGTATACACTAGTCTACTCTGGAGTATCGATGCCCTGTCTCGATAATCCTGCGACTAGGGACCTGTGTAAGGATGTGCTTGTAGACTACCCAGCCCCTACTAGTGTGACTGCCATTACAACGCTGGTAGTCAAGCAAAAGATCCTAAGGGCTCTATTAATTTATGTTAGCGATACGTTAAAAGAAACTTATACACATATTAAGATAGATACAAATCAAGTAGCATACTACTATATCAATCAAGACTGTCTTAAATCCATGTATATATCCCAAGCTTCCAAAATGTAATATATAAACTAGTATTATACAATAATGGCCTCTACGGCATATCACACGAACAATCTCCCACTTGCACTAATGCCATGTGCTAGCATATCGCAGACCTATCATCTCGAATAGCCTCTCGAACTGCGTCTGAGGGATGGCCTTTGTGAATGGATCTGCTGTGTTGTCCTTAGTAGAAACTCTCCGAACCTCGATCTCCCGGCGATCCATGATCTTCTTGATCAGGTGATACCGCCTCAAGATGTGTCTGGACTTCTGATGGGACCTGGGTTCCTTTGCTAAAGCTATAGCCCCGTTGTTGTAACAATACAGAGGTATTGGATCAACAATGGACGGAACCACCTGAAGTTCTGTTAAGAACTTCCTCATCCAGACTGCTTCTTTTCCGGCATCAGAAGATGCGATATACTCTGCTTTCATCGTCGAGTCAGCAACGGTGTCCTGCTTGGAACTCTTCTAACAGACCGCCCCTCCATTGAGGGTAAAGACATAACCTGACATAGATTTGGAGTCATCCTTGTCACTCTGGAAGCTGGAGTCAGCAAAGGTCTCGATCTGGAAGTCCTTTCCGCCGTAAACCAAGAACATTTCCTTAGTTTTTCTCAGGTACTTGAGAATGTTCTTTGACGCTATCCAGTGCTTCTCCTCAGGGTTTGACTGATACCGGCTTACTACGCTTAGTGCATAGGCTATATCTGGTCTGGTACATAACATCACATACATTATAGAGCCTACCGCAGAAGCGTAGGGTATAATAGACATGTGATCCCTTTCCAAATCAGTCTTGGGAGACATCTCTTTGGAGTGGGTGATTCCGTGACAAGACGGTAAATTACCGCGCTTTGAATCTTCCATACTGAATCTTTTCAGTACGGTGTCGATGTACCTGGACTGTGAAAGTCCCAACATCCTTTTAGATATATCACGATAGATCTGGATCCCCAGAATATAAGAGGCATCACCCAGGTCTTTCATGGAGAACCTTTGTGACAAGAACCCTTTGACAGATTGTAGCATAAGAATGTCATTTCCTATTAAGAGAATATCATCCACGTACAAGATGAAGAATACAACAGTTCGTTCTACAATCTTACTATAAATTCATGGCTCATCTGGGTTATTGATAAAGTCAAATTCTTTGACTGTCCAAAACAGATGTTCCAACTCCGCGATGCTTACTTTAGTCAATAGATGGATTTAAGCAACTTGCACACTTTCCCGCTGCTCCCACTCTGAATGAAACCCTCTGGCTGGTCCATATAGACGCACTCTTCCAAATTTCCATTTAGAAAAGAGGTTTTTACGTCCATCTTCGAAATCTCATAATCGTGGAAGGCAGCAATGGCAAGAAGGATCCGAATGGATTTGAGCATACCCACTGGAGAAAAGGTTTCATCATAGTCCAAACCAGGTCTTTGACGAAAGCCTTTTGCAACAAGTCTAGCTTTATAAGGTTCAACTTGTCCATCTATACCAATCTTCTTTCTAAAGATCCATTTGCATCCTACGGGTTTTACCACTTCTGGAGCAATGTCCAAAGTCCATACATTGTTGGTGTACATGGACTCCATCTCGGTCCGCATTGCATCCAGCCATTTTACCGAGTCAGTGCTCTGAATGGCTTGCTTGAAGTTAGTCGGCTCATCATTATCAATGATGCAATCCTATCTATCCCGATCTAGTAGAAAACCGTAGTATCTTTCAGGCGGATGAGATAGCCTACTACTTCTATAGTGTGGCGCTGGAATGTCATGTTCTTTTGAACCTTCTGGTTCCACCAAGCTTTTAGTAATAGCTTGTGGTTCTGGAATTTCTTCCAGTTCTATTGCGCTCCCACTAGTTTCTTTTTCTAAAAATTGAATTTCCAAAGAGTGGGCATGACGAGAAACAAAAACCTTTTGTTCCTCCGCGTATTAGAAAAGATACCCCCTAGAGTTTTTTGGGTATCCCACAAACTTACACAGTACTGAGCGTGCTTCGAGCTTGTCTGTATGCTGCTTTTTAACAAAAGATGGACATCTCCATATCTTCAGATATTGAAGATAAGGTTTCTTCCCACTCCACATCTGATATGGTATGGTAAGCATAGTCTTGGTAGGAACCTTGTTCAAAAGATATGCAGCTGATTCTCGTGCATAGCCCCAGAATGATCGCGGTAACTCAGAGTTACTCATCATAAAACGTACCATATCCAATAGGGTTCGGTTCCGTCTCTCCGATACATCGTTGTGTTGTGGTGTGTATGGCGGAGTAAGGTGAAAGAGAATTCCATTCTCTTTTAGGTAATCCAGGAACTCGGCACTCAAGTATTCACCACCTCGATCAGATCTCAATGTCTTGATACTTTTTCCGGTTTGTTTTTCCACTTTATTCTTATATTCTCGGAATTTCTCAAAGGCCTCGAATTTATGTTTCATCAAGAAAATATGTCCATACCAAGAGAAATCATCCATAAAAGTAATGAAATAGGAATAACAACTTCTTGCATGTGTAGACATTGGACCACATACGTCGCTATGTATGAGTCCCAAGAGCGAGCTCGCTCTTACTCCGCGTCCAGCGAACAAAGTCTTTGTCACCTTTCCTTTGAGACATGATTGACAAGTTGCATAAGATTGATATTAGAACGGATCCAAATATCCTTCTTTATGTAACTTTGTCAACCTTGTTCCGTTGATGTGACCTAGTCTACAATGCCATAAGAAAGCATGATTTATTTCTGGAGTCTTTCTTTTATGTGTGCTCTGGACATTGAAAATTTGTAGTTGGTTTAATACGTATATACCGTTGTTTAGAGTACCTAACCCAATCAGACTAGGATTAAGGTGGATGTTTACTACATCGCATACAAATGTAAAATCATAACCTTCTTTAGATAACAAAGATAAAGAAATGATATTACAAGTCAAACAAGGTACACAAAAATAGTTGCGCAAAATCAAAATATGTCCACTCGTCAATCCAAGGTGATATTCCCCTACGGACACAGCATCCACGCTCGCTCTGTTAGCAACCCTGAGGGTCATATCACCGGTCTTCAGAACCCTACGGCTTCTAAGTGCCTGCAAAGAATTACAGATATAAGATCCTGATCCGATATCCAATACCCAAGAAGTAGAGTTTATTGACATATAGTTTTCAATTAAAAACACACCTGAAGCCGAAGCCACAACTTGCATCGGGTCCTGGTTCTGGAATTTCTTCCAGTTCTATTGCGCTCCCACTAGTTTCTTTTTCTAAAAATTGAATTTCCAAAGAGTGGAAATGACGAAAAACAAAAACCTTTTGTTCCTCCGCGTAATAGAAAAGATACCCCATAGAGTTTTTTGGGTATCCCACAAACTTACACAGTACTGAGCGTGCCTTGAGCTTGTCTGTATGCTGCTTTTTAACAAAAGCTGGACATCTCCATATCTTCAGATATTGAAGATAGGGTTTCTTCCCACTCCACATCTGATATGGTATGGTAGGCATAGTCTTGGTAGGAACCTTGATCAAAAGATATGCGGCTGATTCTCGTGCATAGCCCCAGAATGATCGCGGTAACTCAGCGTTACTCATCATAAAACGTACCATATCCAATAGGTTTCGGTTCCGTCTCTCCGATACACCGTTGTGTTGTGGTGTGTATGGAGGAGTAAGCTGAAAGAGAATTCCATTCTCTTTTAGGTAATCCAGGAACTCGGCACTCAAGTATTCACCACCTCGATCAGATCTCGGTGTCTTGATACTTTTTCCGGTTTGTTTTTCCACTTCATTTTTATATTCTCGGAATTTCTCAATGGCCTCGAATTTATGTTTCATCAAGAAAATATGTCCATACCAAGAGAAATCATCCATAAAAGTAATGAAATAGGAATAACAACTTCTTGCATGTGTAGACATTGGACCACATACGTCGCTGTGTATGAGTCCCAAGAGCTCCCTCGCTCTTACTCCGCGTCCAGCGAACAAAGTCTTTGTCATATTTCCTTTGAGACATGATTGACAAGTTGCATAAGATTGATATTCGAACGGATCCAAATATCCTTCTTTATATAACTTAGTCAACCTTGTTCCGTTGATGTGACCTAGTCTACAACGCCATAAGAAAGCATGATTTTTTTTTCTGGAGTCTTTCTTTTATGTGTGCTCTGGACATTGAAAATTTGTAGTTGGTTTAATACGTATATACCGTTGTTTAGAGTACCTAACCCTATCGGACTAGGATTAAGGTGGATGTTTACTACATCGCATACAAATGTAAAATCATAACCTTCTTTAGATAACAAAGATAAAGATATGATATTACAAGTCAAACTAGGTACACAAAAATAGTTGCGCAAAACCAAAATATGTCAACTCGTCAATCCAAGGTGATATTCCCCTACGGACACAGCATCCACGCTCGCTCCATTAGCAACCGTGAGGGTCATATCACCGGTCTTCAGAACCGTACGGCTTCTCAGTTCCTGCAAAGAATTACAGATATGAAATCCTGATCCGATATCCAATACCCAAGAAGTAGAGTTGATTGACAGACATATTTCAATTACAAACACACCTGAAGCCGAAGCCACAACTTGCATCGGGTCCTGGTTCTTGGCCTTCTAAGACCTGCAATCTTTCTTCCAATGGCCATTTTTATGACAGTAGAAGCATTCTTCCTTTCCTACTGTCTGCCCCGTTACTCTTGCCTTGCCCTTTGCTTCCACCTTAATAACACCGCCTCTCGGCTTGGTGGGGGACTTCTTCTTCTTTCCTTTGGCTTTTGCCTTGGATCTAGAAGAGGAAGCTCCTCCAACAAATAGAGCGGGTGTTTCCCTGGCTTTCTGCAGGGTGCCCTAAGCACTCCTCAACATGTTGAGAAGTGCTGGAAGTTCAACTTCTTTACCTTGAATATTAAAATTCAAGATAAACTAGGCGAAGGTGGGAGGAAGGGACTGCAGAATTAAGTCTGTATACAGCTCATTCTCTAACGTGGTCCCGAGGTCCGCGAGTTCTTCAATATAACCGATCATCTTAAGGACTACAGATGATCCGACGGCCAACCTCGCCTGAAAAAGCTTTTTCGAGGTCTCGTATCTCGCGATACGAGATTGCTCTCCATATAATTTCTTGGTATGGAGGAATATGGATTCAAGATCCATATTCTCGTGCTGCCTCTGGTGCTCATTGTCCATAGAGGCCAGCACGAGGCACTTGGCCTTCGCGCAGCCAATCTCCCAGGTCTTACGGATTTCCTTATCCGCGACACTGGATTCTGGACCTGGGACGGAGAGAGCTTTAGTAGTAAGGACATAGCCCAACTTGTCATAAGTTATTGCTATCTTGACATTCCTGAACCAATCTTTGTAGTTTGGTGTCACGACCCAAAAATTTAGGCCTATAACCAGCACTTAAAACTACGTAACGTCAACAGGCGTACGCAACTTAAGTAAGCCGAAATCCAGAAATCTAAACCACCCAAAACTGGTTAAGTGGAGAAAAACATAATTAAAAACATTCGGAAAATCTCAAGTAAAATCTTTAACTTTAGTTTACTTTCTTGAAAATTTCGGCAGCTCCTCCTTTGTAAAAACTAGCCCCGAAAATGGGTACAACATAAAATATAAAGAAAGCATCCCAAACGGGAGAAAAATCACGCCCAACGGCGGAGGGAGCCATCACAAGTATATATACGACGCCGTAGGGAAGAAATATAAATGAAAATTGTTAGTGTATATGCCCTAGAGGCCATTACTGTATCATACTAGCTTGTATATTACTTGATGGAAGCTTGGGATATTCACAGTTGTATAGACAATCTTGCTCAAAATGGTAGTATGCTACTTGGTTTGTTTCTACTTCAATACGTGCATGTGTTTCTTTTATCATATCGCTTATACATATTAGTAGAGCCCTTAGGATCTTTGCTTGATTACCAGCGTTGTGATGGCAGCCACACTCGTGAGGGCTGGGTAATCTATAAGCACATCCTTATACAGGTCCCTAGTCGTAGGACTATCGAGACAGGGCATCGATACTCCGGAGTAGACTAGCGTATGCGCTTCTCATCCCAACGGGGGATATGGTCTGTCCCACATCCGTCAGTACATCGTACTTGAGATAGTATGCGGGTGCTCATTAGGTTATGAGTACACTGGAAATGACTCGTCGGGAACTGTTAGTTGGTATTATACATATCGTCAGTTATCAGTTCCCGGGTGACCTGAGTACAGCTTAGTCCTCCGACTTGACACTGTCACTTCGCCTCGAGTGTGTTCCCACTGTACTTAGATTACTACCCTACCATGGCTTAAAGGAGTCGTGCAAACAGGTAGTAGTTGGGTGCAGTCCCGATGCACTTGGAGGCAGTGACGGTTAGACAGGATTCGTCTCTCCCGGTATTGGGGGTTGACATCGCGCTGTGTCTAGGAGAGCCATTACACAAGTAGTCCCTGGCCAGGGCAAGCGAGATATACTGGTAGGTTTCCAGTGTTATCTTAGGGTGTTCTGGGATACACTCTGACACGACTTGTACCGCTATTAGGGGACTGACGTTCACCACCCCCTAGGCCTGCCATGCGATGTATCAGACGAACAGACCGGACTGTACGGAGATTGTCACATACAGGCTCAGTAGGAGTTCGGATGGGTTTACCTCATCGGCTTTCTTATCGACATCTACCTGGGGACCGTTACGTACAGCTAGTGCCGCTTTCGGTCTGTGGTTAAACCCACGGCCAGCGTAGTGTCGAGTCTTTAGAGTCCCACACAGAGAGTTTCCCTGCACTTAGCGAAACGTATAGAGGCCGTATGGTTTTACGGCAGGGCTACGATCACTTACGTGCACTTGTGTGCGTATACTGTTCGGGAAGGCAATACTAGTGGGCTTTGGTTTAAGCCGGATCCTAGTATTGCATGGATGGATTTGATTTGTCTTCTGTGCATTCGCATTCTACGGAATGCGGATGCAGGTGTGTATGCACAGTTTCGAGGAGCGATGAAGGAGGTGGTGCCTCATTAGGGTTTTGGCAGTTGGTTTGGCCAAAACCGTTATGTGGCAGGCTCATTAGGGTTTTGGCAATTCGTTCTGTCAAAACCATTATGAGCCGGAGACATTGTTTACTAATCCTTTTAGTGATAGTTTAGTGATGGCTAATTGTATTGACCATTTGACCACCTAGACCTCTCTTGACTTTGTTGACCCGTTGACCGGAGTTGACCATTGACCTTCAAGAGAGGTCTACACTCTTCTTTGGTTTTCTTTTTATTTCTTAAGTTATGAAAATGGTCAAGTCATTAGTGCCATCAACTTTATCATGATAGGATTAGTATTGATGGTTTTGGTGTATTATTGCAACCATGGTTGATTTTCTTTAGTTAATCCCTTTTCATTATTCCTTTCTCATTCTCTCTCTTGAAGTGAGAAGAAAAGAAAAGCTCCATGGTTGCTAGAGTTTCTCCTTCATCTTCCTCCTCTTGATAAATTCTTTTGATCTCATGTGTTGAGAGAAAAAGAATCCACATAGACAAACACTTCTATCTTTCTCTTCTACACAACCTAGGGCATCTAGACTAGCGATCTCGTTACCCTAGTTGCCTCGGCTCGAGGTGGAGCTCGGTGTACAACTCTCGGGTGGATCGTCAACGACTCAAGGAAGCCGCGGAGGTGACCTAGATCCGGATCGTTCCTTGGAGCTTGGATGGACGAGCGGGACAGTGGAATGAAGACCCGAAGGACTGGTTCCGTGAGGTATAATTTCTACGGCATAGTATTTAAAGCCAACACTAGTTTGTTTGTTTCTAGATTAGCAAAGATCCGGCTTTTAGTCCATGTTGCCTTTGGGCCAAAATTATTGTTTTTCGCCGTTTCCGCCTCCCCGTAAGAACCGGGGTGAGCAACCTGGACTTACAAAAACAGCATAAGGAGGTAAAACTTTACAACAAGGCCGGCTCCCACGAGCACGGCACCCAAAAGTCACAAAAAATATATACAACACCGATCCTTACAACTCGTCTCTAAGTCAAATATATGAAGTGCTTTATGGAGAGTACTAGATCCAACAAAAAGATATACAATGAACAAAACGGATAACCGCGAACCTACCTAAAAGTAAAGGCCTCACAGCCAACCGTAGCGGTATCCGCAAAAGTAGAGATAATAAGGCGCCCTGCCGCGACTACTCTTAGGGTAAGCCCTGCAAAATACTGTAGCACAACGGGGGTGAATTGCCAACTCATGAATAGTAAATAACATCATACAGTAATCGCAAGTATGCACGAACAGAGATAAATCGATCACATGTAATCTGATAGCATAAGTATGGCAATATGAATATGCAACAATCATGTAAAGGTACATCATCAGGGTATTACAACTACATGAAGCAATGCATATCAAAATAATCCAGAGTGTGGAATGATATAATAAAACCTCATGTAAAATCATCAGCATGGAAAAAACCCAGTGTCCCTCACCGACACATCAAATCCCAAAATCCTCAGGCACCGCATCCTCAGATCGGTCCTCATATCCTGTAAGTCTCATGAAACCTGATTGTCAAACATCGACACCCGAAACATCATGAAAACATATACCTGTATGTGTGTGTATATAAATATATATATGTATAAGGATATCAACCACGTATGTCCACCGGCGATACATAAAAATCATGGAAACTGAGTGTCTAACACCAACACTCGAAACATCATGAAACCTGTGTCCAGCATCGACACGTAAATCCTCATATCTCAGGCGTTGTCACCACGACTGGCCCTGACGTCATGTCCGTACATAACTACGGTCAGTATACCCACGATAATCGCCGAGTCTAAATACTATCACCGGTAAGTACTTGCCCTGCCAGCCAGGCTCATCGTCTATACCACGAACAACATATCTTGCCCCGGGGAACCGTACCGTGTCCACCATGTATCCGCAGACGGTGTCTATCCGCTCCTTGAATCGGGTATATAACACAAATCTCAGAACCGAGAAAGCTCATGGTGGATGCACTGAAATATCATATCAAGAGAAACCGTGTTTTCAAATAATATATAGTTTCTTGAAACACCCCCACGGTTCACAAATCCATAAATCACATGAAATCCATATCTCAATGTGTAAATCCATAAAAACTGATATATGCAACATAAAACAACAATATGAGCATATTAAGGGAAAACCGCTCTTTTAAATGAATCCAGCTTTTTAAATATATCATGCGGTTCCCGAATTCTCAGAAATCAAGTGCAGCATCATATGAGGTGTACATGTAACTGTAGCAAGATATAAGTATCTACATGTAAGCAAGTATGTATGATGTATTTCATAAGCGCAATAACATAAAAATCAACGTCTCATATCACATGTCAATACAATACCACTTAGGGGTATATGCAGCTATAGCAAGATATGTGGGTGTACATGTCAGTATGTATGCATAATGTACATGTAGCTATAGCAAGGTATACGTGAAATGGAATAAGAGTCACTATATCAATTATCCCTATCCATTACAATATCACGTATGTGTATGGGCTGTGCGTGTCATGGCAATTACCGACGGTGTGTGTAGCATACAAATTAGTGCTCGTGCAACATGAACCGTCAGTAATGGTGTTGTGTCCAAAAGGTACAAGTCAAGGTACAACAGGTAATAATATGCAATGATGCTCATGCGCAATCAACTCGTATGCGAATAACATATAGCTATCATATAATATCTAGCCCTGACGCATAACGCCATACGGGCGATTTCCCCGTAGATGTAAAATCTACTCACCGATGATCTCGAGCTACAAAAATCCGACCACCTGCTTCTCTTTCTTCGCAGCGTCCAAAGTTCCCGCTTGCGATCCTAAAATTTCACAAACACATCACATAAGGCTAAATATCCTACGCCGACGCAAAGATAACGAAACGCAAGGATAACGTTCAGAAAATTACACTGTGCACCTAGTGCACAAAATGCGTACGACATCAGCACAACCCTAGCTAGGATCGCTAAACTACGCAACCACCAAGTCTAGACCACGATCATACCGATCGCGCATTCACAACACAATATATCGTGAGGAAGATAATATGCATAATATCGCAACGCCCATTAGAATCTATGTCCAACTTTTACCGAAACCTAGTAAGCAACCTTATCGCAATTTAGCACAAGTCTAAAGCTACCACATTTCTAGCGATCACAAACATCGTAAAGTAGCTTAACTAAGTTATCCAAACCATTACCACAATTTTAATCTCACCCAAATATGTTTTGTTAAAACTTAGTTTGCTAAAAACCTCAATTAGACAAATTTGGAGCTTAACAACAACTTTCATCCACTAGATTAAGTGTTCCAAATCTATGGTTATCAATTAACCATAATATCTACTTAAACCCTAACTTGATTTTCAAAAAAATTATCAAGAATCATCTAAACGTGCAATTAAAGCTATATTAAACATTTAAATAGCTAGCTTAAAGATTTTAACACAACAAATAATGATTAGGGTTAGAATTTATACCTCCTCAAGAACACAAATTAGCAAATAAACTCATCATTTTAGCCTCCAAAATGATGTCTTTCATGAACATCTATGCTAGTTTAGTGATGAAGAATGATGGGTAGTGATTTGTTTATGAGTTTGTGGGTTTATTTAAAGATTTGTCAAGAATTATTTGAGCTAGGAGAAGATGAAAGAGAGCAAGGAAAAAGAATGGGCAGCACAAGTGGGGGGCTCGGCCTAGACTCAAAGTGAGGGGATTTTTGTGAAATGAGTGGAATTTTCTAGCTAAAATATCATTAAATGCTCATAAATGCAATAAATATCCAAAGCCATCTCATTCTTTTCTTTGAAAAACGATTTCCTTTAAACACAAATATCTAGATATTATGCAAGGATGGATTAAGCTTAATCTAGTGATTAGATTAGCATAGATTCATATTAGAAGTAATTAACCCAAACCAAAAATGTAATTACCACTAATTAAGTGCATAATTAACAACTTAAAATAATATTTTAATTAGGGAAAAATATCTATGTGAACCAAAACTTTCAATTGACCCCCAAAGCCCGCAAACTAGCACTATTCTAGTTAAACTAGGTGCAGTCAAGTCTGTACTGAAATTTGATCACCTCCGGATTATTACGCGAAACGCCGACTATTTTACCCTAAAACGGAAAAATTCGCAAAACGATTTCTAAAACGTTACATTTGGCCCTGTCAATATATTTTTATCTAATAGTAACTTAAGGCCCGTCATCTTTGGTTGCTGCAATTAGGAGAGAGAAAAGAAACACTTTAGCATGATGCTCTTGAAAGTTTAGATTGGCTTTTAGTTTATCTAAACAGGATGGCTCCCACTGTTTCTCGAATCCTTCCACAAACCAGAAAATAGGAATTAGTCAGGATTAATCTCACCGTACAATACTTGCTTAACCGTTCAGCTAGGCTAGTGTCGGTACTTCGAAGGAGGTTTTACGACGCTTTCGCGAAGTTCCTTAATTAAATAACATCTTTACCCTGGATGCGTAGCCCCGCTAACACCTTTCTAGACACCTACTTGGTTTATAGCATTGATCATTAAGTGAAAGAATCTCCCGAGGAGTAGCATATAGTCACAGTAGAATCGGGATACAAATATCACCGTGTGATAAAGTCGAAGGAATCCTACCAAAATTATCACACTCCAAATGGTATGCCACATTAGCAAGTTTTAGTTTCTTTAGAAACTCCCGATGTGGATTTTTGCCCCATGCTCTTATGACCTTGACGAAGGCCAACATATCATAAGTCACATGTCAAGTTCTATCCATTATTATCCAGGTTAATTTGAACCCACCCGTACATACCCCTGACGAAGCCCAAAATAGCAGTACGACTGTCCCAAAACAACACATCTATCTATGCTACAGATGAATATTCAGCAGCTACCAATCACAATGCCTTGGCGAAGGTCAAAATACTTAGCTTGAATAATACTGAAAATCCAACTGAAATGACGGAGGGCTACGAATGGTTTTGGCGAAACCGTGAACATAGTGAACTTGATATAATCGAAGGAACCTGATAGCTTTTAAAAGGAGTGGTTTAAGATCCACATTTTAAAAGTTTTATTGTTTTGAAAAAACCGAGCAGTTTTAAAATTGTTCCAACGATTCATCTTTAGTTTGTTTGCTTTGCATTAATGTAATGCAGTCCCATCATTTAACCTACCATTGCAGAAAAAGACGAAAATACAACGTATGCTTATGTCATCCGCATTCGCCATGGGGCCCCGTCTTACACCGTTAGGTTACATAACTAACGCCAGAGCTGGGGGCTGGACTAGGGCGGATGCAAAACATAAGCAACGTCTAATATAATATATATATATATATATAATAGTATCCATTTGTCAGACGTAATAGTAGGCATTCCAGATCACAAATGAACACAATGGATATATTAAGAATTCCATGTTTCGTTTAAGCCTGTAATGAAAGACGGATTCCACGGTCGCGATGAATAGCCAAACCCCACCCCATACCCCTACGAGTGCGGAAAAATACCCGCCAAATACCCGAAGCGAAGCAACCTCCCTTAACAACGTAAGTAGGCCACTCGACACTTCAAAATACCCGGTAGTTTGTGCACCCCACCTTGGGTCTATCCTAGGAGCAATAAACAGTAAATGAAATAATACAACGATGGATACAACCTCAACCCGGATGTGCCCCGCGAAAAAATTTTACAACAATTTACAATTTACATTTGAATGAAAGAATATAACACCTCACATCCCCGGCTATTCATTCACGACAATTCAATAAGTCCATATACACAAACAAACATCACATAAATATGCAACCCACAACTAACCGACATATAGCAATTAGCGGAAGTTTACGAACACATTTATCACAACTTGAAACATTAAACGACGTTAAACTGCGACTTCGAAACACCCCGTACTGTCACAGTGAAGAATTGACAGTATATTCAAAATTAGCAAAAATAAACAACTCCTGAAACACTAGATCGCAGTCACAATGTCACAGACCAAAACACGAAGAAATCCCGTGCATTTGAACCGGTGAGCTCGGAAATTTCCTCAATATGGCCGTCTATTTTCCGAGGGGATTGTCTCGTTTTTGGTGAGTGTTCATTTTACAGTTCAAGGAGTACTCAGCAGTTGCTAAATAATTTTTACATCCTCGGGAAAAAATCAACAGAAACTAGGATCTACGTTTCGATGTTTACGGGTTATTTCGGTTTCATAGTTTTAGTTGTTGTTTAATCTGTTAGCTATGGTTTAATCGGCTCTGATACCACTGTAAGTCAATGCCACGCACCCCACGTGTTCGCGGGGAGGCGGAGTTTGCAAAAAATGATTTTTATAAGCTTCGTAACATCGACTAAACTCCAGGATCGATACTAAACCCTAACTAACAATCTAGAAAAGAGGTTTAACTACTATGTATGAGTGTTATACCTCAAGTTCTCGCTGTCCTTCACCTCCTCGCTGACCTTCTCCAAGTCGTGAGCTTCTTGAACTGAGAACGGAATGCACCTATTCGTCGTCTTCTCCAAATCGTAGAAGATCCACCCGAGAGATCCGACTTTGGGCTTAACCTCTATCTTGAGGAAACTAAGTCACTTGGTGTGCTAAACATAGTAGCCTAGGAAGTGTATAGAGTGATGAGGAGTCTAGTAGTTTCACATACCCTATGATTCTCAACTCATGAGATGGTTAGGGTTTGAAATGAGAAAGAGAAAGCTTGAAGAAAATGAGAGGAGAAAAGTATCTGTTGGTTTTTTCTTTTGTGAAAAGATTAGTGAAAATGGCTAAGGGTTTGGATTTTAAACCTAGTGATAATATCTCACAATTATCTTACAAAAATATCTACGTCAACAACTCACAAAAGAGTCCAAGAATGTCAAAGCAAAACCCTAATCTTATTTCACTAAATTACCACAAAGTTTCCTCTCTCACTTTCTCCACCTCAAAAAGATTTTGCTAATAAAGAAAAACCCTAATTTGCGGTGTCATTCTCCATGTTGTAATCTTGTCCAAATTACAAGAATACCCCTCTCATCCGTATATACATACCCGTATCCGTATTCTGAGAAACACGAATACAATGAGACAAAACTAATCTAATAATCAAATACCAGGATCCGGCTTAAACCAAAGCCCACTGGTATTGTCCGCCCAAATATCATATGCGCACAAGTACACATATAGGATCGAACCCTGTCGTAAAACCATACGACCTCTACATGTTTCGCACGAAACCAGGAAACCTTCTGTGTGGGACTCTAAAGAATCTACGGTACTCTGGTAGTAGGTTTAACCACAAGCGCGTCAGTGGCTCTAGCTGTACGTAACGGATACCCAAGTATCTATCGACAAGAAGGTCGACGAGGAAACTCATCCGTACCCCTACTGAGCCTGTCAGTGGTAATCTCCGTACAGTCCAGTCTGTCCGTCTAAGAGTGTCGCATATCAGTCCTAGGGGGCGGCAAGCGTCAGACCCCTAATAGTGCAAAAAGTCGTGTCGGAGTGCGGCCAAAAACACCTTGAGAAACAATCGGAATCCCTACCAGCAAATCTCGGTTGCCCTGGCCAGGGACATTATGTAATGGCTTCTGAACACAGCGTGACATCAACCCCCAGTACCGGGAGAGACGAATCCTATCTAACCACCACTGCCTCCAAGTGCTTCGGGACTGCACCCAATTACTACCTGTTTGCACGACTCAGCAGAGCCGTGTTAGGGTAGTAATCTAAAAACAGTGGGAACACACTTGAGGAGAAGTAGCAGTGTCAAATCGACGGACTAAGCTGTACTCATGTCACCTGGGAACTGCTACCTGACGATAGTTATATTACCAACCAGCAGTTCCCTACGAGTCCATCCAGTGTAACTCATAACCCAATGAGCACCTCCATACTATCTCCAATACGACATACTGATGGCTGTGGGACAGACCATCTCCCCTGCTGGGAAGAGAAGCGTATACACTAGTCTATTCTGGAGTATCGATGTCCTGTCTCGATAATCCTGCGACTAGGGACCTGTGTAAGGATGTGCTTGTAGACTACCCAGCCCCCACTAGTGTGACTTCCATAAAAACGCTGGTAGTCAAGCAAAAGATCCTAAGGGCTCTTTCAATATGTATTAGCGATACGTTAAAAGAAACATATACACATATTAAGATAGATACAAACCAAGTAGCATACTACTATATCGAGCAATACTGTCATAAATCCTTGTATATATCCCAAGCTTCCAAAATATAATATACAAAGTAGTACTATACAATAATGGCCTCTAGGGCATATCACAATAACAATCTCCCACTTGCACTAATGCCATGTGCTGGCATATCGCAGACCTATTATCTCGAATAGCCTCTCGAACTGCGTCTGACGGATGGCCTTTATAAATGAATCTGCAGTATTGTCCTTAGTAGCAATTGGTGATATTGGATGGCGTTACAGATACTGAGTAGGAGTAGAATATTGGGAAATAGGTAATTTGATCCTCAATATCAGAATTTGTAGCAATTGGTGATATTGGATTAAATCGCCTGGTTTTACCTTACGACAAATATTTGGTTTTGAATAGCCGTTATTATCCACCAATTTTTAAAATGATATATCTGTATCTTTATTTTATAAAGTGAGATATAAATTTTGAAAATTGTGTTCTAAACATTTACCATTATCAGTTGAGGATAAGGTAAGGTGGATTGAATAACGGTATATACATTCTTAATCAAAATACAGTTTTTCAGCTTACAACACAAGGAATTTGAGATTGTATACTCTAGGGACTTATACATGAATATGTATGTTTTCCACCGACTTTCGGGACAAGAGGTTGGTACTCTTACTTCATTCAGGATTACCTACGAGTTCTTTGATTTTAGACACACATTTGTTGAAATGCAAGGACTAAATATTTTGAGAACTTCATAGGTATAGGAATAAAGTATAGAACCATACGTTGGAAGTATCATGATTCATCGAGGTGATTGAAAATGTAGATACTTAAGCTAGGTATTCCATCATAGTAATCTTCAGAATGTGATTCTCACAGGTTACTCATCCGTGGGTGCGCTCCTTGATGAGTAATGCTGCATGGCCTTTTTCCATATAGGATATGCACAGGATACAGCTGCATAACGATTGAATATGGTTCCATCTAAATTAGTGTCTTTGATTCAATGTGGACATAGAATGGTTCATATCTTAACGATGTTAAGGTATATGGAGTTGTCCGGCTTATGCTTAAAGCCATAATCCGGATAACTCAAGGCACGTTTTAATAATGGCAGTTTGTGTGTTATTCCGGGATTTGACGAGGGTGAACATTCTACCATTTGCAAGATCAAAGGTTATTTTGTTCTTGACTCGCCACCTTTTTATAAAAGGAATATTTTTCAAAATAAACAAGCAAGAGTATGGTAGAACTGGAAGTAATTCCAGAACCACAAACGTTTACTGAAAATCTAGTAGAACCTGAAGATTCAATTGGATTCAACAATCTGTTAGCCACTCCATAGATTTAGTGGGTTACCTCAGTCACCCGAGTGGTTTTGATAACCCAAGCTTATCACTACTGCTGTCCTTGAATATGAGATCTGGCAGGTGGATGACTATAACGTCATTCTAAATTGAATTTAGAAATACACGTGTATATGTGTCACGACCCGAAATAGCTCGTGACTGGCCCTTGAATCATATGAAGTCTATAGGACCCCATCTAATCCAAGTAAGCCAAAGCCCAGAAATCTAAAACCATTTTAAATAATAAATGAAGGGAAAATAGTTTAAGAAGTGAAGAAAACATGTTTTAAAAGCTGGGCTTTTAAATAAGTAAGCCGAATGTGTATTTTTAAATGGTATAGTCTTTTCTGAAAATTTCGGCAGAGTTCCCTTTGTAAATACTGGCCCCGAACGGGGTACAACAAGAATAATATATATATATGCAATGATAAAAGGCATCCCCAAGCGGGAGCTAGCTCTTCGTCAATCGACGGTCACAACCACGCAAGCAATATAATATAAAACGCCGAAGGGCGAGGATCAAAACTCAGAAAGAACTCAAAACAGCATAAAAACCGTAATACTACAACGCGCGACTCTAAGGTCGAAATAATACATAATTTATTTCTAAGTCTGAAACAATATACAAGTTTTGGTTGATGGAATTTCTAGATACAATGAATAATACATGTACAATGGTGGTTCTGATGCAAAGGAACCAACCTACCAAAGCAAGTCACCCGTAATGGAAGCAATGTGCCAGAAAATCCGCAATGAAACCTGTATGGCAAAACCTGCAAGAAACTGTGGCACAACGGGGGTGAGTTGCCAACTCGTGAATAGAAAATATCACAGAGTAGAAATCGTATGCATGATTCATCCTAGGTCAATACGATCATATATATATAAACCTTATATACATAAGTCTGAAGCATGCTAAAGTGGCAATGTAACCTCTATACATGAGGGTAGTGCCAAATGCTCGTGCCAGTGCCACAGGTAATAACATATCATAAATATGAGGTATGATCCATGTAATCAAGTCTGTATGTATGTGTATCCCGTCCATGCGTCACCCAATGACAATAACCATCACGCATGTAAATATCATAAAGCATATGCATGGAAATATGAGGATATAAACAATCTGTGTCCCTCGCGACACGTCAAAATCATGGAACCGGAGTGTCCAGCATCGACACTCGAAAACATCATGAAAGCTATGCCCAGCATCGACACGTAAATCCTCATATATCGGGCTCCGTCAGTCCGGATCAGCCCACGGGCTCCGTCTGCGGAATCGGCCCTCGGCCCCAGCAGTACGCCCATATCCATCTATCGACTCTGGTCAGTATCCTCCGGATAACCACCAGGTCCAACCAATCACCGGTAGGTACTCGCCACCCTGCCAGGCTCATCGTCTGCTCAACGAAAAACATTTCTTGCCCTGGGGAACCATACCGGGTCCACCATGTACCCGCAATCGGCCTCATCTGCCTCCTCGAATCGGGTTTCACATGTCGCTCTCAGCACCGAGAAAACACATGGTGGACGCACTGAAATATCATTTCAAGAGTAACTGAGTTTTTAAAACAATTACATACTCTCTTTTGAAATACCCACGGTTCCCAAATCCAGAAATATCATAGAAACAACATATCTCAATGCGTATAATCAGAAAGCATGATGTATGCGACATGTAAAAGAAATGTAAGCATATCAGTATATCGTGCAACACGGAATAGTAATATGCACATATCTAGGGTAGACCGCTTCATTAAAATGAATCAGCTTTAAAAAGTATCTTGCGGTTCCCAAATCTCTAATCATGCCAGAATCATCGATGTATGTGCAAATATGTATGCATGCACGTATGGGTGTACAATAGGAATACACAGTATATAGGTACACAAGTATGCCATGCAAGGGTCATATCATTAATGCAATAGTACTACAGTGTAGTGACATGGCAATTATCGATGATGAAGTGTGTGAGCCGGCGAGCAGTATACGTGGAACATATGCATCATCGATAATGGTACTGGTGTCCAAGCAGTATGATTGTAATATATCAATAAACACAAGCAATGCAATTCAAATAGCATGAATATGCGGAATCGAATAATCAACGCAACAGTGAAGAATCCACCTCAATAAATATATCATGCAACTTTGCCATTTGAAATAAGACGAATCGGGGGTTTTGGTAAAATAAGGGCGACGGTGTTTTAAGAAAAGATGCGTCGTTTGAAAATATCCGTAGAATCCCTTTTTTCCTAGCTTTAAAATATCCCCGATTCGTTAGTTTTGAAATAGGTATGACTCAGGTCTAGTCTAATGTCTATTAAGTAATCTACAGACCTAACTAACAAGCTAAACAGGATGGATATGGAAACCACCTACTTCTGAGTCGATATACATATAAATATAAATATAAAAGTCGGTGATCCCGCCTTAATAGTATCACATATGATACAATATATATCATATAAAATCCTCGAGTCATGAGTGCGGATCTATCATCAATATATAGCTCGTACGTAAATCCGTCGTACGGCATCCTAAATCGGGGTACGGGTCAATATCACATTCATCTCATTAATATCTAGTATCCTTATCATCATATCACATGATGTGGGTACTGATCTAAGTCTACTACAATCGATACCATCTAAACAAATATAATCGCGTGTGTAAAACACACGTCCAAAGGTCCGCTAAAATCTCGTATAGTATCCCAAATACGAATCACATCATATCACCGATGTCCTGGCACCATGCCCAATATCATCGACTCGTCTCCACATATCATCCACTATCCTCATCATCACGGTAAAAATATAGCAATAAGCATGTGTGTGCGTGTGGGTGTAAACCTATGCTAGGGTTCACGACTAGGAGCTACACTAGTTTACTTCCAACCCTAAATATCCATAGTACACCTAACACACCTATGATCTCCATGTCACACAATAAGCTATCATATATATATAGTATATATAGTATACTAGACATCGAACTGCAGGGGTGCTATACGCCATCCACCCGACTTCCCCCGTAGATATAATCTACTCACCTGTATCTTGCGTGTCGGTGTCGATATTGCCACCCTCATCTTCATCGCCTCGGATCACCGTGGGGGTACCTACATATCACACGTATCGCATCGCATTAAAACCAAATCGAAACTCAAACGATGTGCGAAAACCAACACGATACGCTAAAAGGCCTATAGGTTAGAACCTATGGACTACGCCTTCAAAACCATCAACAATCCTCGATATCGTCGTATAAACGCCAAGTATTCGAGGTAAACGTAATACGCAAATCCAGAATTAAAAATACGGAATACAGAACACGAATCCAAAACAGCAAGTAAGGAAAAGGCTCCCAGATTTCACCCTCGGCCAAATTGGACAATTTTGCATATAGCATGGGTCTAATTTACTGATAAGGGGGCACCAAAACCAAAACGAGCCAATTCCTCATAGGTCTGGCCGCAATTTGCGGCCAGAATGGATATATTTGCGGTCGGGGTTGGGAGTTAGGGGCTAGGGTTCTGGTGGTGGCTTTTTGGGTGCCTGCACATATCCCTATCGAACCAAAATAATTTTCAGAGTGTCGGGTTGATAGCATATTCAATATAACTTTCACAGATTGCACAAAACTTTCGATATCGGTTTCTAAATCCGTACTCCAGGTTTCAACTCTCTGGTTTAGCTCTTAATTCTACCAATAGGGTGTTCATGTAGCCTCTACTGAGCTCAATTTCACATCACAACCCAAAATTCCCTCAAACCATAACTAGGTTTTTCCTATGTCCACAAAATACCCGATATCGATTCAATCTTAACTTGGAGTTAAAAGTAATGCAAAAATTAAGCTAATGGTTCAGTAATTACCTCATTTGTCAACTCAAGAAAATTTTTGAGTTGCCCCAAGTGGCCAAAATCCTTGCTTTCTTGGTCCAATGTGCTTGTCTCGAGCTTGTGCATCTTTTTTGTGAAATGGAGGTAGGGTTTTGAAGTTGATTTCATGGTGTTTGAGGGTTTTGATGAGGGGAGGGAGAAGAGGCAGCTACAGCAGCAGGAAGAAAGGAAGGGGGAGAGAAAAAGAATGGGATAATGTCTCAAGACTAGATCAAGGTGAACCCTCACCTACTCCTTCTCTCTCTTACCATACCTATATATTATATTCCCTTTTCCTTTTCCTTTTCCTTTTCTTTTCTTTTCTTCACTAAATCCCTTCTCACACAAATAGTAACCTAAAAACAACATGGTAGAAATGCACAAGTGTAACCAAAAGATATGTGCATGTTTTGCACAAAAATGCCAAAAATCCGATTAGCGATTTTTAATCGCGATTAGCACTAAATTAGTGTCAAACTAATCATAAAAACTTAAAAAAGGCATAATTCCATAAAATACCCTATTTTAGAATTTTCCATAATTTTCCCAAAATTTTACCCATATATCGGTATTTAATTATACCGAAATATTAAAATATTCATTAAAATAATATTAAATTATAAAAATTCCCAAAAATAATATTTTATTTTTTTGAAATGTTACAATATGACTTTACTAAATGGTTGTTATAGTCAGTGGGAGCAGCAGAAGCGTGGTGGGAAAGTTGCTTATGTCTATTTATAAACTAAAGCAAAAAGAGCGGAGACCGATCATCTGTTTTGATGAAAAAGTCATAGAGTTTGACTTCATCGAAACAATAGATGGACCTGATAAGAAGGTAATTGGGAGTGATGTCCTGGTATTTGGATCACGTACTCCTGATAGGAAGTGATGTTCCTATACTGCGATCGGTGATACTGTAGTTGTCACATATGTTTCTCCATAAAGGATCTGGACAAAATATCAGGGATTTTGGTGACTAGATCTATAGTTTTAGATCTAGATTTGGGAAGTGTCCCAATTCGGGTACTTTGAAACTATTCAAATGCATTTTAGAATGGACGACTCCTTGCGTGGTAGTCTACCCGCAGGTGATGGAGTCTTCCTCTCTAAAGAGATGTCTGATAGACTGATGAGAAGATGGATTTGGATGATAGACATATCAATTACTTAGGCAATGGAGTCAATCAAGAGACGTCAAGTGCCACACAGGATATTGCTTTTGTAATAGCTATAATATGCATATATTAATCCAATCTTGGAGAAACATTGGGAAGAAGTTATGAATATAATAGGATGTTCTTGGTATATGGTAATGACAGCCTCCTTAAGAAGGTGGTTATCATTTCAGGCTTCCAAGATGACCTGGATAATAGAGTGGTTGTCAGAGTTAATAGTTTTCCATCTTTAGAGGTGCAGTATGTTGGATAGGTTTCCAAGCGAAATACTGAGGTGTTCATGGCGCTGTTAGTTATATGTATGCCCTAGAGGACATTATTGTACATGATTGTATATTATAGTGGATACTTGGACATATATAGAGAGGACTTTCTTGCTCAACATGATAGTATGTTATCTGGTTGCTCTTTGTCTTAACATGTAGAGTTGTATTTTTATACTGTCTTGCTCTCACATGTTGATAAAGCCCTTAGGATATGTACTTGACTACCATGACTATGATGGAGATAATACTAGTGGGGCCAGGGTATTCCATAAGTACATCCTTTAATAGTTCCTAGTCGAGGGTGTATCGAGATAGGGTATCGATATTCCAGAGTAGACTAGCGTATACGCTTCTTGACCCATATGATGGGCGATGGATGATCCCACATCTATTGGTGTTTGACATCAAAGATTACGGGTGCTTATTGGAGATAGGGTACACTGAACAAGACACGCGGAGAACTCCTGGATGGTATGATACCTATCGTCAGATAGCAGTACTCTGGTGACTATAGTACATGTTAGTCTGTTGACCCGAGATCGTCATAGAGTCTTGTGTGATTCCCACTGTGCTTTGATTTCCACCTTACCAGGTTCAAGAGAACATGCAAAACGGTGGTTTTTGGGTACAGTTCCGCGTCACAGGGAGGCAATGAGCGATAGGAGGGGATTCGTCTCTCCCGGTATTGGGGGTCGATGTTGCGCCATGCTCGATTAGCCATAACAGGAAGTCCCTGTCCAGGGATGATACGGAGATTTACTGGTAAGTGTTATCAGTTGTTTCTCGACCTGTTATGAGCCTCACATCATCATGACTTTTCAAGTTACTGGGGTCTGACGTTTACCACCCCTAGACTAGATATGCGACATATCAGACGAAGAGACTGGACTGTACGGTAGTGTTACTGACAGGCTTTGCGGAAGTATAGACAAGCTTGCTTGTTGATCTTCTGATCGCTCAATACCCGGGCAGCCGTTAAGTCCAGCTAGTACCGCTGACGGCTTGTGGGTGAATGATATGATCATCACCTACTGCCGGCGTCATGACGAGTGTTTAGAGTCTTACACAGAGCTTTCCTGGCTCAGGCAAAATGAAGTAGGAGCATATATGCGATATGTGTGAGACCGATATTAATACGCGTATGTGATACTATATTCTATTCTCGCGATATGTGATATCGGTCGGTTATATGTGATATAGCCGGGTTATCGAATCAAGTGTTGATTCGATAAGTTGATACATATGATATTAGTCGGTTATATGTGATATAGCCGGATTATTAAATCAAGTGTTGATTTAATAATTTAATGTATAATTATATATTTGATATATTAATTTACATTAACTAATATTAGCTCACTTAAGCAATTCTTTTTCTCACTAGTGTACACTTAATATATATGTGATATATATTATTGTGTCATGCTTGTAGCTACATGCAACATGGGTGTATGAGACTCACACTAGGCTTAACATAATGAAGGGTTTTATTTATTTAAAGTAAATCAAAATTAGTTGGAAATTAATCACATGGTTTGAGCTAAGTGGAAGCTTGTAGAACCATAGACTTATTCCACTATTTTGTTTTACATTAGATATTTATTAACCCAACCATTACCTTAAGCCATGGTTAAGTCTCTACATGAGTTAATATGAGATATTATCTCACCCATGGTTGCGATTCTCACTCATCAGATTCATTCTAATCTCCAAACTTCATCTTCTTCTTCATCTCCAAGAGCACTCTAGGTTTTTAGGAGGTGAAAATTAGCGAGAAAAATATTTCTAAAGTGAGTAAAATTCCTAATTCATCAACCTACACTAGATTAGCCATTTAGTTTAGGTTGTTTGCTTCACTAATTCCTAATTAGTGAAGAGGTAGCTTGAGTTGGTTTCTCCTCGACGTAGATCATCTTCGACCTCGAAGACTTCAAGCAAGTTTGTTCCTTTCATCTTGTGGGGCCTTTCTAGTGTCCGGGAGTTCACTACTTAGAGCGAAGGGACTACTACACGGAGCTATTGAAGTGAAGGACCGGTCTACAAAGGTTGTATTCCTTGTTCACTTTGTATGTAAAGATGTTTACATGCTAGTTTCTTCTAGTTCTCTAGTTAAGATTCTATGTCTAGGGTTCTTTAGCATGACAAAATTTTGAAAACGGCATGGTCGATGCATCCCGAAACCCAGTGGCTGTGCTAGGTAACCCAACAGTGGTATCAGAGCCAAGCTAGAGAATTAGACTATGGTGGTAGAATTACAAAACCGAAAAAACTCCGAAACAATCGAAACATAACCCTAGTTTCTATCGATTTTTTCAGACCCTCTAAAACGAACCCCATCCGCCGGATTTGACCCGGCAAGATGCTCTTTAAAACCGGCCTGGCCGGTTTTCCAATGTTTTTCTGGTCTCGTTTTTGTTTGGTGCTCTGGTCTCTGAGGTTTTGTGTTTCAGGTATTGCTTGTTTTTACTGAGATTGCATGTGATGTTATTTTTATGTAAAGGCAATTCAGAATGCTTCATAGTCGTAATTGTAACATCGCTTCAGGTTATCTTGACGACGTTAAAAAGTTCGAACGAATATCAAATACCTATTTTTCTCCATCGCTGTAAATTTTCAAAGAGTTGGAATTTTCCAAGTTAAAAATATTCGAAAAATCATGCAGGTAATTCTATGGAACCTCTAGAAGAATGAAACCCTATCTCGATTCTATGACTGCCGGAACCGCCGCCAAACCCTGGTGTTTGCGGTAGTTCCGCGGTGCCATAGGTGAAGCAAGGGTTGGACCTTCTACGGTTGGTCCATAGGTACCGTGGCAAGTTCTGGGTATTTTTAAACTGTGTTCAAGTGTTGAGCTCTTTGGGAAATTTTGGGTGTTTGTTGATTCGATCGGAATGTTTAACATCATCTAGCTATCTATGGAATGTGATACAATATTTGGAATCTACACTAATTAGTTTTGTGAAAATTGATTAGTTGCTTGTAAATTTAACTTTTCAGTCTCGGTAGGAATCGGGAATCTTATTGAATTACCCGATTTCTTTTGAAAAGGTGTTTTCATAGATGAGACCCAAATGTAAGATTTACAATGTTAGGCATGAAATCTGAAGTATGTGATATTCCGGGTTTATGATGTCTAAGGGATGCTTCGATTCCAAATGTTGTAGTTTGACATTTCTTTTCTGCGACCGTAAGTGTAATATGTGGTGTATCGCTGGTTTCGTTGATATATGTCATCGAAAATTAGGATACGCATATTTACTTAAGTTGATGGCATGTGATGTTATGTGTCGCTGTGATATGTTATATTGGATCGTCGTGTTTGAATAACTAGGGGCTTTTATGTGAAATGAGAGTTTTTAATTTTCATTCAGGTTAAAACTTGTATGTAATATTCTTTTATTGGGGCACTTCCGGGTTGAGGATGTTTTCACCATTGATGTATATTATTTACTTTTCCACATTAGGATAGACCCAAGGTGGGGAGCACAAGTAACCAGGTTCTATAGTCCAGTGGGAGACCATCTCTAGGAGTCGAGTCCGGGTCTCCTAACTTTAGAATTGGTAGGGTTTCTTGCCTCTCTCGTAGGGGTCTACGGATGTGGGTTTGGCTATTCATCACGACCGTGGAATCCGTGTTTTTTACCGGCTTAATATAAAACACGGACCTCCTAGTATATCCAATTTTTCATATGATGACTTTTGCTGCTGATATTCTATGATGTGATCAATTTATATGTGAGAGATGAATGCTTTATTATTATATATATGATATATAATAAACGTTGCTTATGTTTTGCACCCGCTCTAGTCACGCCCCGCTATGCCGTTAGTTATGTAACCTAACGGTGCATAACGTGACACTGTGGCGAATGCGGATGGCATAAGCGTACGTTGTATTTTTGTTTCTTCTGTGATGCTTAGGAAGCATAATTGATGGGACTTCATTAATGAGATTAATGAAAAAGAAAAAAACTTAAAGATGTGGTGGAATCAAATTTTCAAAAAGGGTAGCTCTAGTTCTTGCTTTGCATAGTGGTATTCCTTGTAGAATATCCATCACCTTATTCGATAAGGAAAGAGTCGAGATCCCTTCACCGGGAGTAACCTCTTTAGCGAAACTGGAAGATGCTACAACCCACTCGGTTTTTTATTATCATTGCTTCTTTAGTTCTTGCTTTGCATAGAGGTATTCCTGAATATCCAGCACCTCATTCGAAGAGGAAAGAGCCGAGATTTCTTCACCGGGAGTGACCTCTTTAGCAAAACTAGCAAAAGCCTCAAAAACACTCCTTTTCAAAATCACTCGATCCTACAACGATATCAAGTTCATTACGCAAAAGTTTTCTTAAAAACTTGACGTATCCCTCCGTCATTTGAGATAAGTACTACTTATGTTGGATATGTATGCCCTAGCGGCCATTATTGTATATGTATACATGTGGATGCTTGGACATATATATGTACATGACAGTCTTCCTCGATATGATAGTATGCTATCTGGTTTGACTTTATCTTAACATGTGTATGTTTTACTTACTATTACATTTCTTTTATACATGTTGATAAAGCCCGTAGGATCATTGCTAGACTACCTGCATTGTGATGGCGATCATACTTGTGCGAGCTGGGTAGTCGGTACGCACATCCTTAAATGGTCCATAGTCGTGAGAGTATCGAGACTAGGCATCGATATTCCGAAGTAGACTAATGTATACATTTCTATACCCCGATGAGGGGCGATGGTATGGTCCCGCAACCATTGGTCTTTCGCACCTAAGATCGTATACAGGTGCTCACTGGGGGTGAGTACACCGGACGGACTCGCCGAGAACTTCCAGATGGTACTATACCTATCATCAGATGGTTGTTCTCAGGTGACATGAGTACAGGTTAGTCTTTAGACCTGAGATCGTCATTTGTCTCATGTTAGTTCCCACTATGCTTTGATCACTACCCTACCACGGCTCTACTGAGTCGTGGAAAATGGTTTTGGTTGGGTACAGTCCTGAGCCATATGGAGGCAGTGAGCGATTGTCGGGGATTCGTCTCTCCTGGTATTGGGAGTCGATATCACACTGTGTTCGATTAGTCAGGACCTTAAGACCTTGGCCAACGCAGTTGGGATTTACCGATAGGCTGATCAGTAGTTTCCCGGATTGGTTCTGAGCCGCATCAGCACGAATTACCAGGTTATTAGGGTCTGAAGTTTACCACCCCCTGGACCTGGTATGCGATAATCTTAGACGAAGAGACCGGACTGTAAGGAGATTGTCACAGATAGGCTCAGTAGGGACCGGATGAGTTTGCTCGTCGGCCTTCCTTTTTGACAGGTACCCGGGTAGCCGTTACGTACAGCTAGTGCCGCTGACGTGCATGTGGTAATGGATTTATCCAGTAACTCACTGCCAGCGTACTGTCGATTCTTTAGAGTCCCACACAGAAGGTTTCCCTGTTTCAGGCGAAATGATGTAGTATCCATATTGGATACGTGCAGGGTCTCGATCGATTGATGTACTTTATACTCAGACTTTCGATCGGACAGTTGGTAATACTACCAGGCTCGGGTTTGAGCCAGATTATTAAATCAAGTATTGATTTAATAGTTTACATATATGGATTTCGATATGTATATTCTAGTATTACGTTCTTCGTGTTATTCTATCTTTTTGGGCATTTTTGTTTTTATCCGAATGCAGGTATGTATATACAGCTGACTGTAATCCGTATTTTATTGTAGATTACATTCTAGAAGGTGGACATCTCATCAAGGACTTTTCCATTTATTTATAAATGGAAATGAGGTGGAAATTAAGGAGAGAGGGAGGCATGGTGAGTGGCATGGCTTCAATATTATGAATTCTTTATTCATTTGTGGTTACTATTGAAGCATGGCTACACTTGGTTATTCATAAAAATTCATACACAAAACCTTTGTGTTGATTTTATCTCACTTGCATGCTTCATTATTCTTGAGCTCCCATTTTTCTTGACCTCTTCCCTCCTCTTGAGTTTCCTCTACCTTCATCACCTTCCTCTTCACTACCCTTCTCATGAGTTGAGAAGGGTAGAGGTAAGAAAGAGATTGTAAACACTTAGATCTTCACACTACATCCTAGACTACTTGGTTTAGCAACCCAAGTTTTCTAGTTGCTCCACTTGACTTATTGTGTGGAGCTAAAGCCATGGATCATATCTCTCGGGTGGATCGTCTACGACAAAGGAGGACCGAAGAGCAAGACCTATAGCGGAGAACCAAAGGAGCCAACAAAGAAGATCAAGCATGTTCAAGGTGGTCACTTGGAGCTAACGACGAGGAATGAAGACTGAAGAACTTGGATCGTTTGGTGAGACTTCTTTCATAGTAGTTATTTCATCTCATTTTGTTTTGCTAGATAGGTAATGGAAAGATCCAGGTTTTCATTGGGTTAACTTAGCGTCGTTTTTAAACTAGTAAGAAAGTTTTGTTCCGCAAACTGCCACGTTCGATGGCTTCGGCGTTGAGGTAACCCAAACTGGTATCAGAGACAGCCCATAAACCCTACACTTTGAAGTTTAAACAATGTTAAAACAACGAAACCGAAACAACTCCATAACATTGAAACCAGACTCCAAGTTTCTTTCGATTTTTAGCTTCAAAATTTCTTTTTAAGCAAGTGCAGAGTGATCATTGGACTGTGAGATGAACCCTGAACAAAAACGAATCAATTCTAACATGTTTTGGTCGGCCAAACCATAAAAAAATCCGGCATCACCGGTTTTCTTATGGTGTATTGCCTCGTGTTTTTGTTTGTGTTCTTATCTCGTGGAGTTTAGGTTTCAGCTGTTGTTTGTTGTTGCCCAAGGTTGATGTTCTGTTGTTTTTCAGTTTGGGGCAATTCGGAGTGTTTCGAAGTTGTTATATTTGACACTGTTTAATAGTTTACAGTACATTCACTTTTATCTGCGACCGTGAATGTCCTTCGAACGGTACAACTGTAGGGTTACTAGGCACTCTAATAAGGTTCCACAAAGCATCAACCATGCCCGATTTAAAATTTAGCCGTACCGAACAACCCTAAACCAAGATCTTTAAACTAGAGATTAGGCGAAACAAAGCAAGTTAAACACTTTAACATCTAAGAGTTTGGGATTACAACCTTTGTAGTCCGGTCCTTCACTTCATAAGCTCCATATTGTGGTCCCTTCTCTGCGATCATCAAGTTCAGGACTCTCGAGAGGCTCCACGAAGAGAAAGATGCAAGCTTGCTTCCAATCTTCGATACCAAAGATGATCTACCTTGAAGTTTCATTAACACAAGCTCTCACTCTTGAAATGAAGTGAACACCCTAATCTAAATGGCTAGGATATATTAGGATGATGAAGTAGGATTTTAGCACTCATTTATTTTCATAATCTCACCTATTTTCATCACAAGAATCAAAGCTAGAAAGCTTTGCAAGAAGGAAGGAGAAGATGAACAATGAATAATCCATTTGAGATGAATAATGAAATGTTATGATAATTGCTTATGCAACCATGCTTGCTAATATTAAACGAGCTAACCTTTGTAGAGAGTTAACTAGGGTTGAGGGTGTGGTTTGGGTTACAAAATATCAACAAAATATCTTAGCTCATGACAAAAAGAAAAGCTTCTAGAAGCTTCAAGAATGAGCTAACCTAAATCAAACCCTAACCTTGTTTAATCTCCACTAATCATGTTGCATTAGTAATTATAACATGTTATAATATTATATATCACATATATAATATCTTTTGTAACAAAAGAAAATAATACAGTTAACTTATATCGCACATATATTAATGTATTACCCGAGTGAGGAAACGAACCAATAAGTGAGCAAATATTAGTTAATGTAATTTAATATATCAAATATTTAATTATACATTAAATTATCAAATCAACACTTCATCCGATAATCCGGCTATTTCACAAATAACCGACTAATATAATCTGTATCAATTCATCTAATCAACACTTTATCCGATGACCCGGCTATATCTCATATACCCGCCGATATCTCATATCGTGAGAATCTAATACGGTATCACATAAACATATTGTTCTCGGTCCCGCACATATCATATATGTGATCCTACTCCGTTTTGCCTGAACCAAGAAACCTCTGTGTAGTACTCTAAAGAATCGTTAATACGCCGGCAGTAGGTGATGATCATATCAAACACCCACAAGCTGCAAGCGGTAAGCTAAACGTAATAGCCACCCAGGTATTGAGCGCTCAGAAGATCAACAACCAAGCCTGTACATTCTCCTGCGAATCCAATCAGTAACACTCCCGTACAGTCGGGTCTCGTCGTCTGATATGTCGCATATCTCGCCTAGGGGTGGTAAACGTCAGACCCCAGTAGCTTGATAAGTCGTGTCGATATGAGGTCTATAACAGTTCGAGAAACTACTGATAACACTTACCAGTCAATCTCAGCAACCCTGGCCAAGGATTTCCAGTTATAGCCAATCGAACACAGCGCAACATCAACTCCGTATACCGGGAGAGACGAATCCCCTCCTATCGCTCATTGCCTCCATGTGATTCGGGACTGTACCCAATAGCCACCTTTTTGCATGCCCTCTTGGACGTGGTATGATGGAAATCAAATAACAGTGGGAATCACACAAGACTCTATGACGATCTCGGGTCTACAGATTAACCTTTACCTGTGTCACCAGAGAACTGCTATCTGACATGAGGTATAATACCATCTGGGAGTTCTCGACGAGTCCCTCCAGTGTACCCAGTCTCCACTGAGCACCCGTACACCATCATTGATGTCAAACACCGATGGATATGGGATCATCCATCGCCCATCATATGGGTCAAGATGCGTATACACTAGTCTACTCTGGTGTATCGATGCCCTGTCTCGATACACCCTCGACAAGGAACAGTTATAGGATGTACTCGTCGACTACCGTGGCCCCACTAGTATGATCTCATCATAGTCCCAGCAGTCGAGTACATATCCCAAGGGCTTTATCAACATGTAACATAGAGACAATCAGAGTACATGTTTAGATAAAGTACAACCAGATAACATACTATCATATCGAGCAAGAAAGTCCTTCCTATATATGTCCAAGCATCCATTACAATATACATCATATGTACAGTAATGTCCTCTTGGGCATACATATAACTAACAATCCCCCACTTGCACTTGGGCCATCTGTTGTGGTATCAAATACCCAACAATTAGCTGTGGTTGAAGTATCTCATACTCAACCATCCCATAAGAGTCTCTACCGGGAAAAAGGCCTTTGTGTGTGGATCCGCGCTGTCGTCCTCTGTGTCTACTCTCCTAACCTCAATCTCCCTAGAGATCAACCATCTCCATGATCAGGTGATACTGCCTAAGAATTATATCTGGATTTCTGATGGGACGGGGGTTCCTTGGCATAAGCCACAACTCCATTGTCATACAATGGTAGGAACGAAGTTTATCTCAAGAACTTATATATCCAGACTGCCTCTTTGGTAGCATCCTTTGTAATGACGTATCTTGCCTTTAATCGTCTAGTAAGTCAGGGTATCTAGCTTGGAACTCTTCCAACATACCGTCCCTCCACTAAGGGCAAAGACAATGCCTGCGACTGACATTCAGTCGTCCTTATCACCCTGGAACCTTTCCAGCGATTCTCCCCAAGATCGATTGATACCATCTCACTACAACTAGTGAGTATCCTAACATCCAATTAGATCTATCTCATAGATCCAAAACCCAGGATTTAGGAGGTATCACTTTGATCCTATATGGAGAATCCTTGTGATAAGCAGAGATTGACTGAGCGTAGCACAGGAAACTCCTTCCCTATCAAGACTATGTCATCCACGTACTCTACGAGGATCACCACCATACTCTCTACTACCTTTTTTGTATATACCAGGTTCATCTACCATTTTGATGAAGTCAAACTCTTTGACTACCACATCAAAACAGACGTTCCAACTCCGCGATGCCTGATTTATTACATAAAACATCTTGCACACGTTTCCGCTGCTCCCACTGTCTACGAAGCCCTCTGGCTGTGTACTTATAGACACTCTCTTCCAAATCAATATTTAGAAAAGCAGTCATGACACCCAACCGCCAGATATCGTAGTCATGGTATGTAGCCGTGGCAAGTAGGATCTGGATGGACTTAAACAAAGCTTTGAAAGTCTCAACTTTTCTATGTACACCAAGTAATCTTCTCAAGATATACTTGCTCCTGATGGGGATTTAACCCTTCAGATAAAGCAACCAAAGTCCATACTTTGTTGGTGTATAAGGATTCCATCTCAAATCGCTAAGCATCCAGCCATTCTTACAGAGTCCCACTCCTAATGGCCAGCTCGAAATTATTTGGGTCATCATCTCATGATGCAATCCTTTCTTCCACTGTCATAGAGAAAACCGAAGTATCTCTCAGGTGGGTGAGGAACCCTACTAGATCGGCGGAGAGGCTGAGGTTCATTGGAATCTATTGAATCCTCCGGTTCTACCAAATCATCAGCTGTAGTTTGTATAGCTGGAACTACTTCCAGTTCTACCTTATGACCACTAAATTCTACATAAGAAATTCCCTTTCACAAAGGTGGCATGCTGAGAAACAAAACCTCTTTTGTTCGTTGGTTTGGTAGAAGATATTCCCTTCTGAATGCTTGGGATATCCAACAAACTTCCACAGAACTGACTTTGCCTCGAGCTTTTCCGGATTATGCTTTTAGACATAGGCTGGACAACCCCAAATCTTAACATACTTAAGATATGGGTTCTTCCCATTCCATATCACATATGAAGTGGTAGGCAACTGATTTGATTTGAACCCTATTCAATAAGTATGCAGCTTCACAAGTGCATAACTCCCAAAAGGAAATACGAAACTCAGTAGTACTCATCATAGAGCACACCATATCATATAGGGTGAGAATGCTCTACCTCGATACACTGACGTGCTGTAGTGTATCCGGAGGAGTAATGCTGAGAGAGAATCTCATTCTCCTTTAGAATATTCCAGGAATTCCGTGCTCAAGTATTCTCTTCCTTGATCTCATCAAAGGTGTCACGACCCGAAAGAGTACGTGACTGGCCCTTGAACCATATGAAGTCTATAGGACCCCATCTGATCCAAGTAAGCCAAAATCCCAGAAATCTAAAACCCTTTAAAGAGTAAATAAGGAAAACTGGTTTTAAGAAGTAAAGAAATCATGTTTCGAAAATCAAAGTTTTTAAATAACTAAGCCGAATATGCATTTTTAAAATGTGTAACCTTTCCTGGAAATTTCGGCAGAGTTTCCTTTGTAAAAACTGGCCCCGAACGGGGTACAACAAGAATAATATATATGAAATGATAAAAGCCATCCCCAAGCGGGAGCTAGCTCTTCGTCAATCGACGGTCACAACCACGCAAGCAATAATAATATACAACGCCAAAGGGCGAGGATCAAAATCCAAAAAGAACTCAAAACAGCCAGAAAACCATAATACTACAAGCGCGACTCTAAGGTCGAAATAATACAACACTGTTTTCTAAGTCTGAAACAATATACAAGTTTTGTTTGATGGAATTCTTGATACAATGAGTAATACAGGAACAATAGCGGTTCTGATACAAAAGAACCCACCTACCAACGCATGTCACCCATATGGAAGCAGTGTGCCAGAAATGCCGCTATGGAATCTGTACGGCAAAAACCTGCATGGACTGTGGCACAACGGGGGTGAGTTGCCAACTCGTGAATAGAAAATATCTAAAAGCAGAGATCGAATGTATGACCCATCCTAGGTCAATACGATCAGATATAAATAAACCTTAATATGAATAAATCTGAAGCATGCTAAACTGGCAATGTAATCTCTATACATGAGTGTAGTGCCAAGTGCTCGTGCCAGTGCCTTAGGTAATAGCATATCATAAATGTGAGGTATTATCAATGTAATCAAATCTGCATGTACCCGTCCACTCGTCACCCAATGACAAAACAATCATGCATGTAAATATCATCAGCATATGCATGGAAATATGAGGATATAAACCACCTGTGTCCCTCGTGACACATCAAAATCATGGAACCGGAGTGTCCAGCATCGACACTCGAAAACATCTTGAAAACCGTGCCCAGCATCGGCACGTAAATCCTCATATAACGGGCTCCGTCAGTCCGGATCAACCCATGAGCTCCGTTTGCGGAATCGGCCCTCGGCCCCAGCAGTACGCCCATATCCATCTATCGACTCAGGTCGGTATCCTCGGGATAACCGCCAAGTCCAACCAATCACCGGTAGGTACTCTCCACCCTGCCAGGCTCATCGTCTACTCCACGAAAAACATTTCTTGCCCCGGGGAACCATACCGGGTCCACCATGTACCCGCAATCGGCCTCGTCCGCCTCCTCGAATCGGGTTTCACATGTCGCTATCAGCACCGAGAAAACACATGGTGTACGCACTGAAATATCATATCAAGGGTAACCGAGTTTTAAAACTGTTACATATTCCCTTTTTAAACACCCACGGTTCCCAAAACCAGAAATATCATGGAAACAACATATCTCAATGCGTATAATCAGCAAGCATGATGTGTGTGACATGTAAAAGAAATATAAACACATCAGTCTGTCATGCAAGAATCATATTCTGAATGCAACAGTACTACAGTGTAGTGACATGGCAATTATCGATGATGAAGTGTGTGAGCCGGCAACAGTGTACGTGGAACATACGCATCATCGATAATGGTGCTGGTGTCCTAGCAGCATGACGGTAATATATAAATAAACACAGGCAATGCAATGCAAATAGCATGAAAATGCGGATATCGAATAATCGGCGCAACAGTAAAGAACCTGCCTCAATAAATATATCATGCAGCCTTGCCTTTTGAAATAAGACGAATCAGGGTTTTTGGTAAAATAAGGGCTACGGTGTTTTAAGAAAAGATGTGTCGTTTGAAAATATCCGTAGAAACCCTTTTTCCTATCTTTAAAATATCCCCGATTCGTTAGTTTTGAAATAGGTATGACTCGGGTCTAGTCTAACGCCTACTATCCGAACTACGAACCCAACAATCAAGTCAATCGGGAGGGGTATGAAAACCACCTAAATCTAAGTCAATATCATATTGTCTCATCACATAACTGGTATCACTACCATCATATCACATCTCCAATACGAACTCTGTCATGTCGCCAAATCTCACGGCCTCAATCGAATCTCATCGACTCATCTCAATCCCAAGTATCATCCTCAAATCTCGTATATGAACACATAGTCCCATACCCATGTGTAGATATACACACCATCATATGCGCACAGATAAATGAAAGAATGTATGCAAGTATGTGTGTATGTGTATATGTGTGAGTGCAACTACTACTCTAGGGTTTCGCACTACTAAACCAATACATCCTTATCATCAATGATTCCATTATTACCATCAATAGTCCTAACAACAAATAATAAATATATGTGTGTATACGTATTCGTATACATCACCACGGACTGCGGGGGTGCTATACGCCATCCACCCGACTTCTCCCCCTAGATATAAATCTACTCACCTTGCTTCTCGTGTGCCGATGCCGATGTCGCTATCTTCATCTTCTTCGCCTCAACATCACGTAGGGTACCTACAAGTATATCACAACGCTAAAGCACATGAAAATCACATCGGAAACAAAAATAGCACACGCTACTTGCATAGGTAAAAACCTATCGTCTCGCATGTAAACACGATCAATATCCACTTGTCGTTGACGTCCAAACGCCACCCGACAGGAATGAATCACCAAATACCAAAATCCATGCTAAAACAAGTCGTAAATCATACGCCAACTCAAGAAAATCAACCCAGATTTTACCCTAACTGGAATTTGTCAAAACTAGACATACCCAGGGTCAAGTTTATAGGGAAAAAGGCTATAGAACAAAAACGAGCACCAGAACCCCTGCTCTGGCAGCAAATTGCGGCCAGGGGGATTAAATCTGCGGCCAAGGAAATGAGTTGGGGGCTAGGGTTTGGTGTGGTGGTTCCATGGTGCCTGCACATCTCACTGTCAACTCGGTTTTATTTTTGGGGTCTCGGGGTGATAGCAGATTATTAAATACATTCACAGATTCACAGTTTTTCTCCGACATCGTCTCATAAATCCGTATTCTGGTTTCATGTTCAGGTTTGGGTCCAAATTAGCATCACACAAGGGGTTCTAAGGTCACAACAAGCCTCAATTTCACTTTGATTTCAGGTCTAACCCTAAACCCTAACTTGAATCCTCCAAAGTCCACAAGACGACACAATATCGATATGAAACTAGAATTGATGCACAAGAAATGAGATACTACTCTAATAGGTGCAGAAATTACCTCCTCTGGCAACTCAAGAAAATTCTTGAGTTGCTCAAAGTTCTCCAAATCCAATCTTGCTAGATTCAAAGTGTAGCTAGTGAGCTTGGGAGCAAGTTTTGTGAAGTGGGAATGGGGTTTTGGTGAGGGAAATGAGAGGGATCTATGAAGTGAAGGGGAGGGAGATGAGGGAGCAGGAGCAGGATCAGCAGCAGTTCCATAAGAGGGGAGAGAGAAATGGGTGTGAGGAAATGATGGGTATGGTTCAAAAAGTGGGGGTTGACCTAGTCTCTCTCTCTCTCATCATCATCATTATTTTTTCTTTCTCACTCCAATAGTGAACCCAAAGCAACCATGCACCCAAAACATGTAACAAGTGTGGAAAATGATATGTGCACATTTTTGCACAAAAATGCTAAAATTCCAATTAGCGATTTTTAATCGCGATTAGCACTAAATTAGCATATAACTAATCTTAGAAACTTTAATATGGCATAATTCCATAAAATACCCTATTTTAGAATTTTCCATAATTTTTCCCCATTTATTTGTATTTAATTATACCAGAATATTAAAATATTCATTAAAATAATATTAAATTATAAAAATTCCCAAAAATCATATTTTATTATTTTGAAAACGTTACAATCTAGCCCCCTTAAAGAAATTCGGTCCCCGAATTTAAATTTAAATCCCCAAATACTAAAATATTTCAATACAAATTCCAAGTCATCTGGGCTCCGAAATCATCTATACATAAAACATCATAGCGCATTGCATGCGCATGAGTATTGAGCAGATAACTCAAAAGTAACACTCCGTCAAGCATCCCGCAATCATCGGAGTCATGGTAAAGACACAAATGTCAAATCCAATACAAAACCAATATGATATAGAACAGAACTATACATGTAGACATCCAGTCTATACATGTGAATAGTTGATGTAAATGCGTGCCAAATCTTTTTAAATCGCCGTGCGATGCACGTAACACTGCACAGTGGCGGACGTTTTTCATAAGAAAATAACTATATACGTATATATCCTTTGTTTAATAGGTACGTTCCGCCGTTTAAAAACAATTTAGAAGGGTTTCCTTGTTTTTAAAACGTTTCGTGTCATATCGAACACGTAGGTATATATGCTGAGACTATAGCTCGCTCTTTGGAAATCCCTTCGATAACTATCAATGCATGCAAAATATATCCAGGTACTGTCCTCTGACTAGTCCTGCTCAGTATGAAAACAAATATCTAATATCACAAAAATGTACTGCTCCAAAAGGAATAAATCCGAAAAATGCACATAACACCACCCTGTGTGTCTGGTACGCACAGAAATCAAAATCCATATATGTGCCATACAGGTGCACAAAACAACATCTAGGTGAAACGGGTGTGCACGAAGTATCTGTCATAGGCAACGTGTGTGCCTGACAGCAAAACTAGGTGCATCTGACATGCACGAAGAATCTCGATTTAGTGCATCTAGTGTGCACCAAAATCGTATCTCAAAACATGCGCGAAAATCCAAGTCGGTGTAAGTCTACGGTAGCGCCCCGGCCGTCTTTCAGACACCAAAATGCGGAACAAAAAACTTTTATAACTGGCTCTATCGCATACTATAACCCGGATCTGCCATTAACGCTAAGCTAACAATCTACAAAGAGGGAAGAAAGGTTATACCGAACGATCTGATTCCTTCGTTCTTTAACCATCATCCCACGCTCCGTTGCGGCTGCTCCGATCTCGTCGATCTCCGATCTCGTCGTCCAGGTGGCACCACATCATCGGATCTTTATACGGGCTCCCGCCTCTGACTCGAGGCAACTCGGTCATCAAGTTTGCTAGAAGAGATGACCAAGGTTGATGTAGAGAATGAGTGGAATACTTTGTCTCGCTTCGTCCAAAGCCATGGACGAACGGTTAATGAAGTTGCCGTGGGAATCGGGTGATGGAATGAAATGAGCTGTGAAATTCCATACTCCGAAAACTATCATAATCTTTTAGCCAACAACCATTTCTTTTTCTTACAAGTGAGAGTGAATGAGAGAGGAGGAGGGCCGGCCACATATATAGAGGTGGGGGGTGAGTGTATGAGAGGGGGTGACAATAAGAAAACATCTCTAGTGTGAACACAAAGTGTGAACACACTTAATGAAATGATGAATCATTAACCTAGTCATTAAGAATTAATGGAATCACTAAATGCAACCATGACTCACTAAACTCCTCACCACTTCTTGAACCATCTAGAAGCTTCCACACTCATCTCAAGAAAAGATAAATCCGTCTTTAACCGAATGTTAAAAGAAGGGTGATGGAAAACTGGAAACTGGCAACTTCCAAAAGTGATCACGAAACGAATTTCAGGATAACCCCGTAACAGTATAAATATACCCGCATTTGTATTACGACCGAATACAAATGCAACTGAGACAAAGATATTATATCTACTCTATATAATACATGGATCCGGCTTAAACCAAAGCCCACCAGTATTATCTGCCCGAAAAATAACTCGTGCGTAAACGCACGTGCATTTTCCGAACCGTGCCATAAAACCATACGGCCTCTACAACGTTTCGCCCGAACTTGGGAAACTGTCTGTGGGGGACTCTAATGACTCGTCAGTACCCTGGCAGTGGGTTTAACCACAAGACGTCAGCGGCACGAGCTATGCGTAACGGCTGCCCATGGACTGACCTCAAGGGGGCTGATGAGTGAACTTATCCAGAAACCCTACTGAGCCTAACAGTGACAATGTATATACAGTCCGGTCCGTTCGTCTATGAGTATCGCATATCCGGCCTAGGGGGCTAGTAACGTCAGACCCCCAATAGCTGTATAAGTCGTGCCGGAGACAAGCCCTGAACACCCTGAGATACTACTGGAGTACCTACCAGTAAATCTCACCTGCCTTAGCCAAGGACTTGGTGTAATGGCTTTCCTAGACACAGCGCGACCTCCACCCCCAATACCGGGAGAGACGAATCCCCTGCCGATCCGCTCACGTGCCTCCATGTGGCTCGGGACTGTACCCAAAAACTACCTGTTTGCACGACTCCTTTGAGCCGTGGTAGGGTAGAAATCAAAGCACAGTGGGAACTCACACGAGAAAAATGACGACCTCAGGTCGATGAACTAACCTGTACACATGTCACCAGGGAACTGCTATCTGACGATATGTATAATACCAACTAGCAGATTCCCGGCGAGTCCTGTCCGGTGTACTCATAACCCAATGAGCACCTGTATACATCTTAGGTGATCCAAATGACACCAGTAGCTTGTGAGACTGGCCACCACCCCTCGTCGGGGTCTCGACTGTATACACTAGTCTACTCCGGAGTATCGATGCCCTGTCTCGAAACTCCCACGACTAGGGACCACTATTAAGGATATGCTTATAGACCACCCAACTCTCACGTATATGATCGCCCTCATACTGTTGGTAGTCAAGCAAGATCCTAAGGGCTCTATCAAAGTGTAATCGTGATCAGTCACCTGAACCTATACACGACTGATAAAGGCAAACCAGATAGCATACTATCATCTCGAGTAAGACTGTCCTACCGGTATAGGTCCTCCTCAATCATTGCAATCACGTACCTGCGATCCAATAATTGACTTTGAGGGCACTATATC
Source organism: Agapanthus africanus (assembly GCA_030015575.1). NCBI lineage: Eukaryota > Viridiplantae > Streptophyta > Magnoliopsida > Asparagales > Amaryllidaceae > Agapanthus > Agapanthus africanus. The sequence continues at coordinate 297,744,294 of JASDDO010000031.1, forward strand.
CAACAATCTCCCACTTGCACTTAAGGATAATTATTGCGATGTTGCGTACTCACAGCCCGTGTGAAACCAACACCCAACTCCTCTACTAATCAGTTTAACAAAGCCCGTTTGTAAAACTTTTGTGTTCGAGAAATAGCCTCAGTGAGTGGATCCGCCCTGATGTTTCTTTCTATGTCTCTCTAAATCTCAAGTTCACGAAGAAAGCCATCTCCCGAATTGAGTAATACCTGTCTTAGAATATGTCTGGATATCTGATGGAACCTTAGTTCATAAATGAACTCCAAATCCAAACTTCTTAGACTGTATCGAAAACTGAACCTAATCAGTATCTGGCACTATGCCTCCCACAGTATCCTCTTGGACCACCTGCCCATAATACTGTCCCTCGTCAGAGGGAAAAACTATAACTCTGACAATCACTCTGTCTTCCATGTCACCTTTGAAGCCTGGAATGATAACCGTCTCCCGAAAGAGGCTACCGTCATCAAATCCGTAGAACATGCACTTATGTTTTAAAACTGCTTCCTTATGTTTCTCCAGGATTGGATTAATACAAACTTATTGCATCTAGTGTAAAAACAACATCTGGTGTGGTACTTGACATCTCATGATTGACTCAATTGCCTAAGCAAGTGATCTGCCAATCATGCACATCCCTCTCCCCTTTAGTCTGTAAGACACCTTTAGATAGGGTGACTCCATCACCTGTAGGTACACCACCATGCCAGGAGTCAACTATTCTAAAAACCATTAGAATACTGTCAAAGTACCCACATTGGGAAACTACCCAAATCCAGATCTAAAACCATAGATATAGAAACCAGAATGTCAAATATTATATCCATATCCTGTCTGGAGAAACAACTGTGTGACGACCACAGTACAACCGATCGTAGTATAGGAATTTTACTTCCTACTCTGTGTATGTCATCCAAATACCAGGACACCACACCCTACTACCTTCTTAACAGATCCATCCCCTATTCTGATGAAGTCAAACCAATGACTATCAAATCAAAATTAGATGATCTATCTCCGCTATAACTGCTTAAGTCTATAAATAGACATAAGCTACTTGCCCACTATGCTTCTGCTGCTCCTACTGACCACAACACTCCTACCGGGTCTCATAGCCTGGAACTACAGTAGTGTCAAGTCTGGGTAGATAAAAACCTCCATGTCACCGTCCTTGAGGCTACCGGAGTACCTCTCGGGTGTCTGAGGTTACCCACCAAATCTGCGGAGTGGCTAATGGAATGTCAAACCAGATTGAATCTTTAGATCCTATTAAATTTTCCGTAATCGTTTGCGGTTCTGGAATCACTTCCAGTTCTACCATACTCCCACTACTGTTTTCTGAAAAAAAATCCATTTTACTAAAACTGTGGCGAGTCAAGAACAATATCACTATTGATCTCCCAGATGGTAGAAAGTCAACCCCCGTCATAGCCTGGGCCAACACACAAACAGCCATTACAGAAACATGCCCTGAGTTATCCAGAGTCTGGTTTTAAGCAAAAGCCGGACAACTCACCTATATCCAATATAGAAACTTTGGCACTAATTTAATTGGAACCAGATTCTAATCATGCAGCTGTCTCCAGTGCATATCAACTTTAATGGAGAGAGGCTAATCAGCATTACTCAACTTAGGAATCCATCCAATTATGAGTAACCCGAAAGAGAAACAAGTTTCTCAAAACTTTTACTATCATCTGAATACCAATCACAATTATCGACATCTTCGGTCTCTATGAAGAATCCCGATACTTGCGACATCTGGTTCTCTACTTTATTCTTATACCCACAACTTCACAAAACTTAGACCTTGTATTTCTACGAAACACTTTTCTAAATACCAGAGAAGTCATAAGTAGACAGAACAAAGTACGAGGACCTACCCCTTTGTCCTGATGGACACTGGACAATATACAATCCTCTGTATAAGTCTGCTGAGTTGAATAACTCAAAACCTGTGCGTCGTAGGTTGAAAACTGTACCCTGGCGATTTCCTCAAATATCACCAATTACAACGAATTCCGATATAATGAGGATGATCACCTAATTCCCAATAACTTCCTCCCACTCATCATCTGTAAAGACCATACAGATATGAGAATGAAACCTCGTGAATACACACCCTGGAGTAAGTATCTAATCAGGAAAACATTTTTCCATTAACAATGCACTAAATCATGAAAATGTTTCGTAGGGGTATCCTGGTATTCATAGTAATGTCTCTTCCATAATCCAATTCATGACTTTAACCGTATATTTCTTTGCCATCTCTCCAAATCCCTTTATTTGTCTTTAGTCGTTACCTTCTGTACACCATCGTTAGGCTAAATGGTTTTCTTCCTTCCCTACCGTTCGGCACCAGCCTATGGTTTGGAAGAAGACTATCCAGTAAGCAACTGAGAGAAGGTGATGATAAAAGACAACTGAATAATACCTTATTCTTTCAAAGGTGAAATAGGAGTGGCGATGAAGTACGCGGTTTGGTCGTGAATGATAACAGTCGCAACTTACTTTGCCCTCTTTCTAATCCCTTTATTTTGTCTTTACATATTACCTTCTGTACACCCTACTTAGGCTAATTGGTTTTCTTCATTCCCTACCTTTCGGCACCTGCCTATGGTTTGGAATAAGACTATCCAATAAGCGTATTAGGTGTACTCTCCTAAACCAAGGAGCCCTCGCAACCTGAGAGAAGGTGATAATAAAAGACAACTGAATAAACCAATTATATTTCTCCTGAACCTTGATCCATCCTCGAAGGAGTCCCTTCGAGTTCGTATATAACCATACGATGGATCTATCCAATGGAAGTGGATGTCCGTAGTAATACGGGTGTTCTGAGAAATGCAAAGGGTAAAAGAAGGAGTGGCAATGACTTATGCAACTTAGACAATCCAAAAGCCAGTATTTTAAGAAGGTTCGGTCAACTTGGTCACTGAGTCATAGTCTAGGGTCGGTCAAAGGTCGCTGCCAAAGAGAGAGAGAAAAGAAACACTCTGCGTGCACTCTATCCTAGATCAGAATGGTTATCACTTTATCTAATCCAGAAACCTCTCACTGTACTGTCAAATTCTCCTCCAAACCTAAAAGAAGAAGCAATCGGGATCACCCGAAGAGTAAACCAACTCATCAGTGGGAATCGGGATCCAACTCTCATCGCATGATAACGTGACGGAATCCACTCGCGTTATCACACTCCAGAAGGTATGTGCATGCCTGGCAAGTTTCAGTTTCTTTAGAAACTCCCGATGTGATTTTTACCCCATGTTCTTATGACCTTGACGAAAGCCAACAAATCATAAGACACATGTCAAGTTCTGCCCGTCATTATCTTGTTAATTCGAACCCACCCGTACATACCCTTAACGAAAGCCAACAAGGTAATACGACTGTCCCAAACCAACTCATCTATCTATACAACAAATGAATACCTCAGCAACTACCAAACACTATGCCTTGACGAAAGCCAACAAACATAGCTTGAATATTACTGACCATCCATAAGAAATGACGGAGGGCTACGGCTGGTTTTTGGCGAAAAACCTTTAACGTAATGAACTTGATCTCGTTGAAGGAACCTGATAGCTTTTTATAAAATATAGTGGCGAAAACCTTTTCTAAAGAGGTCACTCCCGGTGAAGGGATCTCGGCTCTTTCCTCGTGAAATGAAGTGCAGGATATTCCACTGAATACCGCGATCAAAGCAACATGTAATCGACTATAGTGAAGTTATTACCCTGACGCAAACTTCTGCCCGAGGGGTCAGTCCCGGTGAAGGGATATCGGCCCTTGCCCCGTCGAATGAGGTGCAGGATATTCCAACCGAATACCACTGTGCAAAATAGAAGGAAACATCTTTGTAATAACACTTTTTAAATTGTTCCAACAACATCCAAACAGGTTTGTTTTACTTTGCATTGATCAGAATCAACGCAGTCCCATCAATTAATCACACCAGAAAAGAAAGAAAATAAAATGTACGTATATGCCATCCGCATTCATCGCTGGGTCCCGCCATCACCCGTTAGGTTACTTAACTAACGACAGAGCGGGGACTGAACTAGCGCGGGTGTAAAACATATACAACATCTAATAGTATATAAACCAATATAGAATAATCGCTCCAGGCGTGATAATATGCAACATTACAGAAAAGTAATAAGCATCACAGAACAATACAGATAATCTGGGATCCCCGGGTTTCACAGAGCCGCTACTGAAACCCGACGTTCCCCTGTCGTGTGGATAGCCTGTGTAATGAAACCTAGACCCCTACAGGTGCGGCAATTTACCCGCCAAAACCTGAAGCGAGGCAGCCCCCTACAGCAATGTGAATGGACCACCCAGCACTTCAAGGAATCCGGTAATCTTGGGCACCCCTCCTTGGGTCAACCTGTACCCCCTGCGAGTGCGGCGAATAGTCTGCCAATTCTAGAGTGAGGCCCCTCTGCCTCTCAAAGCCATGAGATGCGGACCCGTTGCCCCCCAGAACCCGGATATCCGTGCACTCCGTCGAGGGGCAAAACCTAGTACAGTAATGAAAAATAGTACAACAGGTACATCGACCGCAACCTGGTCGTGTCCCAAAAGAATATTATACAACAGGCAGTGACGGCAGTCCACAAGTTGGACGATCGCCCTGCAATATCAAATGTACAAATAAATCCAAACTGCACTATCATTGCACACTGCTATCCACCACGACAAATCCGCAACATCACAGCACAACACAGAACATCAACGCGAATGTCACGTTCGCAAACACGTCTAAAAGAACTATAGCAATCAGACGCAGTTTACCGATCAAATGACATTCACGGTCGGAGATATAATGTAAGTACTGTAAATAACGCATTTAAATTTCGATCGACAAAATTTATCGAAGTAGGCCCCACGCAAATCTGCTGCACAGTAAAAAACCCTGGGCCCAAATGAACAGTTCCAGAAACCACAATTTCCCAAGTAGAATCCACAGAAGAAAGATGGTCCACTGATTCACCTAGACGACCGCGGTTCCGCGGCCAAAGCATGGCTTTAGCGGCGGTTCCGCGGCCGTACGGTCGGATCAGTGGGTCGAATTTCTTCAGTGTTCTTTAAAAAGCCTGCTTGATTTTCTGAGATGCTCAAAATAATTTTTAGACCATATTTAAATTCAACAGAAACTTTAGACTTGAAAATTGTAGTTTTTGAAAATCCGTTCGATCGATCTGTTAAACGCGTTAGCACAAGTTAGTAAAGCTTAATGGCATGGCTCTGATACCATGTAAGTCTACGGTAGCGCCCCAGCCGTCTTTCAGACGCCAAAATGCGGAACAAAAAACTTTTATAACTGGCGCTATCGCATACTATAACCCGGATCTGCCATTAACGCTAAACTAACAATCTACAAAGAGGGAAGAAAGGTTATACCGAACGATCGGAGTCCTTCGTTCTTTAACCATCATCCCACGCTCCGTTGCGGCTGCTCCGATCTCGTCGATCTCCGATCTCGTCGTCCAGGTGGCACCACATCATCGGATCTTTAAAAGGGCTCCCGCCTCTGACTCGAGGCAACTCGGTCATCAAGTTTGCTTGAAGAGATGACCAAGGTTGATGTAGAGAATGAGTGGAATACTTTGTCTCTCTTCGTCCAAAGCCATGGACGAACGGTTAATGAAGTTGCCGTGGGAATCGGGTGATGGAATGAAATGAGCTGTGAAATTCCACACACCGAAAACTATCATAATCTTTTAACCAATAACCATTTCTTTTTCTTACAAGTGAGAGTGAATGAGAGAGGAGGAGGGCCGGCTACATATATAGAGGTGGGGGTGAGTGTAGGATAGGGGGGTGACAATAAGAAAATATCTCTAGTGTGAACACAAAGTGTGAACACACTTAATGAAATGATGAATCGTTAACCTAGTCATCAAGCATTAATGGAATCATTAAATGCAACCATGACTCACTAAACACCTCACCACTTCTAGAACCTTCTAGAAGCTTCCACACTCATCTGAAGAAAAGATAAATCCGTCTTTAACCGAATGTTAAAAGACGGGTGATAGAAAACTGGAAACTGGCAAATTCCAAAAGTGATCCCGAAATGAATTTCAGGATAACCCCGTAACTGTATAAATATACCCGCATTTGTATTACGACCGAATACAAATGCAACTGATACAAAGATATTATATCTACTCTATATAATACATGGATCCGGCTTAAACCAAAGCCCACCAATATTATCTGCCCGAAAAATAACACGTGCGTAAACTGTAGGGTTGCTATGCACGCGCACAAGGGTCTACGAGGCATTAACCATGCCCGATTAAAAATTTAGCCGTGCCGAACAACCCGAATACGGATCTTTAAACTAGAGATTATGCGAAAACTAGCATGTTAACAACTTTAACACAAAGTGAGAGGGATTACAACCTTTGTAGATCCGGTCCTTCACTTCATAAGCTCCGTGTTGTGGTCCCTTCGCTGCGATCATCTGGTTCCGGACTCTCGAGAGGTTCCACGAAGTGAAAGATGCAGTCTTGCTTCCGATCTTCGATACAAAGATGATCTACCTTGAAGTTTCATTAACACAAGCTAACACTCACTTAAATTGAGTAAACACTCTCATCTAAAGGGCAAGGGAAGATGAGGATGATGAAGTAGGATTTTTGCTCTCTTTATTTATCGTTTTCTCACATTTATTCATCACTTGGAAAAAATCTAGAAAGTTTTTTTCATGAAAGAATGAAGGAGGAAGAAGATGAATAATGATTGAATTATTCTACTGTGATGAATAGAAAGAATTAATATGATAAATAATGCAACCATGGTCAACTAAACTCAAGTAGAGAATTAACTAGGGTTAGGGTTTGGGTTAGGTTAAAGATGAGTCACTTGAAAATATCTTTCACAAAACAAAACCAAAACCTTCTAGAATCATCTAGAAAGCTTAACCCTAATCCAAACCCTAATCATGTTTAAACTCCACTAAACATGTTGCATTAGATATCATATCATGTTACAATATTATATATCACATATATAATATTTATCGTAACAAAATAAAATAATACATTTAACATATATCGCATATATATCAATGTATTACCCGAGTGAGAAAAAGAATCTTTTAGTGAGCTAATATTAGTGAATGTAATTTAATATATCATATATATTATTATACATTAAATTATCGAATCAACACTTGATCCGACAATCCGGCTATATCGCATATAACCGACTAATATATATCCGTACCGATTCATCGAATCAACACTTGATCCGATGACCCGGCTGATATCAAATATCGCGAGAATAGAATACGGTATCTCGTATCGTATTATCCTCGGTCCCGCACATATCTCATATGCGCTCCGACTCCGTTTTGCCTGAGCCAAGAAACCTCTGTGTAGGACTCTAAAGAATCGTCAATACGCCGGCAGTAGGTGATGATCATATCAAACACCCACAAGCTGCAAGCGGTCAGCTAAACGTAACAGCTACCCAGGTATTGAGCGCTCAGAAGATCAACAAGCAAGCATGTACATTCTCCTGCGAATCCAAACAGTAACACTCCCGTACAGTCCGGTCTCGTCGTCTGATATATCGCATATCTCGTCTAGGGGTGGTAAACGTCAGACCCTAGTAGCTCGATAAGTCGTGTCGATATGAGGTCTATAACAGTTCGAGAAACTACTGATAAAACTTACCAGTAAATCTCAGCAACCCTGGCCAGGGATTTCCGGTTATAGCCAATCGAACACAGCACAACATCAACTCCCTATACCGGGAGAGACGAATCCTCTCCTATCGCTCATTACCTCCATGTGATTCGGGACTGTACCCAAAAGCCACCTTTTTGCACGCCCTCTTGGACGTGGTATGATGGAAATCAAAGCACAGTGGGAATCGCACAAGACTCTATGACGATCTCGGGTCAACAGACTACTCTGTACCAGTGTCACCGGAGAACTGCCATCTGACGTGAGATATAATACCATCTGTGAGTTCTCGGCGAGTCCGTCCAGTGTACCCAGTCTCTACTGAGCACCCGTACACCAACCTTGATGTCAAACACCAATGGATATGGGATCATCCATCGCCCATCATATGGGTCAAGATGCGTATACGCTAGTCTACTCTGGTGTATCGATGGCCTGTCTCGATACACCCTCGACTAGGAACAGTTATAGGATATACTCGTCGACTACCGTGGCCCCACTAGTATGATCTCATCATAGTCCCAGTAGTCGAGTACACATCCTAAGGGCTTTATCAACATGTTACATAGAGACAATCAGAGTACATGTTAAGATAAAGTATAACCAGATAGCATACTATCATGTCGAACAAGAAAGTCCTCCCTATATATGTCCAAGCATCCATTACAATATACATCGTATGTACAGTAATGGCCTCTAGGGCATACATATAACTAACAATCTCCCACTTGCACTAGGGCCATCTGTTGTGGTATCATATACCCAACAATTAGCTGTGGTTGAAGTATCTCATACTCAACCATCCTATAAAAGTCTCTACTGGTAAAAAGGCCTTTGTGAGTGGATCCGCGCTGTTGTCCTCTGCGTCTACTCTCCTAACCTCGATCTTCCTGGAGATCAACCATCTCCATGATCAGGTGATACTGCCTAAGAATTATATCTGGATTTCTGATGGGACGGTAGTTCCTTGGCAAATGCCACAACTCCATTGTCACACAATGGTAGGAACTAATTTCATCTTATGAACTTTTATTTATCCAGACTGCCTCTTTGGTAGCATCCTTGGTAACGATGTATTTTGCCTTTACTCGTCTAGTATGTCACAGTATCTAGCTTGGAACTCTTCCAACATACCGTCCCTCCACTAAGGGTAAAGACAATGCCTGCGACTGACATTCAGTCGTCCTTATCACCCTGGAACCTTTCCAGTGATTCTCCTTAGGATCCATTGATACCATCTCACTACAACTAGTGAGTATCCTAATATCCAATTAGATCTATCTCATAGATCCAAAACGTAGGATTCGGGATGTATCACTTTGATCCTATATGGAGAATCATTGTGATAAGCGGAGATTGACCGAGCGTAGCATAGGAAACTCCTTCCCTATCACGAATATGCCGTCTACGTACTCTACGAGGATCACCACCATACTCTCTACTACCTTTTTGTATATACAAGGTTCATCTACCATTTTGATGAAGTCAAACTCTTTGACTACTACATCAAAACAGATGTTCCAACTCCGCGATGCCTGTTTTATCATATAAAACATCTTTCACACGTTTCCGCTGCTCCCACTGTCTACGAAGCCCTCTGGCTGTGTACTTATAGACGCTCTCTTCTAAAACATCATTTAGAAAAGCAGTCATGACACCCAACCCCCAGATATCGTAGTCATGGAATGTAGCCGTGGCAAGTAGGATCTGGATGGACTTAAGCATAGCTTTGAAAGTCTCAACTTTTCCATGTACACCAAGTAATCTTCTCAAGATATACTTGCTCCTGATGGGGATTTAACCCTTCAGATAAAGTAACCAAAGTCCATACTTTGTCAGTGTATATGGATTCGATCTCAGATCGCTAAGCATCCAGCCATTCTTACAGAGTCTCACTCCTGATGGCCTGTTCGAAACTAGTTGGGTCATCATCTCATGATGCAATCCTCACTCCCACTTTCATAGAGAAACCAAAGTATCTCTCAGGTGGGTGAGGAACCCTACTAGATCGGCGGAGAGGGTGAGGTTCGTTGGAAACTATTGAATCCTTTGGTTCTACCAAATCATCAGCTGCAGTTTGTATAGCCGGAACCATTCCAGTTCTACATAACAGACCTTGCCTCGAGCTTGTCCGGATTTTGCTTTTAAACATAGGCCGGACAACCCCAAATCTTAACTAACTTAAGATATGGGCTCTTCCCTTTCCATATCACATATGAAGTGGTAGGCAACTGATTTGATTGGAACCCTTATTCAATAGGTATGCAGCTTCACAAGTGCATAACTCCAAAAGGAAATAGGAAACTCAGTAGTACTCATTATAGAGCACACCATATCACATAGGGTGCTATTGCTCCGCCCCGATACACCGACGTGCTGTGGTGTATTCGAAGAAGTAATGCTGAGAGAGAATCTCATTCTCCTTTAGAATAGTCCAGGAATTCCGTGCTCAAGTATTCTCCTCCTTGATCACATCAAAGGACATAATACTAATACCCATTTTTTGTTCTCTACTTCTAATTTATATTCTGTGAATATCTCAAAAGCTTCGGACCTGTGTTTCAACACAAACATATGTCTGAATCTTGAGAGATTATCAGAGAATGTAATGAAGTAGAAAGAACCGATCTTGGCATGTGTAGACAGGGGACCTTACATACACCAACATGTATCAATCCCAAGAGTTCACTAACTCTTTCTCTGTTTCCAATAAACAGATCTGTGGTCATCTTATATTTGTGACATGACTGGCAAGTTTCACAAGATGTAAATTCAAACAAATTTAAATATGCATCTTAATGTAACTTCAGCTAGTCGGGTCGCATTGATATGACCTAGTCTACAATGCCTCAAGAAAGATTCGTTCATTTCTGAACTCTTCCACTTGTGTGTGTTCCGTATACTAAAGAACTGTATTTGATTTAGAACATCAATGCTTTTAGATAACGTGCCTGAACCGATCAACTTTTGATATAGGAAATGTTCAAAATATTATCCAACAATACAAAATTATATCCTTTCTTTACTAATAAAGAGAGTGATATGATGTTGTATATCAGGTTCGGTATCTAATAACATTCGTTTAGAATCAATGTATTCTGGTAATACAGGGTGACAGTGACCAACAGACTTGGCTGCAACACTTGCACCGTTTTCTGTCTCATGAAACTTATTACCCGTTCTCAGTTCTCTACCTATCTGTAGCCCATGCAACAGATTACATATGCGGGATCCTGATCCGGTATCACATACCCAGGACGTAAAGGATACTGAGAAACAGTTCTATGTAATGAACACACCCGAAGATGATGCATCAGCATGCACTTTCTTCGTTTAGGCGGCACGGGAAATCTGGTATTCCCTAATTTCCTGCTCTGTCTTATAACAATTATAAGTTAGAGCGGGACCAACGTTCCCCAGCTCAGTATAACAAGTGGGTTCGGTCAATATATCCGTTTTATTATCTTGATTAAGGCGTGATATGGTCGCTACCTGGAGAGAGAGAGAAGAAAACACTCAGCGTATGCTCTTGCAAGATTAGATTGGTTATCTAATATATCTAATCAGGATGTCTCCCACTGTTTTAATCAAATCTTCCTTCAAACCCTAAAAGGAAAGACTAGCCGGGATTAATCACACGCTACAAGTTCGCCAATCTTTCAGCGAGGCCAGTGTCGGTACTTTGAGGGAGGCCCCCCGTTCTTTCGCACGAATCTAATTAAAGTAAACCTCGTTTTCCCAGAGGCGTAACCCCGTTAACACCTTTCTAGACACCTACTTGATCGGCTAATTGTAATGTGTAAAACTCTCCCAGGAGTAACTCTTACTCGCAGCGGGTATCGGGATCCAACTATCTCATAGAAGGTATGCAATCTCATTGCAAATTTCAACACTTGAAATTCCCAATAATATTTTACCCCTAGCGTCCCATGACCTTGACGCAGGCCTACAAACCACAGTGCGCTAGTCAAGTTCAACCCGTCATTTCTTGATTGAATTAAACCCACCCGCACGACCCTTGACGCAGGCCAACAAAGTCGCACGACGACCCTAATCCAATCTGCATCATATGCATAAACAGATAAATACTAGTTAGCTACCGCACACTACGCCTTGACGCAGGCCAACAAACGTAGCACGAATACTAAGTAGGACTTATCTGAAATAACGGAGGGCTACGACAGGTTTTTATGAAAACCCTTTGCGTAATGAACTTGATATCGTCGTAGAATCAAGTGATTTTTAAATGGAGTGTTTTTTAGGCTTTTCTAGTTTTGCTAAAGTGGTCAATCCCGGTGAAGGGATCGTCGGCCCTTTCCTCATCGAATAAGGTGCAGGATATTTCAAAAATATCACTGTGCAAAGCAGAAACTATAGAAGCAATCAAAAGACAAACCGAGTGTGTAGCATCTGCCAGTTATTGCTAAAGGAGTCACTCCCGGTGAAGGGATCTCGGTCCTTTCCTTATCGTAGAAGGTGCAGGATGTTCTACAAGGAACACCGCGATGCAAAGCAAGAACTAGAGCTACCAGTTTTTAATTTAAACAATTTTCTACAACATCTTAGGTTTCTTTTATTTCATTAATCTCATTAATGAAGTCCCATTTAATTATGCTTCACAAGCATCACATTTGAAACGAAATCTGCAATATAACATATATCTCATATATATAATATAAACATTCATCTCAGGAAGTAATATGATCTCATCACAGAACATTGCAGCAGAAGAACATATATGAAATATTGGATATACTAGGACGTCCGTGTTTTCAATACGAGCCTGTATAAAACACGGATTCCACGGTCGCAATGAATAGCCAAACCCACATCCCTAGACCCCTACGAGAGCGGCAAGTAACACTGCCAATTCTAGGGTTAGGAGCCCCGGTCTCGACTCCTCGAGATGGTCTCCCACTGGACCCTAGAACCCGGTTACTTGTGCTCCCCTCCTTGGGTCTACTTAATGCGGAAAAGTAAATAATATACAACGGTGACATCTTTCGCAACCTGGAAGTGCCCCAATAAAAGAATATTACATACAAATGAATTTTACATGAATGAAAAAGAAAAAACTCTCATCTCACATAAAACCCCCGGCTATTCAAAACGCGACGATCCAATATAACATATCACAGCAACACATAATACTCATATCATCAACGTAAGCAAGTATGCGTATCCCGATTGTCGTTGATGTATAGCAACGAAGCCGGCGATACGCCACATACTACGCTTACGGTCACAGAAAAGAAAGTGTAAAACTACAATAGTTGGAATCCGCAACCTCTTTAGACATCGCATGCCTAACCAAATGAATTTCTTAGACATCACATGCCTAACAATTATAAACCCCGCATTTTAGTCTCATTATCGAAAACACTTTTCAATATCAAGTCGGGCAATTCAACAAGATTCCCGACATCCTGATCGAATGCTCGTCGCAAACTTTAGTAGACGGCCGCACCCCCAGATGCCGTCGACGAAGTGCACTAAGGCGGAACACCGCTTCCATGAGCACCCGAACGGATGCTTTTGGCGACAGGGTTCTCCTACAGTCACTTGGTCGGGGCTATGGGGCGTGGCTGTCTGTTAAGTTTACCCGGCGAGTATCCGCGTACGCTACGTGATTGCGACGGACTTTTGATCACATCAAAATTCCGTGGCAACCGATCATCTGAGACTGGACTGCTAGATTTATAACATTCAAATTAGTTATCTCATAATTACCTGTGGATTCCAAATATTGTATCACATTCCAGATAAATAGACAATGTTAAACTTTCTGATCGAATAATCAAACACCCAAGATTTCCCCAATATATCTCAACACTTGAAATCAGTTTAAAAACATCCATCACATGCCAAAGTACCAATGGTCCAACGGTAGAAAGGTCAAGCCAACGCCTCACATGTGGCACGCCGTACTGCCGCAAACCCTAAGGTTTAGAGGCAGTTCAAGACGGTCACATAATCGAGTTAAGATTTGTTGTCTTCTAGAGGGTCCACCGCGTTACTTGCACGACTTAGAACGTTCTTAAACACGAGGAATAATCCAACTTTTGAAAAATTTTCCGACAGGGGAAAAAGTGAGTTATCGATATCCGATCGAACTTTTTAACAGTTTCTAAAAATTATCCGGACAATACTAAACAAAGTTAAATTATCCGATCGAATCAACGATTCCCCAATACAACCCTTGAAAACTCAACACTTGAGTGGAATTAAAATATTCCCAGAAAAAATTAACAAGAAAGGGCCTAAAAATAATTACATGAAATTTCAGGAACTAAGTCCAAATTTTGGTCGCGGAACCGCCGCAAAACCCATGGTTTCTCCACGGTTCCGCGGTCAAATTTTCGAGTTAGAGGTCCGTACTTCACAGTAATTCTTAGTTTTTCCTGCTTAATTTTCTGAGAATTTTTAATTAAGAAAAAACAACATTTTTGAAAAATGTATAGAGAGGGTTCCGTGTCGTGGTTTCGGCGTTCGATCGGACTTTAAACTTCGTCTAGAATTCGCCTGAAGCTCTAGCTTGGCTTTGATACCACTGTAGGGTTGCTATGCACGCGCACAAGGGTCTACGAGGCATTAACCATGCCCGATTAAAAATTTAGCCGTGCCGAACAATCCGAATACGCATCTTTAAACTAGAGATTAGGCGAAAACTAGCATGTTAACAACTTTAACACTAAGTGAGAGGGATTACAACCTTTGTAGATCCGGTCCTTCACTTCATAAGCTTCGTGTTGTGGTCCCTTCGCTGCGATCATCGGGTTCCGGACTCTCGAGAGGTTCCACGAAGAGAAAGATGCAGTCTTGCTTCCGATCTTCGATACAAAGATGATCTACCTTGAAGTTTCATTAACACAAGCTAACACTCACTTAAATTGAGTGAACACTCTCATCTAAAGTGCAAGGGAAGATGAGGATGATGAAGTAGGATTTTTGCTCTCTTTATTTATCTTTTTCTCACATTTATTCATCACTTGGAAAAAATCTAGAAAGCTTTTTCATGAAAGAATGAAGGAGGAAGAAGATGAATAATGATTGAATTATTCTTTTGTGATGAATAGAAAGAATTAATATGATAAATAATGCAACCATGGTCAACTAAACTCATGTAGAGAATTAACTTGTGTTAGGGTTTGGGTTAGGTTAAAGATGAGTCACTTGAAAATATCTTTCACAAAACAAAACCAAAACCTTCTAGAATCATCTAGAAAGCTTAACCCTAATCCAAACCCTAATCATGTTTAAACTCCACTAAACATGTTGCATTAGTTATCATATCATGTTACAATATTATATATCACATATATAATATTTATCGTAACAAAATAAAATAATACATTTAACATATATCGCATATATATCAATGTATTACCCGAGTGAGAAAAAGAATCTTTTAGTGAGCTAATATTAGTTAATGTAATTTAATATATCATATATATTATTATACATTAAATTATCGAATCAACACTTGATCCGACAATTCGGCTATATCGCATATAACCGACTAATATATATCCGTACCGATTCATCGAATCAACACTTGATCCGATGACCCGGCTGATATCAAATATCGCGAGATTAGAATACGGTATCTCATATCGTATTATCCTCGGTCCCGCACATATCTCAAATGTGCTCCTACTCCGTTTTGCCTGAGCCAAGAAACCTCTGTGTAGGACTCTAAAGAATCGTCAATACGCCGGCAGTAGGTGATGATCATATCAAACACCCACAAGCTGCAAGCGGTCAGCTAAACGTAATAGCTACCCAGGTATTGAGCGCTCAGAAGATCAACAAGCAAGGCTGTACATTCTCCTGTGAATCCAAACAGTAACACTCCCGTACAGTCTGGTCTCGTCGTCTGATATGTCGCATATCTCGCCTAGGGGTGGTAAACGTCAGACCCCAGTAGCTTGATAAGTCGTGTCGATATGAGGTCTATAACAGTTCGAGAAACTACTGATAACACTTACCAGTAAATCTCAGCAACCCTGGCCAGGGATTTCCGGTTATATCCAATCGAACACAGCACAACATCAACTCCCTATACCGGGAGAGACGAATCTCCTCCTATCACTCATTACCTCCATGTGATTCGGGACTGTACCCAAAAGCCACCTTTTTGCACGCCCTCTTGGATGTGGTATGATGGAAATCAAAGCACAGTGGGAATCGCACAAGACTCTTTGACGATCTCGGGTCAACAGACTACTCTGTACCAGTGTCACCGGAGAACTGCCATCTGACGTGAGGTATAATACCATCTGGGAGTTCTCGGCGAGTCCGTCCAGTGTACCCGGTCTCTACTGAGCACCCGTACACCATCCTTGATGTCAAACACCGATGGATATAGGATCATCCATCGCCCATCATATGGATCAAGATGCGTATACGCTAGTCTACTCTGGTGTATCGATGCCCTGTCTTGATACACCCTCGACTAGGAACAGTTATAGGATATACTCGTCGACTACCGTGGCCCCACTAGTATGATCTCATCATAGTCCCAGTAGTCGAGTACACATCCTAAGGGCTTTATCAACATGTAACATAGAGACAATCAGAGTACATGTTAAGATGAAGTATAACCAGATATCATACTATCATGTCGAGCAAGAAAGTCCTACCTATATATGTCCAAGCATCCATTACAATATACATCGTATGTACAGTAATGGCCTCAAGGGAATACATATAACTAACATAAACGTACGTGCATTTTCCGAACCCTGCCATAAAACCATATGGCCTCTATAACGTTTCGCCCGAACTTGGGAAACTGTCTGTGGGGGACTCTAATGACTCGTCAGTATCCTGGCAGTGGGTTTAACCACAAGCCGTCAGCGGCACGAGCTATGCGTAACGGCTGCCAATGGACTGACCTCAAGGGAGGCACATGAGCGAACTCATCCAGAAACCCTACTGAGCCTAACAGTGACAATGTATATACAGTCCGGTCCGTTCGTCTATGAGTATCGCATATCCGGCCTAGGGGGCTAGTAACGTCAGACCCCCAATAGCTGTCTAAGTCGTGTCGGAGACAAGCCCTGAACACCCTGAGATACTACTGGAGTACCTACCAGTAAATCTCACTTGCCTTGGCCAAGGACTTGGTGTAATGGCTTTCCTAGACACAGCGCGACCTCCACCCCCAATACCGGGAGAGACGAATCCCCTGCCGATCCGCTCACGTGCCTCCATGTAGCTCGGGACTGTACCCAAAAACTACATGTTTGCACGACTCCTTTGAGCCGTGGTAGGGTAGAAATCAAAGCACGGTGGGAACTCACACGAGACAAATGACGGCCTCAGGTCGATGAACTCACCTGTACACATGTCACCAGGGAACTGCTATCTGACAATATGTATAATACCAACTAGCAGATTCCCGGCGAGTCATGTCCGGTGTACTCATAACCCAATGAGCACCTATATACATCTTAGGTGATCCAACTGACACCAGTGGCTTATGAGACCGGCCACCGCCCCTCGTCGGGGTCTCGACTGTATACACTAGTCTACTCCGGAGTAACGATGCCCTGTCTCGAAACTCCCACGACTAGGGACCACTATTTAGGATATGCTTATAGACCACCCAACTCTCACGTATATGATCGCCCTCATACTGTTGGTAGTCAAGCAAGATCCTAAGGGCTCTATCAAAGTGTAATCGTGATCAGTCACCTGAACCTATACACGACTGATAAAGGCAATCCAGATAGCATACTATCATCTCGAGTATGACTGTCCTACCGGTATAGGTCCTCCTCAATCATTGCAATCACATACCTGCGATCCAATAATTGACTTTGAGGGCACTATATCCAACAGTCGGTGCATCCATCGTGCACGAATGAAAATCTAAACCCTGCGCACTCAACATGCACGGAATCTCGAAATCCAATAGCAAACGCCAAACATGCGTAAGTCCAGTCAAAAGCACGGAGTGCAAGAATCAACATCAATATCAGAATCAAAATCGATATATCGAATGACATCAAATCGAAGTCAGGTGCAACCGTAGTACACAAAATATAAATCTGGTGCAACAAAGGCACGAAATATAAATCTGATGCGATACACGCAAGAAACATAAAACTGGTGCGACAAAAGCACGAAGTATAGAACTGGTGCATCCCATGCACAAATACCAAGCAATAACTCAAATGCGTAAGCAGCAACACCAAGTGTACCCAGGTATAAAGGAAATCATAAACGTGTGCAACTGCGTGCAAAAAACACATATCAATACACTACAAGCACATATAAGCTATACCGAGTGAAAAATCAAATCGTGTGCGTTATATATGCACAACCTCAAATCAACCGTATGAAATCCATGAAGTCATAATCAAATCACCGGCATAAAATAGGCATGAAATCACAATCAATACCTCAAGAGTAATAACTATGCGCAAGGTATAAATACCCAGTAGGTGCAACCATGGTGCACAAAATCAAATATCATGGAACTCAGTCATCAAGACTAAATAATGCGAATAGATCGCCCAAAATACAGAAATCCAAAGTGACAGATACGTGATAGTCAAATCACAAAATCACAATTCAAAAATACCGTCGTCGATATATCCTCCTTCGAAGTCGAGAAGGTGCCGGTACATCTAATGCTAGCGGCGCAAGATATCTACTTGCCTTTGCTCACGGCTGGCGTCCTCTGCCTCTGGTTCCTTATCTTCCCTGTGGATTACCAATCTCGCAATCCATCGGCTCATCGGCCCGGTAAGGTGTGCTAACAGGAACGATTCCGTTCTGGCACTTTTCTGGTCATCTCTCGGTCAATCCTCACGACCGCTCGTAAAGCAGCACATCTCTGGCGCCGACCTCTGGTCCTCTGAATGCACATCACACATCGGCTCCTGGTGCAAATCTTATTGCAGCAGTGTACTGGAAGGAATCCTGCTCAAGGTCTCTTCTGATCTCGCATTAGCCAAACCGTACGGAGGCTGGTACTCTGGCGTAATCCTTTCTCGCTCTCTGGACATCTGCGTCCTTAATAGAACATCTACTCGAAAGCTGGTCGCATCCTTGCGCCTCTGTATGCATATCCGACCTTTAATCTTAACCGGGTGTAGTAACAGCTCATCTGCATCTCGCACGAACTTCTTGTCCCGCTTGCCTGTATCATCGTCCATTTCGACATCGCGTCTCCATCTGCGCACTGCAATGTCCTCGTCTACGGTCCCTCCGAAGTCTCTAACACGGACTCAAAATCACGAACTCGGTATCTTCGTCACTCAGTAGGAGATATCTAGCCGATCACGTCCTCAGCGTGCATATCGCATCTCTGATGTCAGTGGAGTGGAACGTCATCTCGTCGAAATCTCATGCGAACTCTTTACTCCACTCTGCTTCAATATCGACTGATTCGGACTTATCTCATCGTGGCTACATAGACTGTGCTCCAACGGCTATGCTCGTATCTGGAGTCTCCCAAGCAGTGCCCCATCACAATATCCGAAGATGTCGAACCATCCGATCGACTCGTCAGAACCTCACAATCCCCCAAGAGCTCAACATCTCGGGTACAGTTTAATAGTATCGAGTACATACAACAGCATCGGTGGTCCAGCCGTAGAAGGGCAAACCCAATTCTCACTAATGGCGCCGCGGAACTGCCGCAAACCCTAAGGTTCAAAGGCTTTCACACGGTCATTATGTCGAGTTAGGGATTCATTCTTCTAGAGGGTCCATAGAATCGCTTGCATGTCTTTCCGAATACTTTAAACTTGGAAAATGGGTTCCTGACATTCGATCGTCTCAATCGACTCTCAACGAATCTGCGTGAAGTCGCCTCTAGCTGGAATCAATCTATCTGATGACCTTGCATCGGGGTAAGCGAACGAACCATATGTCCTAGTCATTAATCCTCGGTGACTAGCGACTCACTATCATATCTCTAAGAATATTCTCATGCTGCAGTAGCTCCAATCATCTGGGCGACATCTCATCACTCGCAGCAGCAACTGGATCATCCGTCCGTACGCTGAACAACACCTCAATCGTCTAGGATAAGCGATAACATCAACGGTCATCACATCCTGGCTGGCCTCTATCAGTGGCTCAATCCTTTGGTGCCGATTAGGACATCCGGAAAATCTCGTAAAAGCGATCAATCCAACGCTCATGGCGCGAAAACATAATAAGACGACGCCTCAATATGCAATCGTATGTCTCTGGAATCACGCCCTGGTCAGTCCTCGTCCACGACGAGGTCATGCCGACGAAACACGAGCCGTAGCTCACTCTTCCCGTGCAATCGTGGCAGCAAAACCATAACCAGTATCGATGAGGATAGATCATATGAATGAATATAATACTGTGCAAGAAAATGTACATCCTAAGACTCCTTAAGCGGAGTAGCGTGTCGTAAGTATGCCGCGGAACATACCCACGGTACGTCACTCTACTTTAGTCACCTATTCCATCAACCAAGGGTCATCCTACGCGACGAAAGTTCGGGTCTAATACCCCCTCGACTAAGTCAAAGTTCCGTAAGGTCAAGCCTAAGTTCCGTATATAGATAACGCCCTAGGCTCCACATAGTCAAACTTAGACTCGAACCTAGGTCAATCTAGCGCTCTGATACCAACTTTGTCACGACCCGAAAGAGTACGTGACTGGCCCTTGAACCATATGAAGTCTATAGGACCCCATCTGATCCAAGTAAGCCAAAATCCCAGAAATCTAAAACCCTTTAAAGTGTAAATAAGGAAAACTGGTTTTAAGAAGTAAAGAAATCATGTTTCGAAAATCAAAGTTTTTAAATAACTAAGCCGAATATGCATTTTTAAAATGTGTAACCATGCCTGGAAATTTCGGCAGAGTTTCCTTTGTAAAAACTGGCCCCGAAAGGGTACAACAAGAATAATATGTATGAAATGATAAAAGGCATCCCCAAGCGGGAGCTAGCTCTTCGTCAATCGACGGTCACAACCATGCAAGCAATAATAATATACAACGCCAAAGGGCGAGGATCAAAATCCAAAAAGAACTCAAAACAGCCAGAAAACCGTAATACTACAAGTGCGACTCTAAGGTCGAAATAATACAACACTGTTTTCTAAGTCTGAAACAATATACAAGTTTTGGTTGATGGAATTCTAGATACAATGAGTAATACAGGAACAATGGCGGTTCTGATACAAAAGAACCCACCTACCAACGCAAGACACCCATATGGAAGCAGTGTGCCAGAAATGCCGCTATGGAATCTGTACGGCAAAAACCTGCAAGGACTGTGGCACAACGGTGGTGAGTTGCCAACTCGTGAATAGAAAATATCTAAAAGCAGAGATCGAATGTATGACCCATCCTAGGTCAATACGATCAGATATAAATAAACCTCAATATGAATAAATCTGAAGCATGCTAAACTGGCAATGTAATCTCTATACATGAGTGTAGTGCCAAGTGCTCATGCCAGTGCCTCAGGTAATAGCATATCATAAATGTGAGGTATGATCAATGTAATCAAATCTGCATGTACGTGGATCCCGTCCACTCGTCACCCAATAACAAAACCATCATGCAAGTAAATATCATCAGCATATGCATGGAAATATGAGGATAGAAACCACCTGTGTCTCTCGCGACACATCAAAATCATGGAACCGGAGTGTCCAGCATCGACACTCGAAAACATCATGAAAACTGTGCCCAGCATCGGCACGTAAATCCTCATAAAACGGGCTCCGTCAGTCCGGATCAACCCACGGGCTCCGTCTGCGGAATCGGCCCTCGGCCCCAGCAGTACGCCCATATCCATCTATCGACTCTGGTCGGTATCCTCCGGATAACCGCCAAGTCCAACCAATCACCGGTAGGTACTCGCCACCCTGCCAGACTCATCGTTTACTCTACGAAAAACATTTCTTGCCCTAGGGAACCATACCGGGTCCACCATGTACCCGCAATCGGCCTTATCCGCCTCCTCGAATCGGGTTTCACATGTCGCTCTCAGCACCGAGAAAACACATGGTGGACGCACTGAAATATCATATCAAGGGTAACCAGGTTTTAAAACAGTTACATATTCCCTTTTTAAACACCCACGGTTCCCAAAACCAGAAATATCATGGAAACAACATATCTCAATGCGTATAAAAAGCAACCATGATGTGTGTGACATGTAAAAGAAATGTAAGCACATCAGTCTGTCATGCAAGAATCATATCCTGAATGCAACAGTACTACAGTGTAGTGACATGGCAATTATCGATGATGAAGTGTGTGAGCCGGCAACAGTGTACGTGGAACATACGCATCATCGATAATGGTGCTGGTGTCCTAGCAGCATGACGGTATTATATCAATAAACACAGGCAATGCAATGCAAATAGCATGAAAATGCGGATATCGAATAATCAGCGCAACAGTAAAGAACCCGCCTCAATAAATATATCATGCAGCCTTGCCTTTTGAAATAAGACGAATCCGGGTTTTTGGTAAAATAAGGGCTACGGTGTTTTAAGAAAAGATGTGTCGCTTGAAAATATCCGTAGAAACCCTTTTGCCTATCTTTAAAATATCCCCGATTCGTTAGTTTTGAAATAGGTATGATTCGGGTCTAGTCTAACGCCTACTATGCGAACTACGAACCCAACAATCAAGTCAATCGGGAGAGGTATGAAAACCACCTAAATCTAAGTCAATATCACATTGTCTCATCACATAACAGGTATCACTACCATCATATCACATCTCCAATACGAACTCTGTCATGTCGCCAAATCTCACGGCCTCAATCGAATCTCATCGAATCATCTCAATCCCACGTATCATCCTCAAATCTCGTATATGAACACATAGTCCCATACCCATGTGTAGATATACACACCATCATATGCGCACAGATAAATGAAAAAATGTATGCAAGTATGTGTGTATGTGTGTATGTGTGAGTGCACCCACTACTCTAGGGTTTCGCACTACTAAACCAATACATCCTTATCATCAATGATTCCATTATTACCATCAATAGTCCTAACAACACATAATAAATATATGTGTGAATACGTATTCGTATACATTACCACGGACTGCGGGGGTGCTATACGCCATCCACCCGACTTCTCCCCGTAGATATAAATCTACTCACCTTGCTTCTCGTGTGCCGATGCCGATGTCGCTATCTTCATCTTCTTCGCCTCAACATCACGTAGGGTACCTACAAGTATATCACAATGCTAAAGCACATGAAAATCACATCGGAAACCAAAATAGCACACGCTACTCGCATAGGTAAAAACCAATCGTTTCGCATGTAAACACGATCAATATCCACTTGTCGTTGACGTCCAAACGCCACCCGACAGGAATGAATCACCAAATACCAAAATCCATGCTAAAACAAGTCGTTAATCATACGCCAACTCAAGAAAATCAACCCAGATTTTACCCTAACTGGAATTTGTCAAAACTAGACATACCCAGGGTCAAGTTTATAGGGCAAAAGGCTACAGAACAAAAACGAGCACCAGAACCCCTGCTATGGACGCAAATTGCGGCCAGGGGGATTAAATCTGTGGCCAAGGAAATGAGTTGGGGGCTAGGGTTTGGTGTGGTGGTTCCATGGTGCCTGCACATCTCACTGTCAACTCAGTTTTATTTTTGGGGTCTCGGGGTGATAGCAGATTCTTAAATACGTTCACAGATTCACAGTTTTTCTCTGACATCGTCTCATAAATCCGTATTCTTGTTTCATGTTCAGGTTTGGGTCCAAATTAGCATCACACAAGGGGTTCTAAGGTCACAACAAGCCTCAATTTTACTTTGATTTCAGGTCTAACCCTAAACCCTAACTTGAATTCTCCAAAGTCCACAAAACGACACAATATCGATATGAAACTAGAATTGATGCACAAGAAATGAGATACTACTCTTATAGGTGCAGAAATTACCTCCTTTGGCAACTTAAGAAAATTCTTGAGTTACTCAAAGTTCTCCAAATCCAATCTTGCTAGGTTCAAAGTGTAGCTAGTGAGCTTAGGAGTAAGTTTTGTGAAGTGGGAATGGGGTTTTGGTGAGGGAAATGAGAGCGATCTATGAAGTGAAGGGGAGGGAGATGAGGGAGCAGGAGCAGGATCAGCAGCAGCTCCATGAGAGGGGAGAGAGAAATGGGTGTGAGGAAATGATGGGTATGGTTCAAAAAGTGGGGGTTGACCTAGTCTCTCTCTCTCTCATCATCATCATTATTTTTTTCTTTCTTTTCTTTTCTTTCTCACTCCAATAGTGAACCCAAAGCAACCATGCACCCAAAACATGTAATAAGTGTAACAAGTGTGGAAAATGATATGTGCACATTTTTGCACAAAAATGCTAAAAATCCTATTAGCGATTTTTAATCGCGATTAGCACTAAATTAGCATATAACTAATCTTAAAAACTTTAAAATGGCATAATTCCATAAAATACCCTATTTTAGAATTTTCCATAATTTTTCCCCATTTATTTGTATTTAATTATACCAGAATATTAAAATATTCATTAAAATAATATTAAATTATAAAAATTCCCAAAAATCATATTTTATTATTTTGAAAACGTTACAGAAGGACATAATACTTATACCCGTTTTTGGTTCTCTACTTCTAACATATATTCATTGAATTTCTCAAAAGTTCCAGACTTTTGTTTCAACAGGAACATATGTCCAGATCTTGAGAGATCATCAGTGAATGTAATGAAGTACAAAGAACCGGTCCTAGCATATGTAGACAGGGGACTTTCATACATCAGCATGTATCAATCCCAAGAGTTCACTAACTCTCTCTCTGTTTCCAATAAACAGAGCTATGGTCATCTTATCTTTGTGACATGACCGGCAAGTTTCACAAGATGTAAATTCAAACTAATTTAAATATGCATCTAAATGTAACTTCAGCTAGTCGGGTCGCATTGATATGACCTAGTCTACAATATCTCAAGAAGGATTCGTTCATTTCTGAATTCTTCCTCTTGTGTGTGTTCTGTATACTAAGAACTGTGGTTTGATTTAGAACGTCTATGCTTTTAGATAACGTGCCTGAACCGATCAACTCTTGATATAGGAAATGTTCAAAACATTATCCAACATTACAAAATTATATCCTTCTTTACTAATAAAGAGACTAATATGATTTTGTATATCAGGTTCGGTATCTAATAACATTCGTTCAGAATCAATGTATTCTGATATACAGCGTGATAACTACCAACAGACTAGGCTGCAACACTTGCACCGTTTCTATCTCATAAACCTTATCACCCGTTCTCAGTTCTCTACCTATCTGTAGCCCATGTAACAAATTACATATGTGGGATCCTGATCCGGTATCTCATACCCAGGACGTAAAGGATACTGAGAAACAGTTCCCGGTAATGAACAGGCCCGAAGAAGATGCATCAACATGCACTTTCTTCGTTTGGGTGGCACGGAATTCCGGTAATCCCCTATTTCCTGCTCTATCTTATAACATTTATAAGTTGGAGCGGGACCAACGTTCCCTAGCGCAGTAAAACAAGCGGGTTCGGTCAATACATCCGTATTATTATCTTGATTAAGGCCTGACATGGTCGCTACCTGGAGAGAGAAAGAAGAAAACACTCAGCGTGCGCTTTTACAAGATTAGATTGGTTATCAATTTATCAAATCAGGATGTCTCCCACTGTTTTAGTCAAATCTTCCTTGAAATCCTAAAAGGAAAGACTAGCCGGGATTAATTACACTCTACAAGTTCGCCAATCTTTCAGCCAGGCCAGTGCCGGTACTTTGAGGGAGGTTCCCCGTGCTTTCGCACAGACCTAATTAAAATAAACCTCGTTTTTCAGGGGCGTAACCCCGTTGACACCTTTCTAGACACCTATTTGATCGGCTAATTGTAATGTGTAAAACTTTCCCATGAGTAACTCCTACTCGCAGCGGGTATCGGGATACAACTATCTCATAGAAGGTATGCAATCTCATTGCAAATTTCAACTCTTGAAATTCCCAATAGTATTTTACCCCTAGAGTCCTATGACCTTGATAGAGGTCAACAAACCATAGGCTACTAATCAAGTTCAACCCGTCATTTCTTGATTGAAGTAAACCCACCCGCACGACCCTTGACAGAGGTCAACAAGGTCGCACGACTACCCTAAATCAATCACATCATATGTTTATACAGATAAGCACTAATCAGCTACCGCACACTACGCCTTAATAGAGGTCAACAAACGTAGTACGAATACTAACTATTACTTATCTGAAATGACGGAGGGCTACGACAGGTTTTTAAGAAAACCCTTTGCGTAATGAACTTGATATCGTTGTAGAACCGAGTGATTTTGAATGGAATGTTTTTTAGGTCTTTTCTAGTTTTGCTAAAGAGGTCACCCCCGGTGAAGGGATCGTCGTCTCATTCCTTATCGAATAAGGTGCAGGATATTTCCCAAATATCACTATGCAAAGCAAGAACTACATAAGCAATCAAAAGACAAACCGAGTGTGTAGCATCTGCCCGTTTTGCTAAAGAGGTCACTCCCGGTGAAGGGATCTCGGCTTTTTCCTTATCGAATAAGGTGTTGGATGTTCTATAAGGAACACCGCTATGCAAAACAAAAACTAGAGCTACCAGTTTTTAAACAAGTTTCTACAACATCTTTTAGTTTCTTTTATTTTCATTAATCTCATTAATGAAGTCCCATTTTATTATGCTTCACAACCACCACATTTGAAACGAAATCTGCAATATAACATATATCTCATATATATATTATAAACATTCGTCTCAGGCAGTAATATGATCTCATCACAGAACATTGCAGCAGAAGAACATATATGAAATATTGGATATACTAGGACGTCCGTGTTTTAATACGAGCCTGTATAAAACACGGATTCCACGGTCGCGATGAATAGCCAAACCCATATCCCTAGACCCCTACGAGAGCGGCAAGAAACACTGCCAATTCTAGGGTTAGGAGACCCGGTCTCGACTCCTCGAGATGGTCTCCCACTGGACCCAGAACCCGGTTACTTGTGCTCCCCGCCTTGGATCTACCTAATGCGGAAAAGTAAATAATATACAACGGTGACATCATCCTCAGCCCGGAAGTGCCCCAATAAAAGAATATTACATACAAATGAATTTTACATGAATGAAAAAGAAAAAACTCTCATCTCACATAAAACCCCCGGTTATTCAAAACGCGACGATCCAATATAACATATCACAGCAACACATAATATCTCATATCATCAACGTAAGCAAGTATACATATCCCGATTGTCGTTGATGTACATCAACGAAGCCGGCGATACACCACATACTATGCTTACGGTCACAGGAAAGAAAGTGTAAAACTACAACGGTTGGAATCTGCAACCTCCTTAGACATCGCATGCTTAACTAAATGAATTCCTTAGACATCGCATGCATAACAATTATAAACTCCGCATAATAGTCTCAATCTCGAAAACACTTTTCAATATCTAGTCGGGAAATTCAACAAGATTCCATACATCCTGATCGAATGCTCGTCGCACACTTTAGTAGATGGCCGCACCCCCGATGCCGTCGAAGAAGTGCACTAAGGCGTAACACCACTGCCGCGAGCACCCTGACGGATGCTTTTGGCGATGGGGTTCTCGTACAGTCACTTGGTCGGGGCAATGGGGCGTGGTTATCTATTAAGTTTACCCGGCGAGTATCCGCGTACGCTACGTGATTGCGACGGACTTTTGATCGCATCAAAATCCCGTGGCAACCGATCATCTGAGACTGAACTGCTAGATTTATAACATTCAAATTAGTTATCTCATAACTACTTGTGGATTCCAAATATTGTATCACATTCCAGATAAATAGACAATGTTAAATTTTCCTATCGAATGATCAAACACCCAAGTTTTCCTAAATAGTTCTCAACAATTGAAATTAGTTTAAAAACATCCATCACATGCCACAGTACCAATGGTCCAGCCATAGAAGGGTCAAGCCAATGCCTCACATGTGGCAACGCCGTACTGCCCCAAACCCTAAGGTTCAAAGGCAGTTGAGACGGTCACATAATCGAGTTAAGGTTTGTGTTCTTCTATAGGGCCAACCGCGTTACTTGCACGACTTAGAACGTTCTTAAACTACGAAAAAATCTAACGCTTGGAAATTTTCCGGCAGGGGAAAAAGTGAGTTATTGATATCCGTTCGAACTTTTTAACACGTTCTAAAAATTTCCCGGAAAAACTAAACAAAGTTATACTTTCCGATCGAATCAATGAGTTCCCAATACAACCCAGAAAACTCAACACTTGAGTGGAATTAAAAATTCCCAGAATAATGCAAAAGAACCCAGTAATAATACTGTGAAGCAGTGTGCCCCAACGACACTGTTCGGCCGCGGAACCGCCGCCACGTGCGTGGATTCGCCGCGGTTCCGCGGCACGTGATCGACTTGGTGGTCCATACTTCACGGTAATTCTTAGATTTTCCTGCTTATTTTTCTGAGTATTTTTAATACTAAAAAATCAACAATTTTGAAAAATTTCCAGAAACTAGGGTTTTACGGGTATTCGGAGTTCGATCGGACTTTAAACTTCGTCTAGACTTCGCCTAAAGCTCTAGCTTGGCTCTGATACCACTGTAGGGTTACTAGGCACTCTAATAAGGTTCTACAAGGCATCAACCATACCCGATTTAAAATTTAGCCGTGCCGAACAACCCTAAACCAAGATCTTTAAACTAGAGATTAGGCGAAACAAAGCATGTTAAACACTTTAACATCTAAGTGTTTGGGATTACAAGCTTTGTAGTCCGGTCCTTCACTTCATAATCTCCGTGTTGTGGTCCCTTCGCTGCGATCATCAAGTTCCGGACTCTCGAGAGGCTCCACGAAGAGAAAGATGCAAGCTTGCTTCCGATCTTCGATAACAAAGAGGATCTACCATGAAGTTTCATTAACACAAACTCTCACTCTTGAATTGAAGTGAACACCCAAATCTAAATGGCTAGGATAGATTAGGATTATGAAGTAGGGTTTTAGCTCTCATTTATTTTCATAATCTCACCCATTTTCATCACAAGAATCAAAGCTAGAAAGCTTTGCAAAAAGGAAGAAGAAGATGAACAATGAATAATCCATTTGTGATGAATAATGAAATGTTATGATAATTAGTTATGCAACCATAGTTGCTAATATTAAATGAGCTAACCTTTGTAGAGAGTTAACTAGGGTTGGGGGTGTGGTCTGGGTTACAAAATATCAACAAAATATCTTAGCTCATGACAAAAAGAAAAGCTTCTAGAAGCTTCGAGAAAGTGCTAACCCAAATCAAACCCCAACCTAGTTTAATCTCCACTAATCATGTTGCATTAGTAATTATAACATGTTACATTATTATATATCACATATATAATATATTTTGTAACAAAAGAAATTAATACAGTTAACATATATCGCATATATATTAATGTATTACCCGAGTGAGAAAATGAATCAATAATTGAGAAAATATTAGTTAATGTAATTTAATATATCAAATATATAATTATACATTAAATTATCAAATCAACATTTGATCCGATAATCCGGCTATTTCACAAATAACCGACTAATATAATCTGTATCAATTCATCGAATCAACACTTGATCCGATGACCCGGCTACATCTCATTTACCTGGCCGATATCTCATATCGTGAGAATCTAATACGGTATCACATACACGTATTATTCTCGGTCCCGCACATATCACATATGTGCTCCTACTCCGTTTTGCCTGAGCCAAGAAACCTCTGTGTAGGACTCTAAAGAATCGTCAATACGCCGGCAGTAGGTGATGATCATATCAAACACCCACAAGATGCAAGCGGTCAGCTAAACTTAACAGCCATCCAGGTATTGAGCGCTCAGAAGATCAACAAGAAAGCATGTACATTCTCCTGCGAATCCAATCAGTAACACTCCCGTACAGTCCGGTCTCGTCGTCTGATATGTCGCATATCTCGCCTAGGGGAGGTAAACGTCAGACCCCAGTAGCTTTATAAGTCGTGTCGATATGAGGTCTATAACAGATCGAGAAACTACTGATAACATTTACCAGTAAATCTCAGCAACCCTGGCCAGGGATTTCCAGTTATGGCCAATCGAACACAGCGCAACATCAACTCCCTATACCGGGAGAGACGAATCCCCTCCTATCGCTTATTGTCTCCATGTGATTCGGGACTGTACCCAAAAGCCACCTTTTTGTACGCCCTCTTGGACGTGGTATGATGGAAATCAAAGCACAGTGGGAATCACACAAGTCTCTATGACGATCTCGGGTCTACAGACTAACCTTTACAAGTGTCACCAGAGAACTGCCATCTGACGTGAGGTATAATACCATCTGGGAGTTCTCGGCGAGTCCGTCCAGTGTACCCAGTCTCCACTGAGCACCCGTACACCATCCTTGATGTCAAACACCGATGGATATGGGATCATCCATCGCCCATCATATGGGTCAAGATGCGTATACGCTAGTGTACTCTGGTGTATCGTTGCCCTGTCTCGATACACCCTCGACTAGGAACAGTTATAGGATGTACTCGTCGACTACCGTGGCCCCGCTAGTATGATCTCATCATTGTCCCAGCAGTCGAGTACATATCCTAAGGGCTTTATCAACATGTAACATAGAGACAATCAGAGTACATATTTAGATAAAGTACAACCAGATAGCATACTATCATGTCTCGCATGAAAGTCCTCCCTATATATGTCCAAGCATCCATTACAATATACATCGTATGTACAGTAATGGCCTGTAGGGCATACATATAACTAACAACAACTCGTCTGATTGCTATATGTCCTTTTAGACGAGTTTGCGAACATGACATTCACTTTGATGTTCTGTGATTGTGTTGATATTGTGGTTGGATTGTCATGGTGGATAGCCGGTGGTGCAATGATTTAGTACAGTTTGTATTCATTTGTACATTTGTTATTGCTGGGCGAGCGTCCGACCTGTGGACTGCCGTCTTTGCTAGGTTGTATATTATTTGTTTGGGGCACGACCGTGTTGAGGTCGATGTCACTATTTGTACATATTATTTTCTTTTTCTATACTAGGATTACCCCACGGTGGAGTGCACGAATAGCCGGGTTCTAGAAGGCAACAAGCCCACATCTCATGGCGTTGAGACTGAGAGGGCTTCATTCTAGAATTGGCGGGCTATTCGCCGCACTCGTAGGGAGTATAGGATGACCCACGGAGGGGCGCCCAAGTTACCAGATTCCGTGAAGTGCTGGGTAGCCCAATCACTTTGTTGAAGGGGGTTGCCTCACTTCTGGGATTGGCGGGTAACTTGTCGCGTTCGTAGGGGTCCAGGTTTTCATTGCACAGGCTATCCACACAACCGGGAATGTCGGGTTTTATTTGCTGCTCAAATAAAACCCGAGGCTCCAAGATTTTCCACCTTTCTGTATTGTTGGCTGAGATTCTGTGATGTCGCTTATTATCATGCCTGGGACGAATGTTATATATACTTATATATATACTAGTAGATGTTGTATATGTTTTGCACCCGCGCTAGTCCAGCCCCCGCTCTATCGTTAGTTAAGTAACCTAACGGATGATTACAGGGACCCGTGGAGAATGCGGATGGCATATACATACATCATATTTTCGTTCTTTTCTGGTGTGATAGGTTAAATGATGGGACCGAATTAATTTTGATTAATGCAAGAAAAGAAACCTAAAATGATGTTGTTGGAACAAATTTCGAAAAACTACAGTTATATTCTTTCGCTTTGCATAGTGGTATTCGGTCATGAATATCCTGCACCTCATTCCACGAGGCAAGAGCCGAGATCCATTCGCGCGGAGTGACCTCTTGAGCAAAAGTCTATATTGTAGATTACTCGGTTTCTTTTCAAAACCACAAGTTTTCAAAAGCAGAGCTTAAACCACTCCTTTTAAAAACTACTCAGGTTCCTTCAACGATATCAAGTTCATTACGTTAACGGGTTTTTTGCCAAAAACCTAGCCGTAGCCCTCCGTCATTTCGGATGAGTTGTACTTAGTATTCGTACTGCGTTTGTTGGCCCTTGTCAAGGCATAGTGTACGGTAGCTAGTTATTGCTTCTCTGTTGCATATTGAGATGCGATTATCTAGGACAATTGTACAGTCTTGTTGGCCTTTGTCAAGGGTATATACGGGTGGGTCTAGATTAATCCTGGATAATGACGGGTTGAACATGACTAGTGGAATATGATTTGTTGGCCTTTGTCAAGGTCATAAACTTCTATGGAAAAAACCACATCGGGAGTTTCAAATATACATGAAACATGTTAGTGTTGCATACCTTCGGGAGTGTGGTAACTAGAGTGGCTTCCATCTAGGTTATCATGCAATGATCGTTGGATCCCGATCCCACAGATGAGTAGGATTACTCCGGGCAGATTTCTTCAATTAACAATCAATGCTATAAACCAAGTAGGTGTCATGAACGGTGTTTGCGGGGCTATGCCACCAGAGAAAAGAGGTTATGTAATTAAGAAACTTCACGAAAGCGTTGGAAAACCTCCCTCGAAGTACCGACACCAGCCTGGCCGAAAGGTTAAGCAAGTATTGTGACGTGTGATTAATCCCAACTAATTCTTCTTTTAAGGTTTGAAGAAGAATTCGAGGAAACATTAGGAGCCATCCTGATTAGATAAACTAATAACCAATCTAATCTTGTAAGAGCACACACTTAGTGTTTCCTTTCTCTCTCTCTAGGTAGCAACCATATCACGCCCTAATCAAGATAATAAAATGTATCGCTAGACCGATCTGAATTCTTATTCGGGGTTGGGTAACATCGGTTCGGCTATAACTTATGACAACAGTCAAAAATGTGAGCAACGGAAAGAGGATTGTTTGAATTCTTTGATGACCCCATCGAAGAAGAAACATACTATTGTGTCTTCTTCAGGTGTTCTTGTTATTGAGAACTGTTTTTCGGTCAGTCCTACCTCCTGGGTACTCGATACCGGACCGGGATCTCATATCTGTAATTTATTACGGGGACTGAGAAAAAGTAGGATAGTTGGACCAGGTGATATGTTCCTCAGAGTAGGGAATGGAGCACAAGTTGATGCTTCTGCCATCGGTGAATATCACCTAGCATTGCCAAATGGCAATACTATGATTTTGAACAATTGCTACTATGTACCTTCTATGGTTTGCAACATCATATCAGTTTCTTTACTTGATAAAGATGGATATAAGTTTGTTCTTGACAGAAATATCATGAACATTTACCTTAATCAGGTATTAGATGTAGAAGGTACAATGTGTAATGGTATCTATGTTCTTAATCAAGACAAAGTTCTCAGTATACAAAACACACGCAAGAGGAAGAGTTCAGATGTGAACGAATCCTACTGGTGGCATTGTAGACTTAGTCATATCGGAGAGAAAAGACTGAGTAAGTTGCATAAAGATGGACTTTTGGATACTTTCGAATTTTCATCTTATGAAACGTTTCAATCTTGTCTCAAAGGAAAGATAACCAAATCTCCGTTCACCGGACACGGAGAAAGAGTGGCAGAGCTCTTAGGACTCATACACAGTGACGTATATGGTCCAATGTCTATACATGCAAGGGTTGTGTTCTCGTACTTCATTACATTCACTGACGATCTCTTTAGGTTCGGATATGTGTATCTCATGAAACACAAATCTGAAGCTTTTGAGAAGTTCAAAGAATTCAGAAACGAAGTAGAGAACCAGACTGGCAAAAGTATCAAGATCCTCTGATCTGATAGAGGAGCACGGAATTCCTAGATTACCTAAAGGAAAATGGAATTCTCTCTCAGATTACTCCTCCGTATGCGCCACAACACAACGGTGTATCGGAGCGGAGGAATCATACCATTTTGGACATGATTCGCTCCATGATGACTAACGCTGAGTTGGCTCTTTCATTTTGGGGACATGCGCTTTTGACAGCGGCATACCTTTTGAATCAAGTTCCTTCCAAATCTGTGCCTAAGACTCCATATGAAATATGGAGTGGAAAGAAACCATGTCTTAAGAGTATTAAGATATGGGGTTGTCCGGCCTATGTGAAAGCACAAAATCCGTACAAACTTAAGGCACGATCATTTCTATGTAAATTTGTGGGATATCCAAAGCATTCGCATGAGTATTTGTTCTACCACACTGAGGAACATAAGGTGGTTGTATCTCGCCACGCTACCTTTTTGGAAAGGGAGTTTCTTGTAAAAGAAGCTAGTGGGAGTACGATAGAACTGGAAGAAACTTCTGAACCACAAAATGTAACTGATGATTTGGTGGAACCGCTAGATTCAATAACCCCAGACGAACCTCAGCCACTCCGCAGATCTGGTAGGATTTCTCATTCGCCCGAGATATACTACGGTTTTCTCATAAGCGGGGATCGAGAGTATTGCATCTTGGAAGAAGATGATCCTACTAGTTTCAGGCAGGCCATTATTAGTAGGGACTCTGATAAGTGGCTGGATGCTATGCGATCCGAAATGGAGTCCATGTACGCCTATAAAGTGTGGACCCTGGAAGTTGCTCCACCTGGGGTAAAACCCATTGGATGCAAATGGATCTACAAGAAGTAGATTGGTGTAGATGGACAGGTGGAAACCTATAAGGCTAGACTTGTTGCAAAAGGTTTCCGTCAAAGACCAGGACTGGACTATGACGAAACACTTTCTCCAGTGGCTATGCTCAAATCCATTCGGATCCTACTTGCCATTGCTGCCTTCCATGACTATGAAATCTGGCAGATGGACGTAAAAACGGCTTTCCTAAACGGATGTTTGGAAGAGTGCGTTTATATGGATCCGCTAGAAAGTTTTGTAGATAGTGGGAGCAGCAGGAAGGTGTGCAAGTTGCTCAAATCCATTTATGGATTGAAGAAGGCATCGCGGAGCTGGAACATCTATTTTGATGAAACAGTCAAGGAATTTGACTTCATCAAGAACGAAGATGTGCCAGGTATTTATAAGAAGATTGTAGGTCGAACTGTCATATTCCTAGTCTTGTTTGTGGACGACATTCTTTTGATAGGAAATGACATTCCTATGCTACAATCGGTCAAGCTATTCTTATCACAATGGTTCTCCATGAAAGAACTGGGTGATGCCTCGTACATTCTGGGGATTAAGATCTACAGAGATAGATCCAAGAGATTATTGAGACTTTCACATTCCAGTTACATAAAGACCGTACTAAAGAGATTTAGTATGGAAGATTCCAAGTGCTGTAACATACCCGCATAGCACGGAATCACCCTCTCCAAGGAGATGTCTCCCAAGACCGACGAGGAGAGGGTTCACATGAGCATTATACCCTACGCTTCGGCGGTAGGATCTATAATGTATGCGATGCTATGTAAAGGCCAGATGTAGCTTATGCGGTAAGCGTGGTGAGCCGGTATTAGTCAAGCCCAGGTGAGGACCACTGGACAACAGTAAAGAACATCTCAAATACCTGAGAAGGACTAAGGAGATGTTCTTGGTTTACGGTAATGGAGACCTAAAGGTCGAGTCATTTACCGATTCAAGCTTCCAGAGTGATAAGGATGACAGCAAGTCTGTCTCGGGTTTTGTGTTTACCCTCAACGGAGGGGCGGTGTGTTGGAAGAGCTCCAAATAGTATATCGTTGCAGACTCGATGATGGAGGCTAAATATATTGCTGTGAGCGATGCCACAAAAGAGGCGGTCTGTATGAAGAAGTTCATTAGTGAACTTCATGTAGTTCCGTCCATTGTTGACCCAATACCTTTGTATTATGATAACAATGGGGCAATAGCTTTAGCGAAAGAACCACGATCCCATCAGAAATCCACACACATCTTAAGGCGGTATCACCTGATCAGGGAGATCATT
The DNA here is from genome assembly GCA_030015575.1 of Agapanthus africanus. Classification (NCBI taxonomy): domain Eukaryota; kingdom Viridiplantae; phylum Streptophyta; class Magnoliopsida; order Asparagales; family Amaryllidaceae; genus Agapanthus; species Agapanthus africanus. The sequence goes on from JASDDO010000031.1 coordinate 297,779,910, forward strand.
GATCGCCGGGAGATCGAGTAGTGGAGAGTGGACACAAAAGACAACATTGCGGATCCATTCACCAAGGCCCTTTCTCAAGCACAGCTCGAAAGACTTTTTGAGATGTTGGGTATGCGGTACGCCAACTGCTGGCACTAGAGCAGACGTTGGATACTCGGTATGCCAATATATGGCCTTAGTGCAAGTGGGAGATTGGTAGATATGTATTGCCTAGAGGCCATTATTGTATATGTATACATGTGGATGCTTGGACAAATATATGTACCGGACATTCTTGCTCGATATGATAGTATGCTATTTGGTTTGACTTTATCTTAACATGTGCATGTTTTACTTGCTATTACATATCTTTTATACATGTTGATAAAGCCCGTAAAATCATTGCTAGACTACCTGCGTTTTGATAGCGATCATACTTGTGGGAGCTGGGTAGTCGGTACGCACATCCTTAAATGGTCCCTAGTCGTGGGAGTATCGAGACTGGGCATCGATATTCCAGAGTAGACTAGTAGACCCCGACGAGGGGCGATGGTTTGGTCCCGCAACCATTGGTTTTTCGCACCTAAGATCGTATACATGTGCTTACTGGGGGTGAATACAGCGGACGGACTCGCCGAGAACTTCCATATGGTACTATACCTATCGCCAGATGGAAGTTCTCAGGTGACATGAGTACAGGTTAGTATTTAGACCAGTGATCGTCATTTGTCTCATGTGAGTTCCAACTGTGCTTTGATCACTACCCTACCATGGCTCTACTGAGGCGTGCAAACAGGTTTTGGTTGGGTACAGTCCCGACCCATATGGAGGCAGTAAGCGATTTTCGGGGATTCTTCTCTCTCGGTATTGGGAGTCGATATCGCACTGTGTTCGATTATTCAGGACCTTAAGACCTTGGCCAAGGAATTTGGGATTTACTGATAGGCTAAACAGTAGTTTCCCGGATTGGTCCTGCGCCGCATCAGCACGAATTACCAAGTTATTAGGGTCTGATGTTTACCACCCCCTGGACCTGGTATGCGATACTCTCAGACGAAGAGACCGAACAGTATGGAGATTGTCACAGATAGGCTCAGTAGGGATCCAGATGAGTTTGCTCATCGGCCTTCCTTTTCGACAGGTACCCGGGTAGCCGTTACGTACAGCTAGTGCCGCTGACGTGCTTGTGGTTATAGATTTATCCAGTAACTCACTGTCGGCGTACTGTCGAGTCTTTAGATTCCTACACAGAGAGTTTCCCTGGTTCATGAGAAATGATGTAGTAGTCGTATTGGATAGGTGCAGGGTCTCGATCGATTGATGTGCTGTGTACTGAGACTTTCAATCGGACAGTTGATAATACTAGCCGGCTTGGGTTTGATCCGGATTATTAAATCAGGTATTGATTTAATAGTTTACATATATGGATTTCGATATGTATATTCTAGTATTACATTTTCGTGTTATTCTATCTCTTTGGGCATTCGTGTTATTATCCGAATGCAGGTATGTATAAACAGCTGACTGTAATCCGTATTTTATTACAGATTACCTTCTAAACGGTGGACACCTCATCATGGACTTTTCTATTTATTGATAAATGGAAATGAGGTGGAAATTAAGGAGATGGAGGCATGGTGAGTTGCATGGCTTCAATAGTTAACAAATGAATTCTTTATTCATTTGTGGTTACTATTGAAGCATGGCTACACTTGTTTAGTCATAAAAATTCATACACAAAACCTTTGTGTTGATTTTCTCTCACTTGCATGCTTCATTATTCTTGAGCTCCCATTTTTCTTCACCTCCTCCCTCCTCTTGAGTTTCCTCAACCTTCATCACCTTCCACTTCACTACCCTTCTCATGAGTTGAGAAACAAGTGAAGAGGTAAGAAAGAGATTGTAAACACTTATATCTTCACACTACATCCTAGACTACTTGGTTTAGCAACCCAAGTTCTCTAGTTGCTCCACTTGACATATTGTATGGAGCTAAAGCCATGGATCATATCCCTCGGGTCGATCATCTGCGACAAAGGAGGACCGGAGAGCAAGATAGATCACGGAGAACCAAAGGAGAAAACAAAGAAGATCAAGCATGTTCAAGGTGGTCACTTGGAGCTAACGACGAGGAAAGAAGACCAAAGGACTAGGATCGTTTGGTGAGACTTCTTTCATAAGAGTTAGTTCATCTCATTTAGTTTTGCTAGATAGGTTTATGGAAAGATCTGGGTTTTCATTGGGTTAACTTAGCGTCGTTTTTAAACTAGTAAAAAATTTCTTTTTCCGCAAATTGCCACGTTCGATGGCTCCGTCGTTGAGGTAACCCAACAATTTAGTATTCGTGCTACCTTTGTTGGCCTTCGTCAAGGCGTAGTGTGCGGTAGTTGATTAGTGCTTATCTGATGCATATGATGCGATTGGATTATGGTTGTCATACGACTTTGTTGGCCTTCGTCAAGGGTTGTACGGGTGTGTTTAATTCAATCACGAAATGTACGGGATGAACTTGACTAGCGGCCTATGGTTTGTTGGCCTTCGTCAAGGTCATAGGACGTTAGGGGCAAAATATTATTGGTAATTTCAATTGTTGAAATTCGCAATGAGATTGCAAACCTTCTATGAGATAGTTGGATCCCGATACCCACTGCGAGTAAGAGTTACTCCTGAGAGAGTTTTGCACAATACAATTAGCCGATCAAGTAGATGTCTAGAAAGGTGTTAACGGGGTTATGCCCCTTGGAAAACGAGGTTTATTTTAATTAGGTCTGTGCAAAAGCATGGGGAACCTCCCACAAAGTACCAACACTGGCCTGGCTGAATGATTGGCGAACTTGTAGGGTGTAATTAATCCTGGATAGTCTTACCTTTTTGGGTTTGAAAGAAGATTTGATAAAAACAGTGGAGCCATCCTGATTAGATATGATAATAACCATTCTAATCTTGCAAGAGCATACGCTAAGTGTTTTCTTCTCTCTCTCTCCTGGTAGTGACCATGTCAGGCCTTAATCAAGATAACAATATGGATGTATTGACTGAACCCGTTTGTTATACTGTGCTGGGGAACGTTGGTTCCGCTCTATCTTATAATTGTTATAAGTCCGAGCAGGAAATAGGGGAATATCTAGATTTCCACGGCACCCAAACAAGGAAAGAGCATGCCGATGCATCTTCTTCGGATGTGTTAGTTACCGAGAACTATTTCTCAGTACACTCTACATCCTTGTTATTAGATACTGGATCGGGATCCCATATATGTAATATTTTGCATGGGCTAAGGAAAGGTAGAGAACTGGGAATAGGTGATCATTCTGTAAGAGTAGGGAATGGTTCAAATGTTGCAGCCAAATCAGTTGGCGAATATCACCTTGTATTGCCAAATGGTATTAAATTGATTCTGAACGAATGCCATTATATACGGAACCTGATATGCAATATTATATCAGTTTCTTTACTAAGTAAAGAAGGATATAATTTTGTATTACAGGATAATGTTATGAACATCTTCCTGAATCAAAAGTTCATTGGATCAGGATCGCTAAGTAATGGCATATACGTTCAAATTCAAACCACATTTCTTAACGTAAAAAACACACACAAGAGGAAGAGTACAGAAATGAACGAATCTTTCTTGTGGCATTGTAGACTAGGTCATATCAATGCGACACGACTAGCTAAGTTATATAAGGATGGATATTTGAATCCGTTAGAATTTCCATTTTATGAAACTTGCCAGTCATGTCTCAAAGGAAAAATGACCAAAACTCCGTTTACTGGACATGGAGAAAGAGTTACGAAATTCTTGGGACTGATACATAGTGATGTGTGCGGTCCCATGTCTACACATGTCAGGAATGGTTCCTCGTACTTCATTACATTCACTGACGATATCTCAAGATACGGACATGTGTTCCTGTTGAAACACAAGTCTGAAGCTTTTGAGAAATTCAAAGAATATAAGCATGAAGTCGAGAACCAGACGGGTAAAAGTATTAAAATCCTATGATCTGATCGGGGAGGAGAATACTTGTGTTAGTTATATGTATGCCCTAGAGGCCATTATTGTACATATGATGTATATTATAGTGGATGCTTGGAAATACGTAGGGAAGACTTTCTTGCTCAACATGATAGTATGATATCTGGTTGCTCTTTATCTTAACATGTACACTGATTGTCTCGATGTTACATGTTGATAAAGCCCTTAGGATAAGTACTTGAATACCAGAATTATGATGTAGATCATACTAGTGGGGACAGAGTAGTCGGTAAGTACATCCTTCCAATATTCCTAGTCGTAGGAGTATCGAGATAAGGCATCGATATACCAGAGTAGTCTAGCGTGTAGCTTCTCGACCCATGTCGATGGGCGATGGATGATCCTATATACATTGGTGTTTGAAATCAGAGATGGTATACGGGTGCTCAGTAGAGACTGGGTACACTGAACGGACTCGCCGAGAACTCCTAGATGGTATTATATCTATCGTCAAATAGTAGTTCTCTGGTGACACTGGTACAAGTTAGTCTGTAGTCCCGAAATCGTCATAGAGTCTTGTGTGATTCCCACTATGCTTTGATTTCCACCTTACCACGTTCAAGAGAACGTGCAAAACGGTGGCTTTTGGGTGCAGTCCCGAATCACATGGAGGCAATGAGCGATAGGAGGGGTTTCGTCTCTCCCGGAATAGGGAGTTGATGTTGCGCTGTGCTCGATTGGCTATAACACGAAGTCCCTGGCCAGGGCTGATTCGGAGATATACTGGGAAGTGTTATCAGCAGTTTCTCGACCCGTTATGAGCCTCACATCGGCACGACTTATCGAGTTACTAGGGTCTGATGTTTACCATCCCTAGACGAGATATGCGACATATCAGACGAAGATACCGGACTGTACGGTAGAGTCACTGATTGGATTCGAAGGAGTATGAGCAGGCATTCTTGTTGATCTTCTGATCGCTCAATACCCGGGTGGCCGTTATGTTTAGCAGACCCCTTGCGGCTTGTGGGTGTTTGATATGATCATCACCTGCTGCCGGCGTATTGACGAGTCTTTAGAGTCCTACACAGAGGTTTCCTGGCTCAAGCGAAACGGAGTAGGAGCACATATGTGATATGTGCGGGACCGAGATTAATTCTGTATATGATACCGTATTCTATTCTCGCGATTTGTATTATCGGTCGGTTATATGTGATATAGCCGGGTTATCGAATCAAGTGTTGATTCGATAAATTGATACACATGATATTAGTCGGTTATATGTGATATAGCCGGATTATTAAATCATGTGTTGATTTAATAATTTAATGTATAATTATATATTTGATATATTAACATACATTAACTAATATTAATTCACTTAAGATTTCTTTTCTCACTTGTTTTGTGCATGTGTATATATGTGATATATATTAGTGTACAAAGTTTTGTGTCATGCTTGATGATACATGATTCATGGGTGTGTGTATGACTTACACCATGCTAGATATAATTTAGGGTTTTATTTATTTTAGTAAATCAAAATTGGTGGCATTTTTTGTCATGACAAGAAGCTTGGAGAAGCTTGGATTGCCATTGACTTAGTCCACTTCTTTTGTTTTACTAAAGATATTTATAAACCCAACCATTATCCTAGCCATGGTTAGTGTAAGTGCATGTTGCATGCTCCCACAACTCTTGTGACGCGGCGGAAGTGATAAACGAAAATTTTCTTTGCATACAACACGCACTTGCCATTAGATCTTGTCTAAACCACAACTAGAAAACCCTAACTAGAGATCTTATCTAGTATGTTAGGGGTTATACCTTGATGATCCGGTCCTTCGGGTCTTGTTTGATGATGTCCTTGGTTCCTTGGATGTTGTCGGTGTGCTCGATCTCCGGCAACCCCAAGACCTAGATGACCCACGCGAGAGTTGTCGTGCAAGCTAAAACCCTTCTCAAGAGCTAAACCTAGAGATCAAGTTTGCTAAAAATGGTCACTGGGAATGATGTAGAGATTAGTGTATTGGATTATCTTTGATCCTTGGCTTTTGATTCACATCTCATGTGAGTGTTAAAGCAAGGAAGATGTCACGACCCAAAAGAGCACGTGACTGGCCCTTGAACCATATGAAGTCTATAGGACTCCATCTGATCCAAGTAAGCCAAAAGCACAGAAACCTAAAACCATTTTAAGGATAAATAACCAACAAGCAATACACTATACAACGCTGAATGGCGAGGATCAAAATTTAAAAGAAAACCCAGATAAGCATGAAAACTGCAACACTATAAGCGCGACTCTAAGGTCGAAATAATACATCACTAGTGTCTGAGTCAGAAACAATATATAAGTCTTTGGTTGTTGGAATTTCTAGATACAAGACTAATGCAAGTACAACGGCGGGTCTGATAGAAGGAACCCACCTGCCAAGCAAATCACCTGCAAAGGAAAGCAGTGTGCCAGAAGTGCCGCTATGGAACCTGTACGGCAATCCCTGCAAGAACTGTGGCACAACGGGGGTGTGTTGCCAACTCGTGAATAGAAATATCTACAAGCAGAAATCGAAAGCAAGACATAATCCTAAGTCAATACGACCAGTATATAATATAAAACTCAAATGAATAAGTTCGAAGCATAGTAAAGTGGCAATATAACATCTGAACATAAGTGTAGTGCCAAGTACTCGTACCAGTGCCTCACGTAACAATATATCACAAATATGATGTAAGTATGCGGTAAAATGAAAACATGAGATATCGTGAATGGAATTATCAGGAAATCAATGTCGAGCATTGACACAAACTATATATCTCAACATCAATGAAACACATATATCATATATCCGACATGTATGCGACATTCATGAAGGTACCCTGTCAGGTACTACTAATATGTGATGCAATGCATATACAATAAGTATGGGGTAGGGGAGATATAATATACCATCGACCATAAAAGCTCCTCTCATATCGAGCACATAGGCTCCTTTCATATATCGGGCATCTGTCAGTCCGGGTCACCCTCTCTCAATATATCGGGCATCCGTCAGTCCGGGTCAGCCCTCTCTCAATATATCGGGCATCCGTCAGTCCGGGTCAGCCCTCTCTCAACACATCGGGCATCCGTCAGTCCGGGTCAGCCCTCTCTCAATATATCGGGCATCCGTCAGTCCGGGTCAGCCCTCTCTCAATACATCGGGCATCCGTCAGTCTGGGTCAGCCCTCTCTCAATACATCGGGCATCCGTCAGTCCGGGTCAGCCCTCTCTCAATACATCGGGCATCCGTCAGTCCGGGTCAGCCCTCTCTCAATACATCGGGCATCCGTCAGTCCGGGTCAGCCCTCTCTCAATATATCGGGCATCCGTCAGTCCGGGTCAGCCCTCTCTCAATATATCGGGCATCCGTCAGTCCGGGTCAGCCCTCTCTCAATATATCGGGCATCCGTCAGTCCGGGTCAGCCCTCTCTCAATATATCGGCAAGCATATATAAGTTTGCATAGATCATCATATGATATATTAAGTAGGTGTATATATATATCGGCGTCCCATACCACTAATATATATATACTATGGGTATACATATATATTTCAGCGTCCCATACCACTGATATATATACGCAGGAGTAAGACAATCCAGAATCATCATATGCAACCATATCACAGTGCGAAATCCATGAATTATAATACATGCAATATGAAACACCAATATGAGCATGGAACTTTGTAAAGGCATATACACAAAGGAATATGAATCAGTAACATATAAGCATGCAATGCAATGCGAACCGTAGAGTGAATAGTAAATGAATAGTAATGCAGCTTGCCATTTGAAATAAGTATGACTCGGGTCTAGTCTAACATCTACTATGCAAACTACAGATCTAAGTATCAGGTCAACCGGGAGGGGTATGGAATCCACCTAAATTTGAGTCGGTATATATATATAATCGGTGATCCCGCCTCAATAGTATCGCGTACGATACAGTATATCATATGGCATCCTCAAGTCATGAGTGCGGATCTATCATTAATATAAAGCTCGTACGGTAAATCGTCGTACGGCATCCCAATATCTGGGTACGGGTAAAAATCACATTCCTCTCATCAAATATCAGGTATCATTATCATCATATCACATAATCTGGGGTACTGATCTAAGTCTAGTACAACTGATACCATCTATATACTGCGTGTGCAAGCACACGTCCAAAGGCCCGCTAAAGATCACATGTCGTATCTCAAATACGAATCATATCAAATCACCGATCTCGCGGCACAATGTCCAAAATCATCTACTCATCTCCAATGTCATCCAATATCACCATTACACCGTGTAAGTATAAGAATATGCAAGGGTGTGGGTGTTGGTGTAAATCTAATCTAGGGTTCGCGACTATGAGCTACACTAGTTTACTTCTAACCCTAAACTATCCATAATATACCTAACACAATATCCATGACACACTACAACTATCATATAGTATATCAACTACTGACTACGGGGGTGCTATACGTCATCCCCCGACTTCCCCCTGTAGATATAATCTACTCACCTTGCGTCTTTATATGTGGATGTCGCCACGCGCTTGCTTGTCGTCCCGAAGTCTTCATGGGTACCAACACATCAAAGTGTCGTAGATGCGCATTAAAACCAAATCCGAGCTAAAACGGCACATGAAATCCAAAACGATACGATAAGGGGCCTATAGGTGAGAACCTATGGCACGCCTTCAAAACCATCAATAAATCCTCTATATCGTCGTATAAACGCCAAATAGTCGAGGCAAAACACAATCCACAATTTCAGACTTAAAAATACGGAATACAGAAACAAGAATCCAAAACAGCAACTTAGGAAATATGTCCCAGATTTCACCCTAGATGGAATTAGTCAAAACTAGACATACCCAGGGTCAACACTAGAGGAAATGGGGCTATGCACGAAGTTCGAGGCAGTTCCCTTCTGCTCTGGCCGCAATTTGCGGCCAGAAGGGGAAATTTGGCGGCCTCACTGTGGAGTTATGGGCTAGGGTCTTGGTGGTAGCTTCCTGGGTGCCTGCACATACTATTGTCCAATCAATTTTATTTTAGGGTGTCTCGGGTGATAGCAGATTCAATATACTCATTACAGATTGCATAAATTTTCCGATATCAGTTTCTAAAATCCGTATTCTGGTTTTTGGCTTCAGGTTAGGGTCTCAATTCATACACTAGGGTGTTTATATAACCTCAACTGAGCTCAATTTCACAATAGAACACAAGTTTCCCTCAAACCCTAACTAGGTTTTCTTTAACTCCACAAAATCAACAATATCGGTTCTAAACTAAACATGGGGTATAAGTAATACATAAACCAAGCTAATGATCCAGAAAATACCTCATTTGGCAACTCAAGAATTTTCTTGAGTTGCCCCTAGTGGCCAAAATCCATGCTTTCTTGGTCCATCGGGTAGGTCTTGAGCTTGTGCATCTTTTTAGTGAAATGAGTGTGTGGTTTTTGTGTAGTTTTAGAGGTGTTTTGGAGCTTTGAAGAGGGGAGGGGATGAGGTGCAGGAGCAGCAGCAGAAGAAGAGAGAAGAGGGAGGAAAATGAGGGAGAATGGCTAAGTCTTTTTGTCAATGGTGCCACATGCCTCTATTTCTCCCCAACCCCCATTTCTTTAATCTTTTCTCTTTTTGTTACGACCCAAAAGAGAACGTGACTGGCCCTTGAACCATATGAAGTCTATAGGACTTCATCTGATCCAAGTAAGCCAAAAGCCCAGAAATCTAAAACCATTTAGAGTAAAGAAACATGTTTTGTAAATTATTTTCCAAATATGGCATTTTATCACATGCTTACTACGCCTAAGCAAAGAGCACAACCCACACAAGCAATATAATATACAACGCCGAAGTACGAATATCGAACCCAAGAGAATCTCCAATAAGCAAGAAAAATCGTAATACTACTGAGCGCGACTCTAAGGTCGAAATAATACATCACTTGGGTCTAAGTCTGAAACAATATACAAGTTTTGGTTGATGGAATTTCTAGATACAAAGAATAATACATATACAAGGGTGGTTCTGATGCAAAGAACCCACCTACCAAGCAAATCACCCGCGAAGGAAGCAATGTGCCGGAAATACCGCTATGGAACCTGTATGGCAAAACCTGCAAGAACTGTGGCACAACGGGGGTGAGTTGCCAACTCGTGAATAGAAAACATCTACAAGCAGAAATTGGAAGCATGACATAAACCTAAGTTATAACGATCAGATATAATATAAACCTCAAATGAAAAAGTTTAAAGCATAGTAAAGTGGCAATGTAACATCTGAACATAAGTGTAGTGCTAAGTACTCGTACCAGTGCCTCACGTAACAATATATCACAAATATGATGTATGTATGCGGTAAAATGAAAATAGGAGATATCGGGAATAAAATCATCAGAAAATCAACGTCGAGCATTGACACAACTATATATCTCAATATCAAAAGAAACCCATATATCATGTATCCGACATGTATGCAGCATTCATGAAGGTACTCTATCAGGTACTACTAATAGGTGATGCAATGCATATACAATAAATGTGGGGTAGGGGAGATATAATATAGCCCTCTCTCGACACATCGGGCATCCGTCAGTCCGGGTCAGCCCTCTCTCAATACATCGGGCATCCGTCAGTCCGGGTCAGCCCTCTCTCAATACATCGGGCATCCGTCAGTCCGGGTCAGCCCACTCTCAATACATCGGGCATCCGTCAGTCCGGGTCAGCCCTCTCTCAATACATTGGGCATCCGTCAGTCCAGGTCAGCCCTCTCTCAATACATCGGGCATCCGTCAGTCCGGGTCAGCCCTCTCTCAATACATCGGGCATCCGTCAGTCCGGGTCAGCCCTCTCTCAATACATCGGGCATATATAAGTTTGCATAGATCATCATGATGATATATTTAAGTATGCGTATATATATATATATATATATATATATATATATATATATATATATATATCAGCGTCCCGTACCACTAATATATATATACTCTAGGGGTACACATATATATTTCAGCGTCCCATACCACTGATATATATATGCAGGAGTAAAACAATCTAGAATCATCATATGCAACCATATCACAATGCGAAATCCATGAATTATGATACTTGCAACAAGAATACTAATATAAGCATGCAACTATGTAAAGGCATGTGCACAAGGAATATAAATCATTAACATATGCAAGCAATGTGAATAGCAGGAATATGCGGACATTGAATAATCGACGTAACAGTAAAGAATCTACACCCATATGTACATGTCATGTGGTTATACCATTTGAAAAAGAATGACTCGGGTCTAGTCTAACATCTACTGTGCGGCTACAGATCTAAGTATCAAGTAAATCAGGAGGGGTAAGGACACCACCTAAGTCTGAGTCGATATAAACATATATATATATATATATACATAAAATAGTCAGTGATCCCGCCTCAATAGTGTCGCTTACAATACAGTATATCATATGACAATCCTCAAGTCATGAGTGCGGATCTATCATCAACATAAAGCTCGTACGGTAAATCGTCGTACGGCATCCCAATAGCTGGGTACGGGTCAATATCACGTTATCTTATCAAGTACCTGGTATTCTTATCATCATAACACATAATCTGGAATACTGAATCTAATTCTAGTACAAATCGATACCATCTATATAATTATGAATGCGGGGGTAAAATACACATCCCAAGCCCGCAAGAATCACATGTCCTATCCCAAATACGAATCATATCAAATTACCGATCTCACGGCACCAAGCCCAATATCATTGACTCATCTCCAAGGTCATCCAATATTGTCATCAACGCAGTGTAAATATAGTGGATATGCAAGGGTGTGCGTGTGGGTGTAAACCTATTCTAGGGTTCGTGGCTATGAACTACACTAGTTTACTTCTAAGCCTTAACTATCCATAAAACACCTAACACAATATCCATGACACACTGTAACTATCATATAGTATATCAACTACGGACTGCGGGGGTGCTATACATCAACCCCCGACTTCCCCCTGTAGATATAATCTACTCACCTTGCGTCTTTATATGTGGATGTCGCCACGCGCTTTCTTGCCGTCCCGAAGTCTTCATGAGGTACCTACACATCACGGTATCGCATATGCGCATTAAAACCATCTCAAAGCTAAAACGGCACATGAAATCCAAAACGATACGATAAGGGGCCTATAGGTTAGAACCTATGGCACGCCTTCAAAACCATCAATAAATCCTCTATATCGTCGTATAAACGCCAAATAGTCGAGGCAAAACACAATCCACAATTTCAGACTTAAAAATTACGGAATACAGAAACACGAATCCAAAACAGCAACTTAGGAAATATGTCCCAGATTTCACCCTAGATGGAATCAGTCAAAATTAGACATACCCAGGGTCAACACTAGAGGAAATGGGGCTATGCACAGAAAACGAGGAAAATCCCCTCTGCTCTGGCCGCAAATTGCGGCCAGAATGGGAAAATAGGCGGCCTCATGAAGGAATTAGGGGCTAGGGTTTGGGGTGTTGGTCCTATGGTGCCTGAACATCTCACTGCCAATTCAGTTTCATTTTTGGGATCTCGGGGTGATAGCAGATTCAACCTAACAGTCCCAGATTTCCTGTTTTCCCCGATATCGGTTTCTAAAACCCGTATTCTGGTTTAAGCTTCAGGTTTTTGTATTCAATTCATATACTAAGGTGTTGGTATAACCTTAACTGAGCTCAATTTCATAATACAACACCAATTTCCTCAAACCCTAACTTAGTTATCCTCAAGTCCATAATATCGCACAATATCGATTCAAAACTAAACATGGGGTATAAGTAATACTAAAACTAAGATAATGGTTCAATAATTACCTCATTTGGCAACTCAAGAAAATTCTTGAGTTGCCCCTAGTGGCCAAAATCCATGCTTTCTTGGTCCATCATGTAGGTCTTGAGCTTGTGCATCTTTTTAGTGAAATGGGGGTAGGGTTTTGAGTTTGTTTTCATGGTGATTTGAGGAGTTGAAGAGGGAGGGAATGAGGAGCTAGGGCAGCAGCAGGAGGAAGGAGAAGAGGGAGGAAAATGAGGGAAGGAGAAATGGCTAAGGGTTTAGTCAAGGATGCCCATACCTCTCTTTCTCACCAACCTCATTCTTTAATATAAAACCCTTTTCTTTTCCTTTTCTTTTCTTTCAAAATCCTTCTCACATAAATAGTAACACCAAAACAACCCATGGCAATAAAATGTAACACAAGTGTGAAAAAGTGATATGTGCATGTTTTGCACAAAATTGCCAAAAATCCGATTAGCGATTTTTAATCGTGATTAGCACTAATTAAGCATATAACTAGTCAATTAAACTTAGAAATGGCATAATTCTTTAATTTACCCTATTTTAGAATTTTCCATAATTTTTCTAACATTTTTCCTATTTATTTGTATTTAATAATACCAAAATATTAAAATATTCAATAAAATAATGTTAAATTATAAAAATTCCCAAAATTAATATTTTATCTTTTTGAAAATGTTACAATCTACCCCCCTTAAAGAAATTCGGTCCCCGAATTTAAACTTAACTCCCAAGTACTAAAACATTCAGTCAGAAAGAATCCAAATTGTCGGAGCTCCACAAACATAAATCCTAAGACGTAAATAAGAATACCCCGTGCGTCAGGTGCGCACGGAAAATAGAATCCACCTAAGTACCATTCAGGTGCAACTGGTGTCCATACAACATCTGTCATAGGCAACGTGTGTGCCTGACAACAAAACCAAGTGCACCTGACATGCACATGGAAACCCGATTTAGTGTGTCTGGTGTGCACCAAAATCGTACCTCAAAACACTAAGGGTGCATCCAAAGCTAGCAGCGCAGGATATCTACTTGCCTCTTGCTCACGGTCTGGCGTCCTCTGACTCTGGGTCCTTATCTTCTCTGTGGATTACCAATCTCACAATCGATCGGCTCATCGGCCCTGTCGGGTGTCCTAACGGGGACGATTCCGTTCTGGCACTTCTCTGGTCATCTCTCGGTCAATCCTCACGACCACTCGCAAAGCAGCATGTCACTAGCGTTGGCCTCTGGCTCTCTGAATGCCCGTGACACATCTGATCCTGGTTGCAACTGTCATTGCAGCAGTATCTTGGAAGGAATCCTGCTCAAGGTCTCTTCCGATCTTGCCTATGCCGAACTGTACGAAGGCTGGCTCTCTTGCATAATCTCTTTTCGTTCAATAGACATCTGTGTCCTCAGCCCAACATTTCTCAGAATCTGGTTGCATCCCAACGCCTCTGTAAGCATATTTGACCTCTGGTCTCGACGGGAAGTAACGACAGCTCGTCAGCGTCTCGTATGAACCTCTTGTCCGCTTGTCTGTATTTCCGTCCACTTCGACGTCACAGCATGCTATCTACGCACTGCACTGTTCTCGGCCACGGTCAATCCGAAGTCTCTCGCATGGACTCGAAATCGCGTACTCTGTACCTTCACCATTCTATTGAATATGTCTGGCCGAACAGGTCCTCGGGAACGCGTCCCAACCAATGGAGGAATACTCAATACTCGTCCGTCCTTGATCAACTGGCAACACATCTGGGTAAGGTCCTTTACCCGAACCTGGTCCACTACCTCGTCGACGATGCCGAACTCTGGCCTGCTGGGTGTGCACAAAATGACCACCCCTGGTCTAGGTCTTCTCGTATCGTATTCCAGAAAGGTCCTATCGAGATTTCTCTCTCAAATATCTTTCCTGCAGGATTGCCCGGAAGTCATCATCCACTGCTGAAGCAAATTCTTATTCCGGAACGGCTGCATACTTACCGCGCTTCTTTCTGGAAGGTATATCCATATACAACGCCTCTGGGTGCGTATCACATCTCTGTTGTCAACGGAGTGGGATGTCATCTCGTCGAAATCTCTTGCGAACTCTTTTCTTCACCTTGCTCCAATATCGACTGATTCGGACTCATCTCATCATGGCTACATGGACTGCGCTACAACGGCTATGCTCGTATCTGGAGTCTCCCAAGCAGTGTCCCATTACATGATATCCGAATGATGTTGAATCATCCGAT
Source organism: Agapanthus africanus (assembly GCA_030015575.1). Lineage (NCBI taxonomy): Eukaryota > Viridiplantae > Streptophyta > Magnoliopsida > Asparagales > Amaryllidaceae > Agapanthus > Agapanthus africanus. Next base: position 297,794,989 of record JASDDO010000031.1, read on the forward strand.
CGACTCGTCAGAACCTCACAATCCCCCAAGAGCTCAACATCTCGGGTACAGTTTAATAGTATCGAGTACATACCACAGCGTCGGTGGTCCAGCCGTAGAAGGGCAAACCCAAGCCTCACTAGTGGCGCCGCAGAATTGGCGCAAACCCTAAGGTTCAAAGGCTTTCACACGGTCATTAAGTCGAGTTAGGGTTTCATTCTTCTAGAGGGTCCATAGAATCACCTGCATGTCTTTCCGTATACTTTAAACTTGGAAAATGGGCTCCTGACACTCGATCGTCTCTATCGACTCGCAACGAACCTGCGTGAAGTCGTCTCTAGCTGGAGACAATCTATCTGATGACCTCGCATCGGGGTAAGCGAAAGAACCACATGTCCTAGTCAATAGTCCTCAGGTGACTAGCGGCTCGCTATCATCTCTCTAAGTATATGCTCACGCTGCAGTAGCTCCAACCATCTGGGGGATATCTCGTCATTTGCAGCAGCAACTGGCTCATTCGCCTGTACGCCGAACAGCGCCTCAATCCACCAGGAAAGGGAATGCATTGGCGGTCATCTCTGAATCGGTCTGCTCTAGATCGGAGTAAGACTCTCCACACTGGAAATCTTCAACTCAACTGGGCCAGCTCCGGCGCATAAATCGGACGAATCACATTCGTCTCTCAAATCGGGTAGACTAGCTATCATCTGTCTCAAATCTGCCTAGAAGCTCCGGCGATCTCAGCTCGTAAGCTCCGGAATCAACATCCTGTCAATCTCAGCAACAACTGGTCCATCTGTCTGCACGGTAGGCGACATCGTAATCATTGAGGTATGCTGTACATCGACAGTCCTCTCTCAACTGGCAGCTCTAACAATGACCCGATCATCCGGTGCAAAACCAAGCACTCGCCTCAACTAGAGGTCACAATCACCAATACTAACTCGAGACGTTCCCATGTCACCAGAAAACACAATGGTCAGCCCTCGTACCAGACGAGCTCACACCGACCGCAACCCTAGCAGCAGCCCAAACTGCGCTCAAACATGGCGACATGAACCTCAATCGAGTATCGAAGATAGCAGATCAATGGCAAGAAAGAGAACAACAGATCCAGAGTGGATACATGATCATAAGAAGGAATAGCATCAATGAAGGTATGATCATGAAACTAATAGAATCGAGGATCTCAAATGGATGTATAATCATGGATATGAAGAGAATCACTGATCTCGAAAATATGTACATCTTAAGGTTCCTTAAGCGGAGTGGCGTGTCGTAAGTATGCCGCGGAACATACCCACGGTACGTCACTCTACTTTAGTTACCTATTCCATCAACCAAGGGTCATCCTATACGACGAAAGTTCGGGTCTAATACCCCCTCGACTAAGTCTAAGTTCCGTAAGGTCAAGCCTAAGATCCGTATATATAAACGCCCTAGGCTCCAGATAGTCAAACTTAGACTCGAACCAAGGTCAACCTAGCGCTCTGATACCAACTTTGTCACGACCCAAAAGAGCACGTGACTGGCCCTTGAACCATATGAAGTCTATAGGACTTCATCTGATCCAAGTAAGCCAAAAGCCCAGAAATCTAAAACCATTTAGAGTAAAGAAACATGTTTTGTAAATTATTTTCCAAATATGGCATTTTATCACACGCTTACTACGCCTAAGCAAAGAGCACAACCACATAAGCAATATAATATACAACGCCGAAGGGCGAGGATCGAACCCAAGAGAATCTCCAATAAGCAAGAAAAATCGTAATACTACTGAGCGCGACTCTAAGGTTGAAATAATACATCACTTGGGTCTAAGTCTGAAACAATATACAAGTTTTGGTTGATGGAATTTCTAGATACAAAGAATAATACATATACAAGGGTGGTTCTGATGCAAAGAACCCACCTACCAAGCAAATCACCCGCGAAGGAAGCAATGTGCCGGAAATACCGCTATGGAACCTGTACGGCAAAACCTGCAAGAACTGTGGCACAACGGGGGTGAGTTGCCAACTCGTGAATAGAAAACATCTACAAGCAGAAATTGGAAGCATGACATAAACCTAAGTTATAACGATCAGATATAATATAAACCTCAAATGAATAAGTTTAAAGCATAGTAAAGTGGCAATGTAACATCTGAACATAAGTGTAGTGCTAAGTACTCGTACCAGTGCCTCACGTAACAATATATCACAAATATGATGTATGTATGCGGTAAAAAGAAAATAGGAGATATCGGGAATGAAATCATCAGAAAATCAACGTCGAGCATTGACACAACTATATATCTCAATATCAAAAGAAACCCATATATCATGTATCCGACATGTATGCAGCATTCATGAAGGTACTCTATCAGGTACTACTAATAGGTGATGCAATGCATATACAATAAATGTGGGGTAGGGGAGATATAATATAGCCCTCTCTCGACACATCGGGCATCCGTCAGTCCGGGTCAGCCCTCTCTCAATACATCGGGCATCCGTCAGTCCGGGTCAGCCCTCTCTCAATACATCGGGCATCCGTCAGTCCGGGTCAGCCCTCTCTCAATACATCGGGCATCCGTCAGTCCGGGTCAGCCCTCTCTCAATACATCGGGCATCCGTCAGTCCGGGTCAGCCCACTCTCGATACATCGGGCATCCGTCAGTCCGGGTCAGCCCTCTCTCAATACATCGGGCATCCGTCAGTCCGGGTCAGCCCTCTCTCAATACATCGGGCATCCGTCAGTCCGGGTCAGCCCTCTCTCAATACATCGGGCATCCGTCAGTCCGGGTCAGCCCTCTCTCAATACATCGGGCATATATAAGTTTGCATAGATCATCATGATGATATATTTAAGTATGCGTATATATATATCAGCGTCCCATACCACTAATATATATATACTTTAGGGATACACATATATATTTCAGCGTCCCATACCACTGATATATATATGCAGGAGTAAAACAATCTAGAATCATCATATGCAACCATATCACAGTGCGAAATCCATGAATTATGATACATGCAACAAGAATACTAATATAAGCATGCAACTATGTAAAGGCATGTGCACAAGGAATATAAATCATTAACATATGCAAGCAATGTGAATAGCAGGAATATGCGGACATTGAATAATCGACGTAACAGTAAAGAATCTACACCCATATGTACATGTCATGCGGTAATACCATTTGAAAAAGAATGACTCGGGTCTAGTCTAACATCTACTGTGCGGCTACAGATCTAAGTATCAAGTAAATCAGGAGGGGTAAGGACACCACCTAAGTCTGAGTCGATATAAACATATATATATATATATATATACATAAAATAGTCAGTGATCCCGCCTCAATAGTGTCGCTTACAATACAGTATATCATATGACAATCCTCAAGTCATGAGTGCGGATCTATCATCAACATAAAGCTCGTACGGTAAATCGTCGTACGACATCCCAATAGCTGGGTACGGGTCAATATCACGTTATCTTATCAAGTACCTGGTATTCTTATCATCATAACACATAATCTGGGATACTGAATCTAATTCTAGTACAAATCGATACCATCTATATAATTATGAATGCGGGGGTAAAACACACATCCCAAGCCCGCAAGAATCACATGTCCTATCCCAAATACGAATCATATCAAATTACCGATCTCACGGCACCAAGCCCAATATCATTGACTCATCTCCAAGGTCATCCAATATTGTCATCAACGCAGTGTAAATATAGTGAATATGCAAGGGTGTGCATGTGGGTGTAAACCTATTCTAGGGTTCGTGGCTATGAACTACACTAGTTTACTTCTAAGCCTAAACTATCCATAAAACACCTAACACATTATCCATGACACACTGTAACTATCATATAGTATATCAACTACGGACTGCGGGGGTGCTATACGTCATCCCCCGACTTCCCCCTGTAGATATAATCTACTCACCTTGCGTCTTTATATGTGGATGTCGCCACGCGCTTTCTTGCCGTCCCGAAGTCTTCATGAGGTACCTACACATCACGGTATCGCATATGCGCATTAAAACCATCTCAAAGCTAAAACGGCACATGAAATCCAAAACGATACGATAAGGGGCCTATAGGTTAGAACCTATGGCACGCCTTCAAAACCATCAATAAATCCTCTATATCGTCGTATAAACGCTAAATAGTCGAGGCAAAACACAATCCACAATTTCAGACTTAAAAATTACGGAATACAGAAACACGAATCCAAAACAGCAACTTAGGAAATATGTCCCAGATTTCACCCTAGATGGAATCAGTCAAAACTAGACATACCCAGGGTCAACACTAGAGGAAATGGGGCTATGCACAGAAAACGAGGAAAATCCCCTCTGCTCTGGCCGCAAATTGCGGCCAGAATGGGAAAATAGGCGGCCTCATGAAGGAATTGGGGGCTAGGGTTTGGGGTGTTGGTCCTATGGTGCCTGAACATCTCACTGCCAATTCAGTTTCATTTTTGGGATCTCGGGGTGATAGCAGATTCAACCTAACAGTCCCAGATTTCCTGTTTTCCCCGATATCGGTTTCTAAAACCCGTATTCTGGTTTAAGCTTCAGGTTTTTGTTTTCAATTCATATACTAAGGTGTTGGTATAACCTTAACTGAGCTCAATTTCATAATACAACACCAATTTCCTCAAACCCTAACTTGGTTATCCTCAAGTCCATAATATCGCACAATATCGATTCAAAACTAAACATGTGGTATAAGTAATACTAAAACTAAGCTAATGGTTCAGTAATTACCTCATTTTGCAACTCAAGAAAATTCTTGAGTTGCCCCTAGTGGCCAAAATCCATGCTTTCTTGGTCCATCATGTAGGTCTTGAGCTTGTGCATCTTTTTAGTGAAATGGGGGTAGGGTTTTGAGTTTGTTTTCATCGTGATTTGAGGAGTTGAAGAGGGAGGGAATGAGGAGCTAGGGCAGCAGCAGGAGGAAGGAGAAGAGGGAGGAAAATGAGGGAAGGAGAAATGGCTATGGGTTTAGTCAAGGGTGCTCATACCTCTCTTTCTCACCAACCTCATTCTTTAATATAAAACCCTTTTCTTTTCCTTTTCTTTTCTTTCAAAATCCTTCTCACATAAATAGTAACCCCAAAACAACCCATGGCAATAAAATGTAACACAAGTGTGAAAAAGTGATATGTGCATGTTTTGCACAAAATTGCCAAAAATCCGATTAGCGATTTTTAATCGCGATTAGCACTAATTAAGCATATAACTAGTCAATTAAACTTAGAAATGGCATAATTCTTTAATTTACCCTATTTTAGAATTTTCCATAATTTTTCTAACATTTTTCCTATTTATTTGTATTTAATAATACCAAAATATTAAAATATTCAATAAAATAATGTTAAATTATAAAAATTCACAAAATTATTATTTTATCTTTTTGAAAATGTTACACTTTTCTTTTCCTTTTCTTTTCTCTCAAAATCCTTCTCACATAAATAGTAACCCCAAAACAACCCATGGCAACAAAAATGTAACACAAGTGTGAAAAAGTGATATGTGCATGTTTTACACAAAATTGTCAAAAATCCGATTAGCGATTTTTAATCGCGATTAGCACTAATTAAGCATATAACTAGTCAATTAAACTTAGAAATGGCATAATTCTTTAATTTACCCTATTTTAGAATTTTCCATAATTTTTCTAATATTTTTCCTATTTATTTTTATTTAATAATACCAAAATATTAAAATATTTAATAAAATAATATTAAATTATAAAAATTCACAAAATTAATATTTTATCTTTTTGAGATGTTACAATCTACCCCGCTTAAAGAAATTTGGTCCCCGAATTTAAATTTAAACCCCCAAGTACTAAAACATTTCAGCAAAAATCCAAATTGTCGGGGCTCCTCTAACATCAATCCTAAGGCATATATAAGAATACCCCGTGCGTCAGGTGAGCACGGAAAACAAAATCCACCTAAGTACCATACAGGTGCAACGGGTGTGCACACAACATCTGTCATAGGCAACGTGTGTGCCTGACAGCAAAACCAGGTGCATCTGACATGCACAAGGAAACCCGATTTAGTTCATCTGGTGTGCATCAAAATCGTACCTCAAAACATTAAGGGTGCATCCAGTGCTAGCAGCGCAAGATATCTACTTGCCTCTTGCTCACGGTCTGGCGTCCTCTGACTCTGGGTCCTTATCTTCTCTGTGGATTACCTATCTCGCAGTCAATCGGCTCATCGGCCCTGTCAGGTGTGCTAACTGGGACGATTCCGTTCTGTCACTTCTCTGGTCACCTCTCGGTCAATCCTCACGACCACTCGTAAGCAACATGTCACTGGCGTCGGCCTCTGGCTCTCTGAATGCACATCACACATCTAATCCTGGGTGCAAGCATCATTGCAGCAGTATCCTGGAAGGAATCCTGCTCAGGGTCTCTTCCAATCATGCCTATGCCGATCTGTACGGAGGCTGGTACTCTTGCATAATCTATTCTTGCTCGATGGACATCTGTGTCCTCAACACAACATTTCTCGGAATCTGGTTGCATCCCAACGCCTCTGTATGCATGTCTGACCTCTGGTCTCGACGGGAAGTAATGACTGCTCGTCAGCGGCTCGCACGAACATCTTGTCCGTTTGTCTGTATTCCCGTCCACTTCGACGTCACGGCATGCTATCTACGCACTGCACTGTTCTCAGCCACGGTCAAACCGAAGTCTCTCGCACGGACTCGAAATCGCGTACTCTGTAGCTTCACCATTCTATAGAAGATGTCTGGCCGAACAGGTCCTCGGGAACGCGTCCCAACCATCGGAGGAATACTCACTACTCGTCCGTCCTTGATCAATTCGCAACGCATCTGGGTAAGTTCATTCATCCGAACCTGGTCGACTACCTCTTCGACGATGCCGAACTCTGGCCTGCTGGGTGTGCGCAAAATGACCACCCCTGGGTCTAGGTTTTCTCGTATCGTATTCCAGAAAGGTCCTGTCGAGGTCTCCCTCTCAAATCTCAATCCTGCCGAATTTCCCGGAAGTCACCATCCATTGCTGAAGCAAATTCTCATTCCGGAACGGCTGCATACTTATCGGGCTTCTTTCTGGAAGATATATCCATATACCACGCCTCTGGGTCATATCACATCTCTGATGTCAGCGGAGTGGGACGTCATCTCGTCGAAATCTCTTGCGAACTCCTTTATTCACTCCGCTCCAATGTCGACTGATTCGGACTCGTCTCATCGTGGCTGCATGGACTGTGCTCCAACGGCTATCCTCGTATCTGGAGTATCCCAACCAATGCATCCCACCGCATGATATCCGAATGATGTCGAAACATTCGATCGACTCGTCAGAACCTTATAATCCCCCAAGAGATCAACATCTTGAGTACAGTTTAATAGTATCGAGTACATACCACAGCGTCGGTAGTCCAGCCGTAGAAGGGCAAACCCAAACCTCACTAATGGCGCCGAGGAACTGCCGCAAACCCTAAGGTTCAAAGGCTTTCACACGGTCATTAAGTCGAGTTAGGTTTTCATTCTTCTAGAGGGTCCATAGAATCACCTGCATGTCTTTCCGTATACTTTAAACTTGGAAAATGGGCTCCTGACACTCGATCGTCTCTATCGACTCTCAACGAACCTGCGTGAAGTCGCCTCTAGCTGGAAACAATCTATCTGATGACCTCGCATCGGTAAACGGACGAACTACATGTCCTAGTCATTAGTCCTCAGGTGACTAGCGACTCGCTATCATCTCTCTAAGTATATGCTCACGCTGCAGTAGCTCCAACCATCTGGGCGATATCTCGTCATTTGCAGCAGCAACTGGCTCATTCGCCTGTACGCCGAACAGCGCCTCAATCCTCCAGGAAAGGCGACACATTGGCGGTCATCTCTGAATCGGTCTGCTCTAGATCTGAGTAAGACTCTCCACACTGGAAATCTTCAACTCAACTGGGCCCGCTCCGGCGCATAAATCGGACGAATCACCTTCGTCTTTCAAATCGGGTAGACTAGCTATCATCTGTCTCATATCTGCCTGAAAGCTCTGGCAATCTCAGCTCGTAAGCTTCGGAAGCGACATCCTGTCAATCTCAGCAACAGCTGGTCCATCTGTCTGCACGGTAGGCGATATCATAATCTCTGAGGTGTGCTGTACATCAACAGTCCTCTCTCAACTGGCAGCTCTAACAATGGTCTGATCATCCGGTGCAAAACCAAGCACTCGCCTCTACTAGAGGTCACAATCACCAATACTAACTCGAGACGTTCCCATGTCACCAGAAAACACAATGGTCGGCCCTCGTACCAGACGAGCTCGCCCTGACCGTAACCCTAGCAGTAGCCCAAACTGCGCTCAAACATGGTGACAGGAACCTCAATCGAGTATCGAAGAGAGCAGATCAATGGCAAGAAAGAGAACAACAGATCCAGAGTGGATACATGATCATAAGAGGGAACAGCATCAATGAAGGTATGATCATGAAACTAATAGAATCGGGGATCTCAAATGGATGTGTAATCATGGATATGAAGAGAGTCACTGATATCGAAAATAGGTACATCCTAAGGTTCCTTAAGCGGAGTGGCGTGTCGTAAGTATGCCGCGGAACATACCCACGGTACGTCACTCTACTTTAGTTACCTATTTCATCAACTAAGGGTCATCCTAATACGACGAAAGTTCGGGTCTAATACCCCCTCGACTAAGTCTAAGTTCCGTAAGGTCAAGCCTAAGTTCTGTATATATATATAACGCCCTAGGCTCCACATAGTCAAACTTAGACTCGAACCAAGGTCAACCTAGCGCTCTGATACCAATTTTGTCACGACCCAAAAGAGCACGTGACTGTCCCTTGAACCATATGAAGTCTATAGGACTCCATCTGATCCAAGTAAGCCAAAAGCCCAGAAACCTAAAACCATTTTAAGGATAAATAACCAACAAGCAATACACTATACAACGCTGAATGGCTAGAATCAAAATTTAAAAGAAAACCCAGATAAGCATGAAAACTGCAACACTATAAGCGCGACTCTAAGGTCGAAATAATACATCACTAGTGTCTGAGTCAGAAACAATATACAAGTCTTTGGTTGATGGAATTTCTAGATACAAGAATAATGCAAGTACAACGGCGGGTCTGATAGAAGGAACCCACCTGCCAAGAAAATCACCCGCAAAGGAAAGCAATGTGGCAGAAGTGCCGCTATGGAAACTGTACGGCAAGCCCTGCAAGAACTGTGGCACAACGGGGGTGAGTTGCCAACTCGTGAATAGAAATATCTACAAGCAGAAATCGAAAGCAAGACATAATCCTAAGTCAATACGACCAGTATATAATATAAAACTCAAATGAATAAGTTCGAAGCATAGTAAAGTGGCAATATAACATTTGAACAAAAGTGTAGTGCAAAGTACTCGTACCAGTGCCTCACGCAACAATATATCACAAATATGATGTAAGTATGCGGTAAAATGAAAACAGGAGATATCGTGAATGGAATTATCAGGAAATCAATGTCGAGCATTGACACAAACTATATATCTCAACATCAATGAAACACATATATCATATATCCGACATGTATGCAACATTCATGAAGGTACCCTGTCAGGTACTACTAATATGTGATGCAATGCATATACAATAAGTGTGGGGTAGGGGAGATATAATATACCATCGACCATAAAGGCTCCTCTCATATCGAGCACATAGGCTCCTTTCATATATCGGGCATCTGTCAGTCCGGGTCAGCCATCTCTCAATATATCGGGCATCCGTCATTCCGGGTCAGCCCTCTCTCAATATATCGGGCATCCGTCAGTCCGGGTCAGCCCTCTCTCAATACATCGGGCATCCGTCAGTCCGGGTCAGCCCTCTCTCAATACATCGGGCATCCGTCAGTCCGGGTCAGCCCTCTCTCAATATATCGGGCATCCGTCAGTCCGGGTCAGCCCTCTCTCAATATATCAGGCATCCGTCAGTCCGGGTCAGCCCTCTCTCAATATATCGGGCATCCGTCAGTCCGGGTCAGCCCTCTCTCAATATATCGGGCATTCGTCAGTCCGGGTCAGCCCTCTCTCAATATATCGGCAAGCATATATAAGTTTGCATAGATCATCATATGATATATTAAGTAGGTGTATATATATATCGGCGTCCCATACCACTAATATATATATACTATGGGTATACATATATATTTCAGCGTCCCATACCACTGATATATATACGCAGGAGTAAGACAATCCAGAATCATCATATGCAACCATATCACAGTGCGAAATCCATGAATTATAATACATGCAATATGAAACACCAATATGAGCATGGAACTTTGTAAAGGCATATACACAAAGGAATATGAATCAATAACATATAAGCATGCAATGCAATGCGAGCCGTAGAGTGAATAGTAATTGAATAGTAATGCAGCTTGCCATTTGAAATAAGTATGACTCGGGTCTAGTCTAACATCTACTATGCAAACTACAGATCTAAGTATCAGGTCAACCGGGAGGGGTATGGAATCCACCTAAATTTGAGTCGGTATATATATATAGTCGGTGATCCCGCCTCAATAGTATTGCGTACGATACAGTATATCATATGGCATCCTCAAGTCATGAGTGCGGATCTATCATTAATATAAAGCTCGTACGGTAAATCGTCGTACGGCATCCCAATATCTGGGTACGGGTAAAAATCACATTCCTCTCATCAAATATCAGGTATCATTATCATCATATCACATAATCTGGGGTACTGATCTAAGTCTAGTACAACTGATACCATCTATATACTGCGTGTGCAAGCACACGTCTAAAGGCCCGCTAAAGATCACATGTCGTATCTCAAATACGAATCATATCAAATCACCGATCTCGCGGCACAATGTCCAAAATCATCTACTCATCTCCAATGTCATCCAATATCACCATCACACCGTGTAAGTATAAGAATATGCAAGGGTGTGGGTGTGGGTGTAAATCTATTCTAGGGTTCGCGACTATGAACTACACTAGTTTACTTCTAACCCTAAACTATCCATAATATACCTAACACAATATCCATGACACACTACAACTATCATATAGTATATCAACTACTGACTACGGAGGTGCTATACGTCATCCCCCGACTTCCCCCTGTAGATATAATCTACTCACCTTGCGTCTTTATATGTGGATGTCGCCACGCGCTTGCTTGTCGTCCCGAAGTCTTCATGGGTACCTACACATCAAAGTGCCGTAGATGCGCATTAAAACCAAATCCGAGCAAAAACGGCACATGAAATCCAAAACGATACGATAAGGGGCCTATAGGTGAGAACCTATGGCACGCCTTCAAAACTATCAATAAATCCTCTATATCGTCGTATAAACGCCAAATAGTCGAGGCAAAACACAATCCACAATTTCAGACTTAAAAATACGGAATACAGAAACACGAATCCAAAACAGCAACTTAGGAAATATGTCCCAGATTTCACCCTAGATGGAATCAGTCAAAACTAGACATACCCAGGGTCAACACTAGAGGAAATGGGGCTATGCACGAAGTTCGAGGCAGTTCCCTTCTGCTCTTGCCGCAATTTGCGGCCAGAAGGGGAAATTTGGCGGCTTCACTGTGGAGTTAGGGGCTAGGGTCTTGGTGGTAGCTTCCTGGGTGCCTGCACATACTATTGTTCAATCAATTTTATTTTAGGGTGTCTCGGGTGATAGCAGATTCAATATACTCATTACAGATTGCACAAATTTTCCGATACCGGTTTCTAAAATCCGTATTCTGGTTTTTGGCTTCAGGTTAGGGTCTCAATTCATACACTAGGGTGTTTATATAACCTCAACTGAGCTCAATTTCACAATACAACACAAGTTTCCCTCAAACCCTAACTAGGTTTTCTTTAACTCCACAAAATCAACAATATCGGTTCTAAACTAAACATGGGGTATAAGTAATGCATAAACCAAGCTAATGATCCAGAAAATACCTCATTTGGCAACTCAAGAATTTTCTTGAGTTGCCCCTAGTGGCCAAAATCCATGCTTTCTTGGTCCATCGGGTAGGTCTTGAGCTTGTGCATCTTTTTAGTGAAATGAGTGTGTGGTTTTTGTGTAGTTTTAGAGGTGTTTTGGAGCTTTGAAGAGGGGAGGGGATGAGGTGCAGGAGCAGCAGCAGAAGAAGAGAGAAGAGGAAGGGAAATGAGGGAGAATGGCTAAGTCTTTTTGTCAATGGTGCCCCATGCCGCTATTTCTCACCAACCCCCTTTTCTTTAATCTTTTCTCTTTTCTTTTCCTTTTCTTTTCTCTCAAAATCCTTCTCACATAAATAGTAACCCCAAAACAACCCATGGCAACAAAAATGCAACACAAGTGTGAAAAAGTGATATGTGCATGTTTTGCACAAAATTGTCAAAAATCCGATTAGCGATTTTTATTCGCGATTAGCACTAATTAAGCATATAACTAGTCAATTAAACTTAGAAATGGCATAATTCTTTAATTTACCCTATTTTAGAATTTTCCATAATTTTTCTAACATTTTTCCTATTTATTTTTATTTAATAATACCAAAATATTAAAATATTCAATAAAATAATATTAAATTATAAAAATTCCCAAAATTAATATTTTATCTTTTTGAGATGTTACAGAAGAAGGAGGAGAGAAGAAGGAGAGAGAAAGAGTTTTTCATAATGAGAAAATTCAAGCATGAGAAAATGATATATTCAAATGGAAATTATTGAAGCAAGGAATATATTATTAGCAGCATACTTCAATAGTAACTCCAAAAGATTAAAATATAAAACAACCCATTCTCACAACCATTCTTGGACTTTCTAATTTCCATCTCATTTATTTATTTTCATAAAATAAATAATGTATTATGAGGTGGCATCTTCTAGAAGGTATTCTTGTAACAATTACAAGAATACCCCTCCTCCGTATACCGTATACCCGTATCCGAATTCCGAAAAATACGAATACCAATGGTCCAATATTATAATATCGATATCCGGCTTAAACCAAAGCCTACCAGTATTATCGTTCCGATTATTATTCCTGTAACAATTATACGAACATAATCGAAACCCTGCCGCAACACCTTACGGCTGCCGTAACAACTTACGGCCTCTACATCTTTCACCAGAACGAGGGAACCCTCTGTGTGGGACTCTAAAGAATCGACAGTACGATAGCAGTGGGTTTAACCATAAGCACGTCAGCGGCACTAGCTGTGCGTAACGGCTACCCAGGTACATGACGAAAAGGTGGCCGACGAGCGAACTCATCACAACCCCAACGAGCCTGCAAGCAACACTTACCGTACAGTCCGGTCTCTTCGTCTGATACGTCGCATATGAAGTCTAGGGGTGGTAAATGTCAGACCCCAGTAACTTTATAAGTCATGCTGATTTATGGCTCATAACAGTTAGAGGAACTACTGATAACACTTATCAGTAAACCTCGAGAACCCTGGCCAGGGATTTAGGTGTTATTGCCGATCAAACAAAGCGCGACATCAACTCCTTATACCGGGAGAGACGAAACCCCTCCTATCGCTCACTGTCTCCATGTGATTCGGGACTGTACCCAAAGTCCACCTGTTTGCACGACTCAATAGAGCCGTGTTAGGATGGAAATCAAAGTACATTGGGAACCACACAAGGCTCCATGACAATCTCGGGTCTACAGACTAACCGGTACAACTGTCACCTGAGAACTGCTATCTGACAATTGGTATATATACCATCTAGGAGTTCTCGGCGTGTCATGTTCGGTGTACCCATTCTCCTGTAAGCACCTGTGTACAATCTTTGATGTCAAACACCAATGGTTGTGGAATCAACCATCGCCCCCAGGGTCAGGAAACGTACACACTAGTCTAACTTGGTAATACCGATGCCCTGTCTCGATATACCCTCGACTAGGAACTATTAAAGGATATGCTTATAGACTATCCAGGCCCCACTAGTATGATCTCATCAAAATCCTGGTATTCAAGCATAATCCTAAGGGCTTCATCAACATGCATATAAAGATATGAAATATTACATAAGTTAAGATGAAGATAAACCAGATAGCATACTATCATTTCGAGCAAAGATCATTTCTGTACATATACATGCCTAGTATCCTATACAATACATGCCTCTAGGGCATACATATCTAACAATCTCCCATTTGCACTAAGGCCTGTAGTTGATGCAATAAGTACCCACTGTCTGCACTAGAACCAGTTGCCAGCGTACCGCATGCCCAACAGCTCGAACAGTTTCTCAAACTGGACTTGAGGGATGGCCTTGGTGACTGGATCTGCTGTGTTGTCTTTCGTGTATACTCTCCGTACCTCGATATCCTAGCGATCCACTATCTCCCTGATAAGGTGATACCGCCTCAAGATATGTCTGGATTTCTGATGAGACCTTGGTTCCTTGCCAAAGCCATGGCTCCATTGTTATCGCAATACAGAGGTATTGGATTAGCAATGGATGGAACCACCTGAAGTTCATAAATGAACTTCCTCATCCAGACTGCCTCTTTTGCGGCATCATTAGCAGCAATATACTCAGCTTCCATCGTGGAGTCAGGGAAGGTATCTTGCTTGGAACTTTTCCAACATACTGCCCCTCCATTTAGGGTAAATACAAACCCTAAGCTAGACTTACTATCATCCTTGTCGCTCTGGAAGCTGTAGTCGGTAAATCCCTCCATCTGGAAATCTCCATTACCATACACCAAGAACATTTCTTTAGTTCTTCTCAAGTACTTCAGAATGTTCTTTACAGCAGTCCAGAGTTACTCCCCTGGGTTAGATTGATACCTACTTACTGCACTCAGTGCATAAGCTACATCTGGGCGAGTACATAACATCGCATACATTATAGATCCTACTGCCGAAGCGTAGGGTATAATGCTCATGCGAGCCCTCTCCTCATCAGTCTTTAGGGACACCTCTTTGGAGAGGGTGATCCCGTGACAAGCGGGTAAATTACCCCTCTTGGAACCTTCCATACTAAACCTCTTTAGTATGGTGTCAATGTATCTCGATTGGGACAATCCCAATAATTTCTTAGATCTATCTCTATAGATCTTAATTCGTAGAATGTACGAGGCATCGCCCAGGTCTTTCATGGAGAACATCTACGATAAGAATAGTTTGACCGATTGTAGCATAGGAATATCATTTCCTATCAACAGAATGTCGTCCACGTACAATATGAGGAATGTAACAGTACTCTCTACAATCCTTTTGTAAATACATGGTTCATCCACATTTTTGATAAATCCAAATTCTTTGATTGTATCATCAAAGCAGATGTTCCAACTCCGTGATGCCTGCTTTAATCCACAGATGGATTTAAGCAGTCTGCATGCCTTTCCGCTGCTCCCACTATCAATGAAGCCTACTGGCTGATCTATAAAAACGCATTCTTCTAAATCACCATTTAGAAATGCCGTTTTAACATCCATCTGCGAGATCTTATAATCATAGTGAGCAGCTATAGCAAGCAGGATCCGAATGGATTTGAGCATCGCGACTGGTGAAAAGGTTTCATCATTGTCCAAGCCTAGTCTTTGATGAATTCCTTTTGCTACCAGCCTAGCTTTATAGGTCTCTACCTAGCCATCCACCCCGATCTTTCTTTTAAAGATCCATTTGCACCCTATGGGTTTTACTCCAGAAGGTGCAACCTCCAAAGTCCATACTTTGTTGGTGTGCATGGATTCCATTTCAGATCTCATGACATCCAGCCACTTCACTGAGTCACCACTCGTGATAGCTTGCTGAAAACTAGTAGGGTCATCATCATCCATGATGCAATCTTCCCTATCACCATTAATTAGAAAACCGTAGTATCTATCAGGTGGGCGAGAAGTCCAACTAGATCTACGGAGTGGCTGAGGTTCGTCAAGTTCTATTGAAACCTCAGGTTCAACCAAATCATCGGTAATTGTTTGTGTATCTGGACTTTCTTCCAGTTCTACCGCATTGCCAATAGTATCATTTGTAAAAAATTCATTTTCTAAAAATGTGGCATACTGAGAAACAAACACTCTTTGTTCCTCCTTGTGGTAGAAAAAATATCCATACGAGTGTTTTGGATATCCTACAAATCTACACAAAACCGATCGTGTCTCAAGTTTGTCCGGATTCTGCTTTTTCACATAAGCCGGACAACCCCATATCATAATTCTTTTAAGAGATGGTCTCTTCCCATACCATATCTCATATGGAGTGGTAGACACGGTTTTGGTCGGAACCCTGTTCAATAGATAAATCGCAGTCTCCAATGCGTGCCCCCAGAATGATATTGGTAACTCAGCATCACTCATCATAGATCGTACCATATATAATAGGGTACGATTCCTCCTTTCCGATACACCGTTGTGCTGTGGTGTGTACGGAGGAGTGAGCTGAGAGAGAATCCCATTCTCTTTTAGGAAATCTCGAAACTCTGAGGTTAGATACTCTCCTCCTCGATCTGATCGAAGTTTCTTGATACTTAAGCCTGTTTGTTTTTCTACTTCTGATTTATACTCGTTGAATTTTTCGAAGGCTTCGGACTTATGTTTCAACAAGAACACGTGCCCGAATCTCGATAAATCATCAGTGAAGGTTATGAAGTATGAAAAACCACCTCTTGCATGTGTAGACATTGGTCCACATACATCACTATGTATGAGGCCTAAGAGTTCAGTAGCTCTCTCTCCGTGTCCAGTAAACGGAGTTTTGGTCATTTTACCCTTGATACAAGACTGACAAGTCGCATAAGATTTATATTCAAACGGGTTCAAATATCCATCTTTATGTAGCTTGGTTAGTCTTGTTTCGTTAATATGACCAAGTCTACAATGCCAAATGAATGCTTCATTTATGTCTGAAACATTTATTTTGTTTGTGTGTTGTACGTTAAAAAATGTATGTTGGTTTAGGATGTATATCCCGTTATTTAATGTACCAGACCCAATCAACTCTTGATTTAGGTTAATGTTCATAAAATTAGATTGCAATACAAAATTATATCCTGCATTGTCCAACATTGATACAGATATAATATTACATAACATAAAGGGTACAAAATAACACGGGTTCAAAACCAATATACAACCCGACGACAAACCAAGGTGATACTCTCCCACTGCTGTAGCATGTACTGAGGAACCATTCCCAACCCGGAGAGTGTGATCACCTTTCTTCAAAAACTTGCTATTTCTCAACCCATGCAGACAATTACAGATGTGAGATCCTGACCTAGTATCTAATACCCAGGAAGCAGAGTTAATTGAAAAACAGTTTTCTATTACAAACACACCTGAAGTAGAAGCTTCACCCTGCTTCTTCTTCTTGAGGTCGGCCAAGTATCCAACGTAGTTTCTCTTCCAGTGCCCAGTCTGGTGGCAGTGGAAACATTCCCCTCGTCCTGTCGCAGCATCCCATTTCTTTTCCTTTCCGGTGCCTTTTTCACTCCGCCTCTCTGCTTGATAGGATTCTTCTTCTTCTTTCCCTTTCCCTTGGATTTGGCTTTTGGGACGGAGGAAGAAGATGACCCAGGAATAAGAGCGGGAGCTTTCGCTACCTTTAGTGTGCTCTCTGCACTCCTCAACATATTGAGGAGTTCAGCCAAAGACTTCTCCATGTTGTGCTTGTTTAACTTTACAATGAATTGAGCAAAGGCAGGGGAAAGGGACTGTAGAACAATATCAACATACTGCTCGTTCTCCATGGTCCAACCCAGGTCCTCAAGTTCTTCGATAAGTCCAATCATCTTCAATACATGGCCACTTACAGACGTGCCAGTAGCCATTCGCATCTGAAACAACATTCGAGATGCCTCGTATCGGTGAGTACGAGATTGCTCTCCATAAAACTCCTTTGTATAGAGAAAGATGGATTGAACATCCTGTTGGATATAGTGCCCTCAATGTCAATTATTGGATCGCAGGTACGTGATTGCAATAATTGCGGAGGACCTATACCGGTAGGACAGTCTTACTCGAAATGATAGTATGCTATCTGGTTTGCCTTTATCAGTCGTGTATAGGTTCAGGTGACTGATCACGATTACACATTGATAGAGCCCTTAGGATCTTTCTTGACTACCAACAGTATGAGGGCGATCATATAAGTGACAGTTGGGTGGTCTATAAGCATATCCTTAATTGTGGTCCCTAGTCGTGGGAGTTTCGAGAAAGGGCATCGATACTCCGGAGTAGACTAGTGTATACAGTCGAGACCCCGACGAGGGGCGGTGGCCGGTCTCACAAGCCACTGGTGTCAGTTGGACCACCTAAGATGTATACAGGTGCTCATTGGGTTATGAGTACACCGGACAGGACTCGCCGGGAACCTGCTAGTTGGTATTATACATATCGTCAAATAGCAGTTCCCTGGTGACATGTGTACAGATTAGTTCATCGACCTGGGGTCGTCATTTGTCTCGTGTGAGTTTCCACCGTGCTTTGATTTCTACCCTACCACGGCTCAAAGGAGTCGTGCAAACAGGTAGTTTTTGGGTACAGTCCCGATCCATATGGAGTCACGTGAGCGGATCGGCAGGGGATTCGTCTCTCCCGGTATTGGGGGTGGAGGTCACGCTGTGTCTAGGAAAGCCATTACACCAAGTCCTTGGCCAAGGCAGGTGAGATTTACTGGTAGGTACTCCAGTAGTATCTCAGGGTGTTCATGGCTTGTCTCCGACACGACTTATACAGCTATGTAACGTTTTGAAAATCGTTTCGGTGAAATTTCGAAAAATCTGTAAAATAAGGGGGTTTTCTGTAAAAAGTCAAAATACAAATATCTTATTATAAAAATTAAATATACAAATTCTAGCTATGTAATTGCTATTATTTGGTGTTTATTGAGCCGCTGGTGAAATTTCAAATTTTCTGAAAAAATATTATTTTATTATTATTTTAAGCCGTCACTAATACATTTAATTAGGGAAAATTACAAATTGGAATGAGTTGAAACAAATTTTGTGCATCATAAAACATTAAATAAAATTTTATCATGTAGTTTTTGGAACGAAATCATTTGACAAAACGGTTTAGAAATTATTGAAGAAAAAAAGGTTTTTTTTAGCGTAAATGGATGCTTGGGGTATTGTATTTATCATTTTTCTTCACCCCACACCCGTACCCACACCCACACACCCCCACTTACTCCTCCACATGGCTGAATTCAGCAGCCACCATATTTTTCCCCACTTGATTTTCAAAGGAAAAGATATGAAAGAAAAGAAAAGAAAATGGGTGAATTAGGCGGACTTTTGACCTTACCTTGACTTTGACTTCTTCCCCCACTTTCTCTACCTCCCTCTCTCTCCTCTCCCACTCCCATTCCAGTAGCCCCCCCTCCTACAGCAGCAGCAGCCCCCCCCAATTCCCTTCTCTTTTCTTTTCAAACTTCATCAAAAATTGCCTCAAATCCATCAAAAAAAATCCCAAAACCCAAATCCGACTCCTACCCATTTTAGCTTAGCCTGTATAGCATGATCTTTGTGAAAAGAGAGCATTTTGGGAGGCCATGGATGCTTGTGGATCTTCAAATGTTTTTGGGTATAATTCTAAACATTTTTGTTGCTTAATTGGTTACTAATTTCTTAAGCTAATTTAATTAAGTGTTAATTTGGATATGTGAGTTTAATTGCAAGTTTTGGAATTCAAGTTATGAATTTGAATGCAGATTAGGGTTTTGTAAAATTGGTGTATGATTGTGTGTTATATTTAGGCTTTTGTCATGTTAATACAAGATTAGTAGCTAGTGCTAATGGTTAGTTTAAAAAATTGTGTTAATGTGCTAATTTGCCTACTAGATTTTTGAATTTGGTTAAATACTTGGGATTAAAAATGTGTTTAGGTTTTTCATGACTTCATTAACTTTATTAAGTGTGGTTTAATGCTTTAGATCATGCAAATCTAAGCTAGATTGTTGTTTGTGCATTTTTGCTTTGAAATTGTTAAAAAGGGTATTTTTGTAAACTAGAATATTAGGGTTTTTGGAATTTAACGAGATTAAATTACGGAAATTGTTTCTATGACTTATTTAAGATATTTAATAAGTATATTGGCCGCTACATTCATTTAAACATCATGTTTTGTACAAAAACGGCGAATTGTGCTTGCCTGATTTTCGGAAAAATGACTTTTTAAGTGAAATTGGGGTTTTTGTGAGTTTTAACCTAGTTTATATTAAAATTAGTGTTCGTGAATGTGAAAATGAGTGTGATTGGATTTTTCTCGATGGTTTGACGTTTGTACATCGATATCGAGGGTTGGTTTGACTATTCTTGCATGCGTAGGCGATAGGTTTGGACCTATGCGTGACACGCATGCCGATTTGATTTTCGTATGCCGTTTCGATTTCGAATTTAGTTTTAATGCGATATGGTGTGTTATGATATGTTGGTAACCCCATGCGGACTTCGAGACGACAAGCAAGCGCGTAGCGACGTCGGCACCGGCTAGCGAGGACCAGGTGAGTAGATTTATATCTACGGGGAGAAGTCGGGTGGATGGCGTATAGCACCCCGCAGTCCGTGGTGGTGTATACGGATGCGTATACACACCAACAATTTATTATATGTTATTTGGGATTAATAACGTTGCTTAGGATGGATATTGGTGTGTTGGATTACCTTAGTGTTGCGAACCCTAGGGTAGTGTTGCACTACACATACACACATACATACTTGCATACATTCCTATTGATATGTGCTCATGGGATTCTTTATAGTTATGGGTTCACATGGGTATGGGACTATGTGTTCACATACGGATTTGAGGATGATACTTGGTATTGAGCTGAGTCGATGAGATTTGATTTGAGGCCGTGAGATCGGTGATATAGCAGGGTTCGTATCTTAGATACGACATGACGTTGTAGCGGGTCCTTGACGTAGTTTTTACACACGTGCATGCATACTTAGGCGATATCAGTATTGTACTAGACATAGGTCAGTACCCTAGACTATGATCTTGCATAAAGATGATACCAGAGGAATAGTGTGAGGAATATGATATTGACCCGTACCCAGATTTGGGGATGCCGTACGACGGATTTACGTACGAGCTATATCTTGATGATTGATCCGCACTCATGACTTGGGATGTCTGATTATAGATATGGTATCGGATATGATATTATTGAGGCGGGATCACCGACTAATATATATACAGGTATGTATATGTATCGACTCAGATATTAGGCGGTTTCCTTACCTGTAGTCTAGCTTGTATCATAGCCCTTTAGTTTAGTTAGTTGTTAGATTAGATTCGGTTCCTACCTATTTCAAAGCTTACGAATCGTGCGTATTTTTAAAGACAGCCTAAGGGATCCTACGGATATTTCAAAAAACGTATCTTTTCTTAAAAACACCGTACCCCCTATTTTCAAAACCCCACGATTCATGTTATTTCAAAAGGCACCATTGTAGGACTTATATTAGGTTAAAACAGATTAGTTATCGTTGCGTCTAGTATTCAGCTCCCGCTCATTATTGTTGTTTGCTCCGCATCAAATGCTTATATTATGCTTCATATTCTACTGTTGATATCTTGTGGTTAGGACACCAGCACCATTACCGATGATGCGTATGTACCACGTACACTTACTTGCCTGCTCACACATATCTTCATCGGTAATTGCCATGTCACGTACACCTTAGAAAATATTATTGCTTGACATAACCTGTTAGCTAATAGTTTAGACATGATATTAGTGTACTTGCCTTATATGTTAGTTTAGACATTGTAGTTATTACCTGCTACCTCATGCATACTGTTATTCATCGTTATGCCGCATTCATGGATTCTCATGCATATATTCACTTTTTACGTGCTATTGAGGTTTTGGATTTGGATTTCCATGAGATTTTCTGGATTTGGGGAAAACCGCAAAACATATACAAACTTCTTCTTTCTCTTTTTAAATAAAAAGCGCGGTTTTTCCCATGATGTATGAGTCGTCCACCATGAGTTTGCTGATGGATTTGGAGACCCGATTCGAGGAGTTGGATGAACCGTTTCGGGTTCATTGTGGACCCGGTAAGGTACCCCGGGGCAAGAAGCTCATGGTGATGACGATGAGCCTGGCAGGGGGAGACTACCTACCGGTGATTTTACCCGACGCGTCGGATATCCGGAGGATACCGTCGTGGTCTTGAGATGGATGGTAGGGGCCGGTCTGGACTGACGGCGCCCTAGATATTGAGATTGAGACATTGAGATTTCGAGATATTGAGGTACTGAGATTTGATGATACAGGCCAGTCCGGATGGCCGGAGCCGGAGGTTTTGAGACATTGAGATTTATGTTTTGTGTCGATGCTAGACACTGTTGATGCTGATTTCATTTATGATACCTCATTTTAAAAATAAAAAGGAAATCTCACTAATTTATGAAAACAGTTTCTTCATTTACATGTATTCTGTTTTCATGCATTCATACCTCATTCACATGATATATTGCTACCTGAGGCACTGACACGGGCACATGAGATTACACTCGGGTTAGATATTTACCCTAGCCTTGTTATAGGCTACATGTTATTCATATATTTGAGGATATATTATGATCATTGACCTAGGTTGCGTTATTTGTGCGATTTCTGTTCGTAGATCTTTTTCTACTCACGAGTTGGCAACTCACCCCCGTTGTGCCCCAGTTTCTTGCAGGTGTTGCCGTACGGATTTCATTACGGCTTTGCGGGCACGGTTTCTTTTCGGGTGACTTGCTAGTAGGTGGGTTTATTGTATCTTACCCATCATTATACCTTGTATATTATATTTCAGTTGTATCTAGAAGTTCCATCAACCAAACTTGTATTTTTTTTGAGATAGAGACCAGTAATGTTATTCTTTCGACCATAGAGTAGCATGTTATATTTCTTGAGTTTCTTGCTGGTTGAGTTCCATTTCTGTTGTGATCCTCGCCTTTAGGCGTTGTATATTATGTTGCATACAGGTTGATTTGATATGGTTCTTCCTATTCTCTACTACTTCTCTTGGTTTGGATTTCTGGGTTTCGGCTTACTTAGCATACGTACGCCTTGAGACGTTCGTAGTCTAAGTGCCGGTCATGTTCCGTACTTTCGGGTTGTGACAAAGTTGGTATCAGAGCGTTAGGTTTTTACCTTAGGAGTATAGGATGACCCTTGGTTGATGGAATGGGTGACTAAAGTAGAGTGACGTACCGTTGATATGTTTCGCGGCATATTTACGACACGCCACTCCACTTATGAAGCCTTAGGATGTACATTTCCTTGTTCAGTATTATATTCCTTCCTGATCTAGCCTCATCGGTACCAGTTTGGTTTTGCTGCTACGGTTACGGGCAGGGAGAACTAAGGTTAGAGTTGCGGTCAGCATGAGCTCGTTACGAACAAGGACTGACCAGAGCATTATTCCGGAGACACACGTTTGCAGAGATGTGTCTTGATTATGTTTTGCGCCACGAGCGTTTGATGGATCGCTGTATGAGATTACTTGGACGTGCCGATCAGCACTAGAGGATTGAGCCACTGACAGAGGCCAGCCAGATACTGATGATCGTTGATGTATTGCTCATTCATGATGATTGAGGCACTGTTCAGCGTGCAGACGAGTGAGCCAGTTATTGCTGCGAACGACGGGATTTTGCCCAGATGTTGGAGCTATTGCAGTATGAGGTTGTACTAAGAGATTATAGGAGATCACTAGTCACCGAGGATGAATGACTAGGATATGTGGATTGTTCGCTACCCCGTTGCGAGGTCATCAGATAGATTGATTCCAGCTAGAGACGACTTCACGAGGAGACGTTGAGAGTCGACAGAGATGATCGAATGTCAGTAACCTATTATTCCAAGTTTAAAGTATTCGGAAAGACATGCAGGCAATTCTATGGTCCCTCTAGAAGAATAAAACCCTAACTCGACTTAATGACCGTGTGAAAGCCTTTGAACCTTAGGGTTTGCGGCAGTTCTGCGGCGCCATTAGTGAGGCTTGGGTTTGCCCATCTACAGCTGGACCACCGATGCTGTGGTATGTACTCGATACTATTATACCGTACTCAAGATGTTGAGCTCTTGGGGGATTATGAGGTTTTGACGACTCGATCGGATGGCTCGACTTAATTCGGATGCTAGATGGTGAGATGCAATTCTTGGGAGACTCCAGTTACGAGGATAGCCGTTGGATGCTCAGTCCATGCAGCAACGACCAGACGAGTCCGAAGCGGTCGACATTAGAGAAAAATGGAGTAAAAGGTTCGTACACGATCTGGATATGATGACGTTCCCCTCCGCTGACATCAGAGATGCGATGCGCATACCGAGGCATTGTTATTGGATATACCTTCCAAAAAGAGTCGCGCTGAGTATGCAACCATTACGAAGCAAGAAGCAGACATGGTAAGGACGATGACTCCTGGACATTTGGCAGAGATGAGACTTGGAAGAGACCTTGAGCAGGATTCCTTCCAAGACACTGCTGCAATGATACTTGCATCCAGGATCAGATGTGTCACGTACATTCAGAGAGCCAGAGACCGACGATAGTGACATGCTTCTTTACGAGTGGTCGCGATGACTGCCCGAGAGATGACCAGAGAAGTGCCAGAACGGAATCGTCCCCGTTAGCACATCTGACAGGGCCGATGAGCCGATTGATCGTGATATTGACAATTCATAGAGAAGACTTGGACCCAGGAGTGGTCATTGTTACGCACACCAGCAGGCCAGAGTTCATGATCATCAACGAGACGTCCCACTAGTGACCGCGACAGTTGGCCCGAGATTCTTAGAGGATGCGCTTGAGCGGTACTATTTCGCCATATTTGATTTCGATGTTTTGGGTGATTTATTCGCATAATTTGATTTTGATGATTGAGGATTTACGATTTTGCACAGTTGTTGGACTTGACATCATTTTCGTGCCTTGGTTTCTCATGTTTATGATTTTATGGGTTTCATACAGTTGAGTTGATTTTGTGCATGATGGATGCACCAGATTTCGATTTTTAGCGCATGTTGGGCGTCTGTTACGAGATACGATTTGGTGCACACCAGATGCACTAATTCGAGATTTTTCGTGCATGTCAGATGCACCTGATTTTGCTGTCAGGCACACACGTTGCCTACGACAGATGTTTCGTGCACACCCGATGCACTTAGATGTTGTTTCTGTGCGCATGTATGGTACATTCATGGATTTTGATTTCCGTGCGCACCAGACGCACGTAGCATTCATGTGCATATTTTGGGATTTATTTCGTATAGAGCAGTACGTTTTTATGATATTGCTATGTGTTTTCGTACTGAGCAGGACTAGTCAGAGGACAGTACCTGAATATATTTTGCATGCATTGATAGTTATTGAAGGGATTTCCAAAAAGCGAGCTATAGCCTCAGTATTTACCTACGTGTCTGATATGACACAAAATGTTTAAAACAAGGAGACCCTTCTAAATTGTTTCCAAAACGGCGGAACGTACATTTTAAACAAAGGTATATGTATATAGTTATTTTCTTATGATAGACGTCCGCCACTGTGCAGTGTTATACGCGTTGCACAACGACTTAAAGAGATTTGGCATACATTTCCTTCAGATACTTACATATATAGATTCGATATTTACATGTATAGTTTCGAGTTATGTCATATTGGTTTTGATTTGGATTTGGCATTGATGTTTTCTCCATGACTCTGATGATTGCAGGATGCTTGACGGAGTTTCGATTTGAGTTATATGCTCATTTTTCAAGCGCATGCGCTGCGCTATGATTTGTTTTATGTAGTTACAATTTCGGAGCCCCGACGACTTGATGGTTTTTCTTAGATGTTTTAGTATTTGGGGGAGTTTGAATTTAAATTCGGTGACCGAATTTCTTTAAGGGGGGAAGATTGTAACGTTTTGAAAATCGTTTTGGTGAAATTTCGAAAAATCGGTAAAATAAGGGGGTTTTCGGTAAAAAGTCAAAATACAAATATCTTATTATAAAAATTAAATATACATATTCTAGCTATGTAATTGCTATTATTTGGTGTTTATTGAGCCGCTGGTGAAATTTCAAATTTTCTGAAAAAATATTATTTTATTATTATTTTAAGCCGTCACTAATACATTTAATTAGGGAAAATTACAAATTGGAATGAGTTGAAACAAATTTTGTGCATCATAAAACATTAAATAAAATTTTATCATGTAGTTTTTGGAACGAAATCATTTGCCAAAACGGTTTAGAAATTATTGAAGAAAAAAAGGCTTTTTTTTAGCGTAAATGGATGCTTGGGGTATTGTATTTATCATTTTTCATCATCCCACACCCGTACCCACACCCACACACCCCCACTTACTCCTCCCCATGGCTGAATTCAGCAGCCACCATATTTTTCCCCACTTGATTTTCAAAGGAAAAGATATGAAAGAAAAGAAAAGAAAATGGGTGAATTAGGCGGACTTTTGACCTTACCTTGACTTTGACTTCTTCCCCCACTTTCTCTACCTCCCTCTCTCTCCTCTCCCACACCCATTCCAGCAGCCCCCCCTCCTACAGCAGCAGCAGCCCCCCCCAATTCCCTTCTCTTTTCTTTTCAAACTTCATCAAAAATTGCCTCAAATCCGTCAAAAAAAATCCCAAAACCCAAATCCGACTCCTACCCATTTTAGCTTAGCCTGGTTAGCATGGATCTTTGTGAAAAGAGAGCATTTTGGGAGGCCATGGATGCTTGTGGATCTTCAAATATTTTTGGGTATAATTCTAAACATTTTTGTTGCTTAATTGGTTACTAATTTCTTAAGCTAATTTAATTAAGTGTTAATTTGGATATGTGAGTTTAATTGCAAGTTTTGGAATTCAAGTTATGAATTTGAATGCAGGTTAGGGTTTTGTAAAATTGTTGTATGATTGTGTGTTATATTTAGGCTTTTGTCATGTTAATACAAGATTAGTAGCTAGTGCTAATGGTTAGTTTAAAAAATTGTGTTAATGTGCTAATTTGCCTACTAGATTTTTGAATTTGGTTAAATACTTGGGATTAAAAATGTGTTTAGGTTTTTCATGACTTCATTAACTTTATTAAGTGTGGTT
Organism: Agapanthus africanus; assembly: GCA_030015575.1. Classification (NCBI taxonomy): domain Eukaryota; kingdom Viridiplantae; phylum Streptophyta; class Magnoliopsida; order Asparagales; family Amaryllidaceae; genus Agapanthus; species Agapanthus africanus. The sequence goes on from JASDDO010000031.1 coordinate 297,822,062, forward strand.
TAATGCTTTAGATCATGCAAATCTAAGCTAGATTGTTG